>OU611820.1:10000000-12432500 GCA_914767695.1 Ptilodon capucinus | reverse complement strand
TTTATTTTATTTTATTTTATTTTATTTATTTATTTATTATTATTAATTATTATTATAAATCAATTTTAGCCAATTACATAATATATTATTTTTTAATTCACATATTTAGTTAAAATTTTACTTAAAGCTTTTTAAAATTTTACGTATCTACTTCAGTTGGTTTATTTACAATTTCATCTATTGATTATTTTATTAAATTAAAATTGATTATTAATTATTATTATAAATCCATTTTAGCCAATTACATAATATATTATTTTTTTTTTAATTCACATATTTAGTTAAAATTTTACTTAAAGCTTTTTAAAATTTTACGTATCTACTTCAGTTGGTTTATTTACAATTTCATCTATTGATTATTTTATTAAATTAAAGTTGATTATTAATTATTATTATAAATCAATTTTAGCCAATTACATAATATATTATTTTTTAATTCACATATTTAGTTAAAATTTTACGTATCTACTTCAGTTGGTTTATTTACAATTTCATCTATTGATTATTTTATTAAATTAAAATTGATTATTATTATAAATCCATTTTAGCCAATTACATAATATATTATTTTTTAATTCACATGTTTAGTTAAAATTTTACTTAAAAATTTTTAAAAATTTTACGTATCTACTTCATTTGGTTTGTTTACAATTTATTTATTGAAAACTTAGCCAGTCACAAAATAATAATATACTATTAGGTATCACGACACTCAGCGCGGGTGACATCACGATACCTCGCAATCTTATTTAATATTAGTTAGACTATCGGACACGGGTGGCACCACCATAGAATCTGGAAGGTTCGATACAAGCTAGTAACTAACCAAAACTGTCCGCCATCTGGCCGGCGCTAGACGAACCATTGGTGACGCCAACACAGCCTCCCCAGAGTCATCCGGCGCCGAGTAGCGAAACTACTTGGTCGGGTGGAGGACCGAGGAAACCGGGTACCACCTGTCCAAATAGTTCAAATAACCGCCACAGGTGACACTACCTGTAGGATAGCTTTTATTAAATCGTATTAGTTCCTTTTTTCGACACCAGTGGCGCAACTTGTACGATTAATTTTAAATAAAATTTTAAACTTAGTATTTTGACACGGGTAACTCCACGCACAGGATTTTTGTTAATTTTAATTTCTAGACAAAGGTGGCACCACGTGTACGATTATTTAAGTATTGTTTTAAATTCTTATAAAGTAGAATCAAAACTGGTAAATTTTATTAAGATTATTTAATTTCCGATTTTGTAAGCGGATGGCAGTACATGCATGATTGTTTTTGGGTCCCATTTTTCAATAATTATACTAATAGCGGTAATAACTTCGGCCCTATTGATCGCAGCTAATCGCGACCTTCGGAAACATTGTGCACCGCAAGTAGAGCTACACTTTTGATTAAAGAGGGAGTTTATATGTGCTGCCCTGTGTAGATAATCCTTACCTGAACCTTACCTGAACGGCGTGCTAACTGAATCTTGCTACCGCGAACCTGCAGCGGAGGAAGTAGACCTAGTAGAGACGAAAAATTTGTTCAATACTTACCTGCTATTCCTCTCGGCCCTCTGCTTCTTCTGCTTGCCGCACCTGAAAGAAAAAGAAAATAAATTAACTTCCACAAATTTACAACTACCATATCATATTATATTTTTGACCACATTATACACCTTTATACACTTTTTATACACTTTTACACTTTTACATTTACAATTAGCATTTTAAAAATTACAATTACAAGACTGAGATCTACTTAAATTTACAAATCGCCGCGAGCCCCTGCAACATGGCCGCTATTGGCCGCACGCCCACCAAGACAAGGTCTCCTGTGGAGTGTGGTCAGGCTGCTCCCGACCGCAGACTGACCTTCACCGCCCCGAATAAAACAGGGGATTGTGAGGCTGGCAGGAGTGCCACTCAACAAAGCCCCCCCACCAATCCCCAGGAAAACCGACAAGTCTCAACTCCCAAGCCCACTCGAGTTGCTGAGGCCAGAGGCTGGCTGAACAAGGCAAAGCTCCACCTCAGCAACTCGAAGAACTTGAAGTCTGAAATCAAGGCTGGAGTGGCACAGGCTGTTGAAAAACTATACAGCCTGGTCAAGGAAGCGGAGGAGGAAAGGAAAGGAGCTCCTCAGCTCTCCCGAAAGGACAACAAAAAAGGGGAAATAGAAGGGGTGGCGAAGGATAGGATGGGTGAAGGGGAGGGTGTTGGGGGCGGGAATCACGACCAGGACAAAATGTCAGAACTCACCCGAAAACTGGAGGAAAACTCTAGGCTGCTAAAGGAGAACAGCGGGAGTATACAGGCGCTCCAGGCCGTCATTGATAGCCATCACAAAGTTATGGAGGAGACAAAACTGGCGCTAGGTGACGCTGGGGGACCGGATCATGCAGAGCTTATGGCCGCAGTAACCTCTCTGAGGCGTACAACCGAGGAGATGAATGGACAGATTTCCGAAATGAGGGTAGACACCCCCTCATATGCGGAAATTCTGTCTAGGAAACTCCCAAGCCCTCAAACAGAGAAGCCTAAGCACTCCGTGATCGTGTCCTCCGACGTCACAATGGATACAAGCGGTGAAGTAGTGGACAGAGTCCGGCAAGCTGTGGACGCCAAGACAAGCGGGATTCAGATAAGCAGAGTACGCAAAATCAGAGATCAAAAGGTCGTCCTAAGCTGCAATAGCAAAGGCGACCTAGACAAAATGACGGAAAAGCTTAAGTCCGACAAACACCTAAAGGTCGAGGAAGCAAAGAATAAGAACCCGCTTGTTATCATCAAAGACCTCATGGCGTTCAACACAGACGATGATATCAGAACTGCGCTGAGAACTCAGAACATGAGGCTACTGGGAGATCTATCGGCGGAGGACGCGACCGTAGTGGTGAAGTATCGTCGCAGAGCGCGGAACCCGCTGCAAAACCACGTGATCCTCCAAGTGACTCCTCAAATGTGGAAACGGCTGACGTCGGCTGGTAAGGTATTTTTGGACCTTCAATATGTCACGGTTCAAGACCAAACGCCGTTAATACAGTGCACCCGGTGCTTGGCGTACGGACACGGCCGGAGAACATGCACAGAGCCAGCCGATCTCTGTGTGCATTGCGGTGGGCCCCATCTTAAAGTGGATTGCCCAAAACTGGCTGCAGGCGAAGCACCGGTGTGTCGGAATTGCAGTGACGCCAAGTTGCTCAACGCAGGCCATACTGTCTTCGATCCGGAGTGCCCAATCAGGAGGAAGTGGGACAGTTTAGCAAGAGCAGCCGTAGCATACTGCTAAGGTGGTCCCTAGCCCCCCACTTGACGTAAACACCATAGCATATAAGGTAGTGCAAGCTAACCTCCAAAGGAAGGAGCTAGCTACTAATGAACTTATGATCGAAGCCGGCAAGAGAAAAATAGCCCTAGCGCTGATCCAGGAGCCATATGTGGGTGGGCGTAAAGAGATGAGGTCGTACGGAGCGGCGAGGGTCTACCAGAGCGCTGACCGCGGAGAGGGTACTGTCAAGGCGGCGATAGTCGTCTTTGACTCAACTGTTGACGTTGTGCAGTACCCAAACCATACCACAAACAACATCGTTGTGGTAAAGATGCGAACCAGCGCCTGGGAGATCGTCGTCATTTCGTATTATTTCGAACCCGATCAACCCATTGAGCTATACTTGGAACATCTAAGTACTATCGTCCGAGCACATGAGAATAGCAAGTTCCTCATTGGAGGCGACGCAAATGCCAAAAGCACGTGGTGGGGAAGCGCCACAAATGACAGCAGGGGAGAGGACATGTTGGGGGCGATAGCGGAAATGGGCTTGCAGGTGCTAAATGACGGCGATATCCCCACTTTCGACACCGTGAGAGGAGGGAGACGACTTACCAGCTTTGTTGACGTTACGGCCTGCACGGAAGATCTGCTGCCCCTGGTGGAGGACTGGAGAGTAGCGGAGGGCCTCACGAGCTCGGACCACAACGGCATAACTTTTCAAATAAAATTGTGTAAAGCATCAGGTATTAGCATAAGCAGAACAACTCGTAAATACAACACCAAAAAAGCTAACTGGGTCCAGTTTCACGAGAGACTGGACCAGTTAAAAATAGACAACAACATAAACACAACAGCAATCAAAGAAACTAACACTAAAGAAGAAGTAGAAAGATTTATAAATAGCTATACACAAATAATAACAGAAACATGCACACAAATAATACCTAAAAAGAAACCTAATCAGAAACTTACCTTGCCGTGGTGGTCCGAGGATCTGGTCAAGATGAAGCGCGAGGTCACCACCTTGAAGCGTAGAGTTCGTTGTGCAGCTCCAACTCGAAGACCCGGAGTCGTCAAGCAGTACCTGGAAATAAAAGAAAAATATGAGGAGGAAGCAAAAAGGGCACAAATTAGAAGCTGGAAAGAGTTCTGCGGAAGGCAGGATAGGGAGGGGGTGTGGGAAGGGATATATAGGATCATAAAAAACACAACGAGAAGGGAAGAGGACCTCCCGCTGAAGAAAGAAGGCATGCAACTAAGGCAACAAGACTCAGCTAAGCTGTTAGCGGACACATTTTACCCGGGCGACAATGAAGGAGAAGACAACTCACACCACCGGCGCATCAGGGCCCTTGCCGACCATGTAAATGACCGGGCCGATGGCGAAATCCATGACCCGGCATTTACAATGGAGGAGCTCAGGGACGCGGCGGAGAGCTTTAACCCTAAAAAAGCGCCCGGAGGGGACGGGTTCACGGCGGACATCTGCTACCAGGTCATCCATAAGGATCCTGACCTTAGCCTGGCACTACTGAACAGATGCTTGGAGCTTGGTCTATTCCCAGAACAGTGGAAGGAGGCTGTGGTGATCGTTCTGAGGAAGCCTGGCAAAAAGGATTACACCAGTCCAAAATCCTATAGGCCGATCGGATTGTTGCCTGTCATGGGGAAGATTCTGGAGAAAATGGTGATAAATAGGATCAAATGGCACCTAGCGCCGAGGCTAAGTCCTCGCCAATACGGCTTCATGCCCCAAAGGAGCACCGAAGACTCCCTCTATGACCTGACTCAGCACATACGCGGCAAGTTAGAACAACGCAAAATCGTGACTGTAGTGTCGCTGGACATAGAGGGAGCCTTCGACAGCGCTTGGTGGCCTGCCCTAAGAGTACGGCTAGCCGAGGAGGAGTGCCCGGTGGACCTCCGCCGAATAATAGATAGCTACCTACAGGACCGCAAAGTTCGAGTAAGGTATGCCGGCGAGGAACACACAAAGGGTACCGAAAAAGGGTGCGTACAGGGATCCATTGGAGGACCAATTTTGTGGAATCTTCTCCTTGACCCGCTACTGAAAAGCCTTACACACAGAGGGGACTATTGCCAGGCTTTCGCGGACGACGTAGTGTTGGTTTTCTCCGGGGATACGGCTCTGAAGATCCAGGGACCGGCGAATGCCGCTCTTGAACATGTAAGGGAGTGGGGTGTCATGAACAAGCTCAAGTTTGCACCGCACAAAACTTGTGCAATGGTGCTTACTCGGAAGCTTAGGTATGACACGCCACTCCTAACCATGGGAGGGATCGAAATTGCGATGTCGGAGGAAATTAAAATTCTTGGGCTGACAATAGACAGCAAGTTGACGTTCAACGCCCACACTGCAAATACTTGCAGGAAGGCGTTGAACGTCTACAAGCAGCTGTCAAAAGCCGCTAGAGTCAGCTGGGGCCTCCACCCGGAGATCATTCGCACCATCTATACAGCAACAGTAGAGCCTATAGTGTGCTACGCCGCCAGCGCGTGGGCGTCGGCTACAAGGAAGATAGGAGTGCAGAAACACCTTAACACCGTCCAGCGAGGATTTGCACAAAAAATGTGCAAAGCATATCGGACGGTATCACTAAACGCGTCACTAACTCTGGCGGGATTACTGCCCCTCGATATCCGTGTGCGGGAAGCGGCATCGCTGTACGAGGCCAAGAGAGGAGTACCCCTGCCAGACCTAGCCGATCGGGAAATCGAGCGTCGATTGGAGTACCGAAAAACCCAACATCCAGCGAAACGTATACGCGAGGGGTTCGTCTGCCTTAGTAACCAACAGGAGGTACTCGATCTGGTATGCGGTGCAGTCAAAATTTATACGGATGGTAGCAAAATTGAGGGCAAAGTTGGGGCTTCGTTATCCATATGGGATGGCGAATCCGAAACCGAGTCCTACAAACTTAAACTGTCGCCATACTGTACCGTGTACCAGGCCGAGCTCCTCGCGATATGTCGAGCCACCGCACACATGCTAAAAGGTAGACAAACCAATTGGGCGGTCATCAGCGACTCCCGTGCGGCTCTAGAAACGGTGGCCAACTCGAGCTCACTCCATCCTCTGGCTGTCGAAGCCAGAGGAAACCTGTCAAAAGGCAGACTCCAAAATAAGGATATTTCCCTATTTTGGATCAAAGCACACGCCGGCCTGGAGGGGAACGAGAGAGCGGACGCACTGGCAAAACAGGCGGCCCTCAACACGAAAACAAGACCTACATACGACCTATGCCCGGTTTCATACATCAGGCGACAGATCCGTCTTAAGTCGCTTGATGAATGGAACCACAGATACAACACAAGCACCGCGGCATCAACCACTAAACTCTTCTTCCCAGACATTAGGGAATCCTACGCAATAGTTAGGAAGATTCAGTTCAATAGTATTTTAACACAGGTTATGACGGGGCACGGTGGATTCTCAGCGTATCTGAATCGCTTCAGATGCAAGGAGAATCCATCGTGCGTCTGTGAACCGGGTATAGGTGAATCTATAGAGCACATACTATTTAGTTGTCCCATTCATGCACTACTAAGATTTGAGACTGAGATAATGCTGGACCTAGAAATAAGAGCTGAAAATGTTAAGGACATACTAAAAGACTGTAACAGACGCGAAACTTTCTTAGAATATTGTACCGAAATCGCAACAAAAGTGGTAAATAGAAATAAGACCAAATAGTGGATCACACTTCTTTCTTTCTTCTTTCCTTCTTTATTATCTTTCTTCTTGTATCCTTTTACTTCTTAAACCAAGCTACAAAGCTGATTATGTACAATAGTTCTAAGAACTACAAATTAATCGTCTGGATGTAACATGTATGCCAATTAGATATAAGGTTGTAAAACCGGATTAATGTATGAAAATGTTTATAAATAATGTTTAACGCAATAATAATGCTCTCTGTGATAATGACGCTTAATGTAATAATAATGCTAATTTAATAATTAATTTTAATGTAATGGATATTTTTTATGTAATAATAAGGATTAATGTGAGAACTATGTTTAAGGTAATAATAATATGTCAAGAAATTATAACAATAACGACTGATTTGATAATAATGTGTAACGTAATTTAAAATTTTAATGTAATATGACTTAAATATAATCCTAGACAGTAATGATTTAATGTAATAAGTCAACTAGTACTTAAGAACTTAAAAATGTATTAATAGGCAAATAATAAAGTACTAAGTAGAAGTAGGGGAAAAGAATAAAAAATTATCCCCGTCTAATTAATTATCCCATTATAATTAAGTGCTCTGATTAAAGTCAGAGGTTTAGCTCGCGGGCCGGGCCATCAAAGCGCCCGGACAGGAAAAAAAAAAAAAAAAAAAAAAAAAAAACCTAACCTAACCTAACCTAACCTAACCTAACCTAACCTAACCTAACCTAACCTAACCTAACCTAACCTAACCTAACCTAACCTAACCTAACCTAACCTAACCTAACCTAACCTAACCTAACCTAACCTAACCTAACCTAACCTAACCTAACCTAACCTAACCTAACCTAACCTAACCTAACCTAACCTAACCTAACCTAACCTAACCTAACCTAACCTAACCTAACCTAACCTAACCTAACCTAACCTAACCTAACCTAACCTTTTTTTTTTTTTTTTTTTTTTTTTTTTTTTTTTTTTTTTTTTTTTTTTTTTTTTTTTTTTTTTTTTTTACGTGTGAAAATCCTTTATGGATCTCCCTCCGACCCGGGGGAGTCGAAGGGAGTATGCCAGAGTCACGGCAGAGTGCCGCATACTGGCTAAAAACACACGGTGTACGTCTCGGTCGCATAGTGCCGGGGACATGGGAAACGCGAAGACCGCAAACTACCACGAACCCCGACGCGACTGCGGCTTGTGAAAGCCTCCGCTTTGAGTGTGCCTTAAAGATGGTGGCACACCCGGTCCGGCTACGAATGGCGCTGTGTCTACACGGGGCACAGCGCCACCTCACGAGCCCCTTGAAAGGACGACGAACACCCCCGTGTCCGCCGCCAGAGGCTCATGGTGCGGGGAGAGGGACACGCCCAACACGCCAACCCCCTCAACCCTAGACTTGGATGGCCACGTGACTATGTGGCCATCTCAACTTCGCCTGTCTGGCGGACTGACTGTGACTGGGTTGTGCCAGTCGTCGCAGCCGTCTTACGCCTCCACTTTTTCGGCTTGTTCGCACCGATGCAGGACTTGCTTCCCACCCTGTGGCCAGTGGGCTTGCTCAACGCGGCGCATACTATACAGTACGGCGCCGCGGAGCAGTCCTTAGACTTGTGCCCCACCTGGCCACATCGGAAACAGGTGCTCCCTCTATCGTCCGCTGCGGTGCATTGCTCCCGGACATGCCCAACCTCGAGGCACCGGTAGCACCGCAGCGGGCGCGGCTCTAGCAGTTTGGCCGTGACTGTTGACCACCCTATAGGGAGGTGGTCGGTCTTGACCACCCTGCTTGCAGCTGCGACTGGGCAGCTAACGAGAGCTGAACCACCGCCGGACTTTTCTCGGCGAATTTCGCCCACCTTTATCGAGGCCCCGGGGCACTCGCCTACTCGCGCGATTGCTGCAGTTACCTCCCCCTTTGTGACGGAGTCATCCAGACCGGTAATGCGCAGGTCTGCACATTTTTCCGGCCTGGAGACTACAACGTCTTCCTCCTTGAGGACCTCCCGCAGCTTCGCCGCCAACGAATTGGCTTGGTCGCTGCTCGTGGCCCCGGGCACCTCCAGGATTCGAGCTCCTGTCATTGCCTGCCTGAACTTTAGGGACTGAATTCCCAGTTTGGCCAGGTCGATGGAATCCCTGGCCTTTAACAACAGTCCGGCGTACGTGACCCCCTTTGCTGCGGCATCCGGCTGCAGTTTAAGTACCACAGCAGATGTTTGGGGTGGTCTGAGCCTTGGCTTCCTCCTTCTTTTCGGCTTGTTGGCTGGAGCCGGAGTAGGGACCGTGCCAGACTTCGCCTTGCGGCGCCGAGACACGGTCGTCCAGCCTTCAGAGCCGGGCGCGCCAACTGATGATGGTGGCACACCGCTTCCTCCCTCCTGCGCAGGGGCAGCCGCAGCAGCCTGCGTCTTCTTTCTCTTGCTCTTCGCTTTCTTTCCGCCTTGAGGGGCGGAAGACGGCAGAGGAGCCGGCACGTCCGACGCAAGTGGTGGAGCCACCTCTCGTGAACCGGCCACTGGGGCCGCCTTTGTGGCCACCTTCGGCGCAGGCCGAGGAGAGGTGGCCACACTGGCGTAATCAGCTGCCAGGGGTGGGCGAAGGCGCTGCTCTGGTAGCAATCTACCCTCGAGCGCCTCAAACCTGGCATTCATCATGGTCCCCACCGCCTCAATTATCGAGCGCTTCAGTGTCTCGGGCTCAAACGGAGCACTTGGAGGCGGTGGGGTACTTGTCACATCCGGGGTTTGTTTGCTCCGCAGCAAGTCAGACCGTAGAGCGGCCAGCTCGCTGCGGAGTTCGGCGACTTCAGCCTTGAGGCGAGAGTTGTCCGAGGACAACCTCCTGGTCTCTTCGGAGATCGTTGTCCTACTCATCGCCTCGATTGCATCCTCAATATTGGCCGCCGCGCTCTTAAGGGTCCGAACAAACGTCCCCTTAAGGTTCGACGACTTGGCAGCGACCTGTGTAATCAGGCCCACTTGACTGAGGACCCGGTCCTTCAGATCAATCGCCGCCAACTCCTCATCGGCCGAGGTCCCCGTAAGCCGGCCAGGTCTCAGGAGGTGCACCCTTCTTGCAGCCTCCGAGACCTCCTTCTCCGCCTGCAGCTCCAGAGCCTGACGCTCCGCAGCCACGAGTTCGGCCTTGGCTTTAGCCAGGCCGACGTATTCGCCGGTAGTGGGGGGCCGCCCCCTCCCACGAGGTGCACTACCACCCGAGCCGCCAGACGAGTCTCGCTTGGTAAAGCGGCCAGTCTCATCCCTTTTGGTGGATGCTTTCCCCTTTCCAGGGCGCACCTTGGTGGCTGGACGATCTTCGTCACTCGAAGAGTGGCGTGTCCGGCTCGTGTCCTCATCATCGGAGTCCTTTCTGGCGCGCTTCCGGCGGGCCCTGTACACCTTACTGGGTCCAGCCTCAGACGCCCTACTGGGCACACTGCCGAATGTGGAGTCGTCGCTGATATCACCTGACATCAGCGACTCCACATCCGACATCCTTCTCCCCTCCCTCTCAGCGGCAAGCCGCTCCAACGCCTCTCTAGCGGACGAGGACATGGGAATGTCCAAGCCCGAATAGAGCAAATCCTCAAAATCGCTTTGCGAAACAGGTCCTTTTTTCTTGCCATGGTCAGTCGTTTTTTTGTGCGGGTCCGTCGGTATTTTAATTGAAAACTTTTTTTCCATAATAGTTCCCACGAGTAGCTTGGGATTGAATAGTCCACCGGGTCTCCCTCCCCCGGCAACCCTACACACACCTGGGTGACGGGCGGTGCCCAGGGATGGTCGCCAGGACTGGTTTGACGACCCAGTCGCTCTCTCGAGCCTTCGACGCCACGGACCGCAGCGCCGAACTCCACGGATTTTTTATTGAGGTTTACTCCTCTCGGTCCGGCCGGTTAAGGCAAGACCCCCGGTTCCACTGCAGGCCGCGAGACATGTCCACGACACCTACAGGGAATAACGGGATCGCCCGGTGGCGGCAAGCCGCGCGCGCCTGGCAGACACACCGCGCGAACCACACCGCCTCCTCTCGGCGGCCTCCCTTCACACCCCTCACGCACCCGCGGCTCATCCATCACCTTTGCCAAAGACCTTACAAACTACCCCCAACCCCTTACCCCCCAAACCCCTTATCCCCAAACCCCTTATCCCCAAACCCCTTACCCCCAAACCCCTTACCCCCCTGGAGGACCAAGCCGCATCCATGGCACTCTCATTGGAGAGCACCAGGAGCGGCAAGAGAGCCCCCCACCCCGTGTCGGACCATTCGCCATCGCCGACAATCAAACCCCCGCAAAGGAGAACGATTGTCGACGATGCCCAGGGCGCACCGCCCCGCACCCATTGTCACACCATAAACGGATGTGGCAATGGGTGCGAGCACTCGAGGAGGTAACCTAACCTAACCTAACCTAACCTAACCTAACCTAACCTAACCTAACCTAACCTAACCTAACCTAACCTAACCTAACCTAACCTAACCTAACCTTTTTTTTTTTTTTTTAAGTGGAAAAATCCTTTATGGATCCCCCGCCGACTCGGGGGAGTCGACGGGGGTATGTCAGAGTCTCGGCAGAGTGCCGCATACTGACTAAAAAACCACTACGTACCTCTGGTCGCTGAGTGCCAGGGTTACGGGAATCGCGAAAACGCATGCTACCGCGACCCCGGTGCGACCGTGGCTTGTGGAAGCCTCCGCTTGTGGGTGTGCTTAGAGATGGTGGCACACCCGATCCGGCTATCTGGTGCTGTGTTGGTACACCCCACACAGCACCACCTCACGAGCCCCTGTGTGGAGCGGCAAACACCCCCGTGTTTGCCGTCCAGGGCTCTCGTGGTAGGGAGGAGGCTTGGCCTATGGGGGCCTTCCTCCTACAACCCAAAACATGTTGATGGGCACATCATTGAGTGGCCATCGGAGTGGCACTGGCGGTTCCAGCCCTTGATTGGGCCGGCCGCGACTTTGTGGTCGCACTTGCCGGGACCCTCCTTTTTCTCTTCTGCGTCTCCGCGACGCAGGTTTTGCTGCCCAGCACGTGACCAGTGGGCCTACTTGACGCCGCGCATACTATGCAGTACGGCGCGGCGGAGCATTGGCCAGCCTTGTGGCCGAGCTGCCCGCATCTGAAGCAGGCGGCGCTTCTATCAACCTCCACAGTGCATTGGTCCCGCACGTGGCCCAACTCTAGGCAGCGGAAACAACGCATCGGCCGCTTTTCCAGCAGCCTCCGCTCAGCTGACGACCAGCCAATGAAGAGCCGGTCAACTGCCATCACCTTTTGGGCAGCCGCCACAGGGCAGCTAACCATGATCGAGCCGGGTCCTGAATTGACTCGGCGGATCTCTCCAGCCCTGATGGAGGCAACGGGGCATTCGCCGACTCGCGAAATCGCCTCTATCACCTCCTCCTTATCGGTAGAGTCATCCAGACCAGAGATGCGCAGATCGGCACACTTCTCTGGTCTGGAGACTTTGACTTCCTCCGATTTTAGGACCTGCCTTAGCCTCTCGGCCAATAAATTGGCCTTGTCGGCGTTCAGGGTCCCCGGCAGCTCCAGGATGCGGGCTCCCGTTACCGCCTTCCTATATTTAAGGGCAGTGATGCCCAGATCCACCAGATTGATGGATCTCTTGGCCTCAGTCAGGATTTGAGCATACGTCACTCCACTCTTCAGCGCCTCTGGCTCCAATTTGAGCACTACTGCTGATGAGCGAGGAGGACGTAGCCTCGTCTTCTTCTTTTTCTTCGGCTTCGGCGGTTGACTTACTGCTTGAGCCGGAATAGGAGCAACAGGGGCTGCACTTCCCCTTCGCTTACGTCCCGTTACCACCGTCCAGCCTTCTGAAGTGGGCCTCGAGCCGGATGCTGCAGACGGTGGGACTATGGTTTCTCCTTCTTGAGCGGGTCTTGCCGGAGCAGCCCGCTTCTTTTTCTTCTTCTTCTTCTTCTCATTGGCGTTCCTTCCCTGCGGGATGGAAGGCAGGGAAGGAGTGGCTACCTCTTGTGGGGCAGGCGGAGCCGCCTGCCTGGCGCGTGACGCTGGCGGAGCCTTTGGGGCCGGCTTTGGCGCGGCCCGGGGAGGCGAAGCTGGCACGCTTATCAAATCGGATGACAATGGCGGACGGAGGCGCTCTTCCGGCAGAAGCCTGCCCTCAAGCGCCTCGAACCTCGCGTTCACCATTGTCCCCACCGCCTCTATGATGGAGCGCTGGAGCGACTCCTGCTCAAACCGAGCACTTGGAGGCGGTGGGGTTATTGTTACGTCCTTTTGTTGCTGCTGAGACAACAGCAAGTCAGCCCGTAATGCAGCCAACTCGCTGCGGAGCTCAGCAACTTCGGTTTTGAGGCGAGAGTTGTCTGAGGACAACTTCCTGGTCTCTTCGGAGACCGTTGTCCTGCTCATCGCCTCAACCGCGTCCTCAATTGTAGCCGCCGCATTCTTTAGGGTCCGAATGAACGTCCCCTTAAGATTGGACGACTTGGCGGCCACTTGCACAATAAGGCCCACTTGGGAATGAACCCGCTCGCGCAGATCGTGCGCCGTCAGTTCCTCGTCATCGATTGTGCCGGAGAGCCGGCCAGGTCTCAGATGACGCACCCTCCGTGCCTCTTCCGATACCTCCTTCTCTGCCTGCAGCTCCATAGCTTCTCGCTCGGCAGCCACAAGCTCAGCCTTAGCCTTGGCCAAGCCAACGTACTCGCCTGTTGTGGGAGGCCGCCCCCTCCCACGGGGTGCATCACCACCCGATCCTCCCGATTTGTCCCGCTTCAGAAAGCGGCCGTTTTCATCCCTCATTGAGGATGCCTTCCCTTTCCCAGGGCGCACCTTGGGTGCCGGACGATCCTCGTCACTCGAAGAGTGACGGGTCCGACTTGTGTCGTCGTCGTCGGAGTCCTTCCTCCCTCGCTTTCGGCGGGCCCGGTAAACCTTACTGGGTCCAGCCTCAGACGCCTCACTGGGTTGACTGCCGCATGTGGAGTCGTCGCTGACATCACCTGACATCAGCGACTCCACATCCGACATCCGCCTTTCCTCCCTCCTCGCGGCAAGCCGCGCCAACGCCTCTTGCGCAGACGTGGACATAGGTATGTCCATGCCCGTACAAAAGAGGTCATCCAAATCGCTTTGCGTTATCGGTTGTCCTTTTTTCCTGCCTTGGTTAGTCGTCTTTTTCGAATCCGTCGTTATTTTAAGTTTAAAATGTTTGTCCATATTAAGTCCCACGAGTCAATTGGGTATTGTTAAGTCCACCGGATCTCCCTCCCCCGGTAACCCTACATACACCTGGGTGTCGGGCGGTTCCCAGGGTTGGTCGCTAAGACTGGTTTTACGACACCAGCCGCTCTTTCGAGCCTCCGACGCCACGGACCGCAGCGCCGAACTCCTCGGATTTTTATTGAGGTTTACTCCTCACGGTCCTGCCGATTAAGGCAAGACCCCCGGTTCCACTGTAGGCCGTGAGACATGTCCACGACACCTACAGGGAATAACGGGATCGCCCGGTGGCGGCAAGCCGCGTGCGCCTGGCAGACACACCGCGCGAATCACACTGCCTCCTCTCGGCGGCTTCCTTTCATACTTTTCACGCATTCGCGGTTCATCCATCACCTTTGCCAAAGACCTTATAAACTACCCCCAACCCCTTACCCTCCAAACCCCTTATCCCCGAACCCCTTACCCCCAAACCCCTTACCCCCCTGGAGGACCAAGCCGCATCCATGGCACTCTCATTGGAGAGCACCAGGAGCGGCAAGAGAGCCCCCCACCCCGTGTCGGACCATTCGCCATCGCCGACAATCAAACCCCCGCAAAGGAGAATGATTGTCGACGATGCCCAGGGTGCACCGTCCCGCACCCATTGTCACACCATAAACGGATGTGGCAATGGGTGCGAGCACTCGAGGAGGTTGTCCGACCTGGCACCCCAACCTAACCTAACCTAACCTAACCTAACCTAACCTAACCTTTTTTTTTTTTTTTTTTTTTTTTTTTTTTTTTTTTTTTTTTTTTTTTTTTTTTTTTTTTTTTTTTTTTTTTTTTTTTTTTACGTGTGAAAATCCTTTATGGATCTCCCTCCGACCCGGGGGAGTCGAAGGGAGTATGCCAGAGTCACGGCAGAGTGCCGCATACTGGCTAAAAACACACGGTGTACGTCTCGGTCGCATAGTGCCGGGGACATGGGAAACGCGAAGACCGCAAACTACCACGAACCCCGACGCGACTGCGGCTTGTGTAAGCCTCCGCTCTGAGTGTGCCTTAAAGATGGTGGCACACCCGGTCCGGCTACGAATGGCGCTGTGTCTACACGGGACACATCGCCACCTCACGAGCCCCTTGAAAGAACGACGAACACCCCCGTGTCCGCCGCCTCAGGGCTCTGTGGAGGGGAGGAGGCTTTATTGTCCTCCTACAACCCATATCCTGTGATGGCCACGTTATTGTGTGGCCATCGGAGAGTCATTGGCCGTTCCGGCCGAAGATTGGGCTGGCCGCGACTGAGAAGTCGCGCCTCCCACTCCTCTCCTTCGCCTTTGCGACGAGACGCAGGACTTGCCGCCAAGCATATGACTGGCAGGCTTGCTCGACGCCGCGCATACAATACAGTACGGCGCGGCGGAGCACTGGCCAGCCTTGTGCCCCAGCTGTCCGCACCGGTAGCACGCGTTGCTCCGGTCGGCCTCCACCGTGCACTGTTCCCGCACATGCCCAACCTCCAGGCAGCGGAAACAGCGCATCGGCCGCTGTTGAAGCAGCCTCCTCTTTACCGACGACCACCCTATTAGTAGGCGGTCGACCCCCAGCACCTTCTTGACAGCCGCCATTGGGCAGCTGACAAGGACTGTCCCAGTCCCCGACTTGTCGAGGCGAATCTCCCCCGTCTTGACAGAGGTAACTGAGCATTCGCCGACCCGCGCAATCGCCTCAGTTACCTCTGCCTTGTCTATGGAGTCATCCAGGTTCGAGAGGCGCATGGTTGCACCCTTCTCTGGCCTGGAGACTTGCACGTCCCCTTCCTTTAGGACCTGGCGCAGCTTTTCAGCCAGGAGATTGGCCTTTTCGCCGCTCGCAGCCCCTGGCAGCTCCAGGATCCGAGCCCCTGTCGCTGCCTTCCTATACTGTAGGCTCGTGATGCCCAACTCCGTCAGGTCGACGGTCCTCTTGGCCTCGGTGAGGATGGCCGCATACGTGACCCCTCGCTCTACTGCCTCTGGTGACAGCTTCAGCACGACTGCTGTCGAGCGAGGAGGTCGCAGCCTTGGCTTCTTCGGCTTCTTCGGCTGTGGTGGACGACCTGCCACTGCAGCCGGAATGGGAGCAGCAGGAGCAGCACCTCCTCTGCGCTTGCGACCAGTCACCACCATCCAGTCTTCTAGCGTGGGCCTCGAGCCGGATGCTGAAGACGGTGGGACTTGGGGAACACTTGGAGCGGGGTTGGCCGGGGCGGCCCGCTTCTTGGCCTTCTTCTTCTTTGCCCTCCTTCCTTGAGGAATGGAAGGTGGAGAAGTGGAGGGAATTGTCTCCTCTTGTGTTGACGGCAAAACCGTCTGCCTCTTGCGTGCCGCTGGCGGGGCCCTGGAAGGCGAAGCCGGCACGCTGGGAATGTCCGAGGCCAGTGGTGGACGCAGGCGCTCCTCCGGCAGCAACCTGCTCTCCAGCGCCGCGAACCTCGCGTTCACCATGGTCCCCACCGCCTCTATTATGGAGCGCTGCAGCGACTCCTGCTCAACCGGAGCATTTGGAGGCGGTGGGGTTATCGTCACGTCCTTTTGTTGCTGAGACCGCAGCAAGTCAGCCCTTAAGGTGGCTATCTCGCTGCGGAGCTCAGCGACTTCGGTTTTGAGGCGAGAGTTGTCCGAGGACAACTTCCTGGTCTCTTCGGAGACCGTTGTCCTACTCATCGCCTCAACCGCGTCCTCAATTGTAGCCGCCGCATTCTTTAGGGTCCGAATGAACGTCCCCTTAAGATTGGACGACTTGGCGGCCACTTGCGCAATAAGGCCCACCTGAGAATGGACCCGCTCCCGCAGATCGTGCGCCGTCAGCTCCTCATCATCGATTGTGCCGGAGAGCCGGCCAGATCTCAGGAGGTACACCCTCTGTGCAGCCTCCGAGACCTCCTTTTCCGCTTGTAACTCCATAGCCTCACGCTCTGCAGCTACGAGTTCGGCCTTGGCTTTGGCCAGGCCGACGTATTCGCCGGTGGTGGGAGGCCGCCCCCTCCCACGAGGTGCCGAAGCACTCGACCCGCACGACGAGTCCCGCTTCTGAAAGCGGCCCGTCTTATCCCGTTTTGTGGGGGACTTCCCCGTCTTTATCTTGGGAGCCGGTCGGTCTTCGTCACTAGACGAGTGACGGGACCGGCTCGAGTCTTCGCCGGAGTTTCGAGAGCGCTTTCGGCGGCCCTTGTAGGTTCTACTGGGGCCTGCCTCCGACGCCCGACTTGGCAGATCGTCGTCGTATGTGGAGTCGTCGCTGACGTCCCCTGACATCAACGACTCAACATCCGAGAGCCGCCTTCCCTCTCTTTCCGCGGCAAGCCGCGCCAACACCTTCTTTGCAGACGTGGACATTGGAATGTCCATGCCTGTACAAAACAAATCGTCCAAATCGTCTTGCGAGATCGGTCCTTTTTCATGCCTGGGTCTATCATTTTTGCGTGAATCCGTCGGTATTTTTAATTTAAAACTTTTATCCATCTTATTCCCACGAGTTTGGTGGGTACAACAAGTCCACCGGGCTTCCCTGACCCGGTAACCCTACATACACCTGGGGGGCGGGAGGTACCCAGGGTTGGTCGTTTAGGACTGGTTTCCGATCCAGTCGCTCTTGCGAGCACCTGACGCCACGGACCGCAGCGCCAGACTCCTCGGATTTTTAGTGAGGTTTACTCCTCTCGGTCCGGCCGGTTAAGGCGAGACCCCCGGTTCCACTGTAGGCCGCGAGACATGTCCACGACACCTACAGGGAATAACGGGATCGCCCGGTGGCGGCAAGCCGCGTGCGCCTGGCAGACACACCGCGCGAATCATACTGCCTCCTCTCGGCGGCTTCCTTTCATACATCACGCATTCGCGGTTCATCCATCACCTTTGGCAAAGACCTTAAGACTAAACCCCACCTACCCCCAACCCCTTCCCCCAGAACCCCTTATCCCCCAAACCCCTTATCCCAACCCCTTACCCCCCTACCCCGTGTCGGACCATTCGCCATCGCCGACAATCAAACCCCCGCAAAGGAGAATGATTGTCGACGATGCCCAGGGTGCACCGTCCCGCACCCATTGTCACATCATAAACAGATGTGGCAATGGTTGCGAGCACTCGAGGAGGTTGTCCGACCTGGCACCCCAACCTAACCTAACCTAACCTAACCTAACCTAACCTAACCTAACCTAACCTAACCTAACCTAACCTAACCTAACCTAACCTTTTTTTTTTTTTTTTTTTTTTTTTTTTTTTTTTATCGTTGGAAAATGCTTTATGCATCTCCCTACTATCCTCGGGGGGGATAGTAGGGAGTATGTGGGACTCACAGCACGAGACCGCATACCCACTAAAAACCAACGTTGCACCTCCACAGTCACAAGGAGTCGGGGCTATGGGAACGCGAAACGCAATCTTCCACGGCCCCGACGCAACAGCAGCCTTATGCAGGCTTCCTCTAAAATGGCGCTGTGTCGGCGCACCAGACACAGCGCCCCGCCACTGGCCCCTTTTTGAGTGGCAGGCACCCCCGCGCCCGCCGCTCAGGGCCCGCCGGGGAGACTTACGTCTCGACCCAGCCCCTCACGCCAGCCTTCCCACCAGCGAGCCAGCTAACCGAACCAGGAAGGGGATCCTCTACCTCGCGAGGTTCGACCCAACCCAGAACAGCCATCCAGCCAACCGGCAGGTCAGCCAGCGCCACCGGCAGTCCGTCGGCCAGCCAACTAGCCAGCCCCCCATTGGGGCTCCAGCCGACCTCAACCCAGCCAGCAGGTCGGCCAGCCAAATGACGGACACGCCAGCAGCCCTCGAGTAGGGAGAGGACAATGAAGCCCCCTCCACAGGGTCGCGTCGGCCTGAAAAGGCCATCGCGACCTCTCCTCAGCCAGCTGTCCAGCCTTGCAGCCGAACAGCCGACCCGTCGCCGATCAGCCAGCCAGTTGAGCCAGCCAGCCGGGGAGGAAAGGCTTCGCGGCCCCCCTCTGGAGCTCCACCTCTCCACCTCCCAGCCAGCGGCCCAGCCTGCCAACCGGAGACCCCCACAATGGGCGGCTGATATGCCACCCGGCCTACCATGGCGGGCGGTCCGGTCGAACCACCACCACCAGTCAGCCAGGCAGCCAGCCACCCTAAGGCTCGCAGCCGCCCCCGGCACCTCCACGAAAGAGACCGGGGGCAGCTCTCGCCCACTGTGCGCCGCCACGCCGCCCCAGCAACAGCCGGAGCAACGCTCGCGCCCCCCACGTGTCGGACCATTCGCCATCGCCGACAATCACCTCCGCAAAGGAGAACGATTGTCGACGATGCCCAGGGTGCACCGTCTCCCACCCATTGTCACACCAGGGACGTATCCCGGATGTGGCAATGGGCGCGAGCACTCGAGGAGGTTGTCCGACCTGGCACCCCAACCTAACCTAACCTAACCTAACCTAACCTAACCTTTTTTTTTTTTTTTTTTATCGTGGGAAAATGCATTACGCATCCCCCGCCAACTCGGGGGAGTCGACGAGGGTATGTGGGACTCCCCGGCAGCGTGCCGGTATACCCACTAAAAACCCACGGTGTACCATCTGCCGCTTTAGGAGGGGTGTCACGGGATCGCCAAGGCATGCAACCGCGACACCCCAGCGGCTGGCCCGGCTAGGTTGCCGGGCTCGGCCCAGCTGTTCGCTGGGCCCCTGCGCTAAAGAGGGACGGCCTGGTACGACCCCAGCCGTCCCCCAGACTGCCGAAACCGTGCAATGGATGGTGGGTCCCCCGACCCACCACCCTGGTTTCGGCTAGTGGGGAGGGAGAATTTGCGCATAGCGCCGTCTCCGCCTCCCCACACGTCTGCGCCGAAGCGGGTCCGCCAGGGGATCGTCCTCCCTGGCCCGCTCCGCGGCCTCCTTCTGCGACATCACGTCCTCACAGAAGGAGACCATTGCCTCCCACGCCCTGTCGCTGTCGAGCATGGATTGTATCACGCTCGGCAGCGACAGGTCGTATCCCACAGCCGCCATTAGAGTGCGGCGCTGTCTTCCCCACGCAGGACAGTCTTCGAGGGTGTGTTGCGCAGAGTCCACGGTTGCGCCACACTCATGGCAGACGGCCGTCGACTCCCTTCTGGCAATGCGGTGCAGGTACCAGCCAAAGCAGCCATGCCCGGTCAGCACCTGCACCAGCCTATATGTGAGGGAGCCCCGCTTCCTTCTCATCCACCTCTCCAGGACCGGACGAATCGCCACTATGGTCCGAATGCCATAGGTGGGATTCGCCAGGTCCTCCGCCCATCTCTGCAGAGACATCTGTTGCGCCCGACGTCTCGTCCCCACCAGCTCCTCGTACGTCGGGCGCTCTCCCTCCGCTTTTCTCGCCGCCGTCACCTCATAGACGGCGGCAAGCACTTCTGCCTCGTGCTCCCATGGCGTTAGCCCCGCGAGCACGCAGGCTGCCCCCCCCGATACCGTGCGGTATCCCCTTATTGCCCTCAGCGCCACAACTCGCTGCGCCCTGCGCAGCAAGACTTTGTTGTGGCGGCTGAGGGCGTCCGCCCAGATTGGCGCCCCGTAGAGCGCCATACTGCGGACAACTCCCGCAAACAGACGGCGGCAAGCCGCTCCCGGTCCCCCCGTGTTTGGGAGGAGTTGGCCTAATGCCGCCGCTGCCCCCACCAACCTCGGGGACAAACCCCGGAAGTGGTCCCCAAAAGACCACCTCCCATCCAAAGTTAGGCCCAGATATCGCATCTGGGCCTTTACTCCCACCTTTACCCCGTCGACCTCAATGGCCGCCCCCGGAGGTGGCCCATGCCGAGGACCATAGAACAACATGGCCTCGGTCTTACTGAGCGCCACCTCCAGGCCCAATCGCCTGATGCGGCCGACCACTAGGGTGGAGCCCACTGTGGCCAGCCGCTGCACCTCCTCCCACGTCCTCCCCCTGGCTACAACCAGGGTGTCGTCAGCGTAACAAAAGACGCGCATCCCTGGAAGGAGCGCGCCTCTGAGCACCCAGTCGTAGCCGAGGTTCCACAGTAACGGTCCCAGTACGGAACCCTGCGGAACCCCCCGTTCAACCCCCCGCCGGACCAACGCACCCCGCCCGTCCACGAAGGCGACCTCCCTCCCTCGCAGGTACTCCCCCAACAGCCGCCGAAGATACTGGGGCACTCCATGGAACCGAAGCGCCGCCAGTATCACTGAGAAGGGCAGGCTGTTGAAGGCGTTGGCGATGTCCAAGGATACCGCCAGAACCCTTTCCCCCCGTCCGGTCGCCTCCTGCGACCAATCCTTCAGCGCCTTGAGGGCATCGGTCGTAGACCGGCCCGCTCGGAAGCCGAACTGACACTCAGCCAAGTCCGGCCCCTCCACCGTAATGTGTTGGACGACACGAGTGGCCAGAATCCTCTCCAGCGCCTTCCCCGTGTCGTCCAACAGCACAATCGGCCGGTACGCCGACGGGCAATCCGGCGGGCGACCCTCCTTTGGGAGGAGACAAAGGCGACCCTCCTTCCACAGCCTCGGAAACTGTCCAGATGCTAAGCATCGCTGGAACAGTTCCCGAAGCTGCCCCACCATGTGCTTCAGCACTATGGCGAGGACTTTACCCGGGACCCCATCAGGGCCCGGCGCACTCCGCTTCAGACGGAGGCGATCCATCACCATCTCCATCTCGCCTTCGGAGATGGGAGGGATGTCATTCGCCTCGTCGCCCAAAGCCTCCAGGGGAGGCGGCATCGGCGGCGGGGAGAAGTCGGCACATTCGGTGGGAAACAGCGCCCCAACAACCCTGCCCAGGAACTCCGGCTGCAGGGTCTCCGTCATTGGGGGCGCCCAATCGCGGACCTTATTTCGAGCCACCCTAAACGGACGTCCCCACGGGTCGGCGTCCAGGGAGGCGAGCGAATGTTCCCACCCCTCGTCTTTTGCCCGGACTATGGCCAGCTGCAGAGCCTCCTTGGCTCGCTTATACGCCTCATGCAGCTGACCCTCCTCCGTCGGGTCGCGCCTTCTCCGGCGACGGGAGTGGCCGTACTCCCGTCTCGCTGCCGAACATGCCGTTCGGAGATCCGCCATCTGGGGCGACCACCAGAACACCGCCTTCCGAGGGAGGCGGCGTCTTGCCCGCCGCATGGACGCGTCGCAGACCGCCGTGACGGCAGTACGGAAGCGGGCAGCCCCAGCTTCCACGTCCTCCAGGGGGGCGGAACCGAAGCACCACCCCTGAACAATGGCGGCCTCCTCGGCCAGCTCGCGGTCCAGCCGTCCGACAGCCCAGCGCGGGAACGCCGTCTCGCGCGAGGCATGGGGCTGCGCCACACTCTGAGGGGTGGAGACCTCGAACCTGATGTAGACGTGGTCCGACAAGGTCTCCACCTCACCCAGCACGCGCCAGCCGGAGACGCGGCGAGCGACAGCAGGAGTGGCGAACGAGAGGTCCACCACGGACCCCCCCGACTGCCGCACGCATGTATGCGCCGTTCCCGTGTTGAGGAGGGACAGACCGGACTCGACTGCCCACTCCTCGACTACGGCCCCACGCGGATCAGTGCGCCGTTCCCCCCACGCCTGCGACTTGGCGTTGAAGTCGCCCGCGACCACAACCGGAAGGGGCGCCAGCCGTCTCACTACTGGACCTAGAGAGTCTAGAAACGCCTCTAGGTCCCACAGCGGCCTGTTGGGGGAGAAGTACACCCCCACGATGGCATACTCCCCCCATTTGGCCGCCACGTAGCCAGCGCCCCTCGCCACCACGAGGAGAGGTCTTCCCCCCGGTCTACCAACAATGGCCACGGAGCCGCCTATGTCCCCGGCCCAATGTGGACGGGGCGGGACGAAATGTTCGCCTGGAGGAAACTGATATTGTCACACATTAGTGTTCCATATCAGTTCCTCCAGGCCTAAGGCCCCCGGCGGTTGGCGCGACCCTTGTCCAAGGGGTCGCAGGCGCCTTTCCCTTCGTGGGGGGAGGGTTGCAGTCCCTCGCCCCCATAACCTTTTTTTTTTTTTTTTTTTTTTTTTTTTTTTTTTTTTTTTTTTTTTTTTATCGTTGGAAAATGCTTTATGCATCTCCCTACTATCCTCGGGGGGGATAGTAGGGAGTATGTGGGACTCACAGCACGAGACCGCATACCCACTAAAAACCAACGTTGCACCTCCACGAGTCACAAGGAGTCGGGGCTATGGGAACGCGAAACGCAATCTTCCACGGCCCCGACGCGACAGCAGCCTTATGCAGGCTTCCTCTAAAATGGCGCTGTGTCGGCGCACCAGACACAGCGCCCCGCCACTGGCCCCTTTTTGAGTGGCAGGCACCCCCGCGCCCGCCGCTCAGGGCCCGCCGGGGAGACTTACGTCTCGACCCAGCCCCTCACGCCAGCCTTCCCACCAGCGAGCCAGCCAGCCGAACCAGGAAGGGGATCCTCTACCTCGCGAGGTTCGACCCAACCCAGAACAGCCAGCCAACCAACCGGCAGGTCAGCCAGCGCCACCGGCAGTCCGTCAGCCAGCCAACTAGCCAGCCCCCCATTAGGGCTCCAGCCGTCCTCAACCCAGCCAGCAGGTCGGCCAGCCAAACGACGGACACGCCAGCAGCCCTCGAGTAGGGAGAGGACAATGAAGCCCCCTCCACAGGGTCGCGTCGGCCTGAAAAGGCCATCGCGACCTCTCCTCAGCCAGCTGTCCAGCCTTGCAGCCGAACAGCCGACCCGTCGCCGATCAGCTAGCCAGTTGAGCCAGCCAGCCGGGCAGGAAAGGCTTCGCGGCCCCCCTCTGGGGCTCCACCTCTCCACCTCCCAGCCAGCGGCCCAGCCTGCCAACCGGAGACCCCCACAATGGGCGGCTGATATGCCACCCGGCCTACCATGGCGGGTGGTCCGGTCGAACCACCACCACCAGTCAGCCAGGCAGCCAGCCACCCTAAGGCTCGCAGCCGCCCCCGGCACCTCCACGAAAGAGACCGGGGGCAGCTCTCGCCCACACTGCGCCGCCACGCCGCCCCAGCAACAGCCGGAGCAACGCTCGCGCCCCCCACGTGTCGGACCATTCGCCATCGCCGACAATCACCTCCGCAAAGGAGAACGATTGTCGACGATGCCCAGGGTGCACCGTCTCCCACCCATTGTCACACCAGAGACGTATCCCGGATGTGGCAATGGGCGCGAGCACTCGAGGAGGTTGTCCGACCTGGCACCCCTAACCTAACCTACCTTTTTTTTTTTTTTTTTTTTTTTTTTTTTTTTTTTTTTTTTTTTTTTTATCGTTGGAAAATGCTTTATGCATCTCCCTACTATCCTCGGGGGGGATAGTAGGGAGTATGTGGGACTCACAGCACGAGACCGCATACCCACTAAAAACCAACGTTGCACCTCCACAGTCACAAGGAGTCGGGGCTATGGGAACGCGAAACGCAATCTTCCACGGCCCCGACGCAACAGCAGCCTTATGCAGGCTTCCTCTAAAATGGCGCTGTGTCGGCGCACCAGACACAGCGCCCCGCCACTGGCCCCTTTTTGAGTGGCAGGCACCCCCGCGCCCGCCGCTCAGGGCCCGCCGGGGAGACTTACGTCTCGACCCAGCCCCTCACGCCAGCCTTCCCACCAGCGAGCCAGCCAGCCGAACCAGGAAGGGGATCCTCTACCTCGCGAGGTTCGACCCAACCCAGAACAGCCAGCCAGCCAACCGGCAGGTCAGCTAGCGCCACCGGCAGTCCGTCGGCCAGCCAACTAGCCAGCCCCCCATTGGGGCTCCAGCCGACCTCAACCCAGCCAGCAGGTCGGCCAGCCATACGACGGACACGCCAGCAGCCCTCGAGTAGGGAGAGGTCAATGAAGCCCCCTCCACAGGGTCGCGTCGGCCTGAAAAGGCCATCGCGACCTCTCCTCAGCCAGCTGTCCAGCCTTGCAGCCGAACAGCCGACCCGTCGCCGATCAGCCAGCCAGTTGAGCCAGCCAGCCGGGCAGGAAAGGCTTCGCGGCCCCCCTCTGGGGCTCCACCTCTCCACCTCCCAGCCAGCGGCCCAGCCTGCCAACCGGAGACCCCCACAATGGGCGGCTGATATGCCACCCGGCCTACCATGGCGGGCGGTCCGGTCGAACCACCACCACCAGTCAGCCAGGCAGCCAGCCACCCTAAGGCTCGCAGCCGCCCCCGGCACCTCCACGAAAGAGACCGGGGGCAGCTCTCGCCCACTGTGCGCCGCCACGCCGCCCCAGCAACAGCCGGAGCAACGCTCGCGCCCCCCACGTGTCGGACCATTCGCCATCGCCGACAATCACCTCCGCAAAGGAGAACGATTGTCGACGATGCCCAGGGTGCACCGTCTCCCACCCATTGTCACACCAGGGACGTATCCCGGATGTGGCAATGGGCGTGAGCACTCGAGGAGGTTGTCCGACCTGGCACCCCAACCTAACCTACCTTTTTTTTTTTTTTTTTTTTTTTTTTTTTTTTCGTTGGAAAATGCTTTATGCATCTCCCTTCTATCCTCGGGGGGGATAGTAGGGAGTATGTGGGACTCACAGCACGAGACCGCATACCCACTAAAAACCAACGTTGCACCTCCACGAGTCACAAGGAGTCGGGGCTATGGGAACGCGAAACGCAATCTTCCACGGCCCCGACGCAACAGCAGCCTTATGCAGGCTTCCTCTAAAATGGCGCTGTGTCGGCGCACCAGACACAGCGCCCCGCCACTGGCCCCTTTTTGAGTGGCAGGCACCCCCGCGCCCGCCGCTCAGGGCCCGCCGGGGAGACTTACGTCTCGACCCAGCCCCTCACGCTAGCCTTCCCACCAGCGAGCCAGCCAGCCGAACCAGGAAGGGGATCCTCTACCTCGCGAGGTTCGACCCAACCCAGAACAGCCAGCCAACCAACCGGCAGGTCAGCCAGCGCCACCGGCAGTCCATCAGCCAGCCGACTAGCCAGCCCCCCAATGGGGCTCCAGCCGTCCACAACCCAGCCAGCAGGTCGGCCAGCCAAACGACGGACACGCCAGCAGCCCTCGAGTAGGGAGAGGACAATGAAGCCCCCTCCACAGGGTCGCGTCGGCCTAAAAGCCATCGCGACCTCTCCTCAGCCAGCTGTCCAGCCTTGCAGCCGAACAGCCGACCCGTCGCCGATCAGCCAGCCAGTTGAGCCAGCCAGCCGGGCAGGAAAGGCTTCGCGGCCCCCCTCTGGGGCTCCACCTCTCCACCTCCCAGCCAGCGGCCCAGCCTGCCAACCGGAGACCCCCACAATGGGCGGCTGATATGCCACCCGGCCTACCATGGCGGGCGGTCCGGTCGAACCACCACCACCAGTCAGCCAGGCAGCCAGCCACCCTAAGGCTCGCAGCCGCCCCCGGCACCTCCACGAAAGAGACCGGGGGCAGCTCTCGCCCACTGTGCGCCGCCACGCCGCCCCAGCAACAGCCGGAGCAACGCTCGCGCCCCCCACGTGTCGGACCATTCGCCATCGCCGACAATCACCTCCGCAAAGGAGAACGATTGTCGACGATGCCCAGGGTGCACCGTCTCCCACCCATTGTCACACCAGAGACGTATCCCGGATGTGGCAATGGGCGCGAGCACTCGAGGAGGTTGTCCGACCTGGCACCCCTCCGACCTGGCACCCCCCAAACCTAACCTACCTTTTTTTTTTTTTTTTTTTTTTTTTTTTTTTTTTTTTTTTATCGTTGGAAAATGCTTTATGCATCTTCCTACTATCCTCGGGGGGGATAGTAGGGAGTATGTGGGACTCACAGCACGAGACCGCATACCCACTAAAAACCAACGTTGCACCTCCACGAGTCACAAGGAGTCGGGGCTATGGGAACGCAAAAGTGTAATCAAGGCCGGATACCGTCCGGATAGTGAAATCAAGGCTGGATACCGGATAGTTACCGGATATCCGTTTCATGTCTAATGGAGATGAAGAATTCAGAAATAGGAAATCGGAATTTGGAAATAGGAAACCGGAAATTGAAAATCGGAAATCGGAAATCCGAAATCCGAAATCGAAAATCAGATGAAAATTACGAAAATAAATGGTGTCCATAGGCCTATTGTGGTATGATTTGCCTTGTGTAAACTAATGCGAATGTTTGAATTTTACTATCCGGTATTCGGCCGTATACTGAATTACTATCCGGTATCTGGCCGGTTAGTGAATTACTATCCGGTATCCGGCCGGATAGTGAAATCAAGGCCGGATATTGTAATCATGGCCGGATACCGGCCGGATAGTGAAATCAAGGCTGGATACCGGATAGTTACCGGATATTCGTTTCATGTCTAATGGAGATGAAGAAATCCGAAATCGAGAATAGGAAATCGGAAATCGGAAATCGGTAATCGGAAATCGGTAATCGGCAATCCGAAATCCAAAATCCGAAATTCGGAATCGGAAATTGGAAATCGAAAATCAGATGAAAATGACGAAAATAAATGGTGTCCATAGGCCTATTGTGGTTTGATTTGCCTTGTGTAAACTAATGAGAATGTTTGAATATTACTATCCGGTATTCGGCCGGATACTGAATTACTATCCGGTATCTGGCCGGTTAGTGAATAACTATCCGGTATCCGGCAGGATACTTAATTACTATCCGGTATCCAGCCGGATAGTGAAATCAAGGCCGGATACCGGCCGGATAGTGGAATCAAGGCTGGATACCGGATAGTTACCGGATATCCGTTTCATGTCTTATGATGAAGAAATCAGAAATCATAAATCGGAAATCGGAAATTGGAAATTGGAAATTGGAAATTGGAAATTGGGAATTGGAAATTGGAAATTGGAAATTGGAAATTGGAAATTGGAAATTGGAAATTGGAAATTGGAAATTGGAAATTGGAAATTGGAAATTGGAAATTGGAAATTGGAAATTGGAAATTGGAAATTGGAAATCGGAAATCAGAAATCGGAAATCCGTTATCGAAAATCAGATGAAAATTATAAAAATAAACGGTGTTCATAACCTATGATGTGTTCATAACATAACCTATGATGTATGATTTGCATTGTGTAAACTAATGAGAATATTTGGATTTTACTAGCCGGTATCCGGCTGGATACTGAATAACTATCCGGTATCCAGTCGGTTAGTGAATAACTATCCGGTATCCGGCAGGATACTGAATTACTATCCGGTATCCGGCGGGATAGTGAAATCAAGGCCGGATACTGGATAGTTACCGGATATCCGTTTCATGTCTAATGGAGATGAAGAAATCAGAAATCGGAAATAGGAAATCGGGAATCGGAAATCGGAAATCCGAATTCGGAAATAGGAAATCGGAAATCCGAAATCCGAAATCCAAAATCCGAAATTCGGAATCGGAAATTGGAAATCGAAAATCAGATGAAAATGACGAAAATAAATGGTGTCCATAACCCTATTGTGGTTTGATTTGCCTTGTGTAAACTAATGAGAATGTTTGAATTTTACTATCTGGTATTCGGCCGGATACTGAATTACTATCCGGTATCTGGCCGGTTAGTGAATAACTATTCGGTATCCGGCCGGATACTTAATTGCTATCCGATATCCGGCCGGATAGTGAAATCAAGGCCGGATACCGGCCGGATAGTGAAATCAAGGCCGGATACCAAATAGTTACCGGATATTCGTTTCATGTCTAATGAAGATGAAGAAATCAGAAATCGGAAATCGGAAATTGAAAATCAGATGAAGATGACAAAATAAACGGTGTCCATAGGCCTATCGTGGTATGATTTGCCTTGTGTAAACTAATTAGAATATTTAAATTTTACTATCCGGTATCCGGCCGGAAACTAAATTACTATCCGGTAACTGGCCGGTTAGTGAATAACTATTCGGTATCCGGCCGGTAAAAACAAACAAATCAGTACGGATTACACTTTAGAGACTCCACGTGGTCTTTTAAGTTCTGATATAGATGTGGGAAACGGAACGCACCGAGGTGCAGGAAAGTGTTAAGGAGAAACGGAACGTAATTGGTAGTCATAGAGAAGTGGAGTTGGAAGATGGCGTTTTTAAAAACGATGTTGCGATTTGTAATTGTGCAAGAGATAATTAAAACAAAGTTGGTTAAATTTGAATGTGTATAATTTTAAAATAGCCCACCTCCTACAAATTTGGGGGCTCGTCCGGGATTAACTGTTAGTGTGAAGACGAGTGAAAAAAAATACGACGAAAAAAAAAAATACGACGCACGAGTGAAGCGGCATGGCGGAACAGCGAGAAGAAAAAAAAGGATTGAGATGAATACGATGTTACTGTTGGGGTGATTTATAACGAAGAACGACGACGACGAAGATTGTTTATTACGAAGTTGAAAAGAAGAAATTAAAGAAGAAAAATACGATGATGACGACTAGATCAAAGATGGCAGACAAGAAAGAAGAAATAAATCAAGGATTATTATGGGGAGGTGTGGCGACTATGGCTATTACAGACGGCGGCATCGCTAAATTTACGGGAGACGACGATAAGACGTATACATCAGCGAAGTGGGCACAAGATATTAGCGATAATTCAGAAATTTTCAATTGGACGGCGGCGCAGAAACTTGTTATCGCGCGAAAATCATTAAGCGGTACGGCGGCACTATGGTTGAAGTCGGAAAATACTTTTCGAACATTCGAAGACCTGAAAGAAGCATTACTAAAGGAGTTTCCTGAAAAAACGAATAATAAAGAGATGCACGAGTTGATGGTGGCAAGAAAAAAGAATAAAAACGAAACATTTTATCAGTATATGCTTCATATGGAAGAGATGGGAAAACGCGCTAAATTTCCGGATGAAGTCACAATCCAGTATATCATCGACGGGATTAATGATTACGAACCAAATAAAGCAATGCTGCATGGAGCTACTACGTTTTTAGACCTAAAAGAAAAGTTGGTTGTGTACGAAAGAATGAAGACAAAGATGAACGAAAAGAGGACAGAGAAGACAGAAAAGACGTATAATAATTCTGGAAATGGCGTGAAAAATAATAATAATTTATCATATCAGCGGCGGCGATGTTTTAAATGTGGTGAAGAAGATCATGTGGCCAGCGTATGTACGAGAGGAGTCAAGTGTTTCCGGTGTAATCAGTTCGGCCATATTGGGAATCGATGTCGTAACGGGAGTTCGAGGCATCATGGTGGTACGGTGACGGAAAAAAACCAAACGGCGGCGGGTTCGAGCGGCAATGTTGGTAGCGCTGCGGCCCATAAAGTTTACATGTCAGAGGTCAATATGGCGGCGACCGAAAGTGACAGCGGTGACAAGATGACATTGACAGATGCGGTTATGAAGAACAACAACAACGTTGTTATGGAAAATATGCAAGTCGACGGGTCGTTAAATAGTTATAGGCCGATGAAAACTGTTTATTTACGCGGGAAATCGGTGAGCGCTCTCATCGATAGTGGAAGTGTGGCTAACTTAATAAGTGAAAGACTCTTTTGTTCCCTCGACGTGCAGAAAGAGGACGATGACTTTGTGTTTTCTGGACTCGGTTATATTAAAGTTACGTCGTTAGGAAAGTTAAAGACGTGTTTAACGATTGATGATAAGTGTTATCAAAATACGATTTTTCATATTGTACCTACGAATACGATGCCATACGATGTAATCATTGGTCAGGAGTTTCTCAAAGATGTTATTATGATAATGAATGAAGGGTCAGTTAAGTTTTTAGAACTGGAATGGATGGGACGGTTGAATTGTTTTGCAGTGTTTGATAATGTGTTTTTAGATCACATAAAAGATGTTACGGTGAAGAAAGAAGTTTTACGGTGTATTGAAGACTATAAACCAATTCAAACCAAGGAGGCTCCCATTCAATTGAAGATTGTTTTGAAGGACGATGTACCGGTATGTCAGCGACCACGACGAATTTCACTGAAGGAGCAACAGATAGTAGAACAGCAGGTAGATGAGTGGTTGGCTAATGGCATAATACAGGTGAGTTATTCTGAATATTCCAGTCCGATAGTTTTGGTTAAAAAGAAAGATGGGTCTACAAGGGTGTGTGTAGACTACAGGTTGTTAAATAAAAAGATTTTGAAAGATGAATTTCCTTTACCGGTGATTGAAGACCTTATTGATAAGCTGAGTAATGCGAGGGTGTTTAGTGTGTTGGACCTTAAGAATGGCTTCTTTCATTTGAAGGTTAGTGAGGAGTCGGTGCCATACACATCATTTGTAACACACAGTGGACAGTACGAATTCTTGCGGGCACCATTTGGGTTGTCTATATGTCCTAAAATGTTCATGAGATATGTCAGCATAATATTCCGTGAGCTAATAGCAGGAGTCATGACCATATTTATCGACGATATTTTAATTCCAGCAGAAGATGAAAGACAAGCGGTAGAACGATTAAGAAGAGTATTGGAGGTTGCTTCTTCGAATGGACTTGAGATTAATTGGAAGAAGGTGAAGTTGATTTGCCATGAGGTTGAATACCTAGGCCATATTATATGCAATGGTGAAGTACGACCAAGTTACATAGTTTTGTGGGGCTCGCTTCATATTTTATAAAGTACATAAAAGATTTTGCTGCCGTTAGTAAACCATTGACAGATTTATTGAAGAAAGATGCTGAAGTTTATTTTTAATGACGAACAGAAGGTTGCATTTCAAACATTGAAACAAAGATTGTCAAGCGGACCAGTGTTAAAGATTTATGACCCAAAGTTGAAGACTGAACTGCACACAGACGCGTCAAGTACTGCGTTAGCAGCTATTCTGTTGCAAGTCCATCCAGGTACGGGGTTGCACCCAGTTCACTTCATGAGCAGGAAGACTAACAAGGCACAAAGCAGATATTCCGGTTATGAGCTCGAGGCGTTGGCAGTAATTGAGAGTGTTAAGAAGTTTAGACATTATCTGTACGGCATCAGATTTAAGATTGTGACAGACTGTAAGGCATTTGAGATGACATTAAGGAAAAAAGATTTGACTCCGAAGGTGGCACGATGGGTAATGTTATTGGATGAATATGATTTTGAAATTGAACATAGATCTGGCACAAGGATGAGACACGCAGATGCGCTGAGTCGACATCCATGTATGACTGCAGTGGTGAATAACTTTCATGAACAACTACGACTAGCTCAAGACCGAGACGATGGAATCAAGGCTATCAAGGATATTTTAGTTGAACGAAGTTACCAAGATTACTGGATAGAGAATAATATTTTATACAAAGGAGATCAGAAGATATTAGTTGTACCGAGATCATATGAGAAGGAAATTATACAAAGAACACACAGCCAAGGACATTTTTCTAAAACAAAGATGAAGGAGTTAATTAATAGAAGTTATTACATAAAACATTTAGATAGAAAGATTGAAGAGGTTATAATGGGTTTACAACCCATTTTAGATGGGATACATCCCATGTCTACTTGCTACAAGGAAGGAAGGTAAGCAGGAAGGATTCCTAAATCCTATTGAGAAAGAGAGCATTCCTTTAGACACAGTGCATTTGGATCATGTGGGACCGCTCACTGAAACGAAGAAGATGTATAACTACATTCTCACTGTTGTTGATGGATTCACTAAGTTTGTATGGTTATTTCCAACGAAGACGGTATCAACGAAGGAGACGTTAGCTAAGATTAAAATTCATCAACAAATATTTGGGAACCCAAGAAGATTTATAACGGACAGAGGGACAGCGTTTACAAGTCATGAATTTGCAGAATATTGTACTGAAGGAAACATAGAGCATGTTAAGATCACAACAGGAGTACCCAGAAGTAACGGTCAGGTAGAACGAATTCACAGAATAATTATTCCAGCTTTGACGAAATTATGTATAGAAGACCAGAGTATGTGGTACAAACATGCAAGTCAGGTACAGAGGGCTTTAAATAGTACATTCCAACGAAGTATAGGGACTACTCCCTATGAGCTACTTATTGGTACGAAGATGAAGACCAAGCATGATGTTGAATTACTGAAAATACTAGAAGAAGAGGAGAGGAAAGAATACCACGACACGAGAGATGAGCTAAGAAAGCAGGCGAAAGAACAGATATTGAAAATACAAGAAGAGAATCGTAAAAATTATAACAGTAAGAGAAAAGAAAGTTTCAAGTATGATATTGATGACATACTGGCTATAAAGAGGACACAGTTTGGGCCAGGGCTCAAGTTAAAACCTAAGTACCTGGGACCCTATAAGGTAATCAAAGTGAAGAGGAATGACCGCTATGATTTAGAGAAGATGGACAGCTCTACAGAGGGGCCTATCAGGACTAGCAGCTCTGCTGATCATATGAAGAGGTGGCCGCTAGGTGGAGACAGCGAAGATGTGGGTTAGTTGATTTATTTTTGTTTGAAGTAGGTATGTGGTTAAAGAGGAATGGAAGTGATTGGTTTGATTCTTATTTTTATTATTTCAAACTTTAATTGATTAAGGCTGTATTCATTATTGGAGGCGCGGGAGATGAAGGACAAACCTTTGAGTAGGCCGCTGGGTTCTCCCTTGGCTGCCGGGATCGCTGACTCCTTCACAACACTTTCACTATTGTTTTTTCACTTGTACATTAGGCGGCGCGTTTATTAGTTATATAGTTCAATTAATAGTGTTTTATAAGCGTTACAGCGGAGCGGTGCGTTTTTCGTACATTTCGGTTTGGGCGCGCGGGAGCAGAGAGAAGGAATGAAAGGGGTTTTTGGAAAGAGCGAAAGCGAGTGAATTAATGAGTGAGTGAGTATGTTTATTTTTTAATATATGATAGATGGCGTGCGGATGTGTATTTAGACGCATTATGACAATATGTAAACAAATATTTAAAAGATATATAAATGCGTATTTGGGCGCATCCAACTTCGGGGGGCCTAGAGGTTTCCTCTACATTGAGTTAAGTTGAAAGGGAAATTAAAAATATATATTAGAGTGAAATATATGAAGTATTAAAATTATGAGAAAAAATATTATATTAATAGCTACTGTGAAGGTAATGGACAAAGTCGAGTTACAGGCCGAACATAACTTCCAGTAGCAGTTTTAACTTTGACAACGCGGATTATATTATCTTTTCCAGGGAAGATTTCTGTAACAACAGCGAGAGGCCAGAACATTGGATGAGAATTATCATCTTTAATAATCACCACTGTTCCCAGTGTAACAGGGTTTGATGGCTTATTCCATTTTTTGCGTTGCTGTAACGAAGTAAGATACTCAATACTCCATCGTTTCCAGTAGCTCTGAACTATTCTATTCAGTAGCTGATAGCGTGAAAGTCTATTTTCAGAAATTGAGAAATCTATTTGTTCTGCAGGTAAGTATTTTAGAGAAGTTATATTAAGAAAATGATTAGGCGTTAATGCCGACGGATCGGAAGGATCCGACGAGAGTATACAAATAGGGCGGCTGTTTAATAAGCTTTCTATTTGTACTAATATAGAATTGAATTCTTCATACGTGAGAATTTGTTTTCCGATAGCTTTATATAGATGCGTTTTAACGGATTTAACGTTTGTTTCGCTTATACCATTAAAATTTGGCCCATAAGGTGGACTATGTTTAAATTGAATTTTATGCTGACTCAGACATTGAGTCAAGTATTTTTGATGATCAGTGGACTGTATAAGTGAGTGAATTTCGTCTAATTTGCGTTTAGCACCAATAAAATTGGTACCTCCATCACTGTACATTATGGATACAGGACCGCGGCGAGAAATAAAGCGTTTAAAAGCGGCGAGAAATAAATCAGAGCTTAGGTCTGAGACCAACTCAAGATGAAGGGCTTTGGTAGTCAGACACACAAACAGACAAATATATGCTTTCTGACTTTTAACACCACGGCGGCGAATATGCGTAATATAAAAGGGTCCTGCGTAATCTACAGCGGTATGTACGAAAGATTTTACTTGAGATACTCTAATAGCGGGAAGATCACCCATTTGTGGATTAGTAATGCGGGGTTTGAGTTTAAAACAAGTATTACAATTGTGTACAACTTTGCGAACTAAATTGCGAGCTGAAAGAATCCAATATTTCTCTCTAAGGAGAGCTAAGAGTAGAGCGGGACCAGTATGAAGGTTAGCTTTATGATAATATTCAACGAGAAGCTGGGTAATGCGATCGTTAGGAAGTAAGATTGGATGTTTTTTATCAAAATTTAGTGACGAGTGAGTGAGTCTACCTCCTACACGTAACAAATCGTTATTAATAAATGGATTTAATTTTACAATATTTTTATTTTTACAAAGTTTACCGTTTTTTAGCGTATTAATTTCCTGTGAGAAATATTTTGTTTGTACATAGCGTAGAGCGTAATATTCAGCCCGTTCTAAATCGTAGACTAAGATGGGGCCACGAGAATTGAGTAATTTAACGAAAGGTAAAACATAAACTAAGGAGCGTATAAATGTTGACCATGAGGAGACACGTTCAACAAGGAGTTGAATTGGGTGAGTATTTATTTCAGTTGTAGTTTGTATAAAAAGAGTAGTAGTTTTAGATTCTTGTAGTTCTTTGTTGTGATTAATAATGTATTCATTTACAGGCCAATCGGGAACTGGAGCGGATAGCCACTTCGGACCATGGAACCACAAAGCATTATTAACCAATTCTTTAGGTGTTACAGGGCGAGAGACAATGTCAGCGGGATTTTCTACACCTCGAACGTGAAACCAGTGAGGAGCGGGTAAGTATTCATTTATCTGAGAGATCCGATTAGCAACGAACGTGTGAAATTTATACGCGGGAGAGTGTATCCAGGTTAGCGTTACCGTGGAGTCTGAAAATGCATAGATTTTATGTACATTACAGCGTTTACTAAATACTAAGCGAACTGAAGCGGTTAATTTAGCGAGCAGTAGCGCTGCGCAGAGTTCTAAACGAGCGAGAGTTTTATTTGGAGAAGAGACTTTAGATTTAGAGGTGAGAAGTTTCACCGAGTTAGCGTTAGAGTTGTCATCACTATTTATACGAACGTATATACAAGCGCCATAACACTTCTCGCTTGCATCTGCAAAGCCAATTAGCGTTATGTTTAATATTTTAGAAATACCTATGTGGCGTGGGATTTTAATATTTTTTAAATACGGGAGTTCTTCATGAAACTTTTTCCATTTCATGAGAATGAAATCAGGAACCTCATCATCCCAATCGAGTTGTAGCTTCCAGCATTCTTGAACTAACAACTTCATAAATGCGACAACTGGACTGATGAGACCTAAGGGGTCGAATAAGCGTGCGGCTTCAGAGAGAATTGTGCGTTTAGTACATTTTTCCGGAGCTATAATATTTACTTGAAAATGAAAATTATCATCGGTAGGATGCCACTGCATGCCTACGATTTTTGTAGCTGCGTTAGAGTCGGAGTCGAAATTAATAGCTTGCGGACTTTTGTGTGATGAGGGAATACGCGACATAAGTTCTTTATTATTTGAAATCCATTTAACTAACTTGAAACCTCCTGAATTAAACATCTCAACCATTTCTTTATATGTATTTTCTGCGATATCTAAACCATCTACTGAGCTGACATAGTCATCCATGTACATGTGATTATCGGCCTCATAAGCAGCGAGAGGGTAAGTATTTTGACTGTCAGAGGCGAGTTGGCGAACGACGCGCATGGCGAGATAAGGTGAGCTTGATACTCCAAAACACACTCTATCGAACTGGTATACTTCGATAGAAGAGTGGGAATCGAATCTAAAAAGAATGCGTTGATATGGTTGATGCTTAGAAGAGATTTTGACTTGAAAATACATCTTTTCGATGTCTGCGGATAATGCGATTGAAAACATGCGTAAATTTAATAGCAACTCATAGATATTACTTTGTAAGTTCGGACCTACATAAAGCAAGTCATTCAGAGATTTACCCGACGTTGTTTTGGATCCTGCATCGAGAACAACTCGAGTTTTAGAAGTTTCCTTTTCTGGACGATAAACGGCCCTATGCGGTAAGAAATAAGATTGAGTATCGAGCGTGGGTAGGTCTACTTTGAATAAATAGCCTTGATCAATATATGTTTGAATAGTAGCGTTATAATCAGTACGTAAATTAGCAGAATCGAGTTTCTTTTCTAGGTTCAACAGGCGGCGTTTAGCGATATTATACGAGTTACCTAGCTCAGAGGGCTCAAATTTGAATGGAAGATCGACGGTGTATCTACCGGTGTCATCGCGTGAGTATGTAGATTTAAATAAATGTTCGCATGCTTCGTCTTCTGGACTTAAATGTTTTCTGTCAGGAACATCTTCTATTTCCCAAAAGCGTTGAGTTAGGTATTCGAGAGAGGGTGATTCAGTATTACAGAAAAATGATTTATCTGTGTTTACTAAATGAGACGAGTTATGTTTGTTAAAACCTGCTTTCCCTTTGCGTGAGTTTTGCGTTAGAGTGTAAGAGTTTTGTGAGAAAGCGGGAGATACGTGTGAGATACATGGGGCTCGACCCATAGCGACATATCCTAGTGTGGTTTGTACACCGACTACCGAGGAATTAGGATCGGATATTCGGCCTGATCCGAGTAAAAGCGGGAATAATTCGTTGCCTATCAGGCAATCGATTTGAGCGGGAGTATTAAAATGGTCATCTGCCATTGGGATATTTTTTAAATGCGTTAATTCCGAGAGATCAATTTCAGCGTTAGGTAAAAAGTCGGTTATTGTGTTAATAACACGAGCGTTAACTGTATAATAACAGCGAGAGTCGAAACGAGAATATATTTTAAATTGCGTTAGTCCAAGAGATTTACTTTCGACCTGACCGATGCCCTTAACAGTAGAAGGCGCGGGCGTTATTTTTAAATTCAAGCGCTCACAACAAGCTTTTGTAATAAAATTACTCATCGAACCTGTGTCTAAAAATAATCGAATATTAGTTGGTTTATTATTATTATAAACGAGTACAGAAGCCGTAGGTAACAACACCGTTGTATCATTTGAGGTACACGCGGAGGAAATAGCGGAAAGAGCGAAATTATTATTGTCAATATTTGCATTTGCGCGCGCGGTCATTTGATTATATTCGGGCGACGGTGTAGGCGAAGCGGTGGTGGTGCGAGTAACGTGAAACGCAGCGGGTGGGTGAGAGTACGAGTGCGAGCGAGATGGGAGAGGTGCATCGAACGCGGGGCGCGCGGGCGCGCTATCGGTGCGCGTCAGCTGTGCATCTTCACGCTGTGATAAGCCGTTAGCGGGGTAGACAGCAGCGTTACGTGCAGCAGCGGAATTCTTGTTATTATTATAGAAATTATTCATATGTAATAATGAGTGATGTTTGCGGCTGCAAGTTGAGCACCTGTTTTGTGATTGACACGCGTTTGTGTTATGAAATCCTAAACAGTTCTTACAAAACCCATTCTTGTATGCTATATCATTACGAGCTTGCGGATCTTTATTCATAAAGAATTGACATTTATATAAAGGATGAGAGTAGTCAGACTGGCATACTTTGCATGGTTTAATGGTATTTTGTGAAGACATGTCAGGTTTATTATTTTGAGTTTGAGCATGGAAATTATTATTATTATTAGAATCTAATTGGGTGACAAATGATTTATTTTTAGGTGTAGGTTTATCAGCTTGTCGCTGTGAGTACTGAGATTGAGAAGAAGTGCGAAGCGTTTGAATTTTATTTTGTTCTTTAATAAAGTTTTTGACATCTTGAAAAGTGGGAATATCTACATATCTATATGCCTGTTCAAACAAATTAAGTGTGTTTTTATCAAGCTTACTTAATGCAATGTGAGTTTTTATGAAATCTGAAAAATCTTGTATTTCTAAGCGACGGAGTGCGGCTTCAGCGGAACAAAAGTTATCAATAAAAGTTTCAAGAGATTGATTTTCTTTATGTTGTAGCATTTGTTCTACATACATGGAGGCTTGTACCCTAATATCTTGGTATTTTTCTAAGAGAGCTTTCCAAATAATTATATAATTTTCTGAAGTAGCGGGTATTCCAGAGCAAATATTGAGTGCCTTACTCGACAGACAGCCAATTAAATATTGAACTTTTTCAGCGTTAGTGAGTCTATGATTGTTGTGTATTAAGCTGCTAAAATTTTCATAGAACACTGGCCATTTATGTGGAGTGCCATCAAAACTTGCTAGCTTTAGCGGTGGGAGTTTGCGGTTGAAGCGTTCATTTTCTTGAATGTCATCATCTAGCTTTTGCTTCAGATTACCTTCAGTTTGTTTTATGTAGCAATATAATTCGTCAAATGCGTTGAGAGCACTGTAATTCGGCTTTGTCTTAGGATCCGCCTTCAGAGATGCAATAACAAGGTTATCTAAAGTTTTCATGAATTCAGAACGCGTTTGCTCGATTGATTGAGCTCTAGCTAGAAACTGGGCGCGACTAACCGGGTCTGATACCTTCAAACTTAGGTTAAAAATTACTTGAGCAATTTGGAACAAACTTTGTTTTTTCTCTTCGAGAATTGCGATTTGAAAGTCTGGAATGTCGTCATCCGAGGCGGCAGATGAACTATCATCTTTAGCTCGTTTACCACCCATGATGATTGATAATTATTAAAATATGTAGGTAATGTGCGTGATATTTTAACAAAAATGTTCAAGCGATAATGGTGCGTAATGCAATAGCCGTAAGGGCGAGTATTGCGTGCGAGTGAGCGAGAGAATTGCGACGGGATCTACCTACCGACATGAATTAATGACAAATATGTAATAAATTGCATAAATATTACCGTTAATAGATAGTATTATGCGAGCGGATAATATATATTGAGATATTAATGAGAAATAATAGATGAGTAGCGAGATTTAAACAAGTTAAAACTTGTCGGTGCGTGGTGAGTAATATGGCGGGTTATAATTGCGATTTGAGTGAAAATATGAGAAATTATGCGTGTAATGTGTTGATTGAGAGGAGGAACGATGCGGATCAAGGGATTCGGTGAGTAGGACCAAACTTGGAGGCGCGGGAGATGAAGGACAAACCTTTGAGTAGGCCGCTGGGTTCTCCCTTGGCTGCCGGGATCGCTGACTCCATCACAACACTTTCACTATTGTTTTTTCACTTGTACATTAGGCGGCGCGTTTATTAGTTATATAGTTCAATTAATAGTGTTTTATAAGCGTTACAGCGGAGCGGTGCGTTTTTCGTACATTTCGGTTTGGGCGCGCGGGAGCAGAGAGAAGGAATGAAAGGGGTTTTTGGAAAGAGCGAGAGCGAGTGAATTAATGAGTGAGTGAGTATGTTTATTTTTTAATATATGATAGATGGCGTGCGGATGTGTATTTAGAAGCATTATGACAATATGTAAACAAATATTTAAAAGATATATAAATGCGTATTTGGGCGCATCCAATTATCATATTATAACAGGTTGTGAAATGGTAATGTGGCATTTATAAGATTTAAGTTTATTATTTTCTCTGTTTATTTTATGTTGAAAAGATGTAACTATGTAGGTAAACATTTCTTCATTCAAGAGGTTTAACTACTTGATGGTTTTTTTCTAGAATTTTTAGTAACTAAGCTAGCAAGGTGTTTTGTATTGAGATTTAACTAAAAGTTGAGTATAGAAAAGTATAGATCTGAACAGTGTATTAAATTGAATTTGTACTAAGTTTTGTTTCTATGAAGAAAGATTTTTGTTGATTTCATAAGTAGAGGATTATTGTATTGTGTAAACTCAGGATGAATGTTGATGTATGTAAGCGATAAGATTGTAATGCCTGAGGACAGTGGATGAATCAGGACGGCCGAATGTGGGAAACGGAACGCACCGAGGTGCAGGAAAGTGTTAAGGAGAAACGGAACGTAATTGGTAGTCATAGAGAAGTGGAGTTGGAAGATGGCGTTTTTAAAGACGATGTTGCGATTTGTAATTGTGCAAGAGATAATTAAAACAAAGTTGGTTAAAGTTGAATGTGTATAATTTTAAAATAGCCCACCTCCTACATAGACGTAGCTCAAGAATTTGAACATTTTTTTCTAACATCCCTATTATAACAACAGAATCATTAAACTGCTCCCCGACTCCTTCAATTTCAATTCTAAAAACAATATTGCCCCCTGTCCTGTAGAATTCAAATTCATTCATACCAATCCCCGAACTATTAGTAAAGCCTTCCAGACTATTAAAATTAATTTAACTGAAGACATATGGGGGAATGTCAGTAAAAATATGTAAAGCTATTATCAACGCTATTATCCATACCTAGCTCTTATATTTAATACATGTGTTGATCAAGGCGTTTTCCCAGACTTAATGAAACTAAGTAAAGTAATCCCGTTGTTCAAATCCGGTAGTACTAAAGACCCAAACAATTATAGGCCAGTTTCTGTTTTGCCAGTACTTAGTAAAGTATTTGACAAGATAATGCTCAGTCAATTACTAGATCATTTAATGTAAATAACAACCTGCACGACCAATAATATGGTTTCACTAAAGGCCGTTGGACTACCGACGCCAGTGTAAACTTAATATAGCATATCTTCGACGCATGGGAGAACTCACAGGATGCCATTGGTATCTTCTGTGACCTCTCAAAGGCTTTCGACTGCGTCAATTATGAAATACTTTTATTAAAATTGCAACACTACGGTGTGAGAAATAGAGCCCTTGACTTTCTAAAATCATATTTAGGGGATTGGCAACAAACTGTTCAAATTAATGGTGTTAAATCGATAGGCTCCGTAGTTAAAATGGGCGTCCCCCAGGGATCTATTCTAGGACCGTTCCTATTTTTAGTCTAAACGACTTACCCCTGACAATTCAAAACAGGGCGAAGATAGTGCTATTAGCCGATGATACCTCTTTGATTTTTAAAGTAGGTAGACATGTAAATAATTTTGACGAGGTGAAGGACGCTATCCTTCAGGTCCATAATTGGTTCACTACTAATAATTTAGTATTAAATAGTAAGAAAACAAAATGTATACGGTTTTCCTTGCCAAATGTTAGAAGTAGTGGTTGTGACGTAGTACTAAATAAGGAGAAACTTGAATTCTTTCAGGAGACTGTTTTCTGAGGGATTAAGCTTGACTCAAAGTTACAATGGGGTCCACACATTAGAACTCTAGGAAAGCGCCTCAGCGCTGCTGCCTACGCTGCCAGAAAGATCAGACTGCTAACTGATGTAGACACCGCGAGAAAGTATATTTTAGCTACTTTCACAGTATCATGTCGTACGGTATTCTATTGTGGGGTAGGGCCACTGATATTGAGTCCGTTTTTTTTTTTACAGAAGAGGGCCATTAGGGCCATCTATACTTTAGGTAGTCGCGACTCCCTTAGATAACTCTTCAAAGATATCAATATAATGGCGGTCCCATGCCAATATATCTACGAGAATATCATGTACGTAAGGAAAAATTTACATCTGTTTCGCAAAGTAGGTGATGGCCATCGTTTTAACACTAGAAATAAAGATAAATTAGACCAACCACACTTTCGACTGGCGAAAATTCACACATCTTTTATGGGGTACTGTGTCAAATTTATAATAAAATTCCCCCTAACGTCATTTACCTAAATGAAATTAAATTTAAAACTTGCATTAGACATACACTATGCACTATGATTTTAGTTATTTGTCCCGTTTTCCTCCTCCTTCCTACCTTAAATCTTGTTCAACACGTAGTTTGTGTAGTGATTTAATTGTGTTTTGAGAATGTATAGCCTCATTAACTTTATATTGTATAATTGTTAATTAAGAAAAACACAAAAATGGAAATCCTTATTTGATTAAAGCAACCATGGAGTTTCTTGCCCATTCTTCTCCATAGGAAATGCATTCCGAATGGGGGGTAGAGCTACTATTTTTACTATTTATTGACGATTCATAAGTGCCAGTATTGGTTTATATGAATAAAAAATATTCTGATTCTGATACTGAATTACTATCCGGTATCCGGCCGGATAGTGAAATCAAGAAATCGGAAATCGGAAATCGGAAATCGGAAATCGGAAATCGGAAATTAGAAATCAGATGAAGATGACAAAAATAAACGGTGTCTATAGGCCTATTGTGGTATGATTTGCCTTGTGTAAACTAATGAGAATATTTGAATTTTACTATCCGGTATCCGGCCGGATACTGAATTACTATCCGGTATCCGGCCGGATAGTAAAATCAAGGCTGGATACTGAATTACTATCCGGCATCCGGCCGAATACTGAATTACTATCCAGTATCCAGCCGGATAGTGAAATCAAGGCCGGATACCGGATAGTTACCGGATATCCCTTTCATCTCTAACGAAGATTAATATAGAATAAGACATGAAACGGCTAAGGGGGGCAGGACAGCGGGAGGCGGGTTGCGACCCGAATGCGGACAGACTCTTGAGGACACAATTACTGATATCGTCGATAGTTACTGTCCATATTTCGAAGATTGACTTTTCAGAAAACTTGCCGATTTATTATAAAATATTGTGTATGATTTTGTCTTAGTATATAACAAAAAACAAAAACCAACTTCAAAAACGGTGCCAATTCGTGTGTATTTGCCTAGTCTGACGTAGATTGGCACCTACTCCAAATGCAATGAATAAATGGTTATTTATAGCTTTTTAGTGCACCTAGGATTTTGAAGTCGGTTTTTGTTTTTTGTTTTTTTTTTTTTTTTTCACGCTTTTTAGTGTCAATAATCGTTGAAAATATGCAATTATTATCACCTCATAACAACCCTAAAAAAGTAAATATTTACAGCCAAATAAAAAACTCCCCCACACCCCCCCTTTCCACTACTTTGGGGGTAAGTTTCGATGTTTGTTAACAATCCGTATTATACAAAAACTAATAACCAACCTAAATGAAAACTCCTAAAAAAAAAAAAGCCGTATACCATTACGTCATCCACGTAAATAATGATCATAATAAATATAAAAATGTTCATAAAGTGAAAACTGCTTGGCCATACAATTTTAATTTTTTATGTGACCAAATGGCATCTATTCCGCATCAAACAAAATAAGAATCACGTTAATCATAAATCGCAGCGTAATCGGTGTATAGATTAAAAAAAATAATAATAAAAAAAAAAAAGCCATGGAATTGAGAACCTCCTCCTTTTTGAAGTCTGTTAAAAATAGAAGTTACTTATCTATACAAATAAATAAAATTGGAGTGTCTGTTTGTAATATCAAAATAACACTAAAATACCAAATGCATATGACAGTATATACAACACCTATAAAGAAAATGCAATTTTAAAAATTTTCTTGTCCGTTTATTAAACCTGGTAAACTTTCAACCGGTGGTACTTAGGTACCTATTTTGATGAGACTTTCACTAGCAGATAGCTGATGTCCAAGGAGTAAGTTAGGGTACATGTATTTAAACATTTGGGTCCTGCGGGAGGAACATTTATCCTATTTATTCCGAGTATAATAATGAAAGTAGGTATATGCGATACCTCTAAGGAAAATGCAACTTTTAAAATGATTGTGTGTCTGTCTGTTTGTTTCGGGTACACCGATTTTGATGGGACTTTCACTGTGAAATAGTAGATGTTCCGAAGCAAAACTTAGGCTAATTTAATTTTAGAAAAAGTATTAGGGTTCTGCAGAAAAACATAATAGCTACCCATTTTTAACCGACTTCCAAAAAGGAGGAGGTTTCTCAATTCGACCGTATATGTATATTTGTTCCAGGTAAAGTCCACGCGGGCGAAGCCGCAGGCACAGCTAGTAAACAATAACATTCAAATACCTATGGCGGATAATTTACCGCAGCGTCGCCTCCTTATGCCGGCTCCTTATTACTATACTACCTCCATTGTTGAATATCAAGCAAGAACGGAGTATTATTTCAACTAAGTATAACGTCGTATAGCTTAAGTATTATAGTTTATATATGACAGCAGCCCCTGATATCAAATTAATTTGGAAATCTAACTTTGACAAAAATTTAGCGCCGTCGAACGACTTCAACGAGTGATGTAGGTACTTTCCAGCCGTTGTTTTGTTTGCCTATAGGAGCGTTGCCGGCGTGAATGTCAGAGACGTGTATAGGGGAGGGCGGGCGGTGCGCGGCAGGTGCGCCGGCGTCGGCAGGTGACTGTGGAAATAGTTTAATTGCATCGCCCGTGATTCTGATCTATTTTTTCCGAAGATCGTCGATGTAATTAGCGATCGACCGATGCGGATGATGCTCTTACATGGCAGTCGCATGTGCCGCTGTCGAGCGCGGGCGGCGCGGCGGTGGCGGCGGTGGGCGCGCGCCTTGTAGGGCCCGCGGCGGCTGCCAAGCGGCACCGCGCCGGGCGTATATAGCGCGGTGCGGTGCCGCCCTGCGCTCACTACCGTCACTGGGACCGTTGCGCGTTGTGAGTTCACTTTCATACCCTCCACTAGAAGCTCTTTTCTCATTCGTATGCAGTCGCGTACTTAGTTCATTTTCGTTTTTCAATTACATACTACTTACCTAATTAATTCGCGTTGCTTATTTGGATTCTTAGATCTAAAGATTCTGTGCGACTAATGAGGTGGCAATTCAGTTAAATCGAGTCCAGTGAGCGCGCGCAGTAACGCCGGGCCGAAGCCGGCATGTTAATAGAAGCGGACGTGTTAATAGTGCGCGCCGTGTGTTTCAGGTGCAGCAGTATCGAGAGGTTTTGGTGCCGTCCAAAGTAAGGTTGTGGTGCCGTCCAAAGTAAGCGAGCGAGATGTGTGACGACGATGCGGGCGCGCTGGTAGTCGACAACGGCTCCGGCATGTGCAAGGCCGGGTTCGCGGGCGACGACGCGCCGCGCGCCGTGTTCCCCTCGATCGTAGGCCGCCCGCGCCACCAGGGCGTCATGGTGGGCATGGGCCAGAAGGACTCGTACGTGGGCGATGAGGCCCAGAGCAAGAGAGGTATCCTCACCCTCAAGTACCCCATCGAGCATGGCATCATCACCAACTGGGACGACATGGAGAAGATCTGGCACCACACCTTCTACAACGAGCTGCGCGTGGCGCCCGAGGAGCACCCCATCCTGCTGACGGAGGCGCCGCTCAACCCGAAGGCGAATCGCGAGAAGATGACGCAGATCATGTTCGAGACGTTCAACTGCCCGGCGATGTACGTCGCCATCCAGGCGGTGCTGTCGCTGTACGCGTCCGGCCGCACCACCGGCATCGTGCTGGACTCGGGCGACGGCGTTTCGCACACGGTGCCCATCTACGAGGGGTACGCGCTGCCACACGCCATCTTGCGTCTGGACCTCGCCGGCCGCGACCTTACCGACTACCTGATGAAGATCCTGACGGAGCGCGGATACTCATTCACCACGACGGCCGAGCGCGAGATCGTGCGCGACATCAAGGAGAAACTGTGTTACGTGGCGCTGGACTTCGAGCAGGAGATGCAGACGGCGGCCGCGTCCACCTCGCTGGAGAAGTCGTACGAGCTGCCCGACGGCCAGGTCATCACCATCGGTAACGAGCGGTTCCGCTGTCCCGAGGCACTGTTCCAGCCCTCGTTCCTGGGTATGGAGTCGTGCGGCATCCACGAGACCGTCTACAACTCGATCATGAAGTGCGACGTGGACATCCGCAAGGACCTGTACGCGAACACGGTGCTCTCGGGCGGCACCACCATGTACCCGGGTATCGCCGACCGCATGCAGAAGGAGATCACGGCGCTGGCGCCCTCAACCATCAAGATCAAGATCATCGCGCCGCCGGAGCGCAAGTACTCGGTGTGGATCGGCGGTTCCATCTTGGCGTCGCTCTCCACCTTCCAGCAGATGTGGATCTCGAAGCAGGAGTACGACGAGTCGGGCCCCGGCATCGTGCACCGCAAGTGCTTCTAGCCTAATCGTCTCGTGTCGTGTCGCTATGCAAATGTATTTATTTATTTTATATTCTCTCTCGGAGACTGCACGCCGTTGCGTTATCGTGTAAGTGAGCTAATTTAAGTGAACTTTGTTTAATATAATAATTTTATATGTTGAGAGTGCATTATTTTAATAACCTTATAACTTCCTGTACCCGCCCGCTATGCCCATACAAGGGCTGCGTGTAACCGCATGCGCGCAGTGCTGTATTAATAGTTCGGTTGACAATCGAACGACACGATTTAATGGAGTGCCAATTATCCAATCAATGCGCCGCGCCGCCGCCGCCGCCTCCCGCCCTGCGCTCGCGCACACGCGTACTGGTATTTATAGTAGACACATTAAGTGCTGCTCGCTGATTTAATGGCTTAATCTTCAGATCTTAACGGAGCTATTAAACTAGGATTAATTTATTACCACTCTTCATCGATTGGTATGGCTGAATAGCTGTCTATGTTTCGAAGACATGACTTTGTCTAATCTTGATCTATTTGTTACCTTATAAATAATGTTTGCGCTAACTGCTCACACGCAGTGCAACTTGAAGGTACGCGACCGTCTACCAACTTAAGCGGGTTTCAGACTACGCTATAATATAATAGCATATAGTATATAGCACAACAATATCGCGCACCATACATTGTTATGGACACGTCAACACTGTACTGTACTATATATTATTGGCTTACTATACGTTATAATTTGGTGCGATGCGCTGAGTTCATGCTATGCTATATCACGCGTCGCCCTTTTCCTCCTCCCTCACCCCCGGCCGTCCCGTCAACTGAGCTTGCTATATACCTACTATAAATGCTTGCGATAAAATCGCGTAATGTGAACGCCATGCTACTATATAGAATCCTTCTTTGCTATACTATATAACACAATAGTATAGTGTAGTCTGAAACCCGCTTTACCGACTAGCCATGAGGGGTGCGACTGTGGACAAATAAAACAACACAGGTTCCTGCAACAGTGTTATATTTTTAACTTACTTACAAAAATATTTACATTTATGTACAACATTACATCCTGACCACACGTGGAGTCGATAGGTATACTAAACAGTTGGAGTTCGCACTTTGGCATTCAGAGTTTTAAAAATGCTGTTTTGGCGCTAGATCACGCAAATATAGTCTCATACACCACGTGTTAACACAGAGAGAGTAGTCGGGCAGGCCGACGTGCGAGGCACTAGGTGAGATACCGACATGGTGTTCGTACTTTAGGCCCGTATTACACTATTCAACGCAAGGAATAACACTTTACAAGGTGACCTATCTGTCACCGTTTTAGGAGTCAGAATGAACACGTTCACTAGGAGCGCTGGAGGGCGGAGGGCGGAGTGCGGCAGTGGAGGCGCTCACAGCAGGCGTCTCTCCGGCGGCGCGTCGTCGTCACTGTCAACGCATTCGAAACGGATGTGGCGTGCGCTGCGGCGGCGTTCAGCGGCGGGCGAGCCCAAGTCCCGCGCGCCGCCCTCCGCACCGGTGCCCGCGCCCGCCCCCGCGCCGCCCGCCGCCAGTCACACCTTATCCTCGCCGCCACCCGCGCCGCCCGACCGCACGAACTGCAACAGGGGTGCGCGTGAGCGGCGGCCGGGGGAGCGATCCCGGTGCCCGCCCCCACCCGTACTCACCGACACGGTGGTGGCCGTGGTGGAGTTGGCGCGCGGCCGGAACGTCAAAACGCGCCAGCGCCGCCTCATCTGCGCCAGCACCTCTCCGTTGCAGAAGCAGTACAGCACGGCCACGCACAGCCCCTGCAGCGACGTAGTGAGGGCCGACGCGTATTCGTACGCGAGCCACCACGAAGCGGTGTGGTCCGGCCGAAAGGGCATCAGCAGGTACTGCACGCCGAGGAGCGGCGCCAGCAGGCACGTGGCACGCAGCGCGTGCAACACGGTGGCCGAGGGCCGAGGGGGGCCGCCAGCGCCTCCCACCGACCCTCCCGCGCGCAGCTTGGTGCACAGCACGCGTACAATGTTACACAGAAAGCAGACGTTGAGCACAACGGCGCCGCACGCCAGCACGATCATCTCGGGACGCGGGCCCGCCTCGTCCAGCCAGCACATGAGCTCGCCGGCGGCGAGGCGGCGCGCGGCGTACACCGTGGCCGGCACCAGCGGCAGCCCCCAGCCCAGGGCCAGCAGTGCGCGCAGCAGCCGCCGCTCCGACACGAACGCGCTCACCAGCACCGTGTGCAGATACAGCCCCTCGCACAGCATCCAGGTGTAAGTGGTGAGCATGGCGTACTGCAGCGCGGTGTTGAGCGCGCGGCACCACACCGGCGAGGCGGCCAGCGTGTCCGGGGAGCGCATCACCAGCCCGTACCACGCGAGCCACAGCGCGTTGTTCACCGCGAACGATGCGAACAGATTCATGTGGACCGTGATGCGCGCGCACCGCAGGCTCCTGCCGAACACGAACGTCGCCATGAGCACGCGCTTTCGCGGATATGCCACGATCGGCCAGAGGCACCCGGCACGACTCACTTGAAGTAGAGTAGGATGCCGAGCGACAGCAGCAGCGCGACCAGCGACACGCTGTAGCCCGTCTCGTACACTGCGATGATTTCACTGACGTCCTGCGTGTCAAACGCACATTCCTTTTTATTTGGTACATTTTTATAAAAAAATCACTTGGCTCTAGTCGAATATAGTATACCAACATCTTCGGGTTTGATGCAGGTGGTGTAGTTGGACCAGGGGCGTCCCGTCTCCGGGTGCTGCCACCACGTACCGTTGGCGGTGCACTCCTTGTGCGCCTTCACTGCAATAGAACGGAACAGAGGTCCGCGTGAGATGCGCTCGAGCGCGTGTACATGGAAGACGAGCGGATGAAAGCGGAACACTTACGGTCGGTGCTAAAGCCGGGTACGAACTCCGGGCAGTCGGCGTAGGCGGTGGAGTTGGCCGGCGTGGGCGGCCAGCACAGCCATGTGTCGAACGTGCCCTCGCAGTATACGCCTGCAACGATCAAAACTACATCACTTGAATATAAGCAAGGTACATACATCATAATTATGGACATCGCGTTGTTGTCGGTTGATGGATCAACAGTGGAAAGGAAATCTGTCTAAGAGGGTGTATCTTACTTTATAAATGATTGGCAAGAGACTAAATAATGAGCGTATGTTATAATGTTAAATGGATTATGAATTACTTTTGATTTAATAACTACAGCCCTTTTTAATGTCCCACTGCTGGGCACGGGCCTAACCTCAATGCGAGGGGGATTCAAGCCATAGTCCACCACGCTGGCCCGGTGCGGGTTGGCAGACTTCACACATCTATCGAGAACTAGTCAAGTTCCCTCAGACGTGCAGGTTTCCTCACGATGTTTTCCTTCACCGTTTCATAGCAAGTGGTAATCTCGGATGTAAATGAGATTCGCACATGAAACCCAGAGGAGCCAGGGTTTGAACCTACACACTTTGATTTGCAAGGCGTGCGTTCGACCACTCGGCTACCACTGCTATTTTACTTTACCTTTGATTTGATTCACTTGATCTTAATGAGTTGTGGTTTAGTTTAGATGTAGTAATTTGTATAAGTACCTCTGGTTTTGTTTACGATCTGGTTTTTGTATGGTTTTTGGGTGGGTTAGGGTACCCTAGTTCTTAGTATAGCTCATTAATGTATATGTTTGTTTATAAGTAATGGAACAATTTTGGTCTATTTGTGTATAATGTGTATGTAACTAAAGTAGTATAAGACTGTATGTTTCCTATATAAATAAATAAATAAAAAATATAATCTATATGCCATGTGTTTATGTGACAATGTAAGTTTACGGGTCGTTGTCACCTGAGGGCGGCGGGGAGGCCCGGTTGGCGGCCTCGCAGGAGACGAGGTCGCGCGCGATCCGCTCCGGGTCGTCCATGGCGCCGGCCCGCCTCACGCCAGTGTCACTGAGGACGCGCTTAGGCCCTGCACCATTGCACCCGCTCGCAATGTTTCTTCTTCAATCCTGGAAAGATGATGATATACATCGTTAACAAAATAAGCAAATATAATCGCCGAACAAACAGGGTTCAATGCAATGGAGTGAGAACGAGTCCATAATTAAACGAGCAATTTTAAGCAATTGCTAGCACGTACACGGTGATTCGCTTGTTGTCTTCAGAGTTGAGAGCTCGAGTAGAGGGATCGAAAAGGAAACGTCTGATTATTTAAGTTCACGCATATACATGGAGGCCCGTACCCCGTGCGGAGAGAGCGCTGTGGTGCCGTGGTGAACTACGCGGCCATGAACACGTAGCGCAGTTAGAGCTTTTAGAAATGTTCTGTACGCTGACTTCATTGGGTTCGTTCTTGTTTTCCGTGGACAATGCACCAAATTAAATCTACTTACGTACCAAATAAATATTATAGGTCTAAACCATCAGTTCCAAAATATTATTCAGAGTACACTGGCTACTTCATTTAAAAATAACGGACCCTATTTCGGTCCCTGTACACTCGTACACGCGACGCCGATCGTCGTGGGGTAGAGGTTTCCGTTGCGAGTCGAGGGTATTAAATAATGAAAAAAGAAACATACAAGTTGCGGACTGCTGCCTTTTTTGAAGTCGGTGTCTGTGTGTGTGTGTGAAGCTAGTAAATTTCAAATGAGACGTGGATGTCACGCAGGTCACGCCGCGTCTCCCACGTGTTATGATGATTGATATTTTTTTTTTCTGGCATGCAGCCTATTATGCGTGATTACCACTGACCCAAGCCCTGACCTACACCAATGAATATGAAATATTATCCCGGACAGAGTGCAGCGGTCGTGCGCTGCACTCTGTACGCAAACATACATTACTATTGCTGATATAATTACCCAAGTGAATTAGAATTAGGGAAAAGAATGCTGAAAAGACACACAACACCAACGTGTCATTGTGTCATTACCGTGTCATAGAAGAAGGATATAATAATACTAGTTGAAGGTGGTGCCGGGCGGGCGGGGGAGGGGCGCTCGGGGCGGGCGGGAAGGGTGGACCAACACGCCGCGTAATAGAATTATAACGTTATTTGTTCAATTAAACTCGGCCGACAACAATCTGGCTTGTTGTTCCCAACTTTCATTGGTCGCATTGAGTCGCTCACGTCGCTAGCTCTTAATAAATAACTTGCATTAGGAATTGCCTCTGCTCCGCCGTTTAATTGTATGGTAATAAGGTGATGTTTCGCGGAAGTCGTTTAGTTCTTCTGTCGTTGTTGGGTCCGGGTGCGTTTTTTTTTAAAGGAGACCTTTCTATGCTCTTGGCCGATAGGTGGCCTTTACAGCTTTACCGGAGGAGTGGCGAGGGCAGAGTGCACTCCAACCAAGTCCTTAAGGGCGGAAAAGGGTGGCAACTAGCTCAAGCGCGCCTCAGATGGCACGACCACGGCTTGGACCGTGAGGGGAGAGGTAGTGACTGCGCTCCTAGGTGCAAAGATGCACCTACGAGCGGAAGAGGGGGTTCCTTGACCTCGTCGGCGAGATCGGTGTCTGTTTGAGGCTGTTGTAGGTGTGTCGGTGGCCCTCTCGACGCCCGGGTTGAGGAGGGCAGTGATCGTGTCGGGAGGGTCAATTAACAAGTGCCGCGGACGGCGGCGACTAGTTGATAATGTGTGCGCGGGGTCTGGCTCGTAATTGCCTGCGGCGACAATTAGAGGATTTAAGTGCGACGCGGATTTTTTGGGAGAAGAGGCCAAGATCGGAATGAAGGGTCCGGGTGCTTTGAATAAAAGTAATGCACGTGATAACATCAGGTTTGAGTGAATTATTAGATTGTTTAGAACTACTATACGTAGTAAATGTAATAGTGAACATTGGCGCGGGACTGTGTTAGCACCAGAGAGCTCAGCAGAATGAGTCGGATTAGCGAAGCGTAGCATTTACGTCATTCAATACTACAGAACACTGTGCTACGCGCTGCTACGAATACTATGATGTGCTACGAGGCGGGCGGCAGGCCTTTGTCGAGAATTTATTAAAATTAATGTAGTTAAGGTGGAGCGACGATATACGCAAAGCGGTGGGCAGTGACTGGAAAAGAAGAGCCGAAGATCGGGCTCAGTGGCGCATCTTGGGAGAGGCCTACGTCCAGCAGTGGACTGACACCGGCTGATGATGATGATGAATGTAGTTAACTTTACCATGCGAACCATAACATGGTTTTGAATATAATTTCAGGCGACACCAACGCGTACATTTTTGATTGAATGAAGTGTTCAACAGGCTTAGCTGTTACTCTCAATCGAGTTACGTTCGTATAGAGTTCATTACTAGCATCGGCACACACACAAGATAGCAGTTCCATTAAAATTGTATAGCTTTTAAAATCGAGTCAGCCTTGTTATACACAAATATACAGATCACTTTATTGCAATTATTGTTTATATGTATGCAATAATAATGATGTACAAATAGTACCTACCACAGCGTGAGCTCCGAGCAGCCTGAGTCACGAGACGCAGTATGATCTGTAACAATAACAGTAAATACATAAATATTATGTAGATAAATACACCATCACGTCTGTATTGTAGGCAGAGGTGTACTGCAGTGCGCCCACTCTACCCCGATGTATTTTGGTCCCCATGTAAGAAAGAAAGTAATAGGGGGCGAGTCTATTGCCATTATTCCGGACACGTTTCCCCCTCAATAACAGAGAGTACTCAATAATACTGATAACAATCACCAAGACTCTTAGGTATTTTGAGACTAACAAAAGTATTATTTTCAAAATCCGGTCATTTTGGTTTGGATTTGAATCGAGATCTTCACAGATCATGGCAAATGAGCGCTTCACGGTTGTGTTGCAAAAAAAATCAGACTTTACTTTAAAATACGCTTATCGCTTTACACTATATATCTCATTGCAAAATTGATTATTATAATATTTTGTCAATTTCAAAACGATGGTAAATAAAGTTAAAGTTTCAAAATAAATAATATCCGATTCTCGGCCGTTGACATCGCCTATAGGCGCAATAATAATAATAGACCACATGACCGGTGCCGACGTACAGGGCGTATCAGAAGTCCGAAATAATACTTTGGGTATGAATACGGTAGCATATACATATATGCTACCGTATGCCTGGTGAATACAGTTTATACCTATCAAAGTTTCTGAGTTATAGACCTATGAATGTTTGTCACAGGTATCGTGTTCTGGCCTTTGGGTACATCCATAACCCTATTTGGCAGTGTAAACTAATGTTGAGGGGCGGCTACCAATATTCAAAAAATCGGCCAAGTGCGAGTCGGACTCGCGCACCATTATCTATAAAAACGGTAAAAATATCACGTCTGTTGTATGGGAGCCCCCTTAAATATTCATTGTATTTTGTTTTTTAGTATTTGTTGTTATAGCGGCAACAGAAATACATCATCTGTGAAAATTTCAACTCTCTAGCTATCACGGTTCATGAGATACAGACGGAAGGACGGACAGCGAAGTCTCAGTAATAGGGTTCCCGTTTTACCCTTTGGGTACGGAACCCTAAAAACAGAACATGCAAAAAAGTTATAGAAATTGAGGACGAAAAAAAAGTTGAAAAGCATCGTCGAATTTTGATCAAATTTTTATACCTTTCAGTTGTATACGCAATACAGATGCAAACGTTAAAGTATTATTTCGGACATCTGAAATACTCTGTATAGTGATAACTAGCACAATGGAGCTATAGTTATTAGATTATTAGAGCCCGCGTCCGCCCCATGTCGGCTATGCGAAGCGTAAAGCCACGCGGCTCACGGGCCGGAGTCTTGAATCGGCAGGGACAGCTTTATTCGACGAGAGACGGCCATGTTTGTCTGCCGAGCTTTCCAGGTAGGTATTTCGTTTAAAACATGATCAAAACTCTACTTATTACTGAAAATGTAAATTACGCAGGGCTCAGTTTCAGAGGGCTGTAATTATTTTGAGAGCCCGCTATCTCACTGTGTACACGGTGGCTGAGACCAAGTACCGGCTATAATACCACTAAAATTAGAAACGATTAATTGTAAACACCAGATCGAATATTGTTTTGTAGTCGTAACACCTGCTCTGTTTATTGAACCTAATAATTTACATAATATGACGACGACGTCGCGGCCAGTTACTTAATAAAATGAAAGTAGGTATATTATTTATCGGATAGCTTCTATCCTGAAGTAACTCATCTAGACGGGGTGAGCCTATGAACATTCTATGCGAGATTAATGAGTTAATGTTGCATGCATGCATTGGGTGGCGCACGTAAATTCAACCCGCGAGCGTGCAGGGCGGGCGGCGCGGCGAGGACGGGCGGCGGGGTGTCGGGGGGAAGATCGAATAATAAATGGGTGGAGATTGGTGCGATGTGTCATGTGCAGCTAAGTTGTTCAGCACTGTTCGTTGATGCCGCCACATTTCAGCATCAACATTTGAGGTAAGAGACTTATTGGCGGGGTTTGTTTTTATTATATATGGAGTGTCCTTGGCGGGTGGCGTGGCGAGGGCGGGCGGCGCGACCCCCTGTGACGCTGCACTACATACACGATGACGGGGCATTCATTTATTTAATGAGGAGTAGTGGTAAACACGTTGCCTGAGCTTGTGGCCTGAATTAATGTTATCCGAATATCAGCAACTAGGCGACGTTTCACTCGTGTGAAAGTAATATCCATGTTTGTATAAAGTCAGGATCCATTTACTGTGGCATTGTAGAACGTTTTGTACTGCATAATGCTATTTACTAGATAAGAAGATGGATCACTATGTTTATACATTTTCCTTTACTAACTATAGTTAACGTTTATAAGAAACCAGACATAATTCCTTTGGGTCCCGTTAAGGACCGTCGGTAAGGCCACGCGCGAGCTATATGTGCTACAGTATTAGGAATGTGAGAAGATTGCTCCGTTATTAAGACTAATTGTCAACTGTCTCGGTAATACAACAGATACTACTTCTTGATAAACTTTCAAAAGACCTAAACACATTACTTTTGTAACGTCTAGTTTAGTAAAAGCAATTCAATTTCGAACTGACACGTAACGTACCTACGAAGTAACCGCGAGTGGATTTCTTTGTATAGAGACTCAAATTAAGGTCTTATGTTTGTAAAAATGTTATTAATATAGTTACATATGTATAAGTTAAGTGTTTTGCTTTGAAATGGAGACGCGGCGGGCGGTCGAAGTCTCAAGGACAATAGATGAGACTAGCTGATGTCTAGCTCGTCTGTGTTCGTGTCAGTGCCAAAGGACTACTGACAAATAAGATTAAGCAACAAATACTCGTATAATATCCCGGTGGCCGCCAATATATTACTCAGTTTATTTTTTTTTGGACACGGATAGCAGACAAATATCACGATAGCAGACATTGCACAGGGTCAAACAAAAGTAAATGAATATTGTACAATAGGTATTATGTATTTATCATGTTAGGTATTACTTGAACACTTGGCTTGTATATATATGGCAATAACACGTACCAGCTCAACAATAGTCTAACAAGCACCGATAAAGCTCAATTCATTTTATTGTGCCTTTAAAGTATGATTCATTTAATTTTATTTGCTTAATCATTAATTTTTGTAAAATAACTTATGAACTCAATCTATCTTAAGTTTAAATATCGTTCATTGCTCTTTGTCTTACTAAGCAAATGAAATGAATTTTAAATTACATTTAGATATAAGATGCCCATGAGATAAAATGAGAATCAGTGAGAAATATTTGCTCGAATCTCGCCCCACCCCGCCCTGCTCCAAGACGTAACCACTTTACTGTGTTATTATAATTATGATATCAAACAATCTTCTAGTTTTTACTAACTCGTAATTACTTAAAACTGATTTTTAAACATGAGCAGTAAGGAAGTGTACGGGCATGAGCAGTAAGGAAGTGTACGGGCATGAGCAGTAAGGAAGTGTACGGGCATGAGCAGTAAGGAAGTGTACGGGCATGAGCAGTAAGGAAGTGTACGGGCATGAGCAGTAAGGAAGTGTACGGGCATGAGCAGTAAGGAAGTGTACGGGCATGAGCAGTAAGGAAGTGTACGGGCATGAGCAGTAAGGAAGTGTACGGGCATGATCATCAGGCGCAATATTTGTAGTAATTGCTTGAACTAAGATGTCTTTAAGAGTGCAGATGTGCAGGTGTTTTAATTGCGGGATGATCCTGGCATATGTCGTATATGTACGAGTACTTGTACTACTTTTAAGTAGGCGCCCTGTGTTCACGTACAGGTCGTCCTCTCTCCCCCTCCCCCCTCCTCCCTCCTCGCCTGGCTCGAGTTAATCTGTGCTCAATTAGCCGGCAGAAGGAGCGGCGCACTCGCTATCGACTCTTTTTCGTGCTTCTATTTCTTTTTAGATTTAAACGTTTAATTTCATTCAAGCAATTAATTGAATCCTTTTTGCTGTACGTGAGAGAGATAAAGTTTTTTCGCCATCGCCGTGAGACTATTATCTTTCTAGTAGGTAGGTACATATCAATAGACAATGGTATAACTTACATCTATACAGACAATAATTTAATATTCCCCGTCCCATAGCATCGTGACGCTCATATTATTATTGTCAGGGAAGCGTGGCTTCGCGGGACAGGGAGGCGACAACCGCATTAAAATAAGTTAACTGCGAAAGAAGTGCCTATTATTTATGCCGAATAAATTGGATTTGATTCCAGCGTATTAAAGTACATTATAAGTTAGTAACTATATGAAATAGTATTGATAAATCCCAATAGTAATATTAAATGTGTCCAATTTTTTTTATTCCATGACTGCGCCGATCACACCTCGATTCCGGGCGCACGTGTCGCGTTTCGTGTGATCGCTTTAGTGCAGATAGGTTCGGGAGGAGAATCATGGAATCAAGCAATAAATACCTCGCGGGATATCAATAAATAATCGTATTATCGTAAAAACTGCGACAATTTGGTATGTTATTTCTCGACGCTGGTTTATAATGTGTCGGGGTAACTAGGGGGCAATTCTTGCATGATTGACATTAACCTTTAATTCAAGACATGTTGGAATAACACGTCAAATTTGACCACAATATAACTCGTCAAGCGTAGGTATCTACCTTTATAGAGTGAAAAAGTAAGTTAGTTAGTGAAACAGTTGGAGCCGAGTGAATATTTCAATGCGGTTTGTTTGTGACCCCAAAGTTTTCTATGAAGTACATATATAAAAGTGTTGGTAGTGAATCAGTCTCTGAAACAATTGTTTTGTTAGAGTGGTTGTATATGTATTATTTGATTAATAAATAAATATGAATATTTATTGTACCTACCTTTAAGAAAAAAATGAACACTAATGTGGTTATGAATATGTGATATTGATATGATACTACCTGTAACTAACGTAGAGTCTCCAGTGTTGGTAACCAACATAGTGTACGTCGCTTTCATTATCAAAATTGAACGTTAAATTATATCTGAAAGCGTTTCCGATATGAAATTGAACAATATAATTAACAAGTGACCAGGGAATATTTGGAGTGTGATCATTTGATTTCTAATACGCATTGCTCGCTATTACCAGAATCAGAATCAGAATATTTTTTATTCATATAAACCAATACAGGCACTTATGAATCGTCAATAAATAGTAAAAATAGTAGCTCTACCACCCATTCGGAATGCATTTCCTATGGAGAAGAATGGGCAAGAAACTCCAAATAAGGATTTACTTTTGATGATTTTTTTGTTTTTCTTAATTAACAATTATACAATATAAAGTTAATGAGGCTATACATTCTCAAAACACAATTAAATCACAAACTACGTGTTGAACAAGATTTAAGGTAGGAAGGAGGAGGAAAACGGGACAAATAACTAAAATCCCTTAAATGAGTTCCTGTGAAGCCGGACCAGCGCCTGACCAAGCGTGTTTATCCTCTAAATAATCACCTATTGTGTAGTATGCGCGCTTGCATAGTGTATGTCTAATGCAAGTTTTAAATTTAGTTTCATTTAAGTTAATGACCTTAGGGGGAATTTTATTATAAAATTTGACACAGTACCCCATAAAAGATGTGTGAATTTTCGCCAGTCGAAAGTGTGGTTGGTCTAATTTATCTTTATTTCTAGTGTTAAAACGATGGCCATCACCTACTTTTCGAAACAGGTGTAAATTTTTCCTTACGTACATGATATTCTCGTACATATATTGGCATGGGACCGCCATAATATTGATATCTTTGAAGAGTTCTCTGAGGGAGTCGCGACTACCTAAAGTATAGATGGCCCTAATGGCCCTCTTCTGTAAAATAAAAACGGACTCAATATCAGTGGACCTACCCCACAATAGAATACCGTACGACTTGATACTGTGAAAGTAGCTAAAATAAACTATTCTCGCGGTGTCTACATCAGTTAGCTGTCTGATCTTTCTGACAGCGTAGGCAGCAGCGCTAAGGCGCTTTCCTAGAGTTCTAATGTGTGGACTACATTGTAACTTTGAGTCAAGCGTAATCCCTAAGAAAACAGTGTCATGAAAAAATTCAAGTTTCTCCTTATTTAGTACTACGTCACAATCACTACTTCTAACATTTGGCAATGAAAACCGTATACATTTTGTTTTCTTACTATTTAATACTAAATTATTAGTAGTGAACCAATTATGGACCTGAAGGATCATTCGTCATTCGTCATTCACCTCGTCAAAATTATTTACATGTCTACCTACTTTAAAAATCAAAGAGGTATTATCGGCAAATAGCACTATCTTCGCCCTGTTTTGAATTGTCAGGGGTAAGTCGTTTATATAGACTAAAAATAGGAACGGACCTAGAAAAGATCCCTGGGGGACGCCCATTTTAACTACGGAGCCTATCGATTTAACACCATTAATTTGAACAGTTTGTTGCCAATCCCCTAAATATGATTTTAGGAAGTTAAGGGCTCTATTTCTCACACCGTAGTGTTGAATACTCACAATTTTAATAAAAGTATTTCATAATTGACCCAGTCGAAAGCCTTTGAGAGGTCACAGAAGATACCAATGGCATCCTGTGAGTTCTCCCATGCGTCGAAGATATGCTTTATTAAGTTTACACTGGCGTCGGTAGTCCAACGGCCTTTAGTGAATCCATATTGTTGGTCGTGCAGGTTGTTATTTACATTAAATGATCTAGTAATTGACTAAGCATTATCTTTTCAAATACTTTACTAAGTACTGGCAAAACAGAAACTGACCTATAATTGTTTGGGTCTTTAGTACCAATATGTTAATACGAGTATATTTATAAATCGAGGGTTAACTCATTATGTACATACCAAATGTATTACACTAATTTATCACACGACACAATATGTTTATTTATTTATTTATTTTAGGTAACTTACCGAATTATTCTTATTATAGATGATCCATAATAATAATAATCAATAATTAAAATTAATTATTTATTGTTTTTTATATTTTTAAATGTATTTTTTATATTTATATTTAAAAATGTAATTTATAATAAAGATGAGAAATAAAGGAGATAATAAATAATAAAGCTTTATTTATTTAATTCCATACAAATTACAGTAATAAATTGATATACATATAAACATTATTAATAAGTTAATTGCATAGTAAATGATAAATATAGTACCTACGTCATATTAACGCAGTGAATGTTGCAACAACATTCAAGATTTAAGTAAACTTGTTCTTTTTTGCAGGAAAAATACGAACCCATTAATTTGTGTGTAAATGTATGTCCACGGTGAGCAGTAACATAAATGCGTGAGGCGGCGAGTGTCGCGGCGACAGTCCGGCGGTATATTGTATGTGTCAAACGACGTCGTTCGTTGCGATCATGCTCTCTCCAGCACACTCACAGCCACAGTGAACGGGGCACAGGAGATACATGGTGTACAGAATATTGCAGCCATTTTTTTTTTGGACTAAGCCCGCCACACATTCCCACCACTGTTACTCCTGTAAGCCAGGATCGACAGCGGTGTCCATTGAAAACACCGAGGTTTGACCCTCGGCGAGTCCCGGGGAAAAGCTAAATTGTCTTGGAACCCGCACGAATTTAATCGAAAAAGGTGTAGGAGGAGTTGGAAGAAAAATGTAACCACTTCCCTCCATTGCAAAGCGGGAGACAAAAATAACTGTATTGGCTGAATTACCACAGAAATAAAGAAGGCACCACGGATGCTATTTGACATTAGTTGGACCTAACAATGTGAGCTGCATTATACTTGATTCCAGTAATAGGTATGGCAGAACCGTTTGAACGCACGGAAATTTTCTCTGGTCTCAACAAGGTCTGTGTTATACACCACTCCCGATGTTACATGCAAACTGTTTAACATATTGTTACGTTCGTTTTGCCAGAGGCTGCACTCCCATAGGATGTGATGAGCAGATTGTTCGAATTTGGCACAGCGGCGAGGGCACTAAAGTGAAGAAAAATAATTTGCTCTTGAAGTTACTTTGTCCCGTTAGAAATTGAGCCACACAGTGGTCCACCTCCAGCCATGTCCTCTCCAAACGCTTGCGAACGCTTGGGAAGAATTGGTGGAGGTGGTGCCCCTTACTTGTTGAATCCCATCTAGATTGCCATTCGGTTAAAAGATCTTCATAAACAATAGGTTGCGGATTAAATATATTAAATATATCTAGCGATTCTAGAGCGGTCACGTGGTTTAAGGAACTCGGTGTTCATGTTCTCGCGAGTGGAGTAGTACATGGCCGCGCGTCTTTGGATTTCAAGGTCGACTGGGAGAACGCCCGCGAGGACCGGCAGGGCCTCGGTACTGACCGTGCGGTATGCCTTACATAAGAAAATCAAAGCCAAGCGTTGACTTTGAAGCAATTTACGCCGTGCCGCCCCTATCGTGGCCCTGTCAGCCCACACAGGAGCGCCGTAGCATAAACAGCCTAGGTACGTCGCACCGTAAATGATTTTAAGAGTGTTAAAAGAAAGACCCCACGTTGAGGTGGATATTCTTGGCAATGCATAGAAATTACTTTTTGATTTTTCTCCGACAGTTTTTATATGCTCGATAAACGGGAAATTTATTTCTAGCACTAATCCGAGATAGCATACCGACTCTTTTCTCTTTACCGTAGCGTTGTTAAACTTGATACGAGGAGGCGCTTTTAATTGTCCTTTTCACAGGAGTTGGTAAGTTTTTTGGGGTGCAAACGTAAGACGATTTCGTTCGCCCCACTCAGAGATTAGACGCAGACAGGTATCCGCCAGGTTCTCAAGTCCGGCACGAGTGTTCGATTCTATAAGCAGAAGACCGTCATCTGCATAATATTGCAGCCTAGCATTGACACGCTGGTTTTCGTAAAAAAACAGTAAAATTAATACATCAACACGCTTGTTTTACCTGATGGTGTACTGAATACATGAAATATGTTTTTGGGTACTATGGCACTACACAAGTTCAGACCATTTCAGCCCCCGCGCTACCGAAGTCATATAATATTGAGGATACTATAAGGAAGAGTTCCAAACTGAAAACGATTTTACTTTTATCTTCTTTCAATCTATCCTTTTGTTATCTCAAAGGCGTCGCTCGTCGCCGGAGCACAAGGACAGCGTTTAAACTTTCACGATCAACCATGAAATCCGAAGTACTACAACGTGATTCGTAAAGTTTTGTTCAAAAACGCGGAATGAGATATTCATCGACAGCTCGGGGATGAGTGAACTCGGAACGAAAGAAAAATAGTCGTCGTAATGTTTCCAACTTGGTCCTTTGAAAAGGCGACGCTGAAACTTGAAACTTCATTATGCTGCGGCCCTCAATTTGTGTGAAATAAGTTTAGAAGGGCGCGCGCGGGTGATCCGGGGAATTGCCGCGGGTGATCCGGGGAATTGCGTATTGTTCAGTTTGGGGGAATCGCTCGAGAGTACTGCACTTCCATATGATATTTGATTGGATTGAAAACGTCTGAAATGTTAAAGTCGTTACATAACATTTTCCTGGGCAGCTATAAGAGTGGGTAATATCACTCCCTCATCCACCTCCTCACGGTCGGTACAGTCGTCCGCCTGTCTGGCTGCCGATCTCTCCGATTGCCGTCTAGATTAATAAGCAAGCATGTCTTGTTCTAATTAACATGTGATAAAATAAATGCTTCTCTGTAATCCAAAAAGTTGCCGAGTGCCTCAGTCACCGAAAGTACGGTCCCGTTGACGGCATGAATGTCAGAAACATATTAGCAATGGCGGCGGTGGCGTAATATATTCATATTGCATAACTTGAACTTACGGTGCCCATTAATCGAATCGATCGAGTCAAATATGTTTCGTATCGCTGTAGTACAACAATAGACTACATCTGTTACAAACAAGCTTTGACGATACAACGAGCGCCATCGTGCGCCGGCGCCAACATCTGGCAGACATTATTTCTGGCCGAGCTGGACAATAATAAATAAGTCCACATTGGTTTTATCCATCGCCGCGAGCCAGAGACGCGCTCGAGGTAGCTCTACCTCGTGATCGGTGGCCTACGCTACATGGCGTCTTCCAGCTTGAGTAGCTCCTCCTGAACCTTTCTGTTTTGGTGTCGACGATTGGCTCTAGCGTAGCTCGGAGAGCTGCTTAGATGTAGACACGTCTAAAACTACACGAAAATATTTATCGGAGTCAACATAAATCCTGTAGACTTGTATCTACAAAACTTTCTGTCAAAACTTTCTCCATTATGTGACGCATAGTTTCTTATCAAAGATTCATTACGAGCAGAAACCGATTGAATAAAAATACGAGTCCTGAACTACTTACGCATATATTCAAAATATCGGTCAATTCGTAAATATCATACTTACTTACTTAATTGAGTAAATATATGCAAGTATTTAGAAATCATGAAGGCTTTCGGTCATAATAATAATATAGTAACAATCAATATATCTCTAGTATGTACTAAGTCTGTGTGTCTCGTATGTATTAACAAAAAACAAAAACCGATTTCAAAAACCTAGGTACACTAAAAAGCAAATAACCTTACAACTAACTTTTTTGTTTCACGATTTTTAGTGTCAATAATCATTAAAAATATGCAAGGATTATCACCTTATACTCGTAGCAGCTCTAAAAAAGTAAAAATTTACAGCAAAAAACACCACCCCCTAACCCAAGGGGGGTTCACCCATTTGGGGGTCGGTTTCGATTTTTGTTAACAATCCGTATTAAACAAAAAAGATTTTTTGAAATCCGTTCACTAACGCCGGAGATATCCTGTAGTCCGGATTGGACAAGCATTATTATCTATTTTCATTCATCAAAATCCGTTTAATAGATTTTGCGTGCAAGAGTAACAAACATCCATCCATACAAACATTCACATTTATAACATTAGTAGGCAGTAGGATAGGATTGTAGGAATACCCACTGTAGCCAAACAGTTACGCTTTTACTTAGGTTTAGCAAACAACTAATTAACATACAACGGCAAATCAATTAGGCGACTAGATCAGAATCAGATTTTTTATATTCAATATAAACCAATACAGCCACTTATGAATCTTCAATAAATAATAATAATAGTATCTCTACCAAATAAAGTATATAAGTAATAGTATCTCTAAATATTTAAGGGGGCTCCCATACAATAAACGTGATTTTTAGGGTTCCGTACCCAAAGGGTAAAACGGGAACCCTATTACTGAGACTTCGCTGTCCGTCCGTCCGTCCGTCTGTCCCCAGGCTGTATCTCATGAACCGTGATAGTTAGAGAGTTGGAATTTTCAGAGATGATGTAATTCTGTTGCCGCTATAACAACAAACACTTAAAAACAGAATAGAATAATTATTTAAGCGGGCTCCCATTCAACAAACGTGATTTTTTTGCCGTTTTTATAGATAATGGTACGGCACACTTGGCCGGTTTTATTTTGCTCGTTATTGATAAGGGCAACAGGTATTAAGTTGACACTTGGCTGGTTTATTATCTTTGTTTTCACTATACATTTAAGTTGTGTAACCAGAAATTAGCTAAAAATAACTGTTAGCTTTTACACGTAATAATATAGCTCTTGTTACGTGTTATACTCTCAGTGCCGGTCCTGTTCATTATGTTATTTTCCTTGTAGCGCATACTATTGCTTGTTTGTATGTAAGGCAGTCGAGGCTCCAGATATAACAATGCAGACTACATTTTAGTTAGGTACTGGAACTCGTATCGCGTACGTAGGTAGACGATCTCTCTGTAGCTCTGGGCGCGTTGTTGTAATGTTGATCTCACTAATGATTCAGTTTCCGAAACAGCGCTGATAGATGATCGTTTCCGTTTCTGCCTCATTCGAGCGGAAAATACGCCTCTCAGCCGAGTCATGAGAGATTCCTGCCTACCCCTTAATATAAGGTTCAACACAAAAAGTAATCGCTTCCTCGTCGGGAACGGGATGGCGCGACAGGGCGCGTGATAATGTGCTCTGCGCGAGCGAGGCGGTGCCAATTAAAAACTCGATATCGAGCTGTTACGAGTGCAGGGAAGTGGCAGCGTCACTTCCAAGTCATCTATTTGTGTTATCTCAAATGATTATACCTACATTTATTATAACTAGTTTATTTGAAAATCATTTAATGGATAAGTGCTAAGCTTCTAATCTTCTAACAATAGGTAGAGAACTTTTATTGCGAACTGGGGTTAGTAAGTAGGATATAAAAGTATAAGATGTAATACCCAAGTACATTTCTTTTAAAATTTCTACAAGTTTGCCTACTCCTTCGCAGGATACGAAAAAGTTGGTTGAAAATGTTAGAAACCCTCATAATATTTTCTTGTGTAAGCAAAATAATGAGATGAGGAAAACCGCGCCCTAAACTGATTTAAAGCAATTATTAATTGGACGCAGAACTTGTTACGACCATTAAATATAACCTACACGACTGTAATAATAGTCAGGAAATTAAAACTTGACAGTCAGATTCAGACACTGTCTTCCTTTACAAAAGATATTATAATTTTCAAATACTATTCATAACTCAAACATACGTAATGCAAACTTGCAAGTTTCTATGAGAATTCGAATTTCAGACGCATTCAATATTTTTACTTAGAAATTCGCAAAGCTTAGATAAGTTACAAGTTAGAACTATTCAACAAAATTAATACCAAAATCTTTATGATAAGAGTAATATGCAAATTCAGCAAATGAGGTGAAAGATAGGTGTTAGGTATTGTGTCACAATCCAAAGCACAAATATTGTATACCCTGATCGGTAAGTCTGTCACCAATGCTTCACAAATTCTCATTACCTTCTCTTTGCGGATGATATGAAATTGTTTCGTGTGGTTAATAACATATCTGATGCTATTGCACTCCAGGAAGATTTGGTTAGGCTCGATGCCTATTGTCACCATAATAAACTTGATATTAATGTGTCTAAGTGCTTCTCTATAAGCTTCACTCGTAAACTACACCCATATAGTCATATCTATAAAATAAAAAATACAAAATTGTCCATTCAACGAGAAGCAAGAGACTTAGGAGTTATTGTTGACTCTAAATTACTTTACGAGAAGCATATTACAACTATAGTTAACAAGGCATCCCGAGCCCTCGGTTTTGTGATACGTATGTCTAGGTCATTCAAACGTATGAAATCAATCAAAATTATTTTTTGTTCTTACGTCCGAAGCCACCTCGAGTATGCTAGCCAGGTTTGGAACCCTCGATATGAAATATATAAAGCAAAGATTGAGCGGATTAAATTTCACCTCCCCTCGCTCTTCGAAATATTGCAGATATAATACTATTATTAAAACTAATGAGAGGCATGGTCGATTGCCCTAATCTGCTAAGAAAAGTTGATTTAAAAGTACCTTTACGTTTGCCACGGAATAATACCTACAAACCATTTAGCGTACCCAGTGTCCACACCAACTTCAGACAGAATAGTTTCCTCATTAGAGCAACCACAGCATTTAATAGTGCCAATAATGCTAACCTGGATATATTTCATGAAAGTATCAATAGTGTTAAAAAAAAATTACTGAATAAGGGCTCATTGAATGCATGCTTAGAAACAACCTAACAGCCAATATAATATTAAGTAGGTACTTACTTAATCACAACGAGTAACCATGTACTGCTATACTAATTGTTTATAATAGCTTTCTATATGCGGTAGCTTGTTACTGGCATGTAATATCTCATATTGTTATTACTTAGTGTTAATGCTGTAAGCTATCCAAATAAAATAAAATAAAATAAAATTATGTTACTGTGATTAGTCGAAGGGTCAGATATGAACCCCGCGTGACTCGTCCGCGCACCGCGGACCGCGCACCGCGCACCGCGCACCGCGCATCAATATTTGACAGCGACGCTACAGTAGAGCCACACACTAATATAATGATAATGAAGAGCATGTGTCGCGGGATATAATTACGTATTGGGCGACACTCTGCTGTTAATAATGATAGTTATATTACCGTCTGGCGGCCCCGTATCTATTATTAGGTTAAATCGAATGATTTTTAATGGGCCGGCTATACAAGTGGTTATTAATACTAAGTGATCGCTCAACTAAGCTCTGCATGCATTTAAATATTGTTTTCTTATATAGATGCTGGCAAGCAAATACGAGTGAATACTGAAGACACGGTTGGGCTATAGTTATAAAATGACTCTACAAAGCTTTGTATCTGTGGCACACTCCATTTATTATTTTCACAACTACAAAATAATGTCAAACGTCGGTTGTTTGCGTCCGTCTTAGCTACAGCACTCATTAATTACCCTCCAATGGCCGCCCGCCCCGGTTGCGGACGTGCCCTCCCTAATTGTTTGCCGCTCTACAGACCATAATTCATCTCATCTTCAATCTATTAATTACATGTTTTTTTACTAATCGGGAGTGATCTTCTCCGATTAGACGTTGACATAGTGATCTATCTGGTTTGGCCGCACGCCAGTAAGTACAATAGAATCGAATCATCTCGAGCTCGTTTCTCGGCCGATTGATGACATAACATTATACTGCAGATATTTATACTACTACTCGACAGGTAATAATAGCAGGCCAGGGCTTCGGCGTTCAATGTAAACAATGGTGAATTGAATTTAATTTCCCTAAAAAGCGATATTAATCCGGTGTCGCGCCCGCCGCGTCGCCGCCGCCGCCGCCGGCCCGCTTCGCGGTTATCCGGCCGTTTCTTCTCGTTAATGGAGCTTAATTTAATGGAAATTTTATTTCGTGAATGTAAATAAAAACATTATGAATAAGGAAGAAGAGGTCGTTCTCTCCCTCTATCTATTTACGCGTACTTTAATTGAATTGATATTACCTACTCCTCAAGCCGACCACGTCTCGATAAGGTGATTTAAAATTTCGAAACAATCAACAAGCATGCATATTGTATCTAATGCGTTGGTGACTTAATTTACAGTGAAGAACTTTATCGATATCGAGTTGGAGTTATCCAAGCCTCAACTTTCGGCTGTAAACTCGCAGGTGGCACGATACAACGCTGAGCGTCGACTCTGAGAACTACAGTTCATTACCGGCACATGGCTGTGGGAAGCGACGTACGCACGTACGCACTACAATAACAATACGCCCTAGTAATAACAGATAACTATAGGGCGTGCGTGAGGCAGCTTCGGGGGCCATTGATACTACAATAGGGAGACATTTTAAATTTGACAACAGATTGTTGTTCCTTATTTTGAAACCGAGCGTGTTGCCACCACCATACATTTGGGTGCGATAAATTATTATTGGTTAATTATTTAAATGTAGCTACAGATTGCTCAATCTGTTCTAATCTGCTCTAAGAATAAAACCAGTTTCCGGACTTTATATTGTAGGTTTGCGATAATTTCCCCATAATTGAGGAAAATGTGAATAAAAACCTCTTTAATTGTGTTGGAAGCCCGCAAATGGTAAAAGCGAGGTCGCTTTCACAACGTTCGGTAGATTATGAACAACACAGATATTACTTCATCCTCCTTGAAAAGGCGTTGCGTTCCGTGTTCCACAAGCAGCCCAAAGACTGAAATTACTAATAGGAGCAAATTATAAAAGATATTTGTATCGTACCGGGGATTGATATGAATTGTATTCCTGTCATGGACTTACCAAAAGATCATAGAATACTCGTACCTTTATTTTACACTTCCCATGTATGTTTTGTGTTCGTTACATGTTTCTAAATGTATTTACCCTCCATTCATTTTGTATTCATGGCTTTATCGCTATAACAGCGTGAAAAACCGTCCCATCAAAAGCCAGAGATGCGAGCCCACTCTACCAGTCACTGTTATCATCCTACATTATATTCATTTTGCGAATTTGTAGCGGAGAGGAGGAGGCGGGGTGTCACCGTAACTTTGTATAAATATCTGAGCATTGATTACATTGATTTGACCTCATTTATTTGTAACTTGCAGCGGAGATTGTTGTGTCCTAACATAAGTATAGCCAGCATCAAAAATAGACCTGAGTTGATTACCAACTCAGGTCTCCACATGGTACTACACGTTCAATGCGACCACAATCTATACAACTAAAGATTTCAGATTGTTGTGAGCATCCAATATTTGAATTTTAAGTGATTGTACGACTACTAATATCACGTGGAGTGGTGTGTCGTAAGTTTCGTGTGCCCATCCGTGTGCGTGCTCTATCTGTCTTCATCGGTAGTGCAATGAACAATCTGCCGTTCGGCTTGACTCGCAACATGTATACACACACAGTGCATAGGTATTAACTAGCTGTAGAGCTGTATAGAGCACTATATTTAAAGCTTTTGACTATAAATAGGTGTCGCCGTGTGTTCCATCTCGATTCTCGATACAATGGTGGGCACTATTGATTTCCGCTGAAAATAGCTGCTCGCCAGTGGCTCATCGGCCGGTCTGAGTCAATAAGCTAGTGAGTGTAAGTGTGAGGAGACAGCGGTAGCCGGGCAGGTTACTCGGGGGAGTCGCGCAATGCCAGAGAAGGAAGAGGGTTCTCTGGTATATCATGACACTGGGCTGTCGCAGAAAGTTTAAATAAAAACATGTTTAAGTGTGGTCCGGCGGGCGGTGGTGCAAAAATTTGTAATCAACGTCGTTAAACTTTCGATAGTAAACAATTTTTATTTTGCTTTTACTGTCGGGTCGGTGAGGCCCCGATAAATTTCAGTTTACAGGCGGGACTGACTATAAACCCAGTCCTACAGTTTGCCAGTTCCGACTGCTCACTAAAAATCTATGTTCAAAAGAACTTAAGTTCTCGCAGGGGCACCCACTGCGAAAGAGGGGGAGACATTACTGTCAAAGTCATGGTTTGACTCGAGTTTCGACGTCGGCCTGCATGCGTTTATTTAACGGGAGGTTGTCTGTGTGTACACAGGACGGACTAGAAAGATGTGTTGCGTCATAGAGGGCGGTCACGGCCCGGTTTACTGCCGCCGTTTACGGCCGCGGGCGGCATACGACGCGTTCAACAAATAGCTTATCTCGCAACGATGTGATGGATAATAAAATTCAATAAATCTGCGTGTGAGCCCTAAATCATTAAATTTAAATGTATAAGCGGGGAAATAAACAAGCAAATATGTTTAATTCATTTGCCAGAAAATTAAAAACAGGCAGAGTTATGTAAATTATGAAGTACTAAATAGCACTCTTTATTTATTTCTACAATTCAAATGACGTTTGCATATTCTCCTTCTCATTCGTTTTGCTCTTGACAGAGCTATGGAGAACTATGGACGTAACTTACTCGTATATATAATAAATGTGGAAATAGTTACTGTCAGCGGTAGGTTAGGTGAGTAGAAAATATAGTGAGCGAGTACCCCCCCGACCCAGGCCAGGTAATAAGAGGACCAGCGCCGGGTACTAGTAACAAGCAATCTCTCCAACTTGCCCCGCACAGCTTGTAAGGGCTCTCTCATTTTATTGTCCCTTGTTTGTTTTTCAATCATTATAAAGTTTATAAAAAATATAAATGTAAGTCTTCTTCGAGCTCAAACAATCAGTATTGTGAATTTACCGTAATATAAATAAACCAGGGTGATCTCAATTAAAAATTACTTCAGTGGTGATCAGTTATAAAACTAGATTGTAACGCGTGTAATCTAGATAAATCTTCCGATCTGGGAACTGTGCGCACTTCACTAATGGATTGGTGACGCAAGCGGTCACTCTCATCTTAAACTGTAAGAGATAACTTTTGATCTAGCCAGTCATTGACGTAGCCACAGGCGCGCGACGTGAGTAATGGTGTGTGTATACACGCTTGGGCAGAATGATTTGCAATAATCTTAAAACGTTTGACTCTGCCATGAGTTGAAACAAGCGTATATTTAATATTTCGGTACAAGTTCCAGGCGTGCGTCTGCGGGGCCTGCGCCTCTTGTGTTTGTTTGAATTAACATAGGATTGGCTTTACACGCGATATATTAGGGGTCCGATTAAAACATATCACACTATTGAACTGTCTATCTGTACTCCACATTTAAGAACATTAATTAATAATGTGTTACGACACATTTCGTTCGCGTTGTTAACAAATCAAGGATTAATGAAAAGTTTTGGTTCAGTCCATTTGTAATTACAAAGCAATTAGTGGCGGTCGTTTTAATCACGGCGCAGTCCTCGCGCCCCGCCGCCGCGGGAGATGGACGGCTGCGAGGCTACAGCCGGAACACAACGACTACCAGGAAAACTGTTCCAGGAACAAAGGTGGCTTTTAATGCGATCCCTTTTGTGATATCGTATTACTAAAGAATTACATAAGTATAAATAAATATTACTTATTATGTATAGTTAAATGTTACAAGTTTTCGCCGACGATGATACATAAGTTAGAAGTTTCACACGTCATCATACGTGCTTGTCCCACAGCCCTTTTTTTCTGCAAAGTCAGGTTCTGTCATGGTTCTAGACAAACTATACGGAGAAACTTGGCGTGTTCAAATATGATAACTACACACTCGTAAGTACGTAGTTATCTGTTATTAAACACAAGTAAGATTCAGACACCTGCTATGTCCGAAAATCAGATATTATTACGTTAACTGAAAAAGGATGATGGAAAATGTAACCCCAACTAGGTATTAGTGATGACGCGGGTCCACCTGACCCATAACTGGCGGTGGCGGCTCCATCACGAATCAATTTGTGGGATTTGGAGGGCCGACTTCAATCCGCCCCCGACTCGGCCCACACCCCCGGCACAATCGGGGACTTGTCTTGTTAAAAATTATATTTTTATCAGACAGTTTTTCTTCGGAGCCTGGCCTATTGTATACCTAATGTTATTATTAAAAATGTATTTATTTTCATAAAAATATTATTCTTATTTATTGCGAGGATAAAGTAATGAAATAAAAACAGTTTTAATAGTTTTTGTCGATCCTAGATGATCGTTATTATTATTATTTTATTTATAAAAACCAACACACCATCATTATCTAATAACACAGAGGTCTCACATTGCGACAAAAGAACTACGAAGATATGTAAATTGCCGGCTTTAATATTAGCGTAGCGCGGACTCCTGTTTAGGCGCAGTGTATGTAAGTATTGTATTTAACATGTGGTTCAAGCGGGGCAATGTGTAGTGGCACTCTGAGTTAGTGACAAAGGCCCAGAGTGAGGGGTGTGCAGATGGGGGGTGTAACGGGTTTTCATTTTATGACCCTTCATTTTATGGCGTCGTCACGATTTCAATCATAAGGGAAACAACATATATTCAGGCGCGACCTGTTTTACAGTATCCGAATAAATACCTGTCACAAAGTAGAGAGTTGTAGCCCAAAGTTTTATTTATTTTCATTAGTTATTTCCTCGACATCATAAATGGCAATAGTGGGTATACGAGGATGTTATCCTACCTAAAACTAATCCAATAAAGATAGGGCCTAGCCTCGTAATCGTATTGTACAAAGTCATGAGATGTTAAGGGCCAAGTTCCGTAAAGGTCCGTGCTTTCGTTACAGCGATTTATATAGCGCATGTCTGTGGCACTCCTGTACTTCTGTACAAAATATCTTCCGAGCTAATAGTCACTAACACGTGCCATTACTCCCATAACACACCATTGTTTTATGAAATAAATAATCATATTGTGCTTTTGCTTCGGCATAATAGCGATAAAAATAGGGCCTCGTGCAAGTTGCAATAGGATTTCCAAGTCAACCGTTTGAATTATGTAGCCCATTCGACACCAGTTACTCTTTATTTTATTATTACCTAAGTTATGTTTAGTCAGGCAGGTTTTGTATATGCAGGTCGAATTCTAGAAACCTCAGCCGTGACGTTACAAGAAGCAATCTCAGGCGAAACTGTTTACAAAACAAACCTTATTAATTGAACCCGTCCCGACGACGGGACCCCGTGACTCGGTTTAATCTGTATTTAATTATCCGGAAGTGAACAGCTTTAGCGACGTCTCCGGGCTCCAGGGCGGCCTCTATCGACACCTTTGTCTCTATTTTAGATTTATTCGATTACAACTCTTTAATTAATTAAAATATGCTTTCCTCGAGCAAGTTTTATACATAGGACTGACTTTTATATTTTTGATCACTACCCTGTACCTACTCTAATTTATATTTATAATAACCTTATGCCTCGTCTAATCTGCTAAATCTTTACCGTATCTTTATTAGCTTTAGGTTCATTTTATAAAGCGAATTCAAGCAAGAAATTATCTACAAATGCAGTTGTACAATTACGCTCAATCACCGTCGATATGAATGAATCCCTCTTATAGCTCGCCATGCGGGAGCGACCTCCCGTGTTTGCCGGCAGCGAGCCCTGACGCCGCCCGCCGCCCGCCACCCGCCTGGATCAACATCCATTCTCGCCATATAGGTACTGATAGCCGTCGGGAGGAGATCTAGCGACCGTCACTGACGTACATTTTGTTTTTTACACCGCATAACTACCTACTTACTACATACATACATATATTCACGCCTGTATCCCATGGGGGTAGGCAGAGAACTACCGTTTGCCACATGCTACGTTCCTGACATACCTCTTTCGCTTCAACCACAGTCTTACATCTTTTTATGCACTTCCGTCGGTTGAGTGTGCTACGGATTTGACCTTTCTGGTCTTTCTTTCTGGTCGTGAAAGGTCCTTCTCAGGCGCCCTCCTCACGTTCGCCTGGTACATTTCTTTCATCAGTCTACTTTCACTCATCCTTTTACCAACTTTCTATAAATTTTTATTTTAGTGTGCAATTTCTGGAATACTCAATTGTGTCCTGTATAAAATATATTTTATGCCTACTCTGTACTCTATAAGGTATTCAGTAAGAAAAAGATTCCACTCGCGTGATATTATAAAAAAATCTGACCACCCGCTGCACTGAAAGCTTCGAGCAACATATTGTTAGACATTAAAGAAACAACGGAACAGAGTTGTAAAGTTGGACAAGTCGCCGGAACATCTGGTAGGAATAGCGTCGAGTGGCCGCGAGTCCGCCGACACCCGCCAACACAAATAACGATATAATTCCATTACATCTTGATTGCGGAGGCGGCCCGACCCGTTACTGTTGCCAACTTTAAATGTTCGTGTTTTGGGACTGAAACAAGATTGGGGGTGCATTATGTTATTAACCGACTTCCAAAAAGGAGGAGGTTTCTCAATTCGACCCTATATATTTTTTATTTTTGATGTTTGTTCGCTGATAACTTCGTCGTTTATGAACCGATTTAGATGATTATTTTTTTGTTGGAAAGGAGTTTTTTTGGTGGTCCCAGTTTCAAAATATTATCAGATATGGGGAGTTAAGGAATTTTGAAAAAAATATATATAAGGGGTGAAATCGGGGTGTAATCCGAACTACAGCATATCTCCGCCGTTAGTGAACCGATTTCGAAAAAAAACTTTTTTGTTTAATATGGATTGTTAACAAAAACCGAAACCCACCCCAAAGAGGTGGAGGTGGCTGGTTAGCTTTAAATATTTATTTAAAGCTTTGCTCATAATACTTGCATATTTTCAACGATTATTGACACTAAAAATCGTGAAAAAAAATTATTTTTAACCAAAAACAAAAACCGACTTCAAAAACCCTACGTGCACTAAAAAGGTAGAAATAACCTTATAATTCATTATATTTGAAGTCGGCGCCAATACATGTGTGTATTTGTATAGTCTAACGTAGATTGGCACCGACTTCAAATATAATGAATTATAAGGTTATTTCTAGCTTTTTAGTGCACCTAGGTTTTTGAAGACGGTTTTTGTTTTTTGTTAAAAATATTTTTGATCTAACCACTTGCTTGTTTGTCAAACCTTTTCAAACCTTTTCGAGATCCAAATATTGTTGGCTAACTTTTTACCTATATTTGTTACACTTTAGTAAAGTAGTTATCGTAATGAGTGAATCGATACGGATGATTTAACAGTAAGTATGCTAAGAAGCCAAATGCTGCACCACTCCTTGCCGATAGGCACACAAACTTAATGACAGTAATTTTAGATCTGTTATCTGTATAATCTTCAAAAAGTTACATTTCTGTCACAAATTTTGTGACTAGAATATTAAAATTGAAATTTCTATCAAATGTTAAGGCTTCTGTACCTAAACTGTGAAAACACCTAGCATTACTCTAACGAAAAGATAAACTAAACTGGATAGAGCGACAAACTTAACTTTGCCGTTGGTATACTGGTGTCCCGATACAAAGTAACTACAAAATAAGTTTGTAACCGCAGAAAATCATTTTTACATTAAATTTACAGTTTTGGGATTTTTTGCTTTACTTGTGCTATAAGAACATGCTACTTGCCTAATTTCTTGATTCTAGGTCAACGGTAAGTAGCCTATAGGTTTTTGATTCCCGTGCAAATGTACTGAAAATGCAACATAAACCGCCGTATCTTTTGATTGCGACCCAGAAGTTTGATTTTTTTAGGGCACAAAGAGACCGCAGACATAAGTCTCTGTTATAAATTTCACCTTGATACCTTCACGCGTTTCTGAGAAAAAGGGTCCTGACGGACAGACAGACTGATAGACGGATAACAAAGTGATCCTATAAGGGTTCCCTTTTTTTCCTTTTTAGGTACGGAACCCTAAAAATATTTTCGGGTATGGGGGTAACCATCACCAATTGATGAGTCTCGGTGCAATACGCTATGTAATCTATGTGGTATTTAGATGATTTAACTCGCGGTGCGCTGCGGCGTTGCTCGTGACTCTAATTAAACATCTGTTACGATGTACCGGATGGCACCGCATAAGACGTAAAAGACAATCCCAGCCCTATTCAGCTTCAAGCCATTTAGGGGTTTATTGCAGTTATACAACCACAGCTAAGTAATAAAATCGTGTGTAGTGTGTGTACGAACTCCGAGCACCTTTCGTCGACTTAAAGAAGTTTAAGCCTGATAAGTCGTTCGTTTTAATCTCTAAATTTTCGTTCGTAACCATCGCGCAGTCAACATCGTAGTAATTTTGCTCGTCAAAGTTTCGTATTTTTTTGTGTTTAAAACCGAGTGCTCTCAACATATCTTATGAAACTATTGCTAATAAAGACATTTGGCATCAAACTATTTATAAGGTGAGCTGATAAATCGCTCGGCCGGACGTGGGGTGTTGACAGTGGCTCGTCTACATAATTGTTACAAGTGGCTCTCACACCCCCCGTAACTAACTGCTCGTAAACATGCGTTTGAATAATGTAATCCAGCATGGACCGTTGCTATGTTACTTAGAAATAAATGTTGGCTTCGAATGATGACTGGACGTGGGAGCTTAATTGGGTTGCCTGCTTCTGCCGCATCACTTCCTTTTCCTTCCTTTTTCCTTTTATTTTATGTTACTGGTCTGAATGAGTAACTGCAGGTGCTGTATTGATGACCCATAATCGTGAGCAACACGCGAACATTCTCGTGCTATATTATTATACCGGTACTTTATACTACAATTGTATGAGCCCATAACACGAGGCGTGCATAAATACTCCCTTATTTATTTTAACAAGGTTATGAAGTGGTTGTAAATAGACAAATAAGTCGTAGCCAGAAGGGCAGTGATGATAGATAGCCTCATTAAAAAACGAAATGGTCGTATCTCCATACGGTCTAGGACCTAGACCGTATGAAGCGCTCAAATCACCTAGAGCGTTTGAGATTCCAACGAATTTATTATATATCCTAGTATGAGGAGGGATGATGGACTCATATCACATTGAATCCTCCGGAAATGTAATGACCGCGCGCAATGTGTGCTCGTGTACCATGTGGAGAATGTGACGCCATACGATAAACACACTACATTTGGATACTTATAGTTAAAATGACGTAAATATTATAAAAAAATATATTGAAATTAATATTTTTTTGTACTTTAAAAACATGGTTAATATAATGCAAAAGCTACTGGTGCGGATTACCACGTGGAGACTTCAGACGAAACCGTTATTATTACCACGTGGAGACTTCAGACGAAACCGTTATTATTACCACGTGGAGACTTCAGACGAAACCGTTATTATTACCACGTGGAGACTTCAGACGAAACCGTTATTATTACCACGTGGAGACTTCAGACGAAACCGTTATTATTACCACGTGGAGACTTCAGACGAAACCGTTATTATTACCACGTGGAGACTTCAGACGAAACCGTTATTATTACCACGTGGAGACTTCAGACGAAACCGTTATTATTACCACGTGGAGATTTCAGACGAAACCGTTATTATTACCACGTGGAGATTTCAGACGAAACCGTTATTATTACCACGTGGAGATTTCAGACGAAACCGTTATTATTACCACGTGGAGATTTCAGACGAAACCGTTATTATTACCACGTGGAGATTTCAGACGAAATCGTTATTATTACCACGTGGAGATTTCAGACGAAACCGTTATTATTACCACGTGGAGATTTCAGACGAAACCGTTATTATTACCACGTGGAGATTTCAGACGAAACCGTTATTATTACCACGTGGAGATTTCAGACGAAACCGTTATTATTACCACGTGGAGATTTCAGACGAAACCGTTATTATTACCACGTGGAGATTTCAGACGAAACCGTTATTATTACCACGTGGAGATTTCAGACAAAACCGTTATTATTACCACGTGGAGATTTCAGACGAAACCGTTATTATTACCACGTGGAGATTCCAGACGAAACCGTTATTATTACCACGTGGAGATTTCAGACGAAACCGTTATTATTACCACGTGGAGATTTCAGACGAAACCGTTATTATTTAGTTAAAATGCAATTATAAAGCCTTTTTGGTTTGGACTATGTTATCCGAAAATGACTACATTTAACAAGCTTTATTAAATTAACAAACTCGTCTCCACAACAGAAATATCTTTTGAAGTGTGACGTTTGCGAAATAATTAAAGTCTTTGTTAAATTTGGTTAAATTTGGAGGCGACACGCGAGGGAGGACATATTTTAGAATATGTTTTGTATTCACAAAAGACTAACAATGAGACCTCGCCTTGCCATTCATCATTATCTTAAGAACCCGACGTACACATTCTCCGTCACTATTCCTGATTGTGTCTCTAACATTTGATAAACTAATTATTTTATTCGGTATATATCTACTCTACCATGTGCTGGTTGAAACTTTGTAGTAGTATAATAACAGTGGACAACCCCACACCGCTTCACACCGCTCCACGTGCTGATAAACGACAACCGTGACATGGGATAACTGTTGTCCTGTATATAGCCAACATTGTTGAGCTCTTCACGCACCTATTCTCATTGATATATTACCCCGCTGATATTTATAACAAAAATGTCTGTGAACGTTACCAACTTTGAATATTATATTTTTTACATTTGTCTAAGAAAAGTAAGAATTTTTAGGTACCTACCTATAAAATTTGTAACAAAGTTTGGCGGCGGCAGTTAAGATGCAAGTAGGTAAATACATTACCTTTATTACGTTATGAAAATACTTTGTCTTTTTATATTTCTCACGCAAAATTAGTATTTTGCGTGAGGGAACATACCAAATAATAAATAAATAAATAAAACAAGGTAGAAGCGCTACGAGCTACGCTGCTACGCTCCCACCGGGCTACGACGCTACGATAACGCTGTTAAAGGTAGCTTTGAAAGCTTTTAACAGTCTGCATTCATAGGTAAGCGCGAAGTAAGTTCTTTTAATAGAGCAACGAATATGCATTTTACGGTTAAAAATAAATACCTATCTTGATCTTTTGCTAGAAAGTGTTTAAGATTTATACACATCACATAAATCGAACAACATTATTAAGGAAAGATAAGTAAATGTGCTCCCTGTGATACTGAAGTCTGAACGTGTAAACCCTTGCAGGGACCTCGTCAATGATAAGCAGGTGCGCCCTAAGTGGGTTGCGGGATAATTGCTTTCTTGATTGCGTTGGCCAGAGTACACAAGAGTAGGTACGTGGAATACAATTACACCAGTTTGAAGGTGTGAATGATTTATTTAGATTAAATGATAAATGTACAATGTTACCACGATGTTAAAGATGTGACAAGTAAGGGCCGGCCGCCGCGACTGTCAGACGAGGCTCCCAGCCAAACTTTTATATTTATGCGATAAAATCCAAAGCCAAGACCAATATTTGCAAGAAAAGTTGATGTCAAATCAATTATCGTTTTTTCTTTTTGTTAACATTCGCTTTTATTCTAACGCGAAAAAAAAAATATTTAAATATTTCCAGCGACAAATATTGAGGGTGCTCGAAATGATGTTCGCAACGTAAAGTCCTTTTCCATAAATTCCATTATCCAATGTTAATATTTGAGGCGCAAGTTGTGAATGTCGGTTCGGTACTGTTTGATGTCCCACACTTTGTGCGATCGGGATCGTCGTATAGTAGAGGATATCTGCATGCCACTCTGTGTGTGCGCGTGTGTAAACAATAACAATGAATTAATTTTGAATGCCGAGTGGACATAACTATTACGAGTATTGCATTTGGCTCGGCGCCACAATAATTATGACCGTTTACACAGCTGTATGTTCTGACATGCATGAGATATGTCGATTAAATGCTCATAAAACAGCTTGTTGGTGGCATGTATTAACTTACCCTGGGATCAAGTCGGAGTAGAGTTGTAGTTTGGACAAAAATATTTGTTATTAATAGGCGCATTGAATTCAAAATATATTTATCGCAATAACATGTTTTGTAATTACCCTCACCAACAAGTACTGTAGCCTCGCCCTCAACTCTATTAGACTAAAAGCAAATCCCTCAGGCAGGGTCACTGCACTCTCTACAAACATCATTCCATAATTGCCAACCCGCACTAGGCCAGCGTGGTGGACTATGGCCTGAAATCCTCCTCATATTGAGGGGAGGCCCGTGCCCAGCAGTGGGACGTTAAAAGGGCTTTAGTAGTAGTATGCGGAAGGCGGTGGCCGCGCTGTGACCGTTAACAATAAATAATATGAACTTGCCATCCCCGCGACTCTCAGTGCGTGTAATTAGATTTTTCCACTGTTATTTCTCAGAACCCAATTATTTTAAATGAAAACTGGATTCTCAATTCTGCGTAACTGTTACATTTTAAACTAATCTGTCTGTCCTGTCTGTCCGGGAATCTGATACATACAATATTTAAAAGATGATAATATCGGCTTCGTATACCATAAATATTTTTCATGGCAGTTACAACACTTTTATTTTGAAAAATATCTTTGTAAACGGATTAAAATGTCTGTATTTTAGGGTTATTAGATTGATATATCTTTGGCACTGGCGCTGTGAGAGCCGGCGCGGCGCGTGGCGTGGCGTGGCGTGGCGGCGGCGGCGGCGGCGGCGCAGGAGGCGTGATAAGGGTTAGCTTATTGTGTTTATTTATGTAGACCTCTGTCATAATATTTAATTGGCCCTCGGGATACGGAATCTTATTTGGGGGTGTGTTTGACGAAATAGAGAGTTCTAATGAACGGAAATGTAAGCTTATAGCCCAAATTTACTGCAAACGTATTCTAGAAGTATAGAGATATATACAAAGGGCTGAGAAAGTTATTAGTAAAAAGTGACCTAATATTGTATGCTACACTTTATGCGTAATTGTATGAAATAAAGGATAAGGATCTTTTAGGTAGCTTTATAGAATATAATCTGTAACCTGAAATCACGGTAGTCCCACCCACAGAATACGCAAACCCAATATTATAAATCAGGGTCAATTCGGGATTAGAATAATGACATCTTTATCTGCTAAACCTCTTCATCGTATTAACGACCACATTAATTCCGAATACTAGTCCTTACATTACTTTGTATTAAGTATGATGCAATTAAAAGAAGAAGCAAGTTCAGATACGCACACAGATTTCATTTGAGAAGAATAGCATAGAAAATAATGATATTTTTTCATATCAGTTGACGTAAACTCGGTATGCTATTCAGTGTAAACTTTACATAGACGTTTAGAAATAAGATACACGTGCTTACAATGTCGTGCAGGTGACGATGAATAAGCATATCAATGACAACACAATTTATGAATGAACTGAACCAAATGCAAGCAGGGGATATCTTAGTTTATGTTGAAGGGTCTTAAGCCCGGTAGATGCCTCACCTAAAATGCATAATCATCCTTTCTACGTGTTTCGCCTCGCAGCCAAAATAATTTCTGTTCGTTTAATCAGTGTTGTTCTGTTATTTTTGCTTGAGATCTGCCACCTGGATGCAATTAGACGGCAGCGTGTTAATTACGTGCCGCTTAAGCTGCGAGTTGCCACTTACGCCGAGATTGAGGAAAATAAACACACATGGAACATACTTTAGCTAGAGTCGGTATCACTTGCAGCTCGTTATATTTAAGCGCTGTTAAATTTGTTTAGCTAGAGTCGGTATCACTTGCAGCTCGTTATATTTAAGCGCTGTTAAATTTGTTTAGCTAGAGTCGGTATCACTTGCAGCTTGTTATATTTAAGCGCTGTTAAATTTGTTTAGCTAGAGTCGGTATCACTTGCAGCTCGTTATATTTAAGCGCTGTTAAATTTGTTTAGCTAGAGTCGGTATCACTTGCAGCTCGTTATATTTAAGCGCTGTTAAATTTGTTTAGCTAGAGTCGGTATCACTTGCAGCTTGTTATATTTAAGCGCTGTTAAATTTGTTTAGCTAGAGTCGGTATCACTTGCAGCTCGTTATATTTAAGCGCTGTTAAATTTGTTTAGCTAGAGTCGGTATCACTTGCAGCTCGTTATATTTAAGCGCTGTTAAATTTGTTTAGCTAGAGTCGGTATCACTTGCAGCTTGTTATATTTAAGCGCTGTTAAATTTGTTTAGCTAGAGTCGGTATCACTTGCAGCTTGTTATATTTAAGCGCTGTTAAATTTGTTTAGCTAGAGTCGGTATCACTTGCAGCTTGTTATATTTAAGCGCTGTTAAATTTGTTTAGCTAGAGTCGGTATCACTTGCAGCTCGTTATATTTAAGCGCTGTTAAATTTGTTTAGCTAGAGTCGGTATCACTTGCAGCTTGTTATATTTAGGCGCTGTTAAATTTGTTTAGCTAGAGTCGGTATCACTTGCAGCTTGTTATATTTAAGCGCTGTTAAATTTGTTTAGCTAGAGTCGGTATCACTTGCAGCTCGTTATATTTAAGCGCTGTTAAATTTGTTTAGCTAGAGTCGGTATCACTTGCAGCTCGTTATATTTAAGCGCTGTTAAATTTGTTTAGCTAGAGTCGGTATCACTTGCAGCTTGTTATATTTAAGCGCTGTTAAATTTGTTTAGCTAGAGTCGGTATCACTTGCAGCTCGTTATATTTAAGCGCTGTTAAATTTGTTTAGCTAGAGTCGGTATCACTTGCAGCTTGTTATATTTAAGCGCTGTTAAATTTGTTTAGCTAGAGTCGGTATCACTTGCAGCTCGTTATATTTAAGCGCTGTTAAATTTGTTTAGCTAGAGTCGGTATCACTTGCAGCTCGTTATATTTAAGCGCTGTTAAATTTGTTTAGCTAGAGTCGGTATCACTTGCAGCTTGTTATATTTAAGCGCTGTTAAATTTGTTTAAATAGAGTCGGTATCACTTGCAGCTTGTTATATTTAAGCGCTGTTAAATTTGTTTAGCTAGAGTCGGTATCACTTGCAGCTTGTTATATTTAAGCGCTGTTAAATTTGTTTAGCTAGAGTCGGTATCACTTGCAGCTCGTTATATTTAAGCGCTGTTAAATTTGTTTAGCTAGAGTCGGTATCACTTGCAGCTTGTTATATTTAGGCGCTGTTAAATTTGTTTAGCTAGAGTCGGTATCACTTGCAGCTTGTTATATTTAAGCGCTGTTAAATTTGTTTAGCTAGAGTCGGTATCACTTGCAGCTCGTTATATTTAAGCGCTGTTAAATTTGTTTAGCTAGAGTCGGTATCACTTGCAGCTCGTTATATTTAAGCGCTGTTAAATTTGTTTAGCTAGAGTCGGTATCATTTGCAGCTCGTTATATTTAAGCGCTGTTAAATTTGTTTAGCTAGAGTCGGTATCACTTACAGCTCGTTATATTTAAGCGCTGTTAAATTTGTTTAGCTAGAGTCGGTATCACTTGCAGCTTGTTATATTTAAGCGCTGTTAAATTTGTTTAGCTAGAGTCGGTATCACTTGCAGCTCGTTATATTTAAGCGCTGTTAAATACTACATATGAAGCCGGATCTCAAAGGCCATTTGTTTATTTATTTATGACAACCATCGGACAAAAGAAAAACTCTCGATAGAAAAGGTGTGTTCTGCGGTCGCCTCATACAATATGTACTTACAAGTTGGCGAAGTAGTCACGACCGAGTTGAGAGTTTTCACTCAACGGAAGTTGGTTAACTTTTCGACGCTGTATGAATTATTTATTGAGTTTCAGTATTTATTCAATTCTCCTTAAACATATTATTTATTTATGGATAAAATGTATTGTATGTTCCGTGTATAACAGTGAGTGGATGACGTCACGGACGGAGAGACGCGCGCGGTATTCGGACCGACTGCCTTTCAGAGAAGATCGCCTTTGTATGATCCTACATTATGGAGAATGCCATTCCGAGAGATACATCTGGATATTTGATGATATGATATCTTTGGTGAATTTGCTTCACACCTCTGAAAATTTTTGTCAATAAAAAAACTAGAATAACAAAAAGCGTTGAACAGTAAAAACTTCCGTTATTTAGCAGTTTTACAAATTGAAGACCATTATTATGGTGGGTGAAGAAATTAATTGAAGCCCATTTGAATAGGCCACGTATAATCCACAGAGAGGCGTAAAGCCGCGCCAAAGGCCGCTCTACCGAGAGCGACCATGCAAGACTCCATATTAAAAGGCAACATTAATTTCCTGCCGCAGATTCCGCTTTCATCTCCGCTAGATGAAACATCTATACCTCTGATTATATACACTCTTGCCCTGAAATTCGCCCGTAGTACTTATAATTTTCTTTGTGTTTAAGGAAGGGTAAGTACTTGTGTAAGCTTAATATAGAGTTCTTCTTTCGTGTGTCCCTTATAGAGTGTCCAGTGATTTACCTTCTCGTCATGAATCGACCAAAGCGAAGGATATAATGTATAGTGTCTCAATGTACAGGATTTTTATGCCGTGTCAATATTAAAAAGGGGCCCACCAAGATCAATGTTTTAACTTCCAAATCAGGGTACGTTCAGGAAGTGAACATTTGGTGGTATTTACAAATAATCCCGACTTTATAGAAAACTATGAAAAGCGATCTCAAACTTTCCTATTGGATGAAAATTTGCTGATCAATAATCAGACTTCAATACGCGTTCCGCATCGGCTTTAGTATCGAGTTTGCTGATAACTGATAGCTGAGTGTATGCTGACACAGTGCGGCTACGGGCGGTGTTTGAACTCGGCCGGTGTTTGTAGTGGCGCGGCTGCGGCGCCTGCGCCTGCGGTCACAATATCCGGTTTGGACGCAAATAAACAGGATCCAATGTGTGTTCAATGGCCTCAGGTATTAATATAGCAGCCTTCCACATTATTCAATTATTAATCAGATAAATAATACACTAAGATCAATGTCAAATATATACGTAGATTTTAAGGTGTTTAAAATACCTAATATTACAATATTGAACCTCCGACTAGGCTGAAAGACTGCAGAAAAAAATAAACTTCAAACCGATCCGAGGCGCGCCGCTAGTAGTGTTTAATCACTGTTGTTAGATGAAAGCTTCTAATTACTGTTAGTAACAAGTTAAGTTATTGTGCGGATTAATCAATTATACATTCACCGGGGATCTCAACCCTCATAAGCTGATACAAGTTGGTCCTAAGCTGCGTACTTCGACATATTCGTATCTCTTAAGATTTAATAGTTAGTCGATAGGATATAAACAGCTCGAGATAAAGCTGGCGTTTCGTTAACTAGGTGATTATTGAGTCTAAAATAGTTTTCAGACCTTACAGTCACCTGATGAGCAGACTTAACTTAACGTCGTGTTCAACCACAAAAAAACTAAATTAATTTAAAGAAAAAGCACACTCAACGAAACGTTATTGATGACGCGAGTGAATTCAGGTTATTAGTGTGGATTGATCCCGGAATTAGTATGGGGGCGTAACTACCCACTGGGCTGTTTGAGTTTAGCGCAGTCAGCAGCGGGAGGATTCCTGAAAGAATCTCTACAAAAAGGGTGATTTAGCAGCTCACAGCCCTCTCTGCTCCCCCGAGAGTCAGTACGCCGCAGCGGATGGCGGCCGGGATTAGCGACTACTATCCGAAGCAAGAGGGATATAAGAGGCGGCGACATACACAAATCTGCTATAAACGTTTCCTTCTGTAATATTAAATATTCGCTACAAATGTAGCAAAAAGGAAACTTGTGATCTGAATTGGTACATGGGAACTATTCAACGCATAGTTCCATAATTTGAGGGCGATAGTAAACAATTTCAAGTATGTAATCGCTATCGTTGACAACTCAAGTACATTGTCACGCGTTAATAGACATCCGAAGTGAGCGAGGATGATGGGGGATGACGCGACACTTTAACTAATTGATGACGCAACGCCTTAAAATAATTCACCTGTCCGTGGATTAAGTTACTATCCCTTTGAAGATCACATCTATGCAGAGCGAGCCACTCCAACAGTATAACCGAACGAGTACCTGCCCCTATAAAATTTTATTTCACTTTATAAAGCAGGCGGGGTGAGTCGTAGGTAAGCTAGGGGCGGGCGGGGACAGCTGAAAGCACATTTAGCTAATGCGGGGTTATCAAATCACACACTTTTCTGTTCAGGTCCATAAATATGGTATATCGGAGCCCATAAAACATGCAATCTGGTTATCGTGTCACGGTATAAAATGGTAATTGAAAAACGGCGTGTCAACATTCTTACCGGTTGTATTAAACATGTCTTTGGGATTGTGAGGGGATTAAAAAAGGTTCCAGTGTCGCCCGCAATGTCACAGCGAGTTTAGTGGTTCACATGTGAAAGGGTGTGAAGACGGCCCGGGCTTATGTTACTTCATAATTGGCCGTACTTTTGAATGACCTATGCCGAATCTTCATTTATTACAATACTAGAGTCGGCAAATTCCAACTATATGTTACTATAAATATACCAGCATTTACATGACATACAAGTACATGTATTTCAAATTTGGCTTACAAAAACTTTAGCTCAAATAAGTATAGAATTTAAAGTAAACACAATGCATATGTAAGGGTTCCTTAACATTACATTTTTTTTAAATAACATACTATACGGTGTTATAACTCTTGTTAGGATTCCTATCCTTATTAAAACAATATCAAAATTAATAAATTCAGTTTTTATTCATTTCCAAACACTAACAAAGCAAATATTTTGAATCACTATTATTAACTCGTTATTTACATGTGACTCACAATGATAAAAACATCCTAGTTCTAAGGTGTTGAGTAGAAAAGGCGTGTGTTGGCATCAAATGAAAGTTTCAATTGTGTCCCGCGGCGGGGCGCCACGAGCTGCTCCCACGCAGGCTGCCGCTAACCTTTCAGCAGTCTTTTATGTTATTTTCATGAAAATCTATTTCAACAACAAACTTTGAATTTGCTCGTGGAAAGCTAAGGTAATAACTTTGTGTTGAAGGCTTTTGTAAAAAGCGTTCTCGTGTGCCATATTTTAACTCTACCGTAGCTCTACTATAAGTTTCATAAACGGTTAGGCTCCTTGGTATGGAATTGGATGAACATTTATGTAGAGCTAAGTATTTGCAATATCTTAGTAGAGACTAGAGACATGTACCAAAGGTATAAACTCGTGGTAGGGCTTTAGAATACTCAAGCATAAACTCACGTAGATACTTTAAAAGCAATGATGTTTGTTTCCTACCTCAAAGAATATATTTCAAATGCGGAAATAATGGAGATGAGGTACCCAAGCTGCGGAGCCCCAAGCGGTGGCATGTGCAGGCGCGGGGACGCTCAAAGGATTAGATGAACTCGCAGAAGTTGCTGTTGACTATAAAGTCTGATAATAACACGCTCAGTAAACTATAAAGTTGGAGCTGTATGACTGAGCAAGGCTAGAGGCTAAAATAAATGTATATGAAACATGTTTATGAGGCCGGTGTAGAAGCTAGTTTTGAAGTTAGTCACGGCCCATGGCTACGTGAACGTGTAGCATAGTTATTACTAATTTTAATAGAAGTATAAGCGAGATCTACTGTAACGTACAACCGATAATGAGGTACAATATTCGTGTAGTGTACAGTGAAGCATGTGTCGTGTGCCCCACACGTCACGCAGGCAGGAGTGTATCCTGCTCGCCGGCGGCGGGGCACGCGCGCCCCATCGCTCAGGCCCGGTGTCTCTCAATAACTCAAACTCTAACGACAACACGCTCCGCACGTACGGAGCCAATATATCAGGTCCGCGTGGAATATTGACGCTCACTGGGATACGGGTCGGACGTTATGAATCAATTTATCGACTTCTATTTTATTAGTGTTTATTATATCTCCACCCTACTCGCGACGGATGATTCGGACAGTGACCATGAAGTTGATAGAGGGCGCGGTAAGTAGATAACGCGTTGATAGAGTAGTGTTATTAGTTTAGGAATAAATAGCATCATCACTCTCATTTTACTTCACCATACACACTCAGATATTATCAAATAAGAGTACAAATTTTCGCTTGAATAACGCCGTGAAGTGCTTCGTGAGTACGCCGCTACGAAGGACGTAACTACGCTCCTACAAGGACATAGATGTGCTTTTAGTTAAGCTATCAGTGAGCTATCACTAGCATACTCGTACTTCGATTAATAATTCAACAGTGGCGCTACAGCAATAAGACCATTTTTACGAGTGCTTGAGTATATAATACATACTCGTAGATATAGGATTAAGATAATAATGAAACAAAATAGCTTAAGTAACAGCATCGTCCAATTTCATCACAATAAATTTCCGTTACCCAGAAATAGCAAGCCCGCCTAGTGCGGGTAATACATGCTCATTATTATCGGTAGGATGTCTACAACAAACTGTTGCCGCGGAGTGGAGCCCACTCCCCGCGGGGAGGCAGTCGTCCTTTTTACCATTCTTCCTAACTCTTGAGATGATTGCCTGGATATATCGAGGGGCAAGGCGATGAGCATGTTGCTGTGAGCTAATTTAATTCGTTTAACATCATTGGCCCTCGGCTGAGACTACACTAGATTTATATATAACTTGCTTTAATAAGGTCATCTTTGTACTTTAATTTTCATTTATTGTGACTATACCATTTGTTCCAAACAAAAAAGAAGAAAAATATACTGTATACGACAACAACACAATTGGAGGGTATCAATATCAGTCATAGAGTTATTATACTCTGAACTAATCATATACCACTGCAATATATTTTGAAATCCTTTCTTAAGAACAGGCAACAGAGTATAATGTATCAACACAAATTGTCAAAACAACAAAATATGTAACGAAAATTGTATGGGCTTGAAATGTGTCGCGGAGCTATAACAGATTTGCTCTCCGTGTTCCCATTATATAAAAATAAATAAACTGGACTTTCTACGGAAGGTACAAAATATGTATTTCCAACAATACATGCGTTATACCGGAAATGGCAAGTGATGTCTGTGGCATGCGAGTGTCGGCCGGCACCGCGCCCGCGCGCGCTGGAGGGTTACATAACAAATAGCTATGGCACAGATGACACAGCCACTGGAGCGAGGGTCGCCTACCATATCGATATTTATTATATTTCCAACTCTCTCGTTGTTTTCATATTTATAATAAAATTATTTGGTGTGATGCAAGATGTAGTTTTGCATACTTCACTTTGTATCTCTATGTAATTATACGATTAAAACTATATTTATAAGAATAAATATATGCAATTTTTATATTTCTTATTTCTCATCATCATCTCATTTTTGTCGCAGTCACACACGTAGGTAATTGGTACTAAGCGATTTACTTCAACAAGCCTTTGTATATAGGTACTTCAAATTGAATTCTGACCTACTAGTGTTAAGGACACGAGTTCAATATGGATCTATTTCGTAATTATTATTAAATGTATTTGTTTAACATTCTGATGTAGTAATATTCTGTAATTGTTGATAATAAAAAATCATTCCGGACGATAGCACATTTCTGACAACCTGTCAGGGAATCTAGGGATGTAAAGTTTTATATCTTTATTATTACAAGCTTTATATTAACTTGCAATGTATGTCCGGGTGGAATCTTGCAACTCAGTTAAATCTTGTCATCTATCTTGTAATCTTGTTATCATCTTGTAAATCAGTTATCTTTAACCGATCGAGCTGAAATTTGGTATACACGCTTATTTTGGTAGACAATGCATGCTTAGCTATGTGACGTCATTCTAATTCCAATGTGGCGGATCATCCAAGATGCCGGAATAGTTATTTTTTCTGCACTACCACAGTATAACCTGATAAAGTGTGTATTTACTAACCCATATGGATCCTGTTATCCGAAATAAACAATTTTTATTTTATTGTATTATTATTTGCAGTATAGGTGTCAAATGAAAGGGCTTGCTGAGGAGAACACGGATACTAAGGGTAATTAAATAAAAGCTTGTTTTTGTAAAAATTTTTATATATCGGAAAATCGGGATCGCTGGCATTTTTAAAAAGGGCAGAACCGTTGACCTCCTATGGTTCAACGGTTCTGTCATTGAATATATCCATTAAAATTAAATTTAAAATTAAAAAAGTTTATTGAATACAAATCATGCATTACATTATTTTATATTAAACTAGGGTACCATATACATTTTGCGTGGTTGACCATGAACAATAGCGCCTAAACTAGGCCGAGCCTGTATCTTAGGCGCTAGTCTCTTCTATTAACATAATTTGAACCTATTGAGTATTGAGACGAGGAATTTTATTTACTGCTAAAAATATTAATCCTAAGTAAAAAACGGACGAGGATAATTGTAATATGTAGGGTATTTGGAAAAAAAATGTGTGGTGGACGGGTTTGTTGTGAGGCGAAGGATGGACCACTATGAATGTGAACTGGGTTGAATTATTTTTTGTTTGATAGATAATATAATTATAAGATAATATAAATATGATAGTATATACCTACCACGAGGTTTGGAAGTTTGGTTATTATTTAAGATGTATAAGTTTTTTGGTTATAGTATTATTATTTAACTACCGTAAGTAGATCTTCGATTTCTTTATATGTTTAAGTTTTTAGCCATGTGGTTAGTACTTGTTTACAGCGGGTTTTAGTAAGTGGATAGATTTTGAGAGTTTTATTTAGTTTATTGTACAGCATAGGACTAAGGTAACATTGAAATTTATGGGTGAAATATTTTTTACATGGGATTGTAGGACAAACTCTATCCTGGCGCCGATTTTTATCTGAATTTTTATCGAACACTAGTTTTTTATGTTGAGACATTACTGTGCTTACAACAAATAGTTGCCTGAAAATAAGAGATTATTAAAGGAAACACGAAACACCAATTTGATAATTATTATTTCACTACATCAGAATTAATTAATTTTAACACGATATCTAGTGGGTAGTGAATATAGTTTAACACAATGAGAACAAAGGCATCTAGTTTTGAATCTTTTTAGACAATAGGAAGATAACAATATTTAAAGCAGGTAGCACAGTAAATAGCAGTAAATAGTAATGTCAATAGCTTACGACCTTTCCAGCGAAATTACTGAAGCAAAAGAGAGCGAGGCACCATTTGCCCCCTTCTTTTATTTGTTCGGTTCCACCATAATATTTTTTTCACAACTACACTCAACGTAACAATAAATTACGTTTTGTAATTAACAAATATGCAAAGCCTTTAAAGCGATTAACTAATTTGCCAAAATTCACAAAAGAATTTAAAACGATTTTACATAGCAAAAATAGCTAACATAGTAAATAGGTAAACTTACTTTGTTATTAGAATAGCTAAACACCACATTATAATCAAATAATTGCAAATTAATGAAATAAACATTATTTTGAACGTTAGCTAAAGCAAACAGTTATAGTAAATTATGTAACGAATTTACATCAAATAATTATGTCTTTCTTATATTGTCTTTTAGAATAGGATTATCTTGATTTGAAGACCGAAGCGCCCTCGCGGCGACATATATATATATATGATTTTGTTACTCCCGTTTGCTAGCGCTAATATTTGAAGTCACCGGCGCGTGATGAGACTTCCCCGGGTTGACATAATCCACTAGTGTTTGACATTCCACATACCTTCGCGTCGTGCAAACGCAAACAGGATAATATTTAGATTAAGCTGACGAGTCACAAGGACCACTTTAGGGGAAAAATATTACATTTCTGTTGAATAAGCGTAATGGTTGTTATTTTCATGCATTTATTGGGTTGATAAGTATTTATCTATGGTTGATATCGCAATTAAGTATATGTTTACACGCTTCCTACGATCCACTAGTCCTTTGGTTATGGGTCGGCCGAGGCACTTTACCTACTAGAATTTGACACACAAATAGTTACCGTAAACGCTAGTACCTATTCATTACCATTCACTATTCAGCGAGCGGTGAACTTACTCTAGAGCTATAAATCAATACACTTAAGAAACGCAGTTAAAGTAGTAGTTATTGTTTTAATTTAACAAAATAATACGAAAATTTGGAATAAACACTTTTATAATTCTGAACTCTAGAGCAACACTTAGTGTTAGGATAGTTACAGGCAAAAAGGTACACGAGTCAATAATGGCCCCGAGACGGGACTTCATTAATACGGCGGATTCCCGAATTAATAGCCGCTCGGGGCGCGGGCGCGGACCTCGCGCCGCATCCATTACTTACCACTATCACACAACTATTTACTTAATACAGTTATTTTATTATAACCATTTAGTATGTAGTAAACTCACGACTCCGCCATATATTTTACAGTATCATTGCGACACTTGTGTAGAACAACTTTACCAACATTGACAATAATGACTATAACTAGGTATAATCTTTACTGAAATTATAATCTGTGAACTGCACGGTTATTTTATTGTTACATGTTTAATTGCGGAGTAACCCTCGCACGCTGCGCCTGCGCTTGTTGCGGTTACACCCCGCGCGGCCCGAGCCCGCACCCGCACCTGCTGCGGTCACCGGAGAAGCGACACACTGTCAACATAACACTGTAGTACCTACTTACTACAAATACTTAAGTAAGTAATGAAGGAACTCGCAATGCTACCCACCGCCAGAAGTGGAAAAGCATTGTCAGAGCGGTAACCCTCGCCAAGAAGTACGACGACACGGAAGATCCACCATGCAAACCATCTCAACAACCACGACCACTCTGACAAGAGTGCCCGACTGAGAAGAAGAAGAATGAAGGAACATTAAGCTAATATTCGACTATACACTTTCGACGAGCGCAGCGCACGGACGTGTTTGTATTAATTATTTTAAAAAAGAAAGAAAAAGTATACACAATTTTAAACCTTATCTCACTGAACATAATCGTGTATTTGGAAAAGCCAAGAATGCCTCGCAACCGAGTAGCGGATAGTGAACAACAAGGATAGACGGTGAGTTGACACCCCACCCGCTAAGACGCTCGGCGAATTTGTTTTGTTTGTATGCATCGTAAGGTCGCGACTACATTAACGAAGCGGAGCGATAAGCGATGCGGGCTATTTGCGGCTACTAAATATGAGTACTATCCGTTCACCCACTAACAAATCTTCAAATAAAATGTCTACAGCGGGAGGAAATAGTGGTTCTCAACCTGACTTATCAAAACTCTGCACAGGTGAACTAGAATCTAGGAAAATGCTACTACGCAAGAGGAAAGTTTCTGAAGATGATTTTGCCTACCAATTTGGTGAATTCAAAAATGAAATTCTTGGACTCCTTCGAGACTTTGGAAAATGTCAAAATGAAGGTATTGCCACAATAAAGCAGGATATATCTTCAATAAAAGATCAGCTTACTGGCATCAAGACGTCAACAGCCCTGTTGTTTGCGGAAAATGATAATCTAAAGGCACAGATAAAAGCCCTATCTAGTACAGTTAGCAATGCACAAGAAAAAATTGAATATCTTGAGAATAACGTCAAAATCATACAAAGCAAACCATCAGCATCATCACCTGACTACAATACGTCAACAAATACATTTAATGACATTGTTACTGAACTTCAGGAACGCGCCGAACGCAGCAAGAATATAATACTAACAGGTATACCTGAACATCATTTGGGAGGAATTGAGATGAAAAGAGAGATTGATAAACGTGAAGTTAATAATATATTGCTATCGATAAATCCACAAGCAGTGGTAGCCGAGTGGTCGAACGCACGCCTTGCAAATCAAAGTGTGCAGGTTCAAACCCCGGCTCGCACCTCTGGGTTTATGTGCGAATCTCATTTTCATCCGAGATTACTACTTGCTATGAAACGGTGAAGGAAAACATCGTGAGGAAACCTGCACGTCTATAGAAAGGCGTGTGAAGTTCACCAACCCGCACTGGGCCAGCGTGGTGGACTATAGCCCAAAAATCTCCCTCGTATTGAGGGAGAATGTGCCCGGTATAATGGCAATAGGCTCGCCCCCTATTACATTGGGACCAAAAATACATCGGCGAAGTGTGGGCGTACTACAGTGCACCTTTGCCTACCCCTTCGGGGAATACAGGCGTGATGATGTATTTTTTTTTGATGTATTTTTAAATCCACTTTGTCCGGAACCTGAAAAAATCATACGCCTGGGAAAATATGACGGAAAAACACCACGCCCTATAAAGGTCTGTTTCTTGTCTCATGAAACAGCCAAACACCTACTGAAAAATAAACCAAATCTCAAGATCGATAATATTGGAATCTACTCTGACCAAACACCCAACCAAAAACAAACCATGATCAATCTTTGTGAGCAACTACTGATGCGCACCGAAAAGGGAGAAAAAAACCTGATTATAAAATATGTAAAAGGAATTCCAAAAATTATTACACATGAACCAAAAAACTAAACACGGGAGAAAACACAACCAGAAACAACACCAAGAAAATCCACCTCGTCACGCATCAAGTATGTGATACCTACCAAAGTGTGAAAATTAATAATAAAACGGTTAAATTCTTGTACGCAAATGTTCGCAGCTTAGTGAAACCTGGGAAAATAGACGAACTGAGATGTGTAATTGAATCATTTCGAACTACTCTCCACGCTATAGTACTATCTAAAACTTGGATAAAAGATGATGAAGAAGCACAACGACTGAAACTACCTAACTACACACATTACTATAACTACCGCCCTAATTCAAGAGGTGGAGGAGTATCGATCTATATACATAATAACCTAAAACATCAACAGTTAGAAGAACAACACGAAGATGCAAATCATTTCCTGTGGGTACATGTGGATTCGCTTTCACTAGATGTAGGAGCAATATATAAAAAACCTGCAGCAAATAGTGTCAATTTTCTTGATAACTATAATTTACATCTTCCAAAACGTATACAATATGAAACAGTCAACTATGCAAATCTTCTTAAAACTATCGAATACACCCAGAGCATGAATATGAAAGATTGGAGACATTGCTGTTACAAGCTATTGCCAAGAACAAAGTAACAAAAACAAAAATATTAAATCCACATCAAAAAGAATGGATAAATGGCAACCTAATAATGCAAATAAATGAAAGAAATAAGCTATGGCAACTTTCAAAAAAATCACCTCAAGATGATCAACTAAGAGACAAGTTTACTCAGCAACGAAATATTGTTTTTAAAAATATTCAGTCGACTAAAAACCAATACTACCTGAAGGCTTTCAGAAACTTTGTGAAGAATCCATCAAAGATATGGCATCTTATAAACAGATTGTCCAACAATAGAGCAGAAAGGAGCCCCGTACCTTTAAAAATCAACTCACCAACGGGGTTAATAACAGACATGCTAGAAATTTCTGAATACTTTAATTCTTTTTTCTCTTCAATAGGGACTGAACTTGCAAAAGCAATACCACATAAATTTCATAATAATCTAACCTACACACTGACTCACAGTAGATCAAAAAATAATGCTAAACAATTATCAAATTTAAGACCTACCACTCCTGAAGAGGTACTAAAAATAATAAATAATCTAGATACAAACAGCGCTCTTGGTATGGATGGTATTGGCACGAAGGTTATTAAATGCATCAAAAACGCTTTAGTTGAAAACCTAACTAATAGTTTCAATACTTGCCTAACTCAAGGATATTTTCCTGATTCTCTGAAAATTGCTAAAGTCAGTCCTATTTTTAAATCAGGTGACAAAACGGACCCGAATAACTATCGTCCAATATCTGTGCTCCCGGTTCTGTCTAAAGTATTAGAAAAAATACTTTACAACCGACTAAACCAGTATCTGACTTCCACTAATTTTCTATTTAATAGACAATATGGTTTTAGACCTAAATCTAATACCATCTCTGCGACACTTGACTTAGTCACAAATATAAAACTAAACATAGACCAAAAGAAAATCAGCTTAGGTGTTTTTATTGACATAAAAAAAGCGTTCGACACCGTTAGCCATAAAATACTACTGTTGAAACTTAAAGCCATAGGTATTGTCGATACAGCGTATAAAATGCTACAATCTTATCTTTCAAACAGGAGCCAATTAGTCAAAATGGAAGGACATAAAAGTAAACCCCAGGCAATCACATGCGGCGTCCCCCAAGGTTCTATACTGGGACCCCTACTATTTCTTATCTACATAAACAACATAAATGATATAGGGCTTCAGGGTGATATAACCCTATATGCTGACGACACTAGCTTATTCTATTACGGAAACTCGATAGATACAGTAACAAAACAAGCTCAACGTGACTTAGATATCCTACACACCTGGCTCCAATCAAATTTGCTTACCATGAATGCCTCCAAAACAAACTATATTATCTTCGCTGCTAAAAACAAAAAGATAGGTAATTTTACTCCTCTAAGAATCAACGGGGAAAAAATAAACAAAGTTAACTCTGAAAAATATCTTGGTCTGGTTCTTGATAACCAACTAACGTGGAAGCCACACATTGAAAAAATATGCAAAAAACTTACTTCACTGGCAGGTGCATTGCGGGGTATTGTCCGATGCCTTCCTAAACCTGTACGGTACATTATATACAACTCACTAATAAAATCACATATAGATTATCTAATAGAAATCTGGGGATCAGCAGCGAGAACCAACTTGCACAAGTTACAAGTAAAACAAAACAAAATCATAAAAATACTATTCCAATATGACTATCTCACCCCTACTAAAAAAAAATACAGTGAAACTAAACTAATGAACATTACACAAACTTTTGAATATAACACCTGTATCCTGATCAGAAAAATCATAAACAAGGATATTCACTCACAAATAAGATTCACAAAAAATAAAATACATCAAAAACGAATGACTAGACAGGCTAATAACATCCATCTAAGAGCCCCGCGGACTAACTACGGAAAGAAAAGCATTATGTATGACGGAGTGAAACTGTACAATAAATTACCAAAAGATATAAAATATGCAACATCATTGTATATATATATATATAACCTACAAAAGATTATTAAAAAACCATATCTTAAAAAGACCTCTCACTTAGACCGTAAATAAATATACACCCATTTACGTAGTGTTAATAACTTTACTATGTCACTAGCCTAAGTAAACAACTATTGTCAACCAACATCATTATTGTTAGTTCTACCCTCACAAAAATGTTGTATGCGTCTGCGCAAATTGAATGTTATTTACTCTTAACATTGTATTTTCTCCACAAGTAAAAATTTTGTATATTTTTGGAAATAAATGTCTTAAACCACAATATTTGCAAAAGCACACAAGACAAATATAAGTTATTCAGACCTTACTACCTAATCGATAATTCGGTAATAGCTATTCCTTATTTTAGTAAACAGATATTTCCATGATAGGCATACCGCGCTGACGAATAATGTACAAAGCAGTTTAGGTTAATGTACTTAAAAACATAATAAGGAATTACGGCTACTCGAGTAGCCAGTCACAACAATATTGCTATTATTCCATGTTGCTAGGCGCTTGCACGCATGCGGAAGCTTTTCAGGAATCCATCGCTGGCGGCAATAAATCACAGTTGATTGCCGGCAGGTGGCGCCCGCTGCACCGATAGGAAATAGCCGGGCACGCGCCGCATCGCTCTCGCGGGCACACAGGGCCGCCCGCTCTGCCGGCCCGCCGGCCCTCACATGGGATATCGCGAACATAGACTAGGATTTCAGTAACATTCAGCAAAAAATAATTTCCGAAGTTTAGTTTAAGTTTTAAGATCAATAGGTACCCGTCTTGTAGTTCATAAATTAAGTATCTTTAACTAAATGCGGTTAACCCTTTATGTCATCTGGCAAAGGCAACAAGATGAATGGTTGCTTCGCGTGACTCCAATAAATCATAACTAGAGGAATAGAGTTGCAAATTAAGCGCCCGCGTCCGCTAGAGATCGCCATTCTCCAGACGCATAGACCAATATGTGCTGAAACAGCGGGACATGTATGTGCTGCGTGGCTATAGTATATCAAGTCGGACCGCTTCATTACGCGTGCCACTTTGTTTGTCAAGCAAATTGTTGCATAATGGTCTCCTAATCAATTCGTTGTCACGATTCAACATACAAATTTATTCATATACATTAAGCATTGTGATTCTGGTTGAGAACGTGGATATTTAGTTTGTAGAGCTTTAATCACCCTGCGGTTACTTAAAACCCGATGGCACCGACCACTACATTTATAAATATATAATGCTGCTGCACGTCAATGTTCTGAGCAACACAAGCACGTCGTGAGTTTCAATAAATATGAGGGCCTGCCTGTTACTTAAGTTTATTTAGATAAGTACCTGCAGTAGTGTGGGTCTCTAATGCAAATTATTCAGCATAAGTGTTAATCTCATGCCGTGATCAGACACTTTAAATTATATGTACCGCGGTTTTGTACAGCCAGAGCTATATTATTCTGACCTAGAAATCCAAACGCGTCAGTATAACTGTAATTAATGATCTTGTTGTTTAATTTTGATATATTCACAACGGATACACCGTATTTCACAGAGTAATTAGGCAACAATTTTAATAATGAGTTTCGTTTTTAGTAATAGCTACGCAGTTTCACTTCGTAATCAAATTGGGAATTGTAATTAGGTATATCTCCGTATTTATTAGAAGATCAAGCGTTGCCTGTTGTCCTAACAATGCCGACTCATCCAGTAATACTAATTATCTTCAAAGGCACTTTTTCGTAATTAATAATGTGTAGTGTGTGTCGCCGAGATAGGAGGGTGTGAAAGCGGCGGCGTCTCCCCAGGTTCATGGGCATTCCGCTGTATCCTCCCTGTATCCTCCCTATATCTCTCCCCGCGAGGACAGAGTCAGTTTTCAACAAATAATTACATTCCTGTGTATATTACCTATTTCTTTTGGTCGATCGAAATAACGTTATACCTTCGGCACACTGAAAGGGCGAAGTTATAAAATAAAGTTCCTACTTACAAAATGCTAAATGATATAGGTACCTACTCAAAAACTATAGCTGGTGGATTATTATGATGTATAAATGCAAGTAATTGTCGCGAGGTCAGCACAACAACTATGGCTCCACCATGAGTTTGCGATTGTTTTACACTTTAAAACTTGCGTTTATGTAAAATATTCATATGGAAATTACGAATGGAAAGGGTTCCGATTAGAGTGAATTTAATGTTGGTTCCGTCCGTCATTAATTATGTCTCATCGTCACGAAATAGAAACGTCAGATAAATCACATAAAATTAAATAAATACGATATCACGTAGACGCTGACGACTAGAGGCCCCAGCGCTCATAATAGGCCCATGGTAGAGGTCGGGTCGGTGACACTCGGCCGCTCGTAAACCACACACACACACGAACGATTTATGAGTATCGTTTAGGTACTGGTGGCTTACTGCCCGCCGCTCCGCACCGCGGCGCGCCGGTCCGAATGCCATTCTCACTACACAATAAATGAATACACCGACATTTATATTTCAATCAGCGCGATAGAATGCGCGAATAAATATTATTATGAACATCGCACAGTTTAGGTGGTTAGAGATATGATCCGAATTTAGTTTGAATTACCCAGACGTCAAAACTTTAGTCTCCCACAATTTAATATTATTGAGTATTGCTATCAATTTATATCTAAATTGTAAATTAATGATGTAGGTGCAAACCCACTGTTATGTAGGCACATTCATCAAAGTGTCCAATATCAGAGCTTTTACACAATATTTTACGATAACAATATAAAAAGGTGCTTTACGTCCATCTCGTCCAATCTGTTTTATCGAGTGATGGATAGTTCCCACCGACCATCTTTCACGGTGAGCGTACAAATATCTCTCTCGCGAGACAGAATCGGATATTTATAGTTATTACATATCTTTTATCGGGATATGTTACCATATTGACTTGCGCGGCCACTGTTTAATGATGCTATAAATAATATGATCACACTCAACACTCGTACCATGGCTAGGTATAGACAATCCCACTGACACCGACACGGGCGTCAACTACGATCAGGCCGGAGCGACCTGCGCTGACACCTCCACTCCAAGCGCAGGTAAAGCCATAATAATAGCTTGTTTAGTTATAAAAATATACATATAGAGAGTACATTGTATACCTACGTGATACGCCCGAGCGAGTGTAAGCATTTTTTTGTATTATAAATAAAACTTGTACCTATCTAAATGATTTCCTGTAAGTGGGTACCGATCCGCGTGTGCGCGGGCGCCGACTGCTCGACACATAAACCCGCGATCATTATGTTATCCGCCTACGTGAACCGTCAGCGGACGCTACACATAACAATATTGTTCATTTCAAGTGGAGCGCTGAGAGATCTCTTTGTAAATGACCGAACCGTTTGTAACGTCGATATAAATCCAACAAAACTGTTCAAAGATTAACATAACGATAATCGCGCTCACCTTTGATCCCTTTGATCGCGTTTACGACCTCGTAAAAATACTCCCTGTTGCGCACTACGTACATACCTACGTTAACGGTAATATATACAGTCAGTATTCTGAAATAGAATAAGTTGAATGAATGGCCAAACAGTCTTAAGTATGGTATATTTTTAGGGTACATAAAAATACAACTGAAACGTGGACTTTTGCAAGTTATTAAATTATACATTGTTTACTTGAAGACAATTATTATGTCATCTACACCATAGTGTTGAAAATATGAATCAGCCAAGTCGCTAAGTACGTCATCGTCCTTATTAGAGCTTTTTCGTTTTGTGAGCTACAAACTTATATCCCTGTGCATCAGATATTTCTACTAACGTCGAAACGCTATGATATAAAATCAACACAGACACATTAACCCAACAATTTAAATCTGGCTAAAGATAATAATAAAACTCTTGAGAAGCGCGCCTGGTATATTTGCATAGCAATAGAAACGAAGTATAGTCTGAAGCATTTTAAATTACGGTCTACTAAAAATAGTTGCTGAAATTCAGTACGCCTCATACGGCAGCTTAAGTAACCACTGTATTTGCATACATACATACAAGGGAAGGGAGACGCACTACAGTGCTCATATATTTTACCGATATTTGGTACCTATTTGGGCATCCACTTATCATAATCACACATTGAATAAAGATTGAATAAATTGACGAAGATTTAATTGCCCTTCACATTCCCGAGTGCAGCCCTCTGTTGACTCCTTGCAGCCTGCCTCTAACATTGTATCAGTTTCAGATGGCGGCTGACAACGGCCAATAGATTGTTTGCTCTGGCACTGGGCAAGGATACATACCACGCACTGTATAAACATTAGCTACACGAAATCTCACACGTGTTTATACTAAGAAGATCTTTAAAACATTCGTAGCTATAAACAGCAGAACAATTGTCTCACGTGAATGGCACTGCGCGCGGGCACCTCTGCCCTGCACCCGGTGACGCGCTCAGTTGATCTCAGCAAGTTTTGTGCTAGTTGCAAGGTCAACTGCACACTGTAATGCATGTATTAACATAATGCATAGAGCAGCGAACAAAGAGAATAAAAATGCTTCCTAAAACATATTTGCTAGTAGTAGCTATTGCGCACTGTTTCCCGAAGTTGCATACAGCTCAGCAACTTGCATTATGGTAGTATGAATGATGTTTTGTAAAAGCTACCGTCAGTGAAGTGTGAGTTGTCAAATGTGTTAATGATAGTAATAACATAGGTAATACATATTTGGTGGACAGTAATATTTTTCTAGCAATCAGTAGATTTAGTAAAAATAAAAGCGGAAAAGTTACATAATAAGTCAATTTATCGATTCAACTGTGAAACCGAATCCCACAGATGGCTTTCATTACAAAAACCAGACACGTGTATCAACATAGATCATGCGGTATTTACGAAATAACGGCAAATCGGGTGTTGTGTGACCAGCTTAAATAGTGTAAACTTGTTAACAAACTGTTTGAGCTTCATTATGATTAATTGGTCGTTAAAACACCAGCTGGCTGCCAACTCCCATCCCTCATATAATAACATTGGGATTATTTATCCAAGACTATTTTATAACATAATATTACAACATAACTAAAAGTACCCGATCGAGAAACTCTCACAAAAAAGAGACGTTCAATAATTGAATAGTACCTAAATGTATGTAGCCAGATGAGCCGAGGAATAGCGCCGCGAGATGTATTCAATATTAAAACCTGCACTGCAAACACTGCAAATAGCAAGTGCAATAGCAGTACAACATTTTTATCATCTATCTAAAAATCTATCCCATAAATGATGTATTGTAATGCAACTCAAAGTAACAATTAACACATAAAGTGAGTTAAAGTAGGCTCTACCGACCTCTACCCTATGTTACGTATAATTAAATCAGGAACAATATTTCCTTCATTACGGTTTCCAAGTAATTAAGAAGGGAATTAATAGAGCACCAGCTTGAGACAGTTTGTCGATTTAGGATCTTGTAGCACCTGTTGTTACATGAGACGCCGTTTACGCAATTTATACTTATTTATACCTATTATCAGGAAGAACAGTGATAGAAATTAAAACACAGAATGTAATTTAAAATGTTTGTGTAATATAGAAACCGTTATTATTATATTTTTTTTACCGTTCTTAAATTGTAGATCATTCTATGCTTCATTGGTACACATTGGTACACTGCTTATTAACGTCGACACTGCCATATTATACTGTGAACCGTGTAATTGGGATGTCGTTGGCGGCACGCGGGCAACACGACCCCCCCCCCCCCCCCCCTCCCGTCCCGCGGCCTACTATTATACACCTCACATTGCTATCATGAGAATACAAACATTGGATGAATTTAAACATGTGAGTGTTTTAATTATTCGACACCAAATTTTCAAATCTCCCGTTTATCGAGACTCCATCTAGCTAGGCCAAAGCTTACCACATATTTCTTAGTCTAGATTACATAATCAACTTTACTTAATTCAAACGACGTCGACGTTAATCCAGTAGCTGTTTCCTGGCCGCTTTACGGGCTATCCTCATCTCCAACAAAACAGTAACTATCGACATATTTTCGACAAATCGCTCGCAAGTGTACATCGACATTACGAAACGCTCCCTGTCGTCTCTGCTTCGGCGGAAATATGATTTGAATTCCAATAATACGATCCGATAACACGCTTCGTCGAGAGAAGAAATGAGATAGGATTATATGCTACAATAAATGTCAATAGAACTAGGGGACCTACCCTTATACATTCAGGCTGCTTCTTTCTCCAGGACTATTAAAGCTAGTTGCAGTGTTTGGACTCTTTCCCATATAGCTTTGCTTATTGATTACTCGATCTCTGATTTGTTAATCAAATTTTTTTTAAGTAGGATTAAGTGCGTTCGAGGTCCAGCCATTCGAGCAAATGTATCGCTACCTAGACCGTAGTGCTCTTCTCTGCAACAACTGTTGGTCTATGTTGGGGGTAGTGGGCCAGGGTGATCAATTATTTTTAGTAGTGAACGATAATTGGATGCTATACCATCATTCAGTAGCCTCGTCCGTCGGTCATAAAAGCGGAGGTGCGGAGTTGAATGGTTTCGTGGCACGTTCTAAAACGTAGTGTTTAGTTTGTATTGAATATTTTCAACAGATACCAAACGAAAATACTAAAAATACATAATGTTTACATCATTAACATATCGTTCGCTACGGTAAATAGGTACATAAGGTACGCTCTATAAACATAGGCGTGTGCAAAAGTACGATATGAGTGTGATTTGGTGTTATCTATGTCCAATGTCAGGGTCTGGTCTGGCGGGATGTCCGCCGGCGTGTTTAAACAAATTAAACACAACGGAAAGCTAAAAATAGATTTACGAGAAACCGGATGAGCGGGCGTAGATGATAGCGTTTCATTAATATTAACGGGAATTAAAATATATGTCGTATTTAAGGCCAAAAATGTAGTAACGTTCGTATATGACAATTATATCATTATGAAACCTTGAATGAAAATTTGACTTTCAAAGGGCACGAACACAACAGAAAACGGTCGATCGGTCGTCACTGATCGTCAAAAGGATTTCAAATAAAAGCTCTCGAAATTATTTTGAACCTGTCCGTTGATATCCAAGTCACGCGCCTGTGTAAATTCACGAAACGTTCCAGACTGAGCTGCATATTTCACAAGCTTGTCGACATTCGTTATAATGAGCCCTTTCAAAATGTAAGGCTCGAGGCGCGGTGGAGCGGGCCGATGAGCTGCGAGGCGAGCGGGATCGTAAACAGACAGTCCGTGTGATGTTGGTGTGTTTTTCAATATTTTATTATAAACAACAGCGTGGCTCGTTTCCGCCGAAATAAAAACGTTGTGTAGAGTTTACGAGCGAGGGGATGCCGGAGCGATGAGGCGGTGCCTCTCCTATATCGAATTAAATCATAGATACTGTCGTCAGACACCTGCTCAACACCTAGCTCTATCATGATTGAATCAGTTCGCTAGTAAGCGATATCTTTTATCTTACGAAGTTATCATTTGCCCGGTAGCGTGAAACAAGCCCCAAATCCATGGTGGAGGCGCCCGCGCATCATACTCCTTGCAACAATCTAGAAATTTTGATATTAATGATTTAAGTATGATATAAAGACGTGTCAAGTTCACACTGCGAACTGATCGAGTGTCTTCAGTATTTGTTATCCAAATATATAAATGTAAATGGTACACTTGTTAATAATGCCAACATTAATAACTCGTGTCGAATAAACTCTTGTACAATACGTACTTAAACGTTAGGTACAAGTGTATACCCTATAAATAACGAGTAGGTAGTGTAAGAAATTAAAATAATAGTTCCATTACTTAATTAACCAGTGAGGCGTATTAGGTAAATGGCGAGTTAATGGGGTGCTTGCAGAACTGTTATTTGTGAAACAATTACACGTGAGTTGTGTTGCTCTTGATAGCGTATGTCAGGCGCCAGGTGCCAGGCGTCTGGCACGGGGAGAGCCATTTTGTGAAATGCTATAAAAGTGTCGCCTGTGGTGCAATAAGTTGTCATAGCTGGGCTCGTGAAATAAATCTTACAAAGAGTAAAACTCACAGGTATCTTATGTAATTATTGTTCAATAATAATTATTCTTAGGCTACAGGAGCGTCTTGTAAAGAATCAATAAGTTAGCAAACCCACCATTTAATACTTAGTAACAAGTCTTTTACACATCGTATGAAATGTTTCGAATGAAACTGACTTCGAACGGCCTTATAAATTCACATATTATGTCATATTATTATTATTTAAACTTAACTTTATCGTTGAAGTTATCGGATTAAGATACGATAATATGAGGAGAAAGTAATCAACACCGTGGAATTGAAAAAGCGGATTTGCGATCTCCTCCGGCTCGAGGGGGAGTTGATGGGCGGCGGTCTATCCGCGCAGGGTAAACTTGCTTCAGCAAATAGATCCTAGATTTGGTGTGAAAACAGTACAGCCAAAGCCAAAGCCAAAAGTTATTTTTCTAATCGTGATGTGGTAAAACTATCGAAAAAACAAATCAGTCGAATTAAAAACTTCTTTGTGTGTTGAATTCGGTTTAAACTATATTTTATGGTGACCATACGAGCTACATACTTTTTAGATTCCCATAAATACTTATAGATTGTTGATCAATAGAGGTTAGTTAAAAAATATTTCCTAAAGCCTTTAATAAAGCATGTACCTTTAGTTTATACGTGCGCTCGGGGTCGCTCTAAGTTTCGTCACACAAATATATTATAATACTTACATCATAAAATACGCATAAAACTAATGGTAGAGTTACGCTAATGCTACCGATCTACGTGTCTCTAAAGTATGTAAAGTACTTCACGTAATTTGGAATACCGGCTATGCAAATGTTAGTCTTCACATTACATTTTTCTTGTCCCATTATTTTCGGTCAGTCAATGCCGCCAGGCGGAACCGATCTGCCTATTGTGGTACGGCTCTATTCATAATTGTGTTGTAGACGGACGGTTGCTAACTGACGACGCTATGCGTAACTACCTATGTAAAGAATATGTAAAGTTATGTACTACCTATATTTTGTTTATTTGAATTTTCTTATTAAGTACGCACCGGTAACATTCCTATTTATAGTATGATGCATACCAAATTGATAGAAACTACGAGTCTATTCATTAGTACACTTAAAATAAGTATGAAATAAAATATATCGTAACGGTATGGTAAATGGATTTAGGGATTATATATTCTTGTTTGAAAAGAAGCTAGTTTAATAAATAGTTTGCATAATGTGTTTATTATCCAGCCAGCACCTAGTGCCGTGAGCTGTGTTACTCAGGCAGGGTGCGGGGGAGGGGGAGCTAATGTTGTTTGTACAAATTAGTTGGCTATTCACGCTGACGCAGCCAATATTGGGATAATTGGTGATTAAATAAGTCTATATGAATACCATACCTTTAAGTTGGAATATTATCAACATTATACAATACATCTCATAACGGAACAAATTAAACCCGTAACTAATAGAGATTGATCATAGTGATGAGTGAGCAGAAGGGCCTCTACTCAGCAGTGGCACTTAACAGACTTTAGTATTGATTACCTACTATAAAACTAGTTCCAGTATTTAGTTTAAAACTGATAATGACATCTGACTCCTTATACGAGTATAAACGTTTATGTTCAATTGGTAAGTATCAGTTTTAATTGGTAACAGCCCGAGCGGAAATTAAAAGTGCCTGGAGCGAGTATCACGGATGGACGATATTACCGTGTGTCGAGAGTGTCGCGCTGCGCTGGTGCAGTGTCAGAGTGGCAGATTGTCAGAGTGTCAGAGTGTCGGGTGCTCTCTGGGACAATATCAACGGGTGAGTTTAAATTGAATTTCACGCGTTCTCAAATTGTTTTAATAGTTCAAAAGCAGTTGACACATCGTATTATATCTTAAAGTGAGATTCACATAAGACAGCTGAAATTTATTATTTGATATGGTTTAGGTATGTGGCGCAGAGAGTCTGGAACGTTTAACTCGGCTGTATAAACAGTATCGCCAGTAACAAACTAGTGATGCTAGTTTTATGCGAATTGTACTTCCCGGAACTAACTCCTCATTTAGTTTGTGTGAACGCCTACCTACCGCTAGCTTATATAATGTATATAGCTGTTTTAATGTGCAGATACCAATACGCTTGTCCGCAGCTTCGCTTTCGGTTTCCTGTTTTTTCAAGATACTCGTAATTCACACGTAGCTACTACCACACCGCATTACAAGTGTATATTCTGGCAAGTACTTATAAATATGTATCAACATCTTGCTTGCAACACACTATACTGTAATGATAAACGTATCATTTACATGACAAATCAGCGCATGATGTGGGCTATACTTACACGTTTGAGCCGGCTGCTCGATAATTACCTACCTACGAGAACGGATGTGCAGTGGCAGAACATTTTATACGGAAGCTTGCGTTCACACGAGCTGTCGGACTGGCACCCCGTCGTCCGTGAGCTGGAGTGAACGTTTCCATAATAAATGTTCTCCAACTGCAAATCCACTCATAATCAACGGGAAGTCGGCTTTACATAAATTGAGTCTTAGAATGAAACATCTTTGTTCGCGCCTATACTTATTGTTCGCGACTCGTAAGATCTCACTAGCTTACCATAGATGCAAGAAATCGCACGAATAAAAATAATACCCTCGCATAAACTATGTCGGTTTTTATCGCTGAGTCACAGGAGCGGGACCCTCGGATATTATATTATATCGAATGTCCCCATTCCCGAGATATATGGGCGTAATTCCATCATCGGATAATCTTGTTTCACCATGGGTACTTCCTCTAACATATACCTCTTGCACTACTTGGGGCTACTCTTCCATAGGCACTATAGAGCTATGTTTTAATAAACTCATTGTAGAACAACAGTTTTTACCTATTAGTCCCAAACAGACAATCGTACTTATTAGTAATGTCTGTAACAAGCCAGGGATTGGAAGCGGATAAAATAACAAGAAACAAAATAACAGACGCTTGCATACTGCTCTACCTACCTGGTAATGGATCAGTCGAAGAGAAAGTATCGAATGGTCCGCATGTAGGTAATCATATTGGAAATGCGAAAACGAAACAGCAGACTCGAGTTTATTTATATGGCCGCCGTATTTATAGACTTTTGACGCCGAAATATTCGGAACAGTCCCGAAACTATGCGATGGATTAAATCGAAACTATCTGTAATTTTATTTTCACACATGCTCGAGATTATTTCAGATAGAACCAAAAGGTGACACCATTTCGTGGCCAACATAAACTAAATGTTATTTCTACATTTATTAACAACGTCATTGAAAACAGTGTCGAATATAAATAGTATGCAGGTACCCATTACCACATGAATCGTTTACTGCTCTATCACAATGTAACAAATATAAGTGAAGTAAAAACAAGTAGTACTGGGACCCGTTAAGATGTGCTTGATTAGCACGGGGGTGCGAAGCGCCAGCAGCCAGCTATAGAATTAATTAACACATCATAAACACCATCTGGTATTATATTATTAGGGACCGATACCGGTTGTGGTCCGGTCGACACGTTACCGAGAAACTATTTTACATATCACAGGTATGTGTGTACGCGGATTGATTATTTCACAAAAAAAAAAATGTCAATATTCCCGATCGTTTTAACGTTCTTTCTGATGGCTGGCAGTCTCTCACTGTTGGACTAAGGTCCCCTCTCGATGACTCATACTCGCAGACAAAATCACAGATTCACTGAAAACTTAAACTGTACGAGTAGGCGTATAGGAGAACAGTAAACGTGGCATTCAATTTCAAACTTTCTACTCACCTTTGTTACTTAGCTATATTATCTGTACTACGCACTGATGAAAAAAATATATTCCAAATAAATATAAATATTATCAGTCAACACATATTACGTTTTATATCGCTAAATAATCATTAGTTGTATTACGGGAACTACGAGATAGACTGGAAGCGATCCCAGTAACGCCGAACAAAATACAAAAAGGCGTTCTCCGCTATTGGTCTCTACCATCGATGGAACTCGTGCCATCGATGACCTTGTATAGGTATACCAGAAACCCGCTCTCATTCCAGGCAGTGGCAGATTGCAACCACTGGTCCGAGAGATCACACTAGGATTAGTCATAACATTCCAGCGAGATCTCAAGGCCAAGTTCACCAAGCTAGCGTTATAAACTTGGGCTTTTTACTGCAAGCCCTAGCAGCATATTGCCCATACAATAAGCGTCTCACACGCACTTTCCTTCTTTATGGGATTGCCCGACCCCCACCGGCCGAGGGCGGGTGGCTGCGGGCGGCTCGACCACATCGTTTTATTACATTTCTTAGACGAACGGCGACATGGGATATTAGGAATAATGCCGCTAGTGTCGACACAATTCCTGAGAGTCTTTTTACAATAGTTAAGTATCTATATGTGTGTACTATTTATTCGCTATTAGAAATATGTGCTTGCACCTAGTATTTAAATGAGCTGCAGTGCTCGTCCCGCTCTCATGAACGCGCGCGTTAACGATATTATGGCCGAGATTTATGGCGACGAGAAATAACGCTCATCCCGCTGTATCTTCACAATTTAATTTAACTCGCCTAATGAAAGAATAAGTGGCTCAGGGATCGCTAATCACTTAGCCTCACATAACGCGATTACAGTAAACATCCGGACCCCATATAACAGCACAAGTGTATTTTGTGTTAACTAATTCCTAATGATTATTTTAGAATAGGACCAACTAAGATTTTCGTTATGCGAGACTCCCCCTTATTCTTGCAAAGTAAAACCTGACCCTTGCAAAACGGAAAGATTGTTTTTACTTCTGAAAACTCAAACAAAGATTCACGTTATTCAAAAACTTCAACTTCCATTACTTTCTGTTTTCTGAATAAATTTTAAATAATTCACGTCGGCGCGGATAACTTGAAACATAAATTTTAAAAAAGTCCATTACAGGGAGGGTACTTTCAAACTCACCGAGAAACGCTGGCCGTTGCCGCTGTCGCTGCTCTCGCCGGCGATAACGGATTATGTGCGTGCAGTGACGTCACATAAGAAACGCACCACACGGGACACGGAAACGTCACTTATTAGTAACAACTATAACACTAGACAAAACGACAAACGGCTGAATTGTCAAAACAAATTGTTCATAAGTTTTATGTGAACACAGTAAGGACGCGGACATAAATAAGATTCGATTTTCGAATTGTTAAAAATTCATGGACGTAACTGAATTATAATTTGGAAGTTGGTCAGCATGCGGGTAGTAGGACGCGGCACAAGTTGTGTATCGGTGTGGTGGGGAGGGCGAGGCGGACGGCACGCGCGGCGCTCGCAGCTCGACTGCCGGCGCCCGCCCGCATACCAGCGCGCGTTCTGCCTCGCGCCATCCTGAGGACCTCATATTTTCTACAAGTTGTCATTTCTATGTGATAAGGGCTTATTTTATTGGCACCAAACTACTGCTACTGCATTAGTTCATAGTCAAGGTTCCTCTAGCTAGGGGATGATTTATGTCTAGCCTGACTATGAAAATCAGTGTCAATTCTCTTTACTAAGGCTTTATCAAAACTATAGTTTTTAACATGGTAATGAAAATGTAATACCACTCTAATAAAGTAGATTTAAAAATAAATGTTTAATCTCTACTTTGTATTGTCATGCACTTCTAGGGAATAAGATTAAGTTATTGTTTTCTTATATTTACGCGAATACTATACATCATTGAAATAAAACTATTTTACGGATTTTATCGCGTTTATTTACTATTTTATTTTCCCGACGTTTCGGCTGCTTTACAGAAACCATGGTCACGGGGGGACTGAGGTGTTAGACGTCCTGATGTCATAGTTAATAACTGGGTACCCTCATATTTAGTTGTTGCTTGCGGTCCGATCCACGCAGAAAGTGCTTACGGTGTCTTGAGGTCTTGCAATGGTACACTTGGTTTTGGATTTAATCATATTAATTACTGGATCCCAAGTTGGTGGTAGCACCCAGCCATCTTCCCTATTGAAATTAGGATGTTTTTTAATTTCAATGGCCTCACGTATCATCCTTGGTCGGAGTTGGTGTTCTTTTGCGAGCATACGCGGTTTATCAAATCTGATATAATGGCGGGTGCGGTTCTGTACATGTTCACAGATTGCAGACTTCGTGGAGCGTCGGTGTTTTTATTGATCCCCCCATGACCATGGTTGCTGTAAAGCAGCCGAAACGTCGGGAAAATAAAATAGTAAATAAATGCGATAAAATCCGTAAAATAGTTTTAAGATTAAGTTCATTAAATTAATTATAAATACATATAGGTACTAAACTATTAACGCAATACATATTCAAGGGTTACATTATCGAAATAATTTAAATATACTCTATCCGTAGTAGAGTAACCTCGACTTAACTATACATTAATCGTAGAATGTAATTTAATTCAAGATTTCCGTTGTTGCTTGAAGTTATAAAGGTCAAGGCGTAATTAAAAGCATATAACTGTGTTCGATCATGCCACCATACTGCCACCGCTCCGCCGCCCCCGCGCCGCACCGCCCCCGTCATGAACTGCCACCGCACCTTCACTATTTACAAGTATTTAAAACATCGTAAAACATTATTGCAATCTTGGAGTCGATGTGACGCCGTTGTAAAGAATGAAAATATTTCTCTTTCATCTCGCGAAGAAATACCGACGAAATAGTTTGGAAACCTTCCTTACTTCACTGATGCACGGAATACTTGCTGAAAATAATTTCATGATGCATATTTAAGACGGTAGCTTTGTAATAAAAATAAGAAATACCTATCTGATCAAAAACAAAACTTCGCAAATATTTCCCAAATAGTTCCCTGGGTGTAGGGTATATATTTGAGGCGTTTGGGGTAGAAACCCTATGGTTTCTACCCCAAACGCCTCAAATATATACCCTATGTCCATATGGACCTATGTCCATGGGGGCCGGGTGCCTACTGGATATTTCAAGACATTGTGAAACGTCTGATCGAAACACCCGGTGATCAGAACGCTAGAAAGTATTTCGCGCAGCACATCAGCATTGCCATTCAGCGTGGCGATGCTGCCAGCGTTCTGGGCACCCTACCCTACAGTGGTGGGGGACTGTGGGGTATGATATAAGTTTATTTTTATTTTTTGTTTAATTCCATTGGTTTTCGTTCTCGTAGTCATTGTAAATACTTGTTACCTATGTAAATATTGTATCTTGTAATAAATAACAATTTAATTGCAGAAAATTCTTTATACACATTTTCTACGTATTTATGTTCTGTGGGCATCTAGTAGTGCGTATTGCCAAATACACAAATGCTTTATGTATCTCTTCAAGGATAACCTATAATATTTACTTTCAGCGACCTAAGTACCTAGTATCATTCGCAGCCTATAAAAATACTGTGTCAACATCTATTTCAGTCTATAAAGATATCTGTCGGCCAGCATCCCGACATTAATGTTATCAGTATCCGTTGGTTATTTAGGCCAATTTAATTTAAATATTTTCTTATCTCTAATTGAGATTATAAAATCCCACTAAACCGACTACGACTAACTTAAATTAAAATGTAAACAAGTCATGTAAACGAAGCTACCCACGTATCTAAAACATGTTGCATCCGAAACCGTTTCATCAGACAATGACGTTGCCAATTCAAACAGCGAGTGTGCTGCAAAAATCTCCTCGTTTCGCGTATAAATAGTTTTTTGCGTAGTTTTTTTAAGAGTATGGCCATTTCTAGCGCACGATCCGCTCGATATAAATATCATCAAGCGACGCGATTTGGTTAATTTCGAAACCAGAACTCGGTTAAAAGTTAGCATACATTTTGAAACCTCATTGGTCGTCGGGAAAATTAAACAATCTTATTGATAGTAATGTTATGAACAGCGCGATGAAAGCCATTCAAAATAAACGTCGTCTCCGCTCACGGCTGGTCCTTACCTCCTCTTAACTCACCTTAATTTAGTTAGTTAGTTAGCTTTAGTTTTTAGTTAGTTAGTTAGTAAACCTTCATTTAGTTTCAATGATGCGTGTAATAATACTCAAGGATCTATAGTGTACTTACTCCTTTGGTAGGATGTAAAAATAATGATCACCAAAAAAGTATGAATTCTATTTCCTGTGTAAGTCGTAATAAGACAGAAATAAACTTAAAGTAGTGGCACTACACCAAAATATGTAACGTATTTCACGAAAGACAAAACAAATATCCAACACTAAGTATTATTTATATCTCATCCCGGCGCGGGCGTGTACTTTGTTTATTTAGATACGGGGGGATATTGTTTCCTAAAAAATATTAGATGAATGCGTATAAGAAGATTATTAAATAATCCTAATGTTATATTAGTAGCGCTTGTCTGTTTTTAGGGTTCCGTACACAAAAAGGAAAAAAACCGGCCAAGTGCGAGTCGGACTCGCGCACGAAGGGTTCCGTACCATTATCTATAAAAACGGCAAAAAATCACGTTTATTGTATGGGAGCCCCCTTAAATATTTATTTTATTCTGTTTTTTAGTATTTGTTGTTATAGCGGCAACAGAAATACATCATCTGTGAAAATTTCAAGTCTCTAGCTATCACGGTTCATTAGATACAGCCTGGTGACAGACGGACGGCCGGACGGACACCGAAGTCTCAGTAATAGGGTTCCCGTTTTACCCTTTGGGTACGGAACCCTAAAAAACGGAACTCTTATTTATAGGATCACTTTGTTGTCCGTCTATCTGTCTGTCGGTCTGTCAAGACCCTTTTTCTCAGAAACACGTGAACGTATCAAGTTGAAATGTATAACAGAGACTAATGTCTGCGGTCCCTTGGTGCTGTAAAAAAATTAAACTTCTAGGTTAACGCAATCAAAAGATACGGCGGTTTAAGTTGCATTTTCAGTACATTTGCACGGGAATCAAAAACCTATAGGGTACTTCCCGTTGACCTAGAACCATGAAATTTATCAAGAAGCAAGGTCTTATAGCACAAGTATAAAACCGAAAACTGTAAATTTATTGTTAAAAAAAGATTTTTTTCGCGATTACAAACTTACTTTACTTTTTATTTTACTCGTGGTCAAGAACGCCCGCCTTGAACGTAAGGGGTGCAAGTTCAAATCCCGAGCCCGCACCTATGAGATAATTTAAATGTACGAATGTCATTTTCAACATTGCTGAACGATGAAAGAAAACATCGTGGGGAAACCTGCACGTCTATAGAAAGGCGTGTGAAGTTCACCAACCCGCACTGGGCGTGCGTGGTGGACTATGGCCCAAATCTCCCTCGTATTGAGTAATAATAATAATAAGACCAAATACATCGGCGAAGTGTGGGTGCACTGCAGTGCACCTCTGCCTACCCCTTCGGGGAATACAGGCGTGATGATGTATTTATAAAGTTATTTTGTAGTTACTTTGTATGGGGACACCAGTTTATCTTTTAGTTAGAGTAATGCTTGGTGCTTTCACAGTTTAGGTACGGAGGCCTCGTTGCGCGAGTCCAGCTCGCACTTGGCCGGTTTTTTTATATGCGAAGTATCTACTTTTTGTGTCTGTGTCGAATAAATGGGTTACTTTATTTCTTCTTCTATATTTCTTTCTTTAAATGAAACGTGCGACAAACAGATAGGACCTTTAATATAAAATGAAATTGATATAAAAAATCAAGCTTTGCTCTGATTACACCTACCACATATAAAATTATTTGGTTCACTTATTTCCAAAAAATAAATCATCTCTCGTTTAAAACACAACGTACTTATTTACATTTAATCAGCATCAAAGTTCGCTTGCTGCGTTCGTATTACTAAATCAGAGCCTATTTACCGACCGTCTGGGACTTGCTGTGATTCAAATGCGTTTACATAATGTATCTGATCATCCGCGAGGTCACCAAATTAATACCACATTCAAATAACGTGGGGGATTTAAGGTTAAAAACTTAATTTCAAAAGTATTCACCGAGGTAAACACCATTGTAAAACCTGTAAATACAGACGAGTAGAGTTCACCGACCCGCCCTGAAGTAGCATGGTGTTCTATGACCCAAATTTGCGAGTACAACAGTGGTTGGGGGCTCGCTCCCAATACTCCCTATTTAATTACACTATAACTAAATATAATTGGCGAAACATTCACGTTCCACATTCCACCGCTGCCGGCTGCTGCTTTGCGCAAGCATTCACGTTCCACATTCCACCGCTGCCGGCTGCTGCTTTGCGCAAACATTCACGTTCCACATTCCACCGCTGCCGGCTGCTGCTTTGCGCAAACATTCAAGTTCCACATTCCACCGCTGCCGGCTGCTGCTTTGCGCAAACATTCACGTTCTACATTCCACCGCTGCCGGCTGCTGCTTTGCGCAAACATTCACGTTCCACATTCCACCGCTGCCGGCTGCTGCTTTGCGCAAACATTCACGTTCCACATTCCACCGCTGCCGGCTGCTGCTTTGCGCAAACATTCACGTTCCACATTCCACCGCTACCGGCTGCTGCTTTGCGCAAACATTCACGTTCCACATTCCACCGCTGCCGGCTGCTGCTTTGCGCAAACATTCACGTTCCACATTCCACAGCTGCCGGCTGCTGCTTTGCGCAAACATTCACGTTCCACATTCCACCGCTGCCGGCTGCTGCTTTGGCCAAACAAACATAGTGTGGCGGTTTTATTTATCATCTGATTGATTAAACAAGATATGTTGGGCTAACGTCTATCAAACCACTAATAGTGACGTTTTTAACAGACTTGATTTTGATTAATATCTACATTTAAATACATGTATTTTCAAGTCTTTTCGTACTTGGAATGGTCGGATATGTGCGCCTGAGCGTTCGGCGTGACTTATCGCTTGTGACGTATGTGTGGCCAGTCCTACGTGGACAGCGGCACCACCCGGCCGTATCAGCCGTATCAGTTGCGGCTGTGCGCCCCCACTGGTTATGTGGGTGCGCGCCGTTACCCCTCTACACTCAGTAAGCCAGTGGCGAGGACGAATTTACTCAAATTTGCTCCTTTGTCGCGCGCCATTCGGCTCATTAATGTAATTGCTATCGATATTGACATACTTATATAACTGTAGCCGAATTTTATATTGTTGTGGGTAAATAATATTTATATTGTTACATTAATAATCAGTTTAGCTTGAAATATCACATTGGATTTATCTGTAAGGATATTGCAAATGAGTTTTGAATAAATAAATAAATAAATTTGATTGTTCAATGTTGCGGTATAAAAAGTTAAATAGCCTAATGTTTCAGTGCAATTAATCCACCGTCCGCGTGTCCGGTAAATTGGTCTGCGTTTCTGAAGGGCTACCGAGATTGATTGATCCGCTTTGAAGCTTTACTTTTTCCAATTACCAGACTGATCTGCGTCTGCCGTGATTTGGGTATTAAATGGGGAATAATTTACATAGTATATTAATGTTAAGCTCGGTAGCTAATCTATTGAAATTACTTGATAATGTGAGAACGTGTCAGGTTTTTGTAGTTGGTAGATCTTAATAACAAAATAATTGTAATTTATGGACATTTTAATCAAATGCAAATTTTTAAATTCCCTTAGAATTGGGTCAGTAGCAGCGGTCCACCGCTGGGGGCGTCAGCGGAACAATGAAGCGGAGCCCTACAGGAGGTATATTGTTGTCAAATGGCAGTATTGCGCAGCGTTATGCTTTCATAGTTCGCATTGTCCCATGTCCTTTGTAAAGAGCTGATAAGAAATGTGACTTCAATAGACAGTCAAACAGAGAAAGTAGCGAGGAATTCAGACAGAATTTCAAGAGTATGAACAGTCTTACTTTACGAGTAGATCCAATCAACATTTAAAAAGTATCCCTCTTCAGTAGTAGGGCAACGCGAGTGGAGGGCACATATCAGAAAAAAAAACTCAGTTAACATGACAAAAAGAGATATAACAGACCGTTGACATTTTTCAAATGAGACAACAACAGCGGTTTAGCGGCCATCCGTCTTTGTCGCAGTTATTTGGTGGAGCATAGAGGCTTTTGTTTGACGCCTGCACCCGCGGACCACGGGGCTAGGCAGAGTAGGTCAGCTTGGTGTCGTTGTAAATATTAATAACTAAAATAATATGTTTTGTTTAGCACACTTATGATGGAAATGGAAACGGGTAATCGCTATTCACTATCATAAGCTATTTGAATATGTATTTGGTAGGACATTAAAAATAGATCTATTTTTATTACTAGGTAATCGAAACCGCCACTTGACAAAAAAAAGGATTCATGATAAGAACAATATTAAAATTTCTTCAATAGATAAATTGTTTTAGAAACTTTTAATATAATTATGGAAACAGAAACAATGAGTGTATGTTGGCAGTACAGAACCGTGTTGTTCATATATGATACTCACCCGGCAATGGTATCTATAGTTACACCCATCTCTACATCTTCGTTCTCTATAATTTCTACACATTGCGTATTATTGCTCCGTGTATCGGGGTAGTGGGTCAGTGTCCTACTAGCCTCCCCCACAGGCAGGGGAAGATGACACCCCTCACACGTCACGTGTGATACGTGAGATGACGCACCTCGTAAATACTTACTTAGTTTTACAACTTTTCCTTATCTTGAATAGAGCCTTTGTTCCATACAACACAAATAAATTATTATATCAGGGAAAATAATGTACTATTTCTATCTTTGTATTAAAATTATATACAAGATTGTTGTTTCTAAATAACTTATGAACTTATCTTTTATGAGTTTATATTATATTAAAGCCCACTGAAAGCTCTTTTTATCTTTTTCCACGTGAAGAAGCTTAGAGTAAGCATGAATGTATGCTAAATTTGTTTAAAAGAAGCGGGGAAGCACTATTCCTAGGTTAGTAGAAACAACAAACATTAAGGATTGGGAAAGGTAAATTTTAATAACTTAATAGGTAAAGTTGTATGTTGGTAATGTCGCGTTTCAGTAGCGAGTGCCGCGAGTCGGGACGCGGAAGGCGACAGGCGGAGTGTTGGCCCTGTTACGCTCCCCTGATCGGAAAACATAACAGTAAACGTTTATATAAAATGCTGCAATTGTAGCACATTCATATTGAATGGGGCTTTAGATACGAAAACTCTAATAAATTGCTAGAAACCTCTATAACATGAATTTTATTCGTGTTTTACGCGCGCAATTCTGTAACGACTACGTCATGTATTCGTGAGAAGAATTGATATAGATTTTGTCAAAGTACATTTATGGTGACAACTAGTAGCAAAAATACTAAACCATGGCAGAGAGTTACCTTTGTAAAGTTTCACTCTATAACTATATTATGAGGGAGGTACATCATCATCACGCCTGTATTCCCCGAAGGGGTAGGCAGAGGTGCACTGCAGTGCGCCCACACTTCGCCGATGTATTTTGGTCCCAATGTAATAGGGGGCGAGCCTATTGCCATTATACCGGGCACACAGGTTTCCTCACGATGTTTTCCGTCACCGTTTCTTAGCAAGTGATAATCTCAGATGAAAATGAGATTCGCACATGGAACCCAGAGGTGCGAGCCGGGGATAGAACCTGCGCACTTTGATTGCAAAGCGTGCGTTCGACCACTCGGCTACCACTACGAAGTGAGTAAGTGTGAGGGAGGTGGTTAGGTATAAATATTGTGTTCGAGACAGACAATTTGTTGTCTACGTTTGACAGACCCCTTGACAGCTGACCGCTCACCATTACCCAGTGGGGGTGTTTACGATGTACAAGATACTAGCAGAATTTTACAATTAATAACTTATGTAACCCGAATATAATTAGTTATCTTCTGTAACATATAAATTGCACAAATTAATTTTAATATTCTTAAAGGTATTTAATATATTATATAATTTTATAGAATACTAGCTGTGCCCGTGGTTTCGCCCGCGTGTACTTTACCTGGAAAAATGGGTATTATGTTTTTCCGCAGAACGCTAATTCCTTTTCTAAAATTAAAGTAGTCTAAGTTACGCTTAGAAACATCTACTATCTGCCAGTGAAAGTCACATCCAAATCAGTTTAGCCGTTTAGAAGTTTATCCGAAACAAACTCACAAACGGTATAACGGATAACAGTATCGCATATACTTTCATATGCATTTAGTAAAAAGGTGTTATGTTGATATTACAAACAGACACTCCAATTTCATTTATTTGTATAGATAAGTTAAGGATATGGCTGTATGCACATATTCAAACAACCCAATTTATTTTTCTAAAATGAAAGTATCCTAAATTACTACTTGTAACATCAGCTATGTTAGTGAAAGTCGCATCAAAATTGTTTCAGCCGTTTGGGAAATTGCCCGATAAATATTATGTTCTTTCTGCGGAACCTTAATGCTTTTTCTAAAATGAAAGTACCCTACGTTACACCTTGTATCATTAGCAACAGCAATAATTAATGTCGTAGAGGTGACAAGCCGCGGCGAGTAATTGAAGTCTATAATAATAACGTGTTCCGAGTGCCCGCAGCCGCTGCGAGCTGACAGACGGGTTTAGAGTGGAATATTAAATGTTTATGATCCCTGACGGTCCAACCGGCGTTAATATTTTACCATTTAAAGTGCCGTAATAAGGTTATCGCGTCCGAGGCGCTATTAAACACTCGCCAGACACTCGCTGACTCTCTATTGCCAACTACAAAAAATATAGTTATTAATTGGCAAACTTTTTATTACTTTTGACAGCGTTACGGTAACAGTAATTGGGCTATGAATCTTATAAAACATTTTTCGTTTTAATTTGTAGATACCAAAAAATATTACACATTGATTTCATAGTTAGACTTTTAATTGAACAGCTTTGATCTCCAGTTTTACTCTTGACACCTTTGTCGTCCAATCTGCTGCAAGATATTTGGTGTTATATTTGTTTTCATGGGTAATGGTTCAGTTCATAATATCTACGCCATCGTGTTTGTCAGACATTAATAGCAAAATATATTCGTCAATCTATTACACAGTGTTGTTAGGTATCAAACGCGCGAGTAATAATACGCGAGGAGTTTGAACCTGTACGATTTTATAAAAATACAAAATTAATATTTTAAGTTATTTTAAAAAATATTAGGTCACCTTTTACACGATTAATACGCTGCCAACTCTGACTTTGGTTAGATACATTAACTCTACATTAATACGCTGCCAACTCTGACCTTGGTTAGATACATTAACTCTACATTAATACGCTGCCAACTCTGACCTTGGTTAGATACATTAACTCTACATTAATACGCTGCCAACTCTGACCTTGGTTAGATACATTAACTCTACATTAATACGCTGCCAACTCTGACCTTGGTTAGATACATTAACTCTACATTAATACGCTGCCAACTCTTACCTTGGTTAGATACATTAACTCTACATTGACGTTCCAGATATGAATCAACTAATGAGTAATACGTTATATTCCGCCATACATTAGACGTCGTCGGTAGAGCAACAATACTCACTCGTATCTACATTTACCACTCTACCGAAAGCTCGAACCTCACCTCGCAATACTTCCGTCCATAAATAATAGAGCGTCGTCGGTATAACGAGCAGCGCCGGGCTAATGCTGCTCTCCAGTGCTCTTCACCTTTGTGAACTGTAGAGATGTATTTACATAAAGTTAAAGCCTACTTGCGCATATTATAAACTATACCTACAATATTATATTAAAATGAAAACACTATCTAAGAAAGCAGTGGTAGCCTCGTTGGCAAGAACGCCCGCCTTGAACGTAAGGGGTGCAAGTTCAAATCCCGGGCCCACACCTCTGAGATAATTTTCATGTGCGCATGTCATTTTCAACAATGATTACGACTTTCTGAACGGTGAAGGAAAACATCGTGAGGAAACCTGCACGTCTATAAAAAGGTGTGTTAAGTTCACCAACCCGCACTGGGCTAGGGTGGTGAATTATGGCCCAAATCTCCCTCGTATTGAGGGAGAATGTGCCCGGGATAATGGCAATAGGCTAGCCCCCTATTACATTGGGACCAAAATACATCGGCGAAGTGTTGGCGCACTACAGTGCACCTCTGCCAACCCCTTCGGGGAATACAGGCGTGATAATGATGATGATATCTAAGAAACATGAAAGTATGATTAAAACATAAATTTCATTGCAAGGAAATTTAGTTCCGACCAATACCGTGATAACTTCAACTACCATTTATAGCTCACGTGTACCGGATAACAATGTTTTAAAGAACGTCACTAAATCACACCTCGATACTGAGCAGATAGATACGAGCGCACACCACTAATGGAAATAATTCCTTTGCGGGTGAATTGTAAGCATATTATAAATCCATTAGTGCCAGTGACGCGCCATGACAATATAGAAGAATTGCTGAGAAATGAGTCTGAGAGCACTCTGAGCTAAATATACATAATACAGGTGTCAATACACTACACCACACACATCCCAGCCCATCGACCTTGTAGGCACTGCTAATATTAAAATAAATATATGTTTCACAACATAGTGGCATAGAATACACTCTACTACCTCTAGTAACCCTATCACACAAATTATACATAATATAGTTACATTTGCACAAGCACCTAACTCAGCCTTCGTTCCCACACTCTAGTCACGACCGCTGCACTTCTATCCATACGTAATAAAGCACACGGATCGTGTTCCACCTACTGCGAACACTCTCCCGACGAAACCGGCTCTGCACCGCATCTATACTCTGTGCGGACACAGGGGCAGGCGTGTGGGAGGCGAAGCGAGCCAATGCAATTGTAACTTGCGACGGAATTGTGGAAATATAGAGTCGCGGGAGCACAGCGACCATCAACTGACTCGTGCATGGGTCCACGCGAGCTGCTTCATATGATCCTAGCGCGGATCCAATCCCACATGATTGGATACCGTATGTGCACAGAATTGGAATTTTTCGATTGCTTTTGGACTAGAGCCTGTCATTTTAAAACTTCAGCAATCTTTGTGTATCTTGCAATACATTTTATCCATGAAACCTTTTCATTCACACGGTTCAATGGGCTCGATCATTACGTGTATAACGGAATCTGACCCGTAATTCTCAAGCAGCCGGCTTTACCGTGTCAATAGACAATTGTGCTAATCTACTACTATACATCACATAATCCATATTTAGTTCATCCGAGTTATTGAGATTGACAATGAATACATTATTGCCAAACACAATTTAAACAAGTACACCGAAATATAATGGTTGTTCGCATCATCGCACAGTCCCTAAAATTGCTTAACTTTAAGTAAATTAAAGCGCCCTTCTGCTCTCGCCGAGTTTTGTTTACGTGTAATCGTTTTTGATGGAAAATAAAATGAAAGTCCACAAAGGACGCCGGCGGCGGCTCGACTCGCTTTAACAAGGTTTCCGCTCCGCCGCGCCCACAGAGATTCCGATTTCGATAAGCTAAGTCATCTCAGTATTGTCTGCAGCTTAGACCAGATTTAAACAACCAAACTATTTCAAGACTTTCCTCATGTTAGGATCCCACTTTTCAAATTCGACACATTAAACTGTAGAATCCCTGATAAGGCACTCAGTGCATGAGACTACCTCAAAGTCAAAACATTTATTTTGTATAGGCCTATGGGGGCACTTACAAATTGTCAAGTTTAATTTTTTTTCTTATATACTCCTGTACTACTACCTGATCGAAACGCGACCTCAACTGAGAAGATCCGGAAAGTAACTCTGTGGGCTGATCATTTTTTTAAATTGCCTAAACTTATTTCAAATACACGGGTACATACAGCTCCAGTACCTTTAGAGCTGTTTTTAATAATAATGATAAGAATAATACGATAAGGCAACATACGCTACACTTTGACATGACACGCAATATTTTGATTTTTGTTTTGAACTTTAGCTATACAATCCCACGTTGATTTATCATCCAACTACTTTCAAGTCCCGGGATCTCTGGATGCGTTCCGTAGATTGAAATTTTTCTAATACAAAATTGAAAATATTTCACAAAAAATATACATCACATCCAAATATTAAATTATAAATTCAATTGTATAAATTTATAAAATAACATGAAAAGTAGAAAATTGTATTTTACATTCGAGATATTCATGAAAATGTAAACATATTGTAGTCGTCGCGTCTCGTCGCCAGCAGCATTACGAGCAGTGTACCAGACGTCATATCGACACAATCCGCAATGGAATGCAGGCAGGGGTGAGGACCCTACACGCCCGTTACGAGACGTAGCACCATCTACGCCGTAGCAACTACGAATTCCGTAGCCGTGCCGTTTTATGATCGAGCGAATTGAATAGTTCTGGATGGAAGTATACATATTTTTCAACAAAATTATTACACTTCACCTGCGTTTAATGTATCATCCACTGTAGAAACTCTAATACAAATATAGCTGCTTACTTACATTAAATAGTATCGATTCGATTCGATTGAAATTTGATTAAGCTTAAAATCACACTAGTAATAGTACCACTAATATATTCCACGCAAATGTTATTTGAAGTAAAACCATTTTGCCTGGCTATAGGATTTTATCAAGTCAATGTACCTATCAATAATGCTTGGATGTTCAATCAATTAACAAACTCACAACATGTTTGAACAGGAAACGAATATAGATTCACGGTCGGTGTGGCCTGGTTGACGATTCGGTTCTTTACAGTGACCATGTGTTGTTATTAAATGGATGTGGTCTCTTTAATAGCAGTGGTAGCCGAGTGGTCGAACGCACGCTTTGCAATCAAAGTGCGCAGGTTCTATCCCCGGCTCGCACCTCTGGGTTCCATGTGTGAATCTCATTTTCATCTGAGATTATCACTTGCTAAGAAACGGTGACGGAAAACATCATGAGGAAACCTGTGTGCCCGGTATAATGGCAATAGGCTCGCCCCCTATTACATTGGGACCAAAATACATCGGCGAAGTGTGGGCGCACTGCAGTGCACCTCTGCCTACCCCTTCGGGGAATACAGGCGTGATGATGTATTATTATTAATGATGTCTCTTTAATTCCGACTTTATTCCGGACACCCCATCAGTTAATTGGAAGAAAATATGGAATGGTGATATCGTGGCGTCATTACATGTGTTTCACCTTTCATGTACAAATTACATCAAATTGAGAGCTATAACTTCAGCTGAAAATTAAATAAGCAATTTACTTGTTAAATTTGAGCGGTAATTATGTGATGTGGAAATTTAATATAGAAGGGATGGTTGTGGGTTCCGCGGCTAAAATAATTGACGAGGAGATGGAAGTTAACCAAATAAGGTGTCAATACAATAGGTCCACGTAAAGTACAGCCAGCCCTCCTCGTCCTCGGCTCCCGTCGCTGCCTCCTAGCACCATCTCATTCTTTACAGCTCAAGTATTACCAAGAAAATTGTTTTTCTTTATTTGCCCCTAAGTGGTTTTTTGCTCTCATTAAACCAGCGTCGTCGGGGGCATATTGATGAGCACCCCTGTCACTGGGGTACGCCCCCGCCCCCGCACCCCTCCCTCCGCCCCGCCCCGCCACGCCATACAAATTACCGTCACAGTTTATCCAACAAAAAACTATGTTTCTTCACAAAAATATGAAAGTTGCCTACTCACTGAGGGTGAACGGGTAAGCGCTGGGGATGTAGATGACGGGACGAGAATTGCTTGCAGGACAAAGAATTTTCAGCTTTGTTTTTTGTGCAAATTTACGCAAAATTACTTCGTGGTGCCCATTTTCTAGTTAAAATTCGCCAAAGCTGATAATTTAAATAAAATATTGCTATGTAAGGCTCGTGACGTTGGATTTAAATATGAAAGTCGCATAAAGCCGGCTTGTTAAATAAACATAGATTTAGACGCTCGGATAATTAATCCTGTTAAAAATAAAAACGAGTTTGGTATATTTCAGTCATAAGTCGTGAAAAGCGTTGTTTAATCCATTGATGTTTAGCTAAATGAAGTTTAATAGCTGCTAACAGTGTCAGATTATGCTCAGTGGAATTTTCATAATGAATCCTTTTGGTAGCTTGAATACTTAAAAAGGTAAAAGGCCTAATTCTTTACAATGTAATAAAGAAAGATGTTTGCAAGAACACATCAAGTAGACAGGCAGAAGAAGGAAACTTGCTCAGTCTCCGCGACGATAAACTTTCCCGAAACATGAAGGCAAACATTATGTACGCTACGTCCGGACCCGGCGACAACATGTCGGTCCGAGCCAATACATCGGCATATCCCGCGGTGGCGTGGGGTTGAAACGGGTTCAATTATGGGCTGCATTACGTGTGCTGCGGCGCCCGCGCCGCGCCGGTAGTTCTTATAGTGCCGTATATTGATCGACTTATTTAAATAATGTATGTATACAATATAAGTGAAAGGCTCTCACTTAATACATCATCATAATAATACATCATCACGCCTGTATTCCCCGAAGGGGTAGGCAGAGGTGCACTGCAGTGCGCCCACACTTCGCCGATGTATTTTGGTCCCAATGTAATAGTGGGCGAGCCTATTGCCATTATACCGGGCACATTCTCCCTCAATACGAGGAAGATTTTTGGGCCATAGTCCACCACGCTGGCCCAGTGCGGGTTGGTGAACTTCACACGCCTTTCTATAGACGTGCGGGTTTCCTCACGATGTTTTCCTTCACCGTTCAGCAAGTGGTAATCATTGTTGAAAATGACATTCGCACTTGAAAATTATCTCAGAGGTGCGACCCTGGGATTTGAACTTGCACCACTTACGTTCAAGGCGGGCGTTCTTGCCCACGAGGCTACCACTCTCAGGCTCTCACTTACTTTTAATAAAACCGTTCCGTTAGGGATTTGACTCGAGCTTGTGGAAATGAGGAAACTTATGCATTGTAGATGCAGCCATCCTTAGGATTTGCGAAACTGAACTTTATTAACCGACGAAAAAAACAAAAGGAGGAGGTTCTCAATTCGACGCGTATATATTATTTTTTTTATGTATGATCACGCATATCTCCGGCGTCACTAAACCGATTTCGAATTTTTTTATGACGTTTGCTAAGGAATTCTTCGAGGGTGGTCCCATTTTCAAAACATTATCAGAAATCAACACCCTTGAGGGTGAAATGGGGGGTTGAAGGTCACACAATTTCAAAAATATTTTTTGATCAACCTGAAACTTTGTATATGTATTTTGCATACAAAATAAAGAAACACGTATTTTAGGAAATTTGAAAAAAAGAATATGTAGGGGGTGAAATGGGGTGATAAAGTTTGCATTCTGGACTATAGCATATCTTTTGCGTTAGTGAGCCGATTTCGAAAAATCTTTTTTTGTTTAATACGGATAGTTAACAAATATCGAAACGATGGGATGGAAAGGGTGGTGAGGGGTGAATTCCTTTTTTGGGCTGTTATGAGGTGCTAATACTTGCATCTTTTCACAAAATAGATACTAAATTCGCCTTCAAAAACCTAGGTACACTAAAAAGTCAAAAATAAGCTTATAATTCATTACATTTGTAGTCGGTGCCAATTCATGTGTGTATTTGCCTAGTCTGATGTAGATTGGCACCTACACCATGATATACCTACGCCCGCATGGACTTTACTTGGAATTATACCCATTTTTAACCAACAAAGAAAACGGAAGAGGTTCACAATTCGACACGTATTGGTTATGGTATAACCTCGAAGTGGATCCCATATAAATTAGTTACAACAAATCCTACCACAAGGGTGGGAAAATAGGGAGAGATTTATTGTTCATTCCCAGATTTGAATGCTGAGTTGTGTATTACAAAAAAAAAAGTAAGTAGTAGATTTTAGCCACAAAAAATTATAAAATAAAAACTTTTTAACAAAAAATTATACCGCCGAAAATATTAAAAAGCAAAAAATAATATTTTTATTTTATTTTACCTTAATAACAAAGTTCTTAAACTAATGTAAGTATACCTAAGTCATTTTGAGTCGGCGCCAAACAATCAATGAACAATAAATTTAAAGCAATAACCAAATGAAATTAACAATGCAACGTGAAATCTTCAGCCACAAACATTAACATTCCAAAAAATGTACTCTCGGAACGACCACTCGCACAATGTGTGCACTCATGTATGTGCCCGCACGAGTTGCTGTCTCGCTTCGCTGACATTAACTTCGTAAACGCTCGGCATTTTCCGACGTAGGGGCGTGTCGCGCCGCGCCGCCGTGCATCACACTTTAGCTTTACTTATTAATTAATTTGCTAGTTTGGCGCCGACTCAAAATGACTTAGGTATACTTACATTAGTTTAAGAACTTTGTTATTAAGGTAAAATAAAATAAAAATATTATTTTTTGCTTTTTAATATTTTCGGCGGTTTAATTTTTTGTTAAAAAGTTTTTTTTTATAGACATTATTGTTTATCTAAAGCCAGACTCTCCCTCTATGACCGTCTAGTTGTTTATGTCTAGAAATGGATTTTTTGTCATTCCTAGTCTCAGATTGCAACTACAAAGTAAACACATTTATTTAATGCCAGCAATAAAATATCATAGTATCAATCAATACATATCAATATTCTGAACACCTTGATTGCTCAGCAACCAGATGTCGACATATTTTTTTTAAATTATAATTTAGTTATTAAGTCGTGTATTAGATTTCTAAGTTAATATATAATGTGTAATAATAATGTGTACAAATATAGTGGCTCGCTGCACGCGTTGGTTTAAACTGTAAGTGCAGCTAGCATTGAATAATAAATAAATAAATAAATAAATCATATAAATTTATTAAGGAAAACACAAGTTCAAATATTATTAAAACGCTAACACTTGTGTGTTTCAATATGTTCATGTTTCTGAACATGTCATTAGACATAGAGTCGGTCTCTAGCAGCGGCCGAGCGCCGCACCGCCCGCGCCCCGCTCCCAGCCTCAGACGCCCGCTGTCACCCATTCCACAAAATAATGAAATGGCCAGAATGTGTACAGGTAGCTATAACGAGTATAATGGACCCACCGCTTAATTACCCTTTATTTTGAAATGATGCCTCTCCGGTTTCTAATAGCTTCAATTTCATTCGACGGTAAGAAGTAGGTCTACTTTGTGGTAGGTACTTAAATATTTAACAAGTAAGTTTTTATAGGATGTTATTGTTTTACTGAGTTCCCCACAAAGGAAATGAACCCATCACCATGCGATAATCCAGGGTACCTATAACAAACCAGCCAAGTGCGAGCTGGACTCACGCACCGAAGCTCCCGTACCTAAACTGTGAAAGGACCGAATATTGCTCTAACGAAAAGATTTAATAAACTGGATAGAGTGACAAACTTAACTTTGCCGTTGTTATACTATTGTTCCCATACAAACTAAGTACAAAATAAGTTTGTAATCGAAAAACACATTTTTTACAGTAAATTTACTGATTGCGAATTTTTTCCATTATTATTGCTATAAGACCTTGCTTCTTACCAAATTTCATGATTCTAGGTCAACGGGAAGTACCCTATAGGTTTTTGATTCCCGTGTAAATGTACTGAAAATGCAACAATAACCGCCGTATCTTTTGATTCGTTAACTTAGAGGTTAAATTTTTTTAAAGCTTTGTTATAAATTTCAAATTGATACCTCCATGCGTCTTTGAGAAAAAATGTCTTGACACTCAGACAGACAGACGGACAACAAAATGATCATATAAGGGTTCCTTTTTAAATAATAAAATCCTTTTTAAATACGGAACCCTAAAAAATAAACGTTATCACCAGCAAAGATCAATTGTTTGAGAGAACACTTTTATTACGAGCGCTAATGTCATTGGGAGCGTAACTTACGACATTTTATTATAGGATCGTCCGTTAGCGGAATATGTCGTTTATTGAATATAGACATCGCTCATTAAAGCATAACGAAAACACTTTTGTATCGATTGACAAGTTTCCCTAACAACGGTTAAGATGTGGGTCATCGGCTCGATACGCAGAGGGCCGAGGGCCGAGGGCCGAGTGCCGTCTGGCTAATGTCTATAATAACCGGCTATTCTCCCAACTCGCACGACACGACGCGGTCGCAGCCGGAAGCGGAAGTTCTCTCGTATAATTTATTAAGTCTCTCCGTGGGCCAGACGCGCCGTTTTCACGGGTGTAAAGTTTGTTTGTTGTACGGAAAGCTACGTGTTTACCCGTCCCCTTGAATTATTAAACTCTTTTGAGTCGTGTAGCTCTACCACCAGCTTTACGATTAATATACTACATGGTAATGCACCTATATTGCTGATCCAAGAAGTCTAATAAAAATATAAATAATCCCTAGCGAACTTATAAACTCATGATTCATGGTAGAGCTACTTCTCTTTAACTCAAAGTCGTGAACGTCTAGTCTCGAACACACTCCCATACACACGTGCATTCAAACAGAACAACGTCCAAAAATAACTCTCAATTGTTACGCAAAGATAACAGCGGGCCCGGATACTGGGTTTTACGGTATAAACACGCTCCGCACTCGTGGACTTGACCTCGCTGCTAACACAACACAGTTTCCAGTTAAACTGAAGCGTGTGAGAGATTGGTATGGGAACTGTAACGATTTTTACAAAATCGAGGAACTAAACCATGTAAGCAATACATGAAACTGTCTTAGTGGACAAAAAATTACCTTAAAATCGCCGCCTTCCACTTTTTAGCTTAAAATAAACCAAGAAAATTAATATCATACAAAGTTTGCTCATCACATATTATTTCCTACAGTTTCTATCGCGTTTATTTACTTTTTTATTTTCCCGACATATCGCTTAGTTTTATTTCCATGTATAGTATTTGCGAAAATATAAGAAAACAATATGTGAACCAGCTAGGTGTCCTTAGAAGTTTATAACTTTTCGTAGTTTTTCGCCGGCTTCACCCGCAGACATGGCACAACAAATAACACTCAAGGACAGTAATGATTTCTATCGGTAAAAGAATTAAAAAAAATGTATAATTAGTTCTTATGATTAACCCCTGATAAGATAAAAGTAGTTACGTCTCTGTAATATGACATTAATGTCACCAAATTCTTAAAAGACTAGAGTTCACCGTCACCTCAGATCTTGTATAAAGGAGTGAGCTGATATGAATATTTAATTAAAGTATTATATTGAATGGCACTGGTAAAACACAATGGATGGCTGCCAATGCCATTGAATTTGGGAAATATAAGATTACCGATGTTATTGGATGGGCTCTTTTTCAGATCACGCAATATTGGTTACGGATCTTTACTACTTAAATCTTTACTTCTTTATTATCTTACTTTGTACTTTTAAATCATCTTTATTACAAAATATTGCTCTGATAACGCTCTACCACCCATTTGACGTAAAAATAGGCAACACACTAAATAACTGCTCTATAATACATAACACACACTACATAACTACTCTATAATACATAGGTATACAGTACAAGGTATAAGGGTACATGATATTCTTAGACATTTACAAACAGGGGTTTGTATGGTACTTCTGAACGTAGCCTTTGTAACTCATTATGCTGAGAATTAATTAGTATTATACACGCCTTTCTACCTCCCCCGTAGTCCCGCCTCAACTTTCAATAAACGAACAGACATTCATCTTCAGGATTTCAATAATCGTTTAAAACCCAATTCTCGGCACAGCCGTGAGCCGCGGTGTCAGCCGGCCCAAAACTAAATTAATTAAAGTACGGAATAGCGCGCATCGCGACACCCCGACGCCGCCGCTCTCTTACACCTTCACTTGGATATGAACGCAGAATATTTAATTTTATAAAATTGTTGGAGACCGCGTCAGAGCTGACGGCTGGCCTTTTTTTTTTTTTTTTTGAAGGACTTACACTGTTGGCCGTGAGGTGGCCTTTACAGCTTTACCGGAGGAGTGGCGAGCGCAGAGTGCACTCCAACCAAGGCCTTAAGGGCGCGGAAAGGGGTGGCAACTAGCTCAAGGGCGCCACAGAGGGCACGACCTCGGCTTGGGCAGTTACCGTGAGGGGAGAGGTAGTGACTGCGCTCCTAGGTGCAATGATGCACCTACGAGCGGAAGAGGGGGTTCCTCGACCTCGCCGGCGAGATCGGTGTCTGTTTGAGGCTGGTGTAGGTGTGTTGGTGGCCCTCTCAACGCCCGGGTCGAGGAGGGCGGTGATCGTGTCGGGAGGATCAATCAACACGTGCCGCGGACGGCGGCGACGAGTTGATGATGTGTGCGCGGGGTCTGGCTCGTAATTGCCGGCGGCGACAACGGCTGGCCTACCTGTACGGTAGTAGAACTGAATCAACGAGTTTGATACAAAATAAAGGCTGATGTTTTGATGAACACTCCATCTGGAGATGAAGCGATTTTAAAACCGTCATTCATAGTGAGTGACGCGTGACTGGCGGCGCTGGGCGGCGAGCGGCGGGCGGCGGGGCGGAGGGCGGCGCCCGCGCTGTCCGCAGCAGCGCGTTTTTGTTAATTGTATCGGTGCAAACTTTAACTGGCTACAAAATGTTATTGAGATTGTGTAGAACATTAATAAAGCCCCGTCTTAAGCTAAAGCCAAGTTAAAGTTACCGTTATTGGTTGCTCTAATGTAGGGGTGGTTTAAAATAATTAAAGTTAATTGTAGGTGATACGAAGTTGGACGGGTCATCCGTCTAGTCCACAATATTAGTTATCTATTTATATAGTGTATAGCAAAGTTGTTTTACAATTACTATTTACTTCATGAACCAAAGTATACTAGGCGCTACACTTCTGTGCTGAGAACCGCAAATTACAGTATTATATTTAATAGTGAATAGCAGTAATCGTAAACGGTCCGAGTGTGTAACGGCCTATTGTCAGTCGATAACGATCGTCGTATAGTTTGATTGCGATGGAATGGAGAGTGCGGGATGTAACCTCGCCAGACGACATTATATGATAGCACTTGGTGCGTTTATAGAGCTTAAGTGATTGTTGTGGCACGAACTGATGGGTTAACTACCTTCCTTATAATGGACTAGAAAGTAATCACAAAGTATTTTTTGTTACAACTTCTTCCAACAACTAGTTGCTTGAAAGAAAGTATTTTGTACCATAACGCGGAAATAAGTTGATACACTTAAGAAAACAGTTTTGTATTTTGTGGATTTTAAAATGACTGAATCTAAAATCAGGGCGAGTGATCTGTGACAATTTGAGTGAGATAACCATGAAGTTTATTTGTCCATCTATAAAACGTAATTTATGACATTAATTGTTAGCTAACGTAAATGAATACTAAAATCTAATTTTATTTTGTTGTATAGGTAGAATCTTATTTTATAGAAAGTTATGACGAAGGAAGATATTATCTTCGACGGGGTATAATAAATGGAAAATATTATATTATTTGGACGAGCTTATAAGCCAATGCATGTTTGGAATGTGATCTACTTTCGTATGGTTATATCCATCCTAATTTCCTCATGAGCCACTTACAGTAAATTATCCGGAAAGCTTTAACAGAGGAAACAGGATTATAGAGGCATAAGTAAGCCTTCAAAAGGTTAAAAGATAAAATAAGATATGTAAGCACAACACGAAGCTTTTATGTTAATAGTATTTTTTTATTTTTATGTTTTATGTTAATAGTGTTAACGTAACGGCGCATCTCCATAATCTGAGATCGATTTTGTTATTGCATTCAAGGTTCTCTTTTGAAAAGGGGATTTGAATCCAATGTTATGTGAGCAATTTATTTAGAAAAGATTTTGAGATACTCAGAAATCTAAACTTTACGACTTTTTAAAAGCATTTGTTAATATAACAGGCTACAAATTAAGTTTTATACGTTTTCAGCTAAGAATATACCTGTCATTTTTTATATTAATTACCTTTGGCAACAAACCTCACACTCTCAGTGACAAACTTTTTAAGACGGAGTAAAGACTCAGCAAAGTGGCTTCTCTAGGCGAGAGACGAGGCGGCGAGGCGGCGAGGCGAGGTAGGCCGAGGTCGTTCCCCGGCTAATCCCGCCACTTGCCACTAATACCTTTATCGTGGCTTGCGCGAATGCTTATGCTCGTGAATGTGAACACTTTTATGGAGTAATTTCTATGTAATTGGTGCGTATGAGAGGTTTTTACTGCTCTATTGTATGCCGACTGTAGTATTGTGTTAGCCTTTTATATATTTAGCAGTAAAAATATTATTTGTCGTTGAGTTGGCAATAATAAGTTGCTATACCAAATATTAAAATAAAATATATCGTAAGGGATATATATCGTAAGGTCGTTATCGTAAGGGTATTTATTATACATTGTAATGGATATTATATTATGATATTAAATCCTGCCGATTGCCTATTACGTATTGCGAAAAAGGATCCTTGGGATAGAAATAACAAGAATTACGCGGAACTACGTCGCCGCTGGAAAATCAAGTGCGGTATCGTGAATGTGCTAAAAGTTCAGTGCAATAATAAAACGCGTGAGATAGTACCTACGACAAAAAGGGTATGTAGGAATTCCCTGACGAGTGCATTAATTGATTCCAGATCAATCCGCCGCCGCCGCGCACCGCCACCGAGGAGGGGGTGATCCGAGGGTACACTGATAAGAATCCAATTACCGGCCCAGCGCTGGGCCCACTTGCGACCTTCGCAAATAATCTACGGTTCCTTAAGCTATATTTAAATGAGAGCGAGAACAACTTGATTAAAATCTTTAACTGATGTTAATTTATTTCGAAGTGTATTTAAATTGTATTAATTTATTACTCAAATTTGGAAAATATGTTTTAGGTATCATACTTAGGTACCATATTTTTGACAATATTTTACCTCTGAGAAAATACATCCCGGCTACGTCTTGTCTTGACTTAAATTTAATTTCTCTATAGATACTATAGACAACACAGAAATGAAATTTGTGACAAAACAACCTGTTAAGGTTTGTAATAGGAAAGTGGACTGTATTGGATGTAATTGGATAGGTCGCTGTATAAAGGGAAAGAAAACAAGTCCAGTCGTATTGGAGTCCGAGACGGAAGAGAGATTTATTTTACCATAGTGTTGCACACATATAAATTTAAATACTGTATTGTTGGGTTGCCAACACAACCCTCACCATTGTTCGATCCACTTAACAATGTACCCGGCACGTAAGTAAAGTATTTACAGTGACGGGTAAAAACTATAAAGTTATGTAAAGATAGTCACATATCGGTGCACAAGCATCAACATTAACCTTCAGCATACCAACCTTGACCTAACAATATTGGCAATAAACAGCTCAATAGCATGTTTTATGAAGTCATCACATTGGGTGGACGTTCGCCGTGATTAGACTCAGAGGCTCGGCACGAGTATCCCGAGCTTGACGAATGGGAAAAATATGATAACTGACAAAATCTTACGAAAGTCTTACGAAACTACGAAATATGTAATTAATCATTTACTATTATAATCAGTATTTAACTAATATTGTTGAGTACATAGCAGTTAAGTGTGAACTGGATGGGCACGCAATGCTACTTATGGAAAAGTGAAGAGTCGAAACAAAAACAGATTAGAGTAACTTTGGGTAACTCAAATACTGTGACAGATACTAAAACAGCATAATAACCTAACCTAACCTAACTAGGTACATCAAATATTTTGCATAGGTACATATAATAATGTTTTATGAGCACAAATGACCCCCAAGCGTAACTGATTAGGATTAAACTTGCATGGGGTCATTTGAGTGTTCATATAAGTGGTGCTACTGACCCCTCGAGGGGTAGCGGGTTTGTTAACACGTTCGCTGCGTAAGGATTTTTAGTGTACTTGCAGCTGGTGCGTCATGATTATATGGTCATATTGACTCATTAAGGTACTAACTTTGTGAGGCCTGCGTACTGGGTGAAGGTTCGCCATGAGCCAATAGGGCCTCACAACGCAGCAAACGTGTTAAAGCATGTAAGGTAAGTAAGTAGAAAGGTTTGAAATATTTTACATGTAATGTTGGCTGTAATTTTTCCTTCGTGAAAAAGATTGTAGTGTAAATTTCAATTCTGAGACTTATGGACTATATGGGAAAAGAAATTGTTAAACAATTGTTTCGTTTGAAGCTATTTATAAAAACTTTTGGAGCGGGGTATTTGTTTGAAACAATTTAAGTAATACTATTCATACAATTTTAAGAAGATCGCTGGCCCGAATTGGTGCCAAACAGCTCAAAATAGAGAAAATTGGGCATCCTTGGAGGAGGCCTTTACCCACCCGGGGTTCTTGACCTAGATTTAAGTTAACTTAGAAAGTAGTTTAATATCATGTAACTTATGAAGAACAAATAAAGGCTTTTTATTTTTATTTTTATTTATTATTATTCATACAATAAATTCAAAGTTGAAATGGCGGCAGTAAATTAGTGGTTAAGAAATCTTCGAGCAACTCAAGTCCAAATAAAATATTTACTAGGTATATTGTACTCGCGGATAAAGCTAGTATAAATAGGCGGAGTATACCTATGTTTGGTATGTCCCTGCGTGGCCCGCCCTTCGCGGATTATGTTGTGTTTGGCTAAGTCTTAGTGAAAGTTGCGCAGATTGTTAGCAAAACTGGCCCCAGTGGAAACCACATCCGTAACCTTCTAGTTGTAGAGGGAAACATTGTAGGTTAGTTTGGTATAAACTATAAGTGACTCACTCTGGTAGGTATTAATTTGGTCACAGTATCTACTACGATGATTTGAAAAGAAAGAATAATATACACTGAAGTAAATTACGCCAGATAAACAGAATTTCTGTGGGTATGTTCTGAAATAGATGATAGCTGGTATAAAGGGCATGGCAGGGGATTTTATTTAATAGCAACACACAGACCAAAATCATTTTTAGGAATCGGCCGCAGATCGAGACACAAACCGTCAACGTAAACTAGAGACAACTCACTGTTGCAAAGCCTGAGGAAGACATAAATAAGTAAGTTCATTCAATAGTTGCATCTAATATTACAAAATCAGCCATTATATCGAAGTCGTAACAATGCAATGATACAATGGTGCGCTGCGCGTGTCTGGTGGTGGATAAAAACGTCTATTTCAGATAACAGAGAAGCTCGCTCACGTCAGCGCCTGCGCCTGTGCGCGCGCACACAAACGCACTACATCTATTATACTAACCCACACCTACAATATTTAGAATCTGTTTTGACACGTTTATGTGAACCATAAATCTTTTTAATCGAGAACTTTTATAAGTTTTGCGAAATGAAAGTGAATAGATATCTAACATTACAAGCCGGTTTGTTATCGCGAGGCCGGTTTACAAGTGATTTATGTTATTTCAAGTAATTATGACGTTGCTAGCACTCAATTTATGCTTATTCTTCTTACCTCAAACAAAGATGGAGAGTAAAGCGTTTAAAAATAGTTAAGTATTTTGTGACGTACTTTCTATTAAATTAGTATTTTTATCGATTTATAAATCCAGGATAATCTGGTTTTAATATAGGTACAAACACTCACTGTTAGCGTTTTCACGCCGCGCCCTCCTGGGTACCAACAATACTGAAAATGCGCTTACGAGTGAAAAAAAAAATACCCTCTGTTGAATATCTGGGTAATATTCTGCATTAGGCGTAACATTGTCAAAATTAGCTATAATGTCTCTACTCCTGTAATCTTGACAAACAAACCGACTGAAACGCATTTTCCTCTGAAGAATCTGAACCCCATCAATCCTGTGCAGTATCCTGTATAAAGCTAGACAGTACCTACGGTAGCGCGTCCCCAGCAGCGGGACATTTTTCGTGCGATCGACATCAATCTCTAATAGAGATATGTCGAATCGAAACATCAATTTGTTCGTATTTTTTTCTTTTGTTTCAACAATAAAGATTGTTCGGTTTATAGATATTTATACTCATAAAAGACAAATAGCCACTTACATGAGAACAGATTTTGCTTATAAGTAGTAATTACAGTATTTGTCGTTCGATTTACGCTTTGCTCTCTTACTACAACAGCCCTTTAACTTCCCACTGCTGGGCACGGGCCTCCCCTCAATGTGAGGAGGATTTCAGGCCATAGTCCACCACGCTGGCCTAATGCGGGTTGGCAGACTTCACACATCTATCGAGAACTATTCAAGTTCCCTCCGACGTGCAGGTTCCCTCACGATGTTTTCCTTCACCGTTTTATAGCAAGTGATAATCTCGGATGAAAATAAGATTCGCACATACATCCTAGAGGTGCGAGCCGGGGTTTGAACCTGCATACTTTGATTTGCAAAGCGTGCGTCGACCACTCGGCTACCACTGCTCCCATAGCACTTTTAAAAAATTTTAACGATATTTTGCGCCAATTTTGATTTGAAAGTGCTAAGTGAACTTATATTTTTTATAGTTGACAGTATTTTATTATAAAGCTGTGCTCCTTCAAAAGTAAGCATTTTTTTCCGTAGTTCGATCTTATCTTGGGTAATATTAAAAAACTTGCTCGACCCGTGGTGGGTCGACTAGCTATTTGCTTTGATTTTATAAAGGATAGGTTAGTATGGAGTGAGCCGTGTAATAATTCTCTGATGAGAATGCATGTATTGTAACATATAATTTTTTTGATGTTCATCAACTTAGTTTCTGTGTATATTTTGGAAGTGGGTGTCAAGAAATGGTATTGGAAAATTATTTTGGTTATTTTCTTTTGAATTGTTTGAAGATCAGCTAGTTTGGTTTTCGTGGCGCTGCCCCAGATTTCTATTAAGTATAATAGGTGTATCTTTACTACTGAGTTATAAATGACATAGCGAATCTGGCGAGGGATGCACCTGACGATGTGGCGAAGTGAACCAATAAGCGATGAGAGCTTGCCTATGGTGTAATCAAAAAAGTGCATTCCATGTCAGACCACTATACATTCTGAGGCCAAGGTATTTTTCGCAGTTCTTGCTTGTTAAGATTGATGTCTATCAAACGAAAATCGGGCCCCTGATCTGCGGCTGCTGTACACTCAAGCCTTTATCAAGCAAATATTACAAAAGACTCTTGCCATATTTACTTAAATCTTTAATCGCAACATAATAATATATTCATTCTGTAAAATGTTACGGTAAATATTCCCCGGAATCGGATTACACGTTGTAATTAAAAAATGTATGGTACGTACGTCACGGCACAGAGAAGAGGGGGAGCGTGCAGGGCGGGGGCGCGGGAGGAGAGTGCCTCGTGGATTATTCATGGACGAGGCACGGGCAGCACCGCTAGATTGCAGATAACCTGAAAGCTTTGAGCGAAGATTACCTGAACTGATTTGGTTGCCTCATGAAATGCTGATGTGGAAATGGTTCCGACCAATATAAGCAATTGCTTTGTAAAAAATCTAAAATTCTTAGTTGCGTTACTTCGAATTAAAATATAAACGATCTAAGTACTTATTTAATGACCAATTATTTTATAAACCCTACATACTTAACTCAAATTTAAAAAAAGTACGATCCATCTACAAACTACAAACAGTGGACTTCTTAGAATAAAAGTGAACTATGAATAAATGCCTAATTTATAATTAATTAATTAAACGTGACATTCTATGAATTTAGGGATGAGAGTATGATGTAATGCGCTTAGCCCTAGTCGTGCTACCGTTGTTGGTATGGGAGTTATTACCATAAATGAATAAACCTGAATGTTGGGCTCTAATTGCCGCAAGTGCCTTGACTTGTGTATTGAAACCATCTTCTGATATGGTTAGAACAGTTGCACACACACGTGCAGACTACACAGTTACTAGACTATAGAGTTATAAATACCGAATACATTAACACTACACACGGAAGGGTAGGATCACATTCGTCAGACATTCCTCCGAAAACGTACGATTTGCGGTGTGCGTGACGCCTGAGGTTATTTAGAGCGTTAATTGAGTATTCTGACCTTATTTTACACAATGCCTCCGATACACAGTTAGACCCTCTGAGCCACCAGTACAAATGTAGTTTGAATGCTTCACGTTACAAAGGCTATATCGGTGCCTGGTCTTCATTGCAAGTAGCTATTACAAATCGGAGCCGGTTCCCATTCACCCCGAGGAGGCACATTAAGCCTCAGATCCCGCTGACACACAATGTCATTATTTAGCCGAGGGTCGGCTCTTTGAGGCAAAAATAACTTTTGACAAAGCACCGGGCCCATGAAAGCAGCTGAAATTCATATCGATGGCAATAGGGTTGCTCTTTTTGTGACGATTCGATTGGAAACGATATTAACAAAAAAGAGTTTCATTTCATATTGTCGCGAATGGAATATAATATTATGATAGGCGAGGGTATTGAGACTCGGTAATAATGTGGACGCACACTGTGCTCGCAGCCACTTGAAGCCGGCGAAAAGCGGTCGGCGACTCGTTCGTCCAGCCAGCAGTACTCATCTGTTGATTACGACATACCAACAATTAACATTTTGGCACACATCTTACCTTTATCTTTAACCTATTACTCTGTAATTGTTCCACTATTAGTGCATCCGCCTATTAATTTACAATCAACTGTCGTTCGATCATTAAGTAAATCTATTAATTGATATTCTACCTGTGCACCACCGTTCCCAACGTCTCTAACGACATAATTGATTCGTCTATAATGGCGGCATTCCACCGGATCCCGCCGGATCATAACAGATCGAAACGGATCGCAATTAGGGCGCTGCTCGATAAGCCGGCTTTATTGGCTACTGATTCGTTGTACGGAATTCAGATTTGATAAAAAATATGATAATGTATATGTATAACATGGTTTTCACATGTTTAATAACAGACGTGAGTGACGTTGATCGATCAATAAATAATAGTGTTGGCAAAATTCTCGACTCATCAGTTTCATAGATTTTTGGATCAGTCGGCAAACGTTTGGCCCAGAGTGTAATAGTAAGGTATAGGCACCTATAATGCCCTAATGTTCTCCTCGCAGGATTTGTTGTCAAACCACTCATTATACATCTAACAGTGAGGACACATTAAAACGAAACAACGCAAGGTAATACAAATTTAAAAGAGTATTTTAAAAACATCTGAAAAAACGGGAGACGTGTGCAAATTCGTGGTACCGCTCCTCTTGTTTCAGCTGTGGTTAGACCTAAAATACATACAACTTGAATAAAATGGTTGAGTGAAATTACAGAATATGCGTAACTTGGAGATTTTTCCCCCGGGCGACACTTTCATTGTCGTCTCGAAGGGTAATATCATATATTAAGTAAACCAATTGGTTACGAATTGAAATCCAACATCTGCCTGTCTGGGGCAAGCAGAAGTTTACGGAAACGTTTTTTGATTTAAAATGCCGTCATCTGAGTAGTAAGCGTAGAGTGGAGTGTAGCGCGCAGTCAGGGCTGTCGCGTGCTCCCGCCCGCCGCGCCACACGACCGGAACTTTTCCAATTTCGCCGCTTCATCAGCTCGCCCCTAAATCATGAGATTACAAAAGTTTGGAAGCTATATGTGCCGGAAACAACAGTTTTTGCGTAATTTCCGTCGCACACAACAATACCGGTTTATCATGTCACTTGACGTTTAATCATTACATTGAACAAATGAGAGAGCTTAGTGGATGTTCCCCACAGTGCCAATTTTAATGAGTTTTGAAGCATATACTTAAGGCCTGTATAAAGCAGCAAAAATAATTTGTATGCAGAATTAATTATACTTATTAAACCCATTGTTTAACACTAAACTATATATTAAAAATACTTCCATACGTATTAGTATTCAAAAATGGTTGTGTCCACGCCCACGTGAAACGGTGGCAAGAATGCTGGTTGCCATTATAATAAAATTAGCATTAAAACAAGAAATTTTATTATTGTTTTCTTATATTTACGCGAATACTATACATTGAAATTAAACTATTTTACGGATTTTATCGCGTTTATTTACTATTTTATTTTCCCGACGTTTCGGCTGCTTTACAGCAACCATGGTCACGGGGGGACTGAGGTGTTAGACGTCCTGATGTCATAGTTAATAACTGGGTACCCTCATATTTAGTTGTTGTTTGCGGTCCGATCCACGCAGAAAGTGCTTACGGTGTCCTGAGGTCTTGCAAAGGTACACTTGGTTTTGGATTTAATCATATTGATTACTGGATCCCAAGTTGGTGGTAGCACCCAGCCATCTTCCCTATTGAAATTAGGATGTTTTTTAATTTCAATGGCCTCGCGTATCATCCTTGGTCGGAGTCGGTGTTCTTTTGCGAGGATATGCGGTAACAAGCAGTGGTAGCCGAGTGGTCGAACGCACGCTTTGCAATCAAAGTGCGCAGGTTCTATCCCCGGCTCGCACCTCTGGGTTCCATGTGCGAATCTCATTTTCATCTGAGATTATCACTTGCTAAGAAACGGTGACGGAAAACATCGTGAGGAAACCTGTGTGCCCGGTATAATGGCAATAGGCTCGCCCCCTATTACATTGGGACCAAAATACATCGGCGAAGTGTGGGCGCACTGCAGTGCACCTCTGCCTACCCCTTCGGGGAATACAGGCGTGATGATGTGTTATGCGGTTTATCAAATCTGATATAATGGCGGGTGCGGTCCTGTACATGTTCACAGATTGCAGACTTCGTGGAGCGTCGGGTGTTTCACGTCAGCTAACTAAATATGAGGGTACCCAGTTATTAACTATGACATCAGGACGTCTAACACCTCAGTCCCCCCGTGACCATGGTTGCTGTAAAGCAGCCGAAACGTCGGGAAAATAAAATAGTAAATAAACGCGATAAAATCCGTAAAATAGTTTAATTTCAATTTTATTATTATTAAATCCTGGTAATAGAAATTGAATAAAGGAAAATGTACAGCTCAATATGTAGGAGCTCGCACAAAGCGTCCAGCTGGCAGCCAGCTGTACCGCAGGGCGCCGGGCGGAGGGCCGACGGTTACAAAGAGAGAGCTTGTTATCCTGGGTGCAGCACAAAGGCCGTTAATTCATTAGCCGAGTCCGTTTGTGAGTAATTAAAGTCGCGGCACCACCTGCTCGGTGACCGCATACACATTACATTGTACTTGGGCGGCGTTGGGCGGGTGCTTTTTCTAGTAACCGTATTACTTATGTAGCTCTACCATGTGTTCCACGTGACTTCAGCTCGCTGGTCACTTGCGTTTACATACAATATTTTTGCGACTGATTATCAACTATAACAAATACATATTTATTTAGACATTTGGGTATAAATAAACGTATAAACTCAAGTAAGAGCTAATATAATTACCATGGAATTTTAGGACCCAATGTATTAATAACATTCTTTGTAGGCTGTGTTGTTTATATCATATTTAGGTCTGAGGTAGTTACTGTTATATGTTATATAGAGTGTTAGCAATAAATATATTATTAGTATATTGAGCAAATTAAGTATATTTACCACAATAGGTACATCTAAACTATCCGTTTATCTTTTAACTCATTGTTGTAAGAATGAAATACAATAAATAAAATAATGATTCGTGATTTGAGTAAAACTGTCTTTTAATTTTTAGTTACCTGCGTAGAACACCTAACGTACTCATATAATAAAGAACCAATCTCATATCAGAGCCTCCGGCTTTTAGACATTACGTACACAAAACAATTATACAATTAACCTTCATTTTTACGAACGCCGCGCCCTTACTCATTAGCAGGCGCCGCACAGAGCCGGGATAATTTACTGTTTGTGTCATTTTTGTTGTTGCTAATTAAGACCTCTGGCCCCCGGCTCTCCTCGAGCCTGCTATTATCCGTGATGGCACTTCAACGGGTAACTTATGTCCCGGATGACAGGAATTTATGGAGAGATCATGAGACTAAGACCCGCCCAAGCTTGTAGCCAACATATATTTTTCTTATCGTAACTAGTAATTAAAAGTGATTAACTAAATAAGAGATACTTGGGTCATCCTTTATTAGTAGCTATTATTGTTCGTGTGGATATGGTTCATAACAGATAATGTCTCTCAGTAACTTAACGGAGTTTGAAGCTTTAGCTCATTAACTTTTATGCTGACCATATTTTATACTTAGCAACATTAGGTATTGTAAGTTAAGGTGATATTTACCAGACCAGTTCCCATGGCGTAGCGTTCTCACCTTCGAATTTACACATTTAAGTTATTAAGAAATTGTTTGTATGTGGAATTTATTTTGCCAATTTTTGATGGAATACAAAGAAAACACTTATGGTTAATATCAATATAGGCTCCATAGGGATTGGGACTTGTGGTATCGCGATCAGAGTCAAGTCCTCGCTGTGGTCGTCACAGTACAATTATAAATTGTTATCTTGTTCTTAAGTTCGCGGCTACGTCGGTCGTAGCATTATCAAGTCTTTAGCAACGATCGCAGTACACTTAATTAACATCTTATAAGTTAACTACTTCTTTTGGGGACTCTGGTGGGTACATTATGTACATAAACGATGCAAATTCAGAGCCACCACTCGTTTACAAAACAGAAGTCAAAGTTCTGCTTGTAATCACTGCCAGTTGATTATGTATAATAAGACAGCTAAGCGGTAATCTTGTATTTCTGTTAATAAAAGGAATAAGTTGCCTATTGCAACGTGAATTTACTTTGACAGCATACTTTCATATATAATAAGAATCCACTTAATCTTATTGCATACAATTTTCCTACAGCACATGGTTAACAGGTACAGATATATCGGCGTAAATACAACAATTGGCCTGTTATAAAAACAAGAATAATTAAGTTTGATAATCTGATTATTCTAAAATCGTCAATCGATTAATTTGAGTTTGTTAAGATGTGAAATTAACGTTAAACAGCATGCCATTATTTTACTTATGGTAATTCTAACACAACCTAAAAACTTAACTAAACTCGCCCCCTATTACATTCAAAGTCAAAGTCAAATCATTTATTCTGTATAGGCCTATGGGGGCACTTACAAATTGTCAAGTTTTCATTTTTTTTCTTATATTCTACTATGCTACCACCTGGGTACTGGGTATTGGGACCAAAATACATCGGCGAAGTGTGGGCGCACTGCAGTGCACCTCTGCCTGCTCCTTCAGGAAATGCAGGCGTGATGATGTAGTATTATTAATATCAATCATGAAGTTGTTCAAGTAGAGTATAAAATTATATGTCTCATCTTCTTAATAACTCCCAACCCCAATTGCAACCTCTGTGCCCCGAATATCACGTCACAAGTGAGGGCGCATTTAATATTTCAGGCGAAGACTGAAAAACGAGACGCATTTGTGAGCAGTGGAGCTGACGAGTGATCCAGCGGGATCGCTTGATGCACTGAAAATTACCTTTTATCATGATACCGACGACAAGACTTAGAGCCTTAATATTTCACTTGTTAAGTTTAGTTATAAAAATGTAGTCATTGCTAAAAAATACAACTTGAGAATTAACCTGTTGAAATAAACATCACTAAAACAATTGATTTTCTATTATTATTGGACGTATCTATCCCGCACGGGTACATATTACGTAAACACTATTTTGGTGGTAATGTTCCATAACTTAATAACGGACTTTAGAAGGATTTAATCCCTTTAAATAACCCTGTAAACGACTGAAGGTAACCAATTCAAAGATGACGTCACGATCCCCTGACAGAAACTAATATTTCAACTTGAATAGGGTAAGATCTAGGTATATGTAACCGGTAAGTACCTAATACCTGTGTTTGAACGTAACAGTGTGAAGTATATAACACGTTACAAGTAATTTACTACTAACGTTAAACGTTGATACGCAACAAACATTTTCCATTGAAATTCTACGTATTCCTTCATGCCTTCACACTTCATTTAAAACGGTCTAAACGGGTCTCGCTTCAAGTATAATGGACCTTATTCACAAAGATATAGAGTTGGGGTGAAACGTCTTGATGATGTATTTCAAAATTGTTCATTAAACATATTCAAAGCTCGAAAACATTTATTTGCGATAGCATTTTCAGTACAAAAGTGTCTACATTGCCACAGGGTGAATTGATGTGGAAAATGAATCACAGCTTTCTATAAATTTGAGTGTTTGTATAGTGGCTAGAGAAGATATAATTTGTATACTTGACATGCATATAAGGACTAGCGAGCGACAGACAAACGTAAACCTTTACTTAGTTTCAATTGTACTGAACTTTGAAGTACATATTTGATAGTCGCATTTTTGGCAACTCTAGATAGAATATTGTACACTATTCAGGCATTATATGTACACGTGGTGTATATCCATTGTGTTACACGAGGTGTGATGTGTATTGTGTGCGCCCACTTATGCATTGTATCGGATGTCGGCGCCGCCCGCCCCGCCCGCCGCCCGCCGCCCGCCCCGACGCCGTTCAAAGGTAACCCGACCCTTGAGCGATGCCGGCTGCCGTTAATTGTGTCACTAACCTTGCTTCGGAAGTGTTGTGTTGCTCACTCGAGGTTGAAATGACTTTGGAACTCGCATTAGAACAGCCAAATTACTATCTGAAAACTTTCAATTACGGCGATAAAAGAAAACAACAATGATGTTTTTCACAAAAACACAATTTAATTATTTAGTAAAATGACAGAATTTAATGTGGGCCGCGCCTCTCGGCTGATTGTGGGGAAAAAGTTTATTTCAGCGGCCCTCGACAGCTGTTATTAGCCTTAATGGATAAAGTAACACGTAGCTTTGTTCTGTGTCTGCAGACTGCTACTTGTTGGATGGTGACAAGTTCTTTAATCTTTTACCACCAAATTGCAAATAATGTTCAAATACTCTTACCATCCTACCTACGAGTATTACTCATTTAACTTACTATTACAATTCATGGGATCAAGCTAATTAATAAAGTACTTGCACATTGCGGTATGATCTTTAGTGGAATAATTTGAAATCTATCTCTGTTTTATTATGAATGCGTACACCAAGTGGCCCTGTTTAGTAAAAAATCACTTACAGAGCGGCCGGGATCGACGTTCAACAAGTAGAAATATGTCCCGGGGGCTCGAGCTCGCTCCCGGCCCGGGTCGGGCGGGCGGTACACTAAGCCGACACCCATGACGGATGTCATTCGTTGCACGTTGAAGTGTTAGGCTGATACAGTATGTTTTGAATTCTAAACGCCTACGTAAATATTGAGAGCAATATGCTCAAGCGCGACCAAATGCGGTCATATCCTATATTTTTGAGTTTTATATCTTGGTAGGTAAGCACCTCTCATTTTTGTAACGACTTTTCTTACACATTAAAAAACTACGGAAGAGAACTGCTGCATTTTTATACATCAACCCAAAATTACCTGAGTTATTCTGAACAAATGGTCCACATCGAGCCATATGAAGAAAGAACCATTATTTAACCAAATATAATGCTGGATTTCGAGTTTTGGCCGGAAATAAAAAGAAAGAAAGAATAATCAATTGCGTCGTGTCATCGTGATCATCTTTTGAAAAAGTGGTCTGGGTGTTCGATATCTTTGAAGATTAAGGTTGATCTATATAGCTATATAGGAATAGTAGCTTCATTAGTTATCATATTTCCACCCAACACTCTATCAGGTAGTATTTAAGTGCATAGCAGAACTATAAGGTTAGTACCTACATAATAGTTTTTTAATTTACCAAATTACTGTTACATTATTAATAGGTATCTAGTGTCTGTTCATGTTGAGTAGTGAGATCTAACGTAGGTGAAATAATAAACCATTAGCATTTTACATAATTTATTAGGTATTTCAATCAATATTAAACGTTGCATTATATAACATTCCAGGTTGACCACACCAGTCATCCGCAATGCCAAGTGATAAGGAGCTCATTAGGAAGCGAGCCAGTTACAAAGGGCAGCTCACTGCGTTTTCAAATTATTTAAACGCTTTAAAGGTACCGTCACTAGGCCAAAGGGCAAAGGTAATATTTGTTTGGCAGATCCCAATTTTCATTCACCCGCTGCTGTTGACATTTTGATTGGTGCCGATGTATTTTGGGACCTACTGGGTACCAAAAGAATAAAATTGGCAGACGGACAACCGATACTGTGTGAAACCAGACTGGGTTGGTTAGTGTCTGGTTCCATAATTAGTCAAAATACAGTAGATACTATTCCGAATGTTAAATGTCACATTTCCCAACTCGCCGCTGCTGATAATTCGCCTGTTAGTAATAATGAGATCCAAGAACAATTAACTCGTTTTTGGAATCTCGAAGAAATTGGCACACGGTCAGAGTATTCTCGAGAAGAGAAGTTATGTGATGAGCATTTTATAGCGAATACCATACGTCTAGAAAATGGTCGTTTCTGTGTGAGACTACCTCTTAAACAGTCTTCAGACGTATTAGGTGCTTCTTTACCGCGAGCTACTAAATGTTTTTTGTCACTGGAACGTCGTTTAAAAAATAACCCCACACTAGGCAAGATGTATACAGACTTCATGAAGGAGTATGAGTCGTTAGGTCACATGTCAAGGTGTCATAGTGCCTCTTTAGTAAGTAACGCTCATTACATACCTCACCACGGAGTTTTACGGGACAGCAGCACTACTACTAAGTTACGCGTGGTGTTTAATGCCAGTAGCCCGACCTCCTCCGGTGCCTGCTTCAATAGCATTCAGATGGTAGGACCCGTGGTGCAGGATGATCTCCTTTCGATCCTTTTGCGATTTCGTCAGCACCGATACGTTCTTTTTTTTTTTTTTTAATCTTTATTTATTTAAGAGAGTTTAATCACATCGTGATTATGCCACCCTCGTGGTGTAATATTTTATGTAAATACAGTTATCTTATAATCTATTAACAAAAACGACTCTAGCCAAGCTATACAACAATCGCGCTTCCTCCGACATAGGGGATGACAGTATACTGTTACATTTACCAACATTAAATTAACCTTAAAATTAACCTTAGAAAATATTTGTTCTCTTTGATCTGCGTTTCGGACGCATTCCATGAGGACATGGTACGTATCCTCCACTACATTACATGTAAGACAATTTGGTGAATCGGTTTTACCCATGAGGTATGCGAATCTGTTTAATGGAATATGTCCCGAACGCAGTCGCAGAGCCATGATGATATCAGCTCTGCTCATATTGGCCTGATCTTTAACGTAACTTTGGAGATGTTGGGCTGGATAGTTTTATTAACCGACTTCAAAAAGGAGGAGGTTCTCAATTCGACCCGTATGTTTTTTTTTTATTTTTTTTTATGTATGTTACCGCATATCTCCGGCGTCTGTCGACCGATTTCGAAATTTTTTTTTAGGTTTGCTAGGGAATTCTTCAAGGTTGGTCCCATTTTCAAAATATTATCAGAAATCTAACCCCTTGGGGGTGTAATGGGGGGTTGAAGGTCACATAATTTCAAAAATATTTTTTGAACGACTTGAAACTTTGTATATATATTTAACATACAAAATAAAAAAAACGTCTTTCAGGAATTTTGAAAGAAAAAATATGTAGAGGGTGAAATGGGGGTCCAATCCGGAATACAGCATATCTCCGGCGTTAGTGAACCGATTTCGAAAAATCTTTTTTTGTTTAATACGGATTGTTAACAAAGATCGAAACCCACCCCCAAAGGGGTGGAAAGGGGGGGTGGGGGGGGGGGGTGATTTTTTTTTGGCTGTAAATTTTTACTTTTTCAGGGCTGTTATAAGGTGATAATATTTGCAAATTTTCAACGATTATTGACACTAAAAATGTGCGGTGCCAATTCATGTGTGTATTTGCCTTGTCCGACGTTGATTGGCACCTACTCCAAATGTAATGAATTGTAAGGTTATTTGTAGCTTTTTAGTGCACCTAGGTTTTTGAAGTCGGTTTTTGTTTTTTGTTAAAAATAATTTTTACCAAATACCTTTTGTTAAAGATCTTTGGTCAAAGTACTCCGACCACAATTCGTTACATCGGTTCTTAACATAGGTTAGCAGGTCTGTAAAATAAGGAACACATATATACTCCAAACCATCAACCAAAGCGTCCTTGGCCAAACTATCAACTCTTTCGATTTCAATTATGCCTATATGTGCCGGCACCCATTGCAAAATTACATTTTTGTTTTTACTGCCGAGATCAAGGATGCATCGTATTATATTGTAGGCTATTGGCGTTCCCCGAGTTTTTGAGGTACACCAATCCAGATGTTGAAGGGCGCTCTTTGAATCCGTAAAAATAACATAATCACCTTCTCCAAATGAATCAACATAGGATAAAGCTTCAGAAATTGCAATAAGTTCCGCGTACATTACGTTCATGCTGCACTTAATATTTAATTTAACTGAAGTATTTGTTTGTGGATCAAAGATCGCCACACCAACATTGTCCTTATCCTTGGACCCATCAGTAAAAAATTTATAGAAATTATTATAATTCTGATTGATGAAACGCACACTTATCTGGATAAGATTATGATAGTTATAACTTCTCTTTGCTTTCTTAACTACTTCTATATCAGACTTGATTATTTTAGAAAGATCCACATTGGCGACCCATGTTTTTAACGTATACATTCCCAGTTGAGGACTTTCATGTATCGGTAAAACTTTAAGCTCTTCATGAACTGTAAGTAACAAAGGTTTTTTAATTTTTCTCCAATATGTACTATTGAGACATTGGCGTTGTAATTAATCTAATAAATACATCATTTTGTTTTTTGTGTAAGACTTCGATGCCAGCCAAAACTTTCCCGCCAGATAAAGTCTACGTATATGCAAGGGTTGGAGGTATAATTCATTTTCCATAATGTGAACAGCTGTGCTTTTAACAAATCCCCCTACAAGTCTCATAAATACGTTTTGAGTTCTATCTAGTTTACTTACATGGGTTTGAGCTGCGGTATCATAAATGAAGCTAGCGTAATCTAATCTGCTACGAATTAAAGATAGATATAGTCGTCTCATGTGCGTGGGATGTACACCCCATTTGGACCCAGTAAGCATTTTAAAAATATTAACAAATTTTTTAACCTTTTCTTTAGTCTCGTTTATATGCTTAGACCATCTGAGTGATCGATCAAGCCATAATCCTAAATATTTCACGCTATCTACAACTGACAATATTACCTTATTAACTTTGAGTTTTATGGTTTCTCTTCTATAACCTCGTTTAAAAATGCACACTTTACTTTTTGCCTCGGATATTTCCAACCCCAAATTTGATAATAAATTGCACATAATATCTATTGCCAACTGCAGCTTCTGAGTCGCTTCTCTCATATCCTCACCGGTTGTATACAAAGTCATCCGCGTATTGCGAGACACATATATGGCGAATATCTTTACAGACCGACCTAGTGGCAATATTAAATAACAGTGGAGAGAGAGGGTCGCCCTGTGCCAATCCCCGACCTGTTTTACGAACTAGAGAGTAATCCTTTTGACTTATTTTAAGATTTCTTTCCTTGAGATAGTTCCAAATGTAGGTACACATGTTGCTTCCTAATCCTAACTGATCTAATATTTGTACTAAACTCACTATGTCCACGTTATTATATGCGTCATTTATATCTATAAAACAACCAATGGTTGGCAGATTTCTAGAGAATCCAATTTGTATTGTTAAAATTAAATTCGCTAAGTTATCTAAAGTCTAGTGACATTTTCTAAAACCTGTCGTCTTGTCAGCCAACAAAGAGTTTCTTTCTATAAACCATTCTAATCTATTCATTAGTATGGTATGAAAAATTTTACAGAGACAAGACATCATCGATATTGGTCTTATTGATGATATACTATTAGGGTCACGACCCGGTTTAGGGATTGGCACGATAACAACATCTCTCCACTGATTAGGTACAAACCCAGCCAAATAAAATTTGTGATATAGTGAAACCAATATCCGTTTTCCATTATCCGGCAAGTTTTTAACCATCGAATATGTAATATTGTCCTCACCAGGTGACGTATCTTTTGTACGAATAGCTTTGTTCAGTTCTTGTATTGTAATTATAACATCCAATATGGGATTACGAGAAGAAAACCACATATCAGAGGGCCACACGAAGTCTGGACTCAAGTTATGGAGTAGTTGATTGGCTTTTTCTTTATCTACATAATCTCTTCGTGATTTATAACCTTTCAACCACTTCATTTTTTGCCACACCTGGCTTGGAGAGGATGTTTCATCTAAAGAGGAGCAAAATGACTGCCATTCTGTGCTTTTAGCAGTACGCATGGTTTTTTGTGCAATATGTATTGTTTCTTGCAGTGCATTCAAGTTCTGAGGAGATGGGTTGCGTCTAAATTTGGCTAGTGCTAGCCGACGCTCAGCCACACATTTTGAAAGTGAGGCATTCCAATATGATCTGGGAATAAACTTTGAAGAAGGGTTTTGATTTATTCTCATGAAAGGTATATGTAGGTCTGCAGATGTGTTAATATATTCAATAAATGAGTCGTAACATATTTGTAGATTATCTAAATATTCGAAATGTTCTAAGAGATTCGATAATAATTCTGTGTAGCCACCTCAATCAGCCTTTTTAAAGTTTCTACGAGTAATGCTATTTCCCGAACTACCCTCGATGTTTATCGAAATTTTAATTGTACAATGGTCACTACCTAGGGTTTCATTTATAGTAGTCCAATCCAACTTCAAAGCTATATCCGACGATGCCAGAGATATGTCTGGGGATGATTGTTGCAGTGAGTTGTTAACTAATTTTATTCTAGTCGGTGCACCATTGTTTAGTATAATAAACGGATGTTCTAAGAGTGCATCAAAAATATTGATACCCCTACGATTTGTTTTCGATGACCAGTTTCCATGGTGTCCATTAAAATCCCCTAATAATAATGTTTTTTTACTGCATATTGAAAAAACTTCATGCCAATGCCATGCCTTGTATTGATGGAGGACACCGATACGTTCTTGCGGCCGACGTGGAAAAAATGTATCGACAGATATCTGTTCACCCCGACGACAGACATTTGCAGCAAATAATTTGGCGCGATAATCCGTCATGTACTCTCCACACGTACCAACTTAATACCGTGACGTATGGGACGGCTAGTGCTCCTTTTCTCGCGACTAGGTGTATAAAACAGCTAGGTATAGAGTGCGCCGACCATACTGTTTCGCAAGTTATTCAGCACGACATGTATGTTGATGATTTGATAAGTGGAGGGGATGACTTCGACGAAGTGCAGGACTTACGTCAGAAAGTGACCTCGGTATTCGCCTCAGCTCAGATGGTCTTGAGAAAATGGAAGTCCAATGATATCCGACTGATGACAACCTAACTCTCCACCCTCTTCATTCAACTTAAATATCGGTACTTCAGAACCAAGCAAAACACTAGGTCTTGGATGGCCCCCTCAATCTGACCTTTTGTATTTTCCGATTGCTACGCCAGTTTCATGCAAGACAAAACGCGACATGCTGTCTATTATATCTCAGATCTTTGATCTACTGGGGCTACTATCACCCTGTGTGATCAGCATGAAAATGTTGTTGCAAAAATTGTGGTTACATAAGTTGTCGTGGGATGAACAGTTATCACTGGACATTATCCAGCTGTGGAATGACGTCATTAGCGATTTGCCTCATCTTAATGACATTCAGGTTCCTCGCCATATAATCTGTGAATCGTACCAAAATTTAGAGTTTCACATATTTACGGACGCCTCTGAGCGTGCGTACGGCGCATGTTTGTATGTGCGTAGTGTGAATAACTCAGGTGAAGTCACGGTGCGTCTGTTGTGCGCTAAGAGTCGAGTTGCCCCACTCAAACCGACAACCATACCCAGACTTGAGCTTTGTGGAGCTCTGATCGGTACTCGACTCTATGAGAAAGCACTGGCATCATTGCGAGTGCAGGCCACGCGCACTGTTTTCTGGACGGACTCCACCATCGTTTTGTGTTGGTTAAAGATGTTGCCAAGCAAACTGCAACCGTTTGTACGTAACAGAGTTGCAGACATTTTGGACAAGACTGGGAACTGTGAATGGAGGCATTTTCCGACTGCTGAAAACCCGGCAGATCATGTCTCGCGCGGTGTTAAAATAAGTTCTTTAACTATGTTAGATCAGTGGTGGTCAGGACCCACCTTTTTAAGAACGTCTTGTTGGCCGACTGAGTCATATTTAATTGACGACAATACTATTCCCGAGTTAAAGGCACACGTTGCTCTTGTTGCTTCTCGTCATGGCTCAGTTCACAATTTAATTAATTTTGAACGATTTTCTAATTTTTCGAGACTCAACCGAACTTTGGTTTACGTGTTAAGGTTCATCAAGGCTTGTAAAAAACAACCAATCTTCGGTCCCCTTAGTGCTAACGAATTAAATTCAGCATTAATTATCATTATAAGAATATCTCAAAGTGAATCGTTTTGCGAATACAACGATTTACTCGCTAATCGCAACCCCGCACCGAAGAGTCCCCTACTTAAGTTTAACGTTTTTCTGGATGACAATAAAGTCATGCGTGTAGGAGGGCGTCTTCAGCATTCCAATTTTGAATATAGTAAAAAGCATCCTATATTAATACAGTCCGCTCATCGCTTTACCAAACTATTGTTCGACTTCGAACACAAGAGGCTGCTACATGCGGGGCCTCAGTTACTGTTGACCACAGTTCGCGAAACGTATTGGCCCATAAGAGGTCGTAACCTTGCTAGAATGTGTTATCGACAGTGTGTTAAATGCTGTAGGTTAAGAGGTCAAGTTGTCACACTTGTAATGGGTAACTTACCACAGCAAAGAATTACGGGAGGGTTTCCATTTGAGAATGTTGGTATTGACTATGCAGGTCCTATCCGCGCTGTCACTCGCCAGGGCCGTGGTTGTAAGATAGTGAAAGTTTACATCGCCGTTTTTGTATGTTTTGCCACCAAAGCCATTCATTTAGAATTAGTGGGTGATTTAACGAGCAACACCTTCATATTGTCATTGCGTCGGTTCATGTCACGTAGGGGGAAACCCGCTAATATATTCTCTGACAACGGTACCTCGTTTGTTGGCGCATGCAATGATATCTCAACATTTTTAAAAAACAATTGCGACTCTTTATCAGAAACGACGGCGAGTGAAGGCATCAAGTTTAATTTTATCCCAGCTTATTCTCCTCATTTCGCTGGCCTTGCGGAAGCTGGAGTTAAGTCAGCTAAATATCATTTAGTCAGAGTGTTGGGACATTGTCATTTGTCGTATGAGGAACTTAACACCACTCTAACTCAGATCGAAGCTATCTTGAACTCCAGACCACTCACACCGCTGTCGTCGAATCCTGAGGACATGACACCGCTCACTCCTGGCCACTTTTAATTGGTCGGCCACTCACATCACTGCCGTCTCCGGACTATCAAGATCGATCTACAACTTCCTTGTCGAGGTTCCAACGCATCGAGCAACTTCGCCAGCACTTCTGGGCTCGTTGGAGCAAGGAGTACATCTCCGAACTGCAACTGAGAACAAAATGGCGCACCTGTAAGGGGTCTCTCGAGTTGAACTCCCTTGTCGTGTTGAAGGAAGACCACTTACTCCCCTTGAAATGGAGGTTGGGACGCATTGTTGCAGTTCATCCAGGGACAGATGGAGTTACCAGAGTGGCGGACGTCAGAACGGCTAACGGTCTAGTTCGCCCATCATTCACCAGGATTTGCCCACTGCCCAAGCAAGATTCTTGTTGAAGCCATGTCTACAACGCCTGGGGGCATGTTTTGAATTCTAAACGCCTACGTAAATATTGAGAGCAATATGCTCAAGCGCGACCAAATGCGGTCATATCCTATATTTTTGAGTTTTATATCTTGGTAGGTAAGCACCTCTCATTTTTGTAACAACTTTTCTTACACATTAAATAACTACGGAAGAGAACTGCTGCATTTTTATAAATCAACCCAAAATTACCTGAGTTATCCTGAACACAGTACTCATATGGCAAACAATTGTGTAAAGTGATTAAATACTCTAATGAAATAAAAATATTTTAAATTCTATATTTGTCTACATATTGTTTTCTTATATTTACGCGAATACTATACATTGAAATTAAACTATTTTACGGATTTTATCGCGTTTATTTACTATTTTATTTTGTCTATCTATTTAACATATACGCCACAACAAGCCCAGGATAGGGACATGTGGAGCCGAGGGGGGAGGACTTTGCCCAGCAGTGGGACATACAATAGGCTATAAAAAAATCTATCTAAAATTATCATGATGCCCATTAGTTGAAGTTGTGTGATTGTTATTAAATAACGAATTATTTTTACATAAGTTGGTATATATTATGATTAACTTCCTGGCCGCTAAGCGTCCAAGGCAAATTTAATAGTTGACCATAGAGCAGCAGGCGGCAACCGTGTCCAATTAATTAATAATGATGTTGGGCTAAGCTCTAAGGATCCTTACCGTACCGCTTACCGTAATTCCGGCTATCGGCATTGACCGCCTTAATTATGTATTTCAATGTTGAATTAACCTTGGTAACATGCAAAACGTCATGACGAGCTACATTTCTGTTCGACCAAAGCATCCCTTGGGCAAACCGCGTCAAATATCTAGGTGTCACTCTTGACAAGTCCCTTACTTTCGGTCCCCACATTAGAACGGTGAGCAACCGAGCAGCTTTTGTGCTCGGTCGCCTTCACTATTTGATCTGCAAGCGGAGTAAAATGTCCCTTAGAAATAAGGTGACACTTTACAAAACATGCATCCTCCCCATTATGTCATATGCCAGTGTGGTTTTCGCTCACGCGGCGAAGACACACATCAACCGCCTGCAAGTAGTGCAGTCTCGGTTTCTCCGTAGGGCCGTAGGTGCCCCGTGGTACATACGGAACGTAGATCTTCATTCCGACCTTGGCCTCTTCTCAATTCGAAAACACTTAAAAATAGCGTCCGAACGCTATTTTAAAAAAGCCGCGTCGCATTTAAATCCTCTAATTGTCGCCGCCGGCAATTACGAGCCAGACCCCGCGCACACATCATCAACTCGTCGCCGCCGTCCGCGGCACGTGTTGATTGATCCTCCCGACACGATCACCGCCCTCCTCGACCCGGGCGTTGAGAGGGCCACCAACACACCTACACCAGCCTCAAACAGACACCGATCTCGCCGGCGAGGTCGAGGAACCCCCTCTTCCGCTCGTAGGTGCATCTTTGCACCTAGGAGCGCAGTCACTACCTCTCCCCTCACGGTAACTGCCCAAGCCGAGGTCGTGCCCTCTGTGGCGCCCTTGAGCTAGTTGCCACCCCTTTTCGCCCTTAAGGCCTTGGTTGGAGTGCATTCTGCGCTCGCCACTCCTCCGGTAAAGCTGTAAAGGCCACCTCACGGCCAACAGTGTAAGTCCAAAAAAAAAAAAAAAACGAGCTACATTTTTATAGTAATATTAACGAAGATTTTATATGCTGTTACGTAAATCGCCGGAGGCCGTAGCTATACCTCTGACTCGGACGGACCTTGGATGGGTGACCGAAGCCGAAGGAAACCTTGCTTTGGACGACAATAGTTCCATGTAAATAGGTATGTAGTGTATTGTTCTATTCAATTTGATACAGTGCCTCGTAGCGCTCCCGGACTATAAGCTGACTTCTATAGAAATGGGTAATGGCTATCTTTGATGTTGATACATTTCTGTGGTCTCATATTTTACGTAATATTTAATGTTAAAATGTGTTTATATAAATACGTGAAAATGTAGCGTTTAGATACAGTAGATACCTACAGTATTTTGCCGGCAAACATAAATTATTTTCATCGGAAAAGCGAAGCTATTGTCCCGAATATTTTGCGATGACAATGAACGGTGTCGGCGGGTCGACCCCGCTAGGGATGTGCTGCGTGGCTACAATAATCGATATACTTTACTTTTTATTCGAATTCCGAGCGCATTTCGAACATTAACTATTGATTTCAAATTAATGAAATGCGGATTGGTCTAGCGAGTCACATTATGTAATTCGCCTGCTGTGTAAGTGGGATCGGACTCAATTCCTTGTATGGTACAGTACAAGTGTTGTTTAGTATGGCAACAATAAATGCATGTACTACAAATATACTCTCTAAAGACGTATGACTGCAAACAGAAAATAATTATCTGGTTAAAAACTCTCGATTATGATGCCACTGAGGCACTAGTGGAATTTATTGCCTAAACACCATTTAACTAGTACATTTCAGCCCACCCATTTACACAATAATCTTAATATTATAATTTTTAATTAAATTCATACTAAAATATGATAGTGAATTGCGTATGGTAACGATCAATACAGTATTCTAAACGCTCACACAACACTCAATATAAACGAATTGTAGTGTGACTGCTTACACACTACAATTTATAATATTAATACAGTAAAACATACAAAACGAATGCCAACTTTGTATTCTCATTCTCTTCGTTCACATATTATGCACCAACCTATCACTCCACATTATATCTATAAATTCCCATACTTCCACATAGTTCCCACACACATACACACTCACACTCACCAACACACACACACACACACATACACACTCACCAACACACACACAATTACTATTAAGCTTTTTTCAAATTTGTTAATCTTTTTCGTAAATTTTTTGAATTTTAATTGAGTAATTAACCGAGTTTTGGAGGAGCGAGGACTTCCACTACAAGTATTTTCATACTTACCGGAAGTTCTTAACCTACAGTTTTAAGGTATATTGTTAAAGAAAATAAACTTATTTTATTTTTATTTTATTTCATATGTTATCTGGCTATATTTATACCTTCAGGTTTTCTTCACTCAGATTTTATTTTCGAGTTATATATAGTATAACTAATGCGTACTTGTTAGCAAGCGAGTAGTTATTCTAGAATAATTTTGTCAATTATTATACTTAATAAAGTCCCTGACAAGGGAGAAGGATAAACCATGCAAAAACCAGAGGAATAAGTTCCTTATGTAAAGGTGGACATACATTTTTCGATACGAAGGTTGCTCAATAAATTTGAATATCGACATAGCCAGTGGCGTGTGGCGTGCCCACCCCGCGCGGCTCACTGCGGCGGAAATGTTATTTGGTCGGCATTATCGACAACCTCGCTGATTTTATTGACTTATTTCGTTTATAAATAACAACAGACGCGACGTTCACAGCTTTCGTATTAAAATTAACGCTGTCAGCGGCTGTGCGCCCGACCGGACTAATCAAAACATTAAAATTCTTATTTTTATAAAATGACATTTTGTGGCTACTATTAATACACTTTTCAAAGTTTTGTATTATCTCATAGTAAGTAACATTAAATATAAACTTTAAACCTTATACGAGTCCAGGTGACCAATGTATTTCATAAAACATGAATATATGTAACGTCTTATAAACGTCACTCTATCACAACAATTTCGTCTCTACAATGCAACACGTGTTTTACTTATATTTCTCCGCTAGAACAGCTATGACCCAATAAAATGTGAACAATAAGCCTAAACATTGCTTCCCGTAGCACGAGTCAGGACATTTCCATTACCGTGCTTCACTGCCATTCATTCGCGAGCTCTCATAGGAAACGAACCCGTACAGATATGGGGTTGAACAAAATTGGGAATACCCAAAGAATTCAGATATTACCGTAGAAGTAGCACAACATAGTAAAAACATCCCTGTATGATGTACACGCACACAAGTTACAAATGTACGCTTTGCGAGCACTAAGTATCCATCCATCTGTGTAAAGGCTTCGTTTATCTGAGGGAATGCCCATAGCGTACGAAAAAGTTGCTAGAACGCAGGCTTCTCGGCTTCAAAGGCCTTCAGGGGATTTAGCTTTCACATTTTAGAAATGACTTACAAATACATTTACAGAATGGCACAATACAAGTATAACATAATTTTTAGCGTCAACTCAAAATAGGTATGAGCGGAGGTAAGTGACTATAAACTTTTAGTTTTGTCTGTACTCAGCTTAGTACGACAATACAAATAATAATATTTTGAGGAAATACAAACAAAATGGAGAGCTACGCGCCGTACATTACACGGATTCCTGATTATATTACTCAGCCCTTCGTTTATAAGCCCTGTTGTGATCACATAGAGTTCATTTTGTCGTGGTTTGAGTGGCTCCGCGGTGTGGCGCTGAGTATCAACACAAATAATGGGGGAAAGCTTTAGATAAATCATATATCGGGTGCTACAGTGCGGACAGCGTGCATTGGCGACTGTTTCATTACATTCAATATCTATTCATATTATAACCTAAAAAAACAGATTTACTTAAATAACATATAAAGATTTAAAACTGTATTTTACATTCATTATTTTCTACGTTTAGGCAAATACATACTTGATAATTCAATATTATACCTAAAGCGAGAAGGAAAATAATCACATTACGAAATTGGAGCTAAATTATTGATGGGCCTTTCTATTAATATATAATAAAAAAGCCACATGCCAGGAACAACCACCCGCACTACTTCATATCTTTTGAAAGCCTATCATTTTCCTAGCGACGTCACCCTCAACTCGAATTTGTTGTTTTACCTCATCATAAATGAAGCCGATATTGTGCGGCCTCCCCACCCCGCCCTTTTTTTTTTTTATCGTTGGAAAATGCTTTATGCATCTCCCTACTATCCTCGGGGCCCTCACCCCCTCGGGAAATAAAACATCAATTTAAAACTAAGTTTCCTTGTTAACGCTTGATCTGTAAAACTAAACTAGAACGCACTTGAAATAACAGAAAATTAACTTTTATATTTATTGATATTTAAATTCTAGAAATGTAGAGTTATAGGTTGAGCTCCGGGCCAGAGCTATATTTTAAGTACCAAAACAGTATAAAGTCAATTGTTTTAATTAAGTATGTGCGTCTTGGCGGGTTATTGTTCAACAAAGACTGTTTAATTAAAATGGTTATAATAAAATGGCATTGAAATACGAGTCCTTAAGTTATACAAAATTACCTAGACCTAGTTATATAGGTAGGTACACAAATAATACGCGCCCACCGAGCCTACCTCTTACCTTGATTAAAATAAATGTTGAGTACTGATTCTAACCAATTGTTTGTTGCATAATTTTAAAATGCAATAATACACAACTCGGCCGGTCTAAGTGCCGGCAAACTTGGAATTTTACAAGCCAAAAATGTCACCTTATTTTACATAAAGTTTTTCGCAAACTTTTTGCCGTAAATATCTCTGTGTTGTTGGTTCCAGCCAGATTAAAATGTTTAAGAATTTAGATTTGGATAATTTAGGTTAATGAGATTTTTTAACAAAATAAAATTACGCTACATTTATGAGTCCCGCAGAGCAAAAAGGGACGGAGAATGAAAAATAAGATGTTAACTACAGTTATGTAGTTATTGCAGACTAAATATAATAATTTTATCCGTTAGGTGCAATGGCACCTAGTTTGCAAAAAAGTGTTATTCCGGTGAATTCGAACACCACTCGCCACTTCTTACACAACATAGAAATGCCTGCTTAATATTGCCGTAAGTAGTTTTAAGCAGCATTAAATAATAGTGATCATCTCATGATTATTATGAGTAGCGAGACCGCGTCCGGGTTGATTGAGCTCCTGAGAGATGGTGATGACACTCATCGCACGCCTGGCTCGAGACGCGAGTCTCTCTACACGTTACACACAAAATGGCTTCAACATAAACCATCCTCTAAATTGTGTGTGTTAAAGCTAAAGGCGTCACATCACCTCCTAGAGCTGCAGCTCTACTACAAGTATTCACGTTCGCGAGAGGTTGCCACTGTCCGCGTTATAATGAAAATTGTACAGCGCTCCCGCTCTCCAATAACAGACAGTTTACACTTTGTATCGACCGTATTAAGTGCCCAACTGAGCCCCACACTATGCTTTATATAATTCTAGAGACTTCACTAATTTACGTAGGCTAAATTACTGTTACACATTATAATGATCTTCAAAGTAAGCGTATAAACTAGACCCAATTTATACAGTTATATAAAGAGCAGTATAAAATACCTGTTTATAAATTGTTATGGGAAATAATATAGAATAAATTAGTTATTTCTTAAAATATTATTTTATCCAACCTTTTTACAGTACCTATGTAACGTACGCGTTCTTAGATAGTGTCATATACCTGACGGAGTGGGAACGTCTGTAGTGTTTGCTGACGTCACCATTGTTGGATTCCTGATGATGACTCATGTTTGGGTCTTTGAAAGGCAAATATCACAAATATCTGAAATATCACAATAAGCTTATAGTCGACAGGCAGCGTAACGACGTCCCAAGGAGGTCCATACTGCACGACAGCTCGAGCACGAATGCCTTGGCGCCGACAGTGCGGCCGTATTTATAAGGCTCGGCGCACGTGCACGTGTTCTTAAGTTTTTAGGTTGTGTTGGAATTATCATAAGGAAAATAATGGCATGCTGTTTAACGTTAATTTCACATCTTAACAAACTCAAATTAATCGATTGATGATTTTAAAATAATCAGATTATCAAACTTAATTATTCTTGTGTTTATAACAGGCCAATTGTTGTATTTACGCCGACATACCTAATTTAAAATCGGTTTGTGACACAGCATGCACTGGCACTCTTAGTCGCAAGATAAAAATACGCAAATCTTCAAACTTGAACTATTTGTACGTATCGATTACTTGAAGTGCCCAGTGTACGTGACGGTAGCTGGTACAAATGTCTAACTAAAATACTTAGAAGATATTCCTAAACGGTATTACAGACATAAGTTTAGTTGTTCACGAGTTATTCGCTCGGAAACGGTCACGTAGTGAGACTGAGCGGAGTAGAATTGGCCAAACCTAATTTCGGAGATCGCCTCAGGTGCGCTGCCAACACTCGCGATTATAGAAGCCACGCTAAATAAATAAGCGTTTCTTGGCTGTTTCGACAATTTAAAAAGTCGTAGTCGAATTACTTGACATGACAAATTGATGACAAATCCATTAAAAATATTAAGTCTGCATTTTCTACCGCCTCTATTATGGAGAGTGTTCCGAGGAATTGTTCGGTATTATACCTGCCGCTGAATTCCACCATCGCACGGCTCGCCACAGACTGCATTACCATCCTCACCATCTGGATGAATGGCGTTCCAGTACAGTGCGATTTACCAGGAATTTTCTTCCTCGCACCACCAAACTGTGGAATGAACTTCCTGCAGCGGTGTTCCCGGATCGATACGACAAAGGTACCTTCAAGAAACGAGCATACTCATTCCTTAAAGGCCGGCAACGCACTTGCGATGCCCCTGGTGTTGCACGTGTCCATGGGCGGCGTTGATCACTTACCATCAGGTAAAACGTCTGCTCGTTTGTCTCCCTATCAAAAAAAAAAAAAGTTATAATTTGTGAACAAAAAATTGTCGTAACTCGTAAGTGCTTACAATAATCAATAGGTTTTCTAATACTACCGCGATACCGTCTCACGGAACTACTGCTCTTCCCGAAGGGTACGCGACACCCATCATCCATCCATCCTCTCACGTCCGAGTTAATTGAATTAGCTGCGAAATGGCGCCGTAATTCCGTAAACCTCAGGAAGGTTATTCTGTGAACACAGCGTCAGAGTTACTCGCCGATAAGCCTCGTCAACAGGCTCCGTCTTCGATACAATTGATTTTCGATGCAAGACGGAATAGATTAAAGGTTTAAATTTAGCTTGAGAATTGTTCTTATATGTCAATTTTGTTTACTGCTCATTAAAACGTTGCTTGTTTATATAAAGTTATGCATATGCGTTTTTTTAAATATGTATTTAATAATTGACGGGATGATATTCTTATGTTGATGGAGTAGGCGTTACCTTAATGTTGATCTAAGTATATTCCGTGGCGTCGCAGCGTTTATTAATAAATGTGACCTGTTATGATATGTTCTCAGCAATACAATCTATTTTTCATCTAGCATGATACGTTAATCCTACAACTTATTCCTGGAGCATTGTTCGAGCAATGAACATTAACGTTTCGAACGTTTCTGTTTACCTCCCAATGTTTTTCGTGTAAACGTTCAACATCGAAAGCTGACTTGCTGTTGGTACTCCCATCACGTGGCTCACGCCTACAGAATATTAACTCGTGAGATAGCTCAGTATAAGCCGCCACTAACGCTGGGATCTCGGGGATTCCGGGGATCGCGGGGATCGGTGGATCCGAGCAGCGTTATTAGCCATCCGTTGTAATATCGAGGATTTAGTTAACCACACTTTTAGGTAGATAATAAAATATATTTTTCGTGTTTAATTAGAAAGAGCAAGTAAGAGAGCAAGTAAGAGTGTTTAGTTTTTACACATTCCGTCGCGAGCGGTGTCGCTCGCTCTCCTTACATTAAAAAATTCTAAGCTGCATAACTAAGCACAATGTCAACGACCTCAGTTTATGGTCTGTGAGCCTTGAAACTCAGGATCTTGACTTGACTTCATTTGGAACCCCACCATTCGTACAGTCCATGGTAAGAGCCATTTTTAAGGATGCCGGAGATAATATGCAGCAGCCCAGAAGCCAGAGCATGTTAGCCAATTTCAGATAATATATATCTATATTTTATTTTTTATGTTTATTCTGAAACACGTATTGTTTAATGTAGGTAGGTATGTAGTAAGGTTTACATTCCGTGGATCAAGTCAGACAATAAATATTTTGCCATTTTTACGACGTTCAGCCTTCAATTTCACCCTTTAATGGGTGTCCTTACGGGGAACGATTTTTGATAATATAATTGAAATTGCACTAATCTTGAAAACTTCGCTCAAAAAATTATAAAATCTGGTCACAAACGAGAGATTTATGAATTACATACGTTTGAATTACGAATTATGAATTAATATTATGAATTACGACTAAAATAAATATGTAGGTACATCAGCAAAAAAGGGCGTACTGTATAGAGTGTAGATCTGCCTACCCCTCGAAAAACACAGACATCATGTAATAGTAAAAAACATGCTTGAATATTATACAAACCTTTTTTTTTTTTTTTCTTTCGTGGGAAAATCCTTTATGGATCCCCTTCCAGCCTCAGGGGAGAAGGAAGGGGTATGTGGGAGTCCCCGGCAGATTGCCGGTATACCCACTAAAAACCCACGGTGTACCACCCGCCGTTATGGAGGGATGCAACGGGATCGCCAAGGCATGTACCGCAACACCCCAGCGGTTCGCCTGGCTAAGTCGCCGGGCCCGGCCCAGCTATTCGCTGGGCCCCTGGGACGGCTTGGTACAACCCCAGCCATCCCAACGTCCGCCGAAACCGTGCAATGGGTGACAGGTCCCCCAACCTATCACCCTGGTTTCGGCCAGTGCCATGTGGCACTTATCTCCCCTTTGAGGCGGAGGGGTTACAAAGTGCCCCCCCCCATTTGGTGGCCCGATGACCGACCCATATCCGCGCATATTGCGCACCTCTTTGCCGCCTCGCAGCCCGACGCCTTATGGCCCGCGCCTCCACAATTGAAGCAGAGGGCCCCGCGATCAACGCCCGAAGGGCACTTCGCCCTCGTGTGGCCCACCCCCATGCACTTATAACAGCGCATGGGACGTTGTTCCAGCGACTCCAGTATCGCCGTACTCCACCCAACCTGTAGCTCCCCCTGCTCGACCAGAAGCTTGGCCGCTTCCACCGGGCAGTCCACCACTATGGCCCCCATCCCACTCGGGCCATAGCGGATCTCCCGTCCCTTCACGAGCTCCACCTCGCACTTGCCCATCCGCGCCACCGCCGCCAAAACCCCCTCCTTAGTTTCAGAGTCGTCCAGCTCAGAAATGCGTATTTCTACGCACTTCGTCGGCCGAACGACCCTGGCCACTCCCTCCAACGCGACGGACAGCGTTTTAGCCAGCTTGTCCGCCTTCTCCGCCGACTGCCCTTCCGGAAGTTCCAGAATCCTGGCACCGGCGGCAGCCTGGCGGAACCACAGGGACTCTATACCCAGTTCCGCCAGTTTCACCCTCTCCTTCGCCCTGGCTATAATCTGGCCATAGGTCACCCCCTTTTTCGCCGCCTTCTCGCACATTGTGACCACCACCACAGAATTGCGGGGTGGCTCAAGTTTCGGCCTGGCCGCTGCCGGCGCCGCCACCTTTCTCCCCTTCTTTCTCCCCTTCTTTCTACCCTTCTTTCTCCCCTTCTTTCTCCCCTTCTTTCTCCCCTTCTTTCTCCCCTTTCTTCTCCCCTTCTTCTTCCCCCCAACAAGGGTGAACCCTTCGCTGTCCTCTCCGCCTGAGATCACCGGGGGAGCAGCGGACTTTGGTGCACCCACCCCGAACGGCTTCCCCCTCCCTCCTTGGGCTCCAGACGGCCCAGGCCGGGCCCTCACCGGACCCTCCACCTCCGACATAGGAGCGACCGAAGAGCGGCACCTATCAACCGCTGAAGGCCGATCTGCGGCCACCGGAAGCAGACGCTCATCAATCCCCTTGAAACGGGCGTCTATCATCTCCACGAGAGGAGAGACGATAGAATTCCCCAACTCCTCCAAGACCGTACGCCCCACCTCCAGTGCTGGGAGTGGAGGAGTCTCCGCCTCCAAAGTCGCCAATTTCTCTCTCAACTTGTCGTTCTCGTAGGACAAGTCGACGAAATCTGATGAGGCGAGCGTTCCTCTTCATGAGGCGGCCCACCTCATCCTCATCCGTCTGCCTTCTCAACAGCTCAACAGGTCATTAACCACCCGCTGAAGACTCAGCGCCGATTCCTCGAGCTTCCTGGCCGCCGGCCCCTGGAGATAGACATAGACCACCTCCAAAATGTGCGCCCCTTTACGCCCCGCATAGGCCCTCAACCACTCTTTCGAGTACTCCCTTCCCTCCTCATACTCCGACTCACGCAGCTCCGCCTCCACCGGATCCAGCACCGGACTGGACGCCTTCCTGCGAGAAGCCCCCGACCTCAACACCCGGCCTGGGGTGGAGGTGGAGACGGAGGATCGGGAGGAGTCCCGATCCTCCGTCTCCACCTCCACCTGGCGGGCCCCGTCACGGGCGCCCTTCCCCCTCCGCAGGACAAGCCCTCCCCGCTGCGCCACGGGCAGCACCTTGGGCGGCACCGCCTCATCCTCCGCCTCCGAGCCAGAGAGCTCGGGCTCCGACAACTCGACCCGCTGCCTCCTCCTTCGACCTCCTCTGATGACACTTGAGTCAGACTCCATTGCTTAAAATTTCGACCGCTTTGGGATAGTATTGGTTCGTGGGTAGGCCCAGAACTCCGTTACGGTTTGTTAGACCTACACCACTACTAACAGAGGACACCACGAGAAGGTCACTATCCACCGCCCCCCAATATTATACAAACCTAGCAAAGATGAAATAAATAGAAAGGAAGGTACAGTGACACATAGTATCGCAGTTTTCCTGCGTCCTGAGTCAACAATAAGAACGCCAGGAGCCCGATTTATGTCGAAACAAAACGTCAAATTGGTTGTATTTTTAGGGTTTCGTACCCAAAGGGTAAAACGGGAACCCTATTACTGAGACTTCGCTGTCCGTCCATCCGTCCGTCCATCCGTCCGTCCTTCCGTCCGTCCATCCATCCGTCCTTCCGTCCGTCCGTCCATCCGTTCGTCCGTCCGTCCGTCTGTCATCAGGCTGTATCTCATGAACCGTGATAGAGAGTTGAAATTTTCACAGATGATGTATTTCTGTTGCCGCTATAACAACAAATACTAAAAAACAGAATAAAATAATTATTTAAGGAGGCTCCTATACAACAAACGTGATATTTTTGCTGTTTTTATAGATAATGGTACGGAACCCTTCGTGCGCGAGTCCGACTCGCATTTGGCCGGTTTTTTTCTTTTGTTTCGACATATCTCTAATAGAGATAGATGTCTATCAAACGAAAATCGACCCCAGGGTATGGAGGGTAGAAGTAAAGGAGTGTCATCTGTGTATTGAAAGAGTGTCCGTCGAAATGCATTAACTAATAGTTCAAAAACATATACTGTGGCGCTGGCGCGCTGGTGTCGACAAAGAGTATATATCGACGCCCTCCGGTTATAAACCACCAGCACCAGCACCAGTTGGCACCAGCGTTGCCAGACGTCCGGATTTTGGCAGGACGTCCCGATTTTGGCGGGACGTCCCGATTTTGAAATCAAAATTAAATGTCCCGCGCGGGACAGGCTCAGTCCCGCTTTTCGGAGATAACTCGACCATGCACGCAGTGTGCTCGGAAGCGTGGGTGGGTGGCACAGACAAGTGTGTACTGGCCACTCGTCGGTCGCGTAATGAAGATAAGAAATAATTTAATTTAATTGATTTCAAATAAAAAGATAAATATTTGAAAACTTCTGATTATAGGTATACGTTTTTTTACTATGTCCCGCTTTCGAAGAAAGAATCCCGCTGTTTTCACTCAAAAAGTTCCAAAATCCCGAATTGGCAAAAAAAACTGGCAACGCTGATTGGCACCTACTCCAAACTTGTGAGTATGTAAATAGTTAGTTCTTTTGGCATGTAACTACCAATTTAAGGTTTACGGATTTTTTCCTTTATTTGTGCGATAAAACCTTGCCAAATTTCATTATTATAGGTCAACGGGAAGTACCTACCCTATTCCCTGCAAGTTAAATATGTGGCATAAACGGCCATATCTTTTAATTGTGTTGACTTAGAATTTTGTTTTTTTTTACGGTTCCAAGGCATTGCAGCCCTGAGTATTCGATATTAATTTCAACTTGATACCTCCACGTGTTCTTGAGAGAAAGACAGACACAGACAGACAGACGGACAACGAAGTGATCCTCATAAGAAGGTTTTCCTAATTTTCCTTTTGAGTTACGGAACCCTACACATGGAACGTTATTGTCTCCGTTTGAAAATCAGAACGGTATAAAAGCGCGTCATATCGCACGGATCGGTAGCAGTAGTTCATCTACTACAGTAGACGAATACACAAGGTGCTCTGTGTGGTAGAGGGTAGGCACAGCTGCACGCGCTCCTTCGAAATGGTAGTATGCCTTGCAGAACCTCATGGCGGCAGGTAAATTACAATCATCATTGGTACCTATCTTCTTATTGACATTGTTTCATCAATATAATATTGTTAATAATATTTGAGCTTGGCCCTTAATAGGCGAATTATATTTCAACGCACCTCTGCCTACCCCTTTGGGGAGCTATACAAGCGTGAAAATGTTTGATAATTTTGAGACATGTACCGAACATAACTCGACCGTTTATGTGTTAAAAGTAACGGATTATCTACTAATTATTTTTTGTAAGTTTAATTTATTGCAAAACTGTAAGAATAAAGTAAGTACTTATACCGTGTCAGTAAACACTTAACTATTTAAAAATACTTTTTTGCGTAGATATGTATTTCAACTACAAAAAAATAACTTCTTATTTAACTAATTGATATTGGATGGTATATCTAATCCTTGTCCCCGTTACGACACTTCTTTATGATAACGAGTTAAACTTTTACTTTTGTGTATATGTAAACAAAGTATATTAATGTTATAGCCAGGCCGGCAAAGTCAAAGTCAAAGTAATTTATTTGCGAATACTGGTTATTCTAAGGTAACAGTACAGGTCAATAAGTCAATGCTCTGTTTATAACTACAGGTATCTACTGCTGTTGACGGCAGTGCTCACGCTGCAGACAACTGGTCCTGAGGTGCAGGGTATCCTGCTTGGAGCCTCCAAGGGGTATACGATGCCTATAGGTGTTAAATTAAAAGGTAAGACCTAGTCAGAATGGTATATTTCATACATTTTGACTTAAAATTAAAATTACTAGTATAGTTCCAAATGGGTTGTGATGTTTGTCGTCCAGATAGGCAGGTGTTTGAGTACATCGTGGTGGGCGCGGGCGCGGCCGGCACCACGGTGGCGTCGCGGCTGGCCCTCGCCGGAGCCGACGTGCTGCTCATCGAGGCGGGGGGAGACCCTAGCTTCCTCACCAAGGTATACCATCAATTTGATGGCGTTATATCTTGACATTAACCTACGTTACTGTTTTGGCACTGAGCGTTGACCATATATTTGACAGATCCCGGGAGCGGCGATGGCCCTCCTCGGCTCGCCCATGGATTGGCAGTACCTAACCCTGCCGAACAACATGTCGTGCCTATCGTCGCAGGGCGCACAGTGCCGCGCCGCGTGCGGCAAGGGTCTGGGCGGCTCCACCTCCATCAACTACATGCTGTACACGCGCGGCAACCGCCGGGATTACGACGACATTGGCGTGCCCGGCTGGAGCTACGCGGACCTGCTGCCCTACTTCCGCCGGCCGGAGGGCTTGCAGGACCAGCACTTGCTCCCTGAATCGTCGGTACCGTACCACAACACTACCGGGATCATGAAGATCGGGTTTTTCCCAGATCCGAGGAATCCCTGGCAATCGAGGCTCATAAATGCCTACAGATCCCTACAAATCCCTTTCAATCCAGATATCAACGCGGAAACGGAGATCGGAATCACTAAACTATTGGGCTATGTGTATAAAGGGGAGAGGATGAGTACCGCGCGAGCGTACTTGTCGAGAGACGACGTAAAGAGCAAACTGAATGTAGCCAAGCATACGACGTGCACCGGAGTGATCATCGACGAAGGGAACGTGGCGCGCGGCGTCACGGTCGTGCAGGACGGGAGGACGATGAGGCTTCACGCGAGGAAAGAGGTGATCCTCAGCGCCGGCACGATCCGCACCCCACAGATACTGATGCTGTCGGGCGTCGGGTCGGCCGATCATCTCCAAAGCATGGGCATACCCGTGAAAGTGGATCTGCCAGTCGGTGATAACTTGAACGATCACGCACTGCCTCTGATGGTCATTCTAGTCGATAAAGGTACGGGGTTACGTAATGATTTGAAAGAGCTCGCGCTCAAGGGCGAGCAGCTCGGTCAGCTGTTGACGCGAATGCGAGGGCCGCTGACGTCGAACGGCCTCACAGACGTCAGCGCGTTCATCAACACGGACTGTTATGACTTCGAGCGGCGCCGCTTGATAGACAAAGGGCAACATTGCGAGTGGCCGAATCTACAAATTATACACGCGTACATCGACAGAAACCTGCTGGTTTTGGGGAAAAGCTTGTTAAAACACGCGATCGGCTTCGACGACAACGTCATCGATCAGCTGAGCAAGGCGAACGAGCAGTACGCGCTGCTGGTGGTTTCGCCGATCCTGTTACATCCGGCGTCGCGCGGTCGCGTCCGGCTGGCGAGCGCGGACCCACTGGCACGGCCTGCCATTTTCCCCAATTACCTTTCGGAAGAGAGCGATGTGGAGCAGATGGTGAAGTTTACCAGAGTCGTGCGGCATGCCGTGGGAGCGCGCGCGTTGCGGCGGCGCGGCGCGGCGGTGCTGCGACTGCGGCTGCCGGGCTGCCCGCCCTCTGGCGCCGGCTACTGGCGCTGCTACGCCCGGCACATGACGTTTGGCGTGTTCCACGCGGTGGGCACGTGCGCGCTGGGTCGCGTGCTAGACGCGCGGCTGCGCGTGCGCGGCGTGCGCGGACTGCGCGTCGCCGACGCGTCCGCGATGCCCACCGTGCCGCGATCCAGCACGGAGGCCATCGCACTGGCTATCGGGGAGAGGCTCGTCGACTTCTTGCGGGAGGATAACGGTTTTTAAGACTGTCTGTCTAGTGTATTTCTAGGCAGCTATAAATTAGAAAAGTATCTATCATCCGTAAGGAAAAGGTATAATGTTTATTTACGAAAAATTCCAAATCTTTAACAACTTGGTAGACGTTATTACCCAGACAGACAGTGGTAGGTCGAAAGTCTTGCATTATTGATCAATATCAATAATGCAATCATCCCGGGGCCCTCGTGCTGCAATCAGCACGAGGGCCCCGGGAGGGAGGGGAGGGGAGGCGACAATGTACCAACCTACTGGAACACTTGACCATAGACAACAACAAAACGTGACTAATAGGTTATAAAATATAATATGTCCTATCTATGTAATGTACCTGCGTATGGGCACATAATTTCTCAGATCACCTCGGGAGTGATCGTTTTAAGTACCTATACCTAGCCAAGTTAGATAAATAATGTCAGGAGACGATGCCTAGTTATTTATGAATACGGTTTATAGACATCAAAATTAAAATGATCGCAGCCGTTTATTTTTAAGCCGTTGATACCACCACGTAAGTATAAACCTTTACCGCACATAACGTAGAATACCTTTAGTCAATTAAGAATTAAAATTACTGATCACCAGCTCGCCGTTGGGCCGGAAGAGGAAAGGATCAAGAAATGGATTAGAATCGACACCGATCATACATTTAAATAATTTAAATAAGTACAGAGCGCCAGCGGTGAGGGCAAGGCTTTCCAGAGGTCTGTCTTTGTTAAAATAATTATAATTACCTTTAATTTATTCAGTAAGTAGATACGCAAGTCTTGTAAGTACCTACTTACCTCGAAAATATAATTTTGATGTAGGTACGTGAGTAATTTTATTATTTGTAGTTTTAAGAAGTTCATACATAACATGATACAGAACATGTTAAATGAAAACCGGTGTGTGCGTCACTCCACTCACATTATTACCATTCTTCAGCTCTTGAAAATATTAACCTCTACCTCTACGATACAAATCTCTTTTTCCAATCCCATTTTTTTCTTGACAACTCTGTGTAGAGTTGCCGTCTTTCAAATATAATTGAAAATGTTGCCAGTAAGGTATTAGAAATGCATATTTGAATATACGTATAGTTACGCTCATTGAAACAAATATTGTAACAGTAGGTAGGTAAAGCCGTCTGCAGCGAGTGTGAATATACGTATAGTTACGCTCATTGAAACAAATATTGTAACAGTAGGTAGGTAAAGCCGTCTGCAGCGAGTGTGAATATACGTATAGTTACGCTCATTGAAACAAATATTGTAACAGTAGGTAGGTAAAGCCGTCTGCAGCGAGTGTGAATGCTGTCATGCATTATCTTTATCGAAATTTATAAGGTACTCCTAGCATTACATCAATCGAAAACAATCCGTATCCAATGGATCCCATCACACATTCAAATAAAAGAAAATGATGAGGTGGACTTGCTAGCTAAGCAAGCCATAGGAGATGGAGTCCCGTTGTCAATTACCCCGCTTTACTCAGATTACGTCAGACAAGTGAAAAAATCCTGTTTGGAAAGTTGGCAAGAATACTTCGATGAACGATCAAAGTTGAAAGGCATATGGTTCCGTACTATCCAACCGCACGTGTCTAATATTCCATGGATTGACCAGATCAATCTAAATAAACTTTCTTTGGGCATTGCGCTTCGACTTCGCTCTGGTCACATACCTTCAAATATTTTTTTATATCTGTTGCGAAAAGTACCTTCTCCCAACTGCACTTCTTGCGGAGTGATTGAGGATGTTCAACATGTGTTAATGGAGTGTACTCGGAACTCGGTCTTGAGGAGAGATCTATTTGGACATAAGAGCATTTTGGATGTAGGTTTCTGTAACACTTTATTAGCTAGACCATCTTCACATGTAGCTAAACAATGATATAAGTTAGTGTAGGCACCTAGTAAGTAAGATACATTTTGTTCTGTTTCTATGAGGCGATATGGTCGCCAAAGCGACAAAGCCTTGCCAAAAAAAAAAAAAATCTTTATCGGGCAGTCGGCTTTGCCGTGTGAACAGACCCTTGCACGAACATTTCACATTGACATTAAAACAAATTTAGTCAATTATAAAACATCTATCATAAGAATATTGTCACACTTATGATCAGATTAACCTTTTTATTCATTTACAATACAGGGTTTATCAGAAGTCCGAAATAATACTTTGGGAACATATACGGTAGCTCATATGTGAATGATTAGTGAAGACAGTTTATACCTAACTATCATAGTTTCTGAGTTATAGACCTTTGAATATTTGTCACGGGTATCATGTCTGGCCTTTGGATACATCCATACATCCATAACATAGGCTACTATTCACAAAACAGAACTTGCAAATTTTACATAGGACTCGAGATATTACGAGATAAAGAAATAATTGACGACGATACCATTAAGTTGCATACCCGATACTGATGCAAACGTCAAAGTATTATTTCTGACTTCTGAAACATCCTGTATAATGTCGGTATGTATCCAGTCGGTGGGGGCATTGACACACAACTGTAAGTAATGTAATCCGACTAGACAACGGGACGAGTCTCGAAATCATTTAAAAAACCGTGATTACCTATGCAACTCATATGGTGGCTTTGTTGGTAGGTAGTTACGATATTGTGACCTCTCGGAGTTAGTTACCTATCTAAGCCTGCTCATAAAACTGGAGCAGTCGTCTGTCATACAAGCTTACCACATCCTTAGAAACAATTTTGAGAGCAAGGCCGCGGACTGTTCCATGTGAAGAAGATACATAAGTACGTAAGTAGGTCTACATAACGAAGACAGACACCCCATTATGAACGTTTAAGCGACAATTCCCGTGGTGTCATTGCATACAATTATGTAACGAGAACAGAATTTTTTTTTTTCTTTTCCAATCAAACATTCCCTATAAACACGTTAAAACTGAACAAAAAAAAGGAAAATTCGTCGGCCATAAAAGATACTGGAATCCAACGGCGCGGTAATAAAAAGCTTTGTACGCGAAACATTCGTAATACTCCTCCTAAAAATACATCTGGCATATACCCCGGAGATAATAATTTACATCGAAACATATGGTACCTACTTACGTATGTTTTCAGTGAAGAAAATAATGGTTTCAGGTGGGATTGGATTTATTCGACTGGAGTAACGGTTAATGAAAGACCGCGGAGTAGAATAACACAGGGAAAAGATGAAACATACGAAATTGGAGACATTTGCTTTTGGAATGCGAATCATTAAGTCCTGAAGTTGGAAAAAATAAACAACAGGTATTCACTGTTTTTCCTCATTTTGAAAAGTTTTTGTTTGGGTTTCGGCCTCAAATATGTTACGTAGACTCCAGCGATTAACGGGTACAAACGCACGCGTTGAAATCGTAGTAAAGCTACACAACGCTACGATTATTAATTACAATGAACCCTATAACAGATAGTGGACTTAATATATTGGTGATAAACGTTTATGTCAATAAATGTACGATCCCAATAATATGAAAATCTAACTGTATCCTGACTTCGGACTCCATCTTGCTACGGTGTGATCAAGAGAATCGACAATAAGCTCTAACAAATAGGTTTATCAATGTAAATGACTTTTCACCTTACATCCATCCCGTGGGCTGTATCTAAACACATTAAATAAATCCTCAAGTGCACAATGAACGGCCACTTACACAAACTGTTTACAGAACGCCGCAGCTCGAACTCGTCGTTGCCACGTGTCGCCGACAAAGAGCTTTATTAAGTAGATCAATTAAGACACGCTCACGAAACAACGCCTGAATTAATTAATACACGCAGGACGCTGATATTAAGCGCAGAGAAAAGGTAACCACTAATAAAACCCTCTGTTGTTCGTTTTTCCACGCTAGCTTTATGCCAACGATAAATTATTGGTTGGGAAGAAGGCGGCTACCTTTCAACATCCAGTGCGTAAAACAGACCAAATTCGTTACATAGTTATAGCCTTCAGTTACGATTCGACTTATACTTAAATATTGATAATTTAGTTAATTTAATAGTTAACAAAGTCGCGAGATTACCTACCGTTATTACTACTTACTAATATACATCTCTATGTACCTAATTTAGCAACGTTCCTAGATCGTTCAACAAGCTAGGTGTTCACAGACAGTCACCCGAGGATATTAACCCTGACGAAAAATAATTAAACTAACCATCAATTACCAACCACCTCACTAGAAAAGCTACGCATTTTTATTATCATAGCACAATAGCCTCAGGATTTTGGAATAAGTAATAGCTTGCTAATTAACTCGGTGGGTTAAAGGTAAACTAAAGCTACGATTCTAATAATTATGATCGTAAAATAACAGGGTAATAAATTGTTTATAAAAACTGCTAAAATATTTATTTAAACTCATGTAATATATAAACGGCAATAGAGTAGTGGTAAGACGAGCCGCCCGCGCCGCGCCACGACACACGATCGGTTCGATCCCCACCCTGGCCAATAATGAATGAACTTTTGACGTGGTCCACCCCTAGCAGGAGCATCAACCTTAATTGTCGAGGCTTACAGGCCCATGTTTCTGGTAATCCAATGTAATCTCACATTGCTAATAATCTTAAAAAACAACTTAAGCAATACCTACTCACCTGTGCCCCGTGTGTTATAACTACACGTAGATAAAGTTCACAAATCAGCAAGCTATGCAAATTGCTATAGGTAGGTATAAATAATCTTGATTTCGCAAATTAATCGCGTTACAATTGCGTTTTTAACAATTGAGGGGCTGAGCCGCAGACACGTCCACGGGAACGACTACTGTAATTTCACATCTCCTTATAAGACAGTGGATCCTATTATAATATATTGCGAAGAACCCACTGAATAATTAATATTTTGAAGCGATGGCTCTGTGCACTGTTGTTGGTACGAAAAATAAAAGGGGGCAGTTTCCAGATAAGTCCAATCCCAAAATTCTTGCAAAACTCGACCAGTACAATAATCTTAGCGGCTACAAATTCATAATAGCGAACGTCGCTCATAATTTTTTTAGTAATTTGTATATGATTTTTTTATGACTAATTTATTTACATAAGTGGCGATACGTTTGATGATGTCTGCCTACTGTCTACAAGCACCCTGAACCTTTGACTATACCTGTGGGACCGATTTGTTATCAAATCTGCACGCAGATAGTGTTTCTAGCATTCCTATACATATACTTGGTTCGAACTTAACTATAAGATAGGTACGTCAAATAGCATGTATTAAGTAACTAGGTTCTGGCTAATAGTGACTCATAAACCCTGCCAAAACAAACATTCGTTTTTAGTCTTGTACCACACGCTCGGAGTATCAATAACACCGACAATGGTTAGTAGATAACTAACCTTCTCTCCCTATATAGGTAGATACCTATCCGAGTCACGCACTAGACGGATTATCTCCAAAACTTACCTCAATTAAGTACCAGCTGGGAATACATGTTAATCACACATCACAGCAATATAAATTTGTACACTATTCATAACAGATAAAGTATCTTTTCGTGTAGCAATTATAAATAGGCAGTAACGGCATTAATGGCGCTCTTTAATGGAGCGACCTTGTTCGGATTTGTTCATAGGCTCGCGCTGTTTTTTTAAGAGGTTATTAGCCGGTTAATTATGGTTTCTTTTGTATATTAATAAATAAGGCTCTAATTACCTAATTACCTAACCAGCTCGGCGTATTATGAAACGTAATGTCGGACGTCTTTGTTTTATAATTAAATTATTTAAATTTAATTTACTATAATAAAATACACTAGAGTCGAACTCCGAATAATTACAATTGATAATTTATTACTATTTATTATGGACGTTTAAAATTGCTTGAGAAGTAATAAATAGTTTATCAGTGGTTAGTTGAATCTAGCGTGTCCCGAATAAGACATTGCCATTTATAAGCGACTGTATTTCAGATCTACATACTTTTTATGAAGTATGTAATTTTCACATCATTCGAAATTCGCTGACTGAGTTAATAAGTCTACTTAGTGTTCCTGGAGCCCGTGCAGGGCAGACAAATAAAGAAAGCATTTGGTTTCTACATTTATTATCTGTTACAACATACAAAACATGGAATAACAACAATAATACAATAATTATGCGTTTGTTCGGATGGCTTGCCGCGTAAATAGTGCCCGATGTATGCTAACAGATTGACGACTAGACAAAAAAAACAACGTGCATAAAATATAAATCTTTGGTCAACGAAATATAAATAATCTAATTTGGGAATTATCAGAAGAATAAGTATATACTTGGAAGATACAAAATGGAAACAAATGCTGTACACACATTCACATAATAATCAGTTGATAGCAAATATTTATTTTTTCAGTCTGAGACCGCCATCTTGTGGATATCATAGGAACCTAACTTGTACGCTTGATAGGGTTGTGAATTCAAATCATAGAGTACTCTATGATTCAAATAAAGCCCTCCAGCGCCATCTATTAATATAACCTTGCTACATTTCAAACTGGTTTCACATTACAATAGTAATCTGTTCGTTACATTAACTAAAGCAGACTTATAAGACATTCCACAATACAGAAGTATTATACAATGCTGTAAGGGTGCAATCATGTTGGTGGTAGTAGACATAGGGGGAAATCTGTAATTATAATGTTCAGTTACAATGAAGGGGGGGGGGGGGGTGGAAGCTCTATATACTATTCTACGTTAAAGCTACGTGTACGTTGCGTGCGAGATCGACGGGGTTCTCAGTTACGTTTTAAATTCAACAAAATCACACAATACTAGGGCCTTCAATATTTGGTACAGCGCCATCTATGGACGTTAAAGTTAATTTACAATCAATGATTTCTTTATTGTATTATAGTATTGTGCTTGACAAGCATTTCTAGCGGTTTCTCTATTTCGGATGCCTATAGACAGACTCCAACCCTAACTGTGGTCGATAAAATATCGGCGCGTGGCCTCACTAGTGCTTAACTATCGGAACACTTATATAATATTACAATTTCAATTCCTTTTCACGATTATATTACTTGTTTTATATCTAGTCATGTTGTACGTACCGCAAACGCGTGCGTGCGAACATAAAGATATACGAACGCACGCGCTGCGATATCAAACATAATATGAATATGAGACAGTCATATCATACTGTAAATGTTTATGTTAAAAATATCACCATTGTGTCTCTTGTTGTTGACATAATTTAAGTACCCTTACAATACTGGTGTGGTGGTGCAGAAGGACCACTATATAATTTAGTTGGTTTTAAGCCAATGCAGTCGTATTGCGACATTAAATGCAGTATTTATAGCCCGCTCAGTCCACGAGACCGCGCTTCACACTTCCTTGCGCCTAGTCAACGGCTTCGTAAGATAAGGTGGGAAGAATGGGCCGCGTCTTCATGAATTGAACGAGCTATAGCGGTCCTTTGGATCTATACCCTATTGTTGCAGTTGTCAACTAATATCCTTCACTTCAAATTCATGATAGCTAGAATATGTCCGGTGTAGACGTTAGACATTGTCACCTTGAAGCAATTAGACCATTGATAAAATACTTAATTTCCATGCCTTAATAATATAGCCATAGTCATTCCACAACTATTGTGTAGACTTGGGCGACAGGATTTTTGTGTAACTTTTCAAAGATCGTCTCATATGTTGAGTGAAGTATAATATGACTGTCCATTTTAAACCTTATCACTAAATACATTCAGCCTTAATTACATCAGCATAGAATAATACTATTCAGTACAATTAATTTTAAAACATGTGTGCATTCATCGTAGTCCTGAATACAATGACTTGGTAGTATAGTAGTCAATGTTATCATTGACAGTTGTTATGATTTTGTTCCATATATTATATATATTCTTTGGTGCGTACGAAAATATGCAGTTGTATGCAAAACTATACCTAATGCGGAACGCAATAATTACTATATTTCGGATCGAAGTCACTGTGTTTGGTCACTGTCCTTATTCTATGAACACTTACTGCTATAAATAAATGCATCGGTATAATAATAAACAATAATTACTTAATAAACAATGATTATACGTTTAACGTCCTGAAGACGACAAAATATACAAATTATACTGGAATAATAATAGCATCTGATTGGCCAGAGATATATAAAATGCCACTACAAAAACACCCATATTGTTAGACTTTTTAAGTCTAGATTTCTTTGATTGTATAATGTATCTATTAGCTAGCGTGATCTTTAAATTAGATTAAATCTACCGAACATTAGTGCATTCCTTTAATACAAATAACAGAAGCGATCGGATACGACAACTTTAATATTCCATCAATCAATAAACTAGGACTTACCATTATCCCTTTTTGCATTATTTTAATTGTTCATCCTTATAGATCTCAAAAAACATTTCTCGTCGCGGTGCACACCAAATTCGACTTTATTCAAATGCTAGGTAAGCATGTTCTCATGTGATTGCTAGTTCACAGAAAATTACATAGACAAACCAGGATATACCTTTAAGGAATATTGGTGTCGTGTAGTCAACAGTACGTGGCGTGGTGAGCGGTGGATGGTGTTATGCGAGAGCTCCCAGCAGCTGGTACTAAGCGGAGGATGGTGTTATGCGAAAGCTCACAGCAGCTGGCACGGAGCGGTGGATGGTGTTATGCGAGAGCTCCCAGCAGCTGGCACGGAGCGGTGGATGGTGTTATGCAAGAGCTCCCAGCAGCTGGCACTGAGCGGTGGATAGTGTTATGCGAGAGCTCCCAGCAGCTGGCACTGAGCGGTGGATGGTGTTATGCGAGAGCTCACAGCAGCCGGCACTGAGCGGTGGATGGTGTTATGCGAGAGCTCACAGCAGCTGGCACTTGCCGATCTTCCTGCGCCGGCGCTGCTTGTCCTCCTGCTGAGGGTGGTTGCGTATTATGCGGACCAGCTGCCAAACAACACATTACACAATCATTTATTTATTTATATGCAGGTTCTGACCCCAATATTCTTGTAGGCCCTATATTATTGTAGGTAAATTTCACTGCCCTAAAATATTGTGGTCCTGCTCACACACTACGATCAAGACAAAGACGGCAATATACTTAGTGTCAACAATATCAACACCGCCACTAACTGATTTAGGAACGCTTAAGCGACCGTAGTTAGAAACTCGGCGTAGTCTTGGAGTACCTTTTTGTATGAAGGCGTGCACTGTGGAAAGATTTTCGATATGCAAATCGTATATGACCGTTTACGTTAACTACATTTCATAAGATTGTTATTGTTCTTATGTTTGGAAATTAATCAAATATTTATCTGGATCCGGTGCGATCCCCATCAGCGGCGAGCATTGGAGATGGTGTTTACCGGGGTCGTCCCCGGTCCATGGCACGGTGCCCACGGCACCAGCGTCGCTCAGTTAAGGATCATACGATCAATACGTGTCGACTGGCGATATTTACCGTTAAACGTTCTCTACTGAAAAGCTAGGGTGCGTATAGTGCAGTGCGGGCGGCGGGCACCTCGTGGAAGGCGATGTCGATGTTGAGCGGCGGCTCCTTGGCGCTGGTCTCGATGTAGGGCGCGGCCAGAGCGCGCGCCAGCTCGCTCACCTCGTGGAAGGCGATGTCGATGTTGAGCGGCGGCTCCTTGGCGCTGGTCTCGATGTAGGGCGCGGCCAGAGCGCGCGCCAGCTCGCTCACCTCGTGGAAGGCGATGTCGATGTTGAGCGGCGGCTCCTTGGCGCTGGTCTCGATGTAGGGCGCGGCCAGAGCGCGCGCCAGCTCGCTCACCTCGTGGAAGGCGATGTCGATGTTGAGCGGCGGCTCCTTGGCGCTGGTCTCGATGTAGGGCGCGGCCAGAGCGCGCGCCAGCTCGCTCACCTCGTGGAAGGCGATGTCGATGTTGAGCGGCGGCTCCTTGGCGCTGGTCTCGATGTAGGGCGCGGCCAGAGCGCGCGCCAGCTCGCTCACCTCGTGGAAGGCGATGTCGATGTTGAGCGGCGGCTCCTTGGCGCTGGTCTCGATGTAGGGCGCGGCCAGAGCGCGCGCCAGCTCGCTCACCTCGTGGAAGGCGATGTCGATGTTGAGCGGCGGCTCCTTGGCGCTGGTCTCGATGTAGGGCGCGGCCAGAGCGCGCGCCAGCTCGCTCACCTCGTGGAAGGCGATGTCGATGTTGAGCGGCGGCTCCTTGGCGCTGGTCTCGATGTAGGGCGCGGCCAGAGCGCGCGCCAGCTCGCTCACCTCGTGGAAGGCGATGTCGATGTTGAGCGGCGGCTCCTTGGCGCTGGTCTCGATGTAGGGCGCGGCCAGAGCGCGCGCCAGCTCGCTCACCTCGTGGAAGGCGATGTCGATGTTGAGCGGCGGCTCCTTGGCGCTGGTCTCGATGTAGGGCGCGGCCAGAGCGCGCGCCAGCTCGCTCACCTCGTGGAAGGCGATGTCGATGTTGAGCGGCGGCTCCTTGGCGCTGGTCTCGATGTAGGGCGCGGCCAGAGCGCGCGCCAGCTCGCTCACCTCGTGGAAGGCGATGTCGATGTTGAGCGGCGGCTCCTTGGCGCTGGTCTCGATGTAGGGCGCGGCCAGAGCGCGCGCCAGCTCGCTCACCTCGTGGAAGGCGATGTCGATGTTGAGCGGCGGCTCCTTGGCGCTGGTCTCGATGTAGGGCGCGGCCAGAGCGCGCGCCAGCTCGCTCACCTCGTGGAAGGCGATGTCGATGTTGAGCGGCGGCTCCTTGGCGCTGGTCTCGATGTAGGGCGCGGCCAGAGCGCGCGCCAGCTCGCTCACCTCGTGGAAGGCGATGTCGATGTTGAGCGGCGGCTCCTTGGCGCTGGTCTCGATGTAGGGCGCGGCCAGAGCGCGCGCCAGCTCGCTCACCTCGTGGAAGGCGATGTCGATGTTGAGCGGCGGCTCCTTGGCGCTGGTCTCGATGTAGGGCGCGGCCAGAGCGCGCGCCAGCTCGCTCACCTCGTGGAAGGCGATGTCGATGTTGAGCGGCGGCTCCTTGGCGCTGGTCTCGATGTAGGGCGCGGCCAGAGCGCGCGCCAGCTCGCTCACCTCGTGGAAGGCGATGTCGATGTTGAGCGGCGGCTCCTTGGCGCTGGTCTCGATGTAGGGCGCGGCCAGAGCGCGCGCCAGCTCGCTCACCTCGTGGAAGGCGATGTCGATGTTGAGCGGCGGCTCCTTGGCGCTGGTCTCGATGTAGGGCGCGGCCAGAGCGCGCGCCAGCTCGCTCACCTCGTGGAAGGCGATGTCGATGTTGAGCGGCGGCTCCTTGGCGCTGGTCTCGATGTAGGGCGCGGCCAGAGCGCGCGCCAGCTCGCTCACCTCGTGGAAGGCGATGTCGATGTTGAGCGGCGGCTCCTTGGCGCTGGTCTCGATGTAGGGCGCGGCCAGAGCGCGCGCCAGCTCGCTCACCTCGTGGAAGGCGATGTCGATGTTGAGCGGCGGCTCCTTGGCGCTGGTCTCGATGTAGGGCGCGGCCAGAGCGCGCGCCAGCTCGCTCACCTCGTGGAAGGCGATGTCGATGTTGAGCGGCGGCTCCTTGGCGCTGGTCTCGATGTAGGGCGCGGCCAGAGCGCGCGCCAGCTCGCTCACCTCGTGGAAGGCGATGTCGATGTTGAGCGGCGGCTCCTTGGCGCTGGTCTCGATGTAGGGCGCGGCCAGAGCGCGCGCCAGCTCGCTCACCTCGTGGAAGGCGATGTCGATGTTGAGCGGCGGCTCCTTGGCGCTGGTCTCGATGTAGGGCGCGGCCAGAGCGCGCGCCAGCTCGCTCACCTCGTGGAAGGCGATGTCGATGTTGAGCGGCGGCTCCTTGGCGCTGGTCTCGATGTAGGGCGCGGCCAGAGCGCGCGCCAGCTCGCTCACCTCGTGGAAGGCGATGTCGATGTTGAGCGGCGGCTCCTTGGCGCTGGTCTCGATGTAGGGCGCGGCCAGAGCGCGCGCCAGCTCGCTCACCTCGTGGAAGGCGATGTCGATGTTGAGCGGCGGCTCCTTGGCGCTGGTCTCGATGTAGGGCGCGGCCAGAGCGCGCGCCAGCTCGCTCACCTCGTGGAAGGCGATGTCGATGTTGAGCGGCGGCTCCTTGGCGCTGGTCTCGATGTAGGGCGCGGCCAGAGCGCGCGCCAGCTCGCTCACCTCGTGGAAGGCGATGTCGATGTTGAGCGGCGGCTCCTTGGCGCTGGTCTCGATGTAGGGCGCGGCCAGAGCGCGCGCCAGCTCGCTCACCTCGTGGAAGGCGATGTCGATGTTGAGCGGCGGCTCCTTGGCGCTGGTCTCGATGTAGGGCGCGGCCAGAGCGCGCGCCAGCTCGCTCACCTCGTGGAAGGCGATGTCGATGTTGAGCGGCGGCTCCTTGGCGCTGGTCTCGATGTAGGGCGCGGCCAGAGCGCGCGCCAGCTCGCTCACCTCGTGGAAGGCGATGTCGATGTTGAGCGGCGGCTCCTTGGCGCTGGTCTCGATGTAGGGCGCGGCCAGAGCGCGCGCCAGCTCGCTCACCTCGTGGAAGGCGATGTCGATGTTGAGCGGCGGCTCCTTGGCGCTGGTCTCGATGTAGGGCGCGGCCAGAGCGCGCGCCAGCTCGCTCACCTCGTGGAAGGCGATGTCGATGTTGAGCGGCGGCTCCTTGGCGCTGGTCTCGATGTAGGGCGCGGCCAGAGCGCGCGCCAGCTCGCTCACCTCGTGGAAGGCGATGTCGATGTTGAGCGGCGGCTCCTTGGCGCTGGTCTCGATGTAGGGCGCGGCCAGAGCGCGCGCCAGCTCGCTCACCTCGTGGAAGGCGATGTCGATGTTGAGCGGCGGCTCCTTGGCGCTGGTCTCGATGTAGGGCGCGGCCAGAGCGCGCGCCAGCTCGCTCACCTCGTGGAAGGCGATGTCGATGTTGAGCGGCGGCTCCTTGGCGCTGGTCTCGATGTAGGGCGCGGCCAGAGCGCGCGCCAGCTCGCTCACCTCGTGGAAGGCGATGTCGATGTTGAGCGGCGGCTCCTTGGCGCTGGTCTCGATGTAGGGCGCGGCCAGAGCGCGCGCCAGCTCGCTCACCTCGTGGAAGGCGATGTCGATGTTGAGCGGCGGCTCCTTGGCGCTGGTCTCGATGTAGGGCGCGGCCAGAGCGCGCGCCAGCTCGCTCACCTCGTGGAAGGCGATGTCGATGTTGAGCGGCGGCTCCTTGGCGCTGGTCTCGATGTAGGGCGCGGCCAGAGCGCGCGCCAGCTCGCTCACCTCGTGGAAGGCGATGTCGATGTTGAGCGGCGGCTCCTTGGCGCTGGTCTCGATGTAGGGCGCGGCCAGAGCGCGCGCCAGCTCGCTCACCTCGTGGAAGGCGATGTCGATGTTGAGCGGCGGCTCCTTGGCGCTGGTCTCGATGTAGGGCGCGGCCAGAGCGCGCGCCAGCTCGCTCACCTCGTGGAAGGCGATGTCGATGTTGAGCGGCGGCTCCTTGGCGCTGGTCTCGATGTAGGGCGCGGCCAGAGCGCGCGCCAGCTCGCTCACCTCGTGGAAGGCGATGTCGATGTTGAGCGGCGGCTCCTTGGCGCTGGTCTCGATGTAGGGCGCGGCCAGAGCGCGCGCCAGCTCGCTCACCTCGTGGAAGGCGATGTCGATGTTGAGCGGCGGCTCCTTGGCGCTGGTCTCGATGTAGGGCGCGGCCAGAGCGCGCGCCAGCTCGCTCACCTCGTGGAAGGCGATGTCGATGTTGAGCGGCGGCTCCTTGGCGCTGGTCTCGATGTAGGGCGCGGCCAGAGCGCGCGCCAGCTCGCTCACCTCGTGGAAGGCGATGTCGATGTTGAGCGGCGGCTCCTTGGCGCTGGTCTCGATGTAGGGCGCGGCCAGAGCGCGCGCCAGCTCGCTCACCTCGTGGAAGGCGATGTCGATGTTGAGCGGCGGCTCCTTGGCGCTGGTCTCGATGTAGGGCGCGGCCAGAGCGCGCGCCAGCTCGCTCACCTCGTGGAAGGCGATGTCGATGTTGAGCGGCGGCTCCTTGGCGCTGGTCTCGATGTAGGGCGCGGCCAGAGCGCGCGCCAGCTCGCTCACCTCGTGGAAGGCGATGTCGATGTTGAGCGGCGGCTCCTTGGCGCTGGTCTCGATGTAGGGCGCGGCCAGAGCGCGCGCCAGCTCGCTCACCTCGTGGAAGGCGATGTCGATGTTGAGCGGCGGCTCCTTGGCGCTGGTCTCGATGTAGGGCGCGGCCAGAGCGCGCGCCAGCTCGCTCACCTCGTGGAAGGCGATGTCGATGTTGAGCGGCGGCTCCTTGGCGCTGGTCTCGATGTAGGGCGCGGCCAGAGCGCGCGCCAGCTCGCTCACCTCGTGGAAGGCGATGTCGATGTTGAGCGGCGGCTCCTTGGCGCTGGTCTCGATGTAGGGCGCGGCCAGAGCGCGCGCCAGCTCGCTCACCTCGTGGAAGGCGATGTCGATGTTGAGCGGCGGCTCCTTGGCGCTGGTCTCGATGTAGGGCGCGGCCAGAGCGCGCGCCAGCTCGCGGCCCGCCTCCTCGCTGACGGCGCGCGCCGCCACCAGGTCCACCTTGTTGGCCGCCAGCAGCATCGGGTACGTCTCCCTGCCACATCGCATACACGCCACACTGTAGCCAACGTATTTACAAAAGAAATACAAAATACCTACAATAGCATTTTAACAGTTGTTACAAAAGTGTTCTGTCTACGAGGTCTGGACTAAAACTGTCTATAAGTATATTACACCACTGATAAAATAAGTTCTCTCTCCTGAACCCTATTATTATAGGTGAGGTATAGAGTCAATAATGTGAAGAACCCACTAACATTTTCTACCATCTATGATGTGGGGATTGAGTTTATTAATGTTATTCTTATACAGGGTGGAATTTTGTAATGCCACCTGAAGGGAAAGTACTCTTAATACTGTAGATAGAAAATAGTACTCAAAGAAAACATTCCTTTATTTTTGAAAAGAAAGAAAACTGCATTGAAAGATTTTTGAAAAATCGCTTGCCACACCCGGGAATCGAACCGACTAAATGCAATCGAAAATCTTTGGATGCAAATTTATTTCTTTTCTTTCCTGTATACCTATTTGAAATTGGGGAAGATTTGTTTAAAGCAAGTCCGCTTTATATAGTAAATGAGTTCACCTGTCCTTGACGCGCAGTATCTGCGTGTGGAAGTGGCGGATGTTGTCGTAGCTCTGCTTGTCGGTGACGGAGTACACGAGCAGGAACCCGTCCCCCTTGCGCATGTACTGCTCGCGCATCGCGCTGAACTCCTCCTGCCCGGCCGTGTCCAGCACTGGGATCGACAACCGACACTCACTTTAACACTGTTGTCAACTATTACACAAATCATTCGAAAGCCAAAAAATGATGCACCACTGCCTACCCCTATAAATGACACAAGCATAACAGAGTATGAGAATAGAGAACATACCCCGCTTTCCTCCCCCCTTCCAACCTTTAAATCCTGTACAGCTTCTATTGTACACATAGTTTGTGCAGTTAATTATTTCTGTGTGTTTGAATAGTTTACCTCACAGGAAATGCATTCCGGATGAGTGGTAGAGATACTATTAATATTTTGGTTTATTGACGACTCATAAATACCTGTACCTACTGTTTGATATTAATCAGAAAATGTGATTATGAAACGGAAGCATCATCAGAAATCTATGTACTACAATGTAACAGTTGGAGGCACTCACCGTCGAGTACGCACCACTGTCCGTCGACCTCCGTGTGCTGGATGTACGAGTCCTCGATGGTGGGGTCGTAGTCCGTCACGAACAGCTTCTGGAAGAACTGGATGGTGATGGCGCTCTTGCCCACACCGCCGTCGCCGACCACCACCAGCTTGATCTGGAAACCACATACACTAATCAATTACATTCTTACGCAATTACTAATGTAGTTATTATCATTATGAAGGAATTGTGTCAGAAACCTTTATCAGAGTACAGTCGGCGCGCAAGTTGAATGCCAAGTTCAGGAATGTGGTAGTGCTGTGACCGTGTCGATAAATTTCAACACTGTTTTAAGTTTATCATTTTACACTAGGTTAACATAATGAAAACAAATAAGATAATGATTTTCACACATTTTTAATAATCATTTCATGCACGATCTAAACCATTATTTACAGTAAATGTCAAAATTTTGTTCTGTTTGTCTTCAGAACACATGGCTAGAACATTTTTCGCCATTTCTCGTGCTTGACGATGAATAAAAACCCATTTTTTTTCAACAGAACTTGATGGACTCGGATCAGTCATTATAAAATTATTAAAAACAAAAAGTATAACACGGGTATTAACGCGGTAACACGGTAAGCGTACGATGACAGCACAGCACAACACTACACAGCAGGCGTGCGAGACGAGGCGTGCGGTCGGCGGGAGGAGATGCCCCGCCCTTTACCTCAGGCCCCGATTGCATTCAACTCGCGCGCTAATGACAGCGTTAGTTAAAGGGTCACAGAGAAGTGATTACAATATTGAATTATACTTATCGGCTTTGATTTGCATGTAATTTTTTTGTTTTTTACAGATAACAAAAACTCGTTGTATGCTCCCAAACACAGGCACTATGGGTACGAAACAATGGACTGGGGGCGATCCCAGTTACACCCACATGAGAGCCAAATCCGAAAAAGCCATTTTGGAAACTGGATGATATATTGTGTTTGTACAATAGAAGATGCAGTGGGCATGTCCATGGAAAGGTTATCTAGTCATTTTATTCACAAACAATGCTTTCTACATTTTGGGTAATATGTCCAAGACTTTAGTTGAAAAGGAATTTAAAAAAATACATCATCACGCCTGTATTCCCCGAAGGGGTAGGCAGAGGTGCACTGTAGTGCACCTACACTTCGCCGATGTATTTTGGTCCCAATGTAATAGGGGGCGAGCCTATTGCCATTATAGCGGGCACATTCCCCCTCAATACGAGGGAGATTTGGGCCATAGTTCACCACGCTGGCCCTGTGCGGGTTGGTGAACTTCACACGCCTTTCTACAGACGTGCAGGTTTCCTCACGATGTTTTCCTTCACCGTTCAGCAAGTGGTAATCATTGTTGAAAATGACATGAAAATTATCTCAGAGGTGCGGGCCTGGGATTTGAACTTGCACCCCTTAAGTTCAAGGCGGGCGTTTTTGCCCACTAGGCTACCACTAAGGAATTAGATTTAAAAAATAAAAACTAACACTGTCACTGTCCTTGAACAAGGACATTGTGTTGCATTCACATTACACAGCTGAAAGGAAAGATCACACACTTGAGCATGTCCACAATTAAATGATGCTAAACCATATACATCAATTATCTGGTAAGTAACTATGTACTAAACTCATATGAAATTTGTAGTACTCATTATATCGTTATCAAACTAAACTACACTAAATCAAGTGAAGTGTTGTCCTTTTCACAACAGTCATGTTTGAGTGAGACAGCTATATTTATAGTGGTGGCAAACATAGGTCTAACATATCTTGTATAGTATTCGCGTAAATATAAGAAAACAATATAGAAAATACATTTTATCAAGAGACTATGTTTCACCCCTCAATATGAAGTGTATTAAGTTCTTAACTCATAATTGATCAAAATTGACTGTAAAAAAATTTAAAGTGTGTAGACCATTATGTTCCTACTTATTGTATTAATTGTTATCTATAAGTACATAGATATTAATATCCATTAAAACAATCATAATAACTAATGTAGTGATTTTCATGGTTTGGCTAAATCCAGATAAAGTTTTGGCGAACAGCTGTTGCAAGTCAGAGTGGCCATCGTACCTTAACATAGATTAAAACTACACATGAAAGTCTAACGGACTGACCCCTCCCAGACAGGTTAAACTTTGCAGTTGTTTTAACTTTCAATTTGGAACTGAACACCATTTAGTTTAAATTTAGAACTGCTGACCACATTAACTTATACAATGAGTATTCTGAATGGAAAGATGCCTTAAACAAAAATATATAATATTACATAAACCTATTTTCTTTATAGAGTACTTTACATGAGAATTTATTTAGAAGTCAACCTTACACCACAGAATGACACCACATTTATTAAGTAAGTTATTGGGATCACTCACAGTGCAGAAAACATTGACAAGATTGAGTACAAGTGTTGCTTAGTTTGTGAATTTATTAAAAAAGATGGAACTCCTGAGGCCATTAAAGATAAAACCATTAATAATAAAAATCACAGGTAGCTTCACCACCGTTCCCTGCCCGCACCACTGCCAAATAACTTAACCATTACCAAACAACAGAGATGGCTAGTGCCAGTAGCAACACACCATTATATTCACACACCATATTAGGGAACAATGTAACATTATTGTTTCATATATTATAATATTGCCACAAGGACAATAGCTCTGTATATGTGTCAAGTTACATACTTAGCTCAGGAGATAGATATAAGGATGTTTAACTATTGAATTACAAACAAAGACAAAAGTAGAAACTTTATTTTCATGTATATTCACTTCAACCAGTTGTTATATTGCAAGTAATTATAGCTATATTATTAATTATCCTCTTATATCCACCTCTTACAAACAATTATCTAAATCACATTTAACAGAAATTATATATCTGTCTCTCAGCCACATATTTGTTGATTGTGGAAGTAAATAGATATCTATAAAGGTTGGCTGAGAAAAATCATCAAAGAAACCTTGCCTAAGAAAACAAACTGTCAAACAAACCCATGCATGACATCAAAGCTTTTGTTGTTCCAATAAGATAGCTAATCTGTTTGTTTATTTACAGTCTCAGAGAAATACTCACAGTGGGCAGGTTCTCATTAGGAGGGCCGGGTCGTGTCATTTTCGCTCGACGGCGCTTCGCCCCGCCACTATCTCCGGCACAACAAACTCACCACTCATGGAATATTATCTGCCAAAACACCGAATATTACCTAGGTATCGCCGAGAGGCATTCTCTACAGTATTTTTATGTCCGCAGGTTGGCAGTACCCAGTACCCTCTCACGCCCGACACAAGATACATTACAGCTGATTACTGCGCGACTAAAACGAAATAAATAAAGTCACTCACCTCATTGTAAACAAATATCTGTGCCGCGAATAGTTTAAGGACGGAATGATTGCAGTTTAGTGGCAAAAATCGTTGAACTGAACACAAACATAAACGAATAATTGCGATTTTCTCGGAATGACGAAACAAATTTATTCACAAACTCAAATCCTGTGACGTTTATAGTGATGTGCAAGTGATGTGCGAGTGTCTTTACGTTATTTAGAAAATCGTAATCAAGATGTTGATGCTTGAGCACGATAGTTAATGTAAGTTGTTTTTTTACATCAACATTTAACTTGTAATTATATAAAAGTAAAAGAAGTGATTGTTTAGGAAGAATAAATATTATGTTTAAGAAGAAATACTTTTACTAGGTGTATGAGAAATATATTTCTTATATAAATAGACATTTGTAACAGTCATACCTTAGCTACCAATGATTAAAAAAAAAACATTCCTTAAAATATAAGGCCCGACTCCACATCGATAGATAAAAGAGATAGATAGCCCAGGTAATTTGCATTACAATAGTTCACTTGGTACCTGACTTGTGGCATAATAATAATAATATATCGTTTATTACATATTTAATTAATCAAATATTTAACGATAGTAACGCTTGTGGTCGGTATTTCTATATTTTGAAAAAATTACCTTGAACATCACTTGTTAAAGATATCTGTCAAGCCATAGACTTATAAAAAGTGAAGTGAAGTGATAGATCTGTCAAAACAAAAGGGAGCGTCCGAACTCATACTACCTAACTCGTTATCAAGGTAGGTTTCGTAGCTAGAAGTAGGTGTTGTGTTCCATCTACCCTTATCCCATGCTAGGAGGGGTCGGCACAGCATGATTTCACATGTTGTTGAAGATTTTGAAATTGCTTTAACTTTCGTGTGCCCGTTTTTTTAGGGTCCCGTATCCAAAGGGTAAAACGGGAACCCTATTACTAAGACTTCGCTGTCCGTCTGTCCGTCCGTCCGTCCGTCCGTCCGTCCGTCTGTCACCAGGCTGTATCTCATGAACCGTGATAGTTAGAGAGTTGAAATTTTTACAGATTATGTATTTCTGTTGCCGCTATAACAACAAACACGTATTGTAGATACTCCCTTTATTATTATTTTAATGAAATATATAACATCCCACAACATTAAATTGTAACATTTTAGTAGTATATTATAGTATTTGCTTATTGTGTCGTCTATTCCCTTTTTTATGTGTTATTTTGTGTTGTTCAGACAGAATTAACCGGCCAATCCCAATAAAAAGTCCACTTTGGTATAAACGCCAACTGTTCAATCAATCTCCATCGTGTCTCCTCTACTACGTCCACATTGGCAGAATCACATTGGGCCTGACTCAATGGAAAGAGGCCAATAGCACAAAAAAAAAACAAACACGTAAAAACAGAATAAAATAAATACTTAAGGGGGCTCTCATACAACAAACGTAATTTTTTGCTATTTTTATAGATAGTGGTACGGAACCCTTCGTGCGCGAGTCCGACTCGTACTTGGCCGGTTTTTTTTCTCGCTCATCTCTGGTGCCCCCTAGACGGGATGCCCTAAGGCTTAGGCTTATTATAAGCAATTGCTTAGGGCCTAAGCAATTGCCTAAATAGCCCATTGGCTAATCCAGGACTGCTCGATATGAATAAATCTATGAAATTTGATAGAATATGATGAAAAACGGCTGTAAGAAGAAAAAAAATGTCTATACAGTTGGCGCATTTTGGAACTTGGGTAGTACCTTCCTTTCTTCCTCTTACCTACATACTTACCTTCCTGAAGGAAGGTAGGATACCTTCTTCCAAAACCTAGTGCGAACAATATTTTTATTTATTTATTTCATCATGACAGGATCGCATTGTATTTCATTAATTAGATAGGTAGGTATAATGTACCTATCTACCTATTTTTATACGTAGGCTAAGCTAAAGTTAAATGATAGTTTCGTTCAGAGAACCATAGCTCAGCGCACCTACATACAAATATCTGGCTGCCTATAATACGGGGTAGACAACGAAAAGCAGTAAGTAGGTTGTAAGTAGGTACCTACCTTCCTAAATGTCGCAAGCAAAAGGAGGCTAGACCAATATTATCTACCCACCTACAGTTAAGTACAGTCTAAGACTAAGCAACACTTGTACTGAGGATACCTATCGAAAATAAACTGGAGGCGATCCAAGACATACTCAGACTGTGAACAATAGACAAAAATCAAAAGTCCCGATGGAAGTCGAACCCACGACGACCCGGAGCAGTGATCCGAGACGGAGAGTAGACCAGAGTCACCGGACGGTGGTTCACACCTTTCACCACCACATGCTCAGATTCGAATGTGTAGGTGCTTCATTACTTTTATTCACGTCAGGGTATTCCGCCTGGTTCAATTAGAGGCGTTTGGTTACGACAATCACATCAGCAGGGGTTGCTTCCTCGTGCAGGCGCTTCGACACAAGGTGCACGGCAGCGGGTGTTACATCGACTGCAGTGAAATTGAACACTGCACAACCCTCGATGCCTATTGATAAACAAAATGAAACTGCGGCCTCAGTACGCCTGCCAAGATAAGACATTTTCTCACGGATCGTGACGTCATTTTTGTGGCAAAATCGTTACGTCTTATTTGCTAGCATGGCGTAAATATAAAATGGGTTTGACAGTTAAATACAACGTGTTTGACGTATGGATAAGATGTTATATCTTAAGTGCTAGCATGGGTTACCAAAATGTACCATAGAGACACGAATTTGACAGGTCAACGTATAGAAATTTCTCACGGTCAAAGGCCGGTGATGAGAAAATAATTAGGCTGTAAGAAGTACATAAATATAGCATGTTATACACTATTATAACAAATAATACTTATTTTACTCCATCCTTCGCCAATATCAAGCGGACTACATGCAAAATTCTTCCGAAAACGAACACGTAAATTTATTTTCGTGTTCGACAAACAACAACAAAAAAGTGTAGAGACATTTCTATCTGTTTTATTTTCTTCCGAAAATCCCCATAATCCTACTCCACGTGATTTAAAATCCATATTTTACAAAAAATCTGTAGGTTTGAGGTTAGATTTTGTTTGGCATCATACTTTGCGTGCTTTTTGCCGTTTTACAATGTAAAGTTCTTTAAATTGGCAAATAAAAATAGTATAGTGCCCAAGAAATAAATTTTAAGCATAATACCACCGACCAAATGATAATACGTAAAGCTTCCGGCATAATAAAAAAGAAGTTATGCCCAAAGATATTTTTAATCTGTGCATAAATAATCTAATATATTCTATGATGTGTATGCAGCATCTTTTTTCTTTGTAAAGCTCCGTCTCGCTCTATTTGTCATTTCAATGAACGAATGAACGAAAGATCGTAAACTGTGAGAAAATTTTAGCAGGCTGTCTAATTTTAAACATCTTGGAAGCCATATTGGCAAATAAGATACGGGAACGCAAGTTGACAAGATGTTTTAGGGACTTGTGAGAAAACATCTTGGCAGGCGTACTGAGGCCGCTGGACCAGGCTCCAGATGATTGCAATTTTGCACATCAATGCATTAGAACAACGACCTCGATGTTCAGTGAACTGCTACCTATTCTGCTGAATGAATGCCTATACTTGCTATGTAATAGTAGGTACCCACTTATGGTAGATAAAACACCCCTACGCGACATTCTGTATGATACTGACAGTTAGGTAACTATAAGTAGGTACGGTATATTTTCCTTATACATTGAGGCTTAATTAATAGGTTTATAAGATGACTACGTTACACTAAAGACCTTGTCACTTAAACACGAAAAAATATTTATTTAATTTAGTTAAAGTAATTCCACTTACTCCGAACTAAGTACTTCGCTTTGCGACAATACCAACATCTAATCCTGAATTAGTTTAAATTTAATTTACACTTACTCGATCAGACCAGGTGCTTCTTTTCTTGGACCTATGCCAAACTAAAACTATTAGGCTAAATGAGATTGAACAAGATACTTTATGTAGCTATTAACACACACAGGTCACATCCAAAACCACTTATTCAAAATGTAGGTATCCCGCGGACGGGTACCATCGGTCACGTCTCGCCTCACCTCTACTACAATTAATCATCGAACACCTTTGCGAGACGGTGGATAACTCTCTCACCTGTCGGGAAGGGAGGCATCTTATACATATAGGTGTGCGATATCTGTTAGTAGATGCTAGGATGCAGGAATACAGGAATTTAATGGCAGGGATGGAAATTCGGCGTGTTGGATGATGTAACTTGCTTTTACCATAAATAAATTATACTTCTGAGCCCTTTGCAATACTATGTCTTTTGATATTTAGTTTCTATCTATCGTGTAAATATCAGTGCGATTGTTTGACCCACCGGGAAAAGACATTCTCATATTTAAAGTTGTCTCTATCGAATCATGTAAGAGCTTAATTTATCTCCCATTTAGTATCGAGTCGCTTGCCCTTAAATTTCAGAAGAATCACTCAACAAACTCGTGGAACACGCAGCATACCCCCCCAATAGCCATAAATATCCCATAAACAGGTAGCAACACGAGCACCAATTTCACACCCCGATGTCTTGAGGGACCGGCAGACGGGAGTGTTAGCAGATTGAAGTGGGGTGTACCTCAATGTTTTACTTGTAGAGCTTAGGGAGGTAATTGGGGGACGCACGTTGTCAATATGTTGAGTGGTATATTTTTAAAGGAGTACCTTAGTTAAATAACAGTTATTATCATAATTATTTTTTGGTTGGTCTATCATAAAGATTTGTTGTTGATTTTATCCATCCATGTTGCATTAGATCTTGGCTTGTAGCCTTGAAAACAGTATTAGGGTACGGGAAATAAGTAAGGATGATTATTTCCGATAAATCACTGTACCTATTCCTTTGAAATCAGTTGTATCTATTGATATTGTAAGCTAGCTGGTGTAAATAGCAGCAATTTATCATGTTGCCTCCAGCCAGAGATAATTCTTTGTGCCTGACTGACAGTTTGCTCGTAAATCCCTAGATAATCTTAAAAATACTTTGATAGTATTATGTAGGTATAATGATGTTGTCTTTTGGAACACAGCTCATCGGTAATACTATGTAAGCGGTCGCGGGGTTCTGTCGTCTCGTCTCGTTGTCATGGTATCGCCGGCAAGATGGCGCCCGAGGCCCGGGCTTCCCGCGCTTTCCTTTCGCGCCATATCGATCCGGGTGCGTTCTGAAACGTGTAGAAATCTTTCAGAAATTTTTTTTGGTACTACTTACTTTTTAAGTACCTAATTTTAATAATGAGGCAATTTAAATATTCTTAATGTGACTGTATTATATTAATACAGCTAAACAAAAGTATTTGTCTTACTAGGTGCTAACGATTAAAGAAATTGAGAGGTCACAGCCCCGTGGCCCAAATATTTTAGTGATAGTGCGGTCGTCGGCCCACCGGCCTTGGCAGTGTTGTGGCACACAGCGAGGGTGCGGTCCACTGACCTTACACTGCGCCCCGGAACTCGCAACCACAACGAAGGCTTAATCAGTCACTGTTCCTTAAATACGTAACGGCACGTCAGTCGATAGCAGATATAGTTGCAGAATCCAGACAACTACAGCTGAAAATTTAGCTATCAGCCACGTCTCTGTCAATACCATACGGCGTAGAACAATATTATGCTTATTTAGGTACTAACTTACTCTCTTATCTCGGTCAGACACTTTTGTCGAAGGAATAATGTGTTGCTTTTTTCATGATAGTGTTTTTAATCTGCTTTTGCAAGATTGTACTTCTTTGCATAGGTAGGAACCTATCGTAATACCTCGGTCTTTGCAGAATATCGACCACAAGGAAATCAGCTCTCAATATACTGCAGAATGATGCGTCATCTTTTATCTTACATATTTCTCTGTATTAGTTACATGATTTAATATTTTATTTGTTTTGTTTGTTTTATAGAGTCCCAATCATCAATGCTGATTATTCGTCTATTTCCATCCAAAATTCCTGTTTTATTTAGGCCTATCATTACTGTCCTGATGGGATTTGTTTATTACCCGTTCGGTTCGCAGCATGTCTGTTCAGCCAAATACTGAGTGCAATCCTGCAGTATGTAGAGGCGTGCAGCGTCGCTCTGCTAGCCTCGCGAGGAGTATGACCGCACCTTCGCCGACTACGGCCATAGTGTGGAGATGGTGCGATTATTCCCCATCGAGTAGGAAAATCAGAAATCAGAAGGAGATTATATTATTGCCCTACATCATCGCTGCCGAACTAAGTACTGCGCTTTGCTACAATACCAAAATCGAATCCTAAATTAGTTTAAATTTAATTTAATGCCATCAATGTACGAAAGCGATTCGCTACACATGAAACACAGACTTGTGCGTTTGGAATAAATTATGATTTATTTGCTTTTAATTAAATAGGCACATTTTCTTATGTAACTAATTTAATTATTTGTTTCATCGTTCTAAAGGCATAGCTTTAAAGACGTACCATACAACATATTGTATGGTACGTTAGGTTGTATATGGTATATGATTGGTACATTAATATACTTCGGTTATTTATAAATAGCTAGGATCGTCATTTTTCCACGGATTTCCCTAGAGGGATAATTGAGGGAGTATCTGTGAACGCGACCGGCAACCCACGCACGCCGGGAGGCAGTGCGTCGCGCAACTCCGCCACGACCGCGCGTACTACTCACGCGCGGTTCCCGGTTCAATGCCCGGGCCACGGACAAAGAAAAAACATTAAATAAAACGGCACTTGACGTGAATGAAACTTTGTATAATGTTCGGCTACAGCTAGGTAAGTGTACCTATGTGATGGTGTTTGATATAAAATAGTAATAACGATTAGTCATTTTCAATGGGTGCCGAGGTTTGGGGTGACGTCTATGGACTGTGTTTCTGTGAGTAATAGGTATATCAAAGCAAGTTCAGTGAATCAATCGGCTTATGAAGTACGAGTGTCAACTGTCAAATTTATATTTCGAAGTGACTATAAATTACGTTATGGACAATTCCTGGGAAGATATTAATCCTTACCCAGAAGCTATTAAGTGTACAGTGTTTATGTTATATTTTTCATTTGCCTCTCATACACTGAGGGCCAGTGAAATAATAACAAGGAAAATTGCTAACAGGAATTTGCGCGTCACGTGTGCACCTACCTACCAAAATGATCAAATTAAATCTCTAGGTGGTTACTAATGTGCTTGAATAAAAGAAAAATTTCAATTAGGCTCTTAAATGTTCCTATCATGAAATGTTCACTGAAAATAATTTAATGATATATGGTTCTGATTTATTCCCAAGTACATAATGTAAGTATTATTTTATTGTTCGAGGTAAAAACAAAACAATTTAAAACCTCAAATCACTTGGTATAAACTATTAACATAATACTTATAAAAATATATCATTCATATTGGCGCCCAGCGCGGGACCATCTCAATATTGGTCAAAATTATTATGATCACCCACTGTCTATAAGGAATCGGTTCGTCGTCATTAGATATAAGTACCTCGATATTATCAAATACTAAACTGAGGATTAAGGGACTATCTTAGTGAAGCTTTAGCTATGGGTGTGTTACTCAATAAATAATATCTGATCTGCTCAACTCGACTAATCTGTTGTTTTCGTAGATTTATAAGAATCTACGCGCGGTCTGTCTCTTTAAACTTATATACTTTCGCCAATTTTAAAGTGATATGGATAATGATTCCATTCACTATTCACTCTTACTATTAACATGTAATTGTATTCATAAAAATAATAGAAAACTTTTATAAAACACAATGATTATTTTCCGGGCATGACAAGAAAAAAGTCATTTATGAATTGAGAGCCTCTCATTTCTCTTCCTCTATTTTTAGGACATGTTGGGTCCATATTCGCAATACATCTAATGTATTATAGGTAGTAAATATGACAGACAGACTGACAGTGTTGCATAACAAACCGAGTAAGGTGGGGAGAGGGTCGTTCACCCTCAGCATGAGCAACTAGCGTCCGATTAACAACAAGCTTTACTTATACTGTGTAGAGTTCGTTTTTGACTGAACAGCTTGGCTTAGGCTCCTCTAAGGGAATCTTGAATTTTGTTGATATATTTAACTATGGTTGATATTGTTGCAACTTTATGTAGAATATGATAGAATCAAAAACTAGTCAATTTACTGAGAATTAATTATATAATATACTTGATAAAAGATTTTTGATTACTTACTTCATAGCAGTATCCGATACACTCTACAACGTATAGTACGTGCAAAATGTTTAGACTCTACCACCCATTCAGAATGAAATTTCCATGGAGCAGAATAGACAGGAACTGCCAAATTAAGTACGTACACCTATTGTGTGGAATCGCTATATCTGCTATATCCCATGCCCACCACACGCTGCCCTCGCCCTTGAACCTGCGCGATAGCGCTGAGGCGTAAGCTATGACAATGTTCTAGACTTGCGTCGTCGCAAGTCGTAACATAACTTTTTATCGCGGGCTGTCTCACTATGGATAGTTGCTGTTTACGTAATCAATTCCCATGAGAAATACATCTTCGTTGTGTATGCCCTTGATATTAGTACTTTTAATATATAAATATACGTTTGTAGATGAATTACATTTTAAAAAAAATTTACGGTATTCATGGTGCACAGTTCTTAAGCCCTGGGCACTCAGGGGCGTCAAGAAGCACACTACAAAATATTTACCGACACCAAAACAAACTCTGTTACAATATAGGTACATAAATATTGAATTTCTGCGCAAAATGCACTCGCGCCCTCAATGACGTTTTGTTAAAGAATGAGCTTGTTCTATGAGGGAATACAGTTCGTTTTGGTATTGAAACAAAATGTGTACCCTAGGCTTTAGTCGGACAAAAGTAAGAATTTGTATTGACCATGTTTGTTAGCATCCAGCCTAGCCTAGAGTCTGGACCCTAGCTAGACCAGCTGACTACCGATTTTAATGTCGATACGGAAACATCTGTAATACATTTTAGATAAACAGAAATACGAGTGCCATGTGTAGCCATGTTCTCTATTTGAAGCTGACTTCCAATCCCAATTAAATAACAGTCGTCTGACCTCCGAAACTCATCTGACAGTAACCACTTCCTCATTTACGATATGAGCAAAATACAGGCAACGACTAGTTTGGGTTCCACAGTATCTCGTTGTGTAACAATTTAGGTGGATAATAATTTAATTTAATTTTTTATTTTATCTCGCCAAATTGTTTATTCCGTTTGCTTCAATCTTCGTGATATTCTCACAGGGTATCATGATAAGGCATAGTCGTGTGCGACTTTGTCATAAACGATTACGACTCTCCCAAGGATATGCATTACCATATGAATATTGCGAGAGTGATCGTTGAGAATCATGGGATTATTGTTAATTCGCGCATGACAAAGCGTTTTCACGATATTAAATGATAACTTAAGATATTTTGATGCTGAGGTAAATTTCAAACCTGTTCGCCTTTCTGGAAAATAATAGTATCGTATCTGCTATTCGTACTCTCTAGCGTGGGTTGGGTTCGTTATTCTGGTATTAAAATCTCTCGTATATCTTATACCTAAAATTCAAGGGCATTATTATTATATTATAAGCCTGACAACATAATAACTTTATTCTGATTATTATCCAATTTATTAGGGCTAGCTGACTCTTACGCTAAATTGAAAGCTATATTTTACTTAGAAAGTGTAGTGTACCTATTAAAGTGCAAGTAGGAAGTACGACTGCCTCTAAAAACATTATGGCAGCTATGTAGAGCTATTTCCGTTAAAAATCGTAAAGTTCATTAGACTGCGAGCTTGTTATCTGTGTACATTTCGCTGGGTTTTTGTGGCTAATGGACGTGACGAGGCGGGACGGGGATTTGCCCGTCAACACCAGACTCCAGCAGAGATCTAACGAATGAAACTCGTGTTAACAACCTCCCTACTGTATACTTATATCGGGCAACAAGTTGGCCAACTCCTCAGCCGACTTGTTGTTAACAGTAACAGTAAGTATTTTGGGTAATTTGTCTGAGTTTAATTGCCATAGTGCCGGTCCCGACTGCTGTATTCGTTATCTGCAATCGCGTACAACAAAAGGTTCCCTTATTGTGATCGGTGGACAAAACTCAATGTTGTAGAGTCAACAACCGAACTGTTATACACAAGGCTGATTTATCAGATGACGATCAATATTAACATAACATGTTTAGCTTTGTTGTTATTTGGGGTATTTCAAACGTAATCATTATTATGATATGTTTTAACTCTGAATTCTCGGAGCTTAACTCGTCAGGTAGAGTGTAGGATAATATAGTCCCTCGGAACCAATTTGCACAAAAACAGTTTGTGTAAGTGGAAATGTTAACAAGAATAGACTCTATTGTTTTCAATATCAATAATAATCAATATATGAGTAATTCACGAGAGTTCTGATTTAAACTTAAATATTGTATTATATGTCACTAATAATAAAAATATTCCCTAGACTGCTATCACTACTAAATATTAACCACCATTGTACATAAACCATAAATGTGTGGGCTTATGGAGGTATTAATCAGTGTGGTGGAAGAGTGATCTGGCCCAGTCTGACACCAGTCGGAGCAATTAACGCTACATGTAGAGTCGCAAGCCGACGCGGCAGGATTGGGATTTTGTCTCCAATATAATGTAAATAAGCCTAGTCCTATATTTTTTTTAAGCTTATAATTTAAACAGTGGTTGTCGAGTGGTCGAACGCACGCCTTGCAATCAAAGTGTGCAGGTTTAAACCCCGGCTCGCACTTCTGGGTTTATGTGCGAATGTCATTTTCATCCGAGATTACCCACTTACTATGAATGATGGAGGAAAACATCATGAGGAAACCTGCACGTCTATAGAAAAAGCGTGTGAAGTTAACCTGCGTGGTGGACTCTAGCCCAAAAATCTCCCTCGTATTAAGCAGAAACGTGCCCGGCAATGGCAATACGCTCGCCCCCTATTACATTGGGACCAATTACATTGAGAAGTGTGGGCGCACTGCAGTGAACCTCTACCTACTCCTTCGGAGAATATAGACGTGATGATGTATATTGTATATATATTATAATGTTTTTAAGCTTCGAAAATGGACCTTATTCATGTTGATAAATTAAAGCTATTTTTACAGGTCAACAAACAATTATTTAGTCCTGAACAAGTAACGATATAATTGTAAGCACAATACGAGTAGGTACATTACACTTTATTTAAAACAGGAAACCAAACTGTCTTTATCAAAATATCCAAATATCTTTTCGAAGGCCTGGTCTCTAGGTGATCAGGACTCATAGGTACCAATTGTGCACTAAATCCAATTTGCCTCCCTTCTATTGTGGAGGAGTCTGGCAGGCGCCGGTGCGGGCGGCGGGCGGCGTCTGTCTGGGATCACCCCTCGCTCTGGCGGGAATATAGGACTTCATTGGATTATGACAGTGTTTCGATACGACAAATACTAGAGTTGCATTTACAGCTTCAAACAGCGTCGTGATTATCTGATGTTATGCTAATATCGAAAGACCACCCTGATCTTATTGGATTAGGTACTCAAATTATTTGTTATAATTTAAATTAACTACTTATCTTACTGAACTTTAGTTCCTTTGCTTCATTCCTTTTGATATTTACAAAATTATAGCTTTCACGCATGTTTTACGTGAGTTATGAGTAGCCGTCTGCGTGAAAAGAAATTATAACTTTTGTAGCACTTAAATGTTAAGCAAAGTTTCTACATGAAATCCTGCGCCCCAAATACGGAATGTCGTAACAATTCAGCATCATCTATCATGTCTTTATTCTTCCTGAGAAAATAAATTCAGGGAACGTAAAGCGGATCCATGTGTTGACCTATTTCCGACGGTATCGACCGTCCGCCGGATCAGCTATCCGCACCACGAGGTGACATGATACCACGGCCCTATCGCCACATTCACTCAACATTTACCGAGGTTCCTCTCCTGGACATTATTTTGTACCCAAACCTTTTTATGAGACCTTATTTAAAGTGGCGGCTTTAAAGAGTACACGCAAAAGTTAACACGTTTAGAGAGAGTTTATTGCTTCTGCGTGTCTTTAAAAAACTTGTTATTGTTATATAAACCTCTGCCTACCCCTTCGGGGAATACAGGCGTGATGATGTATGATGTTATATAAAGTTTACTATTTTCATTTCAAGTATTGTCATATTTTATTCTGTTTCAGTTTATTCTCTCCATATACTAACTAGGTACGCTCTAGAATAAACGATCTCAGACTCCATTGAATTCAAAGTTCGAAAAACATCCCATTTGCATTATTTAAAGGCAGTATTATGCAGACAACGTCGCGAGATGTGCCTTGTATTATTAATGAATCTCTACCATCCGCAAGTTTTGAAAGCCCCACTATCATCATATTACTGCCACCAAGCAAACTCATATGCAATTATACAAAATTACATGATAACTTTATTAATTTTGTCAAATTTATTAAATTAATTTCCGGGCAAGTCGCTGTTTAATGTACGAGTAGGTATCCAAACGTCTTTAGTTTAATTGTGAAATCAACTACCTACATCTTTCGGATTGCATCACCTTCATAAAGAACAACAAATTACCTATGTACAGTTATGTGCAGTGGATACCTGCCGTACCATACCCCGCAGCAATTTAGTCACATTCTAAAAGCCAAACCAAAATTCAAATTCTAAATTTTGTAAATTAGTCACACTCAGCAAAATCTTATGACACTCTCGCGAGTGCTTCAATGTGTGTGTGTCCCTCCGCGATACCTGTCCTTGTTATGTGTACACATACCTAAATGTATGTTTCAGGGATTTAATGACATGTCCGTGCCCTCCATGACCTCGCTCTGAAATTAATTAACGATTCAGCATTCTAATAACGTTTGCATTCCTGAAAACGGTTTCAGAAATTCACGCGGGTAGCCCGATGAGGATGGTTAGGTTCTTGATAAGGTTTTGTCTGCTGACGAGCGTCGAACTATCGAATGAAAAGTTGATGATGCTGCCTAGAAAATAGGGTTAATAAACATGTCATTGAACAAGTTTCGCTAGCTGCCTATTTGTAGAATGTTTCTATGGTAGGTAGTTTATGTTATATGCAGTTTCGTAGGCAATTTTTATAGTTACAATTTAATTGGACTTATATCCACAAATGTATACGTATACATTTCAATCCATATACAAATTAGTACATTTTGATATTTATACTTACATTCATACCTGCATTGTTTAATACAAAAGTGCAGCCACTGCAGCAGTACCTATCATAATTACTGTCTATAAATTTGGGCGCACGCAACATTATTCAGTTCATCATGTTGGTACTACAGAAAAGTTTTGTAAATGAAGTGACTTCTACATAGAGATAGAAGCGCCAGTTTAATATAACCAGATTTTTAATATTCACAACCCTATCACTAGGACACTCGTTGGGTAACGCTGAGTCGAGTCGAGACGATAATGTCCTACCCCTACCCTCGCTGCCCACACTCCCTCCCCCGCCGTACCCTGCACTCTCACCCCACCCGCCTTTTTACCGGTATTCAAGACCTGAATGGCTGAGTTCAGGGAATGTTATACAACTGAATGAGACTTCCGGGGCCACTTGAATACTGAAAATAAACTTGAATAGGTACGGTATGTGGGTACATAGATAGAGTGAAAAGAGTTTTTACCTATCGATTACTAGCTTCGGGAAAGCCGTTACAATATCCTATAATAACCTTATTCAAATTCCTCTTATAACTGCAGTCTTTATATGGAATCATCGCGTTATTTATACCTGTGAAGTTAATTCTACCAAACTAATAGTTTAAATTCAAATCATGCTTGATTGCAAACTTTTGCCGGTTTCTTATTATTAAACAAAACGCCTAACAAAACAAAAGTTCTCAAGTGAGGCCACAAAATTCTTCAATCAAGTTTCAAAGTCCCCGCCACTCCAGACCCTTCTGGCTTCCCCCTTGTTTTTATATTTACAACGAAACAGGGGGCAACAAGCCCCCGGTCAGGGATCCAAGTTAAATAGTCAAACTCCACCTGACTAAGGGGCCCGCACACACTAAGGTGCTATTGGCGGCGACATATTTGCTGCGAAACCTTTGTGCTGTCAGTTTACGGGGTCTGTTTAAATAATGCGGATGGAATGGGCCGGACACTACAACTCACGGACGGAAGAGAAATTAGATTTTATTGTGATAGGTTATCCTACTAATATAATGTAAGTTTGTGAGGATGGATGTTTGTTACTCTTTCAAGCAAATCTACTGACCGGATTTGATGAAACTTAACAGTATTGTTGTTTGTACATCAGAATCAATACATAGTATATACTTACCTAAAACAAAGTCGCTTCCCGCTGTCCCTATGTACGCTTAAATCTTTAAAACTACGCAACAGATATTGATGCGGTTTTATTAAATCGATAGAGTGATTCAAGAGGAAGGTTCATATGTATAATACTAGCATATTAAAGTAGTTTAGGTGGCGCTGCTTTCGTATGCCACTAATTCTAAGGCGGTACGAAGTTCGCCCGGTCTGCTACTATTAGATAGTTTATAACAATATTGAATGATCGCAGTCTTCGCGGAAGAAATCGCAGGTAGAAGCTAGTCATCTATCCACATATTTTTAAATATTAGTTGGGTTACACCTATTACATCACGAATCACTTCCGCTTTACAAGATACCTTCATGTCTCTTGAGGCCTGTACCAAAACAAGCTACATGGGCTAAAAGAAAATTCGTGGCTTGCCTACGTTTGCTCACTCTTCAGTTAGAAAAAAACACTTATTCATCTCCGCCAACCATCAATTTTGTTATTTGGATAGGTAAGTATTGAACTGCCACCATTGAACTATTCCAGCAACTTTAAGCATCATGGCAAAATCTAGAGTTAAATCAAGTGGTTCTCGTTAATCCGCTCTCTACTCAGTTTCGTGTCTGTAGTTAAGTATCTACAGATAATATTCGACATTATCCATAAGTTTGTTTTGTAGATTGACATTGCAAGGTACTTGATTTATTCATCAGATATAGCTTAACTAGCACCTACGTTTCCTGATCCATAAGTGTATAAAAGTTTTCAACTATTGCTTTACCAAATGTAGGTACTTCAGCACAAAATAACTTTGCGATGACATATTTATGTAGGTACATATTAGGTATAGTTAGGTATCTACTTTATATATTTAAGAGGTTTGACGTTACAACCAAATAATTTTATCCCTCAACATACCCCAATACAAATTGACGGGTTGTTGTGTCGCTGTCCTTTCGTATATTACGTGATTACATTAACAAAAATAGATCCGGGCTACTGCCAACTAATATTTACACGTTGTAAACGATGACTACAGGAACAACCCTCCTTATAAGAAAACAGCAATCCGCAATAAGCAATACTTAGAGACGAGGGATTGTGGGGTCCTAACAACGAGCCCTGGGGACGCCGCCGCGCCGGGCATTTCATCAACCCCATGCGTTAGGACCCGGCGATTTCCGTGCACAGGGAAGGGGACTAATGCGTTTATGCGAAGGGACGGTTCTTTGAAGTTGAAAAATTTTGGATTACAGTGCAGGGGATGTTTGTTAACTTTGCACAACGCTATTCGTGCCTTCACGGCAGTGTTTTTGGATTCATGTTTTCTTGTTTATTTATTTCTATAAAAACCTTGAAACTACACCTAGTTTTTCTCAGAATTATTGATACGATTATTTTCACAAACAAACTGCAACCAATATCGAAATCCTTATCTAACTAATTGAAAGCCTTATCAAGGACGTTGATTGCTTCTTGTTTTATTTATAGAATGTGTCTAAAGTAAGTTTCATCATGCTAATCCACGTTGTGGTTTTCAGATAATATGTGGAGTACAGTCGAGAGTGGGGGCGGCGTCAACGGGCGCGCCGTGCCGTGCGCGCGAGCCAAGCACTCCGCCACGCTACTGGGCGGGCACGTGTACGTGCTAGGCGGGCGGGGCGCGGGCGGCGCCGTGCCGCTCAGAGACTTCTGGAGATACAGTCTTGGTGGGTATTTGTGAAACCCATTCTTGGTCTTGGTATCAGTCTTGTGCAAAATTTAAGACTCTTGTCAATGCAAGCATCGACCTAATTGCCATAGCATCATAGTTTCCAAGTTAAACACCTTAGAATGTTTCTCACAAGTTTCGTGTTCTGTCAATTGGGTGCATCCATGACCCTATTAAGCAGTGTAAACGACATATTTAACGAAGGGCGGCTACCATTATTCACAAAACAGAACATGAAAATTCAACATAGAACTCAAGATATACATACTTAACATGTACATATAAATCGGCGACGAAAAAAGTTGAAAAACATCTTAGGAGTTTCGATAAAATTTTCCTAATTATGCAAACGTCAGAGTATTATGTCGGAGTTCTAAAACACCTTGTAGAGTACATTACATATTCGCCTAGTTATAGTGAGGTTGAAGACTGGTCATGTTTGGTATATCTCCTATCATTGTAACAGATTCTGACGACTTCAAACCCGTGTAAGACTACGGAATCCTTAGGTGTACTTACGTAATATCAAAGATATGTTTATAGTGCAATCCACTTCATATTAGTTACCCGTCCCCGGCAAGTGGCTGCCAGCGAGAGCGAGAGCTCTCGAGTCGCGTCACAATCAGCAGGCTGTTTGAGCCGTCGTCTGTCACGTTCATTGCTCGTTTAATTAGGTCGAGAGTAGGCTAATTCTCGTAATTACAAATAATCTAAATACGGCTGTAAGCTAAACGTCGTTCGGCCGAAATGCTATCGAAAAATGGTATTCACGTGTCACTTGAACGCAATTTGATAGAACTATAACTCAATAGAATCGAATGATAACCAGCGCTCAGCAATCGTTGCCAGATACATTTCCTGCTATCTGCCAAGTTATCAAAACACATATTTTAAAGTAAATATCGCGATTTTTGTCGCAAATATCAAATTATATAACGTTTTAAATTATATAAATAAATGTAAAAACAAATTGTTAAAGAAAAACCAGTTTTTCTTATTATTAGGCATAAAACGAATAATTTTCAAAATTCCACTTGTCAGTTTATTATTGTCAAAGTAGGGTTGTGATATACTAGCAAAATTCAATATTAGGGCTTTCAAGTACGAGTATGTAAAAATACCAGTGTCGTAAACCAGGTAAAAAATATCACTAAAGTACCTAGATAACAGCCGTGCAACAACCGGGTTAGAAGTTCGGGTATAAAGGAGCAATGCCAAAAATGTGGTTATTTATTCACAAAACGCTGGAGTGTCGCTTCTCTAAGTTCAAGTGCAAGAAGATTTTTCTGCTCGTACCAGGGTAGAACTTGTTGATATTTCTTAAAATATCAGACACGATATATTGATATTTTTAAGTACGTCAATATCGGAGTTCGGAAAAAACCACATTTGTATATCAGTTCAAAAATGATTTCCACAGTAAGAATAAAAAGAAGAAGATACTCGATATCATAGAAGTCTACGTTGATATTATAGTATGTGTTGTCCGACGTTGTTTATATTTACATATAATTATTCATAAATCATTTATACATATATCGTCTACACTCTCTACGTATGAGAGGACGGAGATCTTCAATGAGAGATTCCACGACTTCTTTGCTGAGACGAAATGTCTTAATGAAGTCTCTCTCAGTCGTCTGGAATGAATCCCACCTCAAACTCCTCAATTGGTTCCGTCTCACACGTATTTTCCTTCGGTCTTCTCTTGCAGCCGCATCCAGAAGGAAATGTGCTACTCCGAGACTCATTTCTTTGTATATTTCTTATTAAACACCGTACAAAAAATGCAAGTCGTCGCCAATAACTTACGTTTGCTCATCGGCTTTTCAATCGGAATATTTGACGTTTAACCGTTGGCACGCGATTGATTGTAATGTCGTTTTGTTATAAGAATACGGAAAAGCCACAGTTGGCAAACAACTAAAGGGCGATCGACGTATCTGAATACCACTTATCGGCACTCAACGAAACGATTATTAAATCGGTGTCGTTCAAACTTGATCGATGGATGAGAATACGAAAACGACATCAACGGCTAATTCGCTACGATGTCGCTACGGTTCTGATTACGAGAATTAGGCCACGTTTCAACGACCGTTAGACTCCCAGCACTTTACTTATTCAGTTTACAGTAACGAGTGTAGCTTACTTACGTAATGTAGGTAATTTGGTGTTTACGATTGGTAAATATTGTTGAAATGCTTTTTTCTCAGCATACGAACTACTTATCTCGAAATCAAAACATGTTTGTCTATGCCTACAAAACACTCATAATCAATAATTTAATATTAATAGTTTACCACCATCATGAAATTATGCTTTCACTGAGAGAAGCTAGCGATTAACTCCAACTTTGCACATTTCAAAAGAACGTATTCGCTTTAGAGCCTTTAAAGCTTTCCATTTTGTTTGCAACACTATTTATCACATTATAGAGAAAAACTATCAAATTATTTAGTAGCCACTTAATATTGGGATTGCCCAATTAGGTACTTACTAACTTTCAATGTACGTATACCTACTACATACCAATGTAAATGATTTAAAAAGTCTTTGATCATTAGCAGCAATGAGCGTGCCGACGTTCAATTTGAGAGCTCTCATAACGTGCCACATCGTTCTTCCTGTGACCACTTGTGTCGTTACCAGCCGGTTAATTAGGTCAAACGTACCAAGGACTCTTGTGCCTGTTTCATCCAACTTCAAGTTATTATTTCATATTCGGATATTGTTTTTCAATGTACTTACTGTCATGCGTGACCGTGTCAATGCATCTGGTAGTGAATTTGCCTGTGTTATTTTACGGTTGTATGTTGTCTCGTCAGCTACCGGCAGATGGGAGAAGCTGGAGTGTCGCGGGGAGCCGCCACCCTCGCTGCAGGAGCACAGCGCGACGGCGCACCAGGCCAGGCTGTACGTGTTCGGCGGCGAGGCAGGCGCACTCTCCAACGAAACGCCACTATGGATATACGATACTGAGGTAGATACGATACGTAAGCAGTCTTATAACTGACTAACGCGACGCTGCTGTGCTCAGCGGTTGTTATAAGAGCTTGCGAGCGTCGTGAGACCTGTGAGATACCTTGAGTGGAAGATTTATCTTGATTCGCTTACTTACGAATAATAGAAGAACACTAATGAGTTTACTCTCAACTACTCTCTCTACCTATGTACAGGTATAATAGCTAATTCAGACGTGCTATATGCCATGGGTGATGAGGAACAAGTTTGAGGATATTTCCACCACACTTTGTTTCTGATTAAAATTATTGAATATATTTAGATACGTCCGTCTCATTATTTTTATTTACCTACGGTACCTTCGCACGGTGACACGGATACCGATACAACCTACATAGATCGCGAGCACAGATATTATGAAGTCGCGTGTTCCGCGCTACTCCCTATAATGGCGGCAGTCCCTTTGACTTGCCGCTCCACATACAACCCCCTGATAATCGTATCTTTACGGACCAACAACGGTGTCTGGTTTTCAGATTTTAATAGACAAGTTATAAAATGGGTATACTACACACTTCCATTGCTTAGTTTGACAGCGGTATATCGATATGAATATGGTATGTAATGGTATAGGTAGGTACTATTGTTAGTTTTAGGTTTGCGTGTCACAAAGCGTATCATCCGGACGCGACGCGCTCACTAGCGGCTTTGACAGGCCTTTATAAGGATGTCCTCAATGAGCTACACCAGGCCTGGCTGCAAATAGTAATTGGTCATTTGGTTTAAGACTTATTTTGGTAATGAACACCCCGACATGTAGTAAAGTATTTGACTTTTATGCAGTTTTCGAAAAAAGTTTGAGAAACCTATCAATATCTATCGTAAATCGGAGGTAAGCATGAGGACCTTGGTACTTGGTGCAAAAAACACAACCATTGACACTTGCATTTGGTCGCTATCCACTCCTAAGGTACCAAGGTTTTGTTAATTTTATTGTAGAAATTTGTGCTTCACAGACTCAAATTTGGCGTAAGCTGGCCGGCCAGCCGGGCCTGGCGTCGTCCCAGCGGCGGCGCGGCGCGCGGGAGCCGCGCGGCGCGGGGCCGGGCCCGCGCGGCCGGCGGGGGCACTCTGCGCACGCGCTCAAGGACTGCCTGCTCGTCTACGGGGGGTACAAGGACCTGAGGGGATCCACGCACGAGCTGTGGGCGTTTCATTACGGTGAGCCGGCAGGCCTCAAAATATTTTTGATCACTCCTGAAACCGTCATGATTCTATTGAGATAGTGTACAATACAAATACACAATCTATTATCTTTAAATAATAATAATATAGTAAGTACCTAGATATCACTAAACTGTTTTTTTGTGTTTGAGTTCAGTGTTTTGTATTGATTACACTACTGTATAGATGAGTGTGTGATGTGTATGTGTGTGTGCAGAGTCGGAGTCGTGGCACCAGGTACGCACGGCCAGCCCAGGCCCGGCGCGGCACCGGCACGCGGCCGCGCTGCACGACAACCGGCTGTTCGTGCACGGCGGGCAGTGCGACCTGCGCGCCTGCGGGGACCTCTGGTGCTACGACACAAGTCAGTCTATTACATTTTTTTCTCCTCTCCTATTCTAGGTCCAAATATGACAACAGGTTCTTTGTTAAAAATTACATAGGTACCTGCTTTATCAATTTTCAAGTCTTACGCTCTACCCACTCTAAAGTTCGGCAGACTATAACTTCGTCGATAACTCGTCGGTAGGTAGTACGTAGCTACGTTTTGAAGGTAGCTACCTACAGTAATCGAATGGAAAACAATATTAAAGAAATACCTATATTTTATAGAAGCTAACGAGAAGCGAGCGCGTGAGCGACTTAAGTATTTAACTAAGCAAACCTTTGATGCATCGGTCAGTGTCCCGCGTGTGGAGCCAGGTGCGCGCGGGCTCCCGGCTGTGGCCGAGCGCGCGCAGCGGGCACGCGGGGCTGCGCGCCGGCGCGCACTTCTACATCTTCGGCGGGGAGGCCGCCGGACACGCCACCAACGAGCTCTGGAGGTTCCACTTCGGTATGCTATCTATTCGGCCTACATTCGTAAGATTGTACCTGCAATTTATGCCAAACCTTAGGAAGCATTACAAGTTACGTATTTTGAAACATTAACTATTCCCTCTCTGGTCGCAGCTACTGAAACCTGGGAGCGAATAGTCCCAAGCCTGAAATGGCCGTCCCCGCGCGTGGACGGCTGCGTTCTCCTGGTGCCGGCCGCCCCCCCTCGCATCCGATCCGCCCCCGCCGACCGCGCGGGTGCCAACCGGCCCTCCATGAACGCCCGGCCGGACCCGCCCGCCAGTCTGCTCAAAGAGATCTCCAAGCTATCCTCCTTCCATATCCGCAGAGCGGCGAGGTGCTCCTACAGCGTGTTAGCCGGCGACCGGGACTCCACGGAGAGCCTGGTGAGGCAGGAGGCGGCGGCGCTATCCAAATCCCACTCGGCCTACATCATTGACAAGCGCGAGCCCGCCGACGGGGGCGAGAGCCCCGCGGAGGGCGACGTCACAAGGTTTCGATCGGACCTGTCTCGCGAGCCGATATCCGTGCCGGATTTCGCAGACATGATCCTTCCGACGCCCGTATTGTCACCCATAGAAGCCACCAAACTGGTCTACTTGGACTCCGAAGACGAGGAAGACGTGAGAAGGGAAATAGACAGCAGGAGGAAGAGGGACGGCGGGTCGTCCGTGAAGGTCGAAAGCAAAGTCACCGTGGTCACCATACCAAAGTCGGCATCGGTCAGATTCACCAAGGAGACGATCATAACCGACGAGGACGACACGGAGCTGTCGACGTCGGACTACGCCAGCGCCGAGCGGGTGAACCGACTGTCGGGGAACTCGTTAGGGTTCAGCAATCCACATTACTTAGGTCCCGATGTAAGGAACTTGGGTGCGGCACTGACGCCCGATTCGGGAGTCGGACCCGCGGACATCGAGCTGCAGGATCTGAGCGAGAGGCGGGCCCGGAGCGGCGGGCGGGCCGGGGACGCGCAGCTGCACCTGCTGCTGGTGGGGGGCAAGGAGCCGCCCCATCTGGCGCTGCTGCAGAGCCCCCTCTCCATGTGGACCTACAGGCTGCTGTAACAGCGAGTGGCGGGCGGGCCGGGGACGCGCAGCTGCACCTGCTGCTGGTGGGGGGCAAGGAGCCGCCCCATCTGGCGCTGCTGCAGAGCCCCCTCTCCATGTGGACCTACAGGCTGCTGTAACAGCGAGTGGCGGGCGGGCCGGGGACGCGCAGCTGCACCTGCTGCTGGTGGGGGGCAAGGAGCCGCCCCATCTGGCGCTGCTGCAGAGCCCCCTCTCCATGTGGACCTACAGGCTGCTGTAACAGCGAGTGGCGGGCGGGCCGGGGACGCGCAGCTGCACCTGCTGCTGGTGGGGGGCAAGGAGCCGCCCCATCTGGCGCTGCTGCAGAGCCCCCTCTCCATGTGGACCTACAGGCTGCTGTAACAGCGAGTGGCGGGCGGGCCGGGGACGCGCAGCTGCACCTGCTGCTGGTGGGGGGCAAGGAGCCGCCCCATCTGGCGCTGCTGCAGAGCCCCCTCTCCATGTGGACCTACAGGCTGCTGTAACAGCGAGTGGCGGGCGGGCCGGGGACGCGCAGCTGCACCTGCTGCTGGTGGGGGGCAAGGAGCCGCCCCATCTGGCGCTGCTGCAGAGCCCCCTCTCCATGTGGACCTACAGGCTGCTGTAACAGCGAGTGGCGGGCGGGCCGGGGACGCGCAGCTGCACCTGCTGCTGGTGGGGGGCAAGGAGCCGCCCCATCTGGCGCTGCTGCAGAGCCCCCTCTCCATGTGGACCTACAGGCTGCTGTAACAGCGAGTGGCGGGCGGGCCGGGGACGCGCAGCTGCACCTGCTGCTGGTGGGGGGCAAGGAGCCGCCCCATCTGGCGCTGCTGCAGAGCCCCCTCTCCATGTGGACCTACAGGCTGCTGTAACAGCGAGTGGCGGGCGGGCCGGGGACGCGCAGCTGCACCTGCTGCTGGTGGGGGGCAAGGAGCCGCCCCATCTGGCGCTGCTGCAGAGCCCCCTCTCCATGTGGACCTACAGGCTGCTGTAACAGCGAGTGGCGGGCGGGCCGGGGACGCGCAGCTGCACCTGCTGCTGGTGGGGGGCAAGGAGCCGCCCCATCTGGCGCTGCTGCAGAGCCCCCTCTCCATGTGGACCTACAGGCTGCTGTAACAGCGAGTGGCGGGCGGGCCGGGGACGCGCAGCTGCACCTGCTGCTGGTGGGGGGCAAGGAGCCGCCCCATCTGGCGCTGCTGCAGAGCCCCCTCTCCATGTGGACCTACAGGCTGCTGTAACAGCGAGTGGCGGGCGGGCCGGGGACGCGCAGCTGCACCTGCTGCTGGTGGGGGGCAAGGAGCCGCCCCATCTGGCGCTGCTGCAGAGCCCCCTCTCCATGTGGACCTACAGGCTGCTGTAACAGCGAGTGGCGGGCGGGCCGGGGACGCGCAGCTGCACCTGCTGCTGGTGGGGGGCAAGGAGCCGCCCCATCTGGCGCTGCTGCAGAGCCCCCTCTCCATGTGGACCTACAGGCTGCTGTAACAGCGAGTGGCGGGCGGGCCGGGGACGCGCAGCTGCACCTGCTGCTGGTGGGGGGCAAGGAGCCGCCCCATCTGGCGCTGCTGCAGAGCCCCCTCTCCATGTGGACCTACAGGCTGCTGTAACAGCGAGTGGCGGGCGGGCCGGGGACGCGCAGCTGCACCTGCTGCTGGTGGGGGGCAAGGAGCCGCCCCATCTGGCGCTGCTGCAGAGCCCCCTCTCCATGTGGACCTACAGGCTGCTGTAACAGCGAGTGGCGGGCGGGCCGGGGACGCGCAGCTGCACCTGCTGCTGGTGGGGGGCAAGGAGCCGCCCCATCTGGCGCTGCTGCAGAGCCCCCTCTCCATGTGGACCTACAGGCTGCTGTAACAGCGAGTGGCGGGCGGGCCGGGGACGCGCAGCTGCACCTGCTGCTGGTGGGGGGCAAGGAGCCGCCCCATCTGGCGCTGCTGCAGAGCCCCCTCTCCATGTGGACCTACAGGCTGCTGTAACAGCGAGTGGCGGGCGGGCCGGGGACGCGCAGCTGCACCTGCTGCTGGTGGGGGGCAAGGAGCCGCCCCATCTGGCGCTGCTGCAGAGCCCCCTCTCCATGTGGACCTACAGGCTGCTGTAACAGCGAGTGGCGGGCGGGCCGGGGACGCGCAGCTGCACCTGCTGCTGGTGGGGGGCAAGGAGCCGCCCCATCTGGCGCTGCTGCAGAGCCCCCTCTCCACGTGGACCTACAGGCTGCTGTAACAGTATTATCTAGTTTACGTCTGCATCTATTAGAGGAACTTAGATTTATAACCGTTCAGCCATCCCGGCAATATCGACCAGGATTATTTAAGTGGCTCTCGACCTCCAGTTGCTTGTATGAATGATATTATGGAGAGCTTGAAAGCGCTCTCTTATCAATCTTTGACGTCCAAATTAAAACATTAGCGAAGTAAATGAGATTAGATTAGAATATAATGAGAAGATGCGAGGCCGTTCTTATAACAATAATACTTAAATTAATGTGCTGACTGACACAGATGGGTACTTTTATCCATTTGATGAATTTGGCGTAATTCGGGGTCAGCGACAAACAGCTACCTAATAAGCAAACATTATTCTAGTTGTAAGTAGACATTAATTTGATATTAAGCCATTCTGAAATTATTTGTGATCCAGTTAATCATTTATATTATTTTTACATTTTTAATTGTAGGTAATATTATTGTTGTTCACTTATTAAGTTTTGTTATATTACTATTGTTTTGATACTGATTTACTGTTTTTGTTAAGCAGCTTATATTGAAGTTACGATTAACATTTTTTAAACGATATACATACCGCTGTATTTATAAGATTTTCCCATCACCTTTAAAATAACTCTGAACTACCTGTTTTATGTAGCCAATAGCAAGTGCATAAACTTATTTATATTATGTGGTCAATGGTCAAAACAAAACTACCATTAGAGAGTATGTACCTACTTAGATATGTATTATCGATCGTCCAAGCGAATTCGTCCACGTCAGACCGATAGGACCTAGTCTTGGAACGACCTACCAATACCTTCTCCATTAAATGGTACAACTTACATGGTGTAAGTCTCTGGTAGCCAGTTTCAACCAAATTCGACTGCAATTCGTTGCTAATAAATGAATAGATGTGTTGTGGATGTTGTATAATTTGTAACATGAGAACTTGAAGCCCTACCATGAAATATGTTACGTTCCACGCTGGCGACTAACGAACGAGAACGACTTGTCAAGCTCACGATAGTTTAGTTAGTAGTTACGTACGTAACTAAGCCAGGGACGAAGGTATTCACATAATGTAGGTAGAACCCGCGAAGACTGAGTAGTGTAGTTGTATCATCACGTACTACCTAGTTTCGTGTTGCAGTGACTATATTACAGTGAAATAATAAATTTTCCGACATACATTCACACCATGAACGTATAAAAAAGGTCGGACGGACTCCCTATAAGTACAAAGTGATGTACTTATAAAAGTCGACTCACACACACTTTTGTCATAGTAAGTCGATCGCCGCCGTTACGAGGCGCACATTGATTGGTATGTATCACACACACATAGATCGATAGGATGCTTCACTGTAAACCTAAGCATCGCGGGAGACTTTTTTATACGTCCATGTCACAGAGCAAAAAATTGTGTACCTACTGATCAACACTGAGGGAAACACGATGGAAATGTATTAGTAACGTGTTCCGAATGTTAATAAACGTAGTGATGTCCATTCAGCAGTTTCATTCAAACCATTTAGATACTTCGCTGGTTAAATGCGGGAAATAAAACATGAATTTTATATTTTTAATTATTTATTATTTTATCAATGACCACATTTATGTATGTACTTCATAATAGTCAAGTGAAATCATCTTAATATTTAAATTAAACTTAGGTATAATGAGCTACGTATAGTCGGTACCTACAGACTGGAATCTAAACTTCACAATTGTATTCGGCCAACTTTTGATCGAATATCGAAGGGAGGCATATTTCAGTTTTAAGCATACTAGCTTTCGTCACAAATAATTTCATATTACATTTACTAAAAACTTTACATCAATATAATAATATTCAAATTCATCTTATATTGTAATTTAGCACACTAGTGCATATGTTACTGTAATTAATATCATAATATATATTTATTTATAAAAGTTTATCATAATAATACAGATTCCAGAATCCAGAACACTTCTTTTTTAAAGGGCTGGCCTAGCCCGAGTCGCATACGATATTTTATTAGATATATATTTTATTCGCATGTTACTGTCGTCCTAGTGTCACACGTCAATTCTATGACGGTGTAATAAAAAAAAAATCGACGCAATGGTATTAATTTTAATAAAAAGCTATTACGACAGGTCCTATAATGTAGTACCGCAGTTTTTTGTTAACGAGGCGTCCGTCGAAACCATCTCTAAAAGTTCCTTAACGGCAATCTATTCGTCGATACGTTAAAATTAAAATAAAACGTGATCAGTGATCGACCTGTCAAAATGTAATACAAAATGTTTAGTTGAGACTTTTGGATTGGTGCAATGGCCACCATCCCAGGTCCGTGCGCGCGCGCTACTTGGCGGCGGCGTGCGCGGCGGGCGCGGCGTGCGCGGCGGGCGCGGGCGACGCGAAGTGCACGCCGAACAGCGCGCGACACGCCGCCGCCGCCGCCTGCTTGCGGGCCTCCTTCTTGTTGGACGCTGCGCACACAAACACACACGTATGACCACCGCGAGCACCGCTACCCAATTTAGGAATACGACTCTCAAAATTGGAATTAGAACTACAGGGGTGGTCACGCTCGACGATCGTGTCGCTGCATTCCTATAATATTACTATCTCCCTTATCATGTTTAGTTTTCCGTAGTGACCGACCTCGGTGTGACGATCTAAAGCGACGTCTCCGCACGAACCGTACAATAGATCGGCGTAAGGATATAGTATAGAGATGCGGGCGTCGTACCCTTCCCGATGTAGGTGGCGCCGTCGACGTCGACGCCCATGGTGTAGAGCATGTTCTGCGGGCGGTCGCCCTCCACGGCCAGCTCGCGGTACTCGAGGTGCGGCCGCATGTAGGTGAGCAGCATGCAGGGGTGCATGCCGGCCGCGCCCGCCGGCAGCGCGCGCTCCGCCCGCCTCTCCGCGCGCGGCTCCGCCTCCGGCTGCGAGCACTGCACTCACGTTACGCTCACGACCCATACTCGCATTACTATTTGCGACTCTCCGACGGCGCTACAGTGCGCTTTTCGACGATTGACGGGTCATGTAAACGTTAAAAAGATTGAAAATCTACTATTTAGGGGGTGCGTTTTATGAAAGCTATTGAGGAGTGACAAGGTATACCGACCCCCGGGACGGTGGGCTTGAGCTGCGGCACCTTGTGTCCCTCGTACTCCCACTCGCTGAACAGCTTGTGCAGCGCGAACGACGCCAGCTGGATCATCGGCAGGGACTCCTCGTCACAGCCCTCGCCCGCCGGCGCCCCGCCCGCTGACACACCAGTACGGACAGTGATTAGTACTCTATTGCTACTTAACTAAACAGTATTGTCGTATGATTGAGATAGCGATATATTTAGTGCTGCTCTTATAATTTAATTGTAGTTTAAAATATAAATGTGCTCGCAATTTCATTCGCGTTATTTATAAGTCGACGACGACACCATCTACCCACTCAAACTGTAGCTTAGAACGACAAGTTAAGAAATCGTAATACAATTAGTATCGCCGCCGCCGCCGATGACTTTGTTCATCTTCTTTATGATGAGGTCCCGTATCGCCTGCTCGGCGGCCGCGTTGCGCGCCATCAGCTTGTTCTCGCCTGCAAACACACCGATAGCTCCACGATCACCAAATATAAAACACACAAGCCTTTAAATAGGTACTCTTTAATTTTATTACATTTGTCCTTGCCGAGTATTTTCAGAGCAAATGTTTGTGAATGATTTATTAATGTGTGTATCCTGGCTTAAAAATGGCTGTAAATGTAAACTCTCGTAAGTATATATCTGGACACTGACCATATCCCTTGTAGCTGTTGCCGTCGAGATTGAGGTCGGCGCAGAAGCTGTGCTGGCTCGTGGACTTGTAGAACTGGTTGTTGGTGTCCACCTCCACTTTGAATTGCTGCCAAACAGTGACATCAGATCAAAGTATAGAAACATAACATGAGTATAGACCTATTCAAGTTCAAGTAGTAAAACAATATGTTTTAAGATCGCGACAAACGTTGACGGAAATCTTTTGAAAAAATATCAACGGAAATGTCGTAATGCGAAACTGGACTCGATGGAAAAAAAATAGAAAAATATCAATGCTGTATCATTACTTTTCTTCGTCGTAGGCAGACGAGTCATAGACCATTAAACGCGGATTTTTTTTTTATTAATTCTATATCACTATGTAATTTAGTCAGATTTTGGAGATACAACATTTCCGCTCTCTGCCGGTGATATACACAATGGCGAGTGTATGAGCGTGTGTCATATCACCGAGCAGCGAGCTAGTGGCCTCACTCACGTTGGTGACCTGCTCGTTGGGCATCATCTCGTTGAGCACCATGAGCGCGTTCTTGGGCGTGAGCAGCCGCCGCAGGTTCTCGTTCTGCCGCCGCCGCCGCTCGCGGTTGCTCACTTTCTTCACTGGAGACACACACACACACGTTACCACACACATACCTAACCCCAAACTTTACAATATATGTATATACCAGCATTATGGAACAATTTTAATGTAAGATCACAAAGCACTTTTTTAACTAAAAAATACCTTGTGAAGCCATTGTAAGCCAATGAAAATATCTATATTACTTCTATTCCTGCTTCTGCGATTAGTCCTTGCTTAGCAAGCATCAAGAGATCACTGTAAGTGTGTATAACTGTGTGCGGACGGACCTCCGGCCAGCTTGTTCTTCATCCAGTGCGGCCGCGGGGCCTCCTCCTCCTTCTTTACAGGTGTCTCCGATTCCTCCTCCATCACCACGTCTTCGGCGTTAATCTATTTGTCAAATAAATGATATTAGTGCTGAACTAACACTTAACACATTTCTTAAAAGTACAAAGCACTTTTACCGATAAAAACGCCCTGTAATGTCAAAGTTCATTAATTAGGGTTACATACCTAAAAAGGAAAAATGGAACCCTTACAGGATCACTTTGTTGTCCGTCCGTCTGTCTGTCAAGACCCTTTTTCTCAAAATCGCGTAAAGCTAACAAGTTGAAAGGAGACGGGGATCTCTGGGCCCAATTGTAATAAGTTGAGATATGGTTTAAAAAAGCGGTATTGTTTTCTGTTTAAAAATATAAAAAAATCTGCTCAATTCACAATCTGGGAGACGAGAAATCATAAAAATAAGTTTATTTCACTGAAGAAATAGAGTATCAATTACAATAATCGATTACTGTGAATGATTTAAACAATTGTACGTAAAATACTTGATTGATTCAATCAAAATGAATAAATACATTGTAATAATTAACAATAAAAAAACTACAATTAATATAGTAAATAACTGTGTGGCGTCCGCGTTTCCGAACGCTCCACAAAATGTCGACGGACGAGTTTCCGAACGCCCCAGACAGAGTGAGCACGTTCGGTAGCTCAAAAACAAATTGTGTTATTAATGATTAAGCACATAATTGTATTCATTGTATTATAGCTCAAAAATCAGCTGTTTAGTATCTAGGTTGTTGTGACTTTGTTGAATAACCACACTTTTACTAAATATCTTATAATTCTGCTCTCAGATTGCCAAGATCAGCAAAATTTTCGGAGATGGTTTGATAATATAAAAGCTCTTAATTGACACCACTCTCATATTTTTACAACTGGGCCCAAGAATGTATGAAAGCGTAGCATATAACAAAGACTTATGTCTGTGGTCCCTTCGTGCTCTACAAAATCCAAAGTTCTAGGTTAACGCAATGAAAAGATACGGCTGTTAATCGTGCATTTTCAGTACATTTGCACGGAAATTAAAAACCTATAGGATACTTCTTGTTGATCCAGAATCATGAAATTTGGCAAGAAGCAAGGTTTTATAACACAAGTAAAGGAAAAACTCCGAAAACTGTACATTTCTTGTTAGATAATGTTTTTTTGCGATTACAAACTTATTTATCAATGTTTTGTAGTTAGTTTGTATGGGGACACCAGTATACCAATGGCTAAGTCCAGTTTATCTTTTCGTTAGAGCAATGTTTCGCGATTTCATAGTTTAAGTACGGAAGACTCGGTGCGCGAGTCCAGCTAGCACTTGGCCGAGCTTTTTTAACTTTGGTTTAGGTAGACAAATATATTTTTAGCAATGATTTGTAGAAAAGAGTAGTCTAGCTATATGTCTTGTATGAGATACGTGATATATGTTTTGTATGCAAAAAGTTGTGGTTACCTGTATAGTTTGCAAGTTGGGGTTGACGACTTTTGGTGGCGGATCGCGCGGCAGCGGCGGCTGCGTCAGCTGCGCCGGCTGCGGCGGCTGTGGGCCAACACCGTTTTACATCTTCATGTATACACAAAATTCCCTTATTCGCCCAAACTATATGCAAGGTGACAGCAACACGCGACCAAATGTCCAGACCAGTTTCAGGTAAACAATATACCCATGCAAGCGGCATGCTACATGTTTCGTTCCATTTCCCACTGCCATGCTGTACACGACGATATCTGTCGACTCTCAACAAATTGAATGTTAAATTGAAATCGTTTATAATACAGCATTATCTCATATGACTAAAAGATTAGATAGTAGCGTACTATGGTACTCACGAATGTGGAGCCGGCGGGTCCCGAGGGGCGCCCGGAGGGTGACGCCTGCCGCCGGCCGGCACAAGCCGTGCGGGGGATGCGCTCCACCATTCACTCTCGCATACATACAGACAATGGCGCAGGCTGGTGGCCAATACGGGAAACAATGGGAGAGATATTAGGAAGGTGATTGGAACATGCCAGAACAGATTAGCACTGAAACAGTACAAACCATTTGTACCAAATAAAACAAGAAATAGACTATAGTAAAGTAAATTGGCATACATGTAGCTGTTTCGGAATTTATTGAATATTCCATTGGAAAAGAGGCCATACTCTAAACTTTGAAATCCAAGTGTTGGACTAGGAAGGTCAATCATTCTCACGACAGGCACTCAGTGATGGTGGCTGCGCATCACCCCTAGACTTCCACATTCCTCTCATGTCTGTCACCCAGTTGAATTGCAACAGTACCACCTCACCAATGCAATACCAAATAATATTTGGCAACATTGCCACAAGAAATTTCTCAATCGCAATTCCAAAGGGCCTTCACATGCTAGGAATCCAGAGCAGCTTACTGTCTACTTAAGTCTAGAGAACCCTGCACGGTGGCGAAACAAGTGGTTTCGTCACCACACTGTTTTCTCAATACACATAGCTACACTCCAAGTGGCTCATATCAACATCGGACAAGTCTCATCACAGGCATCATTAATCCCGACGTTGCCTAAGCCACTGATGGGTACCCAACATTGCAAGAGATGGTGGGCAATGTTACATCTTGCTTTGTCTCGTCCAATGTTAGGTGGTTGATGTACGATCTGAGCTCAGTTGGAGGGTATTTGTTGACTTTACACAGCCAGTACCGTGGCTCGGAGCATGCTGCATAGTGCTGTGATAAGAAATTATATATTATCTAGATTGAAAACTTAAGATTTAACTATTTTTAAATATTTTGTTTCATACGTACCAAATTACATTCTCATGGGGCAATAAATAGTATTTTTGTAATGTAATCAACTTGATAATGGTGTTGATTATGTTGTCACCAGACTAAACAACACTAACTAAGCTCATAGCCATCTTACTGCTGTAATGTATGAGCGAGCCACCAATATGTTTAGTACAGTACTAAATAGAATCTAGTTGTAGTTTGTGTACAAGAGAATCAACATCATTGTAACACTTACTAAAACACTTTTTACCACACAAATCAATAAGTAAGAAAAATAACCTATATAGCTACATTTATAACAAAATGTACAACCACATTATGTATTTATAATATTTACCTCGACCGCAGCCACAAATTCGCCGGGAGCGTTGAAGCGACCAGAAAACCGAGTGTTATCTGAAAATAATATTTTTATCCATTATATTTCCGTTCGAAATAAACTAAAGGATAGGAAGAAAATAGGATTTATAATAAGTCATTACGTGTGCACAATGTATCTTTTTTATTAGTTTAATACTGATTTGACGAACATCATGGGTAAGCATAAAAAATCAATACCTCAGCGCCCAGCAAAAATGGTTGATGTCGTCGGTAATTAGGTCGGCAATGCCCTAATTGCCGACCTAATTACCTATTAGGTCCGTTATAAATAACTACTTCAACTTACAATTCAGGAGATTATAGCACTAAAATGCTCTGTATTCTATAAATCAAGCAATACAATTAAACACAAACAATGATACGCACTGATGACTCATTTAGGTATTCCGTACCAAATACAATAATCACTTCTCAGAATAAGTATTCTGAGATTCACTTACATTGTTTATTGAATGCCATTTTAGTGACAGAATTGAACAGTTTCAATATATTGCCTGCAATGATTCTGATTTCTGATCTCTGCTTCTTTCGCTGTGTTAGAAATTGGTAATCAATAATATAAATAAATGACAAAGTGAATCGTCTAAAAACACAAAATGGCGTAAGAAGAAAGAAACAAACTGACAGATGGACGGTCACAATGTACTAAATTCATCAAGATAGATAAAAAGTCTAAATACGATGAAAGCCATAGACTTGACAAGGTGAAGTATTATTCTTTATGGTTAATTCATAGTTATCAACATCAATCAAAGCAAAGTAAAGCAAAGAGTAAAATAAGTGGTTATCTGTGATGGTTTACGTATAGCAGTAATTTTATATTTTCTAGTAATTTTTAATTTAGTACTTAAAATCAATGTTTTATTAGTTATAATATAATATAATAGAGACAGGTAGTTATAGTTAATCAGTGCATTATATGAAATCGTGAACACAAACAGTCATTCGTCGATAAGTTGTATTTTGAAATGGCGGGTATGCTAAGTGCAGTAGCATATTTCACAAATCAGAGTGATTGTTGATATTCGTAGCCGCGTGAAGATGTAATTCAACGCTTGAGTAATGAACTGGACGCCGCTGCACGGATAGTTTACATAATTTAGTCAAAGCAAGTCAGTATTATTTCATATTTAGATGGTATGATGGTCACTTAACGACGAGTGTATACTCTGACTCATTGGCTTATCAATGTTTTAAGTAAAGCAAACGGTTCGATAAAGGAATCAAAATAAACACAAAGGGTCGTTAATGTTTAGAGAAGTTACTGAAGTGTCAATGACTTGGCTTGAACCTATTTTCTTAATGTGAAACTTATCATAATGTTAGTATCAATTAAGTGTAAGGAATACAACTGTTTTATTGTGGTTGTGGCTGGTCTATTTGTGTTTTCATTTCTCATTACTCAAGTTTGCTTGGTTAAGGTACATAAAAGTATAAGTGCTTCATGTAAGAAGCCAAATTAAGAAAACATTTGCATTTGTCCAATCAATGTTTTATAATTGGTTGTAGTTCTGGTGATGTCATAAGTGGCAATGTCTTCAGTGCACTGTGTGGTGGTGTGGGAGTGGCAATGCAACGGCCAGTGGCTGCCGCACACACCCGGAGTTGCGCGGACCCTGGAGAGGGCATATGCCAAGAAGTTGACAAGGGTGGTGCTGGCTGATGCTGATCCAGCCTTGAAAGGGCATTATGTAAACTTGAGGACTTTGACACAATGTTTGGACACTTCTGGTGAGTTGAGTTTGTGTTTAGAATTTTATATGTTGCACTTTGGTCAGAATGTACATGCTCCATAACAATAGAACATCAATTGTTTGGTAAACCGAACCACTAGTAAGATTCCCCTCATTTCAATATAGTTTAAACCAATTGACAATGCATTACAGAGGAGTAACTAAATTTGAATTGTACAAAAATGGGGTAAGCATCTTGAATTATAGGTTATCTTATATACTTGAATTATATCAGAACTTGTACTGGCAAATTGTGTCTATATTAGCTAGCTTACGCTATGGGCTGGACTGTATTTAAGGCGATTTAATATTGCAATCTGGATTGATAATGTGGTAAAGCCCAATGTGATGGTGTAATCTGGTACACAGAGTGCAGCGGCGGCGCGGAGTGTCGCGTGCGGCGCGCGTGCTACAGCGTGCAGTCGCCGGCCGGCCGCGGCGCGCGCTGGGAGTGGGCGCGCTTCGTGGCGCCACCCCTCGGCGGCGAACTCAACTATGAGCCGCTGCCTATGGAGGTAAATGTGGCTCATCTCCCACCATCCCAGTTTGCCAAACATCGTCATGTACACGGCAAGCTTAAGAGCTGCCATTTTGTTTCACTATTCCTATCCAAACATGATCTTGAAATAGTATGCAGTTTGAGTCTACACCAATGAGTCTCAAGTGCACTAAGATTACCGGTTGCTACAATACAAGACCAGTAGGTAGCGCAGGTAAAGGATTTTATACATCACAATTATTTCCTATAGCTATCGAGGCATGCGAGTTCAAGCTGTAACGACATACCAATCCCTCAGGTGCAATGTTTACTAGAGGAGTCGTGGTCCATGGGTACCGAGACGGTGGCTTTCGAGGGTTGGGTGATCTCCGTGTCGCGCATGACCGCGCGGTCGGCGGGCGGCGTGCGCCTGGTGCGGCGCGCCCCGCACCCGCCCTACCCGCTCGCCCGCTCCGAGCCGCCGCCCCCGCCGCCGCCCGAACGACCCACCATCGAAGGTAAGACTCAGGTTAAAATACATGAATCCGGTGCCGTCACCGTTCGATCGGCGCTTCATCGCTTCCTCTCATTCGTAGGTCGTCGACCCCGCATACCGCAACAGCACACGGGCTCCAGCGTTCATTCGGTCCAATCGGTGCAGTCCATTCGGTCCGTGCAGTCGATGCATTCCATGCAGTCGGTCCAGCCGATGCAGCCGGCGGCGAGCGCGCGGGCGCCGGGTGACGCTCGCAGCGCCTCGCCGCGCGACCGCAAGCCCGGCCTCGCGCGCCAGATACTCCACAACCTGAATATATTCAGTGAGTTCCGTGTCAGTCCACTCCGCCTCCCCGGCCGACGTGCAGGCGGGCCAGCTCTCACGGGTAGCGTCACCGCAGGCCACGCCGGCAAGCAGAGCCCGCCGCAGCCGCCGGGCGAGCCGCCGGGCAGCGAGGAGTCGTCGTCGGAGGAGCAGCGCCACACCGACACGGAGTGCAGCAGCACGCGCTCCACGCGCCGCCACAGCGTCGACACCATCTCCACCTACCTCAGCCACGAGAGCAAGGAGAGCCTGCAGGTGAGCCGCCGCCGGACGCGGATATCGCTCATCATTCATAAAACTTCCCGTTTTCTTCTTTGTTCTCACTATAAAGCGTCGCGACGCTCACCATATGGCGTCGTCACGCTCACCTCACAGCGTCGCGACGCTCATTGTAAGCCGTCACGACGCTCAATATAAGGCGTCGCGACGCTCCTTATACGGGGTCGTGACGCTCCTTATACGGGGTCGTGACGCTCACTGTACGGCGTCGCGATCCCATATGGTGAGCGTCGCGCTGCCATATAGGGCGGATGGCGGTTCATTATAGTGAGCGTCGCGACGCCTTATAATGAGCGTCGCGACGCCTTATGGTGAGCGTGACGACGTCATATGGTGAGCGTGACAACGCCACATGGTGATCATTTATAATTACGCGTGTCTTAACGACCCAGTGTGTGCGGAGATATACAGGACACTTTGTTTTATAAAATATCTGCTAGGGATTTGGAGATGGATTTAATGTTGTTTATATTTTGGTGTTTCCCTTTACAGTTAGGTCAGTTAAGCCAGTATTTCCGAGTCTCACGGTCAGTAAAATCAGTGTTTTTGACCATACAATGTTTCGACCCCTGATTAAACTATCATATGTGCGCGGGTTTTATAATATAACTTTGTACCTCTGTTGCAGAGGTAAAGGTCAAAAAGCTTTGTGATATAAAAAATCTCGTATTGGAAATTGATGCTCGGTTATTCTCTTGCATTTGGTACAATAAGCTCTCTCGATTAAAACTATAAAACTACGATGTCCCTTTTTGGGTTTAAAAATCGATTGTGCAATGGCGTCACGCAAGTTTCTGCAGAAATGTTAGTGGCAAGGATGAGCGTCAGATACTAAGGTGAGCGTCCTCCCGCAGCAAGCGGCCGTGGGCGAGCTGCTCAACTGCAGCGCCGGCAGCGACGACGTGTTCGAGAGCGCGCCCGACCGGCCTCCGCCCAGCCCGGACCAGCCCGCCTCGGAGGGCAGCATAGTCGGTGAGTGCGCTGCAGCGGCGACCATGTCAATTCGGAAGTGCCAACCCGTGACCTGTGTACTGAACGCGCGGCAGCCCTGGACGCGGAGTCGGCGGCCGTGTGCGCGTGGGTGCGGCCCGTGGCGTGCCCGCAGTGGGGCGCGCTGTGCCCGGCCTGCCTGCGCGCGCTGGAGGGCGGCTCGCCGGCCGTGGCGCTGACGCTGTGCCAGCACATGCTGCACCTGCACTGCCTCAACCGGCAGCTGGAGCGGCAGCGCGCGGCGCGGCTGCCGGCGGGCGTGTCGTGCCTGGTGTGCGGGCTGCAGTACGGGCGCGCGGCCCGGCCCGGCGCGCAGCCGCCCGGCAGCATGGCGTGGGCGCGCCGCCCGCTGCCGCTGCCCGCCGTCGCCGCCTCCACCATCCTCGTCACCTACAAGTACGTCCGACCTCGTTATACTCCCAACCACCTCATTTATAAATCATTCTAACATTTTGCGTATTTAGATTTTACGCGGTAATTATAAGACATAGCGTTATTGGGTAGATACCCAATTGAAATTCAACGGCTCTATAAATGCGACTCTTCGTCGATACAGTAAATTTTGGAAATGGAGGAATAAGTATGGGCCTTTATATATTTTTATTATAAAAACTCAGCTTAAACGCGAGGACGATATAAGGATTTAAAAATTTAAACCCATCCGATGGCCCGTCGTGGGCACACTCGAGTGTAATATAAATAAATAAAGCCGTGGGTCCGGCAGCTTCCAGTCCGGGCGGCAGGGCCCGCAGCACCCCTCGCCCGGCGCGCCGTACTACGCGGTGGGCTTCCCGCGACACTCGCTGCTGCCCGACACGCCGCTCGGACGACAGGTACCTACCGATGCTATTATATTATTTCGATGCGATGCGAATGTTGGGATTCTCTCAAATGTCGTGCTATTGTACAGTAGCTAATTAAACCCCTATCAATTTAAACTTCTCACTATCCTCTCGCCGTACACCGGGACCCTCACTGCAGAGTCGTGCATGTTTATGTTTAAAAAAATAAGTAGTGTAAGACTAGTTGAGTGTTCACGATACCCGGGCGGCATAGCCGCTGTCTCCCGGCGCCTGAGGATCGCCTCTTCGTGACGAGGTCGTGTCGGTGGCAGGTGCTGTCGGCGCTGCGCGTGGCGTGGGAGCGGCGCGAGCTGTTCACGGTGAGCGCGTCGCAGACGACGGGCCGCGAGCACGTGGTGGCGTGGCGCGTGCCGCCGCCGCCCGCCGCGCCGCACCACTACGCGCCGCCCGCGCGCGTCCATCAGCTGCTGGCCGCCGCGCTCGCCCGCCTGCACGACCTGGTCGCGCCCGCCCCGCCCGCCCCGCCCGAACACACACCCCACACACCACACACAGCGCCAGACACCATCATTTAACATCATTTCACGATACTATCATTTATAAACGACATGCTTCCACATTGTCTTCCCTACTAATATTAAATAAAATGTATTTTTAACTGTATTATAAATGAGAGACTGACGTGTATACAAGTATACATATTGTATTCAATATACTATTTTAGAAGTAGTACAGTAACACTAGAATAAAGTGGACGTGATGAATAATAGATGACGGAGAGGCCAGTGCTCATGTTTAAGGGCCCAGCCCTTAGTGATTGGCTGATACCAGTTCAGCCATCACTCTTCTGTAACTATAGATTGTTTATAGTGAAAATAAAATTAAAAGAGGTCTCGAATTTCATTAAATTACGAAAACATGTATATTAAATTGATAGCAATAGGGGCTAAATTCATAAAGCACTATATAAAGTGTTCAAGGACATAATCATTTTATATAGAATTATAATTTCATCATGTTGAACTTGTTAAGACAGTATTTAGTTCAGTTTGTAGTATGTATTAGTATAGTGTCTTGCCAATAAAGAGGAACGCATGTGTGATTCTAGATGTCGTAAGATGGCGCCACCGTGCTCAGAAATTTTTAGTTCAATTATTTACTATTTTACAAAATCTTCGATTAGTTCTACCAGTAACGAGAGGGAATGCAATAAGATGTGACGTTAGAAGACGTCATTTTTATTTTGTTTATTATAGATACAATCAGTTTGTAATAATAAGCTTCCCGATGCGTATATTTCGCAGCACAGTGGCGCCACCTGCCGTGTTAGCCCAATCTCCTCAGTGCCTTAGTTAGAGTAGTTTAGTAATCAAATTGTATATATTAGTTAAATACTGTAAGTCTTCCACTAGTAACCGACACTTCCGAGCTTTATACGAGTTGTAGCTGTAGTATATCTTGACATGGATATATGCCTATTGTAGTCTGTAAACACACGTGTAAAATAAATACATTGACGTAGTAATTCAAGGTATAGCATTTTCCTTACGAAAGTATTACTATTTGTTGTTTCGTATACATGTTTGTGGACGTTTTTAAAGATGCCGAATGCGTGCCTAGAATTATTGCGGCACTGGTAACAGTGTAACAATAAATGATATGAGCCAGCCAAATGTTGCCATACTTATATCTCAGTTTGCCAAAGTCTTCGATAAATACACTCGAGATATACTTTGGTATGTATATTGAACTGTACGATATTTACATTTGTATCGAGATATATTTATACTTTTTGATAATAATATAGTTATTTATAACAACTATTTTATTTTTATTTTTAAATGAATACAATTGCAGTAGATGGGGCTATTTTTAACACTAAACCGGACTACCGTGTTCTCAATAAATAATTAAATAAAATGAAGCTTAAAATAAGTTGTAACATAAATCACTATTTCTGAAGCACATATCTCTCTACGAACTCCTCGGAGACCTCCACTTGTCTCTCCCTGTACACGTTGCATACCCTGGCGTGGGCTATGACCGGTTCTGATCTGTCCACGTTGATATACTTCTCATAGGTCTCGGGGTCATCGAAAGTCTTCTGCGCGGTCTCCGGGTCCATCAGAGTAAAAGGGAAGTACGCTATCGTCGCCAATGCACTAAACATGCGGCTTCTTTCACACCACGTCAAAAACTCCACCTCATTGTACCCTAACCTCTCCATTCTCCGTTTTGAATGCACGTCCAAGTTTTCACAAAAGGTCTTAAAGTAATGGAGCAGTATTTCCCTCTCGTGCTGTTCACGGAACTTTCTTGAAGTTGTTAAGTATAAGAATGACATAACGTCGAAAGCCGGTGGCCCGTACCTGATGCATTGGAAGTCCACCAGGATAGCGCCAATCGGAGTACCGTTTGCGTATTTGAAGAGTATGTTGTTAATCCATAAATCTTTATGGATGAGGACATTTAAAGTATCAGTTTCTTCTTTTAAGCTCTCGCACGCGTCCAGGTATAGCTTTGTTAGTTTGCTCTCTAAATCTGGGAGATTACGGTTAAATTTAGAAGAGAAGGCATCGAGTAAGCTGACAGTCAGTTTGGGGCAAGTTCGAAGCCACGCTGAGTCACGCAAGGTGGGTTCGTTCAAGATATGCATATTTTCCTGATAGGTGCTGTATGGGGAGGTCTCATTGGGGCTTTTCTTCGTTTCATAATTAGCGAAGGCGGCGTGGAACCTGGCCACGCTAGTCGCAGTCAGCAGCACGTGCGGTAGGTCTAGAGTCTCGCGGAAATCGCGAGTTGTGTAGCCCTCGGTTATCAAGTCTGGCATTACTATGTTGGCGTCGGTGTAAATGAAGGCTTTGGAGCACCAGGGGCTGGGATCCGCTGTGGACAATACACGAGTTTTTAAACAAAATCTAAAATGTCATATCGGCAATGTTACTTGCACTTTCGTAAGGCCTTTTATAATAAAACTTGAGGAAGGAGGGTGAGGTGGAATTCGTACTTACCGCTATCCGGTCCAATCTCCCCCAACAACTTATACATGAACATTTCTCTCCTGAAGTAATTAGACTGATCAATGAACTCCGCCTTCGGCTTGTTACACATCGGCAAGTGCTTCATGAACAGATGAATGTCCTTCAACTGGTCCCCCGTCCTCACGCGCAGGGTGGCCTTGATGTGGTCCCCCAGGAACCCCGCCAACCCATTGGTCGCCGGCTTCATCTCACACCCGACCAACGACCAGGGAATATCTCCTCCAATGGACTGCCTCACCACATGATATATTTGTTTTTCACTCAGGATCTCTTCCACCGAGAAACTCCTAACTACTGTTTCGCCGACCATCTTGATAATTCTATTTTTGTTCCTATTGTTTTCTGTGGTTTTATAATGTATTCAGATCTATTTATAAGAACATTGTTGTTTTACCAATAATATAAATATTTGCTGAACATTTTACATTTTATGAAGAAAGAGGAACTTTAATACTAAGTGCTACGATTCATTTTGTGTCGTGTCATGACTTAAGATTTAATTCAAATAGTGGAGATAGTGTGTGGTATCATTACATATTTGTAGAAGATCTGCCGCTACTGTTCTGTGAGCATTGTGCTCCCTGAGAACATATCAGCAAATAATTTGAAATGTTTTGATGAAAGTTAATAATAGGTATTTGTTTTTTATCAGTTTGTTGAAACACTTGCAGATGTCACGGTCGCACGAGTCATGAACGACAAACACATACCTAGTTTATTGTTGCTGATATATTAGTAGTTTGTGTTTACGGGCTCGATGCTCGTTGGAGCGAAATTGCGAGTCTCTGGGACGGGCCTAAGACCTTCGTCGCCATCAGTGGGCCAGTCAGCACCTACCATCAAATAAACTTTTCTTTTACGGTATGATATCTGGCTATACGGTGGTTGCTACTGTCCCAAAAGCGGTATTGGCGACATCAATCAGCGATGCATGTATCTCATCGCACAGACTCCGCTAATCCGCGGGGATGATGCAATGATCTGCACCGGGCCCGCCATATGGCAGCTGCCTCCATATGTCCACCCGCCAACTATGGACACTGTTTACTAGGGTTTTCAAACATGTTTAATGTTTCCATCAGCGTAGTTTGCCTTCTATACATGAGAGTTGGCTTATCGTATCGGGCAGTGGACTTGTACTTTCTGAAAACTGACTGTTTTAGGCTCAATTAAAACGTGTATCCCCAAATTAATATATATTTCAACCCAACTCCAAACCACTTACAATGACTTTTTCAGTACAAATGTGTTTTACATTGTAATTGGTAATAATTTTCTATAGAAAAGGCGGCTTGACTAGCGTGATTTAGTTAATTAAGAGAATTAACTGAAAATCCGTTCATATTTGAAAAAGTATCAACGCCCCTTTAAGTTAACAGAGTGGTAATTAGGTAGTCCAAGGTACATTAGCCGACACGTTCCAATCTGATGAGTGACAAGACCTACAAGAGGAACGAGGCGTCTTTGAACTACATTGTTCTTAAAGCTCTTTAAGTCGCGTGTCATGTTGGGACGGTATCAGCGATAACAGAAGCTTCGTTCCTTCTTTGACACTGAAATAATATAGAAGTAAACTTCCGTCTGGCCAGCTGGAGGGTAGCAGCCCCGTGTCTGACACAGTTAGTGGCTGCGAGTATGGCGCTGTCGCGACACTCGCCCGCCATATCGGAGGGTGGTAGCCCTGTGTCTGACACAGTTAGTGGCTGTGAGCATGGCGCTGTCGCGACACTCGCCCGCCATATCGGAGGGTGGCAGCCCTGTGTCTGACACAGTTAGTGGCTGTGAGTATGGCGCTGTCGCGACACTCGCCCGCCATATCGAGAGTGAAAAATAGCCTGTTTACGCGCTAATGCTGTCGATTTTGTTACGATCGGTACCGCCAAGTTACATAACTCGGAATGTCGGAGACAGCTCGTGACTGAGCTGACAGCCATGAGAATCATTTCTTTCACAAATCGTTACGAAAGTTTCTTTTGATACTTGATTGGGAATGCTTACAAGTAAACATCTACAAACACGTACTTACCTACCAGTGGTACATAGCTGTTGCTATGGGGGACAATTTCGAACTTTATATTTGATTTCAGAATTCCATATTTTCCAAAACGATACGACGCGCCGCCTCGATATATTTACATGCAAAGTTTACAACCCACACTGAACCTGCACTAACGCGGTGGACTATCGCCGGAATATCGTGCCTGATAGATATGATAACCAATAAGCTCGCCACCAATAGGTACATTAGGATCTAGAACTAAAATACTATTGGCGAAATATGGGTGTACCGCAGTGCACCAGTGCCTACCTACCCTTTCAGGGAACACAAGCGTGGTGGTGTATTTTTCATTCTCAAAAGAGGTCAAGTCACGTCGCCATTAGCAGCAGTGTGCAAGACACGTGGAAGGCAGGAGGCTTGAAGGCCGGGTGTCATCGCGGACCGGCCGGGCCGCAGCCACCCGTGACGCGCCGTTGACGCGCCCGCGCAGATCTACAATGCACTTATTGTCAGCGCCTGCGCATATTCCTACTATGATATCTTTACTAGGATTGCTTACGGCAGTTTGTTGTAATCCTAAAATAATATTATTGCTATTCTTTGTGTAGGGCTTAGAAATCTTTTATCCTTAAAGGTGTTTGACGAAAACCATATCTAATAATTGAGCGTAGGCTGCTCGGCTCAAAGCCCGTCAGATTGCCACCAGGGTAAATGACCTTTTGTAATTTGCTCATCATGGATCTTTCAGAGGACGCCCCCAGTCCATTGTATGCTACCCATAATACAAACATTGCATTGTTCGAAACTATACGATTAGTGTGAAGCTGTATTGATTTATGATTATATGTAGGTATCTATCTACACTATAACACGGAAATCCCGTATTCCACGTTGCACAAATATCTTTCAGATATGTTAATTAAAATGTTACAGGTACACTTACTTTAATAACGGAGCCCGTCCCCAAATTCTTATAATGAAGGGTCATTAACTCAACCTTTTACTTACATAGCCTGTACATTGATAAAATTATTAATTACTCACAGTTATATGAGACGTCATCGCGTTTATTTACATCGATGTATAGCCGTTCATGCTAATTTTGCAGAGTACACGTCGATGTACTGTTATTAAGGCATCCTTAATCTATAAACCTACTCTATTTAAAACTTAAGAAGGACCGGCTGCACCGGGCTGTGATCGATTTGCCAAATATCGGTAGTTATCTTTTAGTAATTGTATGTCTGGGCGTCGACTGGAATCATCACCAATCCAGTATCCACAATACAAACAATACTAGCGTTTCTTAATTTAAATGAGATCTGTTACTTTGTTCGGGATATTTTTTTAGGTTTACAGAAAACCTGAGAAGCCTTGCTTCAGTGTTCTACCAACTTATATTTTGATATATACCTAAGGTCACCGGGTGGCGGAGTATGTCGCAACAGTGCATAAATCTCGCGTATTTAAGGTACTTACAGCGCATTGATGCTATCGTGATGGTGATTTAGCTGTACTGTATAGGGTTGACCGACTAGTAACGGGGCGAGCAGAATTTTCTGATTATACATGTTGGATATTTGAGTGTCTGTCAAACACAGGTACCTATAGTTTGACTGGTATACCACAAACTCTCCTAAATCACCCAAAATCGTAGCCCCACAGAATTAATATTGAAAACATTGTCTAACATAGTATCTCCCATTATCTGACGTTGCCGGCCAGCGCACGAGGTATGTTTGTTTCATATTATCTCACCTCACCTTCATTTTTTTTTGTATATCCATCCGTCTTTTCTAGGGTCCTTTCACTCTGCAGCCATGCACATTAATCCGATAGTTATAAGTTATGGTCCACAAATACCAAATTGTAATCATGTCTTAAGAAGTAATCGAAATTAAAGCTATATTGAGAGAATGCCTATAGCATTTTATTTTCAAAGTGGGGGGCGCGCCCCACTAGGGAGGCGCGAAGACATCTACAGGGGGCGCGGGGGCGGGCGGCGGTTATCACTGCGGTCGCTCCCGCATACGCGCACTTGCTGCTACTTGCTGGGCCCTGGGCCGAGGGAAGGCGTGGGCATTTTAATTTTAAGCAGTAGGGAGGCGTGACACACTGTTGTGAGTATGGCGGCATGGTCGGCGGAGTTTTAAATACATGTGAGGAACTAGGCAGAGATTGAACTGTGGTTGCTGTAATTCCGAATTTGCAACCACTCGCAATATAATTCGAAATAAATAAACAATAGCACCTTTGTACGTTACGTCAATTTATCAATATTTTTATAATTCGCAATCAAGTATATTACAATATGGGTGTAAGGATTGTGTAACTGGTAGCCCTGCCGCTCACCCCCTGCCGGCAGTGGGGCAAGGGCGGCTTGTCTCCCGATACGGGCGCCGTCAATGCCTCCGCCGCACTCTCCGTGCTTGCAGTACTTTATACTGATGGTGAGATAAAGGTTAATGTTACGCCATTTGTAATTATTTAATACCTATTGATGGACACTTATATAGACAGCTTAACTACACAGGTATTGCAATCTTTATTAGCAAACAAAAGGGACAATTTTTTTTAAGGGATATTTTTAATGAAACCTAAAAGTTTAGGCCTTGATTTTGTCCCTTAGCACTCAGACTAGGGTGAATCCCATCGAAATCTTTACCACAAAGGTGTCAAGGTCATCTCGCCAGTACCGTGTTCTGGGTCAACTTCTACGGTTGTAGGGTAACAGGTGACACGCATCAAGCCGCTGCTGACGTCCGATTCTTTTTATGACTTGTTTTTTTTTAAGTCGTATCGTTGAAGTCTTTTGTAGGTAATCAATGAGTATGACGTCATTTATGTATACCACGTATATATACCTATAACATACAGCCACAGCAGTCTGAGCGATATCCTCTGAGCGAAAATTCCAGTTAAATCGATAAGTAGACTTCAAGGTAACTTATAATGAGTTTGTTTACATAGGCAGACAGAGTTGGCGCCTACTCTCGCGGTGACCCGACCATATGGGCCGCGACCATATTCGAATAAAACTCGACTTCTCTGGAACGACACTTTTAGCAGGATAATTGTATTTCCAGAATTATTTGCTAATACATATTGATGTCATAGGCCTTGCGGTGGGCTTAGAACTTACCTTAGATCACGGTCTTTAGTTTGTATAAATATACTAAGTACATTAGGTACACGAAGATTTGTGCTGGCTGAAGGTTTGTCGTAGTTCGTATTTAAATTAATGTTGTATTTATCAAAATGAATCTATTTTGAGAATTTGTTCGGATTCTGTGTTTATTAATCACAGACGAAACAATTATTTTTATTTCTATAGTTATATTGCAGAGCGAAATACCAATGTACAGCGCTGACCTTATTGAGTAATGCATTGAGTTAAATTTGCATTGCGAATGTTACCTATTTTTAAACTGAAAACATAGTCTAATTAAAGAGGTGTGTTAATCCGGCGCGCGGTTAAGCTCTGACTTATTGGGACTTGTAGGTCATGGACTTGGTTGGACACATATTTTCTGTCTCTCATAAATGGACGTAGTTTAACAAAAAGGATCCAATCCATATCAACTCAGTTTTGAGATACGGCAGCTTGAAGTTTGATAATGTATTACCTGTGGCACATGCGTGATGGTAACCTAGGTGCTAAAAATGCTATCTACTTTTATTTTTCGATGGGATCTTTTTTGTTGATTGAAAAGCCCTCTGTTTGGTATTTTTAACTAACTTTACTATTTTGTGGATTGGATCCTTTTTGCTAACTAGGTCCAAATATTGCCAGGAGCTTGGACTACAATAATAATAATATTCAAGAATTGCATAATACATAACATCTACTACATAAACTAACATTACAAAATTCATCCAAAGTTAAAGAAAATAAATAAAGTTTCTATATAACAAATTGCATGTATTTTTTATGTGGTTGCATATAATGTCAGGTTAGATATCGTAGTGAAATTAATAACCGCAGATAAAGATAAAAGCCTCTAATGTATAATAAATCACTTTCTATAACTTAAGTTTGAACGCTACTTCGTTCGCCATAATCTTGATGGTACTACTTTTACCATCTAACTTATTAAATATACACTTATTAAGTGGATACCTACGTTCCCACATGGTTTGACTTGTGAGACTAGCTAAACTCAATATTATAGATAATATAGGGTGATGGTAATTTGGCGAGGTTAATTATTTATGTCAGTAGTTGCATGTTTTTGTAAAATGTGATGATATTTTTTTATCTGGTAGGTAAACAGTAAAACGTGAGATACGTTACATGTTGGAGGCAAGTGTATTCTTATAAGATGCCTTGAAAACTATATTTTAAAAGTCTAAAGATTGATCGATTGTACTGAAAACTTTGTAAATGTATCTGGCCTGCGAAGGAAGATAAGACATACCTACATATTACGATAGGTTCTATTCTATAAGATGCAACAAGTATAGATCTTACAAGGATCTTTATGAACGTGATCGACGTTATTGTGCGTTATTGTGTTGTGTCAAAATTGACTGTTACGTTAACCAAATGGTACCTCGGTCATGAAGACCATTGTCGGACTGTAGACGGGAAATCGGTCAATGGAAGCGACAGAAGTGAGAGTGTTTGCGACGAAAAAGCTCTAAGCACGTTTTGTCGCCTTCAAGATCGAATGACAAATGATCGGGCGACGGTGGCGACACTAATCACTGTCGAGTTGCAGAAAGCGTGCGCGTGCGACGTACATGTGTTTCCCGGAATTACAGAATATGGTTATTGTAGTGAAAGGAAGCATCATCTTAGTGTAATATAATGTTTTAAATAAACAAACTTTTAACTCCCAGATGTATTCATGGCAATGTAAGTGCTCAGCACAGCTATCACGTGCGCCATGACAACACAAGACATATAAAACGGATTGTGTCGCATTTAGTCGCTTTCTAACCTTTGTGATTCATACGAAAGAATGAGATAATAGTCTTATAGATAAAAAAATATTGTTGTTCGTTTTTTTTTCAATGAATTGTTTGTGTTGTTTTCGTTGTAATAGAGAGGGGTTCAAAAAATTAATAAATTATATGATTAGTTATTGATATTATCTCACACTTGTGTTCTCACAGAAGTATGTGACCCCGTATTATTTAATCTGTTGCCAAAGTTACTTCCAATCATGGCACACTGAAAAGGATTATCATGTTGTATTGTCGCGAGGCAGTAACCTGTAAATAATGTGATTTCTGGACATTTTGTGGTGAGTGTAATGTTACCGGCAGCGCTCGGCTTGCGCCAGTGTCCTGCGGCCGCGCTTGCGACATTACGCACACTATCCTTTGCTTCGAGCATAGAGAGACAGTTATGAACTGCCGTATGAAGATAATATTTATATCTACTGATTTTCGTGTCCTTTTCTTGTATTTACCAGCCTTACAAACTTGTGAAAAATCTCTTCGAGCAAGATTAATTCGGCAGATTTACAAACCTAGCATTTCGTCCCAATCTGTGCAATGCGTGTTTCAATGATACCGTTCAACAAATACATTTCAGATAGTTACACTAATCAGGGTTAAATTTGCAGAGTATTAAAATTCTCAAAAACATTCGTCTTGAATTAGAATATGGCATCATGTTTCCAAGAATGTCTATATGTAAACCGCAATGTTAATAATATGAAAGAAACAATTAATGTGCCATACTTGTAAAGCAAGCATACGCATCGCTGTCTCGTTGGTCCGTCAACCAAGGTTGCGCCTACGCAGCTTTGATTCATACCACATTCATTTATTTACAATTGTTCGATCATCCAGCCTTAGGTATAACAGGTAAACCTACACAATTCCTAGGCAAGTTTTATAATCGTTGTAAGGCAAATAAAGTCAGATATTGTACAGACTGTCAGCACATTATAATACTTAGCCAATTTTATCTTGATTTAGCCTACAGAATGAATACTTTATTTTCCTATTTGAGTAGGCAGGTGTCGGGTGACTGACCTGAGTATTGTGGGCTAAATCCCAACCGAGTTCTTTTGTATCCGATGTTTTGGAATACGTCTTACCCCGTAAGTTAGTAATACTCCCGATAAAGGTCAAAGAAGGACACACAAAGACAACAATGGAAAAGGCCCTTACAGCTAAATGTCAATGTCGTAACCGTGAGCTCCATCACCGTAGAAATGCATTGATAGGTTCTAAACACGGCTATCGGCGCGATGCGTGCGCGCACACAACTCACGCGCGTGTCTCGTGCGCACGCCCGGTGCTTACACGCTCGGAACTTGAACAATACGGCTGTTATACTGCTTGCTAAGATGCGAACAAAATTCAGGAAAAAAAAATTGCTGCTTTCTAGCTTACCCCTGTAGAGTGCGACTTAGGATCATTTTTAAAATCTACAAGATATTTTAGATAGGGTAGGTGTAGCTCACAAATGAATTACGCTCGCTTGCCACAAGTAAATATATTTATAATAAATGGCAAAACAAATAATTTGGTAGCCGATGGACTTGCTGTTCCAAATTCCTCACCAATATTTTAAGTTGGTAACATAACTAGATCACTTTAGAGCAAATCAACAAATGTCCAGCCCTAGAAGGCGCACGTATCGTTAGCGGCCTCGCACGCGCGTCGCACTAGTGAATAAGTGGTACTTAAGTAGGTAAGTAGAAGTACTTGTACGTAACTTAAGAAAGAAAATACTGGTGTCAATTAGATACTCAAGTGTCAGAGTCTCAACGATCACTTCTTCGCATTTTGTATTGGTGCTGATTCTTTTGGGACTGGGACACAACAATTAAATTACACTTAGATAACTAAGTGTTTTGCTGCCTTTCTCATGGCTGTAACGTATAAGCGAGATAGGAACATTTCTAGTGCTGTCAAACTTAGTTAAGTCATAGTTCAGTGCCAAAAGAATCAGCAATATTATCAAAATACTCCTTTAATATATTGATCATATATCTCAGATTCATTCACAAAACACTTTGACCGAAATTACAGCTCCTCGTGTTATTTCTCAATGCTGCCAGTAAATAAATGTCAATTAAACACTAAAAGTCATTATTACCTTAACCAAGGTGACTTCATTCATAAATGCTCTCATCTCGGAACCTGCGTGAGTCTGCGTAGGCGCACGTGACGTCACCGGGTCCCACCAGCCCTTATAAGGCGGTCCCACTCTCGCGCAGCCTCGTCGCCACTTACAGCGCCACAAACTTAATTGTGCCAGCGGCCAAAATTGGAACTAACATTTAGTAATGTTCAGATGTAGTGTCCATTGACAGTCATGCGAAGCCAGTAGCGACGATGCCGACTGCATTGGTAAGTTTGTGACGCTAAATAGAAGTACAACTTTAGTAATCGCTTAAGTAAGCGAGTAAATGATAAGGTTGCTTAGCTCAGCGCTTATTAGGCGGGCTGTTATTGCAATATTGATTGGATCTGTCAACATGCATTAGATCGAAGTTGTGCAATACTGGAGTTCTGTTTGGGGTTTGTTTTACCGTATCTGTACTGTTTTCTCTGGTGTGAGGTAAGCGGCTATTTCTGTCACGGACTTACAGCATGTTGGGTATTGCCTCATTATATGTGCTAGTAATTACCAACAGCTTAGCGATATATATAACTTAAACACGCTTTGCTAAAATCTTGTTAATAAAAAATAACTAGGTAAATAATTTATCAAGAACATTTAAATAACCCAAGCATTGTATAACATTTTTCCGAATTTAAATTGCAAACCTTTTTGTGGCTGCACCAAAATCCAACATTCTCTATTTGGATGCGCGTGGGCACATGATTGTACGGATGATCGATATGATCTATGGCAAAGATAACGCCTCGGAGTCTGGTGGCTAATGTGACTATTAATTCGGTTTATCACCAGATAAAGCATAGTTAGATAAGTTTTATTTGATAGGAATAAAACTTAAATCCTAGAGCACCAGTTCTTTATTCAAAACGATGATTGACATCTAAACTGCCTACTATGCCATTATTAAGTAGTTAGCCATATTTTAAACAGATCCGAAAAATCCAAAATATTCGCTGTCCTGAGGTAAGCCTAACTATAAACTAAATGCTATATCCATTCGGAGGCTGCCCACCGCGTCGCCAAATGAGCACAATGCCGATGATTTAACATTCACAGTTAATCTGTATAAGGATATTCGCCATCGCTGTTGCGACGCCCGCGCCGACGCGCACGCATGCTGATTTCATATCTTTGAACTTGAAGTTTGAAATTCGCTATAAAATTGGAAGTATCTTGATTTATTAGTGTTTTGATTTATATTAGTATTTGCATATGACTATAGATTTTAAATTATCACCCTTCAATCGGATGAGTGGTGTGTTGATTAAGGATATTTGATTACTTTGTAATATTCCACGTCTTAAAAATAAAGAATTTTGTTTTTTTTTAAATCTTAAGTAGGTACATAATTTCATTAACAGGCTATTTATCTCTGTACATTTTGGCCATTGATCTGTCCTTTACATACCCATTAAAACTCAAACCAAGGAGTCATAACTTACTGACATTTGATATTTCGGTACAACAACAACGGCAATGTTTACATTACCAGTGTTGATGGAACGGTAGCCGCCTAAACAATGGCCCAGTGTGACGTAGAACCGTAACCCAATCATAGCGGTTTCTGGTAGGAGAACTTACGACAGCGGGCAGCATAGATGGAACGCTGTGTACCTCATATTGCCCCATAATTAATCACAAATCATAATTATGCTACTAATGAAAGTAGCATCCTGGACCACCTGTAACAAACAACGGGACAAAATGTGAGCTATATTTATTTATTTATTTATTCATTTATTTACTTAAAGTTTACATATTCCTTGCTTAGCTGATAAATTACAATGTTTACGATTCGTTACCTGGGAGTGAACATGTTGCCCAAATATTAACAAAACTCTCTGCACTATGCAGGCCTGTATCGCAGAGAGCTTTTTACAATATTGTCTAAAATACATTTCGAAGACCTTTGACATTCAATTATAATACAATAATTACCAAACTAAAAAGAGGAAAAAACAAAAATAAAAAATTATGTGAAAAGAAATAAGTAATAATAATTAAAAATAAATTAAAGAATGTAGTCGCTACAGGTACCTTTATAATTTACGTAAAATTTTAATCTACAGACCAAGGGCATCCAATATCCCTGTAGGTAGATATTAAGAGCTATATTGAATATGTCAAATTAACCAAATAACAAACCAAACGCCAAAAATTAAGATATTCTTTTTAGATATTTATTTTTTCTTTCTCTTGTATGAATTACGAAATTGAGAGAGCTACTCCGTGCGATGATTCGGGTGTTGTCTTGTAGTACCTACGTGCTAGCCTTGCAGAACTAACAATATGTCATGAAAATATGACGACTACTCCTACTGATCTTGTATCCAGCATAAGCTCGGTGTCGTGAAGGGAATAGTATATTCCAAATGGGTGGAAACTGGCGTGTGTGACCCTGACCACTGTAAGGGTATTACGCGTGTGTTATGATATCTTACAAAACTTCACCCACTTTTCCAAGGAATTCCTCTAATTCATAACCAGCTCGAGTGCTGCATTGTTCGCGTATGGCAGCTCTTCACAATGCCTGCTGGCTCGCACATTGTGATGCAAATGCGTGACGTCACCGGCTCCTTGCTGCGTGTGCGCGTGGGCGGTCAATGCCGACTTGCACTTTTTTCTTACTATAGGGAGATTATGCCACAAAATCCTTCCAATTCAGACAGTTCCAGCCGAATGTGTAGTGTTATTTCATGAATTATTATTTAAAATGCCTAAATTAACTTTATATCGTCATTGTCATATCACCAATCTAAGAAACGTATGAAATGGTGGTCATATTATAGTTACCTATACGATAATATTCCTTTCCTTTTCATAATGTGCATTGTTCATCAGCTCTTCGCGACAGATGTATGTTTTATTTACATCAGGCTGTTCATTAGTCACACTATACTTGCCATATTTATTTCCACACCACTCTTTATACGGCTTAAATATTGTAATGTCGCATACAATACCTCGCCTCAAATGTCTGAAGTTAATTATAAAGGTGCTAGCAATATCTTGACATTATTGTTTTCGGAATGTAAAATATACCAAAATTCATTTAAAGCCCCAGCTGAAGAACAGCTATTTAGACAAGCGTTTCTTACATAAAAATGTGTGGGAATTATATAATATACGTAACCTACTTAGCGACAACTAGTATGACGCTCGAACATGTTAGCGCAACAACTTTTAGAACCCTTGGAAAAACTATTTTAGTCGGAAGGGCACACAGAGACAGTTAAAAATGCAAGTACTGTTTTCTTATATTTACGCGAATACTATACATTGAAATTAAACTATTTTACGGATTTTATCGCGTTTATTTACGCGATAAAATCCGTAAAATAGTTTAATTAACGTAAATAAACGCGATAAAATCCGTAAAATAGTTTAATTTCAATGCAAGTACTGTCAATTGGGAACATAAACCTAATGACAGCGGTCGCTGCAACGGCCTTTATTACTATATGGACCTTCAAGTCTGAGTCATGACGTTTCGATCGACGCGATTCGTGGTGATGCTATAATTAGCTATTGAATAAGTTATGTCCTGTATTTAGTCAATAAAATACGCATCCTAATACCTAATTTATGGAGCAGAAATGCTACCATGAGCACCCTTAGCACGACCGCGTAGCGTGGAGCCAGGTCTTGTACAAAAAGCTCATGTGACGTCATTTTCTCGACAAATCTGACAGTTAAAAAAGATAAAACTTATGTCTACGCGATTATGCAAATCCTACAGGGGTCAATTCACTAGTATTCACCTTCTCGTCCTAGTACACTCACCTGACAATCCGCTTTGGGAAAATAAAGATTTAACATTTATCCTATAGTGAAGTAGTAGTATTATGAGGCATCTAATTACCTTATCAATGGAATACATTAATCAAGATAATGGATAACTAGAAATTATATCGACGGTTATTAAAAGGCGAAACCCAGCTCAAAAGACTGAGAACAATTAGTTTATTCCAACGGTAATGTAAATCAATATTGCCTGACATGGCGCTTGAGTGACTTCGCCTTTTAGCCGTCGTAAATATTAGGTATAAAAGAAAAAGTTGGTTCCAAAGTGAAGTAATATAGGTTCCCTGATATCTCGGGAAAACTGACACATTAACGAAACGTCCAGTCACACACTTCCTGTAATGCGGCAAGTTTTCCTATAAACCGTGCATGAATATTGATCGGGCACAGCCTCCGACCACCTCCATTCTAATTGTATTACATACATGTCACATCCGCTGTAATTTACGTAGACGTTCTGTTATTTGCATATCATCATTAACAATAAACTATCTGGTTAGCAAGCTTTTATAGTATCTATCAGAATGCTTGAGACATGTTAGAGTATCAACCTTGTTGGTTCATCTCAGTTTCAATACCAACTTGTTGGTTTTGAATAATGCAACTCTACTTCTGTAGAGAGGTCTACCGGTTTTACCCTACAAGGAAAGTAAGCTTGTTAAGATTAACGTAGTACGTTTCAAACTGAAACTATGATTGATTACACCAACTCGCAATATTACACCGTATGACCTGACAAAGTTCCGTTTCGGTTTATCGACAATAGGCTCTACAGCTTTGTCATTGTCGACTATCGCTACTACATCGCTGCCTCCACCCATTGTATATAAGTGATCACTCTTCGATACATTATTGTCTCTGCGAGATAAATCTTTACGCAAATTGATCTTGAAAATGCTCTTTACTTTTTTAAATAGATTTCATGAAATCCGATCCTTATCACCAATAATGCTATAAGAGCAAAATTTAGAGCTTTACTTCTCCCAGGTGTTTTAGAACTTCTTTATCAGTCTGTGTATATCCGACGACGGTGTGACAGTTGTAAAATAATGTGACAATTCTGAAAGTGTGTTTTTCTTGTACGACGCGAGCAAGGAATTCCGAACTAAATTTATTTCGTATCCACGGTAAACTTGTAAAAGGAGCGATAGGAACACAAAATATTTGTGTCGATACAGAAAACCCATAAGCGCTGGCCGTCGAAGAAGAGGCTTTTATCGTATCAAAATAAATAACACACTTAGACTAATTAGAGCCGTGTGTGTATTGTAACGTCGCTTTCTCGGAACGTAGGGCGATAAGTGCTTTATCTTTTAGGGCACGAAAGCCTGCGGGAGAGGGTCGAGGGAGGAGTAGGGAGGCAGCGCGCATCCCACGGCTCGCGTGCGCCCGCGCATCGCGCAGGTCACTCCGCGCAGTGATCGCTCGGACGCCGACCGCGCCGTACGTACGCCACGTATACCCGCTCGCCGACACTCACGCGAAAAAAACAATAAAACCAATCGACCCCGAGTGACCTGAGTGCATACCGAGCGGCCGACACGAACGAAACGACGTCGCGAAGACCAATAGACGATAACTAACTATAACGCTTCGCAATAACACGTGAGCTTAATTAACTGTTAATATTAAGTTACAATTAACGTAAAGGTGTAAATTAAACTGTGCACGGAAGAGTAACAAGCCGACGGCGAATTTAAATGGTAACGGGTGCGCAGGTCTAGCGGCCGGCCGGTGATCGCCACCACAGGTGAGTCTGACACAACTTTTATGGTTTCTTAGTTTCGCTCAGCTGAGCACCCGAACGTGGACGTTTTGACACTTGTATTTTTTTAAACGTGTTTACGCATAAATTGGGCGGCCATACGTCTTACTTTTATTATTTAGACGAAGGTTGGGAGGTATCATTTACGTATGTAGTCGCGTTGGGGTGAATGACTAATACCTATGTTATTGTCGAATGTTTAGGTGTCGAGTGGTTTGTTTGCTTACATTCGTGTTTGTCTGCGCGCAGGAATGCGCCTGGCTTTGTGCTGCATTGTGATCATAACAAATATCTTGGCGTCTAGGTGTGTGGCACGGGTGGCCGGTGTTTGCACACCTGCTACTCGGATTCTTGTGGGAGTGTGGGGTATCATAATCTTTGCGCTTCCGATATCGTGCCGCAGACGTCAACATAATCTGACTTACCTCTAGCCCTTTGTATCGATACCTTGTTTGTTTGCTGGACATGGTCTTCAGTTTGATCTTATAAAGCGTGTTTCTAAGCCTTTTCGGGTCACACACAACGCTACTTCGGCCACCCAAGTTGTGACTCAGCTGTGCTCAGCTGTAAATTATTTTCTGCCCTTTTAAAATAATTATTTCAAATTTACCTTATATCATTATAATGAAGATATTTTTACGTGTTCCCTCACTAAATATTTTAATCTACCCACGTTTGATTTGATATTTTCCGGTTGCTGGACAGTCATGGGCCATAACCGAATTGTTACGGAAATTATACCATCATCAAAACATTGGTGTCAACAAAAGCTTTATATGGGATAATCTAGTTACGCTCTTTGAAGTTCTTATACTTATTTTCAATGAATAATTACTGGTTGCTTAACTGTACAAATCAAAACATAAATGAATCCAGTTGATGATTCATCATAATTAATTCTCAAACTTGATTCTGAGCTGTCCCATCATTATAAATGTCGTAACTTAAATCGTGATTCAGATTAGCTTCATTTGTTTAAATAAGTAGCCATACCTCTATGTACCTAGTTGGTTTGTATTTTCTGATATCTGATTCCCGCCACCGGGTTGTAGGAAACAATATAAGCTAATTATAATTTATCAATCTCAGAGTTATACGAAGAAATAAGAACAGGATATTCGAACTATCCTCCAGATCCACCTCTTAGGTCGATCTGATATACCATTTAAACTTTCGTTCAAGCGATGAACACGTATTAGACTTACGGCTTTCGTCTGAATCATTTTCTGCACAATGTAAATTCTCACCTTTAAATCGTGCGTCGTCGGTACAGGCCATTGTCTACATGTCAAAGTTAATTTTCAAACTAGCTGTATAAAAATCATCTTTTAATTATATTTTGAATCACGGTATCCGTTTCACCTACCTCCTAAAACATCGGGTAGTTGCAGTTTACCCTGATATAGTTGATGACGTGTATAAATAAGTCCTGCCACTCCCTGTAGACCTATGTGTTAGTATGTATAGTGTAATAAGTGGAAGCCGCCTCACTCGGCCGTATATTTAGCCATGGTCGATCGCGAACCTGCGGGGCGGGTTGCGCCCGCGCGCCCGCGCGGATCCAGTTCTGTACGTTACCACGAAATGTTCTTATGCGTTGTTAAATAACACGCGCTGCGTTCCCACGAGCTTCAACGATAACTATTATAATATAAAACAATTTAATTTGAGCATAACTGTGCTCGGTGTGAAAAACAATGCTTTATTTTAAACCGGTGTTTAAGATGCACTCACAAGATTTGCATAAGAAGGTAGGTGCATAATTTTCACATTAACTCGTCAGTCACATTCTGTGAAAATTAACGCTTTTAAAATCAAACGGAAGGATACCTTCACCGTTTCTGTAATATGTATGTGCTCCTGGTTTGCATTCCCATATCGGATGGAGTAAACAAGATAAACAAAATTGTAATGGACATTATGCAGATAACCGGAGTTTCTATAATTTACAATATCCGTAGGTGATGCAGGAATTACGTCATCTCACTCAGGTACAGCTTGCTGTTTGTCATCGATATTTTATTTTAATGGATTTTAGTTGTCTCGGGCTTAGTTGTAATTAAGAACGTTATAGATATAAATATATACTTTAGTTTGTCTTAAAAAAATCTTAGACAATTGAACCTAGGGATATAAATAATACCTAGAAAAAATAGCGCTGCCTGCTTACTAGATGAGCTACGCGCGGGATATATGTATAACTCCCATAGCAATATAAAATCAACTGTTTTAATTATAAGGTTAGACTTCAAAATGTTTGCTCCACAAACGCCACCTCAGTCTTTTAGCGACACCGAGTAAAATAGATTGTATATCACATTGTAGGTCTAGAACACTAACTTTGCATCCTCGACGCATTATTCTCACCTTCATTCTAGGATTACTATTCTGTTATTCCACTGTATTGGAGTTTCGCTCTGTAAAAGTTGTGCTTGTGAAAATAAATAAATAAACAAAAACATTCGGTAATTGTATGTGTTGTATAAGGTCTAGTTCACTATTACCCAATTGTTTGAAAACAAATCAAAGGAAGTTAGGATACCGCGGCCTGGTCCTCGCTGTCACAGCTATTACCTACCCGTGTAAATATTTGTCCGTCTGTTTGCGCTCACTGTTTGTGTACCGGCCGTGACATATTTACTTCTATTTAATAACAATTAAGTATTATTCAATACCTTTATGGGCATACATTATCAAATTGTTTTACTTACTTAATTATCTATTATTGTAACTATAGCATGTTCGTGCGTCAGTTAAGGCAGTCCCAAGAGTATCACTACTACTAGATGCATGAGGGTTATGTTACATATGATTTATTCAAACAAAGAGTACCATTGAGGCGATAGCGCCTTCTTTTATCTTCGAAGATTGCTGTTAAAAGTTGTCCCTCTCCATTCGCCGTAGTTATTTATTACCTACATGGCATTCATAATAACATCAGTATTATTTCTTTCAAAATACTTTCGTAATCAAATTCTTCGAGCTCCTGTCCCATAGACATTGCACCTAGCCTTTAGCATTGTAAGAGTTATCTGCACTGTCTAGTTGCGTTGCGACATGTGCGGAGGGTATCATGCCGCGGCGGGCTGCGCTCGCGCACGCGTCTTCTGGCACACACGTGGCTATCGCTTGTGTTGCCGCGGTGCATGTGCTTTATTTACATATATCCGACTTATTTATTTATGGACTCATTTTTAAGTTATTTACGAAATTAATTTGCATGCACTAGGCTTGGGAAGTAGAATTTTATACATTTACTAGCTGTGCCCGCGACTTCGCCCGCGTCGACTTTAGGGAGATTACCCGGAAATATGGGTATTATGTTTTTCCCGCGGAACCCTAATGCTTTTTCTAAAATGAAAGTAGCCTAAGTTACGCCTTGGAACGTCAGCTATCTGTCAGTGAAAGTCCCATTGAAATCTGTTCAGCCGTTTAGAAGTTTACCTCAAACAAACAGACAAACAGACAGAAAGACAAAAAAAAATAAAATTGCGTTTTCGTTATAGGTATCGTATATACTTTCATACGCATTTAGGAAAAAAGTGTTATTTTGATATTACAAACAGACACTCCAATTTTATTTATTTGTATAGATGTATAGATGTGGTGGATAATTAAAAACAAGATACGATATTGAATCCTTCCGATTCCGATCCGTTTCATTCAAAAAGTTCATTCGAATCTTGTCATTATTCTTTTAACTAGCTCACATACATACATCAATTATTCCAACGCAAGGGTACCTAACTACTACTACATACCCATCGTAAAAAACAGTTACAGAAGCAAATACCGTAATAAACCAAAAGCTCATATTCTTAATAAGGATAAATTGAACTACCTACTCATAAAACTCTAATAAAATAAACCCAATAATTTTCCTGTAACTTGTTGCTGCTAATTACATGCCTAATCAATTTGTCATTTGTCTAAATATTAGTGTCAGGTTTAATTAAATATCAATAACGTAGGCATACATGTGTGCACCTCAGCTTATCATCCTGCGGCTTCACTCAGAGGTGTCATGCCGGGTGGCGTCGTAATGTACGGAATTAGATGCGTAATTGCTTTAATTTAGTTTAATTATCGTATTTATGAATTAATTGATGCTTTACAGATACATATTAGACGCACCTACCTGTTGAGTGAACTCTTGTGCATTGTATGAGTAGGTAGCCAACGATGCAGCCTTTCATACTTATTTTAAGAAATAAGATAATTCCAAATCGTTTATAGCGTTACGAATGATCATGTAGCTAGAAATCGTTTTGTACTATACATACCTACTATTGGAATTGACAAAGAGTAACCACCAACTGCTAACCTAACCTAACCCAACTGCGCAAAAAGAAGGATAATAATTGTGAGTATTTAAGTACGGAATTCGTTGTTTTTTTGTGCGTCACACTATGGATGGACTTAGCGATAGATTCACTGCCTTGATTAAAAAAATATGTACTTGACAAATTAAATCTACACTAAGTTTAAAACGGGTAGCACATAAAAGGCACGCGACCTGACAAACAAACAGGCGCTACATGATGCGCCCGCGCAGCCGTACTCACGACACAGTAGGCTTGCAGTTACCATCGTAGCCGGCACTCACGTGGAATATTAACCTACCAATCCCTCATGGTCATCTTCCACCGCCGCGTCCCCTCTACTCCTGTCACCAGCCATTATTGCTAGACGAGCTATCAATCAGACATTTACCGACATGATCATAAGCTGTGATTACCGGCGTCATGCGTCACCGCGCCCGCCCACGCCGCTGCAGAAGCAATGCTATTAAACATCGTTTACAAGTTTATTTAGCTAGGGCTACTCACTAACAAAATACTATAATGTAGGTATTTAATATACAGATAACAACTCACGTGTAATTCTTGTTCGTTTAATACATAATTCTACTGATGGAAATTATCTACTGCGCCGTGTTGATAAGGTTTACGAGTTCAGTCAAGCAATACTAAGACTAAACTTCTGATTCTTCGAAAATAAGTCTATACCAGTATACATAAACTAGCACTTAACTAATTTTAACAGCACTAAATATTGTGGTCTTTCTTGTCCCTACAATACAACAATGAGGAGGAAGCATTTAGTTTCGTGTGGTTTTGTTTGGCACCAGTAAAATCGGCATCAATGTCTGTATGATATGTAAGGCGGCTAATAACCTTGACAGTAAGCCTGTTGACAATATCAATAATGCAGTTGCTCTATCAACACCTGGGTGCGAAACACGCGGTATCGATAATGGCAAGTAGCAGCTGAATTTCGACTACGAGAAATACCTACTCAAAACATTCGATTTCAATCTTGGGTAATAAATAATGATTAATTAAATACCAATTAATATATCATATTAGAGACCTAGTCTAATAGTTATTTAATGGGAATGATGTAATAAGTTAATTTAAAAAATATCGAATGGTGTTAATGATATTTCAGATTTAAACAAAAAAAACTAACTTTATTTACGTAGCTGATATGACTGTTACATTAAATTACAATTAAACATGAATATAAGTATATTCTAAGATCTTAATTTTAATTCTGATATCGAAAATGATGAATTAATTAATTTTTAATGATGTAAACCCTACAACAGGTGAAAGCACACCAATCACCAGGATCATAGCGATAGCTATCGAAAATGTTACGATGACGTCATTGGCACTGGACCTTGCGGACCTCAAGTGACCGCAGAGGTCGTATCCAGCGGTTATTTGAACCATAAACTACGTGACAATAGTATAATAGTCAGGATCGGTAGTCTGTGTTCAGAAAGTCGTAAAAAAAAGTTGTTGGTGCTGAAGTTAATATCCTACATTAACATTTGCATTGTTTCTTTTTTTTTGATAGTCATATGAAGCGGGTTTAAGAACGTATTCCTTATTCATAGCTAAAATTGAATTATTTTTCTTTCCACTACCTCTTAAGAAAATATTAGATTATCTTTTACCTCCACACGACATGATACATGCATTTTTTTAAATATAAGTACTAACTTACTCAGGGTCTTGATATTATACCTTTTTTCAACTGCCTCCAACATAATAAAAATGCCATTAATTTTTGTTCTAAAATAACAACATTGGATATGACTAGCGTATAGTGCAAACTAAAGTGATAAAATTGCGTCATATTTATTGTTATTTTGTTTTACGGCAATATTAACAATTTTGAATGTTAATTTGGTTTTAAAGTGTTTATTGAAATAGCAGTTGTTTCGTATATCTATGTAAACCAGGCGACGACGACGTAAAATTGATTGCTTAATTTGAGGTGCTAACTTATTTTTCAGGTAATTGACCTCATTAAAATTCTGTTTTTAATTAAGTAATACGATAACATAATGGTTTCTTACATTTGTATGTACTTGGTATTGTTGATAGCCAGTAAACCTGTTGACTTTAATTACGTCATTTTCCTTTTATGCTACTGTGCTAAATACAGCCTCGCTCAATAAAAATTTACACGATTCTCAGTCATTGCAGATTACCGACACACAGGTATTTTAAAACCATTTTAGATTGATTATCTATTAATTGTACTAGAGTTGGCTTCGTCAAGCTTGATTATCTATTAATTGTACTAGAGTTGGCTTCGTCAAGCTGGCAATGCTTTTCTAACTAGCTGTTAAGTTTTTCTTATTTATCAATTATTTCCCTCATTAATATCGACAGCTTAGTGCAAAACCGCACCGTTCTCTCCGTCCCGTCCAACGACAGACTATGCGTAGGCGCACGATCGGCACGGATCGAGCGATTGTTTCATCTAGTCGGGGCCACCCCCGCGTCGATTAGCGCGGGCCCACTCGCGAACTTGGCACTCGCCAGCCTGCCTGGCCGTGTGCTGCTCGTCTCAGATCCTCCGAGGCCCGTTGGAGACACCCAAACTGCCAGCGGTGAGTGTACGTGACGGTATGACGGTTGAATACATCGTGAAAGTTAGCTTGAAGTCTGAACAAGTAGTTTGAGTTTCTGGACAGTAAACCACAAAATATATATCAGAGAAAAAGTAGATATTGAGCATGTTTTCGATTTCTGTAATATAAATAACAAGACGGTCAGTTACTGGTATGATACTGTTTGATTATGGTTACGAGAAAAAGAGTCATTCAAAAGCTGCAAAGATGTCATACATTTCAGGACAACCGTGTCTTATTAACCCTTGTCAATTATATTATTAATGAGATTACTGTTAAATGTTTTAATGACGGCGTTTACAAAGTTTACATTCAAAACAAAGTCAGGATTTTTTGCGCGTCTCACGTTTTTGTGCAGACAGAACGGCTGTCAATTCAATGTTAATATCGGAATTATAATCAGCGCTGAACCGAATGTCGTACAGAATCACGATCATTAACGTCAATGTATTCATCAACAGCCGCCTATGTAATAACCAGGCCTATATACATTTTAGACACTTTAAACAAAACATGTTTACCTCTAGTATATTGATTCTCAATTACAATGTTCATCTACCTGTTATTCGACATCATTGTTAACAAATAACTTTTAACCGTGGTATAGTATAGTATAGTATATCCTAACTATTGTCCGTAAGACAAACTTTTACTTTCATTGATCATCAATATTTATTTATCATTGACACTGTAATCTGATTTAACAAACTAAAAATTACTTGTCACTTTCGCATCAGAACTTGTTAGTACCTACCTACCTACCTCTATAATTTATATCGCAAAAGCGATCGAATATCTTAGGTTGTTTATCATGTGATGATTATTTTGCTACTCAATCGGCACATTCATGTGTATGTCCACAAATGACTGTACATTATGTACTTATTTATCACGTCGATGATGCACCCGTAGCCCTGATAATGATTGAACACATCATTAACTGTACCTATGCACTAAGTAACTCTTGGTAAACACGAGGTACCTACATAGTTTATTTCTTGGGAACTCGGCAGTTGGCAACATCAAATATAATTTCTAATACTCTTTAAGAAAACTTTTCCTTTATTCCTATTTGTTTAGGGTTAGCTAAGCTATTGGGTTGTATACTATCAGGGTAACTAAAATATTCGGCAGTGACCAAATAAATAGATATATTTATATTTTTGCACTAATTTGCTATTTTCTTTTTGAAAACATATTTTTCAAAAATGTAATGCTAATTACTTCAGTACTGTGAAACCTTGTACTTTATTTCCGCCGCAAACTGTACCTATCTTCTAATATATACTCGTGCATATGACTGGTTGCAATTTTCCTATTTGTGTTAATCGCAAGATCATCTATATCATCTCAGGCATACAGAGCCTTATTGTTGCAATATACCTACTATGTAATGTGTGTCTGTGTGTTCGTCGAAAATACTCTATGACTTCATCCACCGCGCTCAATGTCACATTCGTGTTTTCTTCATCTGCCCTCATAGAGGACATCACAGTCGGCTTTGCTTTTACAATTATTTCCTTCATACTTACTTTTATTACTATTAATACTATGGTTTATTAAATCAACAAGTTTGTCGAGACCAAGGAAAAGATTATAAAACTACAGACTTTCAGGCTTGTGATGTAAACAATCGTTATTTATGTAAAATACCATATTGGACATGGGTTTAAACATTATTTTACTATTTGGCTTAACAAATTAGTTTCGACATGCTCATAAAATTTGGCGCTTAGAATTCTATATCTTGTTTTTCCTCTGTGTGAGCGACTGAGGGATGCTGTGGACTTTATTACGCGTATGAGTTAAGTTTAATTAAGAGTATAGAAAGTATATTTATAAAAAAAAAATAGTGGATAAATAATTGTGGACGTTTGAAGAATTACCATATTTTCCTCAACTTAGGTACAATAGATTTCCAATATTAGTCACTTGATTTCCAATATTCTATTTTTATTAGGTGATGACCTATTTACTTTTCTATGTAAATGGAGTGTTTTATTGCGCCAGTGACGTCATCGGGCACACAGCTCGTAGGCCCGGGCCTTGACACAACGACTGAGAGCAGTAGGTAATCGTGACTAATAATATTATTTACTCCAATACGGTGGTATCAATGAGTGCGTTTCTTTGTAATTATTTGTCAATATCGTGCGTGTGTGAGTGTCCTTATGCGCGGGCGCAGCAAATACCTCTTAAAGTTAATGATAAACGGCTCGCGTTTTAAACCATATGGCGTTGTATTTTACGCGATATTTATTATTTTTAAGTTAATAAAATAAAAATAAGATAAAGACATTATTTGTCGGGGCCAATCAATAAGCAGCATTTTGTAAGTTTCGTAATCTTACCACATAGGTGCACCTTCCACTGCATAATTGAGTTATATAGGCTTACGTAGGTACTCAACACTTTCCGACCTGTACTAAGATTTGTTTTACACCCTAAAGATCATTTAGCTTATGTGCTTATTTGGTACACAATAAACAAGGATCGCCCAATAAGGAGACAGTTATACATCGTGTCAGAAACATGTAAAATATACCAAAATGATCCACGTAAGGACAGCGCGCTGTTCATGAGGTCACAACTGCTTTCTTTAAACTTGTAGATTGTATAGTTGTGATCTCTAATGTAAATACCGAGATTTGATCCTTCTAAGCCAAATATTATTTAATTATTGCATAACTTACGAATTGTAAGGTGTATGACCCAGTTACCAGTTAGCGTTACGAGCTGCGTGAAGGCTGCCCAGTGCCCGGTATCTTGAGTTTTCGTCTCGTATACTTACAGTTAAGCAGTTACACATAGGGTTTTGGGAAACGCTGGGAGATTAAGTTTTCATTTCAATGTTTGTATGCCTTTTCGATTTCCTCTAAATTCGACTTAAAGTGTTTCATAGAATTGATAGTATTGGTCGGAAATCAAGTACATGAAGTACTGGCTTGTACCTGCCAACCCGCCCGTGTTCTAGTACTGTACGCTTTAAACCACGAACACAAGACATTCCCATTACGAATGGTTTGCGTCAGTCGCTTCGCGTCGTGTTTTGAGAATTAAGCTGCTAGGATCACGTTACGTCTGTCTGCTTGTCGCGTGGACTGTGGCTAGGGTTTAGGGTTAATTATTTAAATAAGTAAATAGTATCAAGAGTTTTTCAAACGGGAGAATAATTAAATGCGTCATGGATTTAGACACATGGGTAAGCCAAACCGGAGCGAAACAACATTTTTTTATAGAAAAACGCAACAACAAACGCTTTGCTTAGTTCCCATATTTACCAACCAATCGGATATTGCCAAACATTCCTAGTCCTATTTCAATCAAAGATGACAAATAAGTTTCAACGTTGATTCACAGCTTCTTAAATGATTGAGAACAAGCTTTGGAAATGTTCTTTGGTAGACGCATGCCGTCAGTTATTCCCGTACTTCTACAAAAACTTGTCAACCCTATATAAACTTTGACACTATATCAGCATCTCTTCTCTAAGCTAAGATGGCGAAACAACATGTATCTCTGTCCAATTATAAATTGACACAAGCATCAACACCGGCAGCTCGCCTCTTCCGTCACGGTGTGTTGTGGCTGGAGGGCCGATACCGAACCTGATGGCTTGTCTGCTGACACCTTGGAGACATAAGTTGCTGCTGACCGATGTTATGTTAATTCTCAGAACTTCCAACAATCTTTTGTTAGTCAATGTTACACTCTACTCATTTATGAATGAAAAAATCGCCTTGTTCATGTTCAGATTTCGAAACACGAAGACCCTTTTGACTGTTTTCTTGAAATTTAAAATTTTGAGCTGATACAACCAAATAAAACTATTATTTGTGTCACGCTGCTATATCTGATACCCACGATCTAGTATTCTGGTGCTTCCAGCTCTACCCTATAGAAGTTATTTAAAAAGTTTACATTTCTGCGGACGGTTGATTTTACGTGTACATAAATGTGGGTGGGTTGAAAGTGACATTTAAGGCATTAGACGTCTCGTTATGGTCATGTAACAAATAAACTTTTATTTGTTGATCCTTCGGATAAGTTTGGCGCTTTGCTAACTGGCATCGATAAGCAAATATCGACTTTAGGGTGTTTTAATATAAATTATTTTTGTTGTTGCAATATTTGAGCGTGATTCAAAACTTAATTAAGTTTTGTACTTTTATGGATCAACATAAGTTTGAGGAAGAATTGTATTATTATGTTTTCGTTATATTTAGTTTTAAGAATGTAATTGAATCATAATGTTAAAGTACCTATTGAAAATGGCACAGGAGGAAATGGTGGCAAGTTAATTAATTAATCGCCTGACTTATTTACAGTAATTTGTGACTCATAAGGAGGTGTATCCCTCCCTACACTTTTTAATCGACGAAAAAAAAGGACGAGGTTCTCAATTCAACGCGTATATATATATACTTTTTTGTTTTTTTTTCATGTCATAATCAATCTTCAAAACTCTTAGCATTTTTGTATCTTTAGATTAATATTGAAAGTAATTGTGTCGTATGATTTTCCACTTTTATGAGTACTACACCGGTATTAGTCTATTCTCCAAGGATTTTTTGCGATATCCACCAAACCATTATTCATCACTTTCACACCACATGCATAGTGAGAAGGTGAATTTGAAACTGCAAACAATACACGGAATAGTATCAGCGAATAGCATTTCATTATTTTTGATTACTTCTCTCGACGTTTTAATTACAGCATGTATATACGCTGACTGTGCCATAGACACAAATTATGCCATTATTTATTGTTAGTTAGTTTAAGTTTATTGTTCACGACGGCCCATAATATTGGTTATCTCGTCGCAACTGTGCTTTATTAGTTACGAGTTTAATAGAGACCCATGTTATATGTTATCTACCATGATTCGCCAAACTTTTGCCCTAGCTAGCCCAACATTGGCCAACGCAAAACAAACAAACGCGAGTGGCCGGGCGGCGCGGGCGGCGCGGCGTGGCGCTGCGCAGTGCGCGGGCGCCAGAAACCAGTTCTGCCAGGACACTCGTGTATAATAATGTATAGATAGGCTCGCAGGCTGCGGCTAGGATCCGCTCGTGTGGGTTTCAGTATTGCGCATTAATAGTTTTACATATTTTTATAAGGAAGAGATTATTGACTACATCCATATTAAACATGAAATATTTTGTTACATGGTACGTTTCAAATTAGCTTCCGGTTTATAAGTGCATCATCACACCTACCTACTACACGTTGTATTTTAATCCTAATGTAATTAAACGAAGGATATTGCCATTATACGGGAAACGGACCCCTTCCGATGCGAGGTAGCCTCAGGCCCAGGTCCACCACGCTGAACCTGTCATTAATTAAATATGGACAATCCTAGGATTGTAGCTGTATGATTTTTGTAGATTGGTTGTAGATTTTAGCTAGCTAAAAGACTGAGGTATTATACCAACACCACAACCTTATAAACCCAAAATCAGCATAAGTTCGGACCCTAAAGTACAACCTACCTACAGGTACTTTAAGTAGTTGTATGTGAGGGGCTATTATTATTTCTTCTAAAACAAGCTTTAGTTTTGTAAATAGGTCAATCTTCAATTAATGATAATTATTATGAATTCTATATGATTAAAATAGAACCGGCAACTGGAATTGATTTAGTTATTTCCGTGTCGAAAAGTTCACGGCTAAATTATTTGCAACGTCAATAATTCTACTGCGTCCGTCTCACATAACAATTTCGCGGAATTTCATCTTAGATATGATATGTTCTACATTGACCGTTTTTTTTAGTCTCACCCGTCTCATATGGTATGCAGAGATTTTCCTTTTATATAATATTAAGTTTAGTTTGGTCCTAAATAGGTTACCCACCAATTACGACCCACAACATTAGTTCTTGATCTGTATTAACTTATGATGTTGGAACCACTTGACAAAATGAATGTAGACAAGGTACCTATAAGTTATAGAGTTATTTCGAGTATTCTAGCAGACTGAACGTTTATTTCGCGTGAAATATCTCGCGTATACTATGCTCATCTTATAACCCTAGGTTACCGTAGTGGCCTTGACACAACCAACTAAAAATACGCCCATCACCACACACCGTGACCTTTCGAGCACCGCTCGACCATTCATAATGTTTAATTGCTACTAATAGTAGTTCCAACATTGGCTCCAACTTGACTCACCCGCCCACATTTGTCACCTGTGCTAGGTGATTGATCAGCTAACTACATTGTTTGGGCTAATAGATGCCAGTTCCTGACAGCTCATTTTGCATGAAAAGGTTAACTGGACAAGATCTATTAGCTGTTGTGATATAATAGGCTTTATAATGTCAGTTACCTATTGGCATTACCCTCGACGATGGCATAAATGCCGTGTTATGGTACATTGGTGATTGTGTAGCACATCCTTTTCAGAATGTTGTAAGGCTTCCTTAGAAGTGTCAATTTATTAATGTTGTTTGCGTTTCCCACGTTAAGTGAATATGTTGCAATTTTAAAATAATCATTCTTCACTATGGTGGCTACGATTGTAGCTTATTCATTAGTCTGTGAGTCGGTACGTACTTATTAGTCGAAAATTATAGATTTCTGCACATTAGAAGTCGGTCTTTCCATTGCTTCAAATACAAACAACTGTATTCTAGTATACTAACATGAATCTATTCTAGGTCCTATGAGTCTACAAAGTCAACCTACAAAATATCCATAATTTAGTCATATTCTTGTCCGCTCAAACGGAAACACCAACTTTGCCATAATAAATCTGTTTGCACAGATAACTGTCTGAGATCACTCGGGTACATGTCTGGCTGGTGACGGCATAGGAAGCATTTTGGACATGTTTTTATTGCATATTTGATTATTGCGCTAACATCAGGTGGGCCGGTGACAACTTTATATTGTGATCGCCTAAATAGGTAATTGTTGAGTACTGTTATGTACATTATGTTATTACATACGTGTGTTGACCGTTTTTGCCGTAGACAATTGGAAATGTTTAGATTAAGAGCGTGGATCATCTATATTGTTAGTTGTTGTTTAAAGCAGGGATTCCCAAACTGGGTTCCGTAGAATAGTCATCAGGGTTCCGCCAAAATTATATGTCGCATACAATTGTCGGACATAATACCGAACTATAAAACAATTATTTATGAAACAGTAAAACAATTTCATTCTTCACGTTAAAACTTTAAGTTAAGAATAATGTGTTTCAAATATATTACAAATTTCTTAAAAAAATGTTCTTCCTATATAAATTTCAGAGTTAGAACCCCATATGTGCCCATATCAAATGATTACAAAATCATTCGATATTGGGTTGTTAAAATAAAAAGTATTTATTTATAAGGTTAGTGTTCCGTAATCTTTAAAGTTTAGGAATCCCTGATTTTCGAAGTATACGTCTGAAACTAGTCTGGCGCGCATTTCCTATTATTATCCATGACAATATAATTTAGTAGAGATATTATTATTATTTTCATGTCGTTGCATATTTTTACCTAACATTTACTGATTTGTCATCTTAATCGTTATTTTATAGATATTGAGGCTATAAGAATAGCTTCCAGCTTTTACTCTTGCTAAATTTGGTAGATTGTTCCTACCACCTGTCTTTGCATGTCAGATTAGAATTCGTAAACTTAATAAGCATGACAGTAATTAATAGCAGTCTTGAATAAAAGTAATTATGTTATTTATTGAGTTATTCTAAACGCTTTCCCTGGGCAGACACACTTCGTTACACAGAAATAAGCCATCACCGCATAGCTAACTAATATTAAAATAGTTTAATGTCATCTGTAGTTTTTGGTTATAAATGGACATTGCAAGATTTACAAGTCAATTGTATTACCTCCGAAATTGTCTGCAAACTCGTGCATATAGAGTTATCGTGAGCATCTCGTCTCGGCGGTGACGTCACTCGTGCAGCCGGCCAGTGCTAAGTTTTGGACAAGGTCTCACTAAATCACGTCATTTTAATTATTTTAATTACGACTAACTTATCTGTACATTTATTTGGAGTGAATTCTCGTCGCCTATTTTTGTTCATCATCATAATCATTCCTAAATCAATTGATCTACGTAATCCTTTAAAAATTAAGTGACCACCGATCCTTTGGTCGGACAATATATCTGTCATAATTATCTCAATTAGTTATACCATTGGCTTTCTAATGTAAGGGAATCATATTTGTCATCAAACTGTGCCCGATGTTAGGTCATTCTCTAAGTGCAGCAATCAAGCTTCAATGAAGACATCAATGGGTATATATAAATAGTTTCATGTCAATGGTTCTACTAATTCGCTTTCACTAAGTCCTTGTCAATTCACGGCAAGCGTTGCATCTGTATTCAGGGCGCGGACGCCATCGCACGGCCGTTTATGGTGTTTAACAGTTGAGCTGAGCGGATCTGGACCGTGTGTGAGGTTTCGTTCATGGGATTGTAAAGATTGTATTCAGAGCAGGATTGGACTTTCTCTTGTTTTGAAAGTCCGATCAAATCCTTTATCTGTAGACCTATGTTTGTATGTACCTATTTAAATTCTTCACGAGAATTATAGTAAATATAATTTTCTAGTCAGTAAATAGTAAATGAAGTTATGGAGTTTATGACAAAAACGACTGTATCATATGTCAATGTTATATTTACAGTAATGTAAATATTTACAGCCAACAAAAATCCCCCCCCCCCCTCGCCCCCCCTTTCCACTCCTTTGGGGGTAAGTTTCGATGTTTGTAAACAATCCGTATTACACAAAAACTAATAATCAACCTAAATGAAAACTCTTTAAAAAGCCGTATACAACTACATTATCCACGTAAATAATGATCATAATAAACATAAAAATATTCATAAAATGAAAACTGCTTAGCAGTAAAATTTTAAATTTTTATGGGACCAAATAGCATCTATTCCGCATCAAACAAAAAAAGAATCACGTAAATCGGATCATAACTCGCAGCGTAATCGGTGTTCATAGATAATAAAAAAAAAAAACATACCGGCCGAATTGAGAACCTCCTCCTTTTTGGAAGTCGGTTAAAAACACCTTAAATCTACAAATCCCCATAAATGACTCTTGACCAATGTAATACCCTAATAATTTATAGTAACTTGGCACTGGAATGTGGTGATGTATGCGTCAATGTTTGACTTTCAACTATATATTCATGTTCACGTCTCGTGGCCACATTTAAAAATACCATTTATGAAGACATTATGTCACTATTGTACCATTTGTATGTACTTCGTCGGTCATAGACCACTGTTTACAATAATGTTTTCAACACGAAGTTCTTTGGTATGGTTAAGCTTAACACACGAACACAAAATAAAAAAAAATCAGTTATAATTTTAATATCATCTCAGTAAAGGTACAATTATTGTATATTTTAGCACTCAAAATATTTAATGAGCGCATTCTCTGTGAGAGTATCAGCACAAAAGCATTCGAGTATCGCGCATGACATTCTTATTCTATGAGCGATGTCCGAAGTGCTGAGTCACGGGACCAGCACAGCAGGTTTCGCGGGCGGCGTGCGCGCTCGCAGCGAGAGTGACCGCGTCGGCCCTTACCTGGGGAGTCCTGTGACCTCTAGGGACGCGGCCATGCCAAATGCATAGGGATTCGACACGGTCGTTTTGTGTACATACTTTGAGTTTATGCAGAGACTTGAAGCAAATTCAAAAATCTTGAAATAGAATAAACCCAAATTAATATAAGTTTATTTGATTGTAGAACACTCTTTAAATAAAAAGTACTATTGTTGGTAAACTTCTTAAACTTCTTCTGTTGCAAGTTGAATAAACCGTTTTGTATCAAATTATGTCGGGCAGTATGAAATAGTTGAAATTGTAGTGTTTCAACTTGAAGTGGAATTGAAATGATATTTAATTAGCAACCCCAGACACGCTGCACACATCGTCTCCAAACACTCTAAGTTACAACATCTGTAACTATTAACTGCCCATGTCAGCGGCACTCCTGCGCATTCCACATATCGTTTACTTAGTAACCAATCACATTAGTACCTACTTGCCTTCACTACCTCTAACGTAAGTTCCATTACTTACCACTCCTGCGCACATGTCGCCACCTCGTATGTCTCAATGCCATTAGGGTCCAATCGGTAGGAGACATTGGATTGAAGAGAATCCCAATTTATACCTTCCCCCAATGTTACAGACAGTTATTACCTATTAACAGGCGCTTTGTACACTTGTACTGAAAACATGAAATGGTTTGTAGATGCATTCAAATATCTACAGCCCCCTTTGCTCGGTAGATACGTACGACGACAGTCCACATACCTATAAACACCACCGCTCTAATCCGCCGAAGTAGGTACCAATAATTTGCCGTACAAATCTTAGGATAAAGTCGTTATACTTATTGCTTTTATTGATGCAATTCCTACATTCCCAGGACAATCAGGTCAAATCGAAGTAATAGTAATATATGGCGCGGCGTCCGCATGTCGTGGTGCTGCATGCTGTTCAGATAAAAAGTAGCGTCTCCTTATACAGGCTGGTGTATGAGGGGCAAGGGCGGCGGGGTGCCAATATGGAGACAACCTTCGGGGAGCCAGATGGCGCAACGAGGTCGAATTATTGACAGATGTTAGGTTCAAATGTGTGCACTGTGATGCACTTATTATGTGGTTTGCACTAGATTTTACCTACTTCGAGTACTTCTACCTACATCACTACTTAGGTCGTTGTCGTGATTCATAAACAATTTAATTTGTACAGGAATGTCCTTAGTAGTTATATAGAACCCCAAACAAGATCTATAGAAATTAAATTTCAAAGCTGCTTGTCATAGGACTAAACTTCCCAAACATAGCTCGAAAATGTATCTATCCCATTGCAAGACAATTAGCTGTCTTACCATAGATCACAAGATGCAACCAGTGAGTAAGTACGTGTATGACCTATATAACGCTTCTACACTTCCGCCCCCATTAACACGTGTCAAATCATAACGGCTCCTTAATTGAGGTGTCGTTAGCAGAATTGGTGGACCTTGGTCGCTTCCAATTAGCCCTGTCAGCGCGTCGCGACTTCATTGAGAGATTTATCTGTGGCGAGACGTTGCGGGCATTTTGGTGTACCTACCGGCAACGATGGGATCGAATGACGGAGTGTCAACTGAGACTTATAACTGCGATTAAAGAACGGAAATAAAGTTCACTAAAATTAAAAAAAAACATACGGCCGCGTACTGTTACCGCCATTACATGGACAACTGTATTCCCTTATATTTGTACCTATATCTTAAATGCTACAACCGAATGTCTACCGCCTATAACACCCGACTTAACCTGAGATGCATAGGCTACTTGCACCCAATAACCATATTTAACATAAGAAATGTACGAAGACTAATATCAAATTGACATTTTGGTACAGTTTATTACCTATTTAATGATGAACTTTGCAAACATGCATATTGCTGTGTAGTGACTCTAAAATATTTCCCCCTCTGAAATGCAGACTAACGTTATTGACCACCTTAGCGTCGAATAGAAATCATTAAAGACGGGTTGCTATCTCAATAGATGCGCGCACCCAGCCTCTGCATCATCTCGTTTCCACGAACAAATGACACAATGTTGTAATACCAATAAGTTGTCTGTCACGTACCAGTCTGCCAGTCTCTCAATTGACTCCGTGATTTGTTAATTGCACTTGTTGCACTCAAATAATCAATTGGTGTAATTAAGATGTTATGTTGTCTGCAGAAATACGTGTGTATTATATTACAGAAATAATCAAATAGTATTGTCACATAATCACGTTCATATGTCAAGGTGCCTTCCTCTAGGAATAGCGTCATCCTGCTATGAAGGACTTTTTTAATTTTTTATCCTTTTACTTTCATCTCAGTCTAAATTATTTCGTTTGGAGAGTGCAGACTTTTAAAAAGATAACTTATCGCGCAATTTTTGAATTCCACTCACAGATCTTAATTTTACTATATTTTAATAACTGGGTTTCCTGGTAGCGATCACTTTTAGTGATAAGGCCATATATCTCATCGCCCATATATTATATATGTAGTTTGTATAACTTTAAGAGGTAGAACAATAGGGAGTTATCTATCTATGTTATGAAAACATTTTCAAATGTTTATTGCTCCATTTTTGTTGTACAGCGAGCACTCTGATCGTTTTCTCTAGTTTAATATAAGTTGTAAGTAATCTAATGTAAACCTACATTAACATATCTCTGTATCGATTGTCCACAGCATGTCTGACGGAGACGTGTCGTTGATACACGACGAGGACGTTCTGCGTCGTATGGTGAGTACACAACTAACAAAATAATCTCCTCGGAACTAAGTTTTATCCTTTTTACCACTCATGCGCACGCAAAGTTAATTTATTGACTATTTACAAAAGTAATGCGCATTACAGGAAGTAGAACCTGAAGATTATTTGACTATAATTGCTACTGTACTTTTCAAAACATTTATATCTAATAATGTCGTATTGACTAGATATTGGACGCGATAGTTAAGTTCTGTATCAAAACTTCCGCTTCGAATTGCATTAAACTATGATACCTAAGTATAGTTTACGTAGACGTCCGTCTTTGTCACAATATTTGATTGATTACCTGTAAACTGTGACTTATGTGGGTTGCTAAAGTAAGTACCCACTCAATATAGTCATGAGCTAAGTAATTGCAGTTTTTATAATGATACTGTACCTATCTCATACAGCTATTATTACATACAGAGGTACACTGCAGTGCACCCACACTTCGCCGATGTATTTTGGTCCAATGTAATAGGAGGCGAACCTATTGCCATTATACCGGGCACATTCCCCCTCAATACGAGGGAGATTAGGGCCATACGTTGCGCCTTTTAAAAATATTATAGCTACCTATACAACTTATCTTATTGCTCTTACTTTATGATTAGGCATTAAGCCGAACTATATCAGCGTGCAGAGTGTGTTTGCCCGATCTTTATGTTTTTTTTTGAACGACTACCAGCAATCTATAGACATTACCATATGGTAGGTCTACACATAGTGCTATGAGTTTGTCTTCTGTCAATGTTTAAATAAATACTGGAAATTAGAAGATGACTGCTCGTTTAGTGGTATAAGCTGCTTGACTCACCGTACGTGGGTTCGACTCCCATCTAAAATTTATTCTGGTTTGGGTGTTATTTGGACCACCTCAAGTAATATTTCGCGAAGTTTGGTACCATATAAAACCAGCCGGATCAATTGTACACATTTCAAACTGAAGTATTCAATAGTTGTTTGTCCTGCTCCCTCCAGTGGCAGCAGACCGAGGACTTCTCCCGGAAGAAAGAGATCCGCGCTCACATGTATCGGCTGCGGGAGGAGCGCCTGCGCAACCTGTACTCGCCGGAGCCATCTGGCGGGGGAAAAGGTAAACACCACGCTCTATCTAGCCTAACAGCTATGTCGACAAATGTAGTTTTAGAGGCATGTTAATTAGAGTAGTCTATCCAATTATTATTAAATGTGTGATGTGTGCGGATCTTCATTAGTGAAACCCGGTGCTGGTGGTTTTGTCATAGCAACTGTTTCGTGATTCTGTTCAAGTGTATGGAGTATATAAATTTATATACTTGAACGCGTTTGAAGTAGGCATGCGGATTATCTCAAATTTGTCGAAGCAGTTTATTTATGTATACCTGCCTATTTGTTTATATGATTCACTTGTGTTTATCTCACATGATAAAATAAGAAATGTCATATTTTACCTCACATCTCAATTATCTAAGTATATAATGATTATTATTGTATTTATATGTCGCTGCATCACCTGAGAGCCAGTAGTTAGCGCAGTTGTACCAACAGGTTGTGAGTACCCGGCGCAGGAGCACGTCAAGTCCTTCGCCGACCAGAGCTTCCAGTCCATGAAGAGCAAGGAGGTCCGCGACGCGGGCTCCCCGCCCAAGGAGTTCACGTACCGCGGCCAAGGTGCCTACAGCACGATACAACCTCCCTAACTCCACACTAATGCTTATTAAACCGGTAGTGGTCGCTGGCAGTACCTTCCCGATACTAACTAGAGTCTGTTTTCAGATCTAAAGGCGCTGTCGAACGCCGGATGGAACGTCGAGCAAGAAAACAAAACCACCGACGACGGGCACACGCACGTCAAGTCTGTTAACGCGAACATCGAAGGCAGATACGACGTGGAGGGCGGGAAGGGTCAGTTCGCCGCGGTCGACCATCACAAGGAAGCGGTCACCGAATACCAGGACGAGAACAGCAGTCTGAAGCGCAACGAGACCTCCTCCAATACGGCCGCCCGGGAGCACGTCGTCCGCCGGACAGACGATGGCACCAACATCTCCTCGACGACCAGCTCCTCCACCTCGTCGTCCAAGTTCCAGCAAGTCTCCTCGTCGAGACACGACACTGTGCCATACCTGACCGACGGTGACTATGACATCCGAAACTATGATAACGCTAACCGCAACGAGGAAGTCACCAAGAGACAGGTGACAAAGACTAACGATTACGAACAGAACTCGAGGAAGGATTATAACGATGACGGCTTGGTGTCGAGGAAGGTCGAGTACCCCGACGATAGCACCAGGGTGATCGTGGAGACGCGCCGCCTCCCCGACGGGACCAGGGTCACCAGCACCAGGCGCGAGTTCCGAGTGCCGGCCCAGACTCGCTCCGAGCATTACCAAACCCACGAGAACCGATCCCACTCCACCCAACAGCGGTCGGACATCAAGGAATCCACTTCGAGAGTGACTAAGCACATAATCAACAGAGCTACAGACATCGTCGATTCTCAGAGGAATGTTGACGATAGTGACTTTAAAAGGCAAATAAAAGAATACACTACCACGGACACTGACAATTATGGTGTGGATCGTCACGACACTGGAGTCAAGCGAGTGATCGATCGTTCTAATACTGATGACGATTATTCCCAGACAAGTCGGTATGAGACTAGGACCAATAAAGTGATTCAATCGACTGACGATAACGATTACGTGCGGACTGTTCGTCGGAGTCAGGAGCCTCGTGATGATCGTGACGTGATGACTCCGCGTAATGATAGAGTCGACAACAAGCAGCGGTATATCGACGATCACGAAGTTATAAAGCGTGATGACCGCACTCACACCATTCATCAGCATCGTGATGACCGCGAAGTGATAACCAAACGTGATGAAAAAACGGATATCAATCAACAGAGATTTACCAATGACGACCATAAAGTTATAACTAGGCGTGAAGACCGCACTCACACGATACAACGGGACCACGATGACCGCGAAGTGATAACTAAACGTGATGACAACAAGTACTCTAATCAAAAGAGATACGATGATCGTGAAGTTATTACTAAACGCGATGATCGCGTCACGGATCTCAAAAATATCAGGGAAACCCAAAGACGCGATACTGAGGAGAAGATCCATAACATCAGGATCGATAAGAAAGTGGAAGAAGTCGTTGAGAAGAAGACTACGGACTATCAAACGACCTACAACACTGATTACTCACAAAAGAAGATCAGCAATGATTGGAGCCCGTCTCATCAGGCTTGGGCCAGTACTCTGCGAGCTGACACTCCCCCCACCACCCGCTCCTCCACCAGGGCCTCCTCTCCAGGTAGCAGGACTTTTAAGTCCAGCACGTCTTCGCTAAGAAGCAGTGTCAGCCCGGATAAGACCCACCGGAAACCAACGAGCCGCGGTGGAAGCCCAACCAAGATCGACAGGTACTCGCCGACCCGCACCATTTCTGATAGATACTCCAGTACCCATTCGACTCACTCTGAAAGTAAGACCCATAAGTATAGTAGTCCCGACGATCGCAGGCCACCCTCTGGGCCCTCTCCTACTAGGCCTGCGTATAGCCCTGATAGGAAACCTCAGGACCACCGTCAAAGACCAAGCGTAAGTCCGGAGAAGAGACCTAATGACTTCACCCATCGACCGAGTGCCAGCCCAGATAGGAAACTTCAGAGAACTACTGATGCCCTAAGAACTGAATCTCCAACGCGTCCCAATGACCAGGTTCGTACACCTACCAGACCGCGTGAAAGTCCCGATAGAAAGCCTGGTTATCAACCTACTCAAGACTCTTATCCTCGCCATACTTCTCCAAATAAAGCAAGGTCTAGCCCTGAGAAAACTCCTACTGATGGTCATCCTAAAGCTGGGTCTCCAACTAGACCAACCCAGAGTCCTGATAGAAAACCAGGTTTCCAGAAACCTAGTGACAGTCGACCTAGTCCGACATCAGAACACCCTCGAACGACCTCGCCAAGTCGTCAAAACCTACCGTCTGACGGTACTAAGAGACCCAGGCTAAGTCCAGATCGCGAACACGGTTATCCATCCACTCCAGATACCGGTAAGCCCTCAGAGAAGTATCCTAAAGATTCCTCGCATAGAAACGGAACTAGTCCGGACAGGAAACCTGGCTACACGAGGCCTCCCGCAGCAACGAAACCGTCTGATGATTTGACGTCTCCGTCTGCTAGTCCCGATAGGAAGTCTCCTACTAAACATGCTCCTTCCTCAAGCCCAGACCGTCGTCCACATAATTATAAAACAGTATCTAAATTCCATGAAGATCACTACAAATTTATTGATGAAGAAACAAAAATGTATACTAAAATTGATAAGAAATATCCGGATGATAAAGATACGTCTACAACCCCCGATGATAAATCCAATCCTCGAGACCGAAGTCCATCTCCTGGGAAGAAAATGCCATCTGTGGACATACCAGATTTCAGAAGTGATGTACCAACTCAGAGAAAATCCAGATCCCCTTCACCTAGAAATTCTGTTAGTAGCGATCTTATCGAAACAACTATTAAAAAGGTCGACATTACCACCAAACAGGACGATCTCACTAAAGAAGTGACAACTAAATATCGTGTGCCTAAAGATAAAGAAACTCCTACTGATAAGAGTCCCGCAAGAGAACTGTCACCAACCAAATATGGCACTTATGGGAGGAAAAAACCCTCTGATGGTACGAATGATTCGCCTAAAGATAAAGATCCACCTAAGAACAAAGAAATCCCTACTGATAAGAATGCTCCTAGAGAACCGTCGCCGTCCAAATACGGAACGTATGGCAAAAAGAAACCATCTGATGATACGAAAGATTTACCTAAAGATAAAGAAACTCTTATTAATAAGAGTTCTCCTAGAGAACCGTCACCGTCCAAATATGGCACTTATGAGAAGAAGAAACCCTCTGATGATACGAAAGATTCGCCTAAAGACAAAGATACACCTAAGAACAAAGAAATCCCCACTGATAATAATGCTCCTAGAGAACCGTCGCCGTCCAAATACGGAACGTATGGCAAAAAGAAACCATCTGATGATACGAAAGATTTGCCTAAAGATAAAGAAACTCCTATTGATAAGAGTGCTCCTCGAGAACCGTCACCGTCCAAATATGGCACTCATGGCAAAAAGACACCTGATGATACGAAAGATTCGCCCAAAGACAAAAATACTCCTACTGACAAAAGTACTCCAAGAGAACCATCACCGTCTAAATATGGAACTTATGGTAAAAAGATACCCTCCGATAATATGAAAAAATCGCCTACAGATGAAGATAAACCTAGGAAGACTACCGATCAGCTAACATCGCCTACTAAGAAATCTCCTAGAGATAATGTTTCTCCTAGCAAATCTCCCACTAAGGACACAAAATATAAACATACCACGGACTTCATTCACACGGAAAGAACGACTGAAGAAATCAATAAGAAGACAACTAAAGAACATCCCAGACAGCTGGTCACGCCATCTTCTAGTCCTACGAGGAAGCCCAAACCCACTGAAACTGAACCATCCACTGGACAAAGCTCCCCAACGACATCTGTTAGCGGATTCGTATACTTCAGCTCGCCTCGTCCCGAGAATACCGTTGTTACTGACTTGGATGATCACGAAACATACATAGAAACTGTGACACATGAGAACACATCTAATATTTCAAAGAGACCTGAAAGCCTCAACGTTAGGCGATCACCTTCTCCCTCTAAAATACCTTGCAGATCTCCGTCTCCAGATAAGTACGTCTCTCCTACAAAGGACAGCCTCCCGAGAAAGAGTTCCTTGAAGAAGCCTACTGATACTACTCTAGCTTCTCCTGTTGAGAAACCTCCATCCAGTTTCCGAGTTTCACCTGACGAGCCAAAGGATTTCCCCCACCATAATGTGGTAAAGAAAGAACAGCCCGAAAAGCCGGCAACCGGCGCTCCCGGTAAGCCTAAGCCTCCTCTGGAGCGCCGTGAGACTTATGAAGACCGATGCAGGAAGATACTGGGCATGATAGACGTAACAACTGAGTCGGTTACTAATGAAGCGTCGTATTTGAACGAACCTCGAACGGATCTAAGTTCTCCTAACGTATCGTCCCACAGACCCACAAACACTAAGACAGATGTCATTGATTTCATAACTCGTGAGCAAGACAATATCACCAAAACTACTACTACTCGTCGCGACGATGAACCATCTGCCAAGAAACCTAAATCGCGTGAAACTTCTCCGACTAAACTTCAAGATATCATTTCTAAAACTAAAACCGTCGTGGACTATGACGTTAAGGCCATCGAGAATGTTCAAACTGATGTGACGGAAACCTTTAAAACTAAGTACCCCAGAGATAGTCCTGAGAGGAAACCGACTCGTCTGAATGACGAGCCTAGTTTTGGCAAAACTTCTCCCAAGGATGAGATTCCACAAACTCGTGGCACTACCGAAAAGCCAAAAGCTCAAACGCCGAAAGATGCCGAATATGTACGTACTTCTCCATCTAGACAATCAAACAGTTCTCCGAGAGATAGTTTGAGTCCCGAGAGGAAGCCAAGATATGAGTCACCTGAAAGGGCTTCTTCCTACAAGAAGACCACAACATCCACAAATAAATACGACTCCACTACGGTCGATAACTCTGAAGAAACTACCGTAACATCTACTACAAAGAAAGAACCCTCCCTCACCCGTAGAGCCCCTGAGCCTGCGCACGACGTATCCGAACGTAAGCCAAGCTATGATCATCCATCACCAACTCGCGCCAGTCCTGACGGAAAACCTGACGATCAATACCCGAAAGAAGTATCACCATTTAAACCTGGCTACATGAGGACTACGGAATCCGTTAATATGAAATTCGATTCACAAGATATGGGGGAAACAACTTCAAAACTAGTTACAACTAAACACACTAGAACTTCAGAGTTGCCAATGCGAAAAGCTCTTATACCAGATGATGCTCCGACTGAAAAGACTCCGCATCGTAAGCCAGGTCACGAACAACCTTCTCCTCAAGCCGTGAAAGAACCTGTACTCAAGCATCCACATCCAAAAGAGCCAGAAAAGGTTCCTGGATACATGCGGACTACAGAGTCCATCACTTCAAAACACGACACAACAGAGGATGTGGAGATTACTAAACTGGTTGAAACTAGAAATCGCACTTCTGAGTCACCAACATGTAAGGCTCCTATACCTTCTGATGATTCGCCGACTGAGTCCAGTCCGGTGCAAGAGCCACGCGATAAATATCCAAAGGAATCGACCCCAAAGATCCCTGGGTACATGCGGACCACTGAATCCGTTACTTCCAAGTATGACTCCACTACTGAAGATATTGAAGAAACCTTGTCAGAAACTATTAAGACAAAGCACACGCATTCTCGACCTTCAGTGTCTCCAACACGCAAGCCCAAACCATCAGATGATTCGCCATCAAAGGTGCTTCCATCTGATAAGAGCCCTAGTCATAGGCCGGGATATGAAGAGCCTAGCAAGAGTGCTCCTGAAAAGACACCAGCTGAGAAATATCCTAAAGAGTCTTCTCCAACTAAAACTTCACCGTCAGTGCCTTTTTACTTTTCGGACAGGGCTCCAGAACGTAGACCTGGAAACGAGCGTTCAACAAATAGAGGTACTTATAAAATACCTGAAACAAAAGACCTTAAAGAATCATCTCCAACAAGGCAGAAACCTGAGATGATACCCGGGTATATGAAAACAACTGAATCTGCCACATACACACATGAGTTGACTACTGAAGACCTCGATGAAACATGCACTTCTAAAGTCGTAGAAAGAGAATATCCTTCAGACACAGAGCCTCATATACCGCGATCGAAACAGCCACACGATACTCCGCATGGAATGTTACCATCCAGCTCATCACCATCAAGGCAAACAATCAGCCCCGAACGTAAGCCTGTACACCGGGAATCGACCAGGGAAAGTCCCACCAAAAAGCCGGGTGACAGATACACAAAGGAGTCATCGCCTTCTAGGAGAGAAAGCCCTGAAAAAACTCCCGGTTACTCGAAGACTACCACCACAGTTTCTTCCAAATACGATGACATTTCTACTGAAGATTTTGAAGATATTACTACAACAAAGACAATGCATACTAGACACCCATCTCGTCCATCAACGTCGCCCTCACGAACAACAAAGCCGGGAGATTCTCCGACTAGATCTCACCCTTCAGGCAGTACGGAACGCAAACCAGTTCACGCACAATCGCCAAGGACTAGCCCTGAGAGGAAACCAGGTGACAAATATCCCAAGGAATCATCCCCTACCAGACTTACAACTGACAGAAGCCCTGGTTTCACCAGAAAAACTACATCAACTACCACAAAATATGATACAACTGAAGAGCGTGACACAGTGACCTCTAAAGATCTTAAATCGCGACCTACAGAACCGCAAACTAAAGCATCTAAAATCACAGATACCCCTACTTCCTATCGAACACCATCTCCATCTAAAACTCATTCTACGGAGATTACTAAAATATCAAAGGACCAAAAACCTGGTGAGAAACAGGTGAAAGACTCGTCCCCTACAAGATCTGGTACTAGTCCTGATAGAAAACCGAGCTACATGAAGCCTACCGCGTCCATGACTTCCAAGTATGAGACTACTTCCACTACTGAAGAGACTGATGAGACCACTACACTTGTTGGAGAGAAATATCCGTCTCCAAGGTCATCGGTGTCGCCGTCTCGCCGTACTCCTGACGAGCCCTCCAGATTCCAACCTAAATATATGAGGGACGAGCCAGAAGAACCGAGGCAGCTACGTACTCCATCTCCAACTAAGAAATACACTAAGGTAACAGAAATCAGTACAGATTTCATAATGTCCGAGAGAGAGCAAGAGGTATTGGATAAAGTACAAAAATCACTCCGCAAATTGTCCCCGGAGCGCAAAGAGAAATCACCAAGTCGTGAGAGAAGTCCAGGTAAAACTACTACTAGTCTTTTAGACCTCGATGTAACTAATCATACTGTTCAAGATAAAGAGTATACCGATGTTATTGAAATCACAAATACCAACAAGACGACGAAAATTGATGTCACACGTATCGGTAAGCCTAAGGACGAAAAGCCCAAAGATCAAAAAGCTCCCAGCAAGCCGTCTTCTAGAAATGTTTCGCCAACGAAGAAGCCTTCGGGCCTCACCAGTCCCACTAAAATAGATAAAAGTCCAGAATCTCCGGGTAAGCCTAGGAGCGTTTCTCCAAAGAAACCCCTATCGCCTATTGAGCGCCCACAATCTCCCCAAGCACCCAGGACGAGCGGCATTAAACCTAAAGAGCCAGTGCCCTCTCATTTGACTCGGAAGCCGACACCGGCCACTCTATCTCCTACTAAGACTGAGAAAACAGTTACGGACGTTAAGAAGACGACAGGTATTGCATCCATAATTAAACAGAATACTTCAACGAAAACTACGACAGTGAAAACTATGAGCAAGGAGCCTGAATCAAAGCGAGCACTCACGCCTAAAGGGATTAAGGACAGTCTGAAGAAGGATACTGACCATAAAGTAACGCGCACCGCTAGTGACATCGCAATAAGACCCAAGAAAACATCTCCTCAGAGGATGAAGTCGAAACCCGAAATACAAGTGAGTGACATGTCCACAAAGACCACTACCACATCTAAAACACAGAAGTCAATAAAAGAACCTCACACTAAACTACCAAGTAAATCGGCTACAACATTGAACACGTCTAATGATGATGACGACGTAATCATCGATGTGGAACAATCAAAGTCATCGAGGGAAAATTCTCCAGATCGCATCTGCCCCACTCCAGTCAACTTCGCGGAGGATGTTGGGACGCCGCGGTTCCCCGATGAGGTCAGCGAGCCCGATGACGAGATCCGCAGGCGCACTCATCACACTATCCATGAAACTGAATCTATTGTTGATGACATTGTTGAGATATGTGAGGATGACGAGCTATTTGTCAGAAAAACATTCACGGATAATATCAACGAGGATGATGAAAGTCTTCTCAGCGTTACTGACAAGGTAACTAATTTCACAAAAGGTGTCGACACAAAACCTAAGGATACTATTACTGCATTCAAGGACACTGAGAGGAGAGTTCATTCCGACTTCACAAACGAGGATTTAAAATCGGATGAATGCTTGCTGTCCGTTTCCGAGAAGGTTAATAAGTTTGCCAAGGGACCGAGAGACGTGAGAGACAAGAGTCCCGCGCGCAAGATTACTGACGAATATGATAAGAACACAACTTATCAGGATGATTACACTAAACTTAGTGTCCACGACAAGGCGCATTTGTTCGTAGTGACTGCAGAAAACGTGAAGGCACCTAAAGTTAAACCCGTGCCACTAAAAGTAGGACGCCCGGACTTGAGTAATGTTGACGATTCGTTAAAAAGTGACGACTGTCTGCTCAGCGTGTCTGATAAAGTGCACAAGTTCGTTAAGACGGCAGAACAAATCTTGACTGAAACTCAACAAGTTGAGGAGAAGGAGAGAAAAATTAAAGAACAACGCGACAAGATAATAAGGAAGATAGTGGACGATGTCGACGATGAGGTCTACGAGACGGAAATAACGAGTGACAATGAAGATATCGAAGTGATGCGTGGGAAGACTCCTGACAACCGCGACGATAAGCCGGCGTTCATGAGGGACACTACATCCTCGCACGGAAAGACTACAGAACATAGCGCTCCCACCTCCAAGCCGACTGAGCGAGCACCCACTGTCAAAATAACCACACTTCGTAGTAGCGAAGCCGTAAAGAAGGCCAAGGCACTCTTCGAAAACATTACTACTACCAAGAAAATCGCAGACACTATTGCTAAAACGACAAAATTAACTGACATAGGTGTGGTGAAGAAAACGAAGCCTAATACAAATACGGTTCATCATCCATCCGTAGAACACGCTTCCCCTACGGGAACAGACGTAGACGGTGAAGTGGATGCTGCTCCGCATGGCACACTCACCCGACCCCATCAGCTGCGCGACGAGAAGCCCCGAACCAGCCCGTCTCGATTGACCACACAATCGCCCGAAGCGCCGAGGATGAAGTCTCCCATGCGTCACACAGTAGAAACTACTACTACTACAACTAAGACTGTCTCGACCAAATACCCAGCCGCTCCAAGGGCTGAGTCTCCGACGCACCGATTGGAGAACGATAAGCCGGAGAAAGTTCCCGGTTACTTGCGTCCCACCAAGACGAGCCAGAGTAAGGAAGAGCCGAAGGTGGAGGAGCACGAGGTGAGCAGCCGCCGGGGGAGCGGCAAGTTTGGGGTGGAGTTGCGGAGAACCAGCGTAGAGAGATCCACGGCGAGCAGCGAACGCCGCCGCAGTGACGAGCATCCCTGCATCGAAGACATTTACGACCCGGACCTCCTGGAACAAATGGTCAGTGGGGTCGTTTGCATGCTACTCATAATCATTTCTATTTCCATGACGTATTTATACATTCACTGACTATATTCTCCTTTTCAGTTGGAAAAGGTCGCTGGTTACGAGCAGAGACGACGCATCAGATCGCAAATCAGAGTAGCGAGGAAGAGGTTGGAGACGGAACATGTTACGGACGCGAACACCTACACGAGAACCAAGTACACCTCCGTTCAGAAGATCAGGTCTCCGGACCGTCAACGGACGAGTTCTCCCGAACGCTCTCAGAAACCGCAACAAAAAACTACATCGCCCGATCGTCACTCAAAAACACCGCAGAGGTCGGTACCTGAGCGCGCTCTTCCCAAGGAGCACTCGGCCTCGAACGGCCATAGTGTAGAACCGAGTAAAACTCTCACTGACAAGCGCCCGAGACCTCACAGTCCTGAAAAACATGCCCCGAAAGCTATTTCCAAAACTAAGAGCCCGGCTCGCCCCTCTAGTCCAGAAAAGAAAACTAGAACGCAATCTCCCACGAAGACGGTCACCCCTAAGCCTAAAGCCAATCGGTTCCATGAGTATGCCTCAGCTTACATGAAGAAAGTGGGACTAAACGAGACAGATAAACTCAAAGTGGCTGTATCTAAAATTAGAAAAGTGGTTGACAATAAACAAAAAATTGTAAAACATCTAGAGGAACACAGTACCGTTGAAGAATATACGACAACGAAGAATTTCACCGAAAGAACATCTCCGAAAGACGTGATCGAAATCGTGCAAGTAAATGGAAAGAGGTCTCCGTCGCCTGGCAAGAGACAGAGTCCGGTACGTAAGGCCCTTAGTCCCGAGCCTAAGGCTCAGAGCCCCGAGCGTAGGACTAGCCCTGAACGTCAGGCGCAGAGCCCTGAAAGACTCTACCAGCGCACTCCGAGCCCTGTGCTTACAAGACAGAAGTCAGACACCGGAAGAACACAACACAAGGAGACTATAATTAAAACTGTATATGACATTGAAAAGAAAATACCGCAGAAGAAGGCGCCAGAAGAAAAGCCTTCCTGGGTCACCGCCAGGAACTTGAAGAAGATTACTTCTGTGAGTCGGACGTTTAGTTCTAAGAAAACCGAGGAGAAGCCCAGGTACAGAGCATCCAGTCCGTCTAAAGTGATATCAAAGCCTATTGACGTCATCACGTCTAGCTACGGGCCCGGCCCCTTGGATGCCGACGGCAAACCTTTGTTTGGGATCAGGGCCTTGAGGAACGGTGCTTCTAACTATCAAGGTGAGTCATCGTAATAGCGTTACCAAGCATTTGTATAGGCCACCACACATATGTATTATTATTATTTTTATACAATCCATATTTCCACATACAAGTTTACGCGTACCCGGTATAATGGTACATTAGGATCGCAATATAATCAGGCAAGCGTGTGCCCTCCGCAGTATACCTCTGTCTATTCAGGAAGGTTTTCCAATTCTTAACGATACGTTATTTCAACAAAAATAACGTTAATTGCTTTTCGAAATACACACTTCCAACTGACCCGCGTATTTCGTAGACGAGTTCGTCCAACCGCGCTGCTATCTTACTTACCTGATTCACATCATTATTAACAAGATAAATATTTGCTCAGATGGTTACAAGTGACTACTCTCGTTGATCGTGTACATAGCGTGGTGTCGCTTGTAAAAAGCGTCAAGTTTTTGTGTGTGTGGCGTCGGAAAGTAAATTGTAATGGTAATGTCAGTGAATGGGTGACCGTGAGCCGCTCGTGTCCATGTCAAGTGTACCCGAGTCTACGTCACATAGAGTGAATAGTTAAAAGTTTACTGGCAGGTAAATAAATTAATACGCAATGTTTGTTTACTTATAAATAAAGATAAGATATTATAGATAAGAACTATAATAATACAAAGGTTCACATATTGTTTTCTTATATTTACGCGAATACTATACATTGAAATTAAACTATTTTACGGATAAAATCCGTAAAATAGTTTAACTATTTTACGGATTTTATCCGTAAAATAGTTTAATTTCAAAATACAAAGGTTTTAAAACAAAGTAAATGGTCGTAAAAAGGATACATATGACTTGTATAGCTCATAGACCAGCAGTTTATGTTTGCTCGAATATAGTGTTCCTAATAAATGTCATAACCTATCAAACTACTGTTGGCGATTTACCGGCCGGTTTGCGTCAAGGTCTTCATTTAAACCATAGACGTTTGACTAAACATTTTTTTATTTAAATTATGAAATCTTTTAATAAACGTATATGACTGTGATGATGGTATCTTTCACCACACTACCCAAGTGAACAAAAACACATATCACTGCCGGATTTTATAGACACAAATGTATGATTACGTCGAGCGCTTTCTTACAAAAATGCCTGTGATAAACCAACTGCTACATCTCTGAATAACCTTATAGTACTCATTTTAAGAGTTTGGTTTGCTCCTAGTGAAAGGTACAGTCATCCGCCAAGAGTTCCACTCCCGTAACGGTGGCGAACCAGAAGGTACGGTATCGGTGACAGCCTACTCCACCGAACCTGAAGACCTAGAGCGCCTGCTGCAGGGCCAAGGGGAGCCGCCGTCGAGGATCCACGGGCTAGCCGCCATCACCACCACCAAGAAGTTCGGGGGAGAGACGGGAACAACACTGACGGAAGTGCACGGGGTAAGCGCCTGAATAAAAATTGTAGGCAGTATGTTTTTGTTGTGTGAGTTTTTATTTATATAGTGCAGGCGTGAAATAAAATTATACTAGTTAAGTAATCATTAATATACTTCACACAGTCAGTATACTATAGTTCTCGTCTTTACCTTGTAACAATTTTCTCTTCCTTCTATCATTAGTGAAACTGACCATTGTCAATTTATAGTCTGAAATAACTGACACTACACTACAATCCTAATAATGAAACGTATTATTTTTATTTTATTTCAAACTAAATTGCTAAATCTCTATTTATCCTGACAGAGAAACGAGCGCGCAGCTATAGATCAGTTCACCCATAGCGACCGCCGCGCCGTCGACACCAAGTTGGAAACCACAGAACACATTTTCGACACCCAACAAGAGATAATAGGAGACACACGACGCGTCGAAAGCGAGGAGATAACAGGGAATATTAAAAACGATAGGATGCAACGGCGAGTGGAGAAGGTGGTAGAGAGAGAGGGACAGAGGACGGACTCCAAGGAGAGAGTGGAAAGGACGGATGATAGGAAGACAGTGAGACAGAGCTCTATCAAATCGCTGACTGAGAAGTACATCAAGAGTGCGAGTAAGTACAACCTATGGTTTGTTTATTTATAGGTTGTTTTGAAAAGAGCAACCATTAAGCTTCTTGTCAGCTCTTCTCAGTCGAAGTAACATTCTGAACCCATCGTGGTAGACTCCTATTTATAGTGAATAGAAAAAAAGTGTCTACACATTTAATTTACTTTCAACGTAACTATTAAGAAGCCATATTAATAGCCTATGATGGAACCCACCATCAGTGTATTGCGAGCCGTAATCACATTTGAATGTGTTCGAGTCTTGTCTGTGTCAATAAACTTTCATTTAACGTTCAATTCATCAAATCATCGTCATGTAACCGACGCTAATGTGTGGGTGTCATCTTTCTGTTGTGATTAACATGATTGCTATAATAGTGATAGTCTGTAGCTTACAAATCCTCTGTCTAGCTAGTTCAATGATCTCAGGTGGCCAGCGTTAACCGATAACATGTGTTATAAACAATTACAAGACACGAGTCGACCCAATCAATAACACGCGGATAACTCACGTCTTGCTGTCTTATAGGTTCTAGGAAAAATATAAAAATTTAATTGAGTGAGCACTATTGAAAATGAAACTCGACATTAAAGTTTTTGAGGAACAAAATCCAATCGAAAATTTACCTATACGCGAGTTAACGCGAGTTTCAGGATGATTTATTGACTTTGTCAATCGTTGTTGTGTAATGATTGTTCCGAAAATTACCCCTAAATGACCCCCACGACAAGCATAGCGTGATGTTACCCTCTCAGCTTCCTAGCAGTATCGTGATCCCGCATAATACATCGACTTATTACGCGTTTGCATGTTGTACAATTGGCATTACGTAAACACACTTTCATAATACCTGCGCCCGCGCTAAACGGAGGTACCTTCAAGTTTTCAGTGTTCGGCCGCCGCTCGCGCAGCCCGCGTCAACTTGCCCAATTTAATGTGAATAAGTTTACATTATGGATCATAATAATAACTGTGGATATAACTTTAAATTGTTGTTGAGTATTTACCAACGGTTAGGTGAGTGTTTCAACTATGTTTTAGAATGTATAGAGCGGGACGATATTACTTAAATGTTTTTATATGTACACTTAAACATAAATTATAAAACACTTATTTAGCTAAAAACTAATATCTCGAGCAGTCATTAATTTTGAGTTTCAAGTGTATTAAAACTTTTGTGTGTGTCCCGGTGCAACACTAATATATAACTACATAAACTACTAATTGTTTTATTGTCTGTGCTAAATTCAAGGTCTATTAAGCAACTTAACCTTAACTAAACATAATACACTTTCCTCGTTTTTTTTTATTATGTACGTACACAATGTATCAGTTTTGTAACGGTTTGCGTAGATAATTATGAAGTGTTAGGTTATGTCGCACTTAGTCACTCCCTACCTACCAACCAAACACAATCACTGTAGTTATAGACCATCGTTGAAGACCATGGTTTCATTTTTGAAAGCATATAACCAAATATTCTGGCTTGGTGACAATGTCTATTATCTACACTGCATGTTTCTATTCTGGCTATCATTGATAAATAATGGTTTTTTACACATTATAAAGTAAAGCCATTGTCATACTACAGCAATAGGGTTATCAGAGCTGTGGCAGGTCCCCTGCATTACTTATGTGTATGTTGCGTGTGCGCAGATGAGAGCGGCAAGAGCGAGCGCGTGTCGTACCCGAAGGCGGGGCTCATCCTGCGCACCACCACCATGAAGGACAGCGTCTCCAGCGACTCCTCAGCCCACGCTGGTCAGTCAGCACTACCAACCTCTACATCACGAACTATACCGGGGGTTTGATAACGTACACTAGCCGCGGGCGACGACGTTACTTATTTGGGAATTATTGGCTTATCTGGTAGCCTATTACTTTTTATGTATTTGCTAGTAAGAGATCTCACCAGTGTATGGACTTAATACAAACTGGACTCAAAGTAAAATTGCAATGTTAGTTCTATGTGGTGGCAAATAAAATACAATTTTGAATGTAGTTTACAGTTCTTCTGTTGGTAGAGTTGCAGATGTAAATAAATATAATTTATCTGTTATGGTTCAACCGATCGATGGTCGTCCTTGACATTGTCGTAATGCAAGATCAAGACGGACGTATTTTAGTTGTAACTATGTAAATAATTCGTATATTGTGGATAACAGAATTAGTATAATTAACAGCATCAATAACATTTTGCTCTTACATTGCGAACATGAGAAAAACAACAATCCGTTTACTTGGCTTTATTTGCCGTCAACTAAATCGGTGACAATGTCTTCGTCTTTTCTGACGTTAGGTCTCGCCCGAACGGATAGCGAGCACAGCCTGGCTTCTGTGGAGGACAGCACCGTGGTGACCACCACCACGGAGCAGAGCGCGGGGGGAGGGGGGGTGCGCACCACAACCACCACCACCCGCACGCACGGACACTCCCACCACGGCCAGCAGGCGCAGCACGACCAGCGGGAGGAGCGCTCCTTCCTGGACAGCACCACCAAGGTGACCGGGGTGCAGGACATACTCACCAGGATGAAGAATGCAGATATTGGTAAGACACTCACACGATGGATTACATTATACATTTTAGGGATGATTCCTTTAACGTCTAATTTATATAGGACGTGATTGGACCTACTGCATATATCCTATTGAATTAATAAACGATATAATTGGTAAATTCAGTATATAGTCGGCTATTGCCCCAAACTATAATCTTTTAGCAGCATGACGTACTGTTTTCTCGAAATCCTTAAAAAATCATAACACAACTTTTATAGCCTCTTGTAGATCTACAACACACAGCCACAGGGTTGTAACGTTTTCAAAATCTACAGCTTGATTAAATATGGTGTGCTCTGCAATGAAATGATGGAAATGTTGTAAAATTTAATTAAAACATGTCTGTATCGGGGAATAAATATCCAGGTAGTAAGTAAGTAGCCAGGGTAGAGTATGAATGTGGATGATAGCCCTTTGGTATGTGGCGGCAGTGGTACAGGAGGGCGACTCGTGCGAGGACGCGGAGGCGCGCGCGCTACTCAACAAGTTCCTGGGCGCCACCGTGCTCATGGCCGGCATGCAGGGCTACGTCGCTGACAAATCAGCCGGGAAACCGCTCGCCAACCAGGTCAGTCACCTCTACACTCTACCACAAGGATACAGCCTCATGAGATCGACCCTTCTACAGATAGAACCCGTGATGGCGTGTTTATTATGTTATGCGCTTTGCATTATGTACATTTGGCATTCGGCGACGCGCACAAATACAATATTACGAGCAGTGAATCATGCTTTATGAGCTTGATGCCGCGTCGTGCCAGCACCTACTCTACCTGTTGGCAAAAAAAAAAATTACATCAAACCATTAATATAAGGGATTGATCACGATCCTATTTAAGTAGAGTGCCCCGTCCCATTCACACCGCAGATATCTTGTATAGGAATGACAGTGAAGGCAATACCCGTAACTATCTACATCTAGTTTATCGATGCGAATGTGGGACACTTTACTCAGATAATATGTACTTTCGCACATAATTACTTGATGTTAATACAAAACAACTATATATTTTGTAAGTTATATGATACAAAAAGTAAGAGGATTAAAATCAAATTAATGACATCCATATAACATGATTACTTTGCATAACGGTTATGTGTATCTACAATTGGGGCGCCCGCGCCGCTCGGCTGGTTGTGGTCATCAACTCGATTCGCACTTAATTTATTGCAATAATCCGCGCGATATATGTTCTCCGATACATTTCTATGCTAAATTATGTAAAAGAAATGGCACGTGGAGCATAAAAATATTATTGATCACCGTATAAGCACGCCATTAGTTAAAGTTTATTACTAACTAGCTGTAACTTGCGACGTCGTCCGCGCGAAATTTTGAAAAAATAATGTTGCGTAATCTGGGTGCTCAATATATCATCTACCAGTGAAAGTCCTGTCAAAATCGATCCAGCCGCTCCGGAGATTACCCGAAACAAACAGACAGGCAAACGAACCTACGAATAAAATATGATATTATTGTTGTTATAATTAATGTATATACATTTACGTGCATTTATTAAATTTAATCTTTATGTATATGGCAACAAAGTTCGTTTTGGTATTGGCAAAAAAATGACAGGCGCGTCTTGACGCCACAGTGTGCCCAGGGCTTCGTGCATTTTTTTACATAAGAATACATAATCACACCTGTATTCCCCGAAGGGGTAGGCAGAGGTGCACTGCAGTGCGCCCACACTTCGCTTATGTATTTTGGTCCCAATGTAATAGGAGGCGAGCCTATTGCCAATATACCGGGCACATTCCCCCCCAATACGAGGGAAATTGGGCAATTTTTCATATAAGTATTTGAGGATAATTATACAACTTGTTATTGTAGGTTGTAGGTAAACAAGAGACTCGCTGCTTCTTGTTTTTCACTGTCATATATATACTTATAAACAACAGTCATCGAAAACATCGCCTTTTTATGGTGTCATCAATACATTGTCTTGTTCTGTTTTGCAATCTTAAAATAAGATGGCCATATAAAGCCATCGCGCTCTGAACAACAAACGTACTTGGAGTTTATGTCCAAATGTTTTGATGACGAGAACATGACTATAGCCAGGACACGGGACTTCGGTTAGATTGGTAGGTCACATTGGTAGGTTACACATATTTCACTAAGTCAGCAAATTTAGTAAACTACTATTGACTACTGCATTTTGTTTGAATATGATTTATTTCATTAAAAATATAACCATAGCCACAGTGGTGCCATTTATCTTCAATTTTCATTTCCCAATTAATAAAATGTACATGGAAATATGGCCTTGATTACTTTCTTCTGAAAAAAGCTTTTCGCATACAGAGGCGACCTTTAAACTAGTTAAAATTATGGACGCACCTATTTCTGCGCACGCGCCGCGCAACGGTAAACAAACCGTACATGCGTAGAGCGGTGCGCGTGGCGCGTGCGGCGGCCGCCCGGTGCGGTGCGGCGCGCAAGTAAGCCACTCTACATGTTTATCGTCTATTTAAGTGTTTGTTTTCTTTTAAAATGTAGAGCAATGTTAAAAGTGTTATAACTCGCAAGTCTGGGATTTCTGGGTTCATTTCCTGGATGTTCAAGGATCAATTATAATTTGCAATTTTTATTCAGGTCGTTTGCGAGCTTTAGGCTTTTTTCTAAAGACAATACTGACACTTATCAACGTTTAAAATCAATCTAATTATATGAAGGAACGTGATAGAGAAAGAACCATTGTCTTTAAAACGTAGTCTTTTCCATTCAGGTCCCACACGCCGTGTATATCAAACAAGGTTCACATCTTTGTATTAAAATTGGCTTTATCTTCAAATCGAAACAAATTGACAAACGTAAAAAAACCTAAATAAAGTTAGTAGGACCATTCTGGCCATTATACCGCCCCACATCAATATAATGGTACCCTATTAGCCGGACGGTAAGCATTTGGTATGATTTATTGAACTCTGTCTGCACTTGACTCTAACTAATCTGGTAGGTATATATATACACTAACGTAATGATTTTGTTAAAAATAAACCATAATTAGTTCATTCCAAATACTGTATATAGTGTTTCTACGTGTTTATCGATAGGTAAGGCTTTAATTGTTTATTGAACAAGTAGGCTAAAGCTTATCCTCACTTGAAATCTCCTCAACTTTCTCATCCAAGACAGATAGTCTAGCGCCCACTAGGAATGTTTCGAATACCCGACATATTTTACTACAAAGCTCTACCAAATTCCTAGTAAACAAAGCGTTACGGGACAGATGCGCACTCGCCGGCTTATTGCCGTTTAAAGCCACGCGCCCTAGCGCGGAAAGCGATGAAAATCCTATGCAAAAATAACACACACCGGACCGACATTTCACCACGACCGACCATGAAAACGACATAACTCTGAGAATACTCACTACTGAAAATGAACCGTATGTGCAAGAGTCGTGAAAGTTGGGATTGGGTTGTATTATGGGCCGGTCTATATTAGGCTCGGTGACGTCAGAGCAGGCCGCGCGCGCAGTTAGCCCCCGACTCCCGCGCAGACCGGTATACCAGCCATCATGCCAATATAATAAACCATATTTTTATGGTATTCAAATTAAGTTGAACTAAGTGTTTGTAAGACCGGGAAGCGGAGGCCGGTGCACGCGCGTCACTGTTATTCGGTCAATTTTCAGGATTTTCCTGTCCTAGTATTTGCGGTGAGTTGACATTTTCATTTCCCCCGCTTTTTTCTTGTTTTTTTTTAATGTAAGAAGCTATAAACCCAGTCACGATTACTAACAAACATTATTATTATATGTTTTTCTTCTCTGCACTTCAATCCTAATCTAAATTAATTAATTTACGTGTTAAACTTTTCTACAAACCAATCAAGTATTTAATTATACAATTTTATTGTATCTAATTACGTCAAACGTTTACCAAATTATAAATTAGCAGCATTCCGTTAAATCTTGCAGATTTCTAAGTGTCCCGAAAGTATCTTTCCGAAAATTTGAAGCCCAATTAACCCATTTTCCATTTGACCCGTTCACTACACACGGCCGCCACGGGTGTCGAGCGTGACATTGCGGCTGTCAGCGAGCGCGCGGAGTTCCGCGAGGTCGGGTTGCCTTGCGACACACTGCTACTGAAATATGACAACACAAACACAAAAGTGATGGAATGACATTGAGGAATGTACGTCTGTCATCGACAATATTCTTCTTCTTCTTTTTTTACGAAATGAGTGAAATGATGATATTTTGATGGAATAAGATGAGGAATGCCGGCACCTGCGATATGCGGTATTTATGGCAATGTCGAGTAATTATAGCAAGGACAAATTCAATAAATACACATTATAAATAAAAATGGATAATGACAGTGATAAAGATGGCGGATGAATCCATCGACAATATTACCGATGTTAAACTTTACGCCGTCGTTTGCTATAGGCATGGCGAATGCAAAAACATTCTAATGGTGCTTTATGAAAATTTATAAAAATATTTTTCAGTCTGTAATAATTAAATAAATAACAATAGAGTCCTGTTTTGAACTATAGATAACGGCACCATAGCTAATACCATAGTGTGTTGTTTCATATCTAAGTTGTAAGAACTTGGTTTCAAAAAACTATAACTGATTAACTTTTTTTGGACTTCAATATATCAGGCACGGATGGCATAATTATTAAAAGCAGATTGAAAAGATATAATCAACCTTAATACAACATGGAATATAAGAAGAATTAGAAAAATATGTATTCTCTAAATCAAAGAAATATAATTATAACTATATAAATACTACATGATGACAGAGCGAATGTCGCTTACTATTTTACAGTTTTATGAATAAACATTAAACAACCACTACAAGGTAAATGTAAAAGCTCTGCAACATCATCTGTAGGTACTTGTAGCAACGCAGAAAACTCCCGCAACACACAGTTATTACGCCGCACGAGATAGGAACGACTTGGGAACGATAAGATAACCGCTATTTATTTAAGTGCCCATCTCAGTAATGGCCGAGTAGGTAGACCACCGTAAGATTGTACCAAATTATATGCATTATCCTCCACAATATGTCCGCGGGGCTGCCCGCACATTGAAATGAACACGCACCTTATATTTTCTTGATAGTTCATGTGAATTATATGCATTAGATGCCTATGTCGTTTTATTATGTACAATATGTAAAGATATTCATACAGTCTCATCACTATCCGTTAAATCAGGGGAAATTAAAGCTGACACTAATTAAAAACAAAATGTTTGAAGAATGAGATTGCTATAAAAATTGTCTGCTTCTTCATAACCTTTTTACGATTGATTTTATTTTTGTTTACCTTTATTCGGCTGACTACTGACGAATACATGGAGCGTTAGCCATCAGTTATAGTGAGCTGAGTTGTTGCCATTTTCTGACATTTAAGCTAGACGTTAATGTGTATATTCTTCACTGAGCATTTCAAAATCCGATTCGAAATAGTAAATGCCTAACAGTTTGGATGGGAACGAGCGTGAAAGGTCGCGTGCTCACATTAAACGTGAACCCACTCCTTGTACGTACTTATTTATGTTATTTGTAAGCGACAACAAGAATGCTGCACCCATAGGTTGCACTATATATACATTTAAAAAGTAATTTAATAATCTCTGACGAAGTTTTTATTTAAACTTTCATTTTACAAAGACCACTTATATTCCCAACTTACATGATATTACAAGATTATTCTAGAATAGTATAAACTTATTTAAAGCAAGTAATAAAGTATGTTTCCCTAAGCATTTAACGTAGACGCTAACGGCTGGCGACTTCTAACGAGAGCGTGAAACTCATGGTAGAGCTACAATTCTGCATAAACCTTCGAATCTTCCACATTTCGATTACGTCTTTCCAAAGATAGAATTTATTGCGATTCACTCAGTGTTATTAAACGTAACGTACTAGTTCATGTTTTACTGCGGGCGCTGACGGCCGCGCCGCGCTTCCTGCTTCTATTTATACTTTCGCCAAATTCGAATTTACACTGATGACTGTAGGGCCGATTGAAGAATGAAGATCAATGAGATATCTCCCATACAGACTTAATTTCATGTAATTGTAACAATGTTTAAACTCCACTGTTAGACTTACCACCTCGAAATGTTATTTAAGTCTTGCCCCATCCTCTCCCTCAAAACTCTTGGATCTGCGCGATTGCATGGAGTAACATCGGTACCTCTATGAAAATATTCTCATAGTGATATGCAGACGTTTTTAATGAATGTATGATACCGACAATATTATAATCAGCTCGCGAGGCTAAACAATGACGCGGCACTCCGCACACTACTGCTGTCTTAGAAATCGTTAATCACCATTTGTTGTGGATTGACAACATAAGTGAAAGCTATTCATTACGAGTGTGAGCTGGTCACTGATCATTGCTTGTAGCCAGTTTTAATTCGAACGAACAAATACCTACTTATACATTACCAAATTTCCACAAAAGTTATTTTGTTATTAACTTGTGCGGCAATATAATAAGTCTTTCATTTGCAACTTTTCTCAACTTTTTCCTGGTTACGTAACAGTAGTAGTGACTGACATTCGTGTTTGGCACGAATGTTACAATAGTGGGAGAAATTTCTTCAGACTTGCCGCCAACAGTTGTCAACTCGCTCCAGCTGACGTCACGTCTGGACCTTGGAGACTCGTGACGTCGGTATTTTACGCGAATCGTAAAAAAATTGCCGCACAACAAATTATTTAAATTTCATGATATCAAATTGGTAGCGGGAACATTTGGCGTACATCAAATGTTTTCAGTAAATTGTTTTGATGTTTGTTTCATATTTCCGTTAGTGTGAAATGAGTAATTAATCATTTTATAGTAGAAATTTAGATGTTAAATAAATTATAATAAAATTGGTTAATCGTTGCATGGAATATGAAATTTAGAAAATTCAAATATTTCGTAACTGCTCAACATTACTAAGATTATAATTTAAACCGAGTAGTAGATTCTTAAAAACTATTAAAACACCTGAATGTCTTCAACCGTAAGCCTCCGTTACAGTAATTTAACTGCACCACACGATAATTATAAAATTTATTTATTTATTTATTTAATTAACCAACTCATATTTACACAATTATTCATATACATATAAGATAGAATGGTTAGTAATTTATTAATTAAATGTAAGTTTTAAGTATGACTATAAGTAACAATAAGTGCAGTTAATAATATTAGCGTATAGTACTGGGAGTGTCGATGGATTCTAGGTATTTGATAGATGAAGTAAGGAATTTCGGTTCAGTATGCGCAAATAGATCGATAGATAGATCAAACAAAAGTATGTTGTTGAGGAGAGTCAAGACACGGTAGAGCGGGGTGGACACGATGGCCGCGGTGTTGGCGCGGGGTGTCGCGAATAGTAAATGTTTCCTGGGGCGAAGCGTGTGACAGACTGGAGGTGGTACATTGAGGTTGATGAATTGTAGGAGTGATGGGTTAATTAGTGTTCCTCGGATTAGACGGAAGAAGTATTTTACGAGTGCAAAATTTCTCCTTACTTCCAAACTTTGGTAGTGAAGCATTCCCAATACGAATGGTGTCGGATACATATATGGATAATATCCATATAATTTCAGGTATAAATAGCGAATGAATGATTTTTGAATTTTTAGAATTTTTGAAAATGCACCTCTTTACAACAATATACACATCTTTCTTCATAGAACATTAAACGCGTAAAACTTACGTCTGGAAACTTTGGCTAGGATTTCACATAACTGTTTTTGTATTTCGTAAATTAATGAGTCACGTGATCTATTTTTCTATAACCTCTTCAAGGACCATCCTTATAATGTAACAACGTTAGTAATGTGATTACCCCAGGCAGACTGGTAAGTCAAGACGCGCGCTGCAAAATGTTTGCCGTTTCTATACCAAAACGAATTATGTATACATAAAGATTGAAATTCTGTGGTAAAAGTCAAGCAATCACGCTGCAAAAATTGCTCGCCTTATCAATGACATTTCGTTGAAGAATGAGCTTGTTCTGTGAGTTAATACGTTTCGTTTTGCTATTGCTTAAACAATTGTCTTGTCGTCCCTCCTGCGAGATCGGAGCTTGACGATTAGAGCTACAGCTACAGTTACAGTTACAGCTACAGTCAATTAGTTTAGGTGTCTTAGACCACAATATTTTCCTCGTTCCTACTTTTCCTTAAATTCTTCTTCCTCTTTCCACCCGCGGCATATATACAGGTCAATCAGATCAATCGTCATCGTACTGACCCCGGGTGCGTTCACACCGGGCTAATTATATCCCGGTACTTGCGCCAAATGTACAACAAGTGGGTCAATCCACCGTAGCCCGTAGGTCTATTGCACCTATGCAGCAGCTGTTACGCTCCTGGTTAACACAGTGTTATGTTACAAATATATTCTTGTTTGAGACAAGACATACCTACACTTGAAGCATTCATATTTTTATTTGACACGGAGAAGTATCAACTTTACTAAGATTTTTATGTATGAAATTTAGTACAAATACATTTAAATTGAATCTGTTAGCCTGGTCCTCAATAACAAGTCGACGATAATACGACATTTTTCAAACAGCATTTCTGCTGCGTATCATCAAAGCTTTTAAAATCAAAACAAAAACTCAACAATATATACATACAGTCGTTTCCCAAAACATTGCTCCGTTGACGCAATCGTCAATTTCACTCGGTCCAATCTTTGTTTCGTCGCCAAAAATAAGCGTCACGACGTCACACACGGCTGCGCGAGATTTTCCCTAGTCACCGGTGATCGTGCCACGTGCGGTGCGCGCGCGCAACAATCCTTGCCAACATTGTGTACGTTCGAGGAAATGGGCCCTTTGTGATTATGAGTTTTTATCAACCATAATGTAGGTACGACTTTGATGTTTTTTACTTTGTTCGTGTAATGAAAGTAGCAAGAAATACTTGTGAATTTGACGTAAGGCACCAACCTCTAGTTAGATACGTATATTCTTTACAATTTAGGTTTAACAGAATCAAACGATGATTGCTATATTATCAAACTACTTGTCTCGATACCCTCGTATGAACAACTAATGTAAGTAATCAAACACACAAATAAAATGGGTTAAATAATCCAGCAAACAGTACCAACCATCAGACAAAGGCCCGTAGAAATAAAATAAAGAAAGAAACAAAATAAAACATTGTCATCGCCAGCCCTAGCTACCAGTTGGCAGATCGATCTCCCGTCCAAGTGCGCATCTAGCCGCAAGTGGTAACGACCTTACGCCGTACTTCCTCCATGCCCGCATTTGGCAATACCAGCTGACAAGCTCCCGGCGGCGCGGGCGGCGGCGGCGGAGGACTCCACTATTTACACATAAAAGGGCCAAGGTCGGACGCCACCTCCTCAATTTTACCCTCACAAAGATGTGGGACGTGCCAAATGTCCGTTCGTGATACGGCTTTGATTTGTCAAGAACATTTGTAACGGTGACATATTGTGAAAATTATTCGTCTGGACTCGGAATAGTTTTTTTGCTACAGTAAATGATTAGTTATGCTAGTGTCATGAGAATTTAACGTTTTAAATCCCAGCGGCTTCATTGAATATCGCAGTCATTTTAAAGGACCGAAAATCCTCAACTTTAAACCATATTGATTTAAGAATAAGACCCTAGGAGCATCGTCATAGCCACCAACCCAGAACGATAAAAACTGTTTGATATTTCCATACAGCGTGTAAACTTTATTTCTCTTCTTAACTCATGTGCACCACGCGTTACCTGTCTCTCTCGCCATCGATCAACAACAAAATAAAATCAGCTATTATCACAAGCACTTACTGTGACCACTCGTGGCTCCGTTGCAATAACACCTTTATAACCACCGTGGTTAGTTTCAATATTGCTGAATGATGAGCGATTTCTCCGGATACTAGTTGGGAAAGCATGACTTTAAAATTGCTCGTGTGCTTATAATCAGTTGAGGTGGTTTCGGGATAACTGCTTCTAACCTCACCGACGACAACTCTAGTAAACAACGGTGCCTTTAAAGTGTTTACTTTTTTGTTGTTCACGAAGCTTCATAATTTTATATGCAACTCTTAATATCCAACTCGTATAATTTACATTATTTTGTAACTACATTTTAAACAAATTAAATTAAAAAACTAAAACTTCGTTACATACGTATTGTAGATCTCATGAACACATACTCTACCATTTTAGCACTAATATGATACCAGTAAGTGTAATTGTGGGGCCATGAATATTCTCCACGCAGTGCTGCCCACCGCGTCACGGTGGGTAAGCAGTAATTGTAGTATAAATTGCGCTCTCTTCAGTAGTAGTACAACTGAGCAATTCACATTATTAAAATGGTGGCTTCCTTCTATCTATATAATACAGGATTTGATTGTTTAGTTTGCGTAATTGGTGCCATTTTTACTGTGCTTACATAATTCTAAAATGATAAATAAATGTATTGTATGTGTTAATTCTCAAATGTGCATCTTTTATACACATGGCATCGTATAATCGTCAGATGGATGATAGACGGTGGTCTCCTATGAACTCCAATTAAACTGAACGAACACAAAACATTTCTAGTGTTTATAAATATAATCAGAATTAGATTTTCCATTCCATGTAATTAGGTACCTAACCTACATAGCCTTACCGATGTTTGTAAATGTCGATTAGTGACTAATATCCGCTCCTCATGAGAGCACGTCCGCTGGTCATAGAACATTTTCCCGGCGGCCGGCGGCACTTTCACCGCGCATTTCAATAACTCGCTTTTTGTCCCGACACCGTGACCATGTCTATACTAATTTATAACGTGATGACATCCGTCCATTGCTTGAAAGATGGGCATTTTCTTTAAAAACGAATATCGTTTACAACTAAAAATTAACAATTCATTTTTGCCAATAGTCTGTAGATTGTCTTGGAGGTATCATTTGTTTTTTATCGTTTGTGAAGGAAAACCCATTCTCATACCATTTTAACAAACGTTGTTAAATTGTCAACTAAACAAATTTCACCTACCGACTAGATCAAGCATACAGATTGCAAGCGCAATCATGTGTCCATCAGTGCGTGGTCGACGCAATCAATGTCAATGACAGTTGATCTATTTACTCTACAATAGATGTCACCAGAGAAGTATCGTCCGTTCCACGTGCTAACGATGATCGCGTGCGCGCGCGCATCGCGTGCCGGCGCAGCGTCCGAGCCCGTTATGTCGCATCATCACTGGAAATCATTTGTTTTGCAGATGCGGATGCTTGCATTCCGGCTTTCTGTACTGTTCCTCCCTTGTCGATTAGCTTTTATGTTTTATTCTCCTTATCGTTAATGTCATCAGAGGAAAGACCGCATTATTACAATTTTTTTTTATGTTAATGTATTATTTACGTTACGTCTCCCTTAATATTTACGAGCCCACATTTTGCAAATATAATTCAACTTTCTATATAATGTTGCGTTTTTACACTGTTCTCGTCCTGTTGCCGGCAATTAAAGCTTTATTGCACCTCTTGTTACGAGAGAACGTCTTCATAATGTAACTCATAAAATGACTGAATTTACGAGACTTTCTGAAAGTAAAGTTGGAAACGGCATCAATGACGTAAATGAACAAGCCAACATTCGCTGTCCATGATACAGACAGATTCCTTTTTATTGTTGTTGGTACCTGTTATTATAATGATCCAATATAAAAGAACATAAAAACATCGTCACGCTTATGTTCCCAAGGAAGTAGACAGAGGCACACTGCACCGATGTAAGGGACAAGCCTATAGCCATTATGCCGGGCACACTATTCAATGCATGAAAAGATTTGGCCCATTGTTATCCATTATCCAATATGCCTACTTATTTAAAACCAGAAATCTCTTTATGATATAACTTAAATAGTCTCATCTCGTCACAATGAATGGTCTTGTAGTAGTAGACTATGTCTGACTATTCACAAGTTATTATTTTGCCTTCTTCTTGAATAAATATAAATAAGTGTCCACCACCACATTGAGTAAGCTCGAGTTCTCAATATTTTATCAGTCATTAGAACATGCTTTGGCAGGGTGCGGACTACATCCGAATTAAAAACCCTTTTAACAATAATCTCGGGATTCACAATATCCCAGTGCCACATCCGTTGCAAACAGTATATATTTACAAGCGGCAACATTTCGCATCGGAAAGCTCTCGATGTCCGTGTGCGCGGGCGCATTGTGTGCGTTTATTTTTACGCGGCGGTCGATGGCGTTGCGTGTGACCTGCCAAAAATCCGGCCCAGTGATCTTCTGTAATATAACGCTACTATTATTAATTCTATCGACTATTTGACGATCTAGCTCAACCGAATTCAGGCTAGCATTCGGGTCATCCCTATTACTATGGAGCAGAGTTGCCTTACGCGAGACTCATACGTTAAGAATTGACTGTATTGCTTTATTCGTAATTCGTTTAAACTTATTAACACAACACACGCCATATTATTTATTTACTACGACATTAAAGCCGATTATTCCAAGTCAATCGCCTAGATATCAACACACAAGCTTGGTGCACAAAAGCATCTGTTGAAACAAGATTGATCAGTCCGATTCCTTATGACTTATTAAATAAGCCGCAGTGTGAACGGGATCAGATTTCACATCAAAGAGTGGCAAATACACTTCATTGGCACTTACGCGGGTATCGACTGATTGACTGACAGACGCCTTGACGCGCTATAATGTCGATGACAACATTCAACTATGTACTCTATAAAACGCTCGCTCACTTTCCCTCTTCTAACATCTGCTACTGGGTGCTTCCTGCGTGCAAGCCATAGTATTCTTTATGGCGTCTACTTGCTAAATAGTAAACCCTAAGGTTTTGGAGGTATACTACTACTACTACTACTACAGCCCTTTTTTACGTCCCACTGCTGGGCACGGGCCTCCCCTCAATGCGAGGGGGATTCAGGCCATAGTCCACCACGCTGGCCCGGTGCGGGTTGGCAGACTTCACTCATCTATCGAGAACTAGTCAAGCTCCCTCAGACGTGCAGGTTTCCGCACGATGTTTTCCTTCACCGTTTCTTAGCATGTGATAAACTCGGATGAAAATGAGATTCGCACATGGAACCCAGAGGTGCGAGCCGGGGTTTGAACCTGCGCACTTTGATTGCAAAGCGTGCGTTCGACCACTCGGCTACCACTGCTTTGGAGGTATGCACCTTGTTTAACGACTTTCCTTAGAAGTCAAATCCATTCGTGATAATTGAAAACACATCTTATATCTTCGTCTGCTACAAAACAATACTAAAGCCCAGACAGCTTTAGATCAAGACTAGATCGGAAGTCATAAATCCAGTCAAGAAAATAGACATCGAAACGTTAACGAGAGTCGCTGTATACTTGAATTTATTTCTCGCATATCTCCAGCGAGGACATGTGACATTGTACTGAAATTAGACGGCTCGACTCGCTTTCAGGAACGCAATAAGAGGTAGACTAAAGTATTCGAGGCATTTGACCTGTTGACTCGGCCGCTATAAATACGACGCGACAGTTGAGACAGGCTGACTGACAAGGTTTTTAATCTGAACAATCATTTTGAAGATGTCTCTAAAACAGGAATTCCCAATTATGTATGAAAATGACTACTTTTACAAATAATTATTTAGAACAATTGCGCTTTGTAGATATGAAATATATATTTTTACATAACAATACCTATAAAGCTGCCTGATTCATAAGCACTTTACTCGGACCCTAAAATGGCTATAATAACAATGCAATCGCCAATCACTTCGGGATCTATCAGAACTATCTCAAATCGCGTGCGCTGTGATAGTGCAGAATCCTACACAAAATGTTTACAGGATTCGCTCCTGTAAACATTTTGTGTATTATTCATGATGTCATATTGCCACCAGCATCATACAAAATTAATTATGCTCCTCGACTATCCACGTTGCTTACATCTAACAAGATATTGCCATTTAAATTCGTACTTCAACGCTATACAATTAACATTCGTATTTATAAAATTAGAGATTGGTTGCAGAAGCGCATATTAATTTTGCTGCGCCGTTGATTCCGCATTGGAAAGGCGCCCGCGCCGCGCCGCGCCGCGCCGCGCCGCGCCCGCTGAACCCACTTGAAACGGTATAAACAAATTATATAGCACTGTCATAAAGTTTATTCATATCCTAGACGGACAGTGTAGTGGTGTGTTGGGAGCTAGGCGCCTCCTGCTCCTGGATGAGCCGGATTTGTAGTAGCATAGACACTGTTCAGAAATTAGTCAAATTTTAAAGATTTAAAGTGTTGTGACTTGTGCGTTAATTACACGTAAGTTGAATATTATTATACTGTTTTTCTGTTGGTTTTTATGAAGTGTAGGTACCTACTCACTTAAAGATTAGACGAACTGACTGTTCCTAATGTTCCCCGATAAAGATTACACAAATATTAATTGAAATATGTTTATTTCAAAAGATTAATAAATAAGTAATTACAGTAATGAACATAGGAGACTAGTTACCATACTCTGTGAGAATATTCTTTCAGTAGTAGTAGGCGTGTACCAATATTATTTCTGTAATGTTAACGAAAACTTTACTCAACATACCTATCCCCAAAATCACGACTGAATCTCAATAGGAATGAGTTAGTTTGTAACATTTAAATGATAGTGAGCACATCAATATCCATTGAACTATTGCCTACAGATCTATTGAATCCTCCCGTGACGCTGGAGCACGAGTACGTGACAGAGACAGGGACAGAGTTGAACAGTAGTTCAACTCTGTCCATCGCTCCAATGCACAGACCACATTCATGTAATGGATATTGATCGCTGCACGCTTTATTTAAAAACCTAGTGTGAGTGCGCCGGCGCAGCATGTTTGGACCGATTGCCCAGCAACTGTTTTATTTAAACTATGACAGAGGGGGGGAGGGGCAAGAGGACATATGTATATACAAAAATCTTGTGAAAATTTATTGAATTAAGTAACTAACTAATAGCTCTGTATTGAGTCAGTTTATTCCAGAGTTGCTGGTAGTCAGTTACCGGCCGGTTACCGGATAGTAAAATTAAAAAAAAGGCAAATCATACCATTTGTTTTATTAATTAGTTTAGAATCTACTCAAAATTAACAATTGGCAAATTACGGTGAATTGAGGTGAACCAAATTTTCCGCATTTGTTGGTAAGAGGCGACTCAGCTTGGCTTCGTATACCAGACCAGCTTCTGATAATAGCCTTTCGCTGTAAACGCTACTGCCAGGTGCTGAAAGATAAGTTCTAGAACACCTTAAAAACTGCGGGTCCTGATGCAAATTAACTGACCACCATATGAATCGTGATTGGATTGATTCGAGATGTCTTTAAGAAGCGTCATGTAAAGCGATAAAGAGCCGAATATCCGGCGCTCTGGCCTGGTAGCTTGCCGAATATCCGGTATCCGGCCAAACCACTATCCGTTTCATCTCTACTTGAAACACTATAAGAACGTAATTTTAAATATAATTGATGTGTAGGGTACAGCAACGATTTTGTGACTCATACTGTAGGCAAAATAATTCCAAGGTGACAAAAGTTGACGAACGAAATGAAAAATAGTCCCGATAATCCCGAGTCACACTAGTCCCGAGTGCTATGCGTTTTAAAAACCGATCTTCAAGTGTTTCGAGACGCGATATTCAAGTACTACAAAATGAATTTATCAATTATGATTTGAATGAATTAAAATGAACGGTAAATTAATGTAAAGTTAGTTAACAACTTTATTTTAATTTACCGTTATGTTTATAACCTTAATAAATAATTAAGAATCAAAATCAAAAGTTAAAAAAAAAAAATAGTTTAAACAAATCTGTATTTTTTTTAATTTGCTTGTCGCGAGGCCCCTGCGAGAGCGAGGCCCCGGGCAATTGCCCTGTTCGCCACCCCCTAAGGCCGCCGCTTTAGATTCACAATTGGACCCGGTAGGTGGCGCTGCTTTCGTATGTCACTAATTCTAAGGCGGTACGAAGTTCGCCCGGTCAGCTAGTCGTATAAAAATAATTGACAGGATTCAGTTTAAGTCCACAAACTCTACATGTGGGACACTGAACATAACTGGCAACAAACGAATGTATTGATACGCAACACTAAGTAAGTAGATATAGTTCATTCACAGCACAGTCATTACACTAGTCACGTCGCGTCGCTGAAAATCTTCAGTATCTTAATGAACACTCAACATTCTCCCCAAACTTTCAACACATTTCCACGATATCGCACTGTTATGTAACTAAGGTTATCTAATTGTTGGAAAATCGTAAAAAATTACAACACTGAAGTTGTACATAAATAATGTGGCGCAACCTACTGAAATAGATTTCGCTGGGTTTCGATCGGTGCTCTCAAATAATCAGAATTTTGTGATAATAGGGTTGGCTTCTTTGCATTATAATTTAAAATAAAAACTACCGACCGACGTTGTAAAGTCATCTGTTTTACCGCAACCAACTAAGTAATAAAACACTTAAAACTAAACATTTGGTTTGAGTCATTTAGGTACCTACCGCCGAATTAGTACGTTTCAATCCACACAAAGCACTTTTATTGTAGCAAATGCTTATTATGCGAATATAAATTATTCCGTATATTTAATTTTAAACATAGATGTTGAGGGAGGAACAAAACATCATCCAAACTTATTGTTTTCTTATATTTACGCGAATACTATAATTGAAATAAAACTATTTTACGGATTTTATCGCGTTTATTTACTATTTCATCCAAACTTGACTTTCTGTTTTTAAAATTGTCATAGTGTATGGTTCCTTGTTTTTAGAAGTTATAGTAAAAGGCGTGTTTAACCGCGATATGGGTATTGTTATCAAAGGACAAAAGTTTCTATTAAACAGAGGACACTGCTCTCAGCTGTGATTGTAAACTAGCAAACCCTAATGTATCTTCTATCCAAGGTCAGCAAGTGGGAGTTAGTTATGTATCTCATGTTTAGACTCGCGCCCACGCTAAGCGCGATTCGGGGATAGTGTACAAATTTCGCTAATTTCAAGATAGTGTAGGTAGGTGATAATCTTAATGACACACAGGGGGCATATAAAATCGGTACAATGTGGATCCACATTGATATATTGCAAAGGAAAAGTAACCTGTCTTTTATACCCGGATACGGTTGACAATAAAAGTCCATCTGTACATACAACATATTTTCATCGTTTTACTCATTTGAGTGGGTCTGGGCAACAATTTGGTTCGAAATTCCTTTCTCTATTTTTCAACACTTCAGTTACGAAACACAAAGACTTCATGACTCATCGGCAGTTAGCTGAAAGAAAATATGAAATTAAAATTAGTCGGCGCCAGCGGCGACCTCTCGTACCAAGGTCTGAACTGAACTCTTTCATCATTCCAATATATATTTTCTAAACTTAGCAGTCATCGTTGTTTGTTGAATGTAGAGCAACTATCAGCTGTAGGGAGTATTTAATCAGAGTTCATAGATGGGCTTTTTTTTTTAAATGACGTCATCTTCCTCATATTCAAGTTCACATTGTAAAATTCTTGCATTACCTAACTTACTCCCTAAAAACAGTTGGAAGAATGATTTCTTTCTTCTCTTGATACGAGATGTATTTTTACCTTATTATTGTTTAAGAACATTTATTTGAGCAGCGTTTGTTTTGTGCGCAGGAGACGGTCCGCATCACGAGCAGCGGGGGCAAGGTGACCAGCTCGCTCACAAGCACCCTCGGAGACTTCGACGTAGACCAGTGCTGGGACGAGCGGGTGCTGAGGCAACTCGTGAGTTAACCGTTATCATACCATTAGGAGATAAGTTGCGCTGGCCCAGTAAGTTCCAATCCCGACTTCGGGTTTGTACCAGTATTTTTAGCGCTTCTATTCCTTCTTATAAGTCTGATAAACCTGTCATTGGAATTAGGCAGAGATTCAGAAGAACTCGAAGAAATAAATGTCGCGATGACCATGGCCTCTGTTTGATGTCGGTCGACCACGGAACTACACGGGAGCGGGCATGCCAGCCGCGAGTAGCGTGCGGCCGGACACTTGGCCTATGAGCACATCACATGCCACTCTTACTTTCAATCACTCTTTAATGAAACATTAAATCTTGTTAGGGGTAACTCCTTCATCTGAGTTAATTAGCTCATCATTTGGTTTGATGTACCTATTCACAAGGGCATCGCATTGAACAATGAGCTTTTTCTATAAGTTATTACAGTTAATTTTGATATAAGCAAAATATTTGGAGCAAACGTTTCGACATCTGCACTATAAAGTACGGTTGACAGAAAATTAAAACATCAACGCTCGCACGTAACTTATAGTCATCTCCGAGACTCGCAATCGTCAAAGTTCGTTTGCAATCGTCAACCTACCGATCGATGGTGAAACTATACCGCGCCGCCGCTGACTCATCCATCGGTAATGAATGGTGCGAGAGAGATCATTCACACGCGAGCTTTACATCCAGTATGTCAATCGACTCGCTAGTCTAATACGTTATGCCCCACGTATACCATACTATAGTAAGACTTGTTATCCATAGACCTAGTGACAGTCTACCTATCTTTTAACCGTAAAGACGGTGGTGTGTGGCGAATTAACAAATAAATTTTATATTATTCACCAAATTTTGGAATTGTGATAAACACAGATTTATAAAGCAAACATATTTAGCACCATACGATAGGTACTTATACGAAAGTAGTGTAATGAGAGCGCTTCCGGTCCGGTGGCGACCGCTTTCAGCGCTACACGCAGACCGCGCGACACAATGCGCACGACAAATTATTGACCGCTTGCGCACTCGCATAGAAAAGTATACAGACTGTACAGATGGTACAGAGTGAACGCAGACATAGAACTTACACTATCTATAGTGAATTTCATTTAGCATGGGTACGGTGACACATGTCAAATAAACTCTATAGTGAGGTGACCATGCATAATTTATTTATGTGATTCGATTATCGAGTACAATTGCGGTTAACCTTTAATCGATTATAAAAAAATAAATATATTCAATTATTCATACATTTATTCGCTATCTGTCTGAACAGGAACACTTATCCGATTCCGATCCTACATGTAAAGCTTCTTGACACTGTATTACGCCCAATGTCAAGTGCCTGTGCAACTCGATCCACTAACAGACAGATAATAATTGACAGATAATAATGGACCGCCATTTTCTCGCTACCGCTCAAAGTATTCCCACAAGCGGACCACCAAATCTCGAGCTTGACTGTTTAAAACGGTCTTCTTTGTTCTTTTCGGCATTTAATTTTGCCGATTATTACACGATTATTTGTTTTTGCCGATTACTACGTGTCAATCCCTATCATTAAATGTTTCGTTTCATGCCTCTAATTTTAGGATAATATTTTTTCTGTACCTTTTTTAATTTGTTTAAAATGTAAAAATGCATATTTAAATACAATTTCTAAAACTTTGGAAATTAATTAAGATTATTAAAAATGTATATTTATCACATTTTATGAAAATAGTGAGAGTGTATTGGAACGTATCAAATGTCATGGTACCCTTGCTAAGTGAAATTCACTATAGTATATATATAAAAGGCTTTGTCCTGAATGACTGACTGACGGATCAACGCACAACCTAAACCGCTGATCGTAGAGACCTGAAACTTGCAGGGTGTGTTCTTTGTATGACGTAGGCATCCATTAAGAACGGATTTTCTGAAATTCTATAAGGGGGGCAAAGTTTGTATGGAACAATGTGACTCCTTGGTCCAATCTACTTCAAATTTTGCATAACCCTTTTTTTACAGAATTGAAGCAAGATGTGTTTCCTATTTTATTAAAATTCATACCCTAACGGGGTTAAAAAGGGGTAGAAAGTTATTTTGGCGGTGATTTGCTTCGAAGTTGACAATCTTATTTATCTAGCTTTGTGATTGTAAGCGCTGCGGGCAAATTATAAATATGTCGATTGTTGTAGTTGGAGGAGTGCAGGGACTACGAGCAGCGTCGGCGTCTGCGCGCGCGCATCCGCACACTCATGGCTGAACAGGAAGGTGAGCGACCACTCTTCACCGTAACGCGAAAGAATGTATGACTGAGATCGCGGTGCATAGGTACTCTGTTTACGAGTGTTTTTATAATCATCATCTTATCCTTCGGCTTCGGTCCTCATAGTTTCATGCCTACTTATTTGACTCTATTCAACGAACACTCTTTATCTCTCTAGTGTCAGGCTATAACGATAGGTACCATTGTGGGTGTATATCGTGATTATCGTGACGGTGATATTGCAGCGTGCGCGAGCGCAGTGACAGAGGCGCTGGCGGCGGCCGGCGAGGTCGTCGAGAGCGGCGACGCCGACGCCGGTGATGCGCGAGGTGAGTCCCTCCTCCTGCCGCTGCTGCAGGGCCTGCTGGGCGGCGGCGGGCGGCGCCTGCTGGCCGGCCTGGGCGCCGCGCCCGCCGACGTGGTGGGCGACGTGCGGCGCTCGCTGGCCCGTCTGCGCGCCGCCCTCGCGCCGCCCGCCCGCCACCCGCAGGCGCCCGCCCTGCTCGCGCTCGCCGACCGCCTCGAGGACGCGCTTGACTCCGCCGACAAGCTGGACGACGTGCGCCGTCGCCCGCGCCGCCGCAGCCGCGCCGCGAGACACACCGTCGCGGTCACGCACCGGGACCTCGGTGAGGCCAGGCGGCTGGTCGAGCTGGAGTCCGCCGCGGACGGGACGAGTCCGACGCCGCCCGCGGAGAACGGTCTCGACGAGCCCTCGCCCGACGCCCGCCACTACGACGCCGCACCGTCGCTACTGAAGCGCACCGAGCCTCCCGCCGCACCCGGCGGGAACGCGAGCGTAATCGTCGAGAAGCGGGCGCCGGCTACCCGAAAACCGGACTTCTTTAGGCACTCGGTAGCCGAGACCGGGTACTCCCGGCCGCCGCAGGAACCGCAACCGCCCCCGCAGCCGCGGGAGCAACCTCCGGAGCCCGCTCGCGGACCACCGCACCAGACGTACCTCCCGACGGCCGAGCAGGAGCAACCAGCTCCCCGGCGAGCGGTGCAGCCGCCGCTCTCGACGTATCGACCCCAACCGCCGCTCCAAAACGGGCCGTCGTACCGCCCTCGGCCGCTCCAACAGAATCTACCGCAGACCGCGTATCGGCCCCGGCCGCCGTTCGAGAACCATCACGCCGAGCGCCGGCCCTCCGACCCGAAGAGCGGCATTGCGGCGATCGCGAACAAGTTTGACTCCCAGGTTCGTTTGGAGAGGGAAGCCGTGCCAAGACGCGCACCCTTCGAACGCCCGCAGCGGGAGGACCTCGCCCGCGCCTCCCTCTACAAGCCCCCCCCTCCGGGATACAACTTCGCCGCCCCACCCGCCGCCCGGGATGACTGCAAGCCGCCGGGCCGGTTCGGCGCCAACAAGCGGCTCCGCATGAAGCGCGCCAACACCGTCGACATCGGGCGCCCGCTCGCCGGGTACCAGCCGGACGACGACGCGGACGATGTCTGCACGCCGCGTGCGGCACCGCCCGTACCCGAGTTCCGCCCGCAGACCGAGAACGACAGAAAGTTCGTCGCCTTCATGAGGAAGACGGAGGCGGCCGAGCGCGAGGCCGGCGCCGACCGGGCCAACTGGAGCAGCCGGTTCGGGAACATCAAGAACGCTTTCGAGGGTCGCGACCGGGAGGACGCCGCTAGGTCCGCCAGCGCTTCCTCCACGCGCCGCTTCTGGCGAGCCGGGGACGAGGCTCTCGCTCGACCCGGGAGGTTCCCGCCCGACGATGCGCAGGTCGTGAAGCCGCCCTGGCTGGCCGACCGCCGGGAGCGCCCGCGTGGAGCGCCCCAGCCCCCGCCCCCGCAACCCTACATTGCCGTTCCAGTCGCCCCCGCCCCGGTGCACTCTTACGCCCCCGCCCCCGCCCCGGCGCACTCTTATGCCCCCGCCCCCGCCCCGGCGCCCTCCTACGCGCCTGCTCCGGAACTGTCTTACGCGCCCATCCCGGCCCCCGCGGTTCACGGTCCCCCCCAGCCTCGGATCCCTCGATCCCCGACGAAGCCTCTCGTCGTGAAGCCGATCGTCACGAGACCCATCCCCGTCAACCAGTTCTCCCACGCCCCCATGTCCGCGTTCAAGCCCCCCGCCAAGATAGCCTCCCCAACGGTGGCGCCCGCCCACGTGTGGAGTCCGCCCTCCCTGAGCGGTGCCGCCTCACCCGCGGCCGACCCGCCGCCCGCCCACCCCTTCTCCCCGAGCGCGGCGGCCGGCCCGCTCGCCCTCGCCGCCGCTCGGCTTCGAACTGGGGGCGGTGGGCCCGAGCTAGGTTCGCACGCGCCGCCGACTCACGCGCACCCGTCCACCCCGAGCCACCCAGTCGGGTCCATCCCGACCCAGAACGGGCTCGTCGCGCCGGAACTCGTGCGCCGGGCGAGCGACTCCGACAGACCCGCGTCAGACCGCCCCGAGCTCGACGCGCAACGCCTCCAGATCGAGTTCTACGAGCGGCAAATTCGGGAGAAGAACCGGCGCGATCCGCCAGCCGAGCGCAAGCCACCCCCGCCGCCCGCCTACACCGTCACCGACTACACGCCCGCCGGGCCCGGCTCCACGTTCGTGCCGCTGCAGCGGACCCCCGACATCGAGCGGACCCGCGCGCACAAGGTGGACTACCTGCCTGACGTAGTCACCAACGACACGGACCGCAACTCGGGAGGCTCGCCCTCGCCCCGCCCGCGCCCGCCACCCCCGCCCGACGGCTCCCTGGACATGGAGGGTGCGGCCACCGAGCACGGCAGCGTGGTGACGCGCGTCATGCGCGGGCCCGTGCGTGGCGCCGCCACCATCACGGCTGGCGTGCGAACGCGCGGAGACCCGCGCGCGGGTTGCGCCGCGGACAGCCTGCGCGGCGCACTCGCCGGCATTGCCTCGTCCAAACGCGATCCGCCGGCAAATACGGACCGCAAGCGGTACGAGAAGGCGCCCCCCTCCCCCGCCGCGTCCCGCGAGTCTGTGTCCAGCGAGTCGGCGGCCAGCTTCGGCTCGAGCCCGCTGAGCCGCTCGGGCTCGTGGCACCGGATGGTGTCCAGCCCGAAGCAAACGTCCCCGAGACGCGTGGTGGCCCGCGCCACCTCCATGAGTCTGCTGGCGGTGCCGAAGCTATTCGAGGGCGGAATCGCTCGGGAGGAGGTGACGGAGAAGAAGCGGACGATGGAAGCGTACTTCTCAGCGCGGCGCGAGTCCCCGCGCCGGCCGCAGCAGGCGCATCAGCAGCAGCAGCGGCAGTCGCGGACGCAGGCGCAGCCTTACTCGCTGGGTCGAAGCCGCACGATGCCCACCGTGTCGGAGATGCAGTTCCTGGACGAGAGCAACGTGGACGACGCGTTCGAGGACCTGGTGTCGGCGCTAGCGTAGCGCCGCGCGCACATTCCACTAGTTAGGAGCGGGAGACTAGCGAGACGCGCGTGAGTCGTGTGTGTGTGGGCTGCCTGCCGCCGCTTGTGTTGCGCCCCACCGCCCCACTGCTCCACCGCCCCCACCGCCCCCGCCCGCCCCGTGACCGCATGCCCCCGGCCCCCCGCCCCCGCCCCCCTCTCGTCGTTGTACATATACCGTCTCGTAACATTGTATTCATTTTCGACGCTCTGTAACCGTGTTTATTGAACTAATAGCTTCTAGGTATCGTTGTGATGTCTTGCTGATTGTGTTGGAAGTGTTCCGAGTTAGTGTTAGAGTAGTCGTGCGGCGCCCGTCGGTCCTGACCACAGTGTTTCTGTTCCCAGAGGAAGAGCAAGTGACCGTGACATCGAGCGTTAGGAGGAACTCGTCGGAGAAAACCGTCACCAGCACGACGACCACTAAAACTTCTAAAGGTTGGCACTTTATACAATTCTACAACTCTGTATCTCTGTATCTGTATAAAATTTGTCAAAATTAACATTGAAAACCGTGATGAACGTTCCAGTGATAGAGAGCATGACGAGGCCGGCACCCAAACCTGTGTCGCCGTTCGCCAAGTTCCGTCAGCTCGAGAAACAAAACTCGACCAACGGTCCCAAGTGAGTGCCGCCCCCGCCGTCACCACATCACACCTCAATACCAAACGACAACACACAATACAATTAAATACATTCCCATTATTTATGTATCAGATCCTGTCGCTTGATAAGTAATTTACATTATATTTTATTTATTCGGCAGCCATATCTGTGGATACGAATAAGGAATACATCCAAGTAAATATACAAGTGAATGATACGCATCTATAGCATTTATATTAGACGCTTATTACGAATATATTGATAGGAGAAGCATCACCGACCACGTCATCCCATCCCGCCGCGCGAGGCCGCCACTCGCTGCACGTACTTCACACGATATGAGCACGCGTCCAATTAAACTCTTGTAAATAACCAGCGAGACCCATTAATAGCACAGCGCGTTCCCGTAGCACACGATGTGACACGAACTAACGCGTTCCAAACCGGGAGACTAACGGACGGAGTCGCGCTCGGCCCGACCCGCACTAACCAGCGCCCCCGGTTGTAGCTCGCCGCAGAGCCCGCAGAGCCCGGGCTCTCCGTCGCAGCCTTACTTCAAGTTCACCGACCCCGCGCTGCAAGCCAGCGCCGTCACTATTAAAGAGCGCTTGCTGCAGTGGTGTCGCGACAAGACCCGGGACTACGAGGTACACCCCCGCCCCCGCCCCAGCCCTCGCACACACCCCCCACTGCGTGCACGACGAGACGCGACGAGACACGGCACCGCGCCGCGGCACGGGGCCCTGTATATAATACGCACTTGTCACAACGCAACTATTAATTCTATAAAAAAATAATTGACATATAAAAACGTATTGGGGAGGTTCAAAGCGCGGTGTCAGCGGGCAGATGCATATTTGTGTCGATGTGTACCTATTCGATGGGGAGCGACTTCTCATCGAGGTTTGGGAAAAATGTGCATGCGCCCGCAGGCCGGGCGGCCGGATGCGTTCGGTGTTAACCGCGTCGGCGCGACCAGCATGCAGATGGCCAGCGAGCGCTGCGCACGCGCACCCACTATTAACGCACGCGTCGCCGCGCCTCCACCACTCACACCACGCTTCTCTTATCGCTTCGGTCCGGCTGCAACTGTCCTGTATATATGTATTATATTCTACGTAATCGTATATTTGTATCGTCATTCATTATCGTGCGGCCGAATCATACCACTTCGGCTTCGAATTATAAACTATCATTATTTACATCATCCATTTAATATTATACTCATCTACCTTTAAAAAAAAACAAAAATATCTTAACGATATTAAAATCCAGGTGTGATACGAGTGATAATAACCGAAAATAAATAACTGAATTTACGTTTTTCAGCCTAATATGAACAGCATGAGTTGTGAAAAAAACCTGTAAAATGTGAAAACCTGAAGTGCATGATTTTTGTGTGTCGTTAACAGATGTACGATATACGAGGCAAATGGCCTCGCAGTGGTTATTAATTGTATACTTTTGTGTATAGGCACCCACCCTGTAGAGAACTAAGTAGATACTCCACTCTCCCCCCCCCCTCCCCCCCCCCCTCTGCAAGTTCGTACACCCCTTGTGTTTACTGCACAGGTAGTGTGTTTTAAAACCTTGTCATTAGCCAACGTACACGTACAATATAAATGCACTTATATTCAGTAGTAATCAGATGTAAACAAACACACCCTTAGTCTAAGCATTGAAAAGATTTTAAATAGGTTACGAGAAGTATAGCGAGTTTCAAAACAGCTCGCAGGACAGCAGTTATAGGTGTCTAATGACATTGTGCTGCGGTGTCTCAATTCTAGTTGATGGTTTTATAATAATTATCAAAACACATCCTATTATCTCTATTAAGAGTCATTATCGATGATTAAGCTGTATACAGAGAAGGCCCAACTGACTGACTGACTCATCTCAACATGCAACTTAAAATATCATGAAGGCATTTCTTCAAAATATATAGTACCGACCGTGTGTATGATAGGTGATGGATGATCTAACGCGAAATTAGTATGTGATGTGTGTCGTTGTGGTCATCAGAATGTGAAGCTGGAGAACTTCTCGACGAGCTGGGCGGACGGGCTCGCGTTCTGCGCGCTGCTGCACCACTTCCTGCCGGACGCGTTCGACTACTCGCAGCTCACGCCCGACAAGCGCCGGCACAACTTCACGCTCGCCTTCACTATTGCCGAGTGAGTGCCGCTATGTTACCGATACCCGTATTTACGTTACCACAATCTACCTACTGGCAGCTATTCGAATAATACATCATCATGCCTGTATTCCCCGAAGGGGTAGGCAGAGGTGCACTGCAGTGCGCCCACACTTCGTCGATGTATTTTGGTCGCAATGTAATAGGGGGCGAGTCTATTGCCATTATACCGGGCACATTCTCCCTCAATACGAGGGAGATTTTGAGCCAAAGTCCACCACGCTAGCCCAGTGCGGGTTGGTGAACTTCACACGCCTTTCTATAGACGTGCAGGTTTCCTCACGATGTTTTCCTTCACCGTTTCTTAGCAAGTGATAATCTCGGACGAAAATGAGATTCACACATAAAACCCAGATGTGCGAGTCGGGGTTTAAACCTGCACACTTTGATTGCAAGGAGTGTGTTCGACCACTCGGCTACCACTGCTTTCTAAATTACCTATAATGTAACATATCCAATGACCCCAATTTTGTTACACACAAACTACTTAAAACTTAACTGAATTTGAGTGCACCAAAATATATGTGTTTCGTTCATACATTACGAGCATGAAAAGTACAGCAATTCCCATAGTTTGACGCCAAATTAAATGAGTACGTGTGTGTGTTCCAGTGAGAAGGCGGGCATCTACCCCCTGCTGGACGTGGACGACATGGTGGCGATGCGCAAGCCGGACTGGAAGTGCGTGTTCACGTACGTGCAGTCCATCCACCGCCGGTTCAAGGACCAGGCGTGATCGCCGCCGGTCGCCGAGCGTCGCCACGCGAACACGGCGCACTCACCTCTATGCAAACCTTACCTTTCCTCACTCTTATTAGTTTAACGCTTTCAGATCTCTCTCGAGTCTAGACCGTTCTATACTTCGTTTTTAGCACCAGACTGAGACGTTTTCGTTCCATTCGAGATATCGTCGAGTGGTGTAAGATAGGACCATTGTGGACTAGGACTTTGTTCGGTTGATCATTGTTTTGGAACGAAGCGTGTAGGTGTGGGTCTGGAGGCAGCTAGTGTTTCTTCGTAATGCCTGCGCATAGGGCGTGCCGCCGTGTTCGCCGCGACCGGTCGAACGCTGTAGTCACAAATTGTATGTTATCGGAAGTGCGTTGTAAATCCAAAGAGAGATATGTTATTGTTGATTTGTTTGTTTGTTTATAAATGTTGATACGTGCACGTCCGCTCAGCTCGTCTCTCCAGGCGTCGTCTCGAACTCCTCCTATTTATTTATCTCAAGATGTGATTTTTCTACGTTAGCGTGTAAGTTTTAACTAACATTATGTATCGAGCGAGAGCTCGCAGATGGCGGCCGCTGTGCCGGGGATCGCTTCGGCTTATATTCGCAATAAGAAAGTAGAATCCCCGGCGACCGCAGCGGCCGGCCACACGACTATTTAACATTATCTATATTATTATTATTGTATAATGAATTTGACATTAATAACAACGGCTTCATGTATCGCCTACTGATTTTATGAAATTTGATATTATTATAATTATGTTAATTTATATCGATAATTAAATAAATATTGATTAACAAATTATTGTATTTATTTATTAATTCTTCCATTTTACATTTGTTTATGCAATCCTGCGATGAGGACCTCGTTATTTGGAGCGTTAGTTGCGGATGTTTTACGAAATAATGTCCTTACTTATACTTAAAAAAAATCACTAGCTCCATCTTCACAAGTCACGTACACCTTGCTCTCTTGCTTTCAATCCGAAATGGGATAATTTTATCAAGGTTTCACATTGCATCGAAGAATGGACGCTAAACGTCACGGTGATAGTTTCATGGATATGATCAATGAGGCAAATGAGTTTCTACAAGTCTTCACTTACGACATCACCAGCTGTCGCCAATTAAACAGTACAGTAGTATACTATGAGGTACGGTAGTAGTATGTCTTGAACCCTCAAGGGTGTAGTTACTCCTCGGCCGCGGTGGACGGCCCGGCGCGCCGCAGCAGCAGCAGCGCCAGCAGCACCAGGCAGCAGCCCGCCGTGCTCGCCGCCAGACATACTGACGCGGTCCACATCAGATTATAATTCGCTTCAAGTCAGATCCCTTATTATACTTTCGATGATATACTGGATGAGGCAGAGAACCTGTCAGAAATGTGCCCATAGTAAGTACATTAGTTACTTTAGATTGAGTACCTACTTTAGATATGACTTTAATATTATTTGTAGTCTGAATATTGTTGATCTAATAAAGGACTTATCAATAACAAACTCAAAGAAAGCATTGAAATGCGAATTTTATGTGTAGGTATGTGACAGAATAAATAAAATTCGCATTTCTTACTTTGAGTCGAATCGGTGACGATCGCTATGACGCGCGAACTCCTAAACGCTACATAGGAAGTTAGCGTTCACGTCTCCGCCAGCGACTTGAGACGTCTAGGTAGTACGTTTGACCAGAGTACGACTTTTATATATTCAAAATTGGTATTAGGTACTAAAGTTTACTCCCCAATGTGGTCCCGAAGGCGAGTCGTACCCGGTCGGTCAAGGCTCCGGCAGGGAGTAGGGCAGGGCCACCATAAAAGGGTCGGCAACGTTGGTGCTCCTGTCGGCGGTGGCGTGCGCGGCGGGCGCGCCGGCCCCGGCCTCCCCCACCACGGTGGTGTCGGAGCCGCGGGGCGAGCACTCCGCCGAGCCCAGCGCCACGCGCACGTGCAGCGTGCTGTCGCGCCACGCCTGCCACGACACCTGGTGCTCCTGGATCTTCAGCAGCATCCACGTCGTCAGCAGACCGTTCAGGGCGCCTGAGGGGAGGGACTTATGTCGATCGAGCGGTCTCGTAATGAAGGGAGGTATGTGAGTAAAGGATAAACGGGTGCGCAGTGCGTAGTTACCGATGATCCCGATGAGCAGCGAGGAGAAGAGGTTGGCGGCGAGTGCGGCACCGCCCCCGCGGCGGGCGCCAGCCTGCAGCACGCGGTCGCAGGCGTGCAGTGCGCGCGCCGTGCCCAGCACGCTGGCCGTGCCCAGCGCCAGCGCGCGCCACAAGTCCGCCGCCAGCGCGCGCCCGCGCCCCGACACCGCCCACTCCGCCAGCGACCGCATCCACGACCATCTACATACATACGTATTACGTACACAGAGCCTCGCCTCATTCAACATTACCCTCTTACCGCCCTAATCTATTGATCTCTTCCGACTTTACAAAGCTTTTCACAAAATATTTTTTATTATGTGGTCCGTTTGACCTCCGAAGTCCCTTTATGAGATAGTACATCGATTCCTTCCGCCGGAAGTTGTGGTTTCGCAGCTCTCCATCCGCCGCGCAAGTATTATCTGTCATTCCGATTACCGATCTGTCAAAAACTCAAAAAACTCGGACAGTTTCTGATTTTGTACTTGGAGTGTTTAAAATAAACACTTGAGCGTTTGAGAATAAAGTAAAAAAGTTCGAATAATTATATATTATATTTCTCCGCGAGTGTAAAATGGATAACGAATCCACCGCGCGCCAACGATGGAGGCTCCGGGAAGAAAATGCGGCGGTTCGGATTCATCGTGTAATACAATTTCGTGCTAGTCGAACAGCGAGCCGGCGAGGGACAACGTGGCAGCGCCCGCGCCGCCCGCTAAGAAGCGTGCACGTGGTTCCCGTTATCGTAGCCGCTCAACTTCGCAGGACTCTGAGATGGATCACAGGTTTGCAATGCTTGCAAATCGGCTGGTGAGTCATTTGAACAATATTTTAAGTGCTCATTTACCAGTAGTAAATTGGCAAATTGTACATCGGATTTTTTTTATCCCGGAAAACTTCTTACGAATATTTCCGTAACTGTTCAGGAACCTTCCATACCTAAAGCCTACCTAAAGGCTCTCCAAACTCGCCGATTTGCAACATTTTTACACAGAAGATTGGAAAGGCGTTCCTTATATAGAAACACAGAAAAAGTATTTCGCGTTCCCGGGTTTTATGGATTTGAGAGTCAATGAAGAATTGTAACGTTTTGAGGATACGCAGACATCGGCTGTCGGCACCGTTAAATTGGTTGCATATGGAACGCAGCCTCGCGGCCATGTCAACGCAGTTATGGTTCAGAATGAGTGTGTAAATACCGCTTTACAAAATTTTATAGATTGGTCGTCGCAAATTGGCCCTCAACTTAGTGGTTACGATTTACGATAAACTTAAGGATTTATTTGGATACTTCAGCTTAAAAAACAGTTTCTTAAACATAATATAAGATTAGGTACACACGAATCTGACAGGACCTATAGAAATAAATAATGATTCGGCCGATTTCTCAGACGGTTTTCTAAAACGATATCTAGACAATTGACACTGCCTGATTACCTACCTTACATCAATTTACATATTTACATATATTTCCTCATATATGTTTAATATATAATAATAATCAATTTATTTCGGATAGCTATCCATAATGTTAGTTACAATATTTGACTTAAACTAGTGTTAGTAATTCACTAAATTAATTCATTCAAATTCATATTGAAATAGCTCATATTTCATTTGGCACTGGACATGTATGAATTATGCATACCTATCCAGTGCCGAAAGAATGGACCATCCGACCGATCTGCCACTACGTTTATGAGAGTGTTGGCGCCGCCCCGCACCCGCGACATCATGGAGGCTGCTCTCTTGCGTAGGATGGCATGAAAGCCATCCACTCTGGCCTCCGCAAACATCCCCGAAGCACTACAGAAGCGAGGCAGCCCCAGCACAGTCCTAAACGCATTATTATATTGCACACGCAAAGCATTGAGAGCCTTCTAAGTGTAGCTGACCCACAGGCTGCACGTGTAGAACGTCTGGCAGTATGCCCTAAACAAGGTAATCGTCAACCAGTCCAGGACTGGTCTGAGTTCACACGTGAAGACCGCCGTATCTTTTTTTAACCGGTCTAGGTTGGCGAGTCATTCTCAAAAAATCAGTCATCATACCAAACAGATGGATCAACTTTTTGGGGATAACCTGGTATTCAAGGCTGAAAATGACCTTTCATTTTGCTGGTTTTAGAAAACCAGCAAATCAGACACTTATCCACTCGCTTGTCTGCCGGAAGTAGGACCCTCAAGCAGGCGTAATGCTGATCATAGTCATTTAATTGAGAATTCAGACTCTATCACATTAGAGCAGGTTCATTTGGTTCCAAACTCATTGTGCAAAATACCAGCAGTCAAGTTGGAAATTGTTGATTTGTTCCGATCAAAATATCGATGATTAAAACGAATTACGTTATATCGTGAATGCTAGTGGTATAATGGCCGCAGAAAGGCCATCGTCAAATGTGTTGCTAACTTCTTAAAACAAATTAATGTTATTACCTAAGGAATGGTGTCCTCTAATTCATAATCTCTGTGATTAAAAATGTCAAGTATTAAATATATTTCACATTATTGCGTCTTTCATTTTGCAGTCAAGCCACCAGGCCCCGTAGCATGACCGCGTAGACATAAGTTTTATCTATTTCAACTGTCGAGAAAATGACGTCACTTCGAGCAGTTTGTACTGAACATGGCTCGGTGACGTCATTTTCTCGACAGTTGAAATAGATATAACTTAATGTCTACGCGGTCATGCTACGGGGCCAGGAGATAAGAAACAAATCTATACTTATATACTTATACTTATATATACTTATAATATTATAAAGCTAAAGAGTTTGTTTGCTTGTTTGTTTGTTTGTTTGTTTGTTTGTTTGTTTGTTTGGTTGAACGCGCTAATCTCAGGAACTACTGGTCCGAATTGAATAATTATTTTTGTGTTTAATAGTTCATTTATCGAGGAAGGTTATAAGCTATATATCATCACGCTACGACCAATAGGAGCGGAGCAGCAACGAATAATGTGGCAAAAACGGGAAAATTCCCGAACATGAATCGGGTATTATAGACTTATATAATCATAGACTTTATAACATCATTCTACGCCAAAGTAACTATTAGCGCGGGTGAAACCGCGGGCACAGCTAGTCTCTCATAAAGGTACTTCGGACGTCAAACGGAACACATAATATAGACATTTTACCTGAAAATAAAATTTGTATTATATTTCCTCAGACGTCTGAAGTCCTAGTAAGGGCTTCCTGGTGGATAATTCACCTTACCTAAATAGGTTGTCATCATTCATTGTCATACATAATGTTTTTTAACGTTTTTAGAACAACCGATTTTACATGAACGTGTAAACGACAAAAAGCTTGATGTCTCGAAAAATAATTCACGATATCTAAATAGAATAGGTACTTAAAGCCTTCTCTTTCACGATATTCCGTTTGATTCATTTCGATTGGTTAGATACCTTTGACACGGATTAACGATAACGACCTTGATGAAAATACGTGGTGTACTGAAATGAAAGTTAGGATTGCGTCAAAAGGGGAAAATCACATTCCAATGTGTAGCGGTGTTTAGAGCACTAACTTGTGCGTTCTGGTGACGACGTAGTGGTGTCGGCAGAGCTCGCAGTAGGAGGTGGCGGCCTGCAGCAGCCAGCGCTCCAGGCAGGAGCGGTGCACGGCGGCGATGGTGCCGCGGCACGAGCACGGCCGCACCAGCCGCTCCGCCGACTCGCCGCCAAAGCAGATGCGGCAGATGTTGTCGGGGCACAGGCTGCCGCTCACGCTCGACACCTCCTTCGCCGCTACCGAGCCCTGACACGTGCGGCACACATCTCCTACCCATTACCATTTACCTCACAAAGGAGCGAGTTATGGTAGTGGTCAGTCACAATGGTCACTCCACGTTTGGATTCGAAGGTTATAGATTCATTCGTTCCTCTGATCCATATTTTTTCAGCTGATGTAGGTACTCCATCTTACCCTCTAGATTACAAGGTCGGCCACTATTGACACCGATGTAATGTACCCAATGGATCATATACCTTAACCCAAATAGAAGCAATGATTAATAAAGCAGTTTGTATTTATGGTTCGGGACTATACACTCTGTGTATTAATTGGCGCTTATATATAGGCTCAAGTAGCAACCTGTTTGTTGAGCAACAAGGCGCAGACCGAGCTGAGGATGGACATGGAGCGGCCGGCGGGTTGCAGCATGGAGGATGCGGGCGACGAGAAGGTCAGCGAGTCCGCGATGCGCGCGCGCACCTGCCGCTCGCGCTGCTCCTCTGAGTCCGCTGTGTTCACTGCCGGGGAGCCAGAACAACTAGACACCTCTCGATCTACATGTTGTCTGCTACAATTTTGTTTATAGTGGACTTAAGGCTATAATTAATATTGCAAACATAGGTACCTACCCAATGTTTCAGAATTTGCTAGGAAGTTAGCTATTATAATAGTTATTTTAACGTACCTGGAGAGGAGATGCCCGGCGACCGGCAGCTTATATCGGTCTGCTGGGCGGTCGATCGCAAGTCACGCTGGTTGCTCTGGCCGCACGTCTATCAGATTCAAAGGAACTATAGACGAGCTTCATACCTCATTACTGAACATCATTATCTTAGTAAACACCTGAGTTAGATGGAACTAGTGCTATATACAGATAAACTATCTATAGGTCGGCTTAAGTAGGATGCGCCACGGTGTGTGAACTCACAGGGACATGGAGAGACGAGCAGCTGGAGGCCGACATGCTCATGGTATTCTTGCTGTCCGAACGGTCGCAGCCCCAGAACATCAGCAGGGTCTCACCCTCGGCTACATTACAATCCTACACCATAGATACATTCAAATTAGATTACATAAACTTTTGGAATGTCTTGAGTTTTTTTTTTAGGTAAATTGAAGGTATATACTTATAACACACTCCCAAAGTGGAAGCGCTCGTAGCAGTAGACACGTAAATGAGTCACCGCTAGTGAATACACAATTGACGGCTCCATCACTACTGGAAGGCGTCCAGAACGACTTATAGCATAAGCCGCGTCGGAGGCCTTATGGTGGTCTTATGAAACAAAAATGTTTGACTTAACCCGTAATAAACTTGAGTAGCTGCAAGATCTATGGAATTTGAAATTCGCGCTTTGCAGTGCTTGCTGGATCTTGGGGGAATACCAGTAGGGCGCGAGCACTGCGTGCCTCAGGTCTTGTATAACATCGCTAGCAAACAGCTCGAAGTCGTTGCGGTCCACCAAACAATTCAGTGCTACAAATTTACGCATTTTTTGTCCTCATCGTGGATACATTTTTGGTATATTTTATAAAAAAAAACATAGGTATAAGAGTATTTGGTTACATTTGGCATGTAGCACCATAAAACATGCATAAAATCCATAGAGTCATCGAGATAGAGATACATAGAGTAATAATATCTCCATCGACCATAATATGATAAAACCAAATAATATTTGAAATCTATGGTTAAAATTCTTCCGTGAAATTAGAGAGAGCTAAGCGGAGATGAGATGAGGAGATGCGGATATGAAAGATATCCGGAGATATGCGGTAACAAACGCTTGGGGGGTTAAACCCCCATACTATGCGTTCCAAATATGAATAGGAATGTCAATAACCTCTATCTGTCAAATGTCACTTGAAAAGAATGGTTTGCAAAAAAGCAACGAAAATTGGATATTCATAATATATTACACTAGCTAACCCGGTGACAGCTTTAACTTTCTAACCTATCATCGAACAATAAGGAGTTTACAAACTTACGCAAAGATTGTTACACTCCATATCACAATCATGGTGAAAATATTGCATAATTTTAAATTAGCTTTACATGTTAACTAAGAAAAAAATATTTTTAACAAAAACAAATACCGGCTTAAAAAACCTAGGTGTTTAATTTTCGTTAGAGTTTGGCCAACGAAAGCTGACCACGGCTTTTTTTTAAATTCAGCATGGCAACTATTCCTGATTGTCAAAACTGTCCTCTACACTGAAGAAATACAATGCTGATCAACGGATCATGTTCTGAATGTGCAAAATCAAAGGCCGTATTTTTTAGAGATTTTTTTTAAAATTGACTCATACTTTTCTTACCGAAATAAAGTAAAGCAAAGAAGCACAGTTTTTTATTTCACTTAAGAATCCTATTTATTGATATTAACGTGTTTTTAATAAAATTAAAACTTACTAGTATCGAATCCATTTATTGCGGACTCATTGCGGAGTATAGCCACTGTTGACAGCTTCAGATTTTTTAAAATTGCCGCCTTTTTTCATGGTTAGCTTTCGTTGGCCAAACTCTTTATGAATATAATTGGATTCATCCGCCATCTTTATCACTGTCATCATTCATTTTTATTTATTACGTGTATTTATTGAATTTGTCCTTGCTATTAATTACTTGACATTGGCGAAATACTCGCGCTAGTCGCAGGTTTCGTTAAAATATAAAAAAAAGAATATAATTTTTTTCACGATTTTAAGTGTAAATAATCTTTGAAAATGATCGGGTCAACCTGTGTAAAATTTTTATGATACCAAATGGCAACTAATCCGCATCAAAATAAAGAATATTCACGTAAACCTGATCATAAATCTCAGCGTAATCGGTGTACATCATAGAGTACCCATATCGACTTCATTCTTCGTATAGCTCTGCGGTGATTTTTCCTATACGGCAACTATTTACATGGAAAAAAAGCAATGGCGGAGTCAGATAAACCAGAAAAATTCACCGCAGCGCGGGCTCAAAATGCCATCTCCGTTATAATATCTCCATGGTGTACATACAATAAAACCGGCCATGAGGCGGTATGGTCTCAAGACTTTAGCCTGCAGAAATATATGTGCAAAAAAAAAAAACCGGCCAAGTGCGAGTCGGACTCGCACACGTAGGCTTCCGTACCATTATCTATAAAAATGGCAAAAAAATACGTTTGTTGTATGGGAGCCCCCTTAAATATTTTATTTTATTCTGTTTTTTGTATTTGTTGTTATAGCGGCAATAGATATACATCATCTGTGAAAATTTCAACTCTTTAACTATCACGGTTCATGAGATATAGCCTGATGACAGACGGACGGACGGATAGCGAAGTCTCAGTAATAGGGTTCCCGTTTTACCCTTTGGGTACGGAACCCTAAAAATAATACCAATCGAATTGAGAGAGAAGACAACACCAATGCTTTGCTACTATCGTTCGCTATGGTAATGGATGGAACGCCACTATAAAAAAATATAAGAAAGGTGTGCGTCAATTTGACAGCCAGAGTTAGCTACCGCACCGCGCAAGCTCGTGTCGCTATCGTGTGCTGTCAATTTGACACAAAAAGTAAATCAAAAGATCCCCTTGTTTTTTTCTTCCCACGTGAAGCATTTATTATTGTGAAATAGTTTGAAATTTGAACAAGAAACTAACAAGAAGTAATAAATATGGCGGTTCGCGTTCAATTCGAGAATAATAACGAAGTGGGGGTGTTCAGTAAATTGACAAATTCATATTGTCTCGTCGCGATAGGGGGATCGGAGAACTTCTACAGCGTGTTCGAGGCTGAGCTCGCCGAGACCATTCCCGTGGTGCACGTGAGCATTGCGGGATGCAGGATCATCGGTAGGATGACCGTCGGCAACAAAAACGGGCTGTTGGTCCCGTCCTCGACCACGGACACAGAATTGCAACACATCAGAAACAGTCTACCAGAAAACGTAAAAGTGCAGCGCGTGGAGGAACGTCTGAGTGCATTGGGCAACGTTATCGCTTGCAACGACTATGTGGCGCTCGTGCACCCAGACCTGGACCGAGACACGGAAGAAATCTTAGCGGACACATTGGATGTGGAAGTGTTCCGGCAAACTATTGCGCAGAACGTATTGGTGGGGTCTTACGCTGCGTTGAGCAACCGCGGCGGGCTCGTGCATCCTAAAACTGTGATTCAGGACCAGGATGAGTTGTCATCACTACTACAAGTGCCGCTAGTGGCTGGTACTGTGAACAGAGGCAGCGAAGTGATCGCTGCCGGCATGGTGGTCAATGACTGGTGTGCATTCTGCGGGCTGGACACAACCTCCACAGAGATCTCGGTCATTGAGAGTGTGTTCAAGTTGAATGATGCTAAACCCACAGCCATCACATCCACAATGAGAGCCTCCTTGATCGACAGCATGTCATAACATCTGGTCGGAGAAGCAAACCTTATGTGATACCAGCACCAATTCTGTTTATGTTGAGATATAATTTGATTTGTATGGCCACCGGTTTGTATTGGGCTATCAAATAGCATTTTTATTACATTGAATTGTGTTTGCATATAAATAGAATTGGCATCATTTACTTTGTAAGCTGCTGCTGTCTGTACATGCTGCACACATATTGATGAAACTGTTTAACAGATTACAAAATATTGTACCAATGAGTTCAGACTTGTTTTTGTAAACATAAGAGAAATAAATTGTGTCTAAAATGAATGTGAAATTTTATTATCAATGTAATCAAGTACCAAACTAAATCATCATCAGTGTATTTATCATTACCCATCTCATGGTTGTAATATTTTATTTAATATTGTATATGCCTTAAACTTATAGTACCTTAAACCCCCAACTAGAGAGAGACATTGATGTTTATTGTGCAAGAGTTAACCAGGAAATTGGTTAGGAAGTTAGGAGTCTCATCTCCAGAAAACCTTTAATATGCTTCAAAAATTAAAAAATGATGTGTTCATCCTTTTAATTATTTTTTACAGTACATATCTATGGAGATTATAGTCATTAATACATTTTGACAATTTAGTTTCACTAGTAGGTGACTTACAAACTGTGCATTCCTTCAAGCGGAAAGCAAGGGCTCGTGGTGCACCCACATTTCGCCCATGTATTAAGCTGTGAAAGTAGTAGGGGGAAAGGGGGTATGTTGACTCACAAAATAAAGACATTGTAACTTACAATAATATTACTTTATTTATAAACATTTGTTAGACAAATACAAATCTATCTACAGTAGCCACACATAGCTCTGGAAGTCCTAACATCACCAAAAGATAACTCACAACTCAATGTTACTATGAACATACACAGTATTTCAATACAAAAACAATTTAACTAGGTACATAATAAAGGGTATATATAAATATTCTAACACCACCAAATGAAGGGGAGTGGTTGCTAGTGGCACATCCTACTAATTGTTGGGACACCACCATCCATTTTATTTCGTCTTATTGTGTAAAAGACCACATTATTAACTGAAAATAAATAGAGCATAATGTCATGCAATAAATTATTATTGCGTAATTAATTTTAAAACCCGGCAACGTGAAGATTAGTTACTTCTCCCGAAACTCATGGATTGTTAACTCGTCGGCTGGCCGATAGAGGCGATGTACAATTTACCAATATTCTACGTAGACGCTAGCGTCTAGCGAACGTAAATTCTAGTAGAGCTATAGAACATAATATAGACAGCCAAACATTTATTACGGTGGTAGTTTTTGAGACTAAAATTCTTGTCACATTGTTGTTCTGCATGTCAACTGTCTCGAATCGCACAGGCAGCACAAATATCTACAATAAATGATAATATAAAACGAATTATATGCGATACTGACATACAAGTGGCCTCGTGTTGCAACAGCTCTACAAGAGGCTGTGATAGGCACCAACATTCCCCCTCCCATCTTCAATAACACGGTCCACGCGTTAAAGTTCAAAGAACTTTTAACTTAGGGGTAGTAAACAATAAACATATCAAATTCCATCACCAATAGATTTACTAGTTTTTTTCATGTTTTTGCAAATGAAACATGAGAATGGTTCTCATTGGTAATTGAACCTTAAGCGACTGAACCTTATTATATTCGTACCCACCTAAAAATACAAAATTAGCCTCACAGTAGAAAACATTTTCAAATTCAGTAACATGTTTTCAGCGTAATATTATTATAATGCGACTGCGACACGTCGAATATAAGAACAAAGATATATTAAATGCAATACAGGCATATGACCGGTATTGAGGTCACTTCTAACACAAATGAAATACAATATTTTTATCTATTAGTATAATCAATAACAAACATTTACACAGGTTTATGCTCAAATAGACGCATGTAACGATAAGCCAAAGGAAATCTCACTCTACCATGGCACACAATCATTACTAAGGGATATAAAAATAGTTATAAAAACGTACTTCCAATACACTAAGCTCCTCCATAAAGTTACAAATGCTAGATAAACTGTCGAGATATGTACCAATTTATGCTTTAATACTAGTAAAAGTGTAGATATTAAATTTTTTGACAATATTTACAAAAGATTTAGTAATAGACAATATTGTGGGTATGAAGTACGAATTAATTATTTTGTTAACCCTCTGTGTTGTATTTAGTGACGAAAAGGAAGGGGCTCAGTAAGGAGCTTTCCTTACTGAGACCTCCTATCTTTTTGGTATTCTATTTTCGAGGATAGTGAGGGTAGATTACAGACCAAGAGGGGAACACCTATTTCTATCAATTGTGATTATTTTTATTGCATTGTTAAAGGGTTATATTCATCCCGAGTTTAATACTGAATTACAAAAATATGAGCATTAGATTACATTAGTAATGTACGCGCAAATACGAAAATATGTACAATTTTTGGTACACAGCCAATAGTCTAATGACAAAATTCATTGAATAAATTTTAAGTGCTTGCGCAAATATTTAGTGCACTATATCAATAGATCATTCAATTCAATAGCTTCTATAAATTTATATAATATAACATTCAACTCAATTATATTCTAGTAAACAGATATATTATGAGCGCGCAAAAGTGAAGACTCGAATACAGATTAATGTTACATCACATAGAAGCGCAAGTGACAACACTATCTATCTCTTTTTTCTCGTTGGTTTTATCAAGCCATCTCTTTTGCACATTTCTACGTGTTGTGAAATGTAAAATGAATGAAGTGTGCTGTGTGCTGTCGCTGTTACGCGGAACACTTCTTTCGGTTTTTTTTTGTGCGTGTATAACATATCATAATATCTGTTTACTAGAATATCATTGATTCAACTTAATACATGATTTTGGAGATAATATAAAGAAATATTTGACACAAAGGACGGCCAGCGTATTGATTGGACAATATAATTAACCACAAACTTTAAAGTTGTCTCTAGATGCATGTTTATTAGTTGACAAGAATTAAAGTCACGTGGTCTAAAAGTCTGCGACCGCTATTAAGATGTGAGTATTCAAATAAAAAGCTATTTTCTAACCAAATTGCCATAGAGAAGAGAAACCGAAATTACGATCTTCTTTAGCGAAATCCGACAATAGTCAAACCTGCATCGTAAAAAAGAGTCGGTTATCTTGAACATTAGCTGCACGGCATAACGGTAATCCTCGTGGCGGTGGTGTTCAGAAGTGTGTGACGTGCGCGGACACGGCGAGCGCGGGCTCGCGCACCCGCTCGTAGAACAGCATGTACGCCGAGCAGCGCAGCACCTCCTGCAGGGACACCTCGTGGACCAACGTGTCCGACGTGTACCACCATCTGCGTAAACACGCAATCAAATAATAATATTAAAAAGTAATGAAAATTAACAAAGTAATCTGTTCATTATTACTCTTCTAAGTACAGTTGTAGTGCATGTATATCTTTATATGATGAGTGCATCAAGGTGGTGTTACCTGTTGGCCTCGAACCCGTTCCCGCGGCGGTAGGTGGCGAAGTGTCCGGAGCGCGGGCCGCCCACGTGCACCACCACGCCCGCCAGCCGGTACAGCGCGCCGCCCGCCCCGCCCGCGCCGCCCTCCGCCCCGCCCGCCCCGCCCGCCCGCAGCGCCGACAGCCCGCTGCGCACGCGGCCCGCGCTCACCAGAGATACTAGCTCCACCTGACCGTCCAATAAGGGAACTAAGAGGTCATTCATTTTTTTACTGAAAAATGCCTGTACAATGTATGCGTACTTTGGGCTGCTGCACGACCGAGTATGGCGCCATGGAGAGCGTCTCGGGGAAGGCGACGAACTCTGCTCGCTTGCTCAGTCCGCCGCCGCTCCACTCCACGCGACCCACGTGCAGGCACAGGCACGCCGGCAGCTGCCACACCACATCAGACACGCATTCATATACCACTACTAGTTCTAAAAACCCAGACGATGAAAAACTAACAATTCGATGAGAGTATAGTAGAGTGTATTTAGTTATTGTATAAATGGTATAATTATATTATTGTCCTTCTCATGGTTATAATATTACGGCGAGGCGGCAATATTTTCAGCATATTGTAAGTGTTACCTTCCCGAAGCTGACGGTGCGGATGTGCTTGGTGTAGGCGGCGGTGGGCGAGGACGCGCGCGGCTCGTCGCCGGCGGGCGGCGCGGGCGGCGCGGGCGGGCAGCACTTGCTGCAGCGCACGCCCTTCACCATCTCCGGCGCGGTGAACGCGCGCAGCAACCCTGCGATTAAACACATCTATTTAACAACTATACTATAGACCGCTTGGCGCACTGCACCGATTCTCATTTTCTGCACCGATATCTGACCCTTTCAACAACTCTTGGCTGGTGTTGGAAAATGTGAATTTAGCCATTTACCTGCCAGACTGTACGTGCCCGTGACCCCTGCGCTCGCGTTCGCCATGGACAGGGAGATGCTGTCAAATTTGTCATACCGGATTGGACTCTGTTCAAAAAAATATGACTGTTTAGTACCCTTAATACTCACTTATTATAGTGTTGTATGAAGACACTTATTTGATGAATGGGGACAAAACTGCGGGTCCTACAGATTCTCGAATGACTGTCGCGTTATGTATACTAACTACACTCAGACTCGTCTCCCTCTATCTCAGTATAACATCAGGTGAGATTATTGGTTTAGTGATCGGAGCTCATGTTATGTTACCTTGGCCGAGCAGACGGTGCACTGCAGGCGCGAGGCGAGCGTGCCGCGGAAGGGCGGAGCGGGCGGCGGGCGGGCGGCCGCCGGCGTCGCCCAGCGCCGCCCCACCGAGCTCAGGTGGCAGAATGAACGCGACACTCCTTTGGTCAGCCGTGGCGCTTCCATTAACGGCTCTGCGGGAACAACACTCTTAAAATATTTCAATTGCCCTATAAAATATTACTAAGGCATATAACATTCAGGAATTGTTGCAATACTATGGTTTTAGGTAGAACAGCCATAGTGGCATTAAATGTCTTATGGATGTCCTAGCTATTAAACTAGGGCCTTTTAGTACATGTAGACATTGGTTATCTTAGCTCATCAACTTAGTAATGTTACCTGGGTCCACTAAATCTGGTTCATCAGTGGGCGCGGCGGATGCGGGGCGGGCGGAGAGCGCGGAGGGCGTGGGCGGCGTGGAGTCTGCGCGCAGCCCGTGCGGTGCGTGAGCCGCGGGTGGCGAGGCCGGCGACGCCAGCGCAGACCACGCACGCCCGCCGCCCAGACCTAGGGCATCTGACAGGCAGCCAGGCTACCAACAAACTCAATACTTACTATTACAAATATAAAAGTTGGTTAGTAATAAATATTGTTGGCAAGTAATACATACTGTAAAAGAAATAATAATAAAAGAAGTAATAACTTCGATAAATATCCATAACTGCAATATAATATTGCCCATACTGATTATATTGCCAAAATGTAAAAATACATCACTATATTACTATTTATCTTTTAATAACCTTTTTGGCCATAGCAGTGGTCTCCTCTTCAATGCATGACAGCAACACATGCATCAGCTCATGTGCATCCTGCTGGTCAGCGGGCACCACCCAGCCTGCAGCACGGAGCGACTGCAGCACGCCCAGGGGACACACCGGCGTGCCACGAGCCGACTCATGGGTACCATTCACCACTGTTTACAACATGTTTCATATTTAGTCTGTTATACCACTTATATTCTAACCTTGCAACTACAGTATTTTGAAGTAGTGTTTCCTTATTAGATGAACTATAAATTAAATACTTTTAATAAGCAATATATATCACCATTTTGACCTATGAAATTAAATTTGATGAACAAAAGGAGATAATTCATAAAGGCAAATAGTGCATGTAGCATAGGATGCTGTGCTTACCTTCAATAACAGTGTACAGCGTAGTTATCATACTGTTATGATGACCGTCAGCTTTTGCGTATTTCTTTAGCCATTCTATGAAAATGGGGCAGGCGGCTAGCGCCTGCAGCAACGTGTTCAGGAAGCAGGTTCTGCCCAAATTCTGGAGGCCCGCGATCTGCCCCCGACGTTTCCGCACTTTTGGAGCCCCTCCGGGACCCCAAAGCACGAACGCGCCGACCACCACAGCGGCCGTGAGACCCGCGGCAACCAATATCCTATCTCCACTCTCCATAGCGCTGATGTTATGAATGAGGCTCACTCTATCTCTCACATAGTAACATTTTTTTTACGCTAGAGCATTCATAGCATTTGATTACACAAACGCTATAATTATTTTTTTTTTGCGTTTTCTCTGAAAACCTCATGAAATGACATGAAAGGAGAAAAGATATCTTTGATTTGACGTTTGCTTTCTGTTTGACTGGCTTTTTGACACTTGACATGTTTGTTGTCGTTCATCCGAAATCATTATTTTTTATATTTGTATTTATTTATTGAATTTGTCCTTGCATGGTCCTTGCTATTGCTCGACATTGCCATAAATACCGCTAATCGCAGGTGCAGGTATTCCTCACCATATCACATTAAAATTTCAACATTTCACTTATTTCGTAGAAGAAGAAGGTGTCCCCTGTATTTTAGCGTCATTGAAATGTCAAACAAGAAATAAACATAACCTTAAAATCTAAATAATAGCATCGATTATAATTTGTGTATTTACATTTTAGTTAAATTACTACATTATAGTTCTACCTACCAATCTATGGTACTGTTACATACAGGTGTAAACAGTCTTTATGTCGCGATGTGTTAATCAAATTAGTTCACCGGGGTATTGTTTTGTTTGTTTTGATAACTGCTGATAAACGGTTATTCACGATGATACCCTCGAACACGATATGTGTGTCCCAGGAGGGGCCAGCGAACGCTTTGGCTCTCAATAAAGACAGCACTCAGGTCGTCATTGCGGGGAGGAATGGTAAACAAACAACTATTAACTACCCTCAGTGCGTTTTTCTGCTTGATCTGTCTATTGAATTCTACCTGTGATTTCATAATACGAATTCCGAAAAGCGTGCTAGATAGTATACGAATATCCTAATTCAAGTTATTTTTCAGTATTCAAAGTGTTCTCTATTGGCGAAAACGAATTCTCAGAAGTGTGCAATTTAAGAGTTGGAAAAAATCTAAATCTCAACTTTTCTTCTATTGATGTTGCCTGGAGTACGATCGAAGGTGAGTTTGAGAAATGTAGAATATTATAATAAACAACTAGCAACTTGCATTATTAGTTTATTTATATAAAATGTGATATTGCAGAGAATACATTGGCGACGGCTGCAACCAATGGAGCAGTGGTTGTGTGGAACCTGGGCCGCTCCGGGCGCTCCAAGCAGGAGCATGTCTTCTCTGACCATAAGAGAACAGTTAATAAAGTAAGTGGACCAGTACTATTAACTACCAATAATAAAATACAGTGAGAAAATGCTTAACTAGATTTAGCAAAGAATCTACGAAAGAACCTCTTGGCTCTGGCCATTTACAAATAGTTTGAATCCTTTAGTCTTTGATTTTGCAATTTCATTTGAGAATATACTCTGCCATAATATACATAAAGATTAAAATTGTCTAGCAAAAGCCACATCCATGCAATGTCAATTACAATGCATGTGAATTCATTCACAAGGTAAATGCGAATAAATTGGCTTAAATCAATAAAAGGGCCCTTTGTCTGAATTAATACAGTTCATTTTATATTGACAAAAATTGGTAGCATGTGTCTTGATGTGGCCTGTTGGTAGCAGGCCTTTAACAATTTGTTTTGTAATAATAAGCTATTATTTAATCTGAGGGTAGTTTATATCATAAGACACACAATATGTCACGCAATAGCGTCAGAACAATAATGTGTGATTTAATAATGGTCAGGTCAGCTTTCACCTGACTGAACCAGCGCTGCTTATATCCGGCTCACAGGATGGCATGATGAAGTGCTTCGATCTACGCATGAAGGAGGTCTGTAGAACTTTCATTAGGTGAGTGAATAAAAGGTTACTTTATGTTTTCTGGTGGCAATAAACAAAACTCGGGATTTTTAAATATTAATGTCAGTTCTTTTGTACACATACTATATGCTGGTCCGGCTCCACAGGAACTCATTTGAGGGATGTTTGATATTTGTCCCGTTTTCCTCCTTCCTACCTTTAAATCTTACACTGACACAGCTTGTAATTTGTATTGCTGATTAATTTTGTGTTTTGAGAATGTATAGCCTCATTAACTTTATATTATATAATTGTTATTTAAGAAAAACACATTGTAATGCAAATAACATGTAAATCCTTATTGGAAAAAAGCAACCATGGAGTTTCTTGCCCATTCTTCTCCATAGGAATTGCATTCCGAATGGGTGGTAGAGATACTATTAATACTATTTATTTTTTACTGACGATTCATAAGTGCCTGTATTGGTTTACATGAATAAAAAATTCTGATTCTGATTCTGAAAAAACTTAACTATGTTTGAGGGGACTATAATGGTTTGGTTTTGTGGTTTGGGTGCAGGCCGCAACTATATCAGGTGGTTGCAGGCTCGATTCCCGTCAGTGTCAATATTTTTCCCTGTATTTCTTGAAGCAGTGGTAGCCTCGCGGGCAAGAACGCCCGCCTTGAACGTAAGGGGTGCAAGTTCAAATCCCAGGCCCGCACCTCTGTGATAATTTTCATGTGCGAATGTCATTTTCAACAATGATTACCACTTGCTGAACGGTGAAGGAAAACATCGTGAGGAAAACTGCACGTCTATAGCTTTCGCGTGTGAAGTTCACCAACCCGCACTGGGCCAGCGTGGTGAACTATGGCCCAAATCTCCCTCGTAATTAGGGGGAACGTGCCCGGTATAATGGCAATAGGCTCGCCCCCTATTACATTGGGACCAAAAATACATCGGCGAAGTGTGGGCGCACTACAGTGCACCTCTGCCTACCCCTTCGGGGAATACAGGCGTGATGATGTATATGTATATTTCTTGAAATACTTTAATTTGTCCACTAGTAATATGATAACGACATACTTGTGTACGATTCTATTGGCACTACACTAGACTAATCGCCGTCCTTTATAAGGCCATAATGTATGAGCAAGATGAGAATACCGTTAGTGCTATCAAGTATGCATAGTTTATTAATAATAAAGTGAAGGGACATTAATGATGTTTGGTGCGCAGCAACACGGAGTCTATCCGCGACGTGCAGTTCAGCCCGCACCAGGCGCACACGTTCGCGGCGGTGTCGGAGAACGGCAGCGTGCAGGTGTGGGACGTGCGACGCCACGAGCGCTGCCTGCTGCAGTACACCGCGCACTCGGGGCCCGTCTTCGCCTGCGACTGGCACCCCGACCTGCCCTGGCTGGCCACCGCCTCCAGGGACAAGACTATCAAGGTACGCGCCGACTACGCCTCTGCTTTTCACTCACTACTTTGTCTCAAAAGGTCGAGTCATTCCTCAACGAAATAACATTGAAGGTTCGAGCGAATTTTGAAAATTCAATCTCTATGGATTGAAACATTTTTGCCGGGCAACTTTTGGGCCCCATTGTGACACTACTACTGCTTTGTCTACCATTATTACATCACGTGTAGATTTTGATCCTTTTACATATTTGTCAATCGAGTTAATGAAATAAATGATTGAACATTGATGAATGTCATTAAGCAAATAAAGCGTAATGATGGTATGTTGGCACCGAACACAGCACGAGTATGGTTATCGTAAGAGCGAGACGTGGCCGAGATAGTTGATCGGGCGAGGTGGTGTCGCAGGTGTGGGACATGCAGAGCAAGCCCAACCTGGAGCACACCATCTACACGATAGCGTCGGTGGGCCACGTGCGCTGGCGGCCGCAGCGGCCGCACCAGGTGGCGTCGTGCGCGCTGGTGCTGGACTGCGCCGTGCACGTGTGGGACGTGCGCCGCCCGCACGTGCCGCTCGCCACCTTCGCCGAGCACCGCGACGTCACCACCGCCATCGCCTGGCTGGCCGAGCCCCACACCTTCCTCTCCACCAGCAGGGTCCGTATCCTTCATGCGACTGTATCTTACATGTTACGAGCGCCGCTCGCCACCTTCGCCGAGCACCGCGACGTCACCACCGCCATCGCCTGGCTGGCCGAGCCCCACACCTTCCTCTCCACCAGCAGGGTCCGTATCCTTCATGCGACTGTATCTTACATGTTACGAGCGCCGCTCGCCACCTTCGCCGAGCACCGCGACGTCACCACCGCCATCGCCTGGCTGGCCGAGCCCCACACCTTCCTCTCCACCAGCAGGGTCCGTATCCTTCATGCTACTGTATCTTACGAGCGCTGCTCGCCCACTTTCAGACATTATTGATGTGAAACATCTATAGGCGAGAGGTAAACCTGATTTTGGGCGTGGCGAGATTTGCCGCCGCTTCGCCACAACAAAATGGAATCAACCTTATTACTTCATTCATAAAGTATGGTTTTAAATGTGGCGACGCTTAGCCAAGCTATGCGATGGCATCAAACAAAATGAAATCAATACTTAATGCATAAAGTATAGTTTTAATGCGGCCACGCTTCGTACGGTATGTGGTGATGTGTGAATATGAGTGACGCTACGACGTTTATGTTTTATGTTTCACATCAGGCGTCCCGCGACTGCTCAGTTATTTAATTAATATAAACCCAATAACCCATGCGGGCGCTTATGAATCGTCAATAAAAAAAAATACTATTATCTCTACCACTCATTCGGAATGCATTTCCAATGGAGAATAAGCCAGAAACTCCATGGTTGCAATATGGGCGAGTTCAAATCCCAGGTACGCACCCCTAAGATTTCATATGTAAACGAGATTTTCACAAATGATTAACGAGTTGCCAAATGGTGAAGGCAAACATCGTGACTCGTGAAGAAACCTGCACGTCAGTCTAGTTCTAGGTCGCCCTAGTTCTAGGTCACGTAGGGTTTGTGGAGTTTAGCGACCCGCACTAGACCCACGTGGTGGACTGTGGCCTCTCCTCCCTGGTTATACGCTCGTCCCGTATGTAGTTGTTAGACAAGTTATTTAAGTGTAATGTTTTCATTAACACTGATATACATCTCAGTATGATGGCTTATAACACTAAACAGTAGTGTAGAGTATAAATTCGTTTCGTAGATCCAAAAACCTCCTAAAGTTATGACACCGATTCGGTGAGGCGTAAGTAGGTAAATAATTAAATATCGCAAGGTAACATAGGCACTAACCGTATGATCCCAAACTAAGCAAAGCTTATATAGTATAAGCTTTGCTTAGTACCATAGAATAGAATAGAAAACTCTTTATTGTACAGCAATAGTTACATGGATATTACACAAAATATATTGACAAAACAAGGAACAAATAGTAGTGTACATTGGGCGATCTTATCGCAAGCTGCGATCTCTTCCAGACAACCATACAACGGGACGATCCCATTTACACTCTGACCGGGGCAAATTCGGCAAAGTCGCAACTACCTACTCATCTGCAGGTGAATTTTTTTAAGCCTATGGGGTTTGAGGACGTTCTAGGGAAGTTTATGGAATAGACCGTGGTGGGCTGAATCAAGAAATATTTTGTTTTTCTCTGAATAAATAAACATGTTATTTCACGAAAGATTTTTCGCGAACATTTGGCATCTAAATCACGTTATAAATAAACATTGTACGTTAGCTATGTCCCGTGTCAATATCTTACTCAAAAGGTTTCTAATGTTCACCAGTGAAACACAGCGGTCAGTTCATTAAGGTCTTCGTTTATTTCACCAAACTACATGTATTCCTATAATTAATAACGTGCGGACAATCGGGCGATGTGTATGTGACTGGCGTCGCTATCCCAACAGGGCTCGCGCATCGCCGAATTGTCGAGTCGGCGCATTGTAAGTTATACCCTTACAACATTATTATTATTAGTAGATAACTCAATGCTTAAAGTAACAGAGACACGAATATCAACTTAATCTAGGGATACGTAAATACAATTTTGATATTTATTTAATAAATGTAAAACATTATTTTATTTACTGTTACTGTGAAACTACGCTTAACGCATAATAACGTGCAACACCTTTTTTTTTTTAATGGACTACGCTGTTGGCCGTGAGTTGGCCTTTACAGCTTCACCGGAGGAGACGTGCAACACCATTAGTGTTGCTCGGGTAGCTCGCACGGGGAAGGGGCAGCTTAGCTGTTGTATGGCTCATGCGCTCGTGTATAGCGGGCTTACAGAAGTGGATCCGCCACTTGTGTCCTATCCCAACTATCATAGTTTCAGTGTAACAGGCATTTGAATATGTTGTCCCAATTATTGTGTTATAGATCTGCAATGCGAACTATATTTCCACAAATAATCAGAAATCAGTAGTGAGTAGGTACTACATAAATATACAACACACGCAGGTTACCCACAAGTTATTTTAAAATCAGCAGGGAGAAAATTTTAAAAAAATATTTTTGAATAACGACGATCACATGTTTAAATTTTATACTCAATACTCATGCATGCATATGTAGAATCAGAATCAGAATCAGAATTTTTTTATTCATGTAAACCAATACAGGCACTTATGAATCGTCAGTAAAAAATAAATAGTATTAATAGTATAGAGACACTTTATATCACATACCACATGCTTTATATCAAACTCTTGAAACACCCTGTAATAATAATATCTATAGTTACATTAAAATAACATTGTACATTAAAACAAGTTTAAAAGTTCAATTTCATTTGCAATACGATTCCTCATTCTCCTAAAATATAATTTGAAATTATTCCTCGATGTCTTCTTGAACAATACCAAGGCAGTTTGCGATATCACGCGCAATAACAACAACACATCCTCCACACCACTACGAACATTAACATTAAGACTTATTTGTAAAAAGGTCACATTAATATACACAGTCGCATAGAGTACGTCGAATACATCGCACATGAGCGCCACTCCGAGCAGCGCCATCAGGTGCTTGCTGGTTCTGACCGACACGGTGCAGCACATCACTGATACACAGATCCTTACGAACATGAACAACACCAGCGCACCTATCACACAGGAGATACACGATTGTAAAAACAAAGTGATATAATAGTTCATGTCGCAAAATGTATGATATCTTGAATATGGCTGACACAACAATTGGCCAGCAACGTTTATCATTACTTTAATCGCGCCCACCAGTCCGTAAGTGAGGACAAAAGCTAGACTTTTTTCGCATCTTATCTTGTGTCTGTGTAGTAACACCAGCTTTATATATGCATATGCCATAGCGAATAGCGACCAGCAAGTCATCGATAGCCGCGAGATCAGATATAATTTGATTAATAAGTCTGTATTCGCTTGCATTATGCGACCGAGCCAAGACTGCGTATTTTGAACATTGTTTGAGATATTTGTATTTACTATTAAATAGATGCATTCGGTTATCGTTCCTAATGCGACTTGGTTGAGGCTGACAAAGTTGTGTAGCGTGCGCAAGCGCGGCACGCAGCACCAGGCCGCTAGCACGCCCGCCAGGCACACCGCGCAAGCAACACTCGACACGCAACTCACTAACACCATCGACTCTAAATCTTGTACAGCTGAACTCATTATAATTATTATTTGACTTGAAGCTGGTAGATAATATATGCTTGTGTGCCTACTGCGCGCTTGCAGTGCCCGACTGAAACTAACGCGATAATGTTGCCGCGGTTCGTACCCATTATTAATTAAAATGTTGTGAGTAGATAAGTAAAGCTCCCCGCACACTGAAGCCTCAAAGCCCGCATGACTATATTTTTGTCAATACCAATACGAACTGTTTGAGGACATACACAAAAACCGGCCAAGTGCGAGTCGGACTCGCGCATGGAGGGTTCCGTACCATTATCTTTAAAAACGGCAAAAAAATCACGTCTGTTGTATGGGAGCCCCCTTAAATATTCATTGTATTTTGTTTTTTTAGTATTTGTTGTTATAGCGGCATCAGAAATACATTATCTGTGAAAATTTCAACTCTCTAGCTATCACGGTTCATGAGATACAGCCTGGTGACAGACGGACAGACGGACGGACGGATGGACAGCGAAGTCTCAGTAATAGGGTTCCCGTTTTACCCTTTGGGTACGGAACCCTAAAAAAAGATCTGCAGTAAAAGCTATCGCCAACACGTCAAAATTCGCACGCGCTTTTAATATCATTACGTTAAAGAATGAACTTTTTTTTGGGAAATATTACAGTGCGTTTTGGTATTGGCGAACATTAATTTTGATGTCCCAGCGTGCGCGGAGCTATTGTAAGTAAGTATATAAATACAGAACGGCGCAGGCTGTATGTGTGTCACAGAGTAGATGTTTAGTAGAAAGTCTTCTTCGCAAAACCGTTCTCGGCGTACACTCCCCTTTACAAAAACTGCACACTTTGAAATTAAATTGAAAACATTGATATATTTCACACAACCTTCCGTAAACTCCAGCGCCATGTCCAACCTAACTTGTTAGCTTCCACAAGTCTTATTTCTTTAAATGCATTTCTCTATCTTAGCGTTTATGTTTTTCATATTGCAATTATACTATTTGGTTTTCTTTTATGTTGTCTCTTGCACAAGTACCTAATCTGCCCGTACTACTAGCATGATCTTTTCCTTTAAAATGTACATTTAATCTGAGGTACAGTCCGAAATCGGTTTTGTAGTAACAACTATAAAATAAAATCATAATAGTGCGTGAGGATCTAGTACATAGTCCACCACGTTACACGGAAACTAGTCAGGTTGCCTTCACCGTAACAGCATAATCTCTGATGAATATGAGTTTCACACATAAAATCCCAGAGGTGCGAATCAGGGTTTAAACCGCCCCACATTGTTACACACTTCTTAGTAATTGTTGATGTTGTATGCACTGATTTCTTTGTGTGAATATCAGCTCATCTTAAATCTCTATCAGTTCGTATCGATCCACTCCGCTGACCGGCTCGTTTCTTTCATGGGAAAAGCTCGAGGGAAAAGCTAGTATAATTTTTAAGCGTTAATTACTTGATAACGATTAACATTAAACAGCCCTTTTAGCCAACTAATCAGTACACACCTACACTGTGATTATTTATTATACATATATACCATGTTTATATTGGCTTCGATTAGGTGTCGTAATCATTCATATCATTAGAAAAAATAGGTATGAATAAGTGCTCGGAAAGCATAGAACTTCTTCCATTTATACACTGAATAACTATGAGAAACTTTAGTCGGTGGTTCTTGGGTTAGATTCAAGTATATCGGTACCTACGTAAAATCTGTAGTGGTTAAGGGAAGATCGTCTGGGCGGGCGGATGGCGTGCCCGGCGGGGTCGGCTGCGCCCCGACTTTTAATGTCGAGCTCTCGTATATTCTTCGATCGCGATTCGGGATTGTATTTGTAATCGTGCTTTACATGCCGCGTACTCTTTGGAGCCAGCTAACAGCGTGTTGTAATAGGTCTGTTTGTGGAGAGATTATAGTGGTCGTCGCAATACTACTTTGATGTTTGCCCGATTTTTGGGCTCAATACGAAAACTGCCACAAAAAATTGAAGCACTATTAAGACGAATGCGTCGTAAGAGGTGGCGGTGAGGGGCAGCACCGCCGGCCGTAAGCCGTAGGTGGCACGTCATACGTTTACTTGGATACGTCCAGGACTGCAGTCTATACCGGCACCGGTTCAGCGAGGCGGCGCACCCGGTGCTGTGGGCCAACCCGCAGGGCGTGTGCGTGTCGGCGCGCGGGGAGGTGGCCTACGCGGCGCCCGAGCGGCCGCTGCCCGCGCTGCCCTCCGCGCCGCCGCACCCCGAGCGCCACGTGCCGGGGCTCGGGTGAGTGCGGGCCCGGGGGAGTGGGGGGGGGGGGGGCGACCGGAGCAAGCCGGACCGCGAATGACTCGATCCGCTCTCGGTCGGCAGCCGCAAGCAGCCCACGGCCGGGTCGCTGAGCGCCGGCGCGCAGGCGGCACTGGAGCGGGCCTTCCCGGGCGGCGCGGGCTCGGCGCTGAGCCGATACCGGGTGTGCGGGGCTGCGGGCGAGGCGGGCGGTGCGGGCCGGGCGGGCGGCGCGGACGCGGTGTTGCAGTGCGCGCGGCAGTACCGAATGCGGGGCGCGGCGCCGCACGAGCTGGCCGAGCACAACGCCGAGGTCGCGCGAGCTCACAACAGGCACTTGGTGAGTTTTTTATTATATTTGTTTAATAAAATGTTGAAACATGAAATGGAGTGCGATTCCACTCGAAAGTTATGTACTTATATGCAATATTACAATCTATTTGAAGACTCATTATGAAGCACTTTGCTTCCGAACAATGCTTTACTACTGTCAGGTCAGGTCGGTACTAGTGTCAGGTGTAGAAAGGACGTATGCAAATTGTGTGCAATGTGCGTTTCGTGCGGCGCAGGTGTGGCACGTGTGGCAGGTGGTGCGCTGCGTGTACGGGCGCGGCGCGGGGCGGGGCGGGCGCGGCGCGGCGGGCGGGGGCGGGGCGGGGCGCGGGGCGGGCGGCGCGCCCTCGCCCGCGCCCGCCGCCCCGCGCGCGCCCCGCCCCGACCCGCCGCCGCCGCCGCCATACTCCTACGCGAACAGGTAACACCGTCACCTTGGGTACTATTAGGAAACGAATCTACAGTACATACTCCCCCCGATGGGCGTGTCGGGGCGGACTCGGCGAGTTCGAGAATCTCGTTAAATTTGTACATTTCAATCGAAGTCGGATTTCAAATCGTAGTCAGGATTCATTTGAATTTGATTTCTGCACACGGCCTTTTCCGAGCGTATATTCAACTGCCGGTTGGCATTACTAATTTAAATGACGATTTGAAACATCAATCGTACCATTTTTACGGTGCGCCGAGTTACGTGGAGCAAGATTTTAATCCAACTCCGCGATGCCTCTCGTACAGCTCGGTGGAGGAGGAGCCGGCGGAGGAGATGGAGGAGTGGGCGGAGACGCAGTTCCACAACAGCGGCGTGCTGGGCAAGCCCACGCTCAGCATCTACATCCCGCCCGCGCGCCCCGCCAAGCCCGCGCGCGCAGACGGTACCCCCCACCTTAGCAATCCATCTCATACACTTTATTTTTGTCCGTCGCTTTGCAATGGAAGAAAACGGATTCAATTATTATTCGAACTCCTCCTACATCTTTTTCGATTAAATTCGTGTGGGTTTCGAGTCCATTTAGCTCGTTCCGATACCGCCGTCGATCCCGGCTCACAGGAGTAACAGAGGTGGGAATGTGTGGAAGACGTAGTCCACAAAAAAAGCTATGACGCAATAAAATAAAGTAGTTGCCTCTCTTTCAAAATGCTGGTTACTAATCGTTCATAGTAGGATGGTACGATTACATGGGCATGTTGTGTCAGAGTGCGGCGGGTGGGTGTCGGCGGCGTCCGCGCACTACGTGGACGTGGAGGCGGCGGACTGGGCCCTGCCCGAGGAGGCCTTCCCGCTGCGCCAGCCGCCGCCGCCGCCCGGCGCGCACGCCCAGCACGCGCACCACGCGCCGCACGCCCAGCACGCACAGCACGCGCGCCGCAGCTCGCCCGCGCACGCCGCCGCGCCCGACGACAAGGACGGTAATATGCACCCTCTTGATAAATTGATAGTTAACTCTTCATTGTTCCACCTCTTAAAGTAATACAAACTACACCTAATATTATAAAAGTGAAAGTATGTGAGGATGGTTGGGTGGATGTTCGTTACTCTTTCACGCAAAAACTACTCAATGGATTTTGATGAAACTTTACAGTATTATTGTTTATACATCAATATAATATGTAGTCTATACTTTATAAATATATTAAATAACCGAAGTGTGCGCTGACGAAGTCGCTGGTACGATATAAATACTTGATGTGTTATTGTCTACATAAAAATGAATTCAGTGGCGATGGGGCGGGGTGGCTCGGGCTCGCCGGGCAGCGGCTCGGGCGGCTCGGGCGGCTCGGGTGGCTCTGGCGGCTCGGCCGGCTCGGCTGGCTCGGCCGGCTCGGCTGGCTCGGCCGGCTCGGCTGGCTCGGGCGGCTCGGCCTGCACCGCGCCGCCGCACCTCGATCACGCCGCCGCGCACTACCAGGTCAGTACGCGGACTAACTAATAATGTACCCTTTAAAGTAGGTAAACATTAATAACCCAAGACTAAGTTATATTCTTCTTCCGCGTCCCTTGACGCCGTGCAGCTACAGGAGCGAATTTACTTATTTTTCGAAAAAACCGGCCAAGTGCGAGTCGGACTCGCTCACGAAGGGTTCCGTACCATTATCTATAATAATCGAGAAAAGCCCTAATACGTATGATAAAATTAAATAAAAACAATGAAATAAAAATATTTCAGTCTTACAAGTGGTGCCCCTCTGTGTCAGAAAGCTTAACTAACTCGCCTCCAGTAACCGCGATCCTCTGCGTGACTAAGTAGTCCAGCTATTTGGCGCTAGGTGGCGCTCATCGTTCAAATGGCGGTCATCGTTCAAACCTGATGCGTACAAATCTCCAACTACCACCCTACAATTATATTTCCATTTTGTTTGTTTCCCTACTGATACAATGATTATTAACTATTTTATAATTAACTTTAAACAAACAAGCCTAACAAAAAGACACTCATTGTGGTGGGATTCGAACGCCGGGCCTGAACGCTTTATCCAACCGCACAGCCCACTAGGCTTCGCTGACCGATACTACGTTGGTCTTACTACCAATGACGTCATAACAAGCTTCTAGTTTGAAATTTTAATTCCAATTTATGAACATTATTTATGCACTGTATCAATGGTCAATTTGGAATTGGAAAAAGATAAAAAGACCATGGAGTTTCTTGCCCATTCTTCTCCATAGGAAATGCATTCCGAATGGGTGGTAGAGATACTACTATTATTATTTATTGACGATTCATAAGTGCCTGTATTGGTTTATATGAATAAAAAATATTCTGATTCTGATTCTGAAGAAAAACATACTTTATAAAAATTTAGAACCCTAAAAACTAAAAACGAGCAAAAAAATCACGTTTGTTGTATGGGAGCCCCCTAAAATATTTATTCATTCCATTTTTTAGTATTTGTTGTTATAGCGGCACAGAAATACATAATCTGTGAAAATTTCAACTCTCTAATTATCACGGTTTATGAGATACAGCCTGGTGACAGACGGACGGACGGACAGCGAAGTCTTAGTAATAGGGTTCCCGTTTTACCCTTTGGGTACGGAAACCTAAAAATGTTAACAATATAATGCTGATAGGACTTATGTTTTTTTCTATTGTCGTATGAACAACAGGGTTTCCCCTAAAAACATAAAATCCTTCTAATACTTAACTGTTTTTTTTTACATTATAATCGATTATCGCTCCTCTAAATTAATTAACACAAAAATAAAATTTATTAAACTTATTTAAAACAAATGTTTTTTTTTTTATATTATCAGTATAAGATAAAAAATGTACCTCTCTAATAATGTTCGATAAAAATAAATGTGTCAAAAAATACAATGTATACAACTAATGAGTACAATAATAAATATCACGATTAGTTTAATTAGATATGCTTTCGAGGTAGAACCTTCTCTAATAGGTACCTATATAACCAATTAATACCAAAAAATCACTTCCATTATTATATTGAGTCAAATAAAGTAGGTATACATCCCAAAGACTATGCAATATAAATATGTTGTTCGGGGTATTTGTCTGGTGGTGTAGGCAAAGTCACGTGTCTTCTTTGTTACATCTTATTTATTAGTAACGTAGTACATTAACTGACATTGTAACTTCTTATGTCTAGCTATCTACTAATCTAACTCCACTATGGAGTGGCCATCTTATATACTAGTACCCCCCTATAATTACTTATCTTATTACGTGCTACTAGGTACTTTCTATAACTGCTTTGGTATTCCCAATTTACCATGTTCGCAGTTATCGCAGTACGTGCTTACTATACTACAACTAGGTGAGAGAGAGGACCTGTACTTGAAACTAGAGATGAAACGGATATCCGGTAACTATCCGGTATCTGGCCTTGTTTTCACTTTCCGGCCGGATACCGGATAGTAATTCACTATCCGGCCGGATACCGAATAGTAATTCAGTATCCGGCCGGATACCGGATAGTAATTCAGTATCCTGCATAGATATCAATTCAGTATAGATTTTCTGCGGATATCCATTTAAAAAGCCTCTGAGACAAAGCAATAGCTCGGGAAAATAAAATAGTAAATAAACGCGATAAAATCCGTAAAATAGTTTAATTTCAAAGCAATAGCTAGTCAAAATTAGGTACATTCCAAAATTAATTTGTTTTTGTTCTAAAAATAAATAATTGAATTGTTTATACTTTTTTATTTCTCCGGGTTTTGTATTTTATTATAATAGCTCGGTAGGTGGTGATATAATAACCGAGCTAATAAACTTAGTGTTGTAGACCATTGACTCGAAAAGAAGAATAAGCGCAAGCTTATAAAATTTTAAATATAATACCTACTAATTAGTATTTTCATGTATTTAGAATAATTTAGATCCTTTTCGCATCTTATTTATAATTGTATCTTTCGCTAATCATTTATTAGTATTATTTATAAATATCTGTACAGTAAATCAGAAAACTATCTCACCAATAAGATGCCAAAAAATCATTACTATTGATTCAGAAACCGATTGTCACATCACTAAATTCAACAAACTAACGTATAGCAAAGCCGGCCTTCAGCATTTCAAGGCGTGGCTGATTGTATACCTCTATCTCTTTCTGTCGTGTTGCGAAGTAATGTAGAAAGAGGTATATAGCCACTGTTCATTTAAATGCGGAGCCTTCCTGTTTACTCCTATCTTCATGGTCTAGTCTTAACGAACCATCGAGGAATAATGTAGCTTTTACCACAGATATTCAATATTTCTCTATGTTTACACAGAGTTCGTATTGGCATTGGCAAACAAAACAATTAATGCGCGGCTTTCGACGCCCCAGTGTGCGGGGTGCTTAAATAATAATAACATCGAAATATTCTAGGGCTGGCTGGACCATTAATTTTGATTGTAAGGTAGGATGTGTATGTGTGTGTCGCGCTGCGTGCAGGAGGAGGGCGGGCGGCTGGCGGTGCGCGTGCAGGAGGCGCGCGCGCAGCTGGAGGTGGCGCCGCTGCTGGCGGCCGCGCTGGCGCTGCACGCGCAGCTCGGCGACGTGCAGACGCCGGCCGTCGTCTGCATCGTGCTGCAGGACCACAGGTACACACAGGAGGAGGGCGGGCGGCTGGCGGTGCGCGTGCAGGAGGCGCGCGCGCAGCTGGAGGTGGCGCCGCTGCTGGCGGCCGCGCTGGCGCTGCACGCGCAGCTCGGCGACGTGCAGACGCCGGCCGTCGTCTGCATCGTGCTGCAGGACCACAGGTACACACAGGAGGAGGGCGGGCGGCTGGCGGTGCGCGTGCAGGAGGCGCGCGCGCAGCTGGAGGTGGCGCCGCTGCTGGCGGCGGCGCTGGCGCTGCACGCGCAGCTCGGCGACGTGCAGACGCCGGCCGTCGTCTGCATCGTGCTGCAGGACCACAGGTACACACAGGAGGAGGGCGGGCGGCTGGCGGTGCGCGTGCAGGAGGCGCGCGCGCAGCTGGAGGTGGCGCCGCTGCTGGCGGCCGCGCTGGCGCTGCACGCGCAGCTCGGCGACGTGCAGACGCCGGCCGTCGTCTGCATCGTGCTGCAGGACCACAGGTACACACAGGAGGAGGGCGGGCGGCTGGCGGTGCGCGTGCAGGAGGCGCGCGCGCAGCTGGAGGTGGCGCCGCTGCTGGCGGCGGCGCTGGCGCTGCACGCGCAGCTCGGCGACGTGCAGACGCCGGCCGTCGTCTGCATCGTGCTGCAGGACCACAGGTACACACAGGAGGAGGGCGGGCGGCTGGCGGTGCGCGTGCAGGAGGCGCGCGCGCAGCTGGAGGTGGCGCCGCTGCTGGCGGCCGCGCTGGCGCTGCACGCGCAGCTCGGCGACGTGCAGACGCCGGCCGGCGTCTGCATCGTGCTGCAGGACCACAGGTACACACAGGAGGAGGGCGGGCGGCTGGCGGTGCGCGTGCAGGAGGCGCGCGCGCAGCTGGAGGTGGCGCCGCTGCTGGCGGCGGCGCTGGCGCTGCACGCGCAGCTCGGCGACGTGCAGACGCCGGCCGGCGTCTGCATCGTGCTGCAGGACCACAGGTACACACAGGAGGAGGGCGGGCGGCTGGCGGTGCGCGTGCAGGAGGCGCGCGCGCAGCTGGAGGTGGCGCCGCTGCTGGCGGCCGCGCTGGCGCTGCACGCGCAGCTCGGCGACGTGCAGACGACGGCCGGCGTCTGCATCGTGCTGCAGGACCACAGGTCTGAAAACTCCCCCTCGTCATCCACCTCTCTAAATATTAGGCCACTCATGTACAGTAGGTAAAGTAAAGTAGGAAAAATCAAAATGTAGGTGGTTCATAGGCGGAATTGCAATTTCTAGAAAATGTAGGGTTCTTAGTGTACAAATAATAGTCCCGTGACTCGGTAAGCAAAGTAATTTTGTTATTACAGGAGTGATCTCTTTCCCTACATCGAGGAGAGCCTGCAGGAACACTGGCTACTCGGCTACATCGAACTGCTCCAGAGACATAAGCTTTGGAACGTCGCCACCGAAGTACGTGTAACTGTACCTAATTTTGAAGTTAAGCCGTACAATGTTTGCGGGCCCGAATGATGTTTGCGATTCGCCTGTGCAGGTGGTGCGGTGCGCGTGGCTGAGCAGCGTGTGGGTGCTGTCGCAGCAGTCCACCAGCGTGGCGGTGTGCTGCGGCCGATGCGGGCGCCGCACGCGCCCCCACGCCGCGTGCGACTCCTGCCGCCACCTGCCGCCGCACGCGCGCCGCCCGCCCGACCTCTGCGCCGTGTGCCACCAGGTATCTCGCGGGGACCGCCTGATCTTTATTAAGTTGCATCTAGTGTCTAGTAGCCGAGTGTGGTCGTTGTGTGGCAGGTAGTGCGCGGGCTGTACGCGTGGTGCCAGGGCTGCTCGCACGGCGGCCACCTGCAGCACATGCGGCGCTGGATGGCGCGCCACCAGCTCTGCCCCGCCGGCTGCGGCCACCACTGCCAGCTCGGCTGACACACACACACAGACGCACAGACAGACACACACAGACACACAAGCACGCGCAATCTGATGTTGGTGTATGATGAAGGGTTTTGGACGGCATGGATACATACCGAATATACAAAAGATGGTGATTCCAATATACTCGTAGGTCAAGAATTGACTGAAAATGAAAGCGTTCACTACAAATATCCTCTTCACTGGCCACCATGCTATAAGTAAAGGCTAGTCAGTATCTAGTCTGCCCTATTGTACTCGTAATAAAGGTGTTTTTAAAAATAGCAATCATATTTATTATGATGTAAATAGTTATGGTCAATGTTGACAACTTTGTCTTTAAGTCTATAATTAAGCTTACCATGTATAAATCTATAATTGTATATAATACTCATCATGAGTTAATTATAAGTGTTTATAGACTGAATCGATAAGTTTTCTAATGTTTGTATAAAATAAAGCCACGGGAATATTAATAATATTTTTATTACAAGTACTTATTTACATAATTTATTATACATAATCGAGTTATTTATTAACAATACTAATCGGTAAATACCTACAAAGGATTTATTTTAGGAATGTATTTCAAACGCGCGAAGGCGTCGAAGCTATCCAAGTACATTTATATTCCTATTTTCCAAAGGGTTTGGCAGAGGTTCAGTGCAGTGCCCCCACGCTTCGCGATTTTTGGTCCCAATGTAATAGGGGTCATTAAAAGCTATGAAAGGCTATCTTGTTCGGGCACCATAACCACTCAAAGCATTGAAATGTGACTTTTATAGTGTTACGTAAAGTTCTTGCAGAATTATTTACTCGTGGCGTCTTTCACACATCGTACACTACTTGATAAAATATTCCGACTATTTCTAGATGCTCTCGTGACTATAGTACGGCGTGTTTCAGGAGTCTGAAATAATACTTTCACATATCGGTATCCGAATAAAATACTTTCGGTATCCGAATAAAATACTTTCGGTATCCGAATAAAATATTTCCAATTAATCACATTTAATCCCATCAATGTTATAATGTTGTAATCTTTCTCAAATGCATTTTATGATAGCTAACGTACAGTTCACCCTCATATCAGCCACTGTCGTCGCTCTACCGAATACATGTGCCACTCGGTGCATCAGAAGTCAGAAATCATATTTTATATATTATTATTTTCATTTATATATATATACTTACATACTTCTTTTTTTACTTTTTAAATGGATTGAAGTGTTAAATGGCCCCATCGGCCACGAGCAGTGGCGCTCGCTACAATCAATGACCATAAAGTGGTATATCGGAGTAGGCGCGGGGCAGTGCACTAGCAGAGCGAGCAGCACGGCGCCTTGAACCGCCGCCGCTTGTCCTCGGCGGGGTCCGCATCGCCGGCCAGTCCCTTCTTCAGTTGCGACATCTGCCGGATTAGCGTCAGGAAGGCCTGCGGAGATCGCGTGGGTGACAAGTAAGGTACCTATACGCACTTAAACATAGCTACAGGCTTCTTCACAAGTTCTAAATAGTACCACATGTTGGTATGAACTAAATACGTGTTGTAATTTAATTTTAGCGGTGCCTACATGTCATAGATGCTGCAAGGCCGCAACACGTACCCCCAAATCTGTACACATATCCATTTATAATGACATTCACTTTTCATTTGGTAAATATTCTGTTAGGAAATTTTAAAGGTACCGGTGGTATTTCTGCTTTTACACATCAACATTACTAGTACCCTGAACGAATTATGTTTTACAAATTAATCTGTGTGATTGAAATGTATTTTTAAAATGAAATCAAAGTAATAATATTGCAAATCAGTATATTTCCTGCATTATAATATCAATCGTTTTGTTCCGGTGAGTTGGATACTACATACGTGTAGTATGTGTACATACAATGCATATGTGAACTTAACAACTAGCCTATAGGAAAATACAAGTATATTTATAGGAATATTACTGCCATCTTTCGATAATAACCGAAACTATAAAAAATATCATGAATACCACGGTTATCGAGTATAAGTCACACATCACGCCTAAAAAGTATGAAGCAAGAATTTTGCAATAGCGATAACAATTGTAACGCCAGTGAGAAAGTGTTTCACATTGTATGACTGCTCTTTATTAGAATGTGTATTACGACCTAAACATACTGCTGCGACCGGAATCACTTTTGGTAGATGTCGAGTGAACTCTGAAATCTCGAACTGGCGGTAAAATCTGACTTTATGCATGCTTAGTTGGCCTACACAATGATTTTAAGTATGACAATATTAAAATATTTTATAGCTGATTATGTAACTACTCGTATAATAGGCTATGATGACACTGGTATTTAACAATAATGGCTGCTTTATTGGCCTGTCAGCAAAACACTTACTCGATAACCTCTGGTATGACTGAGGCATGTCTATGGCTCCAATGTTTTCTAGGTTTCACAAAACCTCGAAATAAAAGAGTCTTAATATCTTAAATACATCTTGGCAGTGGGCGGCCCAAAAATGCCTGGCCCCATAATGTTTAAAATGCTATAATATGTATCGATCATCGCGCCTTCTCAAGTCATCGTGACTGCTCGAACTGTCGTCTGCCATCTAAAACGCTGCTAAGTTATAATACATGCGGTGTTATATCATTATTCCCGATTTTCTAAACTACTGAACTAAGTCTGTTAAGCGGTCATGTGACTTGTATTGCTATCAAAGTTCCAATATGTATGACCTCAATTTATTCAAATATTATCAAATCTGGCACAATATACAACGATGAAACCTCAAGCAGCAACCTTATAAAAAGGTATCGCTGCCTTCTGCGGCTAGCAGCACTTTAACTTGACTAACGGGGTCGATAATAATGTCGATTCTATTACACGCAAACTACAAGTAAACTATTTTTGACAGCATTTAAAATAGTGCCGTACATAACGGCTGTAAGAAGGGCGACAATACGTTTAGTCTGTGTAATTAAGTTTGGTGCCAACAAAATCGACACCAATGGCATAAATTAAAATCGTAACTTATTGAGAAATGTTTAGAGAACATAGTCCTAGAATCGCCCACATATCGCTTACATAAGAACATACTTTTACGCTTACATAACTTTAATATAGTAACTAGCTGTATCCCTACAAAAATGAATTAGAATACAATCTAATTTTTTTATGAAATGTTTACTTTTGAGAAATATTGAAATAATACTAAATGATGATAACGAGATCTAGGGGTCAGACATTGGTTTTTGTTTTACTCATATGTAATTGTCATTATATTGTAAACTGAAATTAAACTTACAAGTCAGCAGCGTTCATTTGGAAACACTAAACTTGGAATATTTCCCTGAGTAAATTTGAGTCTGAGGTATCACCCCAGGGTAATTTTGATTGCCAAAGCAATTCGTAACATGCCAGTGGACAAGCTGCAGATATTAGCTACAAGACAATACAAAAACATCAAGATTAAAAGGCTACACATTCACAAGCGATACATAATACATTACATACTCTATGATTACATTAACACAGTGCACACATTCACATAGTAACACGCGCGCGCAGATATACGGTTTTCTGAGCTGTTAATAGGCGGAGGTCTAAACTTATCATTATTTTTTTCTGCTGAGATTCCGAATAACAAAGATGTATTAACATTAAGTACCTGTCACTCATACAGGCTTAAAAAAAATTAAATTGTTTATTATTTCAATATTTCTTTTATCCACACATAAGCCATTTTATGAGCATCAGATTTTTTAAAATGATGTCTTCCCTCTGAGCGTTTACAAGTAACAGATCATGAGAATACTATATCTGCGCGCGCGCACCGAGCTCAATACACAACACGACACATTTAGCACTTACATAGAAAATAAATACAAAACTTAGCCTAGAACGTCCATGCGTGTTGAAGTGTGTCTGTGTGGGGCTACTCGTGTCGAGAGCCACGTTTATATGATACCTCGAGTCCATAAGTGCTCAGGTGTATCAGAAGTTCGAAATATTTAGTACTGTAGCGCAACTTTAATGTGACCGCCTTCGATCTACTGCAATATCGTGCAGTCGCTAATTGTAAGTACTTACCAAAAAACGTGTACACCACTCACTCGATGACATGTTCGAAGTGTGCTTATTTATATTTATTTATTTAAACAACGAACCGACACTCTTGCATAAGCAATATTTCGAATTTCTGATACAAAATTGTATATTTTATCAATATCGAGTCATGACACTTTTCGCCACTTGGAAAAAGTATAACTGTTCCTATACAGAGACAGATCATGCATAGTACAGTCTCGACACGAGCAGCGTCCCACAAAAGGTTTTATTGTCTGTCTGTAACTACCATTGCTGCGACATGTTTGTTAAAGGTCCTACAGATTACCAGATCTGCCACCCGATAGAGTCGGAGTTATAATACTTAAAGCTACCGCTAAGCTAAGGCCTCGCGCACACTGCGGTGTCTTCCCTCGCACCTCAATTTTTTTGGCCAATATCAAACGAACTGTAATGTCACTTGGACTGAGTTCATTCTTCAACTTCAAATGACACTGACAGCGCGAGCGAATTTGGACGCGTGAGCTTTTACCTCTGAAATTCAAGCTTTATGTTTATTGGCACAGAGTTCGTTTTTGTAATGGCAACGTTTTGACGCACGACCGTCGACGCCCCAGTGTGCGGGGGGCTTAACTCCCTCCGAAGGGCGTCTGTAGCGGGTCCTAATCGAAACACACAGTAACGTGCAAGCCCAAAGCTTTAATAACAAAAAATTTTTTTTTACAGAATCCTGTTCGCCCCCTAGCGATGAGGGGGGATAACAAGTAAAAAGATTTATGATAAATAATTTATTTCATGCTCTAACTGTAAAGGGTGCGTCAAACAAGAGCCGAACGATAAACAACAACGTTTGGCACCATCTGTCACCGGCTTTATATTTATTGCAGATACCCGACTTCGCGAGCAAATATTAATAGTATTGAGTAAGTAAAACCACAATTCGTAGACACAATATGGCGACTGAGTTAATATCTTAACATTATTTATCAGTTCGTAGCCGGGCTACGTACATTAAGCTATAAATAATAAAGTACTTGTTAGCCACAAGTTTGAGCACATAGTAAATCCATCAAGAACGGCATGCGATAACACAGCGAGAGCACCAAAACTGGCAAAACTCAATAAATTTACAATTTTAGCCTTACCGCTTACACTAGTAATATCATAGTGTGTCTGTTCAGTGATGATTGCGGACGTTGGGCCATGACGGACTATCAGTAACATCACAAGTATCACTGTATTGATGACATTGACATAAACATGACTTTTTATAATTAACGATTGTAGATGATCCGATTTGAATGACCGGCATACATGTCATATCGTAAAATCGCACAGAGAGACCTAGAATCACTAAGTTAGGTCCCGCAACAAATTCTACACAAGTCTTGCTCATAACTAGGTGTGCGACAGAGACTGCTATATGTTGCATGCTTGCTATTAGTGCATTGAAACTAGTTGCGTGCATTAATCTAATCTGTTATTGATAGTTATCTGACGAAGAAATATTTTATAGTCTGTACAATGTAGATGTGATTAAAATGACAGCTGTCAACCCATACTGCATTAAATATTGACAATAATTTTATTATTACAATTTTATAGGAAATAAACTCATTATGAAATACGTAAACTATATTAAATATGTAGAATTGTGTGTTGATTGCAACTGTCATTGGAATCAAGAGTCGTTGTACAGACTAGTGTTGGGCAGAGTTGTTGCGCGACCTATACTCGGTGTGTAAGTGTTGTATATGTGTACACGTGACAGTAGACGCACACTACACGCGGGACTCGACCGGCTCCGCAGCCTCGCTCTCCTCTCTGAGGTCCGCAGGTATCACCGCACGAAACACAAGCGTGGCGGACAGCGCGCACTCCCGGACTCTCGGAATACTTGTTACTCTTCGTGTGAACCTTATCGCGACAACAATACCCCTTAAATTCCATGTGTAATATTCACGACCCGCTCGTCCCTGCTTACTTTTGAAGCGAGGCGAGTGCGCCCAAAGACAAATCTTGTCGCTCTTACACACGCCTAAGATCCCCCTCCCCCCTCCCGCAACCAGGTCCATCACGAAAAGCGACAAGCGTCCCGTTCAGCCGGCGCGCGCGCAGCCACTTGCCGTCCCGCTCTACAATATGGCGCACTTGATTTTCTTTCCCTTTTTCCTCTTGACGTCGCCGTTGGTCGCGCGGCCGTCGTCGCACTTGCGCGACCTGATCTCGCGCATCAGGTCGAAGAACACCTGCGGGCAAGCGGCCGGTCACACCACGCACACAACACTAAGCAACCAACACCAACACTAACCGAGGCCAGTACACCGCCAAGCGACATACGGGTCTATCTCTTTAATCACCTAGTTAGTTAGCGCACCGTTACCCGACTCGATACTTGTATTCAAATGTGAACTTTATACGTCACTGACATGGGCTAATTAAGAATGTGTCATACAGATACACACTAGCGAGGGACGTCTCCTAAATAACTATTGAGTGTTTTTTTTTTATTGTAGAGTTGCGCTAGACGCTCCCATTTTACAAGCTTTACTTAATATCAATGTATTTTTATTAATTCACGGCTTTTTTACATACGAAATTTAGGGTAGCAGAGTACCTATTTCCGAAGGACTAAACATTATTGCTGGAGTATACAATTTAAATTTCCAGTAGTGGTAGCCTTCTCGTCAGTGAAACGCCCGCCTTGAAAGCAAGGGGTTCAAATTCAAATCCCGGGCTCGCACCTCTAAGATGATTTTCATGTGCGAATGTCATTTTCAATAATGATTACCACTTGCTGAACGGTGAAGGAAAACATTGTGAGGAAACCTGCACGTCTACAGAAGGGCGTGTGAAGTTCACCAACCCGCACTGGGCCAGCATGGTAGACTATGTCCCAAACCTCCCTCGTATTGAGGTGGAATGTGCCCGGTAAAATGGCAATAGGCCCGCCTCCTGTTACATTGGGACCAAAATGTTGGTGTACTGTAGTGCGCCACTGCCTACCCCTTATACAGGCGTGATGATGTATTGTACAAAATTGTGTTGTAACATGAACAGTTTATTGTATGATCTGCTATCATTCTAAGGGAACTGCCTTCCCATACAATTCCAACGTGTATTTCCAATATCCTTTCATTCGATAAACCTATCCTTGTATCTTGAATATTTTAATAAAATGTAGTGTGTATCGTGTTCGCGTATAATAGCTACAGTCGTAAGAGACCCAACCGACACTCTGTTCTGCGTTTATTATAATATCAGGGTTGCTCGTCGCGTGCTCTTTGAACTGCTTCTACTATAAGAAGGCACTTATTGTCTGAAAGACCATAATTGTTTTTAGTATATGTTAATCAGTACATGTGCATGTGGTGTGTGATTTAAAACTTTCCCTTAAATTTATAGATATTTGCATCCATCTAAAAAGCACTTACAATTGGATTTATCAATGTAAGTGTCCAACAACGCCACTGATAATGGATCGTAAATTTCTATAAAAATGGGGTGAGATCTAGAGTCATAGAAGAAGCCGGAAGCGTCGGGGCAACGCGTCACGCAACTCTAGACAAGCCGAGCGGAGTCGCAATAAGCTAGGATTATTATAAAACTATATTAATAGTGGTACAAGCATAGCTTTGTGCTAAGCTAACATAACATTGTTTTTAGTTCCAGTCTTAGCGAAGCCTAACTCTGAGGGCCGGTACTGTAGTAGGCTGGGTCAAATCCCAGTGACACCCAGATTGAGGCAAATTAACAGGGATCGACTCTCCGACCGTTTACCAAGCAGTAAGAAAATAATCCAAATTATTTCTAATTATTAACTGCATTCAGCAATCATTGATGGTTTGTTGCATATAGAGATAATATATGAAAGTATGTGAAGGAATGATCCTGACCTTGTCGACGTTGTCTCTCGTCTTGGCGGAGGTCTCGACGTAGGGCACCTGCCAGTGCTGCGCGCGCTCGCGGCACGCGTCCAGCGGCACGCGCCGCTTCTCCGCCAGGTCCGACTTGTTGCCCACCAGCAGGAATGGGATGTTCTCGTCGTTCTTCACGCGCAGGATCTGCTCCCTGGGTAGAGAGGTACGAGACGTCTCATACAAGAGAACTACCAAAGATACTTCACATTTATTGCTATTCTCACTTACATATTCGTTTACCCGGCGTTAGAAAGGATCGAGCACTTTTTCGTTGCGAAGTAGCCCTGCCTATAGGACTTAGGTATTCCTAAAGTCATGGTAATCCGGTACAAATAATCTCTCTTCGCGATCAGACGATCATGGATAATGATGAGAAGCCAATTATTACTAGACTACATGTATGCATACTTAACTCCGTGAGGGAATGTGCAAGTCTTTTAAAAGACTTATGAAGCTTGCCAACCGGTACCGAGCCCGGGTGGTGAACCGTGCACAGTCTCCATCGCATAAAGGAGATACGTAAAAAGGATGTGATGCGACCGTGGCGTTCCCTGAACCAGATTCAGTGAAGGGTATCTCCGAGTGTACCTGAACTCCTGCGTGGCGTCGAAGCTCTCCGGCTCCGTGATGGAGAAGACGCAGAGAAAGCCCTCGCCTGAACGGAAGTAGTTGTCGCGGATGGCGGCGTAGTCCTCCTGGCCCGCCGTGTCCAGGATGTCGATCTGCACCTCTTCGCCGTCCAGCACCACCTGACGACAAATGTCCAGTTAGCTGCGTCAGAGATTGATTACCGAAAATATCCTCATCATGAAAACAATGTGAAGGACGTCTAAACACTAAGGCTGGTTTTCCTGTCACGCTGACGGTCGGCGCGTAGCTTGTCAGCGCTGATGGGTCAGCTCGTATCGTTCGGCCGTCAGCGCTGAGCGGTCAACGCGACTCAAAAACGCTACCTGTAACTACATACAAATTGACCCATCAGCGCTGACGGGGCGCGTGCCGTCGGCGTAAGACACAAACCAGCCTTAGTTTAGTGTATTTTTCATCAAGATCCAAGTTGACTGTCAAATTTACAGTGAGTGCGCCAAAACTGCAAAACTTATGTTTTCCAATATCAAAAAGAAAGTGTATTGAGTCAGAATATAATTCGTTTTTACCACAGAAATCAACCTTTATGTATATTGACACACAGTACGTTTTGGTATTGGCAATAACATTGCCCCATCGCGCCCCGGCCTTTACAGACCGGACTGGAATGATACTTCAAGTATAGCGGGAGCCTTACCTTCTTCCTGTAGCTGTCGGCTTTGGTGGGCTCGTAGTCTTCAACGAACTCGTCGTACATGAACTGCAGCGTGAGCGCGGACTTGCCCACGCCGCCGGAGCCCACCATGATCACCTTGTGCAGCGTCGGCTGCGCGGCCGGCTTCTTCGACATGGCGGGGTCGGCGAGCGGCACCAGGCACGAGCACTGAAAATAACCACAGACCAATCGTGAGCATCTCACGCTATTTTTATTAAACTACTTCCTACAGCCCTTTTCCATAGCTTTCCCTGTTGGACGGTTCCAGCTAGTAGCAGTAACTGATGTATAACTTAAGTCATGTCTGAATTTTTGTCAGTCTTCTGAATGCTCAAAACATAATTGAGTATTTTATAACATCTTTCAACAAGATACTATACTAGTTTGACTACCTACATGAAAGTACCTTGTTAATCGCGTGTGTGGGCGCAGACGCGCGGCGGGCTCACTTGTCGCGCCCGAAATTGGACCGAGACCGCTAAATACGGTGCGGCACGAGACACGCACGCTACGATATGGCATGCCATTAATACCTTGTTAGGAGAGGCAAGACAATGAACTTGGCCGAACTAGTTAATATTCAACTAATATAGGGACCGCCACAATAGTATTAAAAAATAGCTAAAATATTTTTAGTCTAATGGCTTCAAGGTGGCAATATCTAATGTCTACACTGGTCATATTTTAGCTACCATTGATAAAAGATTTTGTTTTCATGCCTTAAGAAACTAAGTCATAGCCTCTTCACAACGATATAGTGTTAGGGGACTTTGGAGCCAGTACAGTTAGTCTGTACTGGCTACAAAACATATCTACAAATTATAGTAGGTAGGTATCTCTTTAATTTCAAATTCCCACATGGGTACTTAGGTTTACATGCTTAATGGGTGATTGATAATGATAACGACTCATCAGTATCGCTTATGATGCACAGAACAAGCGAATGACTGGTATCGCAGATAGTTCAAAATATTTGCTCATCAAATAGGTCCGTAACATCGATAGCCTATGTCGGTGACAACAGACAGCCGCTTGCTCTGATAACACAGAGATATTCGGGTATTGCCGATTGTGTGATAACTGATAACAACATTTGGTTTGGTATGTTTAGTGTTTACTTAAGGATTACACTGAAAATTAATTATACCATTTCCTGTAATATGCAACATTGAAAGTGAATGTCACAAATTTCGCTCTGTATAGTATTTACTACAATGAGATTGTAAGTGGATCATAACTTTTTAAAACTTTGCTGTTACTCCGCTAAATAGAACAGAAATGCGTCATATGACATGCCCAGTTAACCATCAGATCGCCCTCAATCATACAAATGACGTCACCGGCCAGCGCTGACAGTGTGTTCACGGCTCTAGTAACAAAGGCTACAGACATTTCTATTACTAGGCAGATAGTTAATTGCCGTCATAATAAAACTTGTAGGTTATTCCTAATTAATCAAATAGCTTTCAGTAGAACAAACTGACGAGGCATGACATGAATTATTATAATATTCCGTCTTTGGCCAATGACTGGTAGCAGTGCAGTATACCTTTTTCCACCACCAGCCACCACCAAGCAAAACCTTTTACCTTCTCATTAATACCTACATACTCGAAACAAAACAATTATTATTTATTTACAAAGCAGTTTGAAAAACAGTCGAACGCTATAATATATCGTGTTGCACCTATAAATAATAACGAGTAATAAGTAAATAGGTAGGTAAGTACCTACCTTTCATTTGATTACAGAAGTGGACAAAAAACATTCATTGATCCAATTACATTACCTACCCTTGAAATTACAAGCTCGCAGTTTTTTTGTTGGATCTTATAATGGTTCTATTCCAAATATAGGTAAGTAGGTATATATTGTAACCGAATATGTCGATTGTGTCTCTTTAACTCTCCTATGAAATGAGATGCCATAAACGATCCATTATATTTTTTGGTGGAAACTTGTTAACTCAATAACGGGTGTTTCTTTTAACTTGTTGGTTATGTCATTCCGTCATGTTTGTACCGTTTTGTGTCCCCACATGCCGATACTGTTAATTGATCGGCGCGTGCGCCACTCGCATCGACAAACGGCTGTTCAGTTGCGTACGCGACGCACGTTTCGCGGTAAAAATATATTGGATTGTCAAACAATACTGATTGTTTGTTCTTGTTCCCGGACGCAAGGCCAACCAACGGGATAGAGCGCAATGATAAAATGTAACGACATTGTTTACTAGACGGATTTTAAATTTATTTTATAGTTTTATATTGCTGAACTTAAATATAATTAAGTACGCAATGCAATTTGATAAAATTTAATGTTGCCCAATGATTGAGTAACATGATTACACAGTTTTAGTTACTTTTAGGATAAAAATTGCGCTTCTGATATTTTTTTAGCTTATAACTAATTATAATGCAAAATAAATAAAAATATATAATGGTTCAATTTACTAGTTTCTCTAAACATATAATACAACTGCTCAATCCTCGTGATATGAGAAACACGCAATACATTATACTTTACATTCATACAAACGGAAATAATCTGTAATAATTAGAAGCCCTACAGGTTAATAGGATTTATTCGCACTCGCCTCTAACTCCGACAATTGAGATAAATTCTTATAGGCGACCTTGTATCAAGCATGAGTCACATAAAAAATCTGAATCATTCAAATACTATGGTATGAGTAATACTCACGCGAAACCAACGAGCCATGGGTGTTTAGATCATAGACAGATTGACGCGATCAATAAAACTGCACGAAATGTCACCTGTACCCTCCGACACGTCCGTTCGCTTCGGTATTCAAAGGTCGATTGAATTAATCAACGCGAGCTTATCCCCACCAAACTAGTTCTATTAATTATTGTGAATAGGGTATTCGAGTCATTAATTTATAATGACTGACGGTATTTACGTACGGGGATTCAAATAGGTATCTATTTAAGGTTATATTAGAGTGCCTATTATATATCTAGATGAGTAGGCAGAAGTGCATGTGGAATTGTCGTGAAAACCACACTTTTCATGTCATGAATTGTTATGTTAGACATTAACGTGTACAAAATAGGATTCTATCGACTACACAATAAAGTTAAATTTTGTACACTATATGTGCATTATGTTTAGTCCATTGTAGTGAGTGCTTTTGTAATTGAAATTGTTTTATAAATGGTGTTGTGTGGATACGATGACGCGCAGATCGTCTCGCTCCGGCTGCTGTGATAAGCATCCGAGTAGGTACACGAGCTATGACGTCAACTCTGTTTGTGCTACTAATACAAATGTTTGGGAAATACATTATTTTTAGTCTGTATCAAAATTGGCACAAACGCACGACTGCCGACACGATAAATTTTGAGATACACTTGCCAAAATATCCTTGATAAGATGCGGCCCGCCATGGGCGCCCGTAATGCTTAATAACTCTCAAATTTAAATAAATTTTCAAACTTGTACGGTATTTTGTACATTCACATTTGCCGGTGCAATATTCTACAAAGCTACTGTGCATGGTTCACACAACATCACTGTTCAATACATTTGACGTGTTAGAGTATTTTTAGAAGCACTCCAACGGTAATTACATACACAACTCTTCTAATAGTTGATATGATATACACAGTACTATATTAATTACCCCAACTATATTTCAACAACACAATAAAATTGACGTAACATTTTCCCTCGTTAATCGCGTGTGCGCCGGCGCATGTTGCCTGTACACAGATAACTCGATTGTTTTATAAAAAAAACTCAGTGCTGCGAGTGGGTTCATCGCTTTCCACTAGACTTGTGCAGAAATAGAAATTTCATTGTCTTAGCATTGTGGAGGGCTCGCAGTAGGTTAACGAATAAGATGATTTGGATGGTCTTCGAAGAAATGTGACCATTTTCAAAGTGATGTTTCAGTGTTATGATTATATCGTTCACTATAGTGTATGAAATTAAAAGAAAAAAACAAACGTCAATAGCTATAAAAGTATGTTTTTCAAAAGCTGTACAAGCTCCATTCAACCAACCCTTGGGACAGATCAGAGAGCAGAGGCAAACACCATCTCACAAGTACCGTTTCGCAAAGTAAGCGTGATCCACCATTATAAGTAAAAATTAGAGTGACAGCATGTTTCTTCGGAGGCGATAACAAACACATTAGAAAATTAAAAAAAGAGAAGTAAATTCTCTACTCTACACTGAATCTCTCCACAACACGTGACTTTTATTGGGGAGAGTTGATTCATCCAACGAGCACTTAAATATTGTAATTGAAGTCTTTTGTAGATCGATCAATTGTTCGCTAATCACACATTAATGTCATCAAAGATAAAAATCAATAAATTGAATATGATATTTGGTATAAAAACGTTAGCGTCAGTAATATGAATGTGCATATTTCTGGGGAAAGTAGCATAGTAATCGTGAAAGATATACCAATTCTATCAATCATAGATTAATTAAGATTTGGGCATATTTCAAATAACTTTCATTTGGAGTATAGACACGAAGTTTACGGCGCACATGCAGAATTCTATTGTTTAGTCACCAGTCTTGTGTCTTCCAAGGGTCAAATTTCAGCGGTTTCGTTAAAGACGTTAGCAAGTCAAGTCTATCATGAGGAATATTAATGTTAGGTCTGATTTACAGCACAGACGAGTTTTCATTACTTCCGGTATTTTTACGTCCTGAAGTCTTGGGAGTTTTAGAATGTAGAAACGTGGAGGCTAGGGCAATGTTGCAATTATCACACTATGTACAGACTAGCACTTTAACTTCGTAGCACGAATACATTCAGTAGTTCATTGGCCGTAAATAAAGAGCAATTAGCACACATATTGAAGGGCGCACGGTATTCCGAGCTGGTATGTACCGTCAGTGCTGACTCACTGATAACAGAGCAGACAGTCACATCGAAAGATAATAGTAATGACACGAATACGGGGGAGGCTTCGTGAGGGAATTTTGCAATAGGTATCCCGTTATTAGTTGTGGGACTTAAGTGACGACCACAACAGGGCCGTTAGATTCCTAATGAAATTAAAAGCATCGTAGGATACGAGTGGCGCTGGACCCTAATGGAAGGGAGGCTATGCATATGCTGGTTTCTCGGCTGACACAAAGAAATACCGGGGTAAATTGATTTACTGTAGATAATCTGCGGCGTGGCGCGGTGTTAACGGCTGGAATAGTGATCGGCGTGTGCGCACTAGAAACTTCGTACTTATTGTTCGACCCATACAGGCAACACTTTCACGTTACCCACGGATAATGCGATATTTTTATGGTTTCACTTTCCGAAATATGTTAATAGGTGATGATAATAACACTCGTACCATTAAAATAGGTAAATAGTTAATTATTGAGAATCCGTATAATTATCACAAAACTGATTGGCTTCTTATTGTATACAACAACTCATATGAGAATCAGGTTTGGTTATACATAAAATTATTAGGTGATAAGGATTATAATTTAGAAATCATATTACAATATGGAAAGATAATGTTACAGATGGCATCAGTGTGATAGTGATACAGATACCATTTGATTATGAATATTCACTATAAATTCAACAAATTAGATTAATTAATTATTAGAATAATTGCTTTTTCTAATAGCGATTAGATATTAAATTGCTTTGGTGTGCATTCCAAAGCATTGAAAAATGATGGTTCTCTGTAGAGCACTCATGACCACCACTTTGGGGAATACTGGCTAATAATACTAATTATATTTCAAAAAATAATTAAATTACATTAATTTGTCATCATTAAAACTCTGTCTGTATTAATAAGTTGTACAGGTGTATAGATAATACATTGTTATTTGTGTCTTAGTTCAATCAGCCTCCTCCTGACCTCTAGGTCATAGTCACCTATATGACTTACGGGTCATTTAAACTGTAGTCAATATTTATCTTATACTGCATTAGGTAATAATTAATATATTAATTACTTTCTAATCATAATATAGTCTAGATGAAAACCCCTGGAACTTGTCAAACATAACATAGTAGGTTAAAAATTTTGTAAGCTTACACATTTAAAAAGTATTTATTGTCTATACCAAATCTTCTCTAACTATACTTTAACAATTGCTTCATCACAAGCCCTTAGCTCACTGCATGGGGTCATCATAGGTTTGTTTTCCTTCAAGGCTAATTTTGGAAATGATAGTTATATAATTTGCCTTGGTCTGAGTGTTATTGTGATCACCTGTCTGTTGTAAGGTACCAAATGTATCTATTATCATTAATATAGTTCATGCTTGATTAGTATTAACACTGTATCATAATAAGAATGAATTAAATAAATACTAATTACATAAGCATCCATTGTAATTGAATCTGCATGTTGATTCCGTCTTTCAAGGTTGTAGCAGAATAATACATTTTATTCATACTTATTTTATGTACTAAAAATATATGTATAGATACTAATCTCTTTTGTTCAAGTTGTCTCGTAAATTGATGTGTAAACATGTCTCACCAACTTATTTTTTCTTATGATTTGGACAAAGTTATAAACCTTATGAAAATGTAGCACAGTTATGCTACACAATTGCCATGAATCATGCAAAAAAACGAATCTTTAACTGTTTTAATAACATTCCAATACTAAATGTCTTATTTTAAATTCCAACAAGCCATTTATTTTTGTATCTGTGTTGTAACTTTGAGAGAAAGGAATTTCATTTAATTTGCCCTTGTATGCTTATTTGGTGTCATTGTTGTTTGGAGATGAGAAAGTATTGAGAAGGTCACCATCTTCACTAATACTTAGCACAAGAAGAATACCCTTTTTATATGCAGACCAGGCCAGATTTCTAAATAACAACAGTGGAATCGGCTCACCTTCTGTTCTTCAAGGAACTTAGTTGATAGTTGGTACGCTAAGGCTGAGAACATCACTGGACACTCAGCACGGTCTCCTTGACGCAGGAGACGCGAGAGTGGACCCTGACTGCATTATACACTGACCAGCCTAGCTACTACACACTTGTCAACATTGTAGGTCCTGACTATGTACGGATCATTATCCACGACAGACGAAAATTGCGAGGAAAATCAATCCCAGAGTGAGTCACGAGTTTTGGACAAACGCCTTATGGCAATAATCCGTAACCGGATGATTGTACCACACACGACCCACCGCACTGTAATAGTGAGTATTGTCAGATTAAACCGGGTCGGGAAAAGTGCGTTTACACGTGAGAACCTTAAGACAATGCGCGTGAAACTGTGGGAGAACGCCAGGCGTTGCCTTTGTAGTAAACATTAGCATCACGTCATTGACCTACACCACCGATACACTTTCTGAACGACACCGTACGTGTATTTCTAGAACTTACCTAAATATAAAAAGGCGTTGCGGATTTATCCTTACTTTTAGTGTGAGGGTTTAAATTGATTTCACTATTACGCTACTAGGTATTGATAATCCTAACACAATACGATACGACTCGACTGTCAAAAAAAGCTGATGATTGGTATCGCCTGGCGCCTGTCGAACGAAGTCGATGTCGAAGGTGGCGACCTCTTCGTTTACCAAACGGTGCTTTATGATAAGGGTTAAAATAATATTCCCGAAATACAGGGAATATTTTAGGATTAGAAATGTTAAAATATAAAAACCATTATAATAGTAATATGGCTTTATTCAGCAGAACTAAGATAAATGACATATGTCATATCACTACATTCTCCCGAGCTACAAAATAAAATCCCGGTAGCGGTCCGGGAGCCTTCGCTCTCGGGCAGACCTTTGCAGGACCTGAGATTCTACAGCTGGAGAAGACACCGTGTCTACGTATTCGTCACTTATCTCGTCTGCGGAATTTTCTTCATCAGCGCGTTCTTCTACATCAGTAGATCCTTCTTCTGCATTCGTTCCTCCTACTTCTTCATCAGCACATGTTTCTAGAGTCTCCTCCTGCCTTTCATGCATTTGCAGAGCGATTTCATCATCCTGTCTTTGTCCAAGTGGCGCCAAATGCCGGTTAGAGATGGTAGATTCTCGGCCATCTGCAAGACGAATGTGAGAATAGTCAGGATTTACATGCAGGAGAGTAACCTCTTCTACCACTGGTTGATATTTATTGGCGCGATTAAATTTGCGCATAAGCACTTGCTGCGATTCCGTCAACCATGTGGGTATAGAAACTCCGTTTGAAGAACGCCTTGTATGCGTAAACATTCGTTCGTGCGGCGTACAATGAATAGCTGTGCACAGTAATGATCTTATCGCATGTAAGGCTTGCGCGAGGACTTTTTCCCAGTTCTCTATAGCTAGCTTGCAAGAACGTAAAGCCAACTGTATTGTCTTCCAGAGAGTACCGTTGAAACGCTCTACTTGTCCATTCCCTCGTGGATTATACGGTGTGGTTCTACTGGAAGCAATTCCACGTGAATTCAAGAAATTCTTTACTTCGGCAGATACGAAAGAAGCTCCTCGATCAGAATGAAGGTAAGAAGGCATCCCGAATATCATGAATATCTCATTTAAACGTTTAATTACCGTTGCCGAGCTCATATCAGAGCACGGGAACGCAAATGGGAAACGGGAGTATTCATCAATCACGGTCAAGATGTACTTATTATTCGTATTAGAAGGTACTGGACCTTTGAAGTCAATACTCAATCTTTCCATAGGTGAGGTAGCCTTTATTAAAACTGGTTCAGGTGAGTTAGGTTTATAAAACTTCGGCTTCACTTCCGAACAGATTTTGCATGATCTAATCATATTTCGGATTTCTTCTGCAGAATAGATTAGGTTTTTAGATTTTACCCAATGAGCCATTCGCGCTACACCTGGGTGACACAATGCTTCATGTAATGATATTAGTCTTTCCGTTCGCATTGACACCGAAGCACATACCCGTGAAAGCGTATCAGCAACATCATTTTGCTTTCCAGGGCGGTACACAATGTCATATTTAAAAGGTGCTAATTCCAAACGCCATCTCTGTATTTTCTCATTCTTGATTTTACTCGTTAGTTTATTATTGAAAATGAAAGAAACAGATCGTTGGTCAGTAATGAGCTGAAATGGTTTGCCAATGAGAAAATGACGCCATTTCTTTAGCGATTCCACAATTGCGTACGCTTCTTTTTCAATAGCTGAATGATTGCGTTCGCTATGATTCAACATTCTCGAGAAAAATGCAACCGGTCTACCAGCTTGAGACAAAGCGGCAGCGATTGAATGGTCGGATGCATCAGTTTCTACTATGAACTGTGCATTACTATCAATAGCGTGAATAGCTGATTTTGCGATGTCAGATTTTAGTTCTTCAAATGTCTTAATTAATTCTTTGTTCAATGGAAATGATCTGGCGTTAGTTAGACCATGGATTCTCTCTGAAAAATTTGGAATCCACTTGCAATAATGCGCAAACATTCCTATTACCCTTCTTAACGATGATAAATCGCTTGGTGGTGGAATACTTAATAATGGCCGTAAACGATCGGCATCTGGCCTAATAATATGGTCCTTTATATTGTATCCCAAAATATTAATAGAGCCTTGATGGAACTTACTCTTTTCTTTGTTCAGCGTAAGGCCGTATTTTCGTGCTGCTGCCAAAAAATTTGATAAATTCTCGTTATACTCAATATTTGTTTTTCCACACACGGTGATATCATCTAAGTAAGCATAGGTCCCTTTTAGATTTTCTTGCCGGATGACCCAATCTATAGTTCGTTGAAAACTAGAGACACCATTAGTTACACCAAATGGAATGCGCTGAAATTGGTAAAGATTTCCCAACGCTTCGAAAGCAGTAAAATGGCGTTCTTGTGGCAGAATAGGGACTTGATGATATGCGCTTTGCAAATCTATAGCGCTGAATATACGATATTTTGATATTTGTGACACCAACTCTTCCATATTTGGGAGTGGGTATGCATCTAAATGTGTATATCTGTTTATCGTTTGAGAATAATCGATAACAAGTCGCTTCTTATGATTAGTATTCTTTGTAATAAGAACCTGAGCTCTCCACGGTGAAGTACTTTCTTCAATGATACCATCAAGTAACAGTTTCCTTATTTCTTCGTTAATGAACTCCTTATCATCCTGACTATATCTTCGAGTTTTTATAGCAATGGGCTTGCAGTCGGGTGTAACATTAGAAAACAATGGTACCGCCGGCACAGACGCCGCTGCAACACTGCATATTTCAAAGGGGTCTTTTGTACCACCGAAATTAAATTTAAGGGATGAATGCTTCTCTAATATATCATGACCGATGATAAGATCAGCACATAGATTTTTGACTATAAGAAGATTAAGGTTTTTATATTCATGATCACCAATTTTTGCAGAAACGCAGGTCTGACCTTCTACCTGAGACGTAAGTGTAGTAGAAGCCATTGAAATCGTCTGATTACTAGATTGCTTCTTTAAACGACATAACTTGAAAAAATTATCATCCATGAAACTAATGGAGCTGCCCGTATCAATTAATGCTTGAGCGCGTATCCCTTGAATGTAAGCTGTCACAGTAGCTTTTCTAAGAGAATTCGGTGACGCTGCTATAATACATGCTGAAGTGTCAGTTGTAGCATCCTTTTCAACGACTGCCACAGTATTCGCTTTCTTATTACGACAAACACTAGCAAAGTGCCCCTTCTTATCGCAAATCTGACAAGTAACATCTACAGCAGGACAGTCATTCCTTTTATGTATACGTCCACCACAGAAGAAACACTTCTTATTGAAAGTAGATGCTGCAGCTGTTGGTGCCCTCACTGTTTCTTGGCCTTGAACAGCATTTAAATTCGTAGAATTATAGTTTTGTGCACTGGATTCAGCCATTTCTAATGACAATGCTTGAGCACATGCTTCTTCGAGCGATAGTGTTAGATTCTCAAGTAATCGTTGTCTAATATTAGCTGATTTTAATCCGGAGATAAATGCATCTCTTATATTATCACATTTATTCGTCTCAGCATCCACTTTTTCAAATTTACAATCTTTTGACATTAATTTCAGAGCTCGAATATATGAATCTATATTTTCTTCACTCTCTTGTTTTCGAGAAGCCAGCATATGTCTAGCGTAAATTATATTCTTGGGCTTAATGAAAATATTATTCAATGTGCATATTGCGTCCTTGTAATTAGTGCAGTCACTGATATATTCGTATATTTTGGCAGAGACATGATTTATTAGTAAATCTAATTTCTTGTCCACTTTCTCATCCTTACCGCAGAATGATAGGAAACTATCAAATGTCCGCTTCCAGTGCTCCCATTCCTTTGAGGCTGAGCTATCTGACGGATCAATATCCAGTCTTCCTGGACGCAGAAACTTGTCCATTATGATAGAATGTTCTGCTGAATAAATTGTTAAAATATAAAAACCATTATAATAGTAATATGGCTTTATTCAGCAGAACTAAGATAAATGACATATGTCATATCACTACAAGAAACATCAGACGAAATAATAATATTGACACATAACTATACTCCATTTGTTATAACATTAGAAATAAGAGGCACGTAGAAGCAGGTGTGCAAAACATTTTATTTCAAAAACAAAACAATAACAATGGAAAAACGGTAACAAATAACAACAAAATTACTAAAATTCGGTAATAACAACAAACAAGGCAACAAAACGGTGACAAAAGCAATTATAGGCCGATTTATTTGGCTACCATTTTGGCAAAGGTACTTGATAGTTTGCTTAACACTCAGCTTGACAAGTATTTAAACATCCATGACAACCAATTTGGTTTTAGGTCAGGACTCTCCACAGAGGTAGCTATTTTATGTTTAAGGCAAACTGTCAAGTATTACACTGACCGACGAACACCCATCTATGCCTGCTTCCTCGACTTGTCGAGGGCGTTCGACCTGGTTTGTTATGATATCTTGTGGCAAAAACTTAATAAGATATCTATGCCATCTGAACTTATAAACATATTTAAATATTGGTATCAAAATCAGGTCAACGTAGTTCGATGGTCAAGTGAGTATTCTGAGCCGTACAGGTTGGAGTGCGGGGTAAGGCAGGGAGGGTCGTCATCGCCTACGCTCTTCAACCTGTATGTGAACGCACTGATAGAGGAGCTCAGCACCACGCATGTCGGCTGCCATATTGACGGAGTTTGTCTGAATAATATCAGCTACGCGGACGACATGGTGCTGCTGAGCGCTTCGGTCTGTGGTCTGTCTAAATTGCTTGAAATTTGTGAAAAATACGCTCTCAGCAATGGCCTCAGCTATAACATCAAAAAAAGCGAATGCATGGTCTTTCGGGTCAGAGGAGGATGTCCAGATACCATACCATCCATTAAACTATACGGTACACCTCTAAAAAGAGTTGAACAATTTAAGTACCTTGGACATATAGTGATGTAAAAAAAAAACTGAGCTGCCCCGGGACGCCTGACAGATGTGAAATAAAACATAAACGTCGTAGTGGCGAGTGAGCGGAGTCAGCCGGTGGGCGGAGTCTAAGCGGCGGAAAGAACCGAGGAGCCGAGGAGTACGAAGCGTGGCCGCATTTAAAACTATACTTTATTTTTTAAGTAATAAGGTTGATTTCATTTTGTTGTAGCGAAGCGCTCGCCTCGCCAAAAATCAGTTGTACCCCTCGCCTATAGATATATTACAATAATCGTGATAACTTGACATTTAATAATGACATTTAATAATAGTAATAATGTCAAAAGTCGCCTCTATAACTTTAGGCATTCAATAACGTCACACAATTATGAAGACGTCATTACACGGCAATGTGTAATTTAAAATCTAATGAGTATTTTCAACAAAATATACATTACTCTGTGTTATGAATGCATTTGGTTAGTGATCAGCAGACAGACATGTTTTAAAAGTATGGGAAATTTACACTTTTGTGGTAACAACACTAACTGCGACTGCATCTGACATTCGGAGAAACGTTCAAAAATAATATTTTTAATATGCGTTTAGTTTCGTGTTTTTATTCGGTCGATTCGGTCTGTTATGGACGTTAGATAACAAAACTCTTTAAACGTCAAAACATGGTCGCGCGCGTATGTGGTTTGTGATTGTGGAATTGTTGTTATAGTATTTGGTAGAAAAACAAACGTGAATTTGTGTGAATTTTCTGATTTTTTGTATCAGCCGCAATAAAATGATGTCCGGTGTTAAATTGGACGTTAATTGGTCACCGGTACACCACGATAAGTTTATTATTTGGGGTCCGGACATAACCTTGTATGAAGTGGCTCGCATTAAACACATCGAAAAGAAAACTACGTGTACGTATTTCCTATAAATTACATCACATATTAAATTTCATTTATATGTTCGTAATTATTTGTCATCGTTTATTGCGTTGTGTAACCCGATAAATTCAGATTGTTTTCCTGTCTTATGGGTATATTTTTTTGCAGTTACCCCCATATCTTCAACGAGAGGCGCCACAGTCCTCGCGTCGCAAAGTGCGACTGGTGTCCGCTGTGTTGATATCAGTGCTATCCCAGAGCAGCCGGAGCCCCTACTCGCTCTAGGATATGCAAGTGGCAAAGTTTCACTTACTACACTCAAGCAGACATATGATCCGTTGGGGCTGGTTGGCAGAGAGTTTAGTAAGTTACTAAGATTTGTGTGGTATGCTGTAAAACACTAACAACTAGACCTTATTTAAAATCTAAGAAGTGAGAGGATTTCTTAACCTGTTGAGCTGTGCATAATTTAAGCAATTAGTTTTTTGTTATTATGGGACCTATATATCCCATGCAGGGCTCAACATATTGAATAACTTAGCCCTTGTGCTATCTGCTGTGCAGTATTCAAGATAATAAATGCAAAGTAAAGCATCCTCCAATACTCATTTAAAGACATTATTAAGATACTGAAATATATACTGGACAGTTCCCCGCTACCCTCGTCTCTGCAACTCCGTGTCATGGAGCCATTTAGAGACCAACATGCTGGCAGTGGCGATGGAGAAGCACCGCAGTGACCACTGCATCCTGCTATGGGATGTGCATCGTGGCTCTATGCCATCTGAGGGATCTGGATGTAAGATAACAATTAGTGTATTGCTTGTGTCCTACTTATGATATAATAATATATTATAAACTCATGCCTCTACTAACTACTCACCTTCTCTTTTTGATATTTTCCAAAATAACAATGATTTTTATAATAATTTATAGAGTGTCTTCTCTGGTTTCTACTGCATACCCTTATTTGTCTGTCAGCTGGTGAGACTTTGGCAGAAGGTGGTGTCAGTAAACCGCTGGCAGAGATGGGCCTCTCGGAAACAGCGCACAGTGTGGCCTGGTCCAACTGCTCAAGCCGCACTCTGCTTGCTTCCATGAACTTAAAATATATCAAAATATTTGATCTTAGAGGTAATTATTAATCTAAATGGAATAATTTGGTTAAAATTGTTATTACTGGAGCAAAGTTGTTATATCATCTCTCTTACTCGCACATATTCTATGAAGGGTAGCAGGTGTCTGGAATTACCAACATTTCATGGTATCAGTGTGATACATAATATGATTGGAAAGTTATGTGAAAATTTCACTGGGAAAAAATATCTCTACATTTTGTGCTAATGTATTCCTGTCCTAATAGTGATAATGTATCAGCAAAACAACAACTCTTTTAGTTCTATCAAATCTGCGCTTAAGCCAAAATCTTGAGATAATTTTGCACCACACAGTCAGGAATATTTTGCTTGGGTGATGACCAGTGTGTGGTGTGTTTGTGGCATGTCAGACCTGTCGAACAAGGCTGTGAGCGTGACGACGACCCGGTACTGCTACGACGTGTGCGCGGACCCGTTCAGCCCGTGGCAGCTGGCGTCGCGCGGGGACAGCGTGGTGTGCGTGTGGGACGCGCGCGCGCCGGACCGCCCGCTGCTCTCCCTGCCGCAGCCGCGCCCGCTGCACGCCATACAGTGGTGCCCCACCAGGTGACACTCACACTCAAACTACCAAGTTAATAAACAGAAACCGAACTACATCTAACACTAACAGTAGACACTGAAGTAAATAAACAAATAGTAGGCCCACTAGCACACTTCTGTTTTGAAGGCTTCTGTGACAACTTTGGTGTATGTAAAGAGTAGTGAAGTTATTCTCGTTGACTTAAGTAATTAACCAGTTATGTTAATGCATCAATATTTAATACAGAAATAAGAATTCTAGTAGCCGTGTTAAGTTGCGGCACCGATCCCGCACGTAATCTTAGGTAAATCTACATTTCGACTCGGAATCCCGCTCGCATTGAGGGGAGGCCCGTGCCCTGCAGTGGGACGTTAAAAGGGCTGTAGTAGTGTCGCTATATTTTTAGTTAGTAAAAATGAACATGAGAATGCTATTAAGGCTATGTGTTACAGACGCAACCTGCTGTTGTCGCTGCAGCGCGAGTCGGCCACGCTTCGCATCCACGACATCCAGCAGGCGCACAGCGATGCCAAACACACAGATAACGTGGTGAGACCTTACAAACATACATAGCCCGACCGGGGGGAGACGGTAGTGTTACTTGTTACGGTATTAAATACCGGTACGAGATTCGATTTACGATAATAATGCTCGAGGAATAAGTAGAAAGTAGGATACATATTTTTTAGTTAGATAGATAACCCTGTATTGTTCCACCTGTTAGAGAAATACAAACTATACATGTTGGTACCTATTACAAATAATTTGGCAGTAGTTTCATGTACAGCTGAGACCCCAATACAGCGAATCAAGTATATTTTAGAATTGTATATGAAGGTGGCAGCGATGGCAGTGGAGGCCGAGCTGGAGGAGCAGTACTCCCGCGGGCCCAGCGTCATCGAGCGCGACGTGACGCCCGCCGCCGCCGCCAGTGCCGCCAGTGCCGCTAGTGCCGCCAGTGCCGCCAGTGCCGCTAGTGCCGCCGGTACTGCCGGGGCCGCCGCGCTGGTGGCCTTCAGCTGGCACCCCGTGCACGAGGGCCGCCTGCTCGCCGTATGCGTCAATGGTGACTACCATTATACTGCTCTTTATACATTTTTTGGGGAGTGTTTAATGAATACATTGCTATTGCCGATCTGTTCCTCAGCAGACGTTTCGAGTCCAACACCAGGCTATAGAGACTAGAAGTAGTGTGTGTGTGTGTGCGCAGGCGGGCTCGTGGACTACACGGTGATGGAGCGCGCGACGCTGGCGTGGGGCGGCGGGCCGCTGGTGTGGGCGGGCGGCGGCGGGCTGCGGGCGGCGCCGCCCGCCCTGCTGGCCGCCGTGCGGGACGTGGCGCACGTCATGCGCGAGCGCGCGCAGACCGACTACGGGCTCAAGGTACCACCCTCATAATACTCATCACTAAATATTAAAGACGCGATTGATCATGTTCCCGTTTGCAGCCGGACCTGTGGCAGAACGCGGAGCTGGCGGAGGACGAGGCGCTCAGCGGGCTCTGGCACTTTCTAGCGCTCAGCAAGTCGCTCGTCGAAGACGGTGAGTACTAACTATCGTTTCCTCGTTTCTAACGATCTGCTCTATGATCTACCGCTCGGCGAACGACTCGTTTACATTCTTGCCACGTTTTGCCCGTAAACGTAAACGTAGCTAGCAATGATTGGTAGCCAGTAAGGTCGCGTGCGTCCGCAGGCTGCATCCGCGGCAGCCCGTGGCGCTCGCCGGGCGTGCGCGGCGTGCTGCGCGCGCCCGGGGACGGCGGGTACCGGTCGGAGCTGGTGCCGTCGCTGCTGCCGGACCTGCCCAACCGGCGCGTGGCCGTGTACCGCAGCGCCGAGCGCACGCGCGCGCTGCAGCTGTGCGGCTGGGGCTGGGGCTGGGAGAACGCGCTGGCGGGCGTGGAGCGCGCCGAGGCCGAGGGCACGCCGTGCCGCGCCGCCGCGCTGGCCGCCTTCCAGCTGCGCGTGCGCGCCGCGCTGGACGTGCTGGCGCGCGCGCGCGAGCCGCAGCTGCGCGTGGTGGCGCTGGCGCTGGCCGGCCTGAGCGACGAGCGGCTGTGGCGGGAGGCGCTGGCGGCGGGCGCGGCGGCGCTGCCCGACGCCTACCTGCGCGCGCTGCTGCTGTTCCTGGCCGCCTCCGCGCCCGCGCACCAGCTGCACCACCAGCCGCCGCTGCAGCCAGACTTCGCGCCCGTGCTGGTACCTGTCACACACTCTATATGCTGCTGTTCCTGGCCGCCTCCGCGCCCGCGCACCAGCTGCACCACCAGCCGCCGCTGCAGCCAGACTTCGCGCCCGTGCTGGTACCTGTCACACACTCTATATGCTGCTGTTCCTGGCCGCCTCCGCGCCCGCGCACCAGCTGCACCACCAGCCGCCGCTGCAGCCAGACTTCGCGCCCGTGCTGGTACCTGTCACACACTCTATATGCTGCTGTTCCTGGCCGCCTCCGCGCCCGCGCACCAGCTGCACCACCAGCCGCCGCTGCAGCCAGACTTCGCGCCCGTGCTGGTACCTGTCACACACTCTATATGCTGCTGTTCCTGGCCGCCTCCGCGCCCGCGCACCAGCTGCACCTTCACCGTCATTCTTTTATAACGAGCTTCGCGACGCCATTACAATTTTATAACGAGCGTCGCAACGCCATTATTATTTTATAACGAGCGTCGCGACGCCCTCATAATTTCATAACGAGCGTCGCGACGCCCTCATAATTTCATAACGAGCGTCGCGACGTCCTCATAATTTCTTAAGGACCGTCGCGATGCCCTCATAATTTCATAACGAGCGTCGCGACGCCCTCATTATTTCATAACGAGCGTCGCGACGCCCTCATTTTTTTATAACGAGCGTCGCGACGCCCTCATAATTTCTTAAGGACCGTCGTGACGCCCTCATAATTTCATAACGAGCGAGGCGACGCCCTCATTATTTCATAACGAGCGTCGCGACGCATTCATTATTTCATAACAAGCGTCGCGACGCCCTCATAATTTCTTAAGGACCGTCGCGACGCCCTCATTATTTCATAACGAGCGTGGCGACGCCCTCATTATTTCATAACGAGCGTTGCGACGCTCTCATTATTATATAAGGAGGGTCGAGACGCCCTCATAATTTCTTAAGGACCGTCGCGACGCCCTCATAAATTCATAACGAGGGTCGCGACGCCCTCATTATTTCATAACGAGCGTCGCGACGCCCTCATTTTTTTATAACGAGCTTCGCGACGCTACTACAATTTTATAACGAGCATCGCGGCGCCATTATTATTTTATAACGAGCGTTCTGACTCCATTATTATTTTATATGAAGCTTCGCGACGCCGTCATTAAAGAAAGAAAGAAAGAAAAAAGTTTATTCGGCCCAGACACAAAGATACACAAATGGGTACATACATGAGAAAGTAAAAGTAAGGAACCCACAAAGATACAAAAGTGGGTACATAAGAAGTAAAAATAAGAGCATCATATTTTAAATATATTACATCATTATTTTAAAATTTGCGTTTAACTCGTTCCGTGTTGCGCAGAATGAAACCGAGATGCGTCTGGAGGACCGCGTGGCGTTCGCGTGCATCTTCCTGTCGGACGCGCGCCTGCACGAGTACGTGCGCGACACCACCGACCTGCTGCTGCAGCAGGGAGACCTCTCCGGGATACTGCTCACAGGTCTCCGCACACACCATATCTGCCCACTGCCTATCTACATATATTGACTATCTGTCTGTCCGTCGGTTTTTCCGGGTAATGAAGCCGAAGCAGTAACGTTTTAAAATTTCGATCAAATGTTTATACCTTTCAGTAGTAGGTATATCCGATACTTTTGCAAGCGTCATGTGAGAGCGTCACGTTATAAAACACGATATGTGCAGGGGCGAGCCCGGAAGGCATCAGCCTGCTGCAGCGGTGGGTGGAGAACACGGGCGACGTGCAGTCGGCGGCGCTGGTGGCGGCGCGCTGCTTCAGCCCGGAGCTGCTGCGGGACCCGCGCGTCGCCGGCTGGCTCGACGGGTACTCTCCGGCTCGGCGGCTCTCGCACACGACGCCAACACCAACTCAGTGACAATATGACTCAGCGACCGCGCGTCGTTATTTGCTCGCGCCGTCGTCGGTGTCATTTCGTTGTACACTGAACTTTTTCTATGTGTCGATACAGTTCGTTTTAGTATTGGCCCAGTGTGCGGGAGTCCTAATTCCATAATATTCCAAATAAATGATTAAATATACATGCATATACTCACGCCTGTATCCCATAGGGGTAGGCAGAGACTACCGTTCGCCACATGCTACGATCCTGACATACCTCTTGCGCTTCATCCACAGTCATACATCTTTTCATGCACTTCCGTCGGTTGAGGGTGCTACGGACTAGACCTTTCTGGAAGAGACCGTTAATATTACGTTAACAAATAAATTAATATTACCATAAAATACACCCACATAGTATGATCCGGAACTAAGCAAAGCTCGGGCACCATTCAATGGACTGGGGGCGATCCCAGTTACACCCAAACTAGGGAATATTGCGAAATTTGCCGGAGATGAGAACCGAACCCCCAACCATCCGGTGCGGAGCGGCCTGCTCTTGAACCACAAGACCGAGCCGTCACACGAATCTTCACGAAAGTATTGTAAATTTGTATAAGTGGGTCTGTGAAGTAATTTTAAATTAAAATTCTTCGTCTCACACTGTTTTTCAAACGAGCTCTTGGCTAGCTGTTTATAAAAAGATAATTGTTCTCTCGGCGAATATAATCACTATTTTGGTACCACCCAATAATACTTTCTAAATATATTCATCAGTGTTTATGCCAAATGACACTCGCATGCTATTAATAAGCATGGTATTTAGGTCACATATAATTAACGCCGACTCAGTATTCATTCAATATTATGCTAAATTGCACAATCTAGCCTGCGTTTTGTAGATAATAGTTGGAAAATTTACAACTGTTAGTGTAGGGTAGCGTGGCCGAGCGGTCTAAGGCGCTGGTTTAAGGCACCAGTCTCTTCGGAGGCGTGGGTTCGAATCCCACCGCTGCCAGAACAACTTTTATACTGAAAATTCCCGATTGGATTTCCAAGGTAAAGATAATATTTTGATGAAAGCAAGTATTAAGTCAACTGCTTTACTCTGCACGTTAGGGCGCCGTGTAATAATAAAACCGACATTAGATTAATATCATTATGATAGTAAATCTACCATGATTTCCACGCTTTAAACTCGCTAGTCGCCAGCGTCTGCGTAACATATTTGGCGTTTTGTGGGTCGCCCAAGTACTGGTTAGTTTAGTACTAGTAAACGAAGTAAAAACCTACGTTAAATATTAGCAGTAATGGTATACTGCCATGTTAATATTTTACATATGTTTTACGTAGGGTTTAATTCAATCCATAAAACAATCTATGTTTTTTTTCTGCGATGTTGAATGTATGCACATTTAAAACAGTCATTTTATCTTGTGCAAGATGTCACAGATAACATTTTCATTTAATTAGGTTAAATATAATAAAATAATATAATTGGTAGTGCATAAAAACACATCTGGCAGCGGTGGGATTCGAACCCACGCCTCCGAAGAGACTGGTGCCTTAAACCAGCGCCTTAGACCGCTCGGCCACGCTACCGATGAGCTACTTCTCCGTATATGTATCCTACTTGCTGAAAGTATTCTGGACTCAGCCAATATTGCTTATATTTGACGATTTATCACAACCTTTAGTACTGTTCGGAGCAATAACCATGTAAATAAAATTCAACTCTAAAAACTAGCTATCAGAGTTTAAAATTGTAGCTGAATTATTAACATATTTTGTACAATTAGGCGTGCTTTCAATTCAGTTTTATTGTATGCAATATACAATTATAAAACAATTTTATATCATGTTTATTGCCTGATATAGTTTCAATTGATAAGTAAGTTGACCGTCGTCCGAATAGGAAGCAAATATATTTGATTTCATATCAAGTTGTACATTCGAGCCAATGGTGTCTGAAAGTATAGATACATAAATCTGTGGAAAGGGCGTCTAAAAAAATGAGCCGAAATTGGTGTCATTGATGCAACGGTCGGCTATATATAATACATCTTAACATAGACAAGCTGACGTTCGTAGACGTCAAAGTCACACAAAATTGGACGTATGAAACTGTCAAATGTTATGAAAAGCACCCCTTTGATTACATACGGCGAGGTTACTACTTACTCTAAGCGATAACGTGCGTAATGCATTGCGTGCAGTTACCGCACGATCCTGGACGGCTGGCAGCTGTGGTGGGCGCGGTGCGCGCTGGACACGTGGGTGTGCGGCGGGGGCGCGGAGGGCGGCGGGGAGTGGGCGGGCGGCGCGGGCCCGGGGGCGGGCGGCGCGGGCGCGGGGGCGGGCGGCGTGCCGCGCCACGTGTGCGTGGCCTGCACCTACTGCGGCAAGTCCGTGGCGGCGCCGCCCGGACACGCCCGCCCCAGGGTCGCCTTCGCGAGGCTGCCGCCGCCCGCCGCCAAGATGAAGGTGACTGTTCATCTACAGACACTTATCAAATACGTTTATTCAATATAATATTCATTACAACTTACATTGAGTCCATTCAAATGTCTAAAAACCTTATATAGTTATTAAAAAATATATCTCATATCCAATACACAATTAATCTGGTCGTATCAGCAAATCTCGTCGTGTCCGAACTGCCGCAAGCCCCTCCCGCGCTGCGGCGTGTGCTCGCTGCACCTGGGCACGGGGGCGGGCGGGGCGGGCGGCGCTGGCGGGGCGGGCGGTGCGGGGGCGGGCGGCGCGCCCTTCGGCGGCTGGTTCAGCTGGTGCGTGGCCTGCCGGCACGGCGGACACGCCGCTCATCTGCTCAGCTGGTTCGAGTGAGTATCCTCCAAGCGTTGAACGGAGGTATTCTGGAGTATTATATATTTCACTGGTTGTATATTAGTGCCTATGTAATTTGTCAGTGTGAGCTCGTCCCAGGTATACTAGTGTGAAGTTGAGATTCTCTCAGAGGTCTGTATCATGTTGCAGCAACATATATATTAACGCTCCAAATGTGTGTGTGTGTGCGCAGGGAGCACACGGAGTGCCCGGTGAGCTCGTGCAACTGTCGCTGCAGCACGCTCGACCCGCCCGACCGCCCGTAGCCGCAACACCACACTAGCACACGTACGTTGTTTATACAGGGTGTGTCAGAAGTCCCAAATAATACTTAAGACGTTTGCATCAGTATCGGGTATACATCTAAATGGTATAAAAATTTGATCGAAATAAGACTATGTTTTTTCAACGTTTTGTAGTCGTCAATTTCTATAACTCGTAATTTCTCTATGATATTTAGGTATAATCTGTCTTAGCATTCACATATGAGCCATACCCAAAATATTATTTCAGACTTTTGATGCCACTGAATTGTAGTTATATTCGTTGCTAAATGTATATTTGTAAAGGTATTTAAATAACAAGCCTCTCACATCGCTAATTTATTTTTTAGTATTGTAAAGCAAGGAAAACAAAAAAAAATTGCTTAACATTATTTTCACGAATTCTTGACTGATTATTGATGTGTTCATAGATTCAGGTTTGAGGAGAATAAGCTTAACCTTTATGGTAGATTCTGGTGATCTGGCTTGGTGCTGATTTATAAATGCATTTGAACAAACTTAGACACATTTTTTCAATTCTAGTCTATAGTAAGTATGTTTTTATAATTACCAAGTTCGTTTTCTAGTTTAGCTCATATACTATGTTAATATTAAGGCAAATTAAGTGTTGTTAGCTCGCTATGAAGGTTCAATATCAATGTAAGTCTCTAGTCGGACAAATACTGTGTATCTGTATCAATTGACTACAAATTGTGGGCCTCAAGTCTCCTAAAAATGACAATGGCTACTGTATAATCTATAAACATACATTATTGTTCAATTATATCTAGAATATTAACATTGCAGATATTACATATGGTCAGATTAAAGACATTAGGCTAGTCATATTCTAGCTGTTCTTATGCTTTAAAAATTAAGCCATAGTCAAACTATAATGATTTTTTTAGTGTTCAGTTCTGACAACCTAACAGAAAAAGGAATTGATCCATGAATAACATAAAGAGCCCTTGTCCCTAGCCCTTGTCGTGCCTTTGAGACGTCAGCTCTTTACATAAAGCTATCAGTTTATAGGCAATGTTTTATTGATATCTCTAAAAGTACCTACTCTTATATGTTTTGTGTTCAATAATGTTCTGAATATAGACTATAAATATATTTTTATATGTAGCTTGTAAGTCGTTATTTGTGTATGCAATCGTGTTTACCATTTTTTGCATTTTTCTATCAAGATCTTAAATCTAACTAGATATAGTGGGATAATAGATTTTGTATCAGAGTAGTTGCCTGCTGTCGTCGAGATCTAAGAGGATCGCCTTACAACTAGTTATGATAATAGAATGTAACGGTAAGCATGAAATCAAAATTAAAAAAGCTATTAATTATTATGTGTTCAAACACAAAAATACGATTCGCATCGAGAACCGCCTCCTTTTTTTGAAGGCTGTTAAACAACACATTTCATGCGTTGAAGAATGTGAGACACATTTTATTTTTCATGAATTAATCTAAAGCTAACAATAATACATGGCAGGCGTCAGAACGGGCCTCTTACAACTCGACGAGAGTGGGCACAAAACAAATTAATATAATAAACATACTGAAATGAATGTTTAATGGGAATGGTAAGATGTAAAATAAAGACGACGATATGTTTCACAAGTTTTTATTCAAGATCATATTTTCACTGTCTTCAATAGTAACAGTGGGTTTAAAGCTTAGGAATGAGTTAATAAAAATCATTTATATTTCCAAATATATATATATAATATATACACATTTATTTATTAAATAATTATTTCATCTTTATTCCAATTTAACAATAAAATTCTCAAAGACACAACAATTGTTTAAATCTGTTTAACGTACGAGGATCCCATCCCTTAGGTACGTGCACACACACACACACACACACATACAGTACAGACATACACGCTAACACACAGCCGGCATACAAAAATATATATCTCGGGCTGAACACCCACGAGTGTCGACCACAAGCAATGTGACACTGTCACACAACATCCTACATTATGAGAATACACACAGAGCTCCCGTACCGCTCGCCCGTATTTATATCAAGTTTATATATCCCTACGAGATGAATACAATATCCATTTATTTAACAACAGTGAAATACTATTACTCTTACATGTTATAGTATAATATTTGTAGTATCTGCCTCCAATTACAAAAGTTTAAAAAACAACATTTAGGCAGTGGAAATGTAGACAAATGGCTAGAATCAGAAAAAAGAGCTCACGCTCTACGGTTACAAAAATACAGAGACGAAAGCGACTAAGTACCGCTGGGCGACCGAGATAGAGTCTGATGACTAAGTTGCTCAAGTGAATTAGTTTCTAGTCACATTACAAATACTCGAGCTAGGTAATTGGGCAGCCGAGCGGCGACGGGCGCTGCGTGACACCAACTGCACGCACACGCTTCGATAATGCATCAAACACGCCGGTCGGACAGACCATATTGATGACACATTGTGTAGAGTTCAAATTGCACTGAATATTGCACACAGATAAGATAAATTCGAATTAGACCGTGCCGATCCCGCGACGAGTGTGTTTGGAACATCACCGCGCAGACTCACATCGACACCACATTCCAACAATGTTTCACTATTTAGACAAATCATAATTTACTATACGTAAGTTTAAATACAGAACTCTTATAAACAACATCTCGCTTTGTGTACTATCGCCGCGGCGGCGCACGCGTCACATTAAAAACAGTTACAACATCGCCCTCAACGGAGCTAAACACAAATTTTTCCTTTCAAAAGTTCATGACTCCTCGAAAATTCTAATTCGTTTCGTCCGCGGCTATCACACTATATAAAACTCATACAACGGTCCTGACAACATTTGCTAATACATAGATTTTTTTATTATTTACAATATATTCTCGAGTTCAAAGGAAGGGCGGGCGGCGGCCGACGGAAGAGGTTCGTCGGCAGCCGTCACAATAAACTATGAAAGTCGACGATCTTCGTCAAAATATAAAGTCATCGTTGGCGCTAAAGCACCAGAAACATCGTAATAATCGTCGTTTTATAAACATTCCGATCACTCCTCGCGTAAAACGAACGGCTCGTCCTCACCGACATATACACAAATATTTCATATTCCTCATATAAAATTATTTTACTCTATAACAATAGATTTTTTTCACATCTTTTACATTTTATTTACAATGAATAAATACTTTTGTAACATCAGAAATTTAAACAATCTTTGGTACGGTAGAAAGCACGAGGCGTCGAGCCTAGACCTCTACGAGATTGTTCAGGAGTGGGTATAATAATTACAAACAATATTTTGTACACGATTACCTTTAACTACACCTTTTTAAAGCTCTCAAATGAAGATTTGTCTTAATTCCGCGGTCTCACTGCTCGCGAATCGATTATAAATCACATCCGGCTAGGGCGGGCGGCGGGCGGCGGGCGGGCGGGCGCGACGCTGCTCGGCTCGCGGAGGGTCCCGCGGGGCGGGGGAATGTGGGGCGCGCGCCCGAGCTGGCCGCGCTCGGCTCGCGAGCAGCACCGCTAGCACCGCGAGCACCGCGAGCACCGCGAGCACCGCTCGCCTCGCTCTCCTCGCTCGGCCGGGCGCGCTCACTTGCCCTCGTCCTGCTCCATGGGCTCCTCCGACACCGACCGCGAGCTGTCCGCCGACCTGCGCACCGAGACACGCGCGTTACATACAGACACGTACATAATAAATGCAACCATCAATGTTGTTTTATTACGAATATAAATATAAAGTGCCCTTTAGAGACCATTATGACAAACATTATGCACGAGTAGGAGAAATGGGTTAAAACCCCTTTATGATAGTTTTATAGTGAAGTACGCTGTCATGTGTATAATAGATAGTAGTGTGAGTAGTGACCTTAGACAGACGGCGGCGGAGGCAACGTGCGCGTGCGGCGGCGGGTGGTGCATGGAGAGCGTGGCCATGGCGGCGGCCGTGTCGGCGGCGTCGCGCTCCGTCTGCAGCCGGCCCAGCCGCGCCGCCGCCACCGCCGGGCCCGCCTCCAGCGCCGACATGCCCACCAGCTCGCTGTACCGCTTTATCTACACACACACGCTCTAACCATCAATCATTTATCGACAATAACACGCGTCGACCTGTAAGAGGCTCCTTTAGGGACCTGTCATTCGAAGTCAAATCATTTATTTTGAATAGGCCTACAGGGACACTTACAAATTGTCAAGTTAGTTGTTTCTTATATGCCACTATTATAAGATACGTTCTATTATTATTACTAGCTGTCAAACGGACACCTTAGATTTCGACGACTGTAATTCTCTCTATACCAATTTCAGTCCTATTCGTAACTTAGACTTACACCTATGACCTATGCGTAACCGGTTGACTTTCAATTATTTGTCGTTTTGTCATCGCTTTGCTATTTGGATAGTGCTAGTGACAATAGAGATAAGCGGTGGCTCACCGAGGGCCAGTGCGTGGCCTGCACGGCGATGGTGTGCCGCAGCGCGTCCTGGGCGGGCGCGGCGGGCGGGCGGGCCAGCTCGCTGTAGGCGGGCGGCGCGGCGCGCTCGCCCAGCAGCGCGCGCACGCACTCCTGCGCGCAGTCGCACATGGCCGGCAGGTCGTACCCGCCCTCCAGCGCCAGCACCACCTGCACCACCCACGACACTTGCGTTAGTGCTACCGACGACACGTTACTTGTCATAAAAACAAAGATCGTGTTATTCTAATGTTTTTGTTTCATTTAGGGCAAAAACCTCTTACATATAGACATATTCCACCATTCTGATCTTCATCTCGATGCTTCATCGTAACATCGATTCGACGATAAGTGTGTATTTACAAAACTTCACTTAAATCATTATTAGATTAGAAATAATAAAAAATAGTCAGTGGTCCATCCATTATTGTTATTAACAAAATGACACACTATAAAATATAAATGTTCCAACCTCTAATGTAAGCACGTACAATAATCAACGGAATATTAAGTCGTACTACGTGACTTGACCGTGATGGTGTCCGTGACTGTGGTCGTGATATGCTCACCTTGCCGTTGGCGAGCTGCATGAGGTCCCTGGTCATGTGCGCGAAGCAGGCGGCGGACACGTTGTACCCGCCCAGCGGCGCCGGGTGCCCGCCCGCGGCGTCGAACCCGCACGACACCAGCACGATCTCCGGGTCGTACTCCTGCAGACACACCGCTGAACGTTACACCGACTGAACCACACAACGTGTTAAAAAAATGTTTTATATTCCTAAAGAAACCGACATTTATAGAGAGATGAGTTTCTTATCATATTCATCATCGTCATAAATATTATCACGCTGATTTGAATAAAACGAGCGATTACAAACTATAAAATAAAAGAGCTCGGTAAATTGACAAAGCGTGTAAAGAGGTCACGAACCTTGGCGATGGGCATGATGACGGAGCGGAAGGCGGCCAGGTACTCGGCGTCGGCGAGCGGCGGGCTGGTGCCGCAGCCCCAGGCCACGTTCACGGTGAAGCCCAGGCCCGCGCCCGCGCCGCACTCGCTGGCCGCGCCCGTGCCCGGGAAGAAGTTGCCGTCGTCGTGCCGGTGGATGCTCATGTACAGCACGTGCGGGTCCTCGTAGAAGATCTGCTGCGTGCCGTTGCCGTGGTGCACGTCCTGGACGAAGAGGATACACTCACTGATTTGCTACTGGACTTCGAAGCCCGTTCGTTTTACACACATTTTAAAAGTATTTTTGTGTTCGCCTTGAGTCTATCGCCCGTGTACTGATAATCGAATACCCGGCGAAGGCGACTCACCCAGTCGACGATGAGTATCCTCTGTAGCCGGTGCCTGGTGTGCAGGATGCGCGCCGCGATGGCCACGGAGTTGAAGAAGCAGAAGCCCATCGCTTGGTTGGGCTCGGCGTGGTGGCCGGGCGGACGGACCACTGCGAAACTGAAGAAACAGACTTTCATTAAATAATTCATTGTTTAAAATACGTTAATTTCGCATGCTAATATGCAGAAAACCTACAATCCTGACACGTACTTAAATGTACCAAAAATCGTGAATATTATGTGAGTATTTTAATGAATTAATTAACTACTGACTTTATATCCCCAGGGCACCCGAAACGAAAATGTATTATTAAGAGTCGATGCAAATCTTCTAAATATACTTAAATTTTCTTTGGTCGAAAATCCTAATAGAAATTATGAATCTACGTCGATGATTTCGGATCATCGGTTAGGAGAGCGGTAATGTACCTAACAAGTACTGCGATAGTCATACAACTGACCCGTTCCTGAGCTCGGAGCGCGCGGTGCGCACGGCCAGGTCCAGCACGGCGCCGGCGGCCATGCGCGCGGCGGCCGCGGTGTGCGTGTCCGACCACGCCGTGTCCGAGTCCACGCCCAGCCCGCCGCACGCCAGCCGCACCAGCTGGCGCACGCCGCCCGCCCCCGCGCCCGCCCCCGCGCCGCCCGCCCCCGCGCCGCCCTCGCGCCCGCGCCCGCCGTACACCGCCACGTGCGACTCCGTGTGCACGGACTGTTCATATTACATGTATACGTTATTATTCCATCGATCGATTTAAAAACTCCATAGTAGGTACAGATGGCACGCGGCGAACCTGTAATTCTTCAAAGGTAGCCTTCCTGGGCCTGGTGCGTTCGGTCCTGTCGGCGAGTCGGGTCTCGCAGAGCCGCGCCCACACAGACTGTAAACGTCCGCCGTGCTCAGGATGGGTGGGGGCGTGCGCGCCGCACGCGCATCTGTGACAGAAAGAAAGGAGCATTGTTACGTCTCTAATCTCTATTTCTGATGTTATTTTGTTTATTATTTAAGTGTCTCTTTGGAAAATGTTCAATGAAAGGATGCGTGAAGGATAAAGTGGTAAGATAGTGGTGCAAGTTACCCATGTTTGAGCATGAGCGCGTCGTACGCGAGGCCGGTGGAGGGCGCGCGCGCGCCCACCAGCGGGGAGGACAGCGCGCGCGCCAGCGGGGCGGGCTCGCACGCCGCCGCCGCCGGCACGCAGCCGCTGCTGGCGCTGGCGGCGGGCCCGGGGGGCGGCGGGGGCGCGGGCCCGGGGGGGGCGGCGCCCGCGCCCCGCCGCGGCGTCAGGTCGATGACCTCGCCCTCCTCCTCCCGCAGCTGCGCCGCCGCCGCGTCGTGCGCGCGCGTCAACACCTGCACCGACAACGCCATTCAAAGGTCTTAACCCTATAACTCGAGGTGAAGCAGTTGAAGTTCGAGTGAAAGAACGAAAGTGAAAGAACCGTCGGTGACGCGACGTACTCACAGTCTTTCGTATCTGGTCGCGCAGGTAGTGGTGGGCGGGCGGCGCGAGCGCGGGGTCCCCGAGCGGCAGCGGCGCGGAGTGCGTGCGGCCCAGCGGCCGCTTGCCGCCGCCCGCCCCGCCGCCCGCGCCGCGCCCGCCCCACGCCTCCGCCTCCGACACCGGCGGCAGCGACGCCCCCACCTGACACCGCATACAAGAACGTCAGCCAAATGGATGAACATCCGTAAATCGCACAACAAAAATGCTGCACGGTGACTAAAAACTTAATTTAAATTAAAAACTTCCACTACGGGTGAAAAGGCAGCGTCATCGCTCTGCAATAAATATTTCTTTTTTTTATATTACAAAAGTATTCACGTTTCGCTGCACATTAATCAATAAAGCTGTGGACACATCGAAAAGACATAGATGTATGAGGATACTGACCGGTGGGTGCGGGTGCGGATGCGGGTGTGGATGCGGATGGGGGTGCGGCGCGGGCGGCGGGTGCGCGCGCGGCGGGTGCGGCCGGCCCAGGCTGATGTTGGGCATGGAGGGCGACGAGAACAGCAGCTCGGGCGCGCGCCCGCCCGCCTCCTCCTCCTCCCGGATGGGCGCCGGCGCTCCGCCCGCCCCGCCCGCTCCGCCCGGCGGAGATCCACGGGGAGACCCGCTCTCGCAGTCTGCGCAAACGATAAGAGATTCATACTACTTCTACAGATCGGGTTTTATGCATGAAAACCATTTTAAACAATATACTTGTGAGACGTTATTTTTTTTACATGTTACAATAAGAATCTTACCGAGTGGACACTCTAGCCAATTTTTTTATGGAGTAATCTCAACGCTTAAACATTTTTAGTAACACCCGTAACTATATAGGTAGGTAAAAACATAGTAAAATTGATCAATATTCATGTCCGAATATTATTCAACAAATCTAAAACCCGTCACTAGCCATAAACCAATTTGTTTCCTACTTGCATTACAATATAAAAAGAAACAAACACAACGAATAAAATAAAAAAGTAGCCGTCGCGAGACGCCTGGCAGATGTGAGACATTATGTTATTTAGAGTAGAGAGAGAGAGAAGCGTCGTAACGGCGAGTGAGCGGAGTCTCAGCGGCGGAAAGAACCGAGGAGCCACGGAACTGCTCGAAGTTTTCGCATCACGGCATCAACAGTTGCTCTCACTCGCCAAGCGCGCCATTAGATGTTTCACATCAAAAAGTAAATGATGTAACTTAAAAGTACAAGTGTTTTAGTGTGTGTACTCACTGCGCAGCTTGGCGCGCGTCTTGGCGGGGCGGCGCGCGAGCGGGGAGGCGCGGCGCTCGATGACGCGCGCCTTCAGCCGCACCTTCAGCATGTTGGGCTCCGACGCTGCAAGGTTAGTGCACGCGCATGCCGGCGTTAGACAGCCTACCACACACTCAACACACACGCGCGCCTGTACTGTTGTTAGGGCAACACTACTCTCGGCCGACACCTGACTGCCAGAATGACAGCATTATGTCAACTATCATGCGAGACTATATCCGAACGATCCGAACCGTTATCATTTGAAATTCCGCGGGTTCTGCGTCTGAAGTCCTTTTATTGTAACCTATATTTTGTGATTAGACTAATAAAAGTTTTGTCGCGACGATATTAATAAGAAAAATGCAATTAATTCTAAAACAACTTTCGTGTTGTTTTATCTTATGATACGTTAAGAAACTCTGAATATCACACCACAGCAAGGTAAAATGGATGCACGGTAATGGTCCCATGGGGGTACTGACCTGTCTTCCGGAGCGGGAAGTCAGCGGGCGAGGGCTGGGGCGGGGCGGCGTTGAGCGCCAGCGCGAGCGGCGCGGCCAGCCGGTAGGGGTGCGTCGCCGTCGCGCCCGTCGACGTTATCGACTCCCCAGACGATGATTTCACTATACCCCTGCGATAATACATTACAATTCTGTTATTGCATACGTCAAATGAAATAACATGCATGAGGTATGCCTTCACCCGCAATAAGCAGGTATTTTTCCAGTGTCATTTAATTAATATCAATAACAAATTAAATAAATAAAATGTGAAGTATAAAATGGTGTCTGAATCTTGCTCCTATTTCCTATAATTTATGTCCCTAGATTACCAAAGATGTGGCATGCAGTGGCCTCTGCCTACCCTACCTACTGCGATGCAAGCGTGTGTGTAGATGAACTCACCAATTTCTATACGATGACCCAGGTACTGTTCCATTTGCGGTAGCTTGTTTTTTCTTTATAAATTGCTGAAAATAAAAAAAATATTAGCTGATATCTATAGTTTACAATTGCTTTAAATAAATCACAAGTCATACAGTCCAGTTTAGCCAGCTCTAAGCCCTGCGCCCACAGACCCAATTTTGTTGTTGGTATCAATATTTGATTAATAGCAGAAGTTACTGTATTAACTCACAGAAGAAGCACATTTTTAAAGAAATGTGATTAGTAACTGAATCTGGACGTGTGGTCGCTTAGCTTTTACCACAATAAAATAATCGTTAAGTATATTGACGCAGAGTACATTTTCAAAAAAGAGCGTTAGTCGTTAAAGAAAGTCAGAAGTTGTTCGAAAATAAAGAATTTGAATTTGAAATAACAGACAACCAGTAATATATCAGTAATCACACCAATTGAACCTTTGAGGACAGAGGGCGAATGCTTCCTCTAAATATCGGGATTTAAGTCAAGGGTAATTATAATTCACGCTGACCGTTATACAAACAGGAAATGCACTATCGTAAGTGTTGGATCCGTCATCCGTAGTTCATACCTGTAATTTCTGTTTCACTTCGGTGGAGGCGTTGGCGCTGTGTTCGTGCTTGTCCTTCTTGCGCAGGAGTTCGACACGGTCGCGTTCGTGCCTCTCCCGCGCCTCCCGCGCCTCGAGCGCCTCGCGCGCTTCACGTCGCGCCGCCTCTTCCATCGCCTTCTGTTGTTCCCATAACTGCAACAAGAGAAACTAACTTATAGCACCTAGGTTAGTAGGTACATAGTTAAACGATACAAGTAGAAAATTAAATACGGATGGGGCCTATCCCTAATGTGAGGATAAATTGCCATTTGTGACAATTTAAAAAAAAATCTATTTTATTTTTAACAATGGCATTCATCTATTTGTTTATGCAATGAAATACTAAAATATAAGCGCGAGGGCCACTAGTAATGCGGAACAAGTAAATGAAAATAAAATTACCATAATTTATTTATTTCAAATTCTTTGTCATCGATAATAAATGTCCATAAATATAAACCTACTAACTATTTCCATTTCTTTGCAGTTTGGACGCATACATTTACATACATTTGTTTCGGCGCCGGCGCACGTATCACATTACTGACTATTCACAAATATTCACAATTATCTACACCGTGACTGGCGTATTTTATTTTGTTCTAACATAAAACACGTTCATAGCTCTACGATGCTATGAAATGTAAACAACAAAGTATCGTTATATTAAAATGTTTTGCTGCCATACTCTATTTATACTTTGGAATTATACCGATTGGTAATAGTCAGGGCCTGTTAGAGACGAGTAACTCCCTATATAAATGCACCACGTTGTGCCCCTTTACTGTACAGCAAGTCGTGGACCATAAAAGACGATCTCAAAAAGGGTATTGAAGCTTTTGAGATGTGGGGATACAGATGTATGTTGAGAATAAGTTGGACACAAAAGGAAACAAACGAGGCCGTACTGCGACAGGCTAACCAGAAACGGAATTTTAGTCCATCATAAAAAACAGAAAATTTCATATCTCGGTCATGTGCTCAGGCACCAAAGATATCAACTCCTGCAACTTATTATGATGGGCAAGGTCATCGGCGAGAGGCGAGTTGGTCGCAGGAAGAAATCGTGGCTCCGTAACATACGAGAGTGGACTGGAATCTCCAACGCAGCCCAATTATTTCGCCTTGCACAGGACAGGACCGAATTTCAAAAGTTGATAGCCAAACTTCACTAGTTGGAGAGGCACTCAAAGAAGAAGTACCTACAGCAAGTGTTCATCTTTGAATGACGATTTGAGCCAATGTTTGAACCTGCACACCTACTGCCAAATTAACAGAAAGTTACTATCTACAACGGCATTGTATGACACTTTTGTAACTTCTAAAAATGTTAGGAGTGTTGCGTTCGACCGCTCGGCTATCATTAGGTATTGTATGGAAAATATTACTTTAAATTTTAACTTTATGTCATAATATGAAATATTCTATTTTAAAATCATGATAACTCCCTTAATTAGCATACTGAACGATATTTCACTGGTGACTAAGAAACAGTGAACAGGTGACCTCATTCGCGACATCTAAAATCATCAGTATTTACATGTATATCATAGTCGATATCAGTGAGTAAGGCGAGCTTGCGGCGTGCGTCATTGATGCCCGTGGGAGCATGCCATCTCACTTTCAGCATATTTATTGGAATGAAGAAAATATATTACAATAAACATAAACTAACACACCAAGTTATGACGAATGAATACAAAAATACGAACTATTGCAAAAATAAAAATTTGAATGCATCGGTAACGAAAAGCATTATCACTGGCTACGATAGCCAATAGAAGAAGGAAGATATTAACTTATATCATTATAGTGAAGAAGTAGAAGACATAGAGGAGGAAGGCTATGAATAAGCTACAGCCAACCAAAAGAAACTTGGTCCCATAAAAAGAACTTCATAAACTTAAACGACAATGAGATGAAAAAGTCTATCGATTCTCATTCACGTACCATATTTTGTAATTTGACTACACAGGACATGACTGTTAAGCCAATTAGGCGGTCGTTAATTGCTAATTAAATCATCCATCTTCTCATATCCATCTTATCTTGAACTGTAAAGAGCAAAGGGGTTCGGCAATAGACGCATACGGTATTTTCAAGGTTTTGGAATCTTCTATTTAACTTATGTTTTCCTTCGCAAGTCAATGAGAGTAGGTCTTCAAAAATTGGACACATTCCACGTCGGGTGCATTCCTTCGCTTACGATTACGTTTCGAGTCACTGTTATTTTTGTATTGGTTACATTGCCCGCTTATATCTGCGTGAGTTTTTTGTTTATTGTTTTATGTTCGAAACACACTGTATTAATATGCCATGAAGATTTTGTTGTTTCACCAATCCAGTGGTAATTTTTTATCATAAATCAAAGCTGTTTCATTCTTAGATATAAACACCAAAGTTGCGTTAAGTTAAGAGTCAAATAATGCGTTAAGAGTCTTTTTGACCCGAAGTTAATATCTTGTTGGGGGCCCAATGTGAAACTTTATATCGTTAAAGTTAATAAACAATTCTTATTTTCTATCTTAAAGCACTTGTGTGCTGAAAAGTTGGAGCAATCTTATGATGCGTTGAAATGTCATTTCAAATATACGAATCTTACGTGCAATCCCGTCGTACGATCCCACGACATCCAGCTTACAAAGTCGAGTCCGTTGGAGTTCTTATTTCGGACACTTTTATTATTCCACCTAAGTTTTATGTAGAGTATTATAACGCGCCGAGTGATCCGTCCACGTCGATCCCCGTCGCCGGTACTCCAAACCCGAGTGCAATCCCGACGAACGAGGTTAATGCAATTACACAAGCTTGTATGAATGATGTAATTAGAAGTCGTGGCCGCCATTCAGGTCTATTTATAGACGGCCGGTGACACACGGCACGCGTGTACAATCAGCCAACCAAATATTGTAGCGAAAATATGATCTATGACTATGGTGTTTAAGGAATACGTTTATGAAGCGTATTCACTTCACGAAGTAGTATAGGTCAAGTGCGGTCAATGGAACTAGGACTTCTGGTAAACACGTCGATAAATATACGTCCAAAAGATAAGATTAATTGATACAAGTAACTATTGAAAGGCCCTATGGGCCTTCCATACTATAGTATGGTAAGACTTCGTAAACCTTGCCGTCTTCCTTCAGTTTACGGCAAAACTAAGCCTCAGTAATATGTTAACAACTAAGCTGTTTATAAATTAAGCTCGATAAACAATAACAAAATTTACGAAATGCAGTCACAGGTATGAATTCCTTAAAGGGTTATTTTAAGAGGGTTCAATCCAGGCAGGCATACCATAAAATGAGGTAAATACAGGATAGTCCATCTTAAAAGTAAAAATCTCATTAAGGAAGCAATGAGTCGAATTGATTACAATATTTTTCCTGTTCATAAACAGCTACGATTTTCCTCTTACGGAAACCGAACTTACGAATATGCAATTGAACAGTAGGTTACTCCTTGTCACGTAGGCATACGGTGACACGATGAACCACAACATAGTAATAATGCCAGATACGTAAAACAAGACATCATATTCATATTGTCCAGAGACCACTGTATAATTATACCTATCCCTAAAATAAATATGTTGATAAGTAAGTATGAAGGTACGTATGACATATTATTTTAATCAAACTTTAGCGTTTCGAATGATGAATTACCAAAAGCACATTTTTAACTCTGAAGTGCAAACGATTAATCTATCTATGCAAATAAAAATGAATATTTTAACACGATGCGTTCCTTAACTATTGATGAGATTGTGATGACACTTTGTAAACTACGTTCTCAGAGGACCCTACGACTTCCGAGGACGCTCACGATGGTTGCTTGCCAAGAAAATCTATGTAAACTAAGTAAATAAAAAATAATTACTTTATAAATGACGTTGAAGTTCGTGTTTGGCAGTCTGATCAATTAATTTCATCAGCTTATTCCGTATCGAATTTCGAAAAAAAGGTTATTTTGTAAGTATTCACTTGGTTACATCGCTGTTCAATATTTCTATAATAATAACAACTCTACTTAGTATACTCCCACCAACTTATTACGGACACCGGTATAAGCGTCGCCGTTATCTTCACAAGCTGTTCAAACAATTACAAGTTTCATAATGACATCGACTTCTCTCATTTTAGTTATAAACATAAAACTTATAATTCGTCAAAGATTGATTCACCACCATCGCACCAGTCATATTGCTACAAAGCTATCATCCATACAATCACTCCCGGCCTTTTTGAAGTTGCCAAACAATGCAAACCGACCTATTTATATGGAAACAGTATATACAGGGTGTATCAGAAGTCCGAAATAATACTTTGGGTACATATACGGTAGCTCATATGTGGATGCTTAATGAAGACAGTTTATACCTAACTATCATAGTTTCTGAGTTGTGGACCTTTGAATATTTGTCACAGGTATCGTGTTCTGGCCTTTGGGTATCCATAACCCTATTTAACAGTGCAAACTACATTAACCAGTGGGGCCTATTAATATTCACAAAACAGAACATGCAAATTTTACATAGAACTCGAGATATTACGAGTTATAGAAATTGAAGACGAAAAAAAGTTGGAAAAACATGGTCGAATTTCGATCTAATTTTTATACCATTCTGTTGTATACCCGATACTGATACAAACGTGAAAGTATTATTTCGGACTTCTGAAACATCCTGTAGATGTTGTTGTATAAATATCTGTAAGAACTTCAAAAGGCTACCTTGAAGTTTAAAATAATATTTACGAAATACGGTAATTCCTGGGAAGCTATTATTGAAACGTAAATAGCGCATTCGTGTTGGTTTCGTAACCGCTTGTTTCATTGCGTGTTGGTTTATGGCAGTGGACTCGAAACCCTTAAATGGGCATGTTATCAGTACCAATTTTAAAGTAGTAAGTAATTGCTTATAAATTAAATAAGTGCTCAACATGTATCTGACATTATAGCTCAGTCAGAAAGTGGGGCCCTGTCACATCTTATTATCGCTACAAAGACTAATATTATTACAACTATAAATCTGTACCTAAGAAGCACATTAAGTCTACTTTATTTTGGTTTAAGTCATTCTCCTGACACCTTTTACGCAATTTTATCTTTGAGGTAAATTAATGCTTCTCAAGTACAGTGTTTAGTATTATAACTAGTAAAAGAAATGCATCCTTACACTTGCGAATTGCTTCTTTACCTTCAAATGGTGCATTAGTTGTTGTTCATGTTCCTGGGCAAGCTGCTGGCGCTGCTGCTGGAAGTGCTGCAGCAGGATCTCTTGCTGCAGCTGCTGCTGCTTTTTGAGCTGCAACGTTAAGCTGTATATTAGTGACGTCACTTCATGAATCATCAAGCTTGTTAGCATCAAACAGCGCGATTTATATTAGATGATCACAGCGAGCACGAGCGTCAAAATTACACTTATGGCACGAAGTATGTCGATTCTGTCTCTTTCCCTCCTATGAAACAAGACAGTGAGTGAGCGACTCGGTGTCACACAGGTCTAGTCCCGGCATGCGTGCTAGCCATGCAGGTGGGATTTGAATTACTGTCACACGGATATTGACCTAAATGTTGGTGAACTATGTTAATAAATAACCAGTGCTTTTCGTTTAAATCGAATACATAATATGATAAACTAAGCCTGCTGTTTAAAATGTATGTTAACAAGGTTTTATAGCATACATAATTTTACAATATGTATCTATTATATAACTTAAAGATGGTATAATGAAGCATTAGTATAAATTCATATGATATTATTACTTATGTACCTATTCAGATATCCTTGTTAGTTTATAACATGAGAAGGCTATATACATATAATCACGGACACCTAAATAAGAACTACCTATAAATGTTATTTATTAATTAAATTAATAACATAATGAATTATTGCAATTATATTAGATTACAATGCATTTTATTTACAATGACCACCCATCCCTAACATTGTTTTATTAATTTGAAAATTATACACAACATTTTCCGTGCCATATTCAACTCAAGTGATGTAATTACCAGTGTGTTTTGGATAAAGCTGTCCAAATATTTGTCCGTTACGTACTGTCTTGACATCAGCGTGGCCAATCACCTGTTAGGGACTTAACAGCTTTTTAAGCTTTCTCTTCGTCCACCAATGTTGGCTTATGTAAAAACTGGTTCTGGCGAAACCAGTCATCAAAATCTACAAGACGGGCTGTCAACTCCATGCTCCGAGATACATTTGACAGTATTGGCTCAAACATTTCGACTTTGGACATCGCTCTTTGAATGAACCGTTCGCGCACAATCACTGAATATGTCACCGGCAACGCTGTTGTAGGATCTAGAACAAGTTTTGATAGCATACGAAAACCGAATTGAATGTCAAATTTCCAAACATGGTTTTACCAATGCTTTCGAAGCTTGTGCTATAAGCCCACAGGAATCATAATTGTATTGAGACTCACTTGCAACAGGAAACTATTCTCTAATGTCTGTTTCGCCCGCTCAGCTATATGGTTCTTTCTTGGGTTCTGATTCTGATAAGAGAGATGAAACTTCATGTAAGACACAGTCGACAGTCGAGTGGGGGGAGGGAAGGGTTAGTTCTTAAATTTTGAAACCGATATCATCTGACAGCTCCTCAGGGTGGAAGCCAGGTGCGGTTTAATCTGATCTCCAACTTTTTTAAAGAGAAAGAGCTTTGCGAACAATCAAAATATTTCCTCCCGATAATCTACGGACTAATAAATTGTATTTTATTTAATTCTATGCACGTTTATAATCGCTCCTTCCGTTTTCAGGGAGAGTAATAACCTTGATGCGACGGAAGCGTGCCGAACCGTAAAAATCCCATCGAACCCGCGCGGCTCGGGCCGCGTCCGCGCAATATTTCTGGCGTCGCGCGTATTATTTTCGTTCGATGGTGAAAAAATGGCGGGCGGCTGGAATGCGCGTGCGCCGGGAATAGCGCGCGCAAGCGGATGTTTTGCGCGCGCCGTGGGCGGCGGCATCGCCCAGGGGAGCCCGGCCGGCAGCGCTCACCAGCACTTCCTCTACCGAGTTCTTTTTAATTACACGTCTCATTGCATTTTTTCTCGTGCGCCAGACAGCTGGGGATTGCGACGACCTAACGACTATAAGTGGTAATCGAAGTTGTCTTCTACGTTGGACATATTCTGTATTGTTTCTATCAATTGCTAATCAAATCATGAGCATATGCTACTTTGAAGTCGCGGACCAAATCATGAGCATATGCTACTTTGAAGTCGCGGACCAAATCATGAGCATATGCTACTTTGAATATAGAAATAAACAGTGCAACTATAAAGAATCACACGTTACAATGACTAATAGACTCCCAGGCGCCTCGAGGGAATTGAACAGGAGAGAGGTCTCAAGTTGTCCAATCTTTATTGATTTAATCGATCACTACAACTCCACTCTACATTGTAAATTGTATTTAAAAGACGATAAATAAGAAATAAATGTCTTTAACAAAGCTGGTTTAAATTATCTTAAAGCTAGCAAGGCTCGGGCCCACTGGCCCCCTGGCACTACTATGCCTTTTATTATTTTCGTGAGAAAATGTAGTTTTAATTCTACACAGAACGTTCCTGATCGTATCCGGAATTTAATCTATCCTCCTAATACTACCTTTAATTATATTTTTATTCTAAAGTGTTATTTAATGCCACTGTTCCATAAGTACATTAAAGCGAAAATAAATGAGTGTCGTAATAGTAAATAAATTGATTTATACGACTCGCCATAATATAATGTTAAAACTAACACTATATTAGATTCAAAGAAGTAAGTAGGAAGAGTTCGGTCAACTATAAATACTAAACTCTAAATTAAAAATCATTATAAAACTTTTGTTCTACAAAACCATCCTATATAATTGGCGTACATCTATTTATAAAAATAAATGTACGCCAATTATATAGAAAAGTTTTGTAGGCTTTCTATAAAGAAAGCCTGTGTGCCTATGTGTTACATGCGTTACATGTTTAGAGCGATGTAACTCTACCATAAATTACTACGTTCGCTAGTAGTCGCCAGTCGCAAGCGTCTACGTTAAATTTTTGCATAGTAAATTGTAAGTTAACAATGGTACAGGTATTTTACGTAAACGGTAGCGATTAGCGCGCGTCAGACTCTTGGTAGAGCCAATTTTGCGTTCGCACACATATATCCTGGTATTTATAGTTGCGCACGCGCCGGTCCACGTTTATAAATACCAAGTAAAAAATAATTTGTACGCCGAGGCGGGCGGTCGCAATATTTCGGAGAAAGGTCACGGTAACGTACCGCCGCCGGCGCAGTGCACGCCGCGCCGCGCGTTCACCTGCTCCTTTCAAGCCCTATATACAACGCAATTCAGAATAGGAATAACAGACTTCCTTCTCCCTTATGTTGTGTTTATCTTTAGATCGAAGTGAGATCAATAGTAACTGCTGATTTTAGAACTGCGTTGCGCCGAGTTATGAGGAAAACTTAACACGTCCAAAATCTTATTACATAACGATAATAAGATATTTGTGACTTCGCATATTTGTTTAGAATAAGTCTGAGAACGTGTATTTTAAGTACCTATACCCATTTACAATCACTTTGCATATATATGGTGAGTGTATAAACAAACAAACTATAACATTATGTGTCTCTACACTATGACGTTACATACACTTTACATTGTTTCGGAGAATGTTAGGTTCCTATAGAAACAAATCACCATCGGTCAGAGCCACGATACGTTTTATGAGGAACAAATGACGAGCTAACGGCATATTGGGAGCGTTGCTTACGAAACTGCTTTAGGGGACAGTTTTAACTAACGTTATGTTGTTAGCGTGAAAAGGCGTTTCTTGAATATAAGAATCGGGCATAGTAGGTAACCTCTGAAGATTTTCGCATACAGGTAAGTCAAATTATTCCTTAGTTAGTTTATCTACTATGATTTGTTGTGGGTAAACTAGTTGTAATGTGTCTAGTTGCTCTCATTTCGCTATAAATGTTGTTCGCTCATTTATAACTAAGTCAATACATTTAGTAGAGATATAGCAAGAACGTTCATAAACTTATTGGTACCTACACACTTAATCACTTTAAGAAAAGCCTTATATTGATTACATGTAGGTATACTACAGTATAAATATATCAGATAGAATTATATGACTATATTCGCAGCTATTAAATATTCATAATGGCAAAACAACAAAGTACCTACCAGCTATAGCGCTATTTATAGATTTGATGACATAACGTATGTAGCAGGACCACATTGTATACACTATTCATATATATATATATATATATATACATACATAGATACACGTGTCTTAAAATAAGATGTTGTATGACTAAACCTACCGTGTCTAATCGTTTTTTTTTTTTTATAAATGGAATAGGTGTGTCATAGTATGTTTAGATCATATAGATAATATACTAGCTACCTTTTTAACCAAAATCTACATTTTCTATAGACGTTCCTACGCCATCAGCCGATTTTTTCAGGTATTCAAATTCAATTAATTAGGGTACGTGGATGTTCGCTGTCAGATCATCAGTTGCGAATTAAATTATATATTAGAACAGGTAAACGGAGTAGTAAAGCCTTATCAGAATAGGTATTGGAGGAAGACTATTAACTAAGTTATCAAGTAATAGTAGTTTATCAGCTAAACAGCTAACAGCTAAACGAGACTCTACAATTATGTCACTATAAGGTATATATACCTAAATACACAATAACAATACACCACCTCGTCGGAATATTTATTTATCTATTATTCTTAATATCTCCTTTACAAGTCTAAAATTTACTGACCTTAACAAAAAAGAGCTTTCTCCTATGATAATAAGACGTAAAAATACCTCAAAAGAATCCTAACACTTAAGAGAAATTCCGATAATCAACGAATCTTATTGGTGCGTCGGTTTCCTTAACATAGGTTAAAAAAAAGAATCCACCGATGGCGGTAAAGAGCTGTCCTGACCTGCATGATCTGGTGGTGGAAGCTGGCGTCCGCGAGGGGCAGTCGCGGCGCGTGCGGCGGTGACGGCGTGTGCTGGGGGGACCCGTCCGCCCCACCGCCACTCTCGTGCGCCATTTCGGCTGGGAACAACAGAATATACCAGTTAAAAATGACACGAAAAAACGGCCGAAATCTAGGCACTGTTTTGTATTTTTTGTGATTCTATTGTGTCTAGACAATAATGTTTTATAAAAGGGTTATAGAGTTAGGGAATTGCGAAAACATTGGGTTTTTTTTATCCGGGCCCTAATTCGGCCCAGCCCGCGTGCTAACCTCTGATGTGGGGGTCAGAGTCCTTAAATTATGCCTTATAATAAATGTGTAAAATGAGTTTTTCAGTTTTAGAACATTGGTTTTTCTACTCCGAAGCAATGGAGGAACTTTTTAGAAAAAAAAAATGACAGGATAGGTACAATATCGAGGACATAAGTAATATCCCAGTTTTTACAGCATATTACATTAAGGCGAAATCTTGCTTCAAATACGTGCAAACCTGTAACCGATTCCTTAGACATTAAGGACACGTCACGAATGAACCTAACATACTTATTATAGCTAACGAAACACCCATTTATGTCTACCTGTGACCTAAATAACTTAGCATAGCCTAGGCAAGGAACGGGGGGTGTCCTAGATGTATCCGTATAAAAATATGGATCCGTTTACTGTTGAGTTGAGTGCCACTTAAGATAGTTACCTAGTACCACTTGAATTGCACATCGTTAAGAGGATTTATTTACGCGTCCTCAGGTTTGTAGGTTAGACATAATATTACGTTATTAGAAATAGGTTTAAAGCTAGATTTTATCATTTAAACACGTCTTAATAACGATTACTACGAACAAAACAATTCGTCTCGTAATCATCGTAGTATCGAAAATTATTTCAATAGACCTTCGTCCTAATTCCTTCCAAGAAGTCAACAGTCACCTACAACACAATGTAGGTCGCTACAGGAAACGGGGTTGCGAGGAGGGGGCCCTGGGGGCGCAGGGGCTAGGCGAAGGACAACAGAGAGGGAAAGGACATTTTAGGTTCTTTGGTGCGACAGTTATTTATAGAAACGGCTATTCTTAGCCGAGCTGATGGGCCCGGGCCTGAGGAGTTAGGAGCCGCTCGGAGGTCGGTCTCGATAAAGGCCACAAGGATTTACAAGATGGCTGACATACTATATTTAGCACGTAAATTACTTTATCGTTATGGGATATTATTATAACGTTTCCCCCAAAATGAATTGAACATTTCATCTATGTATCCGGGCTTATACGAAATTATTCAGATCACACGCTATGTTTAGTAAAATTAAAAAGGAAATTTTAATAAGTACCAACCTACATATTCTAAAGTTGAAAGAATAATAATACATCATCATCACGCCTGTATTCCCCGAAGGGGTAGGCAGAGGTGCACTGTAGTGCGCCCACACTTCGCCGATGTATTTTGGTCCCAATGTAATAGGGGGCGAGCCTATTGCCATTATACCGGGCACATTCCCCCTCAATACGGGGGAGATTTGGGCCATAGTCCACCACCCTGGCCCAGTGCGGGTTGGTGAACTTCACACGCCTTTCTATAGACGCGCAGGTTTCCTCACGATGTGTTCCTTCACCGTTGAGCAAGTGGTAATCATTGTTGAAAATGACATTCGCACATGAAAATTATCTCAGAGGTGCGGGCCTGGGATTTGAACTTGTACCCCTTACGTTCAAGGCGGGCGTTTTTGCCCGCGAGGGTACCACTGCAGGACTGAGTTGAAAGAATATGACAAATTAAAGCTGTAGGGATCGCACAACCCAATTATGTCCAGTGCACATGTTGTACATACAGAGTACATACAGTATCTCGCGCGGCTGTATTATACACAGCTGTGTACATGTGGCTAGTCATTATTAATCATGTCCAGGCCACAGGGCGCTCGCGGCTCCGTTAATTATAACTTGTCCTGTATATTTTCATGTAACAGTCTTAATAATATAAGTTTCTTTTTATTTATGAAAATCCTGACAATTACAAAATGATGAAAATGATTGGGTTGGAAATTCTACTGTCTTCAGTAAGCTATCGATATCGCACCTTTAAAAGTATAGAGACCCATTTTGAAATTTTAGGATTTCGATTATAAATCTTAAAGAGTCGTTCTAACGACTATTTTTCAACAACATTATTTTTGAGTTAGGTCTCTATACTTTTAAAGGTGCGATATGATCGCTCTCAGTCTCATCTAGGGATCTTTTTAAATTAGGGAGACCTAAATCCCCGACCCAGAACCGTTCACAGTTAGCCTGGTATTGAATTATTCAACCAAATGAGCGTTGAGAGCTTATCTCTAGGGGCATTAGGCAGAGCTGCGGTACATAATTAGAACTTTAATTTTAGAGATATTTAGGTTAGACACTTTGGAGATAGACATTCGAAATCAAGCTACCGAATTGAGATTTTAATCGCATTATTTAATTTAGACCGGTTTTCGCTAGCCTATTCAATAAATAATTTCGTCTGACACAGATAAAATTAAATTGAGACGAGTTTTGTATACTTACTTATTTATGTTTATTTCCAGTTCAAGATACTTAACTAATTCTAAAATTATTTTACGAAGAAATAAGACCTCTTCTAGTATACGTAGTAGCTCGTTACGTTACTACAGACAGTTTTGTTTGTACTACGCTACGGGACAGCTACGCGTTTCGAGGGAGTTACTACGGCTACGGGCGTAGCACTTTCTACGCGTCTACGACATCTCTACTACTACGCTCGCTCTATTTGAGATGCGTCATTTCCGTAGGCGCTACGGAAATGAAATCTGTGAAGTCATTTGAATTGCTTTCATGCGCGACTATGGGTGTACGTACATGTAGAAGTACATTTATGACACAGCAAAATAAATTCTAATATGACCAGTTTTATTTTAAGAAAGTAATATTATTATGTATCGTCACAAAGGAAAATATTCTCTCTCCAAAAATACACTCACTCCGAGGTTGTTAAACTTCATACCTTTTGGATAAAATATTGTTTTATGAATGCCAACGTGTAATTGCAACAAACATTAAATGCATCAGCATATATAATTTTTCGGTTAAACGCAGCTAGATCTGTTTTGCACGTCTCGTATCCGGGTCGCGAGCACTCTGCGACTTTGGCCAGACCTTGGCAAAGCCTCCATCTGTCATTACAAAACAGACGATCATAACAGCAGGAGTACAACAAAGCTACAATCAACAAAGCCGGTCTCCCCCCCCCCCTCACTTCCCCTCCGGACCGCTTTTTATATTTAGAACACCCGGCAACTCGCCGCGCGACAAGTGAAGGACGCGCCCCGCCCGCGCCCCAATATCACCCTCTCACTCGCACTCGCCACACAAAAGCATCGGCAGAGTGAGACGGGACACAATGCAGAGCGAAATTATTGAGTGTTAAAAATAGAACACACACGCGAGCTACGAAACGTGACAGAGTCGAATTATTTTATCAATTTGCGGAAACATTTTTTGTGTACGTACACTATTTACCTAGCTTGTTTGTGTGTTAGGCTGACACGCGAGCGCGCCTCCTACTGCTGCAATGCATCAAAACAAAATACTCAGTATGCAGTGTAGATAGGTACCTACTCACCAATACTTGCAAATCTTGCAAAGCAACAAACATGTCGATTTCGTGATTATAGACTTATGAATATTGTTTTGTTTCGTCAGGAATCAAGTACAAATACGTAATGTTTATTTACTGGCAAGATCAACATGATGATCTGCCGGGCACTGGGTGATGACGTGGAGACCATTCATTGATACGTCATTGGCACTATTTCTGGTAGCTATAGTGACACACAATCCGCTGATGACGACTTCGCTTGATCGTCAAACATAATGTCATTCGATAATGGCGGAATTAAATTTCGAGTTTCGACCATAGCACTATTACACCGAGACGCCCCGCGCCGGATCTTGATAGTTGCTAACATCTAGTTAGCAACTCAATTGCAGTGAAGTCCATTATTTACTCTATTCTTAAAAAAACATACACGTGCTACATCACTCTTATCTACTCGTAAACACCGCTTACTAATTTAAATACAATCAATGTTCATTATGCAAAACCATCACAACAATCGTAAAAATATTTATCATACTAAGACCAAACTATTAAGTGAGGCTAAGTATAATTTCGATGGCCGCTTTTATTTTTTTCGTTTTGAGTGTCGGCAGAGTTGATATGTACCTACTTAACTTACACGTGCTCCGCTAGTAAGGTGTTGAAGTGAGTCGCCTTTGTTATGTTAATCGCTGTCTGGAGTTTTCGACGCGGATGTTATACGTTAATTTAATACTCCATTACCAGTTAAATTTGTATTTGAGCAAATGGTGTCAACTATCAACGCATATTAACTCTACATACACGATCCATCGAGTCGATTTCATATTCACTCGTGTCTTTTAGAACGTTATTTACTTGGGTGATTTTTTATATTAAGATCTTTTAGTGTCGATCCTGCAACAAACTAAACTACACTAAGCTAAGCAGATTGATGCTCTTCTGATGTATAAGTTAAATGACAAAAAATATTACCGTCACACGTAGCCAGCTTGTAGTTTGTGGTCAACTGATTTGACATCAATATTATAATTACAACAGAATGCTTTAGCGATGCGTGTAATTGAACATTTTTTTTTCATTTAGTATCAACAAAATGTCACCTTGAACGATAATGGCACGCCGTACGACATAATAATGTATATTTGGTATACAATAAGTTTATGATAAAGACAGAAAAACCCGAACTACAATCTGATCAAACATATCCATCGAAGAACATATAAAAATGTACAAAATCCTTTAAATATTCATCGTTTTTGATGGATTCTCTTTTAAAATGGGGACCCCTATTTGATTACACGATTAAGTACTTGTCTGGGTATCGACAGAAATGAGTGAATCTCATACCTGATAGTATGGTATGGATGGGAATTAAAAACCTCAAATGTAAAAACTATGATGTACCGTATCCTATGGAAGCTTAGCACTCGGACCTGTTACCAGAAATAACGTGCCATAAAAGCCATCTCCTCACCCGTTCCACATTCAAAATCGTACCGCTTCTATTTCTGTATATGTAAACTGTTTATTTCTCTATGCGCGTGCGCCGCCAGCCATTCTATTTTCAAATGGCTAAATGCAACCGCCACCGGAAAGATCAGAAACGGATTATGGTCTTATTTCTTTTATGGTAAGAAAATACACGACTATTTTGAGGTTTAAGGTTCTATTTAATTTGGGCGTGAACAATGATCGGCAGTACTTAATGAAGTATCTTAGAAACGTGTTATAAAAAAAATATTGCTTCTTTAACAAATTACCCAGTTAGAAAAGCTATCGGAAATGCTGCTCCTCGCGTCGCCATCTCCACACTTTTCAAAACACTCTCAATGACAGCATCCTGATGACGTAACCCATACCGAGGAGTAACTATAATCCGTAATATTAAGTTTAGTTCAATGAGAAGACCAAATAGGTACAAAATTCAAACATTTTGTCAAACTATCGTAGAGACGACGAAATAACCTTTGAAATGACATTATGAAATTTGCATGTAATTATTCCAAGGCTTTTGGAGGTCAGATAGCACAAAATATATTTTTCAAAGTTAGGTAGGCGGATATTTAAAATGCAAACAGCCACTTCACAGTGTGCCAGAGAAACGCCGCATAATTATATGATTGCGTGTAAAACATAACATATAGTAACAGTAGGTAATTATTCAAACAAAAGGGTGTTTGCCTGAAAACGTTAGATGCTGCGTGATAAAGCGCGCGCTAAAAATAATATTAGTAAAAATAGTTTGCCGAGTAGACGTTAGTCGAGGAACATTTCGGGTTGAAACATACGATAACCAGCATGGTGCGCACGCGACGCGATACCGCGGCCTGTTATATAAATACTGAGTAGTTACGCGTAGAATCATTTAAACTTCAGGGCGTTTTTACTAAACACAGAGACTTGTCATGATGATATTTGGGAATCAACAGTTTCTAGAAAAGTTTACAGATTCGGATAAAACTTGAAGAAAAAATAAGAGGCTACAAACGTTTGAGATACCACAATTGATAAGAATTAATTTCAGTACGAAAAGTCTGTAAATTAGCAAGTCATTTTATCACCTCCATCATCATCATTTGCCTTACCTTGTCCCATTATTTGGGGTCGGCGCAGTATGTCTTTTTCTTCCATTCATCTTGCTTTTCCGTCATACTGACATCCACTCCGATCTCATTCATATCGCCCTTTATACAGTCCATCCATCTTTTCTTGGGTCTTCCTCTCGCTCTATATCCGTCCACATTTATACTCATCACTCTTTTAGTCACATGATTCTCAACTCTTCTCATCACATGTCCAAACCATTCTAATCTCCTACTTCTTACTTTTTCTGTTATGGGCGCCACTTTTATACTACCTCTGATATACACATTTCTCACCTTATCCATTCGCGTCACTCCACATATCCATCTCAACATTCGCATCTCGGCAGAGTGGAGACGTTTCTTTTCACGCACTTTAGCCGCCCAGCATTCTGAGCCGTACATAATCACCGGTCTTATAACCGATTTGTAGATTCGGCCTTTTACTTTTAACGGCATTTTTGGATCACAAGTAGTGCTGGTAACCTGTCTCCACATCTGCCATCCTGCATTTATTCGTCGCTTTACATCCCGATCTACCTCTCCGTCATGTTGGAGTAACGAACCGAGGTACTTGAAGTCTGAGCAAGCTGGTATTACGTTGTTATCTATCGTTATGGGCACCGCACTGGAGACACCGCCGAAATCACAGGTATTTTATCACCTCCATACAAGGGTACAATGGGTAGCTATAATTAAGTAAGATATTGTATAATATCGGCGGATGACTGCCGTGGGTCAAGTCCGGGCCTGAAGTGCGTCAGTAAGCGCCGATAAAACTATTCTGGTGGTATCAATTTGTTGACATAATATTGTCTCGTCGGCTGATCGGGGCGTGCTACTTTCCTGTTTTTATGCAAATATCGGTACTAAGTGTAGTTAAAAAGTGACCTATAGACAGTTTATTTACGGCACTAACGAGCTTTATTATCAGCAGTATCATGAATATAAGTATTAATAACGAAGCAGTGTTAAAAACGTACGAGGTTCGGCAAATTGACGATAAAACGTTATTAAGTTCCGCTAGTCGTCTAATAGTGAGATAACTTCATAAAATATAAACGTGCCAGCATGCAACATCCCCCCGTATCTATCGCTCGCCGTGTTTTAATAGCAAGTTCCCGCAAACCAGCGCGCGCACTATTGCACTACGCAACCGGAACGAGTTTTACAATTATAACTTGCATATAATCATAGCAGGCTAATCTTTTGCCATTAGCTTGATTATGAGTATTAAAAGGGATTATCCTATCTTTAACATAGACTTTGCGAATAAAGAGGTTGATATCTACTTGGTAACCGTAAATAAACTAATCGGTTATTATGGACCAGCCCTCTTCTACAAATAGTTGAAAGTGTCCAATCTTCTGTAAACACTTTACTTATTATAGGGAACAGGATGTTTAAGGTTTTATGAAACGCAGCTTAGGAACAAAATAACTGTCTGTCTTCTAGTTTCCACAAAAATACAGATACAGAGACTAGAAATACAACACTAGCGCAATGATGAGACGAAACATCTCGATTGTAGCTGTTCAGCGAGGGATTTATCGATTGTTTATCGAATCCGCTGCATTGTTGCATATTTATTGACGAACACGCTCGTTATAACACAACTAGATATATTCAAATGAGCTGCACAAACACGTAAGTTCCAACAAGATTATATTTGCAAAAGCAATAACAAACTAGTTCAGGTGGTAAAGATATATTTATGGATTTTGAAAACGAGTGCAGCATTTAACTTTGTATAATGATGTACTAAAATCTTCCGATCTATTGTGAATTGTATGTATTGTGACTTCGCTAATAATATCAGATACCACATAATAAACAGGGTGCTAATTAGAAACTCATAACTCCAAATAAATGTCTAGAAATTAAAGTAGATACATAATAACGAATATTGGTGCTCGCTCGTGCTATAGATTCTGGTTATTGCAGTGCGCAAGTACCTCAGGCACTATCACAAACACTCGGATTATTTACATTAAATAGTTTCGATACACAACACACTCCCGCAAGACTTATAAAGGAGCAAAAACTAATAAAAGCAACGACCGGGCAACCTTTAGTGTTTTGATTGTAATTTGATCAAAGAACGTCAAAGAGGACTTGACGTAGCATCTATCAAATATGTACAAATACTATTTCGAGTGAATAAACAAGCAATTTATTATATACATATATATTATTTAATAAATAAACGACAATATCAGTATATAATATTATAAATCCCATCGTGCACCAAACAAACAATTAACATATCAGGCAAAACCCCGTATACGACACACACGTGTAAAAAATAGGCCAACACAACACATGCACGCAATAATTTACGCCTATTGGGGCAGATACGCTGCGCAGGAGTGAATCACGGCTATAAATAGCCGATATATAATTAGTACACCATACAAAGGCTATCGTAGAGGATCCTACTCGGATTGATTGAGTCATGAGCTAACGCCCTTTGTTTGGTAGTCCACAAACGAGTTGGATTGTGCATCACTTTCAAATTATGTCTTTTGAATGTCGGACAATGCACATTGTAACGTTTCAATTTAATTAATAGCGCCGGGCCTAAATGCCTTCTTGTTCTCATTTGAGGACTTGAAGTTCTTGAAGTCCTATATGCGTCTCCTACGTTAGCCGTCTAAAACTCGTTTTGAAATGTAATTATTACTTAATAAAGATACTAGTGTCAAGTAGCTATAGTATCGAATGTGTATTATTTATAAGATTACCAAACGATCACTTATTTATACTGCACCCTTTTAAAAACATCTGCTTCAAAAATAAACTCGCCAAAGGTGTTTGACTTGACACTTGTCTCCCTGTCTGTGACGAGTCAACGCTCCCCATTCACTTGTTCAGCGAACAAGTTGAGGTTTTTGTTAACCTGCCCAGACCTGTATCCAATGCACACAAAATAGAGTCGTACATCTCCCCCGCTTCGCATGGTTGCTCTATAAACAGCCGCCGCATACCGTCCTACGTTATTTTTAGACGAGGGGACCTAATTCTGGAATCACCGACTCTTGGTGTGTTTTTATGATAAACTTTTAATAGATGAGCGGTTATGATGTTTGGATACATTTAGGTTAAGTAGTTGGTTAACTAGGTTGGATGATAACTTGGATGCTACATGAATTTTTATGTTCTGTAAGTAGGTATGTATAGTACAGTATGTAAGAATAGCGCGACATTAACAATTGTAATACCTACACAAACTTAATCAGCTAAAAAAACTAAATAGAGTGAAAATCAACTTCTGTATTTTGCACATTTAAAGCACAGCTGCAGAAGACGATGAGAACATTTGATAAGAGCAATGAAATATTTTGTTAGAATACCCAAATATAATACTGCGGTAAAATATCTTATGAAAAATCCGTCTTTGGATATCTAAATCGTCATGCAAATCAAGATAATTTTAGCCCACCTTTATAACACAAAATTTGTTAGTGGCTACTACACTCGAGCCCTCGTGAGCCCGCCGGACATCCACATTTGATTGTTTTGCAGCTCAAACCTCAACAATGGAACTACCTCACTTCAACAATTATCGGTAGACCCCACAAAAAGAGAACTTAACGAAATAATGTGTGTTTACTTACATCGTACACTCGATTAAACAAACTGCAATATCTTGTATGTACACCGCTATTAAATACATTACTTTACATGTAACACATCAGAGTTGTATACGCGACACACTTGAAATGCCTTACTACAAACCGAATACGCACTCAAACCTGTTCGTTGCACCAAAAATATCTAGCAAAGGACTGAACCACCCCGGGGCGGAGGGGAGGGCCCATGGTTATTTTTGCCCAACAAAGAGTGGAATAAGTTGACTTTAAAAATAGCTCGGTCGATACTTTCCCACTGGCTTTACCGGGAGTTACACAAGGATCTATTTTCGGACCTGTGTTGTTAATGGTGAATGCCGATAACAAATTCCAAGTTACAGTCGGGCTTATATAAACTTGTTTTAGTTTATTAAAGATCGTGAGCTTTTTAGAACGAGAATAAATTTCGTGAGTTGTGAAAGTTAGGTTATTTTGGTTGCGTTGTTTAATGCCAAGACTACTGAAGTCGAGCGCTGGATATAAGTCTCACCTTGAATGAATTAATTAACTTAACTAACATTATAATTACCACAAAAACAATGACTGTTTACGTATACCTACGAGTCGAATATTGACGTTGAATATTTCAAAGTATTTTATGACTTGCAATATTAATAAATACAATTAGGAAGGCATTATCATGAACATAATAAATTTATTGGAAATGCTGTACCCGGTAACTTGAGGGCAGTCTTAGAACGTGGCCTTTTAAATCGGCCCATATGATACTTGCTCAAATTGATAGGCATTTTGTTAACATTTGTGTTTGTAAACTAGCCCTTCAATTTGTAGAAATTTTATATTGCCGCTTTGTAAATGTGTAGGCAATAATTACAGTAGTAGATACTTTTAATGAGACCAATATGAAGCGCACTCATCCGGGATCAACGGCATAATTACATGTCTTAAGCACAAGCAAGGTCAGACTAGAGTCAATAAAACGGTGACTAAGCCAGGCACCTTCATCTGAGGTTACCATGACCAAGTTTACCGGTATCGTTGAACTTAAGTTACCAAGCTGCTAATAACCCTTATGACCTAAAGCTCGATTCTGTCTATTCATAAGTGTATAGTTAACTTACACGAACCTCGACTGCGATACCATAACTATAATTAAATTAAGTAAAAAATAAACGTGATCAAAGAGTGTCGGGCGCGCTTGTTTCCACAGCCGGCGACGGAACGAGTTCTGCTATTATGTACAGAACCGTATCGTATCTACCTATATATGTTTATGTGGTTAACAAATTGAAATCAATAATAGGGTTGACAAATTGAAATCAATTTTCTGCTAATCTCGAAAGACTGAATAAAATTGTTAGGTAAACTTAAAACCCAAAGCCTTAGCAGGTAAAATAAGTATACAATTTAAACTCAAAACCTTCACATTTTTGATAGGAGCAGTGTTCTGGCCATGCATGGTTTAAGAATGATGGAAATTGGTTTACTATTTACATGTTGGGCACGCAAGTATATGATAATGTTTTTTTTATGAAGTTGCCAACCCTACGCGAGTGTTATTTTTATTCGCAACTTATGCAAATGGCGGGTTCGACAAGTGTTCAATAGTTCCAATACAGGTATTGTTTTATTTATTTGTAGCGCTTCGCTACATTTTTTATTTTTTAAACTGGTTTAGTTTAGAAGTAAATATATAATGCTCTATATTTAGAACAAGAATTATTATCTCTACAAAATGCTGTATACATTTTATGACACTTATACATTGTTTAGGATTTCAAACTTCTGATTGCATTTGGTTACTTTATTCGTTAAACTAGGTTTTCTGAGCACAAGCCAGGGTCAGCCTAGTATGGGAATCAAAAGGAAATAATTTCGATTGAAACTTCTCTTTGGAAACAATTATATATATATGATCAAATCAAATTGTATGGTCTATATGTCGGGTAGCCCGTGGCCTGTGGCCCGTGGCCCGTGGCTAACAAGGTGAGGTTATCGCACGCCGTGAACGCGTGATTGCAACCCGCTATAATGAGCCGCGCTGAGTGATGGGCGGAGTGCGCGCGCGGGCCACACACCACACGGTCATCACATCACTACGATGGGAACACATGAGCGAATCAGGGGCCGTCGCACAACGATGACCATTCATTGCTATTCTATGAAATATCATGATGATTGTCTGTAATTTAACAGATATTTCTGTGTCTAGCTTTTATGGGTGTATGTTGTGCTGACACGCAGCGGCCAGTGCCCATTTAAAACAATATAGATTTGACAGAGAGGATGGTCTGTAAAAGGCAAGTCTGGTTCTACTCTTCCTGTTCTGCCCTCAATAGACGCAAATCGTCACTTCATCAAGACAACATAAAGAATTAAAATGACATGTTAGGTGTATCATCGCTGACGATAGCAACATCTAAACGCGATAATGGCTGTCCGCACAAAAACTCAGTTATGTTTTAATGGCGAACGACGCCCGATCGCGGTACCACTGTGAACTGTAATTAAAAGAGGTAACGACAATCCATCCATACAACTATGTGTGTAATTAACGAGTGGTTTTTATGGTGTCGTAATAACGTGTATAAATAGTGTCAATGACGTTTAAACTTTACACCCTCCTGCTACAATAATAATAATGATAAATGATACCATCATGTTCATATTTTTACATAGATTACCCACTAGAAATTTAAGTCTAGATTAGTAGTCCTGTTAACCCCCAAAACTTCAGATCTAAAATTCACTTACCTACTACTAACTTAATGCGTGTAGTAAGCTTACACTAATATGTATTTGCATGGCCAAGTTGAGGACCGAGCGCGAAACCTTTTAGTAACGCAGGCGTTCCCTCTAGCTACTCAACGATTGTCACACTCGAACTGTGACATTATCGTTACTTAGCCAGCTCTAGGTGATCTCCTCCTGCTCGCTAAGCACTGTCTATCGACAATTTGAACCCTGTCGTGTCTACCCATTTTGTCGAAAACTTTAACATGAGATGACTAATGAGCTCATGTTAGGCCGGTAGTTAAAGCTGGATGGGACGTCATTTACTCGATAAATCTGCCAGTTGGAAGGGATACAACTTTGTCGACGGGGTCATGCACAGCCCACAGGTTGAAGGTATTTTGTAGGCACGCATTACACAATGCTATGAACTTTGTACGAGGGCCTGGCGGCACCCGCGCCTGCTACCACCTTCGTCACTTCCTAGTTACGTAACTACTGTCATTGCGCAAAATTGAACCGTGTACTCATTTTTTGAAAATTATGTTTATGTTAATTCACTTTTTATCATTATTGCGGCTATGACATTGATACATTTTTATATTACCGTTTTTATTGCCACCCGTGCTGTTAAGAAGTGGTTACATGTAATTTTGTTTTGCATGTGTTTAATAGGTCGCTAAGTATCGATAATTGATGGCGTCTGCGTGAAATAAACAGAAAATCTTACAGCGCCACCTATCGGATACCCGGGCGCAGGCGTAACTATGCGCATTTGATGTCTATTTATTTGTGCCATTCATATATTTTACGTACACGCTAGCGTGAATCGAGCGTAAAAACATAATGGTAAAGACCTCGTAGCATCGCATATCATAACATTATGTGCAAAATCAAAGTGATATTATAAAATCCTGGTAATAATAAATACTTCATATAAGAATATGCTACGAAGAATATGCGTTAGTAGTGTTTAGAGGGGGATCGCGTTCCGAGTTTGAACCCCACCCTGCTTATATATCTTGTTGCGAAGCCTACTCCTTACACAAACATTTAGCTACGAAGAGCTAATGGGACTATAAATTCCCCGGATTCCCTCAATTAAAGTAAAGGGCTGGTGATCATGGGGAGGAAGCATGTCAGCAGGCATCTGCCAGTGACAAACACAACACAGCATCTATTGTTAGCACAAAATGGACCAATAAAGCTATATTTAAATACAACGGATAACTCGAACAATGGCTTCTCGTGTCCGCTATTTATACATTATGTATTTACTAGAGTTATTTCCCTGTCAATTCTTGCTTATTTATAGACGGATTACGACATGACGCTATTTTTATGTTTGTTTACATCAAGGTAAAGTGAGCACTTGGTAGAGCAGGTAGATCGCATTTTCTAACATAAATCAATCTTTGTGAGGTAAGCTTGAACAAATGTTGGGGATTTTGGCGTTTATCTCGTGAACGATTACGTGTGTATAAGTAAGTATATTTGTCATGAATTGTCTCTTGCCTCCCATCATTAATTTCAAGATAATGTAACAGAGGCAGTGAATTGCAATTGGTTCCAATTTAGCTGTACACGTATCCTACTCAACTTCATTTTGAATACTAACAGTGTAATTTAGTTTGCTAACAATCATGTTAGATTTATTTTAAGCGTGTAAAACTCTATGTTGATTATTGTCAAGATACTAGTCTATTTTTGATCCACCTTTTAAACAGACCCAAGCATGGAACCTAAAAATACAATAAACATCCACTCGAAGCCGTATCCATATGGGAAATAAAGTAACAATATTTCCGCGTACAGAAATAAACTTAATACGAGTGGTTGATAGCGTACAAAAATATTCCTAGCTATTAATACCAGCGAATAAGCCGCCCGCCGGCCGTCGTGTATCCAACGAGATAAACTTACTGTCGATATTGTGTTTCAAAGTTATTACTGACTACCTAACTTTAATTAATTGTTAATTATTTCGAACATTTAGCAACGGACATACCGCTCACGGGGCATTACAAGGACTCTATATCATCAAACCTACGCACCATTAATGCTAGTATTGATTCAATTGGTTTAAGAAAAAGTGCGCTGTATAGTTTACAAAAAAGGTTATTATTTAATATCTACTTAAATAAATCTGACTTTACACCAGGTGTGTACCTACTTAAGTACATACAAGGAAAAGCTTAAAATAGCTTGTTGAACGAGTAAACACGACTAATTAATATGTATCGCTCGAATAGGCGTGTTTATTTATAACGAACAATACCTTAAATGGGAAAACTAAATTGCTAATTAACAATTGCGAGAATAGCAATGGTGTGACCTGATACTATGGACTGATCAGCTAGCAGACAGAGACAAAGCTATATAAAGACTAGATAGTGTCAGCTGTCTGTATTTTGTTCTACTTTCTCTGTTGGAGTTTTACATATATCCGATTCCTTCCCACCTTCTTATATCACATAAGGTTTCGTTGCTTACATATCACCTAGTTGACTATTTTGTAGTACTCCAAATGACAGGCACATTCGATGCTTACCTGAAAATAAAATACAAATAAAGCTCATTAATCAGGCTAACTAAAGTTCTAGAATTTCATAAATAACTAGGTAGATACTTTATGATACTTAAAAAGTTGGAAAGTCTATGACATTTGGGACGAAATACAATATCATCATTTCACTCATTTCGTAAAGAAAGAAGAAGAACAACGAAAGAAGAAGACTACTCATAACTCCACAGAAAGCAAAGACGGCAGACTGGCTTACAGAAGTAACAGTGGTGGGAATGTGTGGCAGGCTTAGAGCAAGCAAAGACGACAAACTAAAAGCTTTTTTTTTTTAATGGACTACGCTGTTGGCCGTGAGGTGGCCTTTACAGCTTTACCGGAGGAGTGACTAAAAGCATTTCTACTAATCGTCAAACTTACATACAAGGACTTGCATGACATTAGCTGACGATTAGTGACTTATGTCACTTCCATAGATGTGGATGCTAGAGTGGTAGATCATCCTACCAATTAGGTACATATTAATCTGAGATTGTGTGTCAAATCGTGTCGTGCGTAGACCACTATTGGCAGTAACCATAGCGAATTGAAAGTCTTGGTTAGACCACTGTGACAGTAGCGGCTTTATGCATTATTTCACCCGCTCGACTGTTGTGGCTCGCCGGTTCTATTTCAGTGCCTATAGAAATAGGATTTCCGCGAGCGACTTTTTACATTAGTTCTATTTCGATCGATGCCGTGTCACCTAGCTCCCACACCAACGGACCGATATGTTGTTGTTAGGGTTGCCCTGTTTAATAAAACCCAACTCAATAGTATCTATGATTTAATTTAGGAAGAAAACTGTTGATTATCCGTGTACCCATTGGGCTGGGGTTGAGTTTCCTCAAATATCTGTAGCAAGCACATCAGTAGATTAATTTTATTATTGTGTGTTTTTAAACATGAATTGAGATCGGTTACCATTGGACCCCCAAGATTGAAACACTTCAACAAATAAGAACCTTCGACCTTTCATTACAAATGAAGACCCATCAATTCTCGCTTAATTCACCCCTCAGTGTGTATTTGTCATGGTTAATTGAATAGATGGGTTACATCTTGTAAGGTAATAATTGTATTCTATATAATTTAAATTTAACTACATAATTGAATACATTCTAAGAAATGTTTTTGATTATTTTTTACTTCATCTTTTATTTTACGGTTAAACAAATTGTAAAGTATTTAGTTGAAGTAAGTTAGTACGATGACGTTAGTAGTGATGACGTGTGAACCCTAGCGGGACGCTAAAATAAGCTCATGATATTGATACAGCATTTAGCGAGATTGGATGCGCCGCCGCCGCCGCCGCCACAACCGTCGCGCGGCCGCAACGACGCGAGGACAGTGTCCGTGAACTTCAAGACTTTACAACATGACATCATTTAATAACCACAGTCACACATCCAAGCGTCAGGTCAAGATAGGTCACGTTCAATTCTTTCCATCTTCAGGCTGGGTAAAGGTGACCAAACAGCAAAGCTAGCGTCTCAGCTGACTGACAGTCACGACCAACATGTGGACACCCCACTCGACGACTCTACTGACTGACCTAGACCGACGACGAAGCGACGAGCGTGTGTGCACAAGAACATAAGTTTTTTATTCTACAAATTTAATTCATACCAAGAACCCATAATTACGTCACTCTGTAGGTACTGGTAGCAGTTCCATAATTTTATCTACATTATGCTTATTACGAAAATGCCGCTACTCTTCTTCTCTTGCGCGTTTTAGGTTCTATGTATTAGTACCTTCGATACTGTATATCGAAGCAAGCAGTAACTATGTCCGAGATTTCCCCAATTACTTTGTAAGTTTGTTATTGTCAATATTGCATGCATAGTCCTTCATCTACCCTATCCGGTTATCAGCCCTGATAACATACCGAGAAGCGAGCCCTGTGGGAGTGAGGCGAGCGGCGCCGAGGCGAATTCCGACTGATAACACATCCGGGGAGGTCGTCGCCCTTCCGCCCCACGAGATAATAGTCAGCTGGACTGTGCGGCTACTGTTGTAATGCCAGAGATGGGACCTGGCGTGAATGCGGAGGTTTCGAAATATTTAAAGTTTCCATTCAAGTGAAAAGACATAAGTACTTATCTTTATTAAATTGAACTACGCATGGATCACGACTACAAATATCGAAAAAAATATTCCAAATTAAAAGATGTGTTTTGAAACCATCAAAAATCTTTGAACAATTAGGTAATCTACAATTTATAAAATAAAGTGCTTTAGAGATTGTGGAATATGGAGGTGGAAAGAATGTAATTTCTTGACACGCAAATCCTACGCAACCTAATCTAAATAAAACAAGGCAATGGAAATTTGAGATGCGGCGTATCGCGGACATGTGCAACGTGTCGGCGCTGGCCGCGGCCGGTTATTTTCCTCAATGCACACCTAGCGCAGGGAAATTCCTTTGACACAGTTCCACGCGCCAATCGCGGCTCCACTGTTGACCAACATTCTGTCGACCGACGTCACTCCATTCAGAAAAGCGTTGCGTAACTTTGTTTTGAGATGTTCGTGCTGTTTCAATCATTAAATAAACACACCTTGTGGTTAATCTGGAAATGTTTTTGATAATTATATTAAATATTCACTGTCTTCGCTGTCGCTCTTATACCTATATTAGAGATGGCAGCTACAAACAAACACATGTTTCTATATCGTGATTATCATTTTAAAGTAAAGTGTGTTAAAAGCATATTTGTACAGGCTCGTTAGTCTTGAATCATGGACTTGGACACAAACCTTTTCAGCGACTACATAACTCTCAATTCTATTGAATTGGGAGGGAATCCTGTTGAATTGGGAGGGAATCGCAATGATAGGGGATGTACCCAAGATAATGGCTCGCTCTCCACTTAAACCGGGACCAAAACACATTGGCCGAAAATGGGGGAACTGCAGTGCATCTCTGCCTACTCCTTCGGGGAAACAGGCTGGAAGATGTAATATTTGTATTACATACTCTTAATACACGACAGAAGCATAGTTTCATATACTTTATCATTATCATCATCGTCAAAAGCGATCAATATTAGGCAAGAAGCAATTCGCTTCCCGATTGTCGTCCCAATGGGCGGGTTCAGTTGGCGCCGACACTGACAGACGGGTCGCACATCCATTACAGCCAGCCAGTGATTGGCAGACGATACCCGACCATTACACGACGCAATTTATATTCCCACCTTATGTAAGGAGTCACGAGGCGCGGCGTATCAGCAATCAGTAGCCGACCTTATAGAAAACGAACCACGACAGAAGTGGGATCACACAGTTCAAAAACTGTCATGTGATAGTATGCCAGAGTTCTTTCGACAGTCTTGTCCATACTGACTTAAATAAGAGCTACAAAAGGAAGATTAAATACAGAGCATAAGTAAAAAAGAATACCGACAATATTAAACGTCTAATATTTTGCAAAATGTATATCGATTCCAATAACATAGTAGGTATTCATTTCATAAAAAAATGTACCTACATAGAAAAAAAAAATACACGCCCCAATGATTTTCGGGAAGCATAAACCGTAATAAACTAGTTGGCCAACCTATCCCCATGATGGATCACCGCATCACCACCAGTACAAATAGGTCAGGAACTAGATCACGTCGTGGACAGCAGTGACCGGCTTGCAGTTAATTTTGAACGGAACCTTGGCCCCGCCCGCCCGCCACCAGCCTGCGGCGTTGCACAACACACAACTATTCCGATGCATCACCTTGCTGCCCTGTTACAACATCTGGGGATTTCGCATCGTCGTTTATACCTACCACTATAAATGGAGATGTTCTATTTCAGGTTTCTAAGGTCTTTTCTGGTAGACACACGAGACATAATTAGAATTAATTCTTCAAGATAAAAGTTCAGCAGTGAATTGCATAAACAAACTCCTTTGTATCAAGATAACTAGCGCAACACAATTTTCCATTATAAGCACGGTGTAATCTATAGTGCGATAAGGCCAATGTGCGAGGTGCGCGGGCGCATGCTTGCGGCGACCCACCGTCTGCCGCAGCGCGCATCGCGGCCAAGGAAAGCCGCGAGCGTTCATTACCTATACACTTTGGACCCAAGGGGTTACTCATAGGGAACCAGAATATTTCCTATAGTATTCGAAACCCTGGCGCAGATTATCACGCTCAAATTATAAAGATACGGTTCTAAAATATATTAATTATTTTGGTAGTATAAATGGGATGAGACTCCGAGAATAAACCATTTCATTATCTAAACAGAATAGCAATGCACTGTTTTCCATTCTTCACGGTAAAGTAACTTCTTAAACCAAAATATTTAAAACGTAAATTCACATTTTTGCTCGTTTCAAACAACAAACTTAGCTCGAGCGAGCACTAGTCCGGCACGTGCTGGGGATGCATGTTGGCAGTACTTCTCGCGAGTCGTTGAACGCCTACGGTTGGAGAACTAACTGCTGTTGGTTGGCAGAGGCCGGCGCTTGCAGCACTTTGCGTCACTAGTGTTGTTGTGATTATGTCGTCATACTTAAATCAATAGCAAAAACCCAACATAAAGAATATCATCTAAAATACGAAGCCCGAGATCAGATTGTACTCGTTCGACTTAGTTCTGTAACAAGTCAAGAAGTTTGTCGTCTGGCGATATTATATTATCATAAATATCGTTCGCCATATCTTATTAGTTGTACCAGATTCAACAATTATTCTGTATAAAGCTTTACTGCAGCGTTAATGGACGATTTGCACCGGTGAACAGTGTATATTAATTATTTTATATTTACACCTAGCTAGTCACCTAGGCGACTATAAATAGATGCTAACTGCCATTGTCTTAGGACTATACAGCGCGTATTGGTACATTTCAAACGAACGGCGATTACGCCTCGTTGAAAGTGTTAGTAGGTACAACTAGAAATAGTATCTATAAGGCTGAGGTTTGCCTGGAATTATCTAGTATTTTGTGTTTACATCTGTGTTTATTTTTGAGTTCTCAGCATCAATAACACTACTAGTTTACTAAAGGTACATTTAACTCTGCATAGCATAACTAATCTTATAAATTCCACATATGAAGGATTATGTATTTAAATCAATACCAATGTTGGCACCTTCATTTAAATAAAAGTACAAGGTTCGACCCTTTAATTAGACAGATATTTCAGACTATTTCAATGTTAGAACAGATAGAATCGCACACCCAATTGCCGCCAGACTAACTAATGGTCAATAGAGTGCGCCAGAGGCGGCCGACAGCCGCAGCTCATCGGGAGCCACAGCATATAAATCACAGGCCAATCGGCAGCGCTATGCCAAACGCACGGCGTATGCGCAATGCGGCGACGACCGTTAACAATATATGATACAATCCCGTTGAATCTACTGATGATTCAGTGGGTATCCGAGCCAATTAACACGTTATATTAGTAAATAAACATGTCAAAGATGTTGGTGCAATTGAGTAAGGTGCTATATAACTAAATTCATCACCTATATATTATGACTTCAAATTTTGGGTCTTCATTTACTTCCACGATTTACGATAAGCGCTTTAAGATTGAGACATGTTTTTTGAGCACCTCCTTTCTAGATAATGAACGCAGAGAAGTCTTACAGATTTGAAATACTTACATATGTGGCTGTTGGTAGGTCTAGCGCGCCACAAGAAGCTAATGAACACTTAATAAGTATCCAAAGTTGACATTACTGAAGAAAATGGGTCACTGTTCCAATTCTCGCAGTAACAACATAATCATGAGCCGAATGCCTTCGGTCCGGCAGCTGGGATCTGCGGGCTAATCCGCTTGGCATCCACCGAGCAATTACTCCACCGACCTCGCGCCGCCACGCCAAGTAAAACAGAAACTGATGACACGACACGCCTCCCATAGATTTATAAATAAAGAGGAGATGATTTATTTATCAACTACATGTACCTATGTCTACCGATTGGATAATAGAACTGTTGCCAGGAAATTAATAGGTACCTGCAGTACGTTCGCTTCTCAACAAGCTTCCTTTGTTTCACTCAACATATTCTGCAGATATTGAGTGGGATTCTCTTCATACTATTTTATTCACAGTTTTAAATAATGAAACATAATTTTGCAAGTATTACATTAATTTGCAACTGCAGATGCTTTATATTTAGGCATCACCTAGTGTTAGTGAAAATGGGCATTAGAGTTTCAAAGTCGCATGATGACGGATGGACCGAGTTTCGTAAATCAAAGAAAATTGTTAGAAAGTAATCATAATTCGTTATAGGTCTTGGCCTCGATTAGAAAAAATGTTTAATTCCGACGAATTAAATATTAAGTAGCATGATTCTTTGATGACATCAATGTTGCTGTTGAAGAATTAATCCAACGGTTTGATTGGTAACGGCATCCATGGAACGCCGCCGCGTGATAAAATGTCATTATTTGTACTAGTGTTGCACACGTTAATAGTAAAAATATTACTATTTCATTAGTAAAACACTATTTAAATTGGATATTAAAATTTCTTCTAAATCAACACAAGAAAGTACAAATCAAGCCAAATTACTTATGCATAAGTTGATAATAAGTAAAATATTGAACGTAAAACGCATATTTTGTCCCACAGTTATAAGGAATCCTTAAATTTAGTTTACGCGAACACACCCCGTGGAAGCTAGCATGGTAATAGTTGAAGATAGGATAGATCTTAACAATTAATGATACACCACAGGTTCTATAGAACTTTAACTCTAGATAGTCCAAAGACAATTTGGACAGTTCGCACTTGACTGATCGTGTAATAGCTATACATCACACTTGAATCCTGAGGCGTTCATAACTAGAGCTAATTCTGGCCAAGTTCCAATCAGGTGCGGAGGGTACATGCTCAGGAATCGTTCGGCCAATGCTAATAATAGTCAGGACGGAGCGGCGCCGCTTATAGACTAACGAGAATAGCCGGCAGAGCATACACGCAGAGAACGTACTCATATACGAGGAACCAAATTAGCCACCCGATGGGAACTCCATTTACGGCATACTTATTATAGAAACGGTGTTTGAGTTTGATTATGGCTGTAGATATATAGAATTTAAAATGATATCCGCTCACGTTTTTGTGACTATTAGTAATGTGGTGTTCTAAAATTTTAAACGAATGGGAAATATAAATGGAAGAGTAAATAATTAATAATTATGTACAGTGAAACACCCAATACCAGTTTAATATATGTTCAGCCACTGAAAATTTTAACGTAATCGCGTGTTCAGATAATGCAACAGAAACTGCAAGCAGAACTAATAATTTGCTGACATTCGACGCAAGGTACCTAACTCCCGAAAAAATACCAAATCGTAGATTTTAAGGCGCTCCAGTAAACTTCTGCTCGAATACGAAAGTATAACACGATTTCGTGCATATTTTAGAATGTACAATACAAAGTTTTCAGTTAAAACGCCATTCACACCAGTATGTACGAGTGGTGTAACGAGCCAACAACATTGGCGGCCAAGCGCTGGCAGCGGCGCGCGCACGTCATTTCCGGCGCTGCATTATTTACACTCTGAACCCTTTTAGATTTCCGGTTAATTCTTATGTCCATTGTGAATTCTGCGAAATAGGTTGCCGTTCATGTTAATTAATGATCATTGTTTGAGTGTCCATAATTTTAAGCTTGTTCCAAATCGCTTGTTAACATTTACGTAAAATATTAACAAGGTAAAGCGCATACAGCATCCATATCGGCCACCCCAGCAAGTACCCCCGTTATGTGACAGAGCTACTAAAGTGCGTAGAGCTAAAGTTATCCTTATTCAACCACTCTAGAGTTCTAAATTAAGTATTGACCTTTCAGTCAAACGAGAAGATATTTAGGCCACCAAAATAATTAGCATAACAATGTACATAGCACTGTACTGTGAGAACAATTCTAATAACATGGACCAACATGTGTTGGACAGTCAAAGTCGATGATTGTCAGGATAATTTTAGCGGTTACCGCATTATATGGCTAAGAGAGTCCGGCTCAGTACGTGGACGCTAATTGATTCCGTCTAGCCAATGTACGTTCTGCACGATCAAATTTCTACAACGTGTTAAAAACTTTGGGACAGACAAGCTTTTCAGCCTGTTGTTTTTGGAAAACCTACACTCTTAAATTAAAATCAAATTAAATTAATTGTAACTTATGAGCATATTAAGGAAATGTAAAGTTTCGTAACTACCAAAAAATGAAGAAAATCCTAATTGTGGAAAAAGACAGAAAAGATATAATAACGGAATACAAACAATAGGCATTCCAAAGCTGTCAGTAAAAGGTAAGCACGTAAGGGCTGGTCGTAAATGGAAGGCTGAGGCACTTGTTGAGCGTGTTTACGAACGCAGCGGGACCTAGACCTTCCGGGGCGAGGGCGCGTGGGCGCGGGCCTCGCGTGCGGTAGGTCGCGGCTGCCGGCAATACTGCTGGCCCGATGGAATTACTGCTAATACGTAAACTGTCTTCAAAATCCCCGCATGTACTCCCATAACTTAAACAACTGCACTCATGCATGAAAGAGGGTTCTAGAATATTCGAGAATCTCTAAACAAAGTGGCAGTTAGACGGAAGCTTTAGACGTTAGACGATGCTTACTAACACCATCAACATTCAGAATCAGAATATTTTTTATTCATATAAACCAATACAGGCACTTATGAATCGTCAATAAATAGTAAAAATAGTATCTCTACCACCCATTCGGAATGCATTTCCTATGGAGAAGAATGGGCAAGAAACTCCATTCTAGTAAAATACTCTGACTTTTTATATTATTCTGTGAAATGTAAATGCTACTGCCATAGTATACTAAGTATATACGTACCGTACAATCGAAACACGAATGCAAATGGAATTTTCCTATGAACTGCATTTTCAACCACTACGTAGTTTTAGAATACATCGATCGTGTGTGTGTGTGCGTTATTTACCAATATAAAACACTTGATTAGCGCGGGTCAAATAATAATACATTTTATTGATAAATAATTTAATCCACTGTTTGGTTAACGAAATTTACAACGCGTGTATAATTAATTGTGTATTGGCTGTACTCTGTCGCTACACTGAATAATTAATAACCACGTCATGTTACCTTCACTGTGTATGTAGTTTCAGCTTCAGCGGTAATGGTATTTAAATTAACATATAGGAGTATAACGTTTAACTACATAAATATTCCTCAATGTATTCACTCGCATTTTTTTTTGCTCTGCCAATAGAGCTGTATCAACCAGACTATGGACTTTCTTGCATGGAACCTACTTAATAGCCTCAATATTTGCACACCTACACGTGAAACCATACCGTCTGATTACACAAATGGAGCCAAGAGGCTTATAACAAGTACTATGCGTTTCAAATGAGAATAGGATCGACTTTGCGCCATATTGTGACGTCATAGCTGTCAATTCTAACCAGTTAGGTAGGGTGAACAAAACAAGATATTTTTTAAATAAAACTTATTTGCAAAGGTTGAGTGAAAAAATGCACTCAGACGCACGACGAAGCACACTAAGAACGACAAAATGGCGACTGGTGTCCTTATTTTCTTTTCTTTAATAATTTTGGCATGGCTTCTGGGCCTTTGCGCCAAAAATGAAAATAAAAGGGGCTATAGCATGGTTTTAAAAAACGAACTATGACTTTAAATAATTATTAATATTGTATAATAATAATTAATATTGTACTTAGACAATTTACTACTAAGCCAATTAATTAATTATTTTTTATGTTTTTTATTTGGTTTGCAAATATTTTTTTTGCCAAACCATACTTTTAAAGTGACATTTGACAGATAGAGCTTATTCACATTCCTATTCTCATTTGAAACGCATAGTAACTGTTATAGGCCTCTTGTAAATGTTAATGTCAAAACTAGTGTTCAAAATGCTATGAGCATTTTAATCATACAATAACTCTGTCGTTACAAACTGATAAGTAGCAAGTTCGTTACACTCAGCATGACAATCTATTGGTTTAGACTGTAGGTACGCATAAAACACTGTGCTTTGTCAGCGAAATAATATAAGCGGCAGACTGACCAATAATACACAGTGATTTATATGTTACGTAACGTGTCATCGCTAATATAAAATGCCAGCCATCACATAACTACCGTGCGGATCTACATTTCATTCTCACACAAATCACTCTCTAAAAGCAAAATGTAGGACATGAACGTTTTTACCTAGTCTTGCTATGAAACTAGAGCATCCACCTACGACATTATGCCAATTGTTCATTTATAACCTGACCTTACAGACACATTTACTCGTGGTACGCGAGTCAGCCCCCGAAGGTCTCCACCAGTAACCTCTAGTAAACTCTGGTACGTTCAGACCACACCGAGATCGGCCGACTTACGAGCCCAATGCGCCAACGCGATGTAACAACTTGGTGTATTGGACCAAATGTTGGTTGAGACCGGCAGGTGGCGGCGCGATCTGGTCAATTTTGGTGCTTGAACTGTTGACACTGGGTTATTGCCGCTTCCTGGCACTGGATACACAAGGCCAATTGCGTCGCTGTTGCTATAAATGTAACTAGTTGATTCACTGACAGGTGAAGACTTGTGCAATATCATGACTATACCTACCTAGCTACAACGTGTGAAGCGTAGTAAGCACAGGAACGACGTAACTAAAACATGGATTACACGCTACATACGTTATTAATGAGACAACAGGTAGGTATACTTTTGAACCTGTAACTGTATTGTAATTTATTATCTGTTAAGGTTTTATAAATAGAATACGCTTACAAGTACAACACAGATTTCCAAAACACTGCATTTCAGTAAATCTTCGAGACACAAATTTAAGTGACGTTCTGACCTTTCTATAATTATAATATCTTTGTTGATGGATACTAAAATATAAGTTGTGCAGATGCAGACGCTGCTCCTCGGGGAATTAATAGAATTAATGGAGTTGAATTGGGAGCGGGAGAGCGATCATTACTAAATTTATGACGTCTCGCCGACGACGACGCCACTATGCGCCGCAGTAACGCCACTCGCTGTGAATATGCCACTACTGACCAAAATACACCTTAGGGCATACATTAACCGCTGCGTCATGAGAACAATAAATGATCATGATGCTAATAGGCCCGCTATATGTTAAGAATGATGATCTGACTGTAGGTTCCCTATCTATCAACGTTAGAGACACGGAATGTACAGTAAATTGATGGAGTATCTATTTTACCACCTAGCTTACGTGCAAAACGAGGATTGCTTAATTTGCCTATAGGAGCAGAGTCTATTGGACATGGAAAATAACTTCTTGGAAATGTCATTTTGTGAATAAGAAAATAGGTTTTATATCTTTATAGTTTACTTCAGCAATCTAATAATGTAGTTGCTAAAATGTTTATTTCACAATTATTATTGTAAGTCCTACATTAATTAAGAAATAGTTGGATAAAAATAATCATATTTGGTACCACAGTATCAAAAATTTCAAAAGTTGTTAGGTATATTGCTAGAATAACGAACGCAGAACATTTTAAAATGTGGGTAGACTTTCAAAATACCAGTAGCAATAGAGTGCATACAATGTTATGTAAGGAATACATGATTGCACGGATTCACAATTTAAACACGTGAATATTTAAAATGACTCGTGATCCAAAAACAGTAGAGCATGGGACATAAAAGTGAAGATAATACATAAGACAGCAATTTGTTAAGCCCTGTGGGACTCACATCTCCGTAAGTCTACACTCAGAAATATAATACCTTCAACTTTGAGGCTGTACTTTCTATTAAGCGTAAGTTATAGACTCTCGAGGATAGTGAAGCTTTCGATTAATGAAATTATTCCTACAAACGTAACAGTGCTTAAAATGATTACTCTTTGCAAACAAAATTTACCTCAATATTATAATTTTGATGCACACCTAAATAAAATTAAAAATGTTTATCATAATTCTACTAACGGTAATTCAAGTTCAATGTTTGTGTGTATTCTATAAGTTACAAGTGGCGGCCAAGGCTATCAGGTGGCGACTCCCATGGTGAAACTGTATGAGGTCGTGAGGGTTTGTAAGCAGTGGGGTACATGACATTTAGGTGTATCGAATGACAAATCAATGAAAGGTCAAAAGGTACTATCAAAACAATGAAGCAAGCAACAACAAGCTGGAACTTCTAACTGCTATTATAATGTGGGTAATAAAAGATAACAACAGAATGAGCAAACAACGCTTTAACCTGAACTAATGATCTCCTGGATATTACTCCATCCATGAAACAGTTTAACAATAATTGCCCTATTGATGGAGACAGGAAGAATTTGTAAAATTAAAATTCGTCTAATGAGCAAAGAAAGCCGCGTTATGGGAAGTAACCATAAGTGATAAACTAATAATTCAATAGAAGCTTGTTATTTCGTACCGAGCTACTGTATTATATTGAATACAATATGTATACGTTCATTAGATAATTCTTACGAAAGTAACAAAATGAAAGCATCGATCAATCATCTGAATAGACAAATATCAATCAAATCGAAACAATGAACAGTTATCTGATGACATGATAGCAAGATTCTCATTGAAAATATTGAAATATGTACATAAATATATATATATAAATGAACTTGTACACTGATTTCAATCTACCTTTTCACCCCGCCAATTACGATAGTATAAAGATTAATTAAGATACAACACTGAACTATGTCTGAACAGTCAACGCACTATAGCAGCTAATGAAACTTAAAAAACCAGCCAAGTGTGAGTCGGACTCGCGCACAAAGAGTTCCGTACCATTATCTATGAAAACGGTAAAAAAATCACGTTTGTTGTTGTTATTTTATTCTGTTTTTTAGAATTTGTTGTTATAGCCGCAACAGAAATACGTCATCTGTGAAAATTTCAACTCTAAACAGAGGTGGGCGACATTTTTTATTGATAGTTGCCGTTTACTCTCTGTTATGATAAGTTGGTTTATTACAAATAGATACCGCGGCATATAACAAACACAGTTAGTTATATTTGATATTGCGTACGCTTCGTTAGCAAGAAACTTAATCAACTTTAAGGAATAGCACCCGAATTTGAAGTTGTACGTAAAAGGCTCATGTGCTAGATTCTTGAAGAGTCTGCTGTTTACAAGCACCCGCCCACGACCATACGGCGCCATCAAAGGTCAAGGAGTAATGCCAACACCTACTCAGTTCTAAACCAGATCTGAATTATAATCTGAACGACCAAGTACAAGGTGCGTGTTGGTATTTGCCAATTTACAACCCCAAGTAGGTAGTTAAAACTGGTAAAAAAAACACAAACTATTAAACTAGCAACACACTGACATAGTTTAATGGCTCTTAGGTATTTTAAATCGATCGATAAAGATGCATTGCGAACAGAAATTTTCCAAACCAACGCCTAAACAAATTCACCGTTGAATCACTTCCTGGAGATAATGGTCAGCATGATCAATTAACTGTTCTGAAGCAACACAAACAAAATTACTCTCGTAACCCGCGATACAAAGTAAAATCCATCAGTCTCAAAGCTTCCTATTCCGATAGTTTTATTACGGAAGACTATATTAAACGGAGGAAAAACTATTGATTGAATTTTACGCTTCGTCGATTCGAAATTGACAAGCACTTAATTCCAGTCGACTTCCTTGGAAGAGTTCATTTTAAAAAAGCCAACAAGTCAACACTGTCCTATCTCGTTAGAGATTCATTCACAGATAACAGTTCTGAGTACAATACGCTCGTAATAATTAAAAGAATAACATTTCAATACCTAGTGAATTAAAGTCAAATTAGTTCGGTTAGCATTCGTAACGAATTCAAAAAATGTAATCGCCTCAAGAACAATTTAAAGAGAAAAAAAGGCTACATCAGACTATGAGGTAACAAGAATATATAAGAAACGAATGTTGAATTTAAACAAACCCAAAAATGTTTCACCATCTACATATTTACATACTTGTTGCTACGAATTTTATGATCAAATAGTATCTATGATAGACGAGAGTTATACGATAGGTACTTGTCTCAAAGTTAACTGTACATGCGGAAGATATCATTACGGAAACCGACATTTTATGATCAACACAAAGGTATCAAGGTTCAACGAGTTTTTGTACGCAATTTTCACGCTCCACTTTGGGATGGAAGTAGGAATTACGCAAATAAAACCGACCATGTAAATTGCTCAGCTTACCTCAATTAGATTCTGGATATATTTGAGAATAGAAAGTCCAAAAAGCATTTTGATATGGCAATTAAACATTGTATTGAAAAAACTAAACATAGATAAAGAAAGAAGGCGAGCAAAGTCTCTTTACAAACAAAGCATATTATGAATCCTATTTTTAAAATGATTAGGTACTTAATTATATTTTCCCTGTTTTATCAACAATTGCATGGTAATACCTACCTAATATATAATTAATTATGAATGAAACTCAAAAGGACAGCATTATCATCATACACAATTGAAACCGCACTGTGCGCGTGGTGGCGTGGTGGCTTCACGACAAAACATTCCTTGCCTTGCAATTGAGTCATCCACAACACATTATTGTAACGACACACCCAATGTCCTTATACATTACTCTCGTTTTTAAAGCCGATAACCATTTATAACTTCGGAGTTATTAGCTAGCATCAGTGCTAGCTAGTAGTACAAAGAGTGTGACTTTTATGCTCTTAAATATAGCTTTCAACACGTTTTCAATTTCGGACACAAAGCTAATTGAAAAGTCTAAAATCTTTTTTGCTCTCGTTTCACATGCGTGAAGGCTGTATAAGTAGTTAATTTATTTCTTTTAAATTCAATTATTTAACCGCCTTAGAAAGGGGACTCTGAATTCATCCGAAGTTTTTTGCTATAGCATTACCTGGACATGACGATGGTAGATGATCTTGTGACGTCAATGCGGTTGGGTCAGTTGACGTGGCATGTTTTGCAAGTGCGTTAACCCTTGAAACTGAATAATAATGTCCCCAACATATTCTCATATTGTGAGTGATCGTCTGACTCTCTGAGACCTACCCTCGCCACTTGACCCTAATTCGAGTTGTTATTGTAATGTCAACTTATTATCTGCGATCACTGTGGTAGTTTTCCTTTGTGTTAATACCATATTGTTAATTCTACTATTGCAGTGGCTACCCACTTTTCCAAAGTCAAGAAGTGACTAAATCATTTATTATAGGCATGGTTTTAAAGCTTTCATGACAAACAAAACTTATGAACACTGTTACTTTACCTATATTACCTACACAAATATTATTCATTCATGTAAGGATACGAAATTTCTCATCCCTTCATAATTAATGCCTAGTATAAGGCATGGGCAATACGCGACTACCTTTGCGCGTATTACCTTTGCTTAACAGTTATTCTGATGAGGCTCTTTGCCTACTGTTTATAATACTCACCTTTCCTCATAGACAGCTATTCCCGGCGCGGTGTAGTGCGTACGCGCAACATTATTATTCATTAATGACAATTATTTAAATGAATCAGTGTAGTGATGTACCTACTGCCTATCTATACGTAACTTACGTTTTTAATGTTTACTTAGGTAAATGCGTTATAATGCCTTATATTTTTTTATTTTATAACTGTTAATTAATTCGGTGTATCCTGTTTATTATGCGCCAGAAGATATAGCAGTAATTTTCATGGTTGCATATTAGATTCATGATAATTAACTAAATTCCATTCACTATCATTCAATCGTACGCGACCGGAGTGCCTAGCCTGGAGTTCCGCTATTATTTGCGTCGCGATTCGCCCGTGGCCCCAGGCCCGTGCGTCACTCGCCCCTGACGCAAAGACACAAAAAAACCGCACCGTGACAATTCACGCCAAACTCAACATTAGGTACGCGCCGCAGATTGACAATCAAAATTTATTTATTTCTATAAACCGTTACAGTATTTAAGAATCGTTTAACAAGTACTACCAAAAACTTATTTACCTACGACTCATGAAATACAATTTCTATTTAGAAGAATTGGCAACAGACTCTGCTTTTCCGTAGACCCACCCGAAACACAAGTCATCGTCAATTGTGAAGTCGCTAATTAGTAGCAATCTCATTTAAATTTTAAGAAATTTAAAATTTCCGATGAAGTATGCAATTGATAAAATAAATTAGTTTTGAAATACAGACGTTACTTAGGTCGATCGAAGTGGTCTATGAACGTTCCGATCTACTGTCGGCGGACCAATCGGTAGAGTCGCTCTGTATGATGCGCTTGACAAAGTAACCCTCCATACCACATGCCACTTTGGAGTTCGACTCAATAGATCTAAAGATAGATCAGGAGGTGCGTACTTTATTTAATTCTTAGATAGGACGATCAAAAAAATGTATCTAATTACCACTAAATATGATGAACTGTTAAAGAAACCTGGCAAAGGTAACAAACAAAACAGGAAAACTACGATGAATTGCTTTGTTGGTTTTCTTTCAACGTCACATTAACAATATAGGAGGTAAACCAATGAGTCCACTTTAGTAGAGAACTCAATTACCTACGAGAAGCTATAAAATATTGTGTAAGTACTAGTTTTATTTTATTTTATTTATTGGGGAAAATTAACAGCAGAACAATGTATTGAAAAATATTGGTAAAGAAGCGTATAAATAAAGTTCCACCAACACTATTTTCCTTCAGAAGAGCTTGAAAATTCCCCGAAAGATAAAGATACATGAAGTATCCTAGTGGTAAGAGGAGCCGCCCTTGTCACCGAGGACTTCCGGGTTCGATCCCCATCCTGACCATTAAACTATTGACTTGCCCGTGACCTCATAAGGTCCACTATTAATGTGGTTAACGGCATATTGCAAGTCATACCTATGAGTATACATATTGAAAGAATTTTAGATATGTAAAATAAAACCCTCTGCCAAACCCCCAGAACCATAAAACACAAGACGATAGTCACACTGCTGTCAAGATCACCAACTATAATTCGGTAAGTATTCTTATATCTTAGGGTTTCAAAGGGAGTTGTAAAATATGGCTACGCTTTCGCAGCGCTTTAGTGTAACATTTTATAATAGTTTTCATGTCACAAATCCATCATGATACGGTGATCCAAATATAGCGCGCTATCAACCACAAACGTCAATTAGAGCTATTTATAGTGGCGATAACAGATCCACACGCTGAACAAATACCCCGAGTGAGCTGCTCAGATTTCTAGGCCACAAAAATTCATATACATATAGACGTCTATTTGGATGACATAGTTTCTATAAATTATGACAGAAACATTTAAAAAATCGGTAGATAAGTAAAGTTGATAAAAATATTATAATTATAATCACAATGATAGCGTACCAAACCTGAATTAAAAATATATTTTCATTGATTTTTTTCTTATATTTACGCGAATAATAAATAGTTTCAATATTTTCATTAAGTTTGAAACTGCAAATGGTAGTCGATTGGCACAGACCACTTTTTTGTATACTTATAGATAGCACAGGTACCGCTCGAATCTGGCATATGAGGTCAGTGACCGTGTGGATGCGCAAGCGCCGGTTCGTCTGCACCTCTGGACCTTTACGGAGGCGCAGGACTGGTTCCGCGTAACGGGAGACTGCGACCGTGTCAATCATGACAATTATTCAGCCCACACCGGCGCGGCCTTATCGAGATGTAGCTTCTTGTATAAGTTGATCGCTGCTGCCAACGAGATGCCGGAGACCATTTCAGAATAACGATATAAAAAAAACTCTTTTAAATTACGTAAATGCAATTTTACCTTGATGAATGAATACAAATGTCAGTCTATTCTGAATCGGTAAGAAATAGTTAGTAGCATATATAAATAATTCCAAAAATGACTATTTGCTAAGCTCCGCAGTTATTTTTAGAAACCAATTAATTATATGAGTAACAATACAATTTCCAGAGAAAGGTCATGAGAAGACTCAGTGGACGCGAGTTTCATCATCCGTAAACAGAGAGGCTGACCTCAGGCGGTTTTGCCAGGCCCCGCGACTACTCAAACAATGGATACAAATGTTTACGTCAATAATATTAAAACCAAAGACGGTAAACTATGAAGAAAATCAATATCTTTTGGTGTCACAGCGATAATCCACTACACGTGGAGATAAAAACTGATAAACTTCACTAAAAACGAGATTCGGTCAATATGTTCTATGATATTTTCAGACATAGACCTCCTACAACAAGAAAAGTATGTAAAGTCATTTAAGTATTACTTTTTACGGCTAAAAATGTAAAATCCCATTGTGGAGACTTGTAATTATGCAGATTTCTTGAAGACGCATTAACTGTAATAAATTAAGTATGTTTATTTTATTATTGTGTAAAAATCTCCCCGCCCAGAGTATTCAAACGCCTTTGCAGTTGCAAGTTTCAGAATCTACTTACGTCAATGTGCTCGGCATTAACATTTCATTTCATTGCATTGTATAATAACATTTAATTAATTTAAAGCGGGTTTAGTATTTTGATAACATCGTCCTTCCAATGCATTCTTAGATTAAACGACATAAACGTTGATTATTGATATTGTGTTATAAAAATAAATTTCCAAGTAGCAAATTTTATCTATTTGTTTATCCTTACCTAGGTACATTATTATTGTGTATTTCAGTGTACCTAATTAAATAACAAAGTTTATAACTAGATAGATATTGGACCATTTTATTCGAAGAGGGTCGCCACCTCTTCGAGTTGAAATAGACTAATCTGTATTTACAGGAAACTTTATCTTAATTTAATGCATACTAGGTACCTATAAGCAGGTACGATTAATGTAATTATTAAAGTTATTTTCCTTAACCAAATGTCTTATATATTTATTCTTATTTATGTTAAAACGGACTTGTATAAGTATTGATTGTTGTTACAATATTTTCTGCGAAATACACGCCTTATTATGATAAAGTAATAAAAATATAGTAAATAATGATTATATTTGCATGACAAAGCCCACGTAGACGACGACATCGCTGTCGCCGGTGGTGCCATGAAATACACAGAATTGAATAAAAACAATAATAAACATGATGTTCATAAATAAATAACAAAACAAGACCTCAGATCGGAGTGGTATATGTTTCGATTATACCTAAGGTTACAGGTAAGTATAATACTTAATAAATTCTAGGATTAAACTATAATTTAGATGTAGGACCATTAATCAACACACTAAAACGAGGACCGCAAATAGTGGCAGCGTCAAATCAAAATCGACAATAGAAAAAGTATTAGGTATTTGAAACTTACCTTATACTTTTCCCTTAGGCTCTATTATATATAATACAGTACAGCATAATTACGAGTAAGTGGTTCACTAATCTTGGCATTCAGGAGGCCCTTTGAGAGTTGTGACTGATGCGTCAACAGAAAATACAACAGATATTATAATATCCGCCGCGAAAGATACAGGTAGTTTGCTTAAGGCAACACCGATCTTACATTTAAAGGAATTTGAACGAGACAAGCAAGTGATCGAAACGTTTGAGTAAACAGAAATAAATCGCGACGACGACGTAGAGGAATTGGTGACGATCTAGCAGTGACAATAAAACTGGCACAATCATCAATCCTTATGAATCGAGAAACATTCTAGAATGAAGGAGTCCTACAAAATATTAATATGAAGACATCACGTAATTCGCAATAATATCAAGAGAGAAGATTGATAAGACACCGAACGCGGATACGAGGTTCACACACGCGCACTCGACCCAGCGGCCGATACAAATTACAAACACACGCACACAGCCGCAGGAGACGAAAATAACTTTGCCGATAGCGCGAACGCACCAACACACGCCCACGTTGTACGTGAACTGTAATAAAAACATACATAGGCACGCACACTGTGCTGCGAACAAGACACAAATTGAAATGGAATCGTACGAGCGAGCTGATGATAGCGAGCGAGAGCCACCACCTTTCGTGCGAAACTGATCAATCAAAGGACAGGGACGAGTGAAAGCGGATTTCGAAAAGCCCACCTCCTATTTGCATATGCCGATAAAAACTAGGTACCGACCACGATACGGGGACCTCTATCAACCGGTACCGGTTCAATCTAGTTCCAATTATAGGGGCACACCGCAAGATCTCAACACTATGTCATACAGCGTTCGAAGAATGCGGCTCCGAGAGCCGACAGTGCGGCGAAGCGGACTCACCTAAATTGATGACATACATGGCCTGGGAGCGCTCGAGCCTTCGCGCGTGCTCCACGGCCTGGTATAGTCCGCCGGAATCCACTTTGGTAGCACTAATAAACCGTAACACAAACTAAAACCACTGCGACGAGCGCAAACATCTTATGGGCACTGAACACTCGCCGTAGAACGGCAACGACCGACTGGTGCGACACTCAATGGAGCGACAGGTGAGTTCGGAACGCGGTCGAACACTGACTGAGCCGAGCGGGCCGCGGGCGGCGGCGAGCGACGAGCGCGGTGCGCGGGCGCAGCGGCGGCGCGGGCGGCGCGGTGGCCCACAGATGAGCGCGCAGCGCCGCAGCGCTCTTAACCTAGCCCGTCGCCGCTGAAAGCGCAGCGGTGACGCACTAACGTTTTCGCTAACTAAAACTTGGCAATGATTCCTACACAAAAAACACGGCAGACTGTGGGATGCAACTTTTCCCAGAAATCGATCTATAACCGAGAAAAACTTTCGAAGAATATAAGCGACGACAGATTGACGCGCGCTTATGAAAACAAACAAATACATTTGCAGTTTGCTAACGCATATTTGGACGATGATTAGGTTATTTGTTGGATGGGTAATATAGGCAGATTAACAAAACGATTAACTCAAGGATCTTGTCTCGATTTATAAAAACTGACCGACACGTGAGCTCGATTAGGTAATGATGCAATGTTTGCTCGCCAATGTTTACATCGGTTACTAGAAGAATTTACAACATTACAAAAAAACAAACACGAAATATAACTAGAAATACTAGCCTATAAACTAGGCACAACCTGATGAAGAGCATCGTGACGTCAGAAAACAACCACGAAGACCCAAAAGTGAAAGAATGCAAATGAGTTCGTCGGTTTCGAAAATCAAAACTTTCACCGTTTTAAAAGTTGTTACCAACAACGTTTCGGTTAAAACAATAAGTTTTTTTATAAAGGGTTCGACAATATTACGTAAGTTTGCATCAAATTACCGATACTTGGGCAGAAAAATGAAAGAATGACTTAACTAGGCGTCGCGTCGTCAGTATTACTGACGTGTTAGAGGAACACAAGCAAGGGGAAATATTGACGTAAAAAAAATCAATGAAGCGCGAGCCCAACAAGAACAAATAGGAGAGATAGTCTCACTCAGATGAGTCAGATTTTAGACAGAGGCTACAGCTACTCAATTCGAGACTTGAATTTGCTCATCCTAAACTATGTGCGTTACCATAACACATAACAAGATTCAAGTTAATGCTATTAAAAATATGCCTTAGTTACGACATATTTACGTACAGCGATAACAAAAGTAGGTACACACGTCCGATAGCTTACCCGCGATATGTTCCAGAGATTATAACTATCATTTACAAACACGCCCAAACATAAATTAGATTACGACTATTAATGCTCCCTAAATTTGTATGTATGTATGTAAAGCAGACATTTAATGAAATGAAAATAGACAAATTACTACAAAATTTTCCTAAAAGTTGTGATTTTAGAAGTGAAGAAATAATTATGGTACCAGTTAGCAGCATTGCAAAAGAGATATGGTAGAGAGATAGGTAGTTGCCTAATTCACAAGCAGCTTGAAGAAAGGTCTACCCCCATGTTCTTGGCTTGGAAATCTAGGCTAGAATATACATTTACAAGTAAGTATAGGTAAAAACCATATGCAAAAAAAGTTGACGCATTTCCAACAAAGTGATCACGCACAAATGTTTTGGTACAAAAATTATGTAACATACCTACCTAATATTTAACTATTTGTCAAAAAGAAAGAATCTGCCCACAGGGCTGTAGTGAGGGTGAGGATGGAGTCAGACGATTTCGCGAGGCTGATTATTGCACTTTGTAGGTAGGTACACCTGGGTGACATCCACTGAGAGGACAAAGTGGCCAAATAATCGCCGTGGTTGCCTTACCTAAGTAAATATTGAAGATTTCCCGACTTCTTAAGTGTATCCATGATTGCATGTCCTAGACTAATTAGCTGCGATCCTGTGATTGAATCCAACTCTTGCCAATGATGGAGGTACACAATAGATAGATGCTTAAAACGATTTGTTGCGCTCACCTGAATTAAAAACCGGCCAAGTGCGAGTCAGACTCGCGCACCTACGGTTCCGTACCATCTATACAAATAAATAAAATTGGAGTGTCTGTTTGTAATATCAAAATAACACTTTTTTACCAAATGCGTATGAAAGTATATACGATACCCATAACGAAAACGCAATTTTAATTTTTTTTGTCTGTCTGTCTGTCTGTTTGTTTGGGGGTAAACTTCTAAACGGCTAAACCGATTTCAATGGGACTTTCACTGACAGATAGCTGACGTTCCAAGGCGTAACTTAGGCTACTTTAATTTTAGAAAAAGCGTTAGGGTTCCGCGGGAAAAACATAATACCCATATTTCCGGGTAATCTCCCTAAAGTCCACGCGGGCGAAGTCGCGGGCACAGTTAGTTATCTATAAAAACGAGCAAAAAATGACGTTTGTTGTATGGGACCCCCCTTAAATATTTATTTTATTCTGTTTTTTAGTATTTGTTGTTATAGCGGCAACAGAAATACATAATCTGTGAAAATTTCAACTGTCTATCACGGTTCATGAGATACAGCCTGGTGACGAACGGACAGCGAAGTCTTAGTAATAGGGTTCCCGTTTTACCCTTTGGATACGGAACCCTAAATAGAAAGGTATTGTGCCATGCAAGTTAATATTCCAAATGAATTCTAAAATTTAAACTTCCATTACCACCACAAGTAGTGTAATTTACAAAAAATATAGTTCATTTTAATTGCTAAACAACTTCCTAAATTATTCATACGAAGGTAGATAAATATTTAGTTATATAATATTTAAATCCGCCACCACTGGCGCCGCGGCACATCCGCGTAGGACCGGACTGACGCGTGTGATACGCGTGTTGGTAATCAACTAAGTACATAATACTTTGATTGGAATACAAATATTATTGTCCTGCTTGCGTTGTTTTATGGGAACTTTCGGGTAACCAACTCTTGGTCACAATTATTTTCCAGCTGCACCACAAACCAGAGCAGGTGGAAATCCTCGGTATTCCAAGTATTCCGACTAAAAAAATAATTAAGTTATTACTTAGTTAGTCATAACGGTTATTTTTATTTTACAAGCTTTATATTAACTTGCAATGTATGTCCGGGTGGAATCTTGCAACTGAATTTTAAATCAGTTATCTTTAGCCGATTGAACTGAAATTTGGTATACACCTTTGTTTTGGATGACAATGCATGCTTAGCTATGTGACGTCATTCTAATTCCAATATGGCGGATTATCCAAGACGGCGAAATAGTTATTTTATCTGCACTACCACAGTATGGGTATCCAATGAAAGAGCTTGCTGAGGAGAACACGAAAACTAAGGGCAATTAAATAAAAGCTTGTTTTTAAAAAGGTTTTTTTACCATTAATTTTTTGTATGTTAATTCGAGGATAAAATTTCGCAAATCATCCGTCCTGAATCCTCAACACAGTCAAAACCAACCTAAATAAAATAAAGCCCCGTTTTCCTGACTCATAGTAGGTAGGTAGTACGTTTTCATTCCGGGAACATTAAAAACCCTTGAATCTAAAAATACACGGTCAGTTATAACGCGGTTTCGTGTATCAAAACAGAAACAGATTGCTAATAACATCGCCGATATATTTGGCACGTATATAAAAAGATGCATGCGACCTGAATGCAAAGTTTGTGAACGCAGCTTTGTGAACACCAAATTATTACGTAAGCTACCTGTGCAAGGTGAACTTTGTTGTCGATGTCCAATTCAAACTAGTGAGCACAGAGTCAATAATCGGAAATATATTTCCCGTTGGTTGCCAGAGGGAACTACGGGGTGGCAACGTGTAGGTACGAGAATAGACAAAAAAAAATACTTCATCCACCTAAAAAGGCCTCTCAAATCATTAGTATCCGGCAGTGTTGGCCAAAAATTAAAGTAAACTCTTCCCTGAGGTTCCCTATTCATTATATCACCGTATTGGTAGTCCTGATTCACGAGTTTTACTTTTAACCCGTAAGTCATTTCGAGTCGCCCCTGCCGCCCGCCGGCCGTCGAGACGGGCTGCGCTGGCGCACGCACCGCCACCGTGACACATCACCAAGCTCGATTTTGACTTGCCAAAACATCAGTTAATTCTGTTACGTACGCAATTTGACAACTGCGAAGTCTGAGGACTGGATATTTTATTTTAGGTTTTACTGAGAAGCGATGAGATAACCGTTTATTCGTCATCTGAGAGGTGACAGATACTGTGCTGCTTCCTGGTGGGAATGGAAGGACATTTGGAACGCCAGACGATATTTTTAAATATGCTTTAATTAGGTATATATATACATATAAAGTAAAGATAAGAAAAAAGACAAGTAGCCAGGTCCAGCCTCACCGGCTTTCATGACCATTCTGTGCAAAGAGGTGGTTTTCGGAACTAACGCTAAAGAATGGCGTAGTTCTTTCACAAGCTCACGCTCAATTTTATAGGTTTATATCATTTTATAATAATATTGATCTTATGGAAAAAACTGATAATTCCGCTGACCATTTTGCAGCAGAATCACCTTTAGACCCACAACACCGAGAAGTATAAAACGCCCCATGGAAATTATGATCTCAATCGATACAGTTTAGTGCGCAGGCGCCGCCGCCGGTCCCGCCACTGCCGCCGCCGACACCGCGACACCGTGGGTGATCAACCTTGTCTAGACTAGTCCAGTCTGACTAATACTTACTATTTATGTGACTGTCTCATTAAGCGGGTTAATTGTTTGTTTTCAATCATAAACGGATTGAGAAAGTGGAGACTCATTGGATGGATACAATAAAGAAGGAAGTCTAGGGCTCTAGACTATTATATTTGATGCCCCATTTAATGGTTTCTACGTGTTCTTACGCCGCTTGTGTCCACGCACTTCCTGCCACGAAAAAATATCCATAATTTCACCATTTGTGTGCAGCCTTAGGTAGGTACACATTTGTTATGCTACGTTTTCATCATCATCTAAGTACTGCACTACTTACTTAGCTGATGTTGGCTTTTTCATTTTCACAATCTGGAAAAATAGCATCGCGAAGTGTCGAGCTCGTCATCAACAAATACTAATTTCGCTATCTTATCTCATCGCCACTTCTAGCTAGCCATCGAGCTATCTCTCAACTCCAAATATTTACAGCGGGCCAGACCAAACGTTTGCATTTGTTCATGTTAAATAGCCATTCATTATTCCAACAGAACCTGTTCACTTTCTCGCTTTATAGTGTTCCGTACAGAAAAGTGGAAGAATATTAGCGCAATTTTGTTTATTAAACCATTAATGACTTCCGTGACATATCTGGTAAAATAATAAGAATCATTAATTTTAGGTAACATTTATTATGTAGCGTGTCCCAGAAAAAATGGATAATCCTGGAGCGCCTAATTGTACAGCTATCTGGCCATAAAAAAAATAAAAAAAAAACCAATTGGTGCTCAAACTATAAAGTTAAAAAAAATACGATTATATTGACCTTACTGTACTTACATGTACACCACGGCCACAAATTAATGAAATATTGCATTTTTGGCGTTATCTTATTCCTCACAGACATTCTGAAGACAGTCAAAATTATATTTTTATCAAATTTCATGTTAAAAGTTTAAGGAGACAATTTTTTTCAAAATAAGAATGTTTTGATCGCCAGATAGCTGTACTATATATTAGACGCTCCAGGATTATCCATTCTTTCTGGGACAAGCTGTATATACTGTTAATGTAAAATTGTCTATGAGCAAAAAACTAGTCTGTATCTTAAGCACAAATACCATACATACATCCCAGTGTAACTGGAGAACCCATATCGACTCCGCCCTGCGGCAATTTTCTTGACGTTAATTGACATCCGCCATTGTAGTTGCCCATACCACAGGTAACTGCAATGGCGGATGTCAGATAAACTTAAAAAATATTGGCACAGAGCGGAGTCGATAGGGCATCTCCGTTATATATCTCGATGAGATAAAAAAAACACAATACCTAAGCAAAGATAAATCAGTTTCTTTCGTTATTGGTTATTAATGCTAGTCAATTTAATGCAGTTTATTTCACAGTATCTTTCTGATAGTGCGGAACTATTAGCTAAAGTGTATTTTGCTCTTAACTAAGCTTCATGTTAATCGTGCATAAGATCGGCAGAGAGTTTCCACATGCCCCAACGTTTGCACCAACGATCACACCGCAGTTCCCGTGATGTAGACAGATGTTGATGTGATTTTTCCTATACTAACTGTATTTAAAAACTTTTCATTTGAATGCGGAGGCGATGCGTTTATTTCTTAACGTAATAATGTAAGTTTATTATACTTTGAAAAGCCGTAAGCCTCATCAGAATTCGTTAAGGTTAATATACACCAACCAGTATCAGTAGGTAAGTGCTATCACATAATATGTTTTAGATTTCTGTGAATAACTAAATGCAGTTCACACAAATATTTAAGATTGGTAGGTACCTACTGCGAAATGTTTGACTGAATTTAACGATGCTCATTTAAAATAGTCTCTACCTATACTCTGCTTGCGAAACTACAACTAATAAACTGTATTTTGAGTTAACGTCTTTGAGTTGAGCTACGAGATGTAGGTAGGAGGCGCCTTCTGACGATCTTAAATATATTTTTATTGATGTTTTTCGTCTTGCCAAACGACCTTGGGCCTAGTATCATTTCCTCCGAGTTTTACAACTATAGCGGTGGTTCCTGGAACAAACGCTATGTTTATTTATATATAAGATTCTGTGAAAAGTAACATAAATCATCCTTAGAGAATATGTTTGAGTGGATGAAATATATTAGAGTGGAAATTCGTAAGTTCACGTCATTGAAAACTTCAGGCGTGTTATGTCTAAACTGGCACGTGCATATAGCGTGATAATTTCCAAAGGATGTTGTATACCTATAGCTGTAACTCGACCAAACAAATGGTTAAAGACAATAGCGGTAGCATTATCAGCGTATAAAGTTACGAGACCCCGAAGCGCGACACGCCTCATCAACTATTTATTAGCAAGCTTTATCATCATTCATAATCTACAACCTGTAATATATCCAACACTGCCTTTCCTTACGCCATATCATCGTTGTCTTGTAGTTGTTACCGACCAACTAATCTCATCTAATGACTGTGTTACAGGTAACTTTTCTAAATAACATAATATTATGCTTCCATCATCTTCAATGGTGTACCTACGATAGAGCCCTCCTAACGGTTCACATGATTGCACCTACCCAAATCGAGAGCATTGCCACATTCGCAACAAATCATGCAACTCATACGGTTATATTCTGCCTGTCTGCGCCCGCGCCGCACCGTCACCGCGCCCGCGCCGCGCTGCCGCCGCCGCTGCCGTCTCGCGGCGACTCCCGAAACATAAACAATGCCGGAACCAGCCGAGTGGCGCGGGTGCGCAGGCGCCTAGCGGCCACTGCCGGCAAAATAAACTCTTACGACAACGACGCTCCGGTGACGTGTGAATAAATTAATTTGTTATGTCAAGATTACGAGTTGATTTACCCAAATGGAGAAAAAGAGGGGTAATATTGATGTGAACGAAAAGGCCAGCAGACTTGACAGATGAGCTTAGAGCATCAGTTAGACTATACTAGCAAAGGATAGTAATAGATAACATAAACCTAGGTACCTACGTATCTATACAATACCTAAAAGCCTGGGCTGTTACGGGTTGAAGAGTGGTTAAACATATGCCCCGAGAATCTTACCATTTTAGGTTAGTGGCTCTGTGCAACCATTTATTCAACTAAAACCAACTATATATTTGACAGTCAATTAACTGCAGTCAAAAGTAGCTAATCTACGTCGCCGAGAAGTGAGCAGCAGTCTACTGTCTGTATGATGACAACTTTAGTACGACTCTAACTTAATAATTGTCTTATTTTAAAATGATCTTACGTAATCGCCAAAGGTCAAACCGATCCAAACATAGAAACTAATTTACAATTTGATTACCATATAACTTGAGCCAATGAATTAAATATGTAAAATAATTAGGTAATTGTAGGTACCAAGTTAAAATAGAAGAGTAATCGTACCGTTCGTTCTATGTGGAACATTGGGGATTGGTGCGTGGTGGCGTGGGTTACCTACGCAATTTAAGGGACACTATTTTGGTAAGAACTAGAGTGCACTGGATAAACTAGTTAAGGATAAAAATTGCCCGGTGGTACTTCGACCAAGTCTAAACTGGACAGTCGTAATTTTTTTTAGAACAATGGCTTTAAATCAATCCGTATTTCGTATATCGAATAATAGCTTTGTTCTTGAACTTACACAAAATAAATCATTTTCAGGGCATGCTGGCATTTAGGAAAGGGCTGATTTTGGTTGCTATAACTGTGCCACATCACGCAGCACACTTTAAGCGCCTAATGGCGCTGTTACACATGAGCAATACACGGAGCGGAACAACAAATTTATAAATAGACTTTCTGAAAAAAAATGTTTGAATATTGGTTGTTCCGCTTGTCGTATTGCTCATGTGCAACGGCGTAGCGTACGTACTTACGGACAAAGATAAGCGAGCGGCCCGTAACCACTATTTCGGCGGGCGACATTAGCGCACCTACATAACCGCCCCGCACAGTGACTCAGCGGCCTGGGAAATCCCAACACTAGCCACTAGGGTTGTCTCATATGCCACCAATGCTCGTTTTCAGTAACACCGTAACCTGATGCTTAAATATTAAGCAGTTGCCAGATGCAGTAGTATCCAGAGCTACATTGCACGGAGAAGAAATCAACAAAAAACAAAAACCGACTTCAAAAACCTAGATGCACTAAAAAGCTAGAAATAACCTTATAATTCATTACATTTGGAGTAGGTGCCAATCTACGTCAGACTAGGCAAATACACACATGAATTGGCACCGACTTCAAATGTAATGAATTCTAAGGTTATTTCTAGCTTTTTAGTGCATCTAGGTTTTTGAAGTCGGTTTTTGTTTTTTGGTAAGAAATTTTTTTTTCAAGCTTTTTAGTGTCAATAATCGTTGAAAATATACAATTATTACCACCTCATAACAACCCTAAAAAAGTAAATACTTACAGCCAAAAAAAAATGCCCCCCTCACCCCCCCTTTTCCACCCCTTTGGGGGTGGGTTTCGATTTTTGTTAACAATCCGTATTAAACAAAAAAGGTTTTTTCGAAATCGGTTCACTAACGCCGGAGATATGCTGTAGTCCGGATTGGACCCCCATTGAAAGTGGAAAGGGGGGGTCCCCTTTCCACTCCTTTGGGGGTAATTTTTGATGTTTGTAAACAATCCGTATTAAACAAAAACTAATAATCAACCTAAATGAAAACTCCTTAAAAAGCCGTATACAACTACATCATCCACGTAAATAATGAAAATAATAAACATAAAAATGTTCATAAAATGAAAGCTGCTTGGCCGTACAATTTTAAATTTTTATGGGACCAAATGGCATCTATTCCGCATCAAACAAAAAAATAATCACGTAAATCGGATCATAACTGGCAGCGTAATCGGTGTACATACATAAAAAAAAAAAACATACCGGCCGAATTGAGAACCTCCTCCTTTTTGGAAGTCGCTTTAAAATACACTCGACGCCGCGCGCGAGACCAATTATTTATCTATGAAAAAATATTTTACTACCTGATCACTTACTACTTCAGCCCATAAACCTAATCACATTAAAAAAAATTGGAGGAAAGAAATTACTACTACATTACGAAGAACATTAACTTTCAGATTGAAGATTAAAATGAACCACGTTGTTAAAACATTAATACGAAGGTTGTAATCATTTACTGTACCTACTAATAGAGTACATACGAGATGTGGGAATCCTACATCATTTAGAGAGGATATAAATGTCATAAAGTGCGATTCAAAATGGGTGTACCTACTAACTCTTATAATAAAGGATCTCCAGCATATTCTAAACGGATATGTGAAATCAGGAACATTTTACTATAGTTTTTAATAAGATTTATGACGTATTTTAATCATTGAGTTTTCCTTAAAATTTGGCGCATTATAGCTGTAAAATCCGCTGTTACTTTTAAACTCCCTTTGAACTAAAGATCAACAATGAAAGTCAAGGCAAAGTCAAATCAAGGCTTGTTATACCTACCTTTTCTGAATCACATTGTTGTAAAATTTCACAATGATGGTAGCATTACAGTGCGCGCCAGCCCTAATACAGTCGACGGACAAGAGATACGCACGTAGCGGCAGTTATGCGTCAATTGCCCCTAAATATAAAACTGTAGGCACAAACCTCATCATCATTGAAATACAAAAAGCCTAGTGTTAGATTACCACAATTTAGATGTCCACGTTGTTATCACCGCTATAAGATAGACTCATGTCACTCACACTCACTCGAGTTAATGAACTACGATCCCCGACCCTGAAGTCACATTTCGGCCACAAGGCACACACCAACAGCTAAACCCAAACGCCCCTAAAAATTATCTCTACAATCTCTATTTCTGAATGTAATATATATTATAATTTTGGCATTCAAATAAAATCTTTGATGAGTATTTAAGGTGATATTTGTCGAGTACCAGCACCTGTAGCATGAGCGCCAAGATTAGACGTATATCACGAAATATCTTGATGTTGTCTCTTTCACTCGTATGAAATTAGACAGAGAGCGAACGAGCCAATCCGTGACAGAGGTCTTGTCTTGACATGCGAGCTGACACCACAGGCGACTTTAAGTCGTCGCGTTTGTCACGTGCATGACTTGCACTACCCACTAAATGGCTTCCGTGAAATAAAGGGTCATTGCGCTATACATAAAGATAGGGTACTACGAAAAACCGCAAGCTTGCAGTGTGACGTTGGAATACCCGCCTACCAAATGTATGAGGCCTCCACTAGGGTGTCAACGCTCGCACGTAAATTTATTGGTAAAAGCAAAACGAACTGTATTGACTAATTGAATTAGTATATTCTACAATGAAATGACACTGACAGCGCAAGCGAAATCTGACGCGTGGGGGGATGGCTTTTACGACAGAAATTTAATCTTTATGCCTATTGACACAGAGTTCGTTTTGGTATTTTACCAAATTTGGAATGATACGTTGCTAGGACCAATTCAGTATTGTGACCTGTGTACATTTCGCACTCATTCAGCGGTTTAATATAAGTTTCCTCCTTATGTTGGCAAAAACCAGCATAGTTATGCCCGTATTAACAGACTGTAACCGGAAACGGCTTCATATTGAGGCACCACGTTAAGGCTTCTCCTAGTGGTAATGAAAACGGGCATTAGAGTCTCGGGGCAGGTCGACCCTGTTTGTAACGGATGTGTGCGAAAGCGTTCCCGTGACCCCTCCGATATGGGTGATTGGATCACCATAGTCACCAGATCACCATTTTTAGTGGATATACGGATTCGCTAGGACTTCCACATAATCCCTTCATCTCCCCCAAGATGAAGCGGTGGATACCATAAAGCATTTTCCCTTGTTAAAAAAAGGGTCGACCCTGTTCATACATAGGTTGGCCCCAGTAGTAGGCCTAAAATAAGATCCGACTCTTCTTAACTGATCAGACTTAAAAATAGGAAAGTGTTACCTCACCCTCAAAATTATACAAACAGCCCCCCCTCCCCCTTCCTCCCTACCACAACCTGTCTTGCAGCAATTTTTTAATATTGCTTTCAGTTTTTGACAGGTATAAAAAAATGACAGTTACTTATTGAAACAACAATACTTGAAGAGGTGGTTTTAAGGCCCCTGGCAAATTTTCAATAATCTCACCCCGTATTACATTGGGACCAAAGTATTACTTAGCTGAAGTATTATGCTCTTGAGCAACACAACATTATAATCCAACCTACTTGAAGATATAGTTGTGCAACATTTACAATTTAAGTATTAATTAGCAGTAATTTAGTTCCCGTGACTATGACGAAACATTTCCCTTTCTAGAAACGGTGTCCAGGCTGTAGCAGGCCTCCACCACACCGCACACGCGAGGTTCGTCACGCGACCTTCTCTGGCCATGACACGTCATCGACGCATATGACGTCACGGTACGTACCTACCATGAATCAGGACTTGCCCTTTAATGTTAACGCTTAGGTACAATTAACCAACAATAACCTACTTAATTCTGAAGGAATTCTAATAAATTATGGTGAAATTTACCGCGTAGTGTTCCCACCTAACTCGTACGCACATAAGAGTGATAATCATGATACACCCAATATATTCTGCTGGATTTTACTATTCTTAAATGGCTTTTAGGTTGGTAACGACTCAGGTTGATTTTTTTATGGAAAATGATAGATTACGGAAACTATACAGATGGAACTATGACGTTTCTTATTGTGTTCCTATATCTGTATCCGCATATTCTATGCATTAAGTTAACTTATCACAACATATATTATCACAACACAAATAACAAGTAATAGGTAGGTAAGCCCAATTTTATCGCGTAGGTAGGTAATTATCTATTATCTAACATTTATGCAAAACAAACAAACATGTGTCTTGCAACTATTTGTCACTAATTAAATCAATTATTACATTATCATTAAACTTTGAATGTGTGACAAAGACTTAGGTTGACACTTTATCTAATAAATCAAGAAGTAAGAGCCTCAATACCTCAGAACGAATAAAACAATTGATAAACTCTTCGAAATTACGTATAAACCAGATAAGACCTTTATACGGACAACGGGCTTGGAAAATAACATGCATGTATCTCAAGACCCTTAGATATTCTTGGGATGAAAGAATTTTGTGCTCATCACATCAAGAAGAAGACTAAACCATGAACAACAACGTGTGACGTGCTTTTGAATAGCAAATTTTAAAATAGTGCATACTGATTGCTTTGGTAACAAAAATTGATTTGAAAATAATAATCATAGAGTTGTTTCTTGCCTTCTTAGTGCATTATTATTCATAGGGACTGTATTCCGAATGGGCTGTGGAGTCTTAGGTATTATGTTTGTGACAATTATGAAGATTCATAAGCATAGTACCTACCTAAGTGTTAACATGAGAGTAATTCTGATTTCTGGCATTTAACACATCTTAAAGCTGAAGTTAACCAAGTCCTATGCATAATCTAGGTCATGCAGTTAATGACATTAAGCTGCAGGCGATCAGGTCAGGATTTACGGCGCTGCCCGGTGCTCCGTTGATTAGGATGTAGTCTAGATTCCGTTGATAAATAAGTTGTTTTAATAGCTAGGCCGGAACCAAGCATTGCGTAGTTAATTACTCCTTTTGTAAAGGAATAGGGATTTCTAAAACGACGGGTAAGGAAAACACTTTGCTTCATAGAGGATCTTCAGCACTTGACTTTTATAATTGTAGCTAAGGATTTATGTCCACCGGAATAAAAGTATGTATGCAGTATCAAAAGTTTAGTTACCTTTCGCCGCCACAGCAGTAGGGTCACCCGACATTATTATTTCTCAAGTCCTCGCTCAAAAACACACCCAGTACATGATTACACTATAGATAATTACAAATTTTACACTTGACAGAACTATTATAATGAACAGTAAATCTAAGAATGGCAGCCGACAATAATTAAAATAATATAGCCAATTACAGCTGCATAAACATTTTATATGTTTAACAACACAACAAGTCTAATTTGTAGATTGATGACTATTATACAACAATCTCAAATTAATAATGAAAAACAGATTCTATTGTTTAGTGTCGAAGTACATTCCTGTTCGTGCGAGCAACGCTTCCGAGACGTGCGCTCCCCCGGGGCACCCGACATAAACTGGTGCGGCCGCTCCTGGCCTCCTGGCGGACTCCTGGGGGTGGCGGTGCCGCGGGGGCGGGGAGGCGGGGGTTGGAGGTTTCGGCCAGGAAGCACAGCCTCCGACCAATAACAATTATGTAATCAGGAGGGTTGCGGCTATTTTTGGAACAAAAAGGCGCATGTAACAGGTTTTTAGCGTTATCGCATCGTGCACATCACTGTCGGTTATAAATAGTGGAGTGCATGCAGTGGGAGTTAATACGCCCGCAACGATTCTATTTGTGGAACTCTTGGTGCAAGTTTCGCAACTACTAAGTTGTAATGTGGTTATTGGAAGGCCATTTATATCATAACAGGGCCGATCAGCCAGCGCAGCCGGCCAATCCGCTACGGTCAGTTACATTCCTAGCCAGTCATCTTTACCAGCATGCAAATACGCATTTTGTACATGTCAGATAATTGCTGAGTACTTTCGCCATTTCAACACTAGACATTTGTCATTAATAGTTGGTACTTACGCGGTTTTCTTGTAGGTATACAGCCGAAGTAATTAAACTTCAGAGGCTTTTAGCGTCGATGTGAGACTGAAAGGTATTTGTTTTCAGGTTGAATAATGGCTTTTACAGACAAAGATGGATGGCGCTCAATTTTGCGGGCGACTTGTGATCAAATTCTGAAGTTGTCTCCGTTTCTTATGGAATGAGGACGTCGCTAGATCGCATTACACTAGCTACATATTAAACCTTTTTAAGATAAATTACCTATCAAAAGAAATATGTGAAATTCGTTGGTCCTTCTGATTAGTTTGCGACTTGACGGACTTCAGTCGTGCACCATCGCAATCATCCGGACAAGTTAGTTTGGCCTGCTGGTATTTGTTTAGGTACTTCTATATTTATACAAAAAAAAAAAATGCACGTCATGTTAAAACTACAATAACTCCTAATAACAGCATCATACTTACCAAACAAAGTCAGACACTGTCGCATGACCTCACCTATTATTCGCCTGCATTACATTTACGACAAACCCGAACCTGCTACACCAGGGCGTGCATCTCCCCTTCCCCCACGCCTTCCCCTCCCTCCCCCCGCACTAGAGTGCAACTCCCCCATCATGAACTAGGTCATAAATCGAGTGCCTCTACTACATTATTGTGACACATTTTCTGAGGGACAATATGAAAAACATAGTGAGTCCACAAAGGAATCGCTTACTCAATGGAGCTAGATCGACGGATGAGCTCTAGTCTGACTACTTCGGTTTCGTATTCATCCAGAGTTAAAATTTGTTCCAACAAAAACCGTCGTCGTCGACCAACATGAAGGAAGGTACATTTTGTAATGCCCTCTCACAGAGTATGTCTCCACCGTCAAATACTCTGAATCGCCATGCCATAAAAAACCTCTACTGTAATTAAGAAAGTGACTCAAACAACCCACTTTAATACAAGATTGTTGATATGGCTATAATTAGTGAGCAAAAAAGCAATTACGCTTGATCGGATGATCGCAGGCCGCAGCGCAGACGGAGGGCCTATCAAATATTCGTGTTGAGACGTATATCACGTAGAGAAACGGCCGCAGCGCAGACGGAGGGCCTAGCAAATATTCGTGTTGAGACGTATATCACGTAGAGAAAAGGCCGCAGCGCAGACGGAGGGCCTATCAAATATTCGTGTTGAGACGTATATCACGTAGAGAAACGGCCGCAGCGCAGACGGAGGGCCTAGCAAATATTCGTGTTGAGACGTATATCACGTAGAGAAACGGCCGCAGCGCAGACGGAGGGCCTAGCAAATATTCGTGTTGAGACGTATATCACGTAGAGAAAAGGCCGCAGCGCAGACGGAGGGCCTATCAAATATTCGTGTTGAGACGTATATCACGTAGAGAAAAGGCCGCAGCGCAGACGGAGGGCCTATCAAATATTCGTGTTGAGACGTATATCACGTAGAGAAAAGGCCGCAGCGCAGACGGAGGGCCTATCAAATATTCGTGTTGAGACGTATATCACGTAGAGAAACGGCCGCAGCGCAGACGGAGGGCCTAGCAAATGTTCGTGTTGAGACGTATATCACGTAGAGAAAAGGCCGCAGCGCAGACGGAGGGCCTATCAAATATTCGTGTTGAGACGTATATCACGTAGAGAATAGGCCGCAGCGCAGACGGAGGGCCTATCAAATATTCGTGTTGAGACGTATATCACGTAGAGAAACGGTCGCAGCGCAGACGGAGGGCCTAGCAAATATTCGTGTTGAGACGTATATCACGTAGAGAAACGGCCGCAGCGCAGACGGAGGGCCTAGCAAATATTCGTGTTGAGACGTATATCACGTAGAGAAAAGGCCGCAGCGCAGACGGAGAGCCTATCAAATATTCGTGTTGAGACGTATATCACGTAGAGAAAAGGCCGCAGCGCAGACGGAGGGCCTATCAAATATTCGTGTTGAGACGTATATCACGTAGAGAAAAGGCCGCAGCGCAGACGGAGGGCCTATCAAATATTCGTGTTGAGACGTATATCACGTAGAGAAAAGGCCGCAGCGCAGACCGAGGGCCTATCAAATATTCGTGTTGAGACGTATATCACGTAGAGAAAATGCGAACAGCTGCTATTTTAGTGCCAAGTGTGTGATCAAACGATTTTATTGTATAGAAACACCAAGGACCTAGGTAATTTCAATTAATGAAGAAGTGTAAATCTAATCACTAAAAATCAACCTTCAATTAGCAAGGCAGCGTAACTATTACGAGCAATTTGTTAATTTCACTATACCTACTCGTATATTTGCTATAGGTCTTTTAGTTATTAGGGGCGTTTTAATGAGTTGTTTATCTATTTAGTCGCACACAAAAGTACACACCTACCAAATTATTTATTTTCCTTGACATAATCTCATCTATTCTGATAGATAGCAGAGGGTTGTCTCTGCTACACTATAATTTCTTCTTGATAAATACACTTTAAGATACGGATGATAGGTAATATGAAAATAGTTTTTCATCGTCAAAGTTGGCATTCACCGTCACCCTCATTATTCTATCGTTATGTAGGTTAGATGTTCTTTATTTATTAGGCCTTCCGTTCTTGGAATCGATGGAAGCCATTAGCCGTGTTTACCAAATCATCTATACCAACAATAAAGATAGGTATATTAATATAACTAGACAGTGTGTCTGTCTACAGTTTACACAGGCCACGTATAATAGGGTTCTTGACACCTTATAGTATTTTGAACTCATTATAGACAGTTAATAAAAGAAACAGTTAGGTACACCTACGTAGTAAGTTTTGTAAAGAAAATAATAAAAGTGAGGACAAAAATGTGTGATGAATTTATAAAGACGTGTTCTATAATGCTAAGCTGTAGGTCGTTTGTCACAATACCTAACAAAGACCTATTGTATTTTACGCTCATCCATCCAAACAATATTGTAAGGATGATTATAAATTTATTCGACATTAGCGCCTACCTCATATTTTACCTGACACACTCAAATAACAATTTATCTAACTACCTACTTAAGCAGGACACATTATAACCAGCAATCCATCATCTAGGCAGTTGAAACACTCCGGGTTGTGGGTACACATTAGCGAAATTCGCTCACCCCCACCTGTTCCCAGAATCGCGGGCTTAGGGTGGTGCCCCCCACCCGCGGGCCCGGGAACAGCCTCCCGTCCTGCCGGGATCGTCCCGAGGCGAGCTGCGTAGGCGTGTGTTGACAAACTGTGTTGCTGTGTCTATTTCTAGCCCAACAGCCACGCCCATATCCCCTCCCCGCGTTTCCCTGCGCTCCCCCCGCCGCCCCTTGCCTAAATGCGCCCTTGACCTTCGGTATCCAAACAACCGCAGTCACAACAAGCAGGGACACTGATGATAATTTGTTTTTCTTGCTGGGATTTGTTGTCTTTGGCCGGTTTTATGGGGAGTTAACGGCTAGTGGGGTAAGCCAAAGCTCGTATGGCGTGGAGACAGCTCTAGCGATCGATTTGGCGTCGAGTATTTCATGTTGGAATTGTAGGTTCCAGTACGGTTTTTCTGGTGCTTACTTTCCAACTATTTGCTTTCCCCGAATACCTAAATTGAGCATTGAGCAGAATATGTAGAATAACTTTGAGCATGAATTCTTTGCACTAATCTACGCAGTCGGTGTGTATTTATACAAATAGCTACTTCTTATTTCTCATCTCTTTTACGTATGCAGGTAAAACTAATCGTAATGTCATACAATTTTAAAATTTGGATTAGATGCCTGTAAAAAACATAGGAATAAGTACTGAAGTACGTACGAGTACGAGTAGAAAAGAGTAATTCTCGATAGCGGAATATCAGCGATCGGAATAGCGTAGCGTAGGTATTATAGAAGGTAAGATCGAGTAGGTACCCGAGTAGGTACCTTTATCGATTAAATTCATGCATTAACTAATCGGGAATGATAAGATTGCATGTAATCATTGTTTTGACTTGGATCATCATGATATTAAACTTTCCACTAAGGTTTTTCCGGGTATGTATGACTAGCTTCTTCCCGCGACTTCGTCCACGCACACTTCGATTGTTCAATATAGTTATAAATTATAGCCTACATGTTATTCTGATGTATAAAAAACGATACTGTAAAGTTTCATCAAAATCCGTTCAGTTGTTTTTGTGTGAAAGAGTAACAAACATCCATCCGTCGTCACAAACTTTCACATGTTTAATATTAGTAGGAGTCGCACCATTTTTATTTGAAAAGACAATTTACCATCATCGATTAAAATATTTAAATGTCGACAGCCTGGGCTATTACTTAGTTTCAAACTTTATTTCCAGCTTTGATAAAACGGAAGTGTAGAAACTGTAGTTGGAAGGAACGCCATAATATTTAGAAAACTCTTCATATTTTCCCAAACGTTTCACTGCAAGTACCTACAGGGATAACTTCATGTGGTACATTCTTGACAAGCACATAATGAGCTTGTATATACTCTTCTCCACGGAAATGATTGTTAAATTCAAACCTATTAACATATAAAACAAAGTGTCTCCAAACAGCCTTTCACCCCTCGACAGAGGGGTGAAAGGCTGTTTAGCGACACTTTTGGGCGATATTGATTGACTATTTGGAATGAGCTATTTTTTCTGCGTCGAATGAGTATGCCCTGTAAAGTAAAAAAATTTCACTTAAGTAAAATTGCCTTTCAGCCCTCGAAGTGATTAGAACTATTATAACACTAATTAAGAGGGGAACTTACGTAGACTAAATAATCTAAACTCATTTATAAACTATGTACTAAAAATATATAATTAATAAAATAACTAATAGAAGCACTACTGATCAATTACAGAACCTACTCAATACTACACGGGCTGAGGTAATCAAAGTCAATTTTGTGTGAGACACAAAAAAGGTAAAATAAATGAGACAACTATGTGACCAATATAGCGCGCGAATGAAAGGTATCTGAGTAATCACCGAACCCTAACCTCCTGTCAAAGTTAAAGTGAAAACATTTATATTGTTAGAGGGGGGAGGGGCACTTACAAATTGTAATTTTAACGATTTTCACCGACTAAAAAAGATGATAAGTATGATTTTTTTCTTCGATGCTAAGACCGCATCGGCACGCGAGTTCACGCGACCTCGACTGAGATGATCCGGCAAAAACGAGCCTTACTTTTTTAATATAACTTATTTTTAATAGGTACAAAATTTAATATTTGCTTTGTGTGTTGTCTTGATGTACCTACTCATGTACCTACGAATAAAATACAAATATAATAATTAAAAACACACCACACGTTACGCTTTGCTTTGGCATCATAATTGTCATTAGTAAACAATATGATGTAAGTAATAATGTAAGGTAACTTATCTTTACGTTATTTTTATAATCAGCAACACGACACCAGCTTACGATGTTGTTAAGCGTGAGCTGCGTGCCGGTATCTTTGCAAATCTAAATAATGCGATAACAGTTGATAGAGGCAAAACGTAACGACAGATGGGTTTACGCAATACCCGGGCCGTCTACACACGTGTGCCTATAATATCTGTACTTATATTGATATTATACATTTGGGGTCACTTTCTGGCATTACCCAGTGCTTCAGCAAAGGAAGCATACTTTAAATGTATTTTCTGTAAATCAAATCTTTTTTTTTATTTTTTTTATTCGTTTTGGCCCAAAAGTACTTACATATAGTCAGATTCTACCACCGGTTCGGAATGCTGCTTCCGCTGAGAAGAGCCGGTAAGAAACTCAATGTTTACTCTTTTCAAAACGATAATTGCGAGTAATACATTCTCAGGAGCAGCAAAGCCATGAGAGCAGACAGCAGTAAAGGAGGGAAATGAGACTAAGAAGTATTCGCTCGACCGCTTTACTTATACTGGAATGATTAGCCAGGATAGGGTCTCCTCTAGCCCCATCCCGATTATAAATATCAGTGTTACTTCGTTCTAGTAGAGACAATCGTCATTTTGAAGAGTTTAGAGTACTTGAATCATAAATGGATTCATACTAACCAAATAAAAGGAAGAAATCTTTGATGAGATGCAGACCTCTACCTGTTTGATGGTATTTATGTCGCCTGATGTTATCACATTGGGGAAATGGCCAAAACATTGGATAAAATATTACTATCGTCATTGGTGACACTCACAGATTGGTAAGTTTTACCTTTGAGATGGTTGCATGTTACGATAGAAGCCCTCAACAACGGAATAGACAAAATACCCAACCACCCTATAGCGAATGTTCCCGCCGTACAAATAAAAACAAAACGTAGATATACTCGAAAGAATTCGGTGTAAGTACAAACACACCACCCACACTTCCTTACGCCGAGTAAACGGTTAGGAAAGTAGGGAACGGTAAAGAGTGGGGCGCGTCTTGGTGGATAGAACTATCTGTATCAGGTAGGTAGCCTCGAGTTTACTTCTGAAGATTTCCGTGATAAGGTATATACGAAAGGCTATTACACGTGGAAGAGCGAAGGTCGTACGGACATCGAACCGGCGTCCCTAGCATCCCGGGCCGGAGGTCGGAGCGTAGGGGGCTGCGGGGGGCGGTGCGGCAGGGCTCGCTGGTGCTATTTATATAAAATCGATAGCCCGCCCGTGGCCTTGGGGCCATCGATCCAGACAAATGGGGTGTGGAGGACAAGCCCCCGCCGCCATAGTACTATAGCCGCGGTGCGTGGAAAATTCCTGGAGGTATCTACTGCGACGCGGAAATATTATTGCCGGGATACGTGTAGATATTGTGCGCGGCTGAGCGGCACTCTCGGTCGGACTCTGGTGTTCTGACCGGTGATGGATTTTATTTTTCATTAAGTTACGATCACTACGTTAGAGACTAGATACGTAACGATCTAACTAAATACTTCGAAAATGTGATAGTTTTTATACTTATACATTTTAGGGGAAAACTAGGATTTGGGAAGCAAAAGTATTTTTTAGAGTTGTAATAGTAAATTGATAAAGAGTTTGTATAATTCGAGGATTGTTTTCAACTACCACAATGATGCTAAGATTACTAAGAAACCAAACATAGTAGGCATATTGTGTGACTGTCTATCTAAATACATTATCATATACCTACCCTAGTTATATACACTAACAATGTAACTTTTTTAAATATAATGTAGTAAACAATAAGTATAGTATTTAAAAAATCGATCATTACACAATTACCATATCCTAATGTTCTCTTCTCAATAAAGTAGGTACATTGTCCACAAAGTTCATAAATGATTGCAATATTATCTATTACATAAACAATATCAATGTTCATTATCTATAGGATAAGATAGATAACTATATAGTATTTCAAAGATTGTGGGACATTTAAAAAGATATAAGTACTTACTTAAAATGAATTGTAATGTTGTACATTCAGATCTGGAAACTAGGTAGTGACAGCTAACAATCAAATGCATATTATAACTAAAAACCCGGCCAAGTGCGAGTCTGACTCGCGCAGGAAGGGTTCCGTACCATTATCTATAAAAACAGCAAAAAAATCACGTTTATTGTATGGGAGCCCCCTTCAATATTTTATTTTGTTTTTAGTATTTCTTGTTATAGCGGCAACAGAAATACATCATCTGTGAAAATTACAACTCTCTAACTATCACTGTTAATGAGATACAGCCTGGTGACAGACGGACGGACGGACAGCAAAGTCTCAGTAATAGGGTTCCCTTTTTACCCTTTGGGTATGGAACCCTAAAAATTCAGCACTGTGATTATCACATTCTTGAACAAACCATGTAGGTATTGCTATGTTATGAACAGTAAAAGATATATTGTGAAGTATGTTTACATGTCTGAGGTACCCTTGAATCCTGTTCTTGGAACATGTGTGATTTCTACCAATTGACTAAAGCCTGCAGCAGTGGTAGCAGAGTGGTCGAACGCACGCTTTGCAATCAAAGTGCGCAGGTTCTATCCCCGGCTCGCACCTCTGGGTTCCATGTGCGAATCTCATTTTCATCTGAGATTATCACTTGCTAAGAAACGGTGACGGAAAACATCGTGAGGAAACCTGTGTGCCCGGTATAATGGCAATAGGCTCGCCCCCTATTACATTGGGACCAAAATACATCGGCGAAGTGTGGGCGCACTGCAGTGCACCTCTGCCTACCCCTTCAGGGAATACAGGCGTGATGATGTATTAAAGCCTATATTCTCTTAGTCTAAGAGAAAGTCTGTACCCTTAAAGTAGAACAACACAACAGGCTAATTATTAAGAATTATTATTAACAAAACATGCTGCCATAATAATGACACAATATTCTTGATATGGCATTGAAGATAGATTAAACAATAATCCATTTATATAAATGATTATATGATTGATTTATTAATGAGATGTTCATCTTTACTGATAGGGCTTTAGGAGCTTACATTTTTTTTTCTTATATTATTGCTATCAAGCGACCGGTCTGGTGACCATAAGCAGATATTATTTGTGTCAGCAGTATGATAGGCCATTCCATTGAATGGTTTGCCTTCTTGTTTATGCTTATAATTATATTTATAATGGTAATGTTAGTTTGTCCCAAATGTGCTAATGTGTTAAGAGCTTACATAAAAAATAAAATCATCCCATACAAAAATCCTTATGGTCCACCCCAAGTATTAAAATTATATGGTTAAGTCTTCAAGGTGTATATAATTTCCTTACTACAAAATCAAACATATGAGTTTAATTGTGAATGTCCTCCTTTTTTTGCGAGTTGGTTAACTAATTGGGTTGTTACTGTACTGCTCCCATGGTACGACCATACTAACACAAATACTAAGTAGGTTTCTATGGCTTTAGCTAAATAACACCAAATAATTACTAAAAATAATGTAAAATTCATATATGTCATACTTGTATACAAAAAATGTAAATACTTGTTATTTAGTTTAGTAACGAAAGTTAATAGCTAGCTACATACCTGAGTGGGCTGAGGAGCGGCTCGGGTCATCTGCCATAGCGCGATGGAATCTGAAATCATATTTTAATATAATACTTTATTTTACTAACAGTGCTTGACATATGAAAATAATAATCTGCCATTTTAAGAATATTTCATCTATACATATAATCATATGCAATTACACCCGTCAATAAACCGTTAATAAACTCGTCCTGTATTAAGCACTTATTTATTCAATAAAAATGAATGCTGATTTAAGTGGGAACAATCATAGGTACTTATCTATTAAATAATTAATAAGGTATATTATGTAAACAAATTGTACCTCACAAGCCACTATCTGTTTTTTTAAGTAATTTTAAGACTACAAGCCTACATAGAGTCAATCGGGCTATAAAATAAATAATCACAATGTACGATCTAGTGATGTATCTATACAAGATCTAGGCAAGTAATTTAGGTTGAAAACAGTGTATTGTTTAATTTACAAAATCAAAGCAATCCTGTGACATGTTATTGTACCTATATTCGTAAATAAAAAATGACCTTCAAATCTGATAAATCACTCAATACTATATGCATACACGCAAAACAACCACAATTTCCTCTTAATTTGTACCTGAATCACAACAGCTGGGGTCCCAAACACTGGCTTTATGGCAAGTCCGTAACGTAGTCACCGTTTCACATGCTAGTTTTGCTATAAATTCACGTCACAAAGGTCACAAATCCACATATTTTGATTTCAAAAACACAAATTGAGTCCACGATAAATCGCTTCAAAACAAGCCAAAAATCTATGTTTTGACCAGATTTTGACGTAATATCTACTCATCAAAATTAGGTTTGTTCGCGTTTACCATTACGTTAGAGCTAATCATTTTTACTATTATTTAATTGGCTAATCAGAATCTTATTGAAGTATTATATGATTTCTACCAATCATCACTAAGCAAAATAATTTGTTTTTGTAAAATATAACTGCATTATCGACAAAATAATTTGTTTTTGTAAAATATAACTGCATTATCGATTACATTTCAATGTTAAATCGACTAAAATAATAAATTTACCCATTCACTGCACAACTGCACGCATTGAACCGATATAGATAGAGTGAAGTAACCCCAGACATATAATAATATCGTAGGTGCACGCTTTTGCTACAGTTTGTTATTTGGTCGTTGTTCATAATATACCATAATTCTTCTCTTTAGTCTTTAACAAAGCACCTATATGTATAAGCTACCATAATTAATTAAGTATAGTTTTCTCGTCCAAACTGGTTGTCTGGAAGAAATTGCTTTTAGCGATAAGACCGCCAAATTGTACATAGCTACTGTATTTAGAACTAAGAATGTTGTATTATTGTCTTTGTTTGGTGTGGCAATAAAGAGTACTCTATCTATCTATTTATATATCAGTTTTGTTCCGATTAATAATTAACTTTGGCTTGACACGCTACCACTTGTCTAAATTTTCTTAGCATACATTATTTTCATACGTAATTGTTATTAGAATTTATTTAGAAATGTCTTTGGGCGGGGTAGCTGGGTAACGTATTTCAATTCTGTTTTTATAATCGACTAAAAGTAAATATTTTATATCGGTCAGCAAGTTATGATTCATAGTGACATACTATCTATGATTCAACATGCAATAAAAAATACAAAAGTGTCAACAATATACGTGAGATCATTGAGCACTACGTTGTATTTGTTTTAAAGTCGACTACTTTACTATAAACATAGTTTAGCATTCGTGAATAATGTTTTCATCTTTATTTGGAAAACGGAGATCATCACCTGTGGAGGACGAGACACCTCCGATTCCGGGGCCCAGGTCCGACGATGGCTTCGTACTCGTCGATCCTGCTTCGCCTCGAAATAGCCTTTACCCTAACGTGAGTGGTGGTTCGGTGCCTTACCCACAGAGGCCGGCGCCGCCAGCACCCGTCGCCAGAAGAGCACTCGTTGACCCCACATTCCACTATCTACAAGGAGTACCATTCACGCTGTCACGATCACTTCAAATGGCCTCAAACAAAGACTCATTTGCCACAGAGTTGGTGGACTTGCTTGCGTTCCTGTCGAGCAAACTCAATATGAGCAGCTATGAATATGATTTTTCAACTGAGCGAAGTGTTTTGAAGGAATGTTAAAAAAACAGGAATAGGTGATTTATCTATATTATACTGCTATATCTTAATATTTAAACCTAATTAGATGAATTTTAAATGATAAATGTTGCAATGGGAAACTGTTTAATTCGTTTGGAGAACCTGCTCCAAATGCTATAATGAAAGAGATCCATCATGAGGTTCTATGCTACGATTTGGTGCTGACATGCATTCATTTTATCTAAATCTAGTTTGGTTACAAGTAAAATATTTTACTCTATTCCTCTGAATTGTCTAGACACATTTAATAAAAAAAAAAGGAATACTTTTCTACTTGGAAACATTTTTAAACTACTTAGATACATTTATCTAAGTAGTTAGTTTAGTGTCAATAATAGACATCTAGATTGCTTATTATAGGTAAACAAACTGGTTATTGAGATCTAACCGGACTGTTTGACATTCATAATATTTAACTTTGGATTGTTCCAGAAACAAAATACTTGAAAGATGTTCTATGTGACATATGGAAAAAAGGGAATGATGTTAAATTCAAAATTTTTTAATGTTTTTTTAATTTTTTCTTATATCATGCAAGTTACATTCTATTTTTATAACTGGCTGACAAAATGGGCCTTTTAGATCTCAACAATGTGATTAAAATCCAACCATTAGTAGACCCATGTTTCAATTCTATGGCTTGTAATAGATATGTATACTATGCTTTATTGTTATCAAAATAATTATTAAATCAAAGTATTTCATGGCACTCTACCTACATTGTCTACACAAAATATCATACCTAATTTTATAACATGTATACTTACTTATGATAGTCAAACACAGCTAAAAGAGGGGTGCATAGTTTGCATGTCTCATAGAGAAGTAGGATAATGATGTTAATTCTGTTTTATGTAAACTACAACTAAACTAATTTTGTCAGCACTAAAATTATTGACATCTTGCTCATACATTACAGCCGTGAAGAGGGTGGCAAACACTGTTTAGTGCTTAGAGAATTGATAGCAATTATGTTAACTTATGAATTATTGTTTTATTCAGCAGATACTCAGCTACAAGAATAACGCTTCAATATTTTATTTTGATGATTTTATTAATTGTAATAACTATATTTATGGGGTTCAGTATAATTTATTTAATTATTTTTTTATTCTGCTCTGCGTCCATAATTAAATTTGACTGAAATACAATTTGAAAATGTGATAGGGCTACATATTTTTAGTTCACCATTATGTGCCTCTTATTTACAGTGCAGTGTTAGAATTACGTAAGAACATTTTTTAAAAATTAAAGATATGTCAATAAAAATGTATTCATTAAAAGACAGACTTTCTGATCCAATCTTTAATCAGACAGGAGTCAATGTTGCCAGACCTGTTAATAATGATCATTTAATGATTATTTAAAAATAAACCCCACAGTGATAGACAATGATGATCCCTATACAACAGCATTGTAAAATGCCCTTGTATAGGGCCTGTAATTATTATAAATCTGGGTGTTTCATTGTACATAATAAAACAATACATTCACAATTGTGTAGCATTTAACAAAATTATTTTTGATGTACACAAAATATAAATTAATTATTTGGACTAATTCATAAACATTAAGTACATACATGATAGTTAATAACATCTTTTAAATATTCATAATATATTCTCAAATGGCTTGGATTATAATAAAACATAGTTATTTCAGATTTAAAGCTATGGTGCATAAAATTCATTTTTCAACACTTACAAGTACTGTTTGGTGTCCTATATAAAGGCGAAAGAGGTGTATCAAGATATTATCGTAATGAGCAAACAATAGTGTCCATGTAATATTACGATCCTGAGACACAGAAGATATATGGTGTCCGTATATGTCAGCCATTTACTTACCAACACATACTGAAAAAAACTACCCTGAGTTTAATATTCGCAGAGAAATTGTTAGGTGGGTAGAGATAGACCAGTACAATTTACCATATAAATATATCAATTATACACTAGCGACTAAGTAACGTAAAACACGCCGAAACTCATGGTAGAACTACTAGCCAGAGTGCATCAGGTCAAGTGGCTTTTTCAATTCAATATGATAATTTTTTGACCCAAGCTCTTTGGAATGTCTTTAGCCATCTCTACAGCTTCTACCGTCTTAAAGCTACATTGATAATTATAGTTGCTGTTCTATCCAATATGAAGATATTTTGTCTCAGTCACACACAGCACAAAATAATGAGAGAAACACTAGCAAGTCCCGGTAGCTTCCAATCCCGTACATTTCCAGCACCATTGACATCGCTTCATTCAATTACAATATCAAGAACAACTTTAGTTTAGATTATTGCCGCCAACCCACAAATAAACGCTACGATTATGAAGAATGGTAGCCACGACTTTAGGAATGCGCCGAAACTGAAAGGAGAAACAATATGGTTTAAATTAATTCGCGTATGGTTGGTGGTAGTACATTATGCAAATTAGATACTTTAAACTAACTCTAACCCTTACCTCATTCATTATTATTCTTCCTATATACTAGTGATATTATTTAAAAATGCAACTGTTCACGATTGTTTTTAAGGTATTGGTTTTCAAACACTCATGTGCAAGCTTTTAATTGTACTACTGCCAACTGTACCATAATCTTTTTAAGAATATTCATAATAGGGACTATCAGTACTAATTGTGTGGGGTGTAGCCATGTGAAAGTAGCATAAGGCATGGACTCAGTGTTCACCATGCCTCTCTAGTGAAGCTGGCCAATAGCTATATGACTAAGAGATACAGAAACACAAATAAATTACATACCTGACATATTTGGAGTATGGTATCATGTAGAGCGCCAATTTGACCATGTTCCAGTTCTTACAGCCTCCATAGTTCATGATGTTGAGGGCTGTGGCCACGTGCGAGTGACAGTTGTCATAAAATATGATATGCTGGAACATAATTTTTATTTATATGGTAATGTGCTCACAACTGGCACACAACAAGCTAGGTATATTACTGACCTAGTATCTTGCACCACGTAAACCCATAGAATGTTTCATAGACATTATCTTTATATCTATACTAATATTATAAAGAGAAAGATTTGTATTTTTGTATGTAACAAATTAACTTAAAAACTACGGGACCGATTTCGAAAATTATTTTACCATTAGAAAGCTACATTATCACTGACTAACATAGGCTATATTAAAACCGCTAATGCTATATATTATGTCTATGTGTTAGGTATGTTTACAGCTTGGGTTAAGACACAACCATGACGGGTTATAAGTCTATAACAGCTACATTATACATAAACTATAGTCTAGTGGAAGACAGACTTTAAAAACTTTCGGGTTAGAATTACATGATAGGGTTTTAGACTAGAATATTTTTATTGCATTATCGTTACTATGTGTAATAACTTTCTAAATACCATTCAAACTATAAAAACTACTGATGATTAAAGTTTTAGAATCTGTTTTTTAACATACCATTCTTTTTTTATATATCTCTGAGGATTCAGCCACAGCAGCATCCCATCCCGCTTGTCCATTTGATGCTCTATGCGGAGACAGTTGCCAGTACTTTGTGGGGTTGCCGAATGCCATAAGATCTTCGGACACAAAGTAGGGTCCGGCAAAATCTCTGATCACACCACTGGATGTGCAAATACCCATATGACCGAGGAATGGGAATATCCATCTAAAAATTTTGATAAAAAATAAAACTTAATGTTGTTTTAATGAAGTATAAAAGAAGGGGCTTAAATGGCTTAAAAAAAACTAAAATATTTCTAATAGAAGTTACCTGCACATATAGGCCACGCTTATAATGCCTAAATATATGTATGCATATAATAATGCCTTGAAACTATGGTAAATAATGTTTATTCATGATTTCTATCATTAGTATTAATAGGTATATATATCTTATAGGCATAGGTACTAAATATGTTTATTTAGCATAAAATAAAGCATTATGTATTCATAAATAGTGATAAGTTATTCAGTAGATAGATATACCTAATCAGGGTCATTACTTACTCCTATCTTCCTATGTTTTTGTTACGTCTTGGTAATAACATTCTCGCTATGCAATTATATCCTGTATTCACGATAGAATTTATGATACTTACGTCAAAACTGGAATAGGAGTCCAAACAATACAATAGGGGTATCGGCAGCGCTCGTGGTCAATGGGATCCATTAGAACTGCTTCTTCGGGGTCATTAATATCTATTGGTGTGGCTGGACTGTGGTTGCCTGTCATAGTTAAACAATATGAGATAATTTACACCATTAACTCTTCCATATCCAGAGGAAATAGATAACAAACTCGATAGGAAATGATAGGAAATAGTAATCATCACCGAATCAAAATCAAACAAGAAAATTCAATACATTAAAAAGTTCAAATGACAACAATATGTTTAGCATTACATTCAAAATCTCTCTCGTCTTTCTTTATACAAAAAGGTAATGCGATTACTCTTCTTGGATAATACTTTTGATTTGAACTGGAACGCGATACATTTCTTTAGGGATGTACTCATCATAATCGCCTAAAGAATAATCGATTATCACTTTTTTTGTATTAAATAAGGTTTGACATTACTTTTTGTGAATCTGTGGATTTTTTTTTGTGTATTTGTGTGCCAAGTTTGTGAAACGATGTTTGGTTTGGCGCTATTTTATTTCCGAATTAATTGCTGAGGTCTCATGTTTACGAAGATATTTACTAAACAGCTAAAATGCCGGCATTTCTCAAATATATTGACATGGAGAACTTCAAGTCCTATAAAGGACAGCATCGAATTGGGCCACTGAAGTCTTTTACCGCGGTCGTCGGGCCCAATGGTTCAGGTAGGGGGCTGGGTTGGCTTAGCACCGACTTGTGGCATTGCTTTCCCTGTAGCATACCTACAGCTCGTTGAACTTACAGGTGAAAACGAGAAATTTATACATAATGGAGGCACCACAACAGAACAATCTTTTGTTGGCCTACTCTTTAACTTCACTTGTAAATTACCATAGATGCCACCGGATGATCATATATACTATTATTGTGCTCAGGTAAGTCAAACTTCATGGATGCTGTCAGTTTTGTTATGGGTGAGAAGACATCTCTACTCCGAGTCAAGCGACTTAGTGATCTGATCCATGGAGCATCTATCAATAAACCAGTATCTAGAAGGTAAGTTATTTTTCTTGAAAATTAATCTTATTCTTCTATGAGTTTATGTGATTACTCTGTATGAAGACCTATAAGTGTACACATTAGTATGTTAAGTTATTGAATATAGGATAGGATAGGTTTAGTCTAGCTCTGTTACAATCTGTGCCTATATTTCAGCGCATCAGTCACCGCCACATTTATTCTGGAGGACATGACGGAGAAGCACTTTCAGAGATCAGTCATTGGTCAGTCATCTGAACACAAGATTGATGGTCAAGTGAGTTAAATATACAACAACATTAATTTTGTTGTACAAAAATAAGTAAAGTGTATTTGTTAAATAGTAAATTTCTGTCTTCTTCCTACACTACATGCATGATAAGGACATCAGTACCCTTAGAGGTCACTTTTGGATAAAAATAATATAATATTTCGAGGTAATTTTGGTCATATCATGACTGCAGTCAATAATATTCTCTATGTCCCTAGTGTGTCCTAAATTAATCCTCACATATTGCTGTAGACCCTCACTTACAAGACTAAAGCCCTGCGCACACTGAGGTGTCAAGATACGCTCGTAAAATTTTTTGGCAATACCAAAACTAACTCTTATGTCATTACTAATAAAAATGTCTATGGTAGCGACGCATCCAAATTAGCTCATGCTGCCAACACATAGTTGAAAATTGAGCTTTCTCCATGAGTCTATAAAGTTTGTTTTAGTATTGGCAAAAAAAAATTCGTGCGCGTTTAGACGCCGCAGTGTGCTTGGGGCTTAACACATATGACAAGTACAGGAAGAGGAGGGTATACCTAGTCTCATTGTAATTTTCTATTCAGTCAGTCTCAATAAGCAACTACTTGGCTGAGTTGGAGAAGCTGGGCATCAATGTGAAGGCGAAAAATTTCCTCGTGTTCCAAGGCGCCGTCGAGAGCATCGCCATGAAGAACCCCAAGGAGAGAACAGCCCTCTTTGAGGAGATCAGCGGGTAAGCAATACTTCCTATAACCCTCGGTGATATCCACTACTAGTATACTCTTCTGATATTTCCAAGACCAATCAATTTGCTGAAGCAACCTTTACCCTGAATTTATAGTCATTTCTGAGTAATCCATAATAGAGAATAACTATTAATAGATTGGAATAGGTCTAAGTAGGTACGTGACTCAGTAGCAAGATTAAAACTTAAGTAAACAACTCATGCAAGTACAGATAGCACATGTGGCAAGACAAGACATGGTTATGTCGCGCGAATCGCTCTCTTTAATGAATACGTCAGAAAGAGACGTGGTGAGTGGTGAGTGTGGGTGTGGCAGGTCGGGCGTGCTGAAGGAGCAGTACGAGTCGTGCCGCGCGGAGGTGAACCGCGCGGACGAGGAGGCGCAGTTCAGCTACCAGAAGAAGAAAGGCGTCGCCGCCGAGCGCAAGGAGGCCAAGTTCGAGAAGGAGGAGGCCGAGAAGTACACCAGGCTCAAAGAGGAACTCGTCAGTACTTATATTATAACACCTGCTGTGTCAATTTAGATAGATATCCCGAAAAAAATGGATTTTATATTATTCCCGCGGCATCCCAATTCTTTTTCAAAAATAAATATTCCTTGTAACATTAGTTATCTATACAAAAAAAAAATAGTATATAAAAAAATGTGTTCTCATTCTAGGTATTGTATATACTTACATATTATGAATTTTGTAATAATGTGTTATCTTGATATTCCTAACAGATACTACAATTTTATTTATAAAACCTCCAGCAGTACGGCACCTGTGGCTTTAGTAGCTCTCAAAAATTACTTAAAATTGAGGCATATCATTCGGTGATTTTGACGGTGTTCATTTGTCACAGCAAGAGCAAAAAGTGGAGCTCCAACTGTTCCACCTGTACCACAACGAGCGCGATATCCAGTCCAACGAGGAGGACCTGCAGCACAAGCAGCAGGAGCTCGCCAAGGTGGAGAAGAAGCGGCAGAGGGCGGAGGAGGCGCTCAAGGAGAAGAAGAAGGAGGCCGGGACCGTGCAGAGGGAGCTGGCCAAGATTGAGCAGGACATACGGGAAGTGGTAAGTGTTTTGTAGAATATTTCGCTTCGTAATGCCACTAATGTATCTTTAACATTGGTTAATTGTCACTAAACAGGAAGCAGAGATATCCAAGAAGCGTCCCACCTTCATAAAGGCCAAGGAGCGCGTGTCCCACACGCAGAAGAAGCTGGAGAGCGCGTTGAAGACGCTGGAGCAGGCCCGCAAGGCCCACGAGGCTCACCAGGCGGACATCAGCAAGCTGGAGGACGAGCTGCGGCAGGTGGAGACGCAGAAGGCGCAGTGGGAGCTCTCCACGCTCGGCGCCAGCCACGCCGGCCGCCCCGACGTGCATCTTGAAGAGGCTCAGGTAAGGAAACCCTGGACCTGCACCATCACCATGAAAACCATGTTAACTGCGATTTTTCAAGCCCGATTTGAATTTAATTTACTAACAATAAAGGCTATTAAGTAGATAAGTATTTATTTATATGGTAATACTCACCCAGATCCGTGAGTACGAGGAGTTGAAGATGGAGGCGTCCCGGCAAGCGGCGCGCTACCTGCAGGAGCTGGACTCTGTCAACCGCGAGCAGAAGTCCGACCAGGACCGCCTTGACAACGAGCTGCGGAAGAAGGGAGAGTTTGAGAACAAACACAGGCAAAAGGTCAGTTACAATACAACACTGACAATATTTAATGTTACATTTGTCATACTACTACTACTACAGCCCTTTTTAACGTCCCACTGCTGGGCACGGGCCTCCCCTCAATGCGAGGGGGATCCAGGCCATAGTCCACCACGTTGGCCCAGTGCGGGTTGGCAGACTTCACACATCTATCGAGAACCATTCAAATTCCCTCAGGCGTGCAGGTTTCCTCACGATGTTTTCCTTCACCGTTTCATAGCAAGTGATAATCTCGGATGAAAATGAGATTCGCACATAAATACCAGAGGTGCGAGCCGGGGTTTGATCCTGCACACTGCTCATGCTCACTACATTGGTCAAATCCAATTAATTCTAATATTACCTTGGCAGTAGTCTTACAGAGTAAATCATCATCGTCTAATATACACTTTTCGATACGTTATTGTTGGCTAAAAGGCACACTCAGGGGTCGAAAATAGTCAGTAAAATTCAAGATTATTTCGTGATTAAAAAAAATTACCACATTTTTTTCTGAACAGTGTCAGTAAAGTTAGTATTTTAGATACTTACACATGCTCCTGATTAATTGTTACTGATTTTCCTACAAAAAAAAATACAGCTAAATGCCAGCACGCTTAGCATGCCAGTCTACAGATAGTATGTTTATCAATAACCTAAACCACGTTGTCTTTAGATTATGTCGAATCTCTTAATTAACAAGAGATGATAGGAAGTGAAGATTTTACGGTCGATATAGCTTCACTCCGTGTTACGGGGAGCGTCGCTCCTTATGACTAGCGTAATGACGCTTTATGGTTAGCGTTTACTACGGCTTGTATTGGGCGTCGCAATCTCTTAGAGCCAAGTCGCCTCAATGCTTTATGTGGCAGTTTGAATCTGAATTCAAAACACACAAACACACGTACATAATTCAGTGTTTAAAAAAAAGGAAATCGTGTTCGTAACTATGATTGGTAAAAGGTTGGCTGGAAGAGATCATTTTATAATTAGTATTATTCCTTTATTTTACATATTTCTTATAAATTAAATTTTTAAATATAAATACATAAAATACATTTAGAAATATAAAAAACAGTTCCCCACCGGCATCTGGAACAGGGTCCTAGTTACCAGTGGTTAGGGCTCCAGAGAGAGGAACTTCCTCACTATGCGCGCCGTCTCCAGAAGTACCGCCTTCTGAATCTGTCCCTTGATCCAGCCGTCTAACGCGAGCCTCTTCAGATGTTTGTCGAGGCTAGCCAAGGTTAGCCAAGAGGCTAGTAGGCCATGGGCGGAAACGACTATCGGTACAATTATTGCCGAGTCAATGTTCCACATATCGACAACCTCATGAGCCAGATCAAGATATTAATTATGTTTTTTTTATATATATATATTAACTTGCAATGTATGTCCGGGTGGAATCATGCAACTGAATTTTAAATCAGTTATCTTTAACCGATTAAAAATGAAATTTGGTACACACGCTTACTTTGGATAACAATGCATGCTTAGCTATGTGACGTCATTCTAATTCCAATATGGCGGATCATCCAAGATGGCCGAATAGTTATTTATTCTGCACTACCGCAGTATGGGTATCAAATGAAAGGGCTTGCTGATGAGAACACGGAAACTAAGGGCAATTAAATAAAAGATTATTTTTAAAAAGTATTTTTTCCATTAATTTATTTAGTGAAAAGGCCGCCAATTGTAATACTTTAAAATATTGTATACATAGTTTGTATTAGTTTAAGAGGTGGAACAATAAAGAGTTATCTATCTGCCTGTCTTTGATTGCTGTGTGGTGCACGTAGGGCCACGAAAGGAATGAAGCCATGAAACGAGTGGACAAGTTGAACGAACACATCAAGAGCTCGGAGCAGGCGCTCGAAGAACAGAGACGACTGCGCGCTGAGTTGCAGGTACTGGCATCCTACATTAATATTGAATTTTAAGTAAATTTTGTTTTAAGTTCTACATTTTATTTCACGATCTTTAGTGTAAATAGCATATTGAAATCATTGAAACATTACCACATCATTTCACACCTATAACAATAATATTCTAAGCAAAATTAATAATTATTTTCAAACCACAATTCCACTTTTTGGGGTAGATTTTTTTTGTGCTAATCGGATTCGTTTCTGATAAATATTATTAAAATGGAACCAACTTTTACGTATTTCCTATCGAACAAACTGAAATTAGTTCGAAACGAAAGAGCTTCGAGTATTGATATATGAACAACATGATATATGAAAAAAAAAGAATACGGGCCGAATCGAGAACCTCTTCCGTTATTGAAATCGGTTAAAGATGATAAGAAATTAAATTTGAGGGTCGCTGTATATAATAGTAGTAGTAATTGGGCGGGCTGCGTGCGGCAGGCGGACGTGGGGTCGTGCCGCGGGCGGGCGGCGACGCTGCAGGCGCAGCTGGAGGAGGTGGCGGCGGCGCTGGGGGACGCGCGCGTCGACAAGCACGAGGAGGCGCGCCGCCGCAAGAAGCAGGAGATCGTCGAGAGCTTCAAGCGGGACATTCCCGGCGTGGTGAGCACCGCCCCCACTCACTCACACTACTCGTACTCCCCTCACTGCCCACACTCACACTACTCGTACTCCCCTCACTGCCCACACTCACACTACTCGTACTCCCATCACTGCCCACACTCACACTACTCGTACTCCCCTCACTGCCCAAAGTAACTTTGGAACACCCTGTATAAATGAAAACGTGTGTTGCGCAGTACGACCGCATGATCAACATGTGCCAGCCGACTCACAAGCGGTACAACGTGGCCATCACCAAGGTGCTCGGCAAGTACATGGAGGCCATCGTTGTCGACACCGAGAAGACCGCCCGCCGCTGCATACAGGTGACAGAGCCGACAACATTACACGCGATAATCGCCTTTTTGGATATAAGTGTCATTTATGTAAAGAAACGCTTTAAACGTAAACCTAGAACTTTATAGTGCTAACAATATTACTGGAGTTGTAGCATGTGCGCCAAGACTACACTTATGTCACGGAATATCTTGATGTTGTCTCTTTCTCTCGTATGAAATTAGAAAGAGAGCGAGCGAGCGAATCCGTGTCAAAGGTTTTGTCTTGACATGTGTACTAACCCCACTGTCTTGCTTATACATAGATACATTTAGCTTAGGCATGATTGGGATAGCATGACCGCGTAGACATAAGTTTTATCTCTTTCAACTGTCATTTGTCAAGAAAATGTCATACTGAGCCATGTCCAGTACAAAGAGCTCGAGGTGACGTAATTTTCTTGACAAGTTGACAGTTGAAAGAGATAGAACTTATGTCTACACAGTCATGCTAAGCAAGCCTACTGGTGTCTCAAACTGAATCAGTACTATTAGCTCCCAGTCTAAATTTCTTAGGCAATAGATAAGGTTTTTTTCTGGTATGTTTTAATGTTAATAAAAAAACACACAAGTTATACTTTCAATTACACTATTGTGAAGGTGCTGAAAGAGAGAATGTTGGAACCTGAAACATTTTTACCGCTGGACTACATTCAAGCTAAACCGCTCAGGGAGAGACTGAGGTGAGTGGCTTAATATACTACCTGTATTCCCTAGTAATAAATATGTTTTTTGTAGTGACGATCGTCTGGCCAATCCTACACTTATAACCGTTTTAAATGTACGAGGAAATAACCTTAAGTGGTCACCGAGCGGTATCAATGAAACGAATTGTTAGTTTACACATTACATTTACACGTGTATGATCTTGGTAGTAACATAAGTCAAAAAATAATACTTTAACACTAGCATGAGTACCGAGTATCGATCAAGCTGTTTTTGAGTTTTCTAAGAAGACTAACGAACCGCAAATGATTTTAATCTGTATCAGAGTGTTATAATACATGCATAGTGAAAGTAGACTATACTTAACTATCATAGTTGCTGAGTTACAGTCTTTGGTTTTTGTCACAAGTAACGTGTTTTGGCCTTGGGGCACATCCATCATTATTATTATTTTTTCGAGACTATTCAAGTTTTCAAAATTGGCTATGAAAATAAAGTTGTAAAAACATGTATGAATTGCAATGAAATTTGTATGCCATTCAGTTGCATACTCGATACTCATGCAAACAGTAAAGTATTATTTCGGATCTCTGATATACTATATATTGTTGATCAATACCGTATATGTACCCTGTGCATGTACCATCAGGGACATCAAGGAGCCCAAGAACGTGAAGCTGCTGTTCGACGTGCTGCGCTTCGAGCCGCCCGCCATCCACCGCGCCGTGCTGTTCGTCACCAACAACGCGCTGGTCTGCGAGACGCCCGAGGACGCCTCCAGGGTCGCCTACGACCTCGACAGGAGCAAGAACAGCAGATACGACGTACCTTACCACACATACCTATATTCAAAAAACGCTTCATTTCGATAACGGACCATATCGACTACAACGAGACGTTATTAGTTCCAATAAAAAAAAAAAGATTAGTTAGTAAAGCATCCGATACTTGTTACAGTTCTTTATTCGTTCTACAAAAACAAACCAATAGTTGCTCTGAACTATAATGATTTTTTTTTTTGGATTCTTCATAAAACATTCTTAATTTGATTCAAAAGGACAAAATACTCTCCCAAAATGATTACATATAAAACAACAAGGCCATTTTTCAGTGTAAAAGTTTCTAAAATACCACTGTAAATGGTTTACAACGTACTATAAAGAGATTGTTATGCTTGTGTAATTATAATTTGACACCAAATCAAAGTCAAATCATTTATTTCTGATAGGCCTAAGGGGGACTTTTAAATTGGAAAGTTACGTTACTTCCTTTATATATTGTTATATTCTTATTTTTTATTATTACCAATGTTCCTTTAAGTTATTCCTCTTACTTATGCGTGTTGTGGCACCTTTGTTAACTGTGCATTTAGTTTTTCCTTATTTGTATTTTATATTAATGTGTTATTAATGCTACAGTTTTTGGATTTCTTATTAAATAAATAAATAAATATTGTAGTCGATCGTATTCTCACAACGTTGTCGACAGGCGCTGGCCCTGGACGGCACGTTCTACCAGAAGTCCGGCATCATATCCGGCGGCTCGCTCGACCTGGCCAGGAAGGCCAAGCGCTGGGACGAGAAGCATCTCTCGCAGCTCAAGTCCAAAAAGGTAACGCACGATAACTAATGCGTCAAAAACCAAGTTACTTGCCACTTACTTTTATTTAACCATCAGTAAGCTCACTTTTGAAATAAGCTTAGTTTAGGGGCGCTACTAGGATGTGCGTTCATGGTTACTTTTCGTTAATTAAGTAGTACTTACTAACTATCGTTTGTATCGTTGGTATCAGTTTTTGTTTTCCGTTTTTTGAGATGGGCTTCGTTCAAAGTTACCAAATTGGCGCTTGAGACAAAAACTTGAGAGGTGTCGACAAGGGACACCCGGATGGAACGAAGTTCCTTTTGAAATAAAAAAAGCAAAAAATTGTACTTATACATACACACACACACTCACATCGAAATCGCAATCAAAATCGAATATTGTAGTATACATAAATGTATACAATAAAAATCACACACACATATGTAAAAGTGTCGTAACGAAAAATTTCGTTACAGTCTTAATTTTTTCCGTCTAGCCCCCTTTCGCAACGCGCGATAAGGAACTACGTTCCAATAATAATTCACCTTTTAACTGTCAATTTATCACTGTTTTGGTACTTCAAATTAATAAAATCATCGCAAAACTAGTAATAATAATATAGAAACGAGTATGATAATCAATTGATTATACAGGAAAAACTGACGGAGGAGCTCCGCGAGTCCATGAAGAAGTCTCGCAAGGAGTCCGAGCTGACCACGGTGGACTCGCAGATCCGCGGGCTGGAGTCCCGCCTCAAGTACGCCGTCACCGACAGGGACACCACGGTCAGTGCCAACTACACGATGCATCAGAAGGCCGGAATAACACATGAACGTTCGCATGACTATATTTATTTATTGCACAATTCTACATGAGTAAAAAAATGGTACAATATGGAGACAATATGGTATAATTCTGGTAAAATGTACCCAATATTTTCGTAATTTTGTACCATCAAAACGCTACAAAGGCCGTCTACGCTCCATTTGTTAAAAGACTTCTTACTTTACGTAATTAATTAAATGATGAAATTTAATGGAATAGGACGAGAAATGGCATCACCTGCGATTAAAAGATATTCTGCCAATGTCAAGTAATTAGTCTCACAGACAAAGACAATAGATACACATGAATAAAAAATGGGTGGTGAAAGTTATACAGATGGCTGATGATTCTGTAACTTCAAAAGTGTGAGCTGGCGAAGTCTGAACGCCAGTTAGACCTGGCAAATATTAAGCCCTATTTGCATTACGAAACTATTGGCGTGAATGTAGTTTCGCGACATTAGTTTCATCAATAGTTTCGTCAAGTTTCGATGCATGAATTGTGAAACATTGACGTTTACACTTTGAAACTGTTGATGAAATTAATGTCACGAAACTACTTTCACGCCACTAGTTTCGTAATGTAAATAGGGCTTTAATAATTTGGGTATCGAGATCGTATTACCATAAACAATGAAACGTTATTGTTGCAGTTGAAACAAATCAAAGCTCTGGACGCGGAGCTCGCAGAGTTGGAGCTGAAGATGGAGATGTTTGGTGTAAGTTGCATTATGTTTGATTGTTATGTTATTCATATCGCCAGTTTTCAGAAATTTGCGAAATTCTGTGAGGTTAGTAAGCATGTCGAGTCTAAACCTCTGTCATGGATGCGCCACTCGCTTACTGTCTTAATTTGTACGAGAGAAAGAGACAAAATTAGTTTAGTCTTGACGCACATGCTTCAACTACACCTTGGGTTTGTTTTATAAATCGTTTGACCAAACGTTTTTTTGTTTATTTTTTTAAACAAAATAACGTAATCACCATGCTAAACCATTACCGTGATGTTAGGTATAAAGGTGTAAAGACGACATGTCTTCGCTTAAGTTCTAACACCGCGGAAGTCATATTTTGACCAAAATACGTTTGGTATATCATTCGATAGGAAATCGCAAGACGCGTCGTTTGACGAATCAAATACGAGAGTTTTGGACCAATGGTGAGGCGTTGTTAAAAAAAGAAAAACACCGCGTGTACCAGTGTGGTAAAGAAAAAATAATTTTTTTTGCTCCCTGAAAAGATGCGTATTTTACCATCCACCGTGGTGTTAGACTTTAAACGACGATGTGTTGGTTGGGTACAGCCGCAAGTGGAGGAGATCGAGCTGACGATCTCCGCGCGCGACGCCAAGATCCAGGAGGTGAAGGAGAACATGAACAACGTGGAGGACGTGGTCTTCCGCGGCTTCTGCCGGGACATCGGCGTCGCTAACATCCGGTAACCACACTCATCACGCCACACATGCCGCGCTATCCACAAATGCGTTTCAAATGAGAATAGGATCGACTTTGCGCCATATTGTGACGTCATTGCTGTCAATTCTAACCAGTTAGGTAGGGTGAGCAAGACAAGATATTTTTTAAATAATATTTATTTCCTAAGGTTGAGTGAAAAATGCACTCAGTCGCACGACGAAGCACACTAGCAACGACAAAATGGCGACTGGCGTCCTTATTTTCTTTTCTTTAATAATTTTGGCATGGCTTCTGGGCCTTTGCGCCAAAAATGAAAATAAAAAAGGGTATGGTTTTAAAAAACTAATTATGACTTAAAATAATTAAATATTAAATTAAGACAATTTATTACTAAGCCAATTAATTAATTTAAATATTTTTTATTTGGTTTGCAAATAAGTATTTTTTGCAAACCATACTTTTCAAGTGACATTTGACAGATAGAGGTTATTGACATTCCTATTCTCATTTGAAACGCATAGTATAGATTCGTCCCATTGTTATTGATGGCACTGGTTATTTGAAAAATGTATTCTGTGCCATAAACATATAAAGATTGAATATCTGTAGCAAAAACTATGACTACATATGTTTGGGTCTTCCATGATATTTCGTGGAATTGTGTTTCTTCTATGTGTGTACTATGCGATCCAAATAAGAATAGGAATGTCAAAAAGCTCTATCTGCCAAATGTCACATGAATAATGACTTTAAATAATTAAATATTCTATTAAGACAGTTTACTACTAATTTAACCTTTTTATTTATATTTGATGTAGCACTATTATTATTGATATGCAAATAAGTTTTTTGCAAACCATACTTCTCATGTGACGTTTGACAGATAGAGTTTATTGACTTTCCTATTCTTATTTGGATCACATAGTAAGAATGAAAGTGACTTGTAAATTAGACATCAACGGGTTATTTTTCAATGTTGTTCCTTATTTGATTTAGTAATATTTTTTTAGTTTGTAATACTGAATTGTCACCGTATGCGGCGCCGAATGGAAGCGGGGTCTGCCGTTATGCATCGGTACTACATACGTTAGGGTCTAGGGTACCTGGGACTTTACCACCACTTCTCAAAGTATTGTTGTTCCAATAGTTGACGGATTTTGTACCAAGTTAACTGGCAACATTTCAAGTAATATTAATAATATTGCTGCAAGCCAGATGGTGGTAAGGGGGAGGGGGTGGATGGTGGTAATATCGCGGTGTGTGTGTGTTGTAGGCAGTACGAGGAGCGCGAGCTGCGCGCGCAGCAGGAGCGCGCCAAGCGGCGGCTGGAGTTCGAAGCGCAGGTGGACCGCATCACCTCCAACCTGGAGTTCGAGCGCTCCAGAGACACCCAGAGTGAGACTTGTTATACGCTTACGTCACAAATATCGAAGTCTTGTCATTTCGTCATGTCTATCGGGGCTATTTTATTTGGAGCTTATTAGATAGCTATACAATGGTATAGTCCAGGGCTTCCCAAACTTATTTTAACTGTGACGCTCTTGTGAAGTTGCCAAATTTTTGCGACGCCCTGCCTTCTTACCTACTAGTTGTAGTTCTAGCCTAATAACAATTTGTTAGAAAAACTCCAAATAGTATCTAAATTTTTTACTAGAAAATAAAGAACAAAACAAAAATGAAAGCAAACAATAAAGATAAAAAGCGAGCACACTCTTATATCCCTTTTCGATTGGTATTAATGAGAAGGATGTACTTGTTTTTCTGAGCACAGTTTCTCGACTCGGTCGCATCGACACAGACAGCCAACCCATTTGGATCGCCTCACGACGCCCCTGGGATAATACCACGGCGCCCCAGGGCGTCGCGACGCACAGTTAGGGAACCCCTGGTATAGTCAAATTACGAAAAAAATAAATTGGGTGGATGACACTTAATTTGTAATAGAGACCTGAAAAGAAGGAGGCCAGTTTTCGTGACCGTGTAGTTAATTTGTAATAGAGACCTGAAAAGAAGGAGGCCATTTTTCGTGACCGTGTAGTTAATTTGTAATAGAGACCTGAAAAGAAGGAGGCCAGTTTTCGTGACCGTGTAGTTTCTATTAGATGAGACTTCAATATTAATATAGACATAATTATATAATATTCGGATAGGACTTTCTAACTAATTCTGATAATGACTAATTCCAATATGGACTATATACGGAATAGTTATTTATTCTGCATTACCACAGTATGGGTATCAAATGAAAGGGCTTGCTGAGGAAAAGACGCATCCTAAGGACGATTAAATAAAAGCTTGTTTTTAAAAAGATTTTTGTACTATTCATTTATTTTTCTAACAAAATTTGTGCACTGTTACACTCTACTTTGGGTTCGGCAAAGATATGGTTAGTCACGGTGCGTGTGTGTGTGCGTGTGCGTTGCGCAGAGAACGTGACGCGGTGGGAGCGCGCCGTGCAGGACGCGGAGGACGAGCTGGAGGGGGGGCGCCAGGCCGAGGCCAAGCAGCGCCAGGAGATCGACGCCGAGCTGGGCCGCGCCGACCAGCTCAAGGCCACGCGGGCCGCCGCGCGCGCCAGCCAGGACCGCGTCGACGAGGACGTCAACAAGGTCCATCATAGATTATCGTCATTTGCCTTACCTTGTCCCATTATTTGGGACAAGGTAAGGCATCATCTCGCTTTTCTATCATACTGACGTCCACTCCGATCTCATTCATATCACCCTTTATACAGTCCATCCATCTTTTCTTGGGCCTTTCTCTCGCTCTGTATCCGTCCACATTTAAGTTTTTAATTCATGTACTCAGCCGTTACACGGGGTGTATCAGAAGTCCGAAATAATATTTTGAATACACATACGGTAGCCCATATGTGGATGCATAGTGAAGACAGTTTATACCTAACTGTCATAGTTTCCGAATTAGAGACCTTTGCATATTTGTCACAGGTATCCGGTTTTGACATTTCAGTATTTGCTGCAAGCCTATTCAGCAGTGTAAATTAAACTTATGAGGGGCAGCTAACAATATACACAAAACGGAACATGCAAATGTTACATATGACATATTCAATGTTTATGTATTGACACAAAATTCGGTATATTGACAAAAACTATCGCGGATGACTTTTGACGCCGAGTTCAAAATATTAAATGAAAATACATGTCATCTGTTCCGACAGAGATATATAAATGTTTACGCCCCCCCACCAGTCGCGCAAGGACCTGGCCAGCGTGCAGAAGGACATCCAGTCGGTGCAGAAGCAGATCGCGGCCATAGAGGCGCGCGTGGAGAGCCGCCGCAGCGACCGACACAACATCCTGCGACAGTGCAAGGTCACACACACTCTATCTCTAGATTAGAGATGCGACTCGAGCCGTTTTTTTACTCGAGTGAATTTGTTAAACTCGTAATCGATAAATTTCAATCGAGTTCGTTTGCACTCGAGTTACCGAGTCAACTCGGCGAGCCGAGTTGATTAAAATCATTTTAAAATGGCAACTTAATTAGTCGTAAGAAGTCATTTATTTTCCTTTGTTGATTAATGTCATAAATAAGGTATATGTTTTGTATTTTATTTCATATTACCAAATATTACTAATTTAATAAAGGTATTTTAAAAATCTTAATTTAAACTATTCGAAACTCAACTCGAGTGATAAATTCTTACTCGAGTTGTAAGGAGTGGGAGTAGTTTACTCGAGTGACATAGTCCAATTACTCGAGTCGCATCACTATTCTAGATCACCAGCTACGTGAGATCATCACTGGTTTGCGGATGAATGGGTGAAGAATTTGTATAAGGTTCCGCGAGCAAGATGCATGAATGGTTTCTAACTAGTATATTTTGTTATAGTATATTAAAAAAATCATTACTAGTATATACTCCCGTTAGCTTCTGCAACTAAGCTAAATCCTTGAGCTAAGAGTATGTTCACGACGTCAACGGGAGCAGTGTCTTCTGCTACCATGTTATTATTAGATACAGATACTAATTTTTTTGTAAAATAAATGGCTTCTTATCCCATAGGTAGGTACAATGTTTTTTTTATCTAACGTGGCAAACGTGCCCCCGCTCGTTAATCAGTTTACTCGACTCCCGAAAATCGGCAAATCGTGTTAATCCGTACTTATCTGTAGCCAACTTGACAGTGTAAATATAGCCTTAGATAAGTTCCTTGACGCTACCATTTATTTTATATTCAGTATTTTTATTTTGCAAGTGGCAAACGGTAGTCTCTGCCGACCCCCATGGGATACAGGCGTGAGTATATGTATGTATTTTTATTCTCGCCAATGAAAAACCACTCGCGGTTAATAGTACAAAACTTTCTGGGAGGAATCATCGTTAATGGATAACTCGCCTCTCGGAGATATATTATGCAATATGATATAATTAATTTATATTACAGATCGATGATATAGTGATTCCACTTCTGGAAGGAAACCTGGAAGACACCGCGGACACAGAGTCCGACCCCTCCTCGCTCTCCACCACGCAGCAGTATCGCAAAGACTCCAGGTGAGAATGAGAATTTATACTAATTAGCTCTATAATCCATGCGTTCACGAAAGTATTACTTCGGACTTCTGACACATCAACCAAGTCTCAAAATGATATACAATTTGAATTGGGAACCACCTCCTCTTTGAAGTCGGTACAAATGAAGAGGAACTTATTTTACATTTACTACAATGACTGTACGCTTACTCCCTACATTAATAAAATGTGGGTCCACCTCTGTCAACCCCGGGTAACACAGGCGTGATTATAATGTATTACTCACCCAAATGTGTACAGATAACAAGTAGCTCTACCATGAGAAGGTCCCTTCGTTAGTCGCTTGCGTGTACGTAAAATATTTGTATAGCGTATTGAGGGTAGACGCATTAAAATTTGCTATAAAAATATTTAACGAAAACCGCCAACTATAAGTCAGTGCTAGGTTGGAAAGTACTAATGAGGGTAGTTTACATATGTTACACGCCCTTACAATATGCGTGAATACACGATGAGATAAACACATTATAGTGTTAGCACCAAACGAACCTATTATTAAATAATCCGTAAATTTCAATGCATCTACAACCTAATCGCATTTCACAGTACAAAGTGTTCTACAAATGGCACTGTAATTGAATTATATCTTTGTTTAAATTTGCGGGTTTGTGTATTTCCTTTCCTCTCATAGTTTTAAAATCATAATGATTGCAAGACAGTAATATTGATAGTCGACTGCGAACCACTGATAGTCGTAAAACCGAAGCACAAGTGTCGTTTAATAACACTCGCGAGTTTAGTCTTAACACCACCAATATGCGCGGGCGCAGTAGTCCACAAAAACCACGATCGTCCTTGACGTCACTTCACGTAACGCGTGCGCCACGAGCGAATGATTAACTCCAACTAGACCATGGCGTTACACGGCTCGGCATTTCAAAATTATCAACAAAACAGAGGGTACATTTAATTAAAGCTACCCTCCAATGCGAAAATATACACAACTATGTGTCTGTCTATGGTCAGACTATGAATCATACCCCCCAAATATAAAGAAATATAAATCCGTTTAGAAACCATTTCTAACTTAAGTGTTTCAGTAAACAATACAATAAAAATACTTTTAAGAAGATATTTTTAAACGGAGATTATTGCAGGATCCGCGTGGACTACAGCTCCCTATCGGAATCCCTGAAGGAGCTGGAAGAGGCGGACGAGATCAAACGGAAAGCGGACAAGTTACAGAAAGCCATCAACTCGCTGCAGAATACAGTCGATAAGATACAGGCGCCCAACATGAGGGTAGGGTCACTTTGCCGATTTATTTTAGTCCCAATGTAATAGAGGTACGAGCTTCAATACGAGGGAGATTTGGGCCAAGTCCACTATGCTGGTTGATGAACTTCACATGCATTTTTATAGACGTGAAGGTTTTCTCACGATATCTGCCTTCACCGTTCCGTTCCGTTCCAACTGCTAGTGGTATTGAAAATTATATTCACACAAGAAAACCGAAAATCCCGTGTCCGGGATTTGAACTTCCACCGCTTAGATTCAAGGGGGGCGTTCTATCGACTAGGCTACCACTATAATGTCTTCTGTTTCATGTTTCAGGCAATGCAAAAGTTGAACGAGGTCCGCGAGAAAGTGAACGCGACGAACGAGGCGTTCGTGGCGGCGAGGAAGCGCGCTCACAAGGCCAAGCTGGCCTTCGAGAAGGTCAAGAAGGAGCGGCACGACAAGTTCATCGAGTGCTTCGAGCACGTCGCCAATGAAATAGACGCCATCTACAAGGTGGGACTACGAAACACTATTATAACTATACAAAGTATATCACAAGTTCGAAATAATATTCTAGGTACATATACAGTAACTGATATGTACATGCAGTGAAGAGAGATTATACCTATCATAGTTTCGGAGTTTTGAGTATCGTGTTGTTGCCTTAGAGCACACCTAATGCTCCCTTTAACAGTGTAAACTATATCTACGACGGGCGCAAATAAGGGCACTTCTCATGTTTTTAAATGTTTGCTACCGATTTTTGTACTTTCGTTTTTTAAATTTTAACTTACTAGCTTCTATCCGCGATTTCGGCCGCGCAGACCTCCGATTCTTCAATATCATTATGAATTATTATTCTGATATTATAAACAATAATACTGTAAAGTTTCATCACAATCCGTTCAGTAGTTTTTGCGTGACAGAATAACAAACATCCATCTATCCTCACAAACTTTCACTTTTATAGTATTAATAGGATAGTCTTACCAGCTGCTCGCTTTGTTGATGGTAAGAAACGGTAGTTCTGGAGGCGATGAATGTGACACAATGTATTGTATTTCAGGCGCTGGCGATGAACCAGTCGGCGCAGGCGTTCCTGGGCCCCGAGAACCCGGAGGAGCCGTACCTGGACGGCATCAACTACAACTGCGTGGCTCCCGGCAAGCGCTTCCAGCCCATGTCCAACCTCTCCGGCGGGGAGAAGACCGTCGCCGCGCTCGCGCTACTCTTCGCCATACACAGGTACCACTATTACTGCCAAATACTGCCCAACATGCGAAGAACACGTCGCTACAGACAAGCGCGGAATTATGTAGAATAACCGGTAAAAGTAACAGGCGTCTAGTCTGTTGGCACCAAACCAAGCATATTTTCGTCCTTATGAACGTAAAATAAATATAGTTGTTTGTATACGCAACGCAATCGAGATAAAAAATATAATATCGGCGGCAATGCTAATAAAGTTTTTCGTATTTCCCTGTAGTTTCCAACCGGCGCCGTTCTTCCTGCTGGACGAGATCGACGCGGCGCTGGACAACACCAACATCGGCAAGGTGGCCTCCTACATCCGCAGCAAGAAGGGCAGCCTGCAGACCATCGTCATCTCCCTCAAGGAGGAGTTCTACGGCTGCGCGGACGCACTCGTCGGCATCTGCTCAGAGGTATACCATTTTCAATAATATTTCACTATGAACTGTGAGTAACACTTACTTAACATAACTGTACAAATAAACCATTGTTCAGTGATATAAAATATCACTTTTGACAAATCATAAAATCTATAATTGTTTTTTTTTAACCGATTATATATCATATAATATTCCGAAAGAAGAATTTAAACTAGAAATAGTATTTCTAACAATATAAAGTAAATTATGATGAATTAACTCTTTTTTTTTGTTTGTTCCAGCCGGCAGACTGCCTGGTCAGCGATGTCATTACGCTCAGTCTGGAAAGTTACAGCGACTAGGCGCACGCGCATACAACATTACATTTTAATACTTAATTTAGTTGTCATTCCTCATGTTTTTATACGACTCTCGTGTCAATTGTTAAAATTCGCGATAGATATAATATAAATAATTTATAAGTTGACTTTAGTTCGGTAGTGTTTTATTAATTCAATAATACCTATTAATGTTGAAGGGCCTTTTCTTTAAACGTAGATTTGGGCACAAATAGTTAATGAAATATGATATTAAATAAACGCTTATTTAGACAAGCTACGATTGATTAGATAGCAATATGCAATATGGCGCCGAAAAATGGTCTAATATTATAGGTCTGTTAGTAGTAATTATAAATTAAATTCTTTCATTCTTAAGCAGACTTAGTCAAAAATCACATTTTCATATCGAGCTCTTTTATTTACAATAAAATAATCTTTATATTACAACTCTTACAAGCTACTCATTAAACTACAGTCTGTCAAACAAGAACAGAAAATGATTGAACGGGCGATTTATGATTTAGTATATAATTTAGTAGGTATGATTAAATAATAATGAAAACAAGTAGTCAAATGTGACTACCTAACGAATAAAGCCCATCGCACAAAAGTGCCGCCTCACAGTTTTGGCAATACCAAAATGAACTCAGAGTCAATATGCCTAGAGACTGAATTTCTGTGGTAAAAGCCACGCCTTCACATGTCATAGCTCGGTCGCGCTCTCAATGCCATTGAAAAATTAACTTTTTGACAGACAATTCTACGCGCCCGTCTTGAAGCCTGTGTAGCTTAACTAGTGCGCCTTGGCTCATAAGTCTCTCTTGACATAACCATCTTAGTTGCACCGATAAAAGCGTTTTAAACTGCGTTCCAATAAAACTAATAACGGGCCGTAGCGGGCATTCGAAGTTTTACTTACGCATGCTATATTAAAACAGCTTAAGACCAACTTCTAGGAAAAATGACTATACGTTCGCGAAACGAAGCGTTTCTTGTTTATAGGAATCCGACTTTCGTGTATTAACAATATTAGCTGAATTATTTCTGTTAGCTTTTACGGTCTGGATACATAGGCGCGAGCGATAACAAAAAATTGTCGCGTCTTAATGAGCGCAGTTTGCGCAGGCGTTTACGTAACAAATCAACATTATTTAATTAAAGTGCCAACTATTAACAGTAACAATTTATACATAATACACAATTGAATGGAAATATTGACCATATTACAATGATATAATGAGGTAAGTATAACAATGCTGCATCTATAGCTTGGGCCAGCATACAATTAGACTTTACGCATTACTTTTTAAATTTCAATTCATCTGCAAACCATATACAGTGGAATTTTTTGTACAAACATGTTTTGCATTTCCCACAAATTCGTAATATTCACTCCATTTAATATACATATAAATAATGCAAACACCAATGTACAACATTGTAACAAGAGTTATCTTTGCTCATTAACCATAAAGCCATCCAAATTTGCCGCACTCTCTCACTGTAGGTATAAGAGGATACAATACAAGTTGTATCCCGTCTGTCCCGCGTTCATGACTATTGTTCACTACACTCGCCGGTTTGCTAATGACATGAATGTTCTAGTATTATCTTTAATATCTTTGTTAAACAAATTGAAGCGTGCTGCACACGGAGCACTCGGCGGGCGCTAGTCGGGGCAGCGCGGCGGGTCGGTGCTGAAGTAGGGCGCGGCGTGGGGCTGCAGCAGCGTGCTGCACACGGAGCACTCGGCGGGCGCTAGTCGGGGCAGCGCGGCGGGTCGGTGCTGAAGTAGGGCGCGGCGTGGGGCTGCAGCAGCGTGCTGCACACGGAGCACTCGGCGGGCGCTAGTCGGGGCAGCGCGGCGGGTCGGTGCTGAAGTAGGGCGCGGCGTGGGGCTGCAGCAGCGTGCTGCACACGGAGCACTCGGCGGGCGCTAGTCGGGGCAGCGCGGCGGGTCGGTGCTGAAGTAGGGCGCGGCGTGGGGCTGCAGCAGCGTGCTGCACACGGAGCACTCGGCGGGCGCTAGTCGGGGCAGCGCGGCGGGTCGGTGCTGAAGTAGGGCGCGGCGTGGGGCTGCAGCAGCGTGCTGCACACGGAGCACTCGGCGGGCGCTAGTCGGGGCAGCGCGGCGGGTCGGTGCTGAAGTAGGGCGCGGCGTGGGGCTGCAGCAGCGTGCTGCACACGGAGCACTCGGCGGGCGCTAGTCGGGGCAGCGCGGCGGGTCGGTGCTGAAGTAGGGCGCGGCGTGGGGCTGCAGCAGCGTGCTGCACACGGAGCACTCGGCGGGCGCTAGTCGGGGCAGCGCGGCGGGTCGGTGCTGAAGTAGGGCGCGGCGTGGGGCTGCAGCAGCGTGCTGCACACGGAGCACTCGGCGGGCGCTAGTCGGGGCAGCGCGGCGGGTCGGTGCTGAAGTAGGGCGCGGCGTGGGGCTGCAGCAGCGTGCTGCACACGGAGCACTCGGCGGGCGCTAGTCGGGGCAGCGCGGCGGGTCGGTGCTGAAGTAGGGCGCGGCGTGGGGCTGCAGCAGCGTGCTGCACACGGAGCACTCGGCGGGCGCTAGTCGGGGCAGCGCGGCGGGTCGGTGCTGAAGTAGGGCGCGGCGTGGGGCTGCAGCAGCGTGCTGCACACGGAGCACTCGGCGGGCGCTAGTCGGGGCAGCGCGGCGGGTCGGTGCTGAAGTAGGGCGCGGCGTGGGGCTGCAGCAGCGTGCTGCACACGGAGCACTCGGCGGGCGCTAGTCGGGGCAGCGCGGCGGGTCGGTGCTGAAGTAGGGCGCGGCGTGGGGCTGCAGCAGCGTGCTGCACACGGAGCACTCGGCGGGCGCTAGTCGGGGCAGCGCGGCGGGTCGGTGCTGAAGTAGGGCGCGGCGTGGGGCTGCAGCAGCGTGCTGCACACGGAGCACTCGGCGGGCGCTAGTCGGGGCAGCGCGGCGGGTCGGTGCTGAAGTAGGGCGCGGCGTGGGGCTGCAGCAGCGTGCTGCACACGGAGCACTCGGCGGGCGCTAGTCGGGGCAGCGCGGCGGGTCGGTGCTGAAGTAGGGCGCGGCGTGGGGCTGCAGCAGCGTGCTGCACACGGAGCACTCGGCGGGCGCTAGTCGGGGCAGCGCGGCGGGTCGGTGCTGAAGTAGGGCGCGGCGTGGGGCTGCAGCAGCGTGCTGCACACGGAGCACTCGGCGGGCGCTAGTCGGGGCAGCGCGGCGGGTCGGTGCTGAAGTAGGGCGCGGCGTGGGGCTGCAGCAGCGTGCTGCACACGGAGCACTCGGCGGGCGCTAGTCGGGGCAGCGCGGCGGGTCGGTGCTGAAGTAGGGCGCGGCGTGGGGCTGCAGCAGCGTGCTGCACACGGAGCACTCGGCGGGCGCTAGTCGGGGCAGCGCGGCGGGTCGGTGCTGAAGTAGGGCGCGGCGTGGGGCTGCAGCAGCGTGCTGCACACGGAGCACTCGGCGGGCGCTAGTCGGGGCAGCGCGGCGGGTCGGTGCTGAAGTAGGGCGCGGCGTGGGGCTGCAGCAGCGTGCTGCACACGGAGCACTCGGCGGGCGCTAGTCGGGGCAGCGCGGCGGGTCGGTGCTGAAGTAGGGCGCGGCGTGGGGCTGCAGCAGCGTGCTGCACACGGAGCACTCGGCGGGCGCTAGTCGGGGCAGCGCGGCGGGTCGGTGCTGAAGTAGGGCGCGGCGTGGGGCTGCAGCAGCGTGCTGCACACGGAGCACACTCTCGCCGGAAGCTGTCTCGGCCCGCTCGGGACGGTCTGCGACACGCACGAGCTGCAGAATATCCGCCCGCAGTGCCGGCAGTGGATCTGAACGCAAAGGTGCAGACGATTACTCTACGTGTAGTGTTACATAATACAAATATCACTGAACGACGTCCACTTGTCAACACGACATTGTTGGCTACGATAACTACGGAGTACCTCATGGGGCGAGAAATGAGACTTGATTACATCGAAAGACTACAAAGGCTACCCTTATAAGAATTTACTGTGTACGCTTGGCTAGCACAAAGACTATTCGTGTGAGATCCGAGCGAAACGCATTTGTAGATGAACATTATGACTAAAATGATAATAAAACAAGTGAGTAGCAGAATACCATCTCAATTACTTTAATATTCACAGAATCGGATTGATTGTTGAATTATATATGTAAGTCTGATTGACAGAATACACCTATATCAAATGTTCCTGGATATGGCGCCAATAGAATGCAAATAACAGTGTTCGTTACATACTGCACGCTGAAAAATGGAGGATATTGCATCTGGATTAAACAATGTTCACATACCTTTTTCTTGATGTTGGGTAGATGCGTGTGGCAGGCTGCGCAGGAGTGCACGTCGTCCTCCAGCTGCCATCGCACCTCCGTGTCGGCTTCTCGGATGCGCTGCAGTTGGACCTGATTCATAAATGCACATGACTTTTTATTGTAGAGTACTGTGGCATGCTGTCAGGTGGTCCACGCATTGTCAGGTTGTCCACTCTAAATGGCAACACAAATCTTGACATTCCCCGGACCACTTCATTAAATTTCCTCGACCAATTTAAAACTAGATTATGAAAATAACATAAGAAAGATATCAGTCGGTTCGCATTCGATACCAAATTAAGTCATGTATAATCACCTGTAGAGACTGCGATAGTCTTACGAAGTCCTGTTGCACCTTCTCGCTGTTGTCCAGCTCTTGCTGCAGCACCAGCACCCGGGACCGGACCTCGTGGACTTCGCTTTGTAAGCGTTTCTACATATAGATTACACATTTTGTAAAATTAATAGATTAGACGTATGTCACGGAATATCTTGATGTTATCTCTTTTCCTCGTACGGAATATGACAGAGAGCGAGCGAGTAAATCCGAGACAAAGGTCTTGTCTTGACATGCGTGTTAAACCCACTGGAATATATAAATTCCTTAACGATGACTTTTAAAATAAGATATCATAGATTAAATAATACTAACGTAAATTAAGTTTACTGTTACTAACACAATTGCTCCATAGATGATAGATAAATAAATGATAATAATAATAATTAATATCACAGAGATTACAGTGTTCAAACGATTTAATTTCAGGAATGATGATTATGAATTTTGTCGCGGAAAACGCATCTAGCATATGAACCTTTTGCTATTAATAATACATAATTAGTACGGTTGATAACATGACAATTTGTCTACAGTGGCGTTGCAAAAGAAGTTCGTATCGAAACATATCTTGAAAGTCTACAAACTTGGACTTTGGGAGGTATATTTGTCAAGATTTAGTACGAGGTGCACTGCAGTGCGCCCACACTTCGCCGATGTATTTTGGTCCCAATGTAATAGGGGGCGAGCCTATTGCCATTATACCGGGCACACAGGTTTCCTCACGATGTTTTCCGTCACCGTTTCTTAGCAAGTGATAATATCAGATGAAAATGAGATTCGCACATGGAACCCAGAGGTGCGAGCCGGGGATAGAACCTGCGCACTTTGATTGCAAAGCGTGCGTTCGACCACTCGGCTACCACTACTTATATGTATGTATGATGATGTATTATTTAGTACGAGTTATACAGAGTGTTGGTCACCTTATCCTCGAGCAGTTGTTCGATCATGTCGTTGGAGTGTCGCAGCTTGTCCCCGAGGTCCTTCATCTGCTCGCGCTCCGTCTGCAGCCGGTCCAGCTCCTCCCTGACACGTACACACTCATTAACTAACGACAAGCAATTCAAGTGTGTACTCCCGCAGTGCAGGTTCAGGGTAAACCGGCGCCGAATCCAAATGATATAAATAAATCAGTTACTTCTAGCTCTGTAGTGTAGTGTAGCTCTGTAGAGTATTTTTAATATCGCCGTCAATAGAGAATAGTAACTTTCTACAAATACCTGAACTACTCCATAACTTGTGATTGTTGTGCGTCAAGTGTGTGGGCGGCCTCTATTTTTTAGTAATTTTTTTTTGTTAATTACTCTGTATTTTGTCTCTGGAGTGAAGTGATTCTGGGTCTCAATCATTAAATTTTCTACGATGAAGCAAGATGTATTTTTATTTTCAACATGAGAAAAGGTCGCATAATTCGCATCACAATCAACGCATAAGAAGAAATAGTGATCAATGATGTTATCAGAAATTATAGTTACCTTAAGGTGTCAAAAAGACGTCAAAAAAAAAGTTTAGTCTTGCAAGGCTTGACATAGACAATCTGACGTGTGAAAACGTCAGTCACACACAAAATTGGGCTTGTGAAAATGACAAATGTTAGGAAATGCTCCCTTTTTGATAAAAATAACTCGATGGTTGTGATGTTAATCATCGGAGGTGTAATGAACGAGTCCAACAGTGGGTGATCGATGGCAGTTACTTGGTCTGTTTGAGCTGGCGGGTGGTGTCGGCGAGCTGCGCGTCCCGTCGCTGCGCGCGGCGCGCCTGGTCGTGCAGCTGCGCGTGCAGCGCGCACTCGGCCGCCGCCGCGCGCTGCCGCCCCGTCTGGCACACGATCAGCTGCTCGCGCAGCCGCAGCGACAGCTCCTGCAGCTCCTGCCCACCGCAACCACACATAGTATCGTCGCTAGTAGCCACTCACCGACCTATGCCGACTCTTAACACGACGCAACGGGATATAATACGACACTCATCGCCACCCATCTATTACACTCAAGGGCTGTGAATTTATAGGACGACAACGGCGCCGTTCACCGGGTCCAACAAGGACCATTCATACGACCACATAAAAATAAACATCAAAATTGCTCCAGGGATTGAGGAACAGAAGAATTACGACAATGCGCTCACGAGATTTGTATATAAAAAAAAGAGCAATGTTTACTACTTTTCATTATTTATTAAGCCCCCGCATACTGGGGAGTCAAAAGTAGCGTGCTAACATTTTTGCCAATAACAAAACGATCTATAAATACATAAAGATTGAATTGCTGTCGTAAAAGCCGCGCCCCACGCGCCGAAATTCGCTCGCACTGTCAGTGTCAGTTCGTTTTGGTGTTGACAACAAATTGTGTGTACCTACCTCAACGTTGTCGGGTAGGTCGATGATCTCGTTTTGCATCTCGGCCGCACTCTTCATGTACTCCCCGATCAGCATCGCATTGTCTCGCTCTAAACTATAAGTAATCGAATATTAGTGGTTCATAGCTTTATGTTGCGACCTTAGACACGCACGCCGCATACAGTGTGATACAAGCCCTCGTCATGAACAATATGTGAAATCATCTGTATAGATGGAATATTGATATTTAATTTGTTTTTCTGCCACAAAATTAAAACAAATTTATTTCTATGCTTTGAAAATACTAGGCATGGTCAGTCAAGCCGCTTATTCCTTCTGCTGTGTTAATCTTTAGATCAAAGGGAGTTAAAACTAACAGATGATTTAAGAGCTTTGGTGCGCGGAATTATAACTATCATTAACTTAACACGTTAAAAATGTTATTAAAACCGATAGTAAAATATTTCTGTAATCACATGTTCGTTTAGAATACGCTACATAATCTATATTTTAAGAATTAGATTATCTTTTTAATCAACGAAAAAGAAAGCGGAGGACGTTCTCAATTCGACGCATTTTTTTATATCCATAGTATCGTACCTGTCGAGTTTCTTCTGCAGCGTCTCCCGGTCGACTGTGAGCGTGGTGACGCGGTCGAGCGCGGCGGCGGCGGCGCGCTCAGCGGCTGCAGCGCGGTCGTCGAGCGCGGCGCGCGCGCTCTGCACGCCCTCCTGCAGCGCTTGCAGCTGCTGCGCGCCGCTCGCGCGCTCCGAGTGCCAGGCGCGCACCGTCTCGTCGTGGATGGAGCGGACGCCCTCCAACTCCTCCGTGGCCTGCCGACACAATCACTATCAGTTACAATGTGTCAAACAAATTGGACCAAAACTGGTCTTATTTCCAACGTCGTCTAGTATTATACGTCTCGACAAGGCCAATGGCCAATCTAACGTTCGTAGACGTCAAAGTCAGTGACACTGTTGTAGCGACATCTACCTCGCCGCATACGAACTAATCCTGCATCGCGATATTAAAGTGATCCGAGCGATTGCACATATATACAAGAACCCGACAACAACCTATGGGCAGTAGCCCACCAGACACAACACCCGTCTGGTCGGAGGATCCTCCCTTTACCCCCAACCTTTATATGTTTGGAAAAGCTCCCTCTTGTATAATACCTCGTTGGATACAACGTTCACGACTGTTTTCACTAGCAACAAGCAGACCGAAATTAAAATAAGTAGTGTGTAATATATGGCGACGATAAAGACTCTACTTGATGTGTCACTGTTCGTTTTACACTGCTGCTATTCATATTTTAATGTTAATACTTAGAATGAACTTTTTCTATGAATCAAAACAGTTTGTTTTGGTATGGCAAATTTGGGAGGCTTTAATCTTTAAAAAAACACGTGTCAGGTGTAGGTACCTGTTTGAGTGCGATCTCGAGCGCGTTGAGCCTGTCCCTGGCGTGGTCGGCGGCCGCCTGCTCGCCCACCAGCTGCTTCTCGTAGTTGGCGCACATGTCACAACGCCGCTGCTCCTCTGCAATTACAATTATAATTAAAACTAGCTGTGCCTACGACTTCACCCGCGTGGCCTTTAGGGAGATTACCCGGAAATAATGTTTTATGTTCATCCCGCGGAACCCTAATGCTTTTTCCAAAATAAAAGTAGCCTAAGTTATGCCTTGGAACATCAGCTATCTGCCAGTGAAAGTCCCGTCGAAATCGGTTCAGCCGTTTGGAAGTTTACCCGAAACGAACAAACAGACAGACAAAATTTTAAAAAAATGCATTTTCGTTATTGGTATCGTGTATACTTTCATTTGTATTGGTTAAAATAATGTTATTACGATATTACAAACAGACACTCCGATTTTATTTATTTGTATTGTATAGAAAAAGGAAATCCTACTGTCCAGCAGTCTCAGCATGACATGAGACATAAATTGGATCTCTTCCAAATGTCGGATTAGTCGAGAAAACGAATTGTATTGATACGTAGAAAGTGTTCACTCTCCAACGAAATAACACTCACAGCATGAGCAATTTTTATGCTCGGGGATGTGGTAGGTAGGTAGGATGTAGGTAATATTATTATTAATACGCAAATAAGTTTTTTGCAAACCATTCTTCTCATGTGACATTTGACAGATAGAGCTTATTGACATTCCTATTTGGATCGCGTAGTACTGAGCCCTCACCATCATACATTAGTATATAACAAAAACATACTCGACTTATGTAATTTTTTTTTGTTTTTTTAGAATCAGAATATTTTTATGCATGTAATCCAATACAGGCACTTATGAATCGTCAATAAATAATAATAGTAGTATCTCTACCACCCATTCGGAATGCATTTTCTATGGAGAAGAATGGGCAAGAAACTCCATGGTTGTTTTTTTCCAATAAGGATTTTAATTTTTGTGTTTTTATTAATTAACAATTATACAATATAAAGTTAATGAGGCTATACATTCTCAAAACACAATTAATTAACTACACAAACTACGTGTTGTGCAAGATTTAAATGTAGGAAGGAAGAGATTTCTTTATGGTTAACGGTACCTGGTTCAGTTTTGCCGTCTCCAGTGGACGCATTGGGAACGGGACTTGGCGCAGTTTTCGCCTTCTAAAACAAAATAAACGTTTATATATTGTCACCGTGACCAGGCAAAAGTAATGTTGTTGATTCTGTTGGTTTGGTACTCCACTAAACGAAGCATATTGCCGTTCTTTCTACGGCTGTGATATATGAACAAGACAGCAATATAGTGAGTGCCGTCCAATATATTTTACTCGTAGTTTGTATACAACTGAATCGAAGTTATTATTCATGAAAAAAATCATTTAAGCGCTTTAGACGATTTGATCTGTATGACAACAATCAAGATAGGTATCATTTTTTTATTTTAATCCGCGTAAAAGTATTTAAATTTGATAAAAAATATCCTTGTATGGTACAATTTACTATTTTCAAACGGACATAGTTAAGTAAAAAAACCAGCCAAGCGCGAGTAGGACTCGCGCACGAAGGGTTCCGTACCATTATCTATAAAAACGGTAAAAAATCACGTAGTATTTGTTGTTATAGCGGCAACAGAAATACATCATCTGTGTAAATTTCAACTCTCTAACTATCACGGTTCATGAGATACAGCCTGGTGACAGACGGACGGACGGACAGCGAAGTCTTAGTAATAGGGTTCCCGTTTTACCCTTTGGGTACGGAACCCTAAAAATGATCCAATCTACAAAATAGGCAAAAATGAGTTAAGTATACCAAACAGTTCCTAAGAAGCCTCCTTTTCAGTCAACAAAAAAGATCTCATCGTAAAATAAAAGCAAATAGCATTTTTTACCATCTAGATTATCATCTCACATGTAGCACATTATCAAACGTCAAGCTTCCATATATCAAGTTTAAGCGATGGTAGCATAAGTGGTTTTGAAGGGAGAGGGTTTTGTGATCTCACCGCCAATGACTCCTGGAGTTGGGCGTCCGTCTCACGCAGCTTGCCTTTCAGAGCCACTATCTCCTGCTCCAGAGGCTGGATGATGGACCGCAGCAGCTCGTTGTCCTCATTCTGCACCTGACACATTATTAAGGATATATATTTTTGCTTTATTGATTAAGTTGTATATTACATATCGACGTTTGAAAATAAATCCTTACAAAGCGACAAAAAATCGTAAAATTAGTTATGTATAGTAACCGACGCAGAATACTCTGGCCGTTCGAATGGTATATATACCGACAAAAACTCGTAAAATTATATATATATAAATTTTACGAGTTTTTGTCGCTTGGTAAGGATTGCCTTTCAAGGGTCGACATGCATATATGCACATGTATATAAGTATAAAAACATTTTACAACATTATTTGTAGGTAAGATAAGTTTTTATATACTGCTTTATACTATTTTTTTTCACTTGCACAAGTATCGGGTATACAACTAAATGATATAATAATTCGAATATATTTCTCAATGGCGAATATGTAAACTTGTAATATGTCGGAGTCCTATGTTCAATTTACAAGTTCTTTTTCTGTGAATATTATTAGTCACCCCAAGCCCTAAGTCTTAGGCTTGGTACTTTGAGCCACCTCATGGAACTATTACGAACGCCATCCAGTTTTAAAATACACCTTTTTAATCTTTGGACTGTTTAGCTGTAAGTATATCGTATCGTACATAGATCTACTACTACTACAGCCCTTTTCTTAACGTCCTACTGCTGGGCACGGGCCTCCCCTCAATGCGAGGGGGATTCGGGCCATAGGCCACCACGCTGGCCCAGTGCGGGTTGGCAGACTTCACACATCTATCTAAAACTAGTCAAGTTCCCTCAGAAGTGTAGGTTTCCTCACGATGTTTTCCTTCACCGTTTCATAGCAAGTGATAATCTCGGATGAAAATGATATTCGCACATAAATCCCAGAGGTGCGAGCCAGGGTTTGAACCACTTCGATTGCAAGGCGAACGTTCGACCACTTGGCTACCACTGCTACTCGGCTACCACTGCTCACATAGATCTAAGGTGTATAATGTGTAGGATACATACTCTCCGCTGCGGCTGGTCGACCTCCGCGTCCGCGCCCAGCTTCCTGGCGAGCGAGCGCACGAAGGTGGCCGGCGCCAGCGACACCTCCTGCCACATCGCACGCGCGGTCAGTCCCGGCCTCGTACCCATCACTTACAACATCCTTACCACACGCTTACAACACTTGTATAATACACCAGTATCTATACACACTGTTGCTGATTTCGTATCTAACTAGAGAATTAATCCTCCGATTCAAAGATATTTATGATCAACGAATAGTTGTTGCATTTGATAGTTTCACACGTTCAATTTTGTGTGCGACTTTGACATGCTTCGAATTGTCTATGTCAAGACGTATCATTTTAGATTGCTGGGCACGGCAATCAATGAGAACAATTTCAGACCACTTTTTATTTGAATTCTTATTGACACATTTAATAACTCTACTATCTGATATCATTGGTTATGATTGAATACCAGTAGCCTCGCTAAACACCTTTGTATAGTATAATGTAATTGTAGATGGACTGAGATTTCTATTTATTTAAAAGTTATTCAGGAGCTGTTAAACATGAAACACCTAAAAAAATATCACATTTTCTTCCTCACAACAACGAGGTCAATTCTGTTGACCACAAACTACAAGTAAACTACCACTACACCACTATAAATTTACTATATTATTAGTCAACTGAGTATAATATTATGGTGATAACACATTATTTAAACTAGATGGCGACATGGCCGGCTACAAGGCTCTACACGGGTACACTGAAGGCTGAAGTCGTTATGCTAATGCACCGATAACCGCAGCAGAACGATAACGCGGTGACGGCGACCATTAACACCTACCGACGGGAAACACCGCGACGAATTTCCTTAAAGTGTTACCTACCCGTGCTAAAAATACTACAATTGGCATTATTGATGATGACATTTAACCTTAAAGGTACATCATCACGCCTGTAATCTCGAACGTGTAGATAGAGATCCAATGCAGTTCTCCAACACTTCGCCGGTGTATTTTGGTCGAGGCTTACCCATTATTGTGTTAGGACAAACGGATTAGCGAATTATGGATGTCCTGCAGTGCATATATATATATATATACCTCTTCAGGGCGATACCGGTGTGGTAATATATTTATTCGTGGTGGTAGGTATTAGTATAGGCAAGTAGTACCTTTATTTTGTTAATAAATTGTCAGACATGTTATAAGATGTGTTGGTATAACTGCGCTATTTATTCGGAATGTTATTTCTATGATGGAGGAGAATGGACAACGACTTTATGGTTACTAGACTGTGAATAAGAATGTATAAGATTTGACTTTGACTATACATTTTCGTATGCATACAATATTGCCAAACAAAAATAAGCAAAGCTTGTAGTATGGGTCAATTGACTGGGGGCGAGCCCAGTTACGCCCAGACTGGGGTAAACTTCAAAAAAGCGATTTCCGTAATTTGCTATCGACGCGACTACCCGGTTTAGTAAGTCCAGCGGTCTACGATCAAATCACACCAAGCCATCGTCAAACCAATGAATGACCTCTCACCTGCTGTTGTTGTCTGAGCTGGGTCAGCTGCTGCTCCAGCTCCAAGTTCCTGGTCATCAGGCGCCGCACCTCCTCCGTGCCCGACGACGACGCCTCCACCGTCTCTGTCAACAAACACTTACACTGTATTGACAACCGTATTGACACAGAAAAAGCTCATTCTTCAATGAAACTTCGATGACAGCGCGCATCTTGTCGCTTGTGCTTATAGACACACGACCGAAATGGTTATATATTCCTCTCTCTATCTACAGGGTGTTAGTAGCTTCGTAACTAACTCAATGGTATGAAAGAACTTGTAACATTTTCTATATAATAATTACCATTACTTCGCCACGTAACGCAAAATGATGGCAACATTGCACACTAACATGGCTTAACTAATCGGGAACAGGGAAAAATTATCATAAAACATTCTGTATCAGCTCCCGCCGGTAATTATGCTACACTAGTAACTACACGCGGCCCTGCTTACATTTAAAGTCAAATCATTTATTTTGTATAGGCCTAAGGGGGAAATAACCAATTGTCAAGTTTACAAAATTTTGTTTACAAAACCGGGCTGAAGAGCGACCTCAAGTACTATTGAATCGGCTGGGTATGTTACGCCATGCTCACATTTACACCAAGTAATGTTGCGTCTCTGTTTTTCGTTGTCAAACAATAGAGACAACAATAGAAATGTATGAATGTGCTAGCAAACTATGTTATTCTTTCCTATTGAATGTCCCACTGCTGGGGCACGTTTTAAGCTTCCCTCACTCACTCCCCTCGACTCATATAAAAAGTTAATTCTTCAACTAAATGACACTGACAGGGTGAGCGAATTTTACCGCTTGTGGGCGTACCACAGAAATTCAATTGACGTATCAAGGCGCACGGGAGTGCGCCCAGCCAATGAAAGCTGGCTGCAGCACCCTGTGTAATATTACACGAACCATTTGGAGCGACTTTTGACCCCCTCATAACTCAGAAACTGTTTAACATAACCATGTCAAATTTGGCTCATCTATTGAGACTTGCGAGATACATATGTGCTCCAAATTTCATAAACACACCTCAAACGGTTCTTAAGATATAATCGTCCAAAAATCGGAATTATTACACTGACTGACCTATAGATCAAAAATCATAGCCTCTCCCAGATGACCTAGAGAGTTCAAATTTGGCATTCAGATAGGTAATTGGGTAAATACAAAGGAAAAAATGTGAAACTAGTATAATTTTATCATTTTATAATATTTTTTCAATTAATTGATTTTGTTAGGAACATTCACTTTATGACGTCATTGGTAGTATGACCAACCAGTCAAGTTTTTCATAATAAAAGTATCTGTTAGCGTAGCCTAGTGGGCTATGCAGTTGGATAAATCGTCAGGGTCCGGCGTTCGTATCGTCGTTGTATGTTTAAAGTTAATTATAAAATATTGAATGATCATTCTAACATACTAATAAATAAGATTTACCTTATAAGTTTATTGTTTCATGATTGAAGAATATTTTATTTTTAATACCAACTATTTGAGTTATCTTAGTGCCTAAGGCCTTACTTGGCTAGTTCTAATATACGAATTCGCATTTCTAAAGCTGTAAGTACTTATTTTATTCTTCCTACAATTTGGCTTGCTGGTAGAAACTAGCCAGCGAACATAGAGCTCTTCCAGGACTGTTTTAGTAGGTATTTAATTATAATTCGTACATTAGAACTAGAAAAATAAGGCCTTAGGCCAATATATTACCCTAAGTTTTAATAAGAAATTATACTTTAAGTAGTTATGAAATATTTGATGTTGCTATAAATAAATTTTAGGACTGACCACTGAAATTGGCGCCCGTTTAGATCTCACATCTTTTGTCGTTGAAGTGGACAACCATATATCATTGGCTAAACAGAGGTTTACATTTATGTTTTTGATGGGATAATATAATATAATCCGTAAAATAGTTTTATTTCAATGTATAGTATTCGCGTAAATGTAAGAAAACAATACCTGATGGATATTTTGTTATGGTGTTTGCGTCGTGCAAACTATTAGATGCACAAAATATTTATAAACGTACAAACAAACCTCAATATGTATATTTTTATATGAATCAATATCGATCCACTTTCAATACTCAGTAATTATTTTATGTTATCGGAAGAACTTCATTTGTAAGCTCGATAGGGCGCGCGCGGCGCGACTAGCAATCACCGATATACCTATTTTTTTAAATAAATTATTAATACATCTGAGGTGCCTGTATTGTGCCCGCCCGATGTATCTTGGTCGCAATGCAATAATGGCTGGTTTTCTAACCCTTTATCCTATACTATGTCATTTATTTTAGTGAGTTATTTATTACAGCAGTGGAAGCCTAGTTGTTAGATCACCCGCCTTGAACGCAAGGGCGTGCAAGTTCAAACACGGGTGCACATCTTTGAGATTTTCGAATGTCATGTGCGAATGTCATTTTCAATAATTATTAGATACTACTTGTTAAATTGCACGTCTATAAAAAGGCGTGTGAAGTTCACCAACCCGCACTGGGACTGCGTGGTGGACTATGGCCTGAATCGCCCCTCGCATTGAGGAGACGCCCGTGCCCAGCAGTGGGACGTTAAAAGGGCAGTAGTAGTGGTGGTATATTAAGAAGTATGATAACATACCACTGACAAGTAGTTGCAGATTCTGAATCTCCGACTTCTGGTTCTCGCTGAGGGTCTGTAGCTGCTGAAGCGCGGCGCGCAGGCTCACCACCTCCGACTCCAGCTGCTCCTTGACCAGAACCATCCTCCGCATGTCCTCTGCAACCCCGCCACACTCTGCTTCACAAGACAAGTGTACAAGTTCCTAACTTTTCATGCCAGTTACTAATCCTACTAATATTTTAAATGTGAAAATTAGTGAGGTAACTCTTCCACGGAAAAACTACTGAACGGATTTTGATGAAACTTTACAGTAATATTGTTTGTACATCAGAATAACATATTATAGGGTATATAACGATATTGAATAATCAAAGTCTGCGTGGACGACATCGCGGGTAGAAGCTAGTAATACAATAATTTTATTTACAAGTAAGACTCTTCATTTGCAATGACTTTACAAAATGTTTTTTTTATCATTTGTAGTTTGTAATGCCATTGTAACTTTCTATATCAAGGATTAAAAATAGAAACATTTGATAAGATAATGTGATTTAAGATTCACATCATTCTAGACTCCAAAGTCCAATGTATGGGCACTTTTATGAAATATCACTAATACCTACCAGTAAGTATTAAAATATGTGCACATTTCAGTATGCAATTGTTAAGTCATACCTATTATAGTTTATTATTATTATTATTTGTTACGAAATGAGCGAAATGAAGATATTTAATGGAATAAGATGAGGAATGGCTTCACCTGCGACTAACGCGGGTATTTTGCCAATGTCAAGTAATTAATAGCAAGGACAAATTCAATAAATACACATAATAAATAAAAATGAAGTGATAAAGATGGCGGATGAATCAAAAAGCTTATTATAGTTTAGTTTTTATTTAAGTTATTTTTATATCACTTAAGTTATTGTTTAACAAATCTCATATAGGACATACCCAATATTTGCTACTGTAGGGAGTCAAACCTGCAACCACCCAATGCAGTGAGCATTTCAACCACTACACCAAGCCATCATCCACTTACATTAAACAATGTTGCTGATTATTTTGGCACAAAAGTGTATTGCTATTCCATTCATGGTCTTATTTATTGATTGTGAAATCAATATTTTTAATGCTGTACAATTAGTAGTTGCGTTCAACAAAACTGACAACAGTTTCGATCCCATGCATAATTAATGTTGATTGGGAATAAACTGACATACACCTAGAGATTGAACTAATAAAAATAGTTAGATGCGAGTTATCCTGTTTTGGGAATTTGATTTTGTGCAATAAAAAACATACTATAGAGGTTATAAATAGAATCAATTAATCTAAATTAAACAAAACTAATCACTAAACTGATGATGATTGGTGAATAAAACCTTTTGCAACTGAGCTGCATAAAACTAACTACTTATATGATAAAAATAAGTTTAGCTATTCTTAACAATATTTGTAAATTAGCAGCCTAGCAGATAAAGGAATCATTTAACATCCAAGAAATGTCAAAACAAGTTGAGTTATTTATATTTCAATGTTATGTTGTGATAGTTTACATTGTGAGTCACGTTAAATGCGGCACATACATCTGAGATTGTGTTAAATAGTGCTAAAAATATACTGTGATTGTTATTTTTTCTTTCATAACACCATTCACATGCAATTACTGTACAATTGATGTGAATAACCAACTCGGTTGGTTATTGAGTCAATGTTATATGAGCCAACGATTTACAGTTGAACAAAATTGAGCATAAGACAATCCAAAGACGAAACCACACATACAGTTATTGTAAAATAAATACTACACTATTTTAGTATGCCCCCAACTCTAGCCAACAATAACAGCTTTTATCCATATGTACAATCACAGTACCATGCAGCTAAACAAACCAGAACCAAGGCTACATGTCACCCGCATGACCTACACCGCTCGCTAATGATAACGAACCTTCTTTTTGCAAGAAAAGCTCTTTCATTTTCGCCCGTTGTATGTTAAACTCCTCCTCAAGTATTCGCTTCGCCTGGTCTGGCTCCGGGGATGGGCCGTTGCGCTCCCCCGTGCCTTCGACTTGAAACAGAAACACCTCTCAGGGCCTCCACAACACATTTTTACGCCTAAACAAGCAGACTATTCGACAGAAAACATACCTCTGGGACTATCCGCTCTCTCGGCCGACATTGCTGACTGTGTGTGCGTTGATAATTTATTATTGCTAAAATAAATCACTTCTTCGAGTAATTATCATTTTAACACGAATTTTAGATGGATTGGACTGGAAATATATGTGTAAAATGATTTCGTTCGGAAGGAAATTTTACGCAAATTGTTGACACCTATAGATGACACTGACGTTTTCTTCTGTCATTCAGTCAACGTTGTGAAGCAGAGTTGCAAGATCAAAAATAAGTTAAAATATCCGCCATCTTAATCACCTCCCTAGTGAAGCCATTTCTGATATTATTTCATTACATTTCCATAAGTCCTAAAAGAGGATGTTGGAACTAATAAGGTGTAAATTTGATGTATATATCCTTTATTTCTTATTTTCCTTATAAATTATAATCCTAAATTTAAATCCTAATAAAATTATAAATCCTAATTTTCAGAATCAAGGCTCTTGGCCAGTAGGCCATGGGCGGAAACGACTATCGGTACAATTATTGCCGAGTCAATGTTCCACATGTCGACAATCTCGTGAGCCAGATCAAGATATTTGCTTTCTTTATCTTTCTCTGCCTTCACTAGATTCTCGTCATGCGGGACAGTAACGTCGATAACATTGCACGGCGCTCTTGGCGATCTATCAGCATAATATCAGGTCAGGCATATTGGCTACAATAGTCTCCGTGATGATACATCGGACGGACGTGATATGATATAATTATTGTTTTCATGATGTACATGTGATGTAGGGACATTATTATTCTATTATTTCGAGCGTCCAATAAAGTGATAAAAACCCTACTTCCGCACACCACAAGAAGTGCTGATCTTTTTTCTATACGTTTATTGAATATATAATAAAAACAACCAGTTGCAAACCATCTTATGGTGTCCATTAATGTTCTTGATGTTTTATTTGAGAAAAAGGTCAGTCACTTAGTAACATGATACATGAATACTGTAAGACACGTTTAGGTACCTATATTATAAATAACAAAAATGAAAACAAATACAGCAGTTTAAAATAAATAACTTTATTTGGTATGAACTAATTCACATTTATCAACTAGCTACTTTAAAACATCTTTGTTTTCTCTAAACAAAATAATACACTATTGTTACATTATAGTAAGAGAATTCGTGTCTTTGTCATGAGAGTTTGTCACAAATAAACTTGCAAATAAATATCTTACTAACTATTCAAAAACAATTCGCGTTTTCGTGTTTAATAGCGCCATCTTCTAACAAAATACTCTAGTACATTTAAAGGCACAGACGTATCACAGCTTGATGTCTAATTTATAGAACAATATAATTCAAATTATTTACAATCGTCCCACAAGTCATAATACCTAACGAAGATTAATTTGTATTCAATGCAAAATTTACAGCATAAAAAATCTGTGCATGACACATTCCCATGACTAATACATAGATGGCGCTATATCGAAGGATCTAATTTAGAAGCCCTCCTTTGCTTCTCGGAACTTCCGGCCGGCGGGCTGGTCATCTAAGCATGGGACTTGGACGAGGTTGAAGTATATGTGTCCCATGAGATGCGAGGCGGAGGTGTTGGTCGTTTTGAGGCATTCGAAGAGCATGTCGTCGCAGGTGCAGTGCGACTTGCTGTAGAGGGAGTTGTTGGTGAGGTTGTACCGGCGGGAGAAGGCGCGGACCTTGGTGGGGCAGAGGTCGTGCGTGCGGCAGCAGCGGTCCAGCCGCCGGTCCGCGCCCAGGTCGTGGTAGTCGGCGGCGATGTCGCCCGTGCCACACCATTTCGTGCCTGGGATTAACGATATTAAAATTATTTCTTACTTTAAGACTGATATACTTGCTTATACATATAGGAGGTTTCTAAATAATATACTTATATATATATATATATATATTGGATGGACTACGCTGTTGGCCGTGAGGTGGCCTTTACAGCTTTACCGAAGGAGTGGCGAGCGCAGAGTGCACTCCAACCAAGGCCTTAGAGGCGGAAAAGGGTGGCACCGGCACCTAGCTCAAGGGCGCCACAAAGGGCACGACCTTGGCTTGGGTTGTTACCGTGAGGGGAGAGGTAGTGACTGTGATCCTAGGTGCAAATATTCATCTACAAGCGGAAGAAGGGGTTCCTCGACCTCCGCGGCGAGATCGGTGTCTGTTTGAAATAATATTTTCATTACAGCATGGGGTATTATGATTATCTGAATGATCCAAGTCAATTTAAAATACTTGTAATAGGTATCACGTCTTATGCGAATTTATATGTTCTCACCGGGTATGATGCCCTGCAGCAGGGTGAGCGGGCTGCCGCCCAGCAGGCCGGCGTGGGCGCCGCCCGCGTCCAGCCGCGCGCGCGCCCCCCCGCCCGCCTCCCGCCACGCCGCCACCACCGGCGCATCCACGCCCTCGTCCAATGCTTCTACACCCTCTACCTGTATAAACAGAAATATAACGATTTATTTAACTCGTAATAGCGTACTAATAGTCCCGTTACACGCTCAAAATAAGTTAAAATGTATCCCGGAATTTATAAAACTATTAAGGTATTGAAATACCTACATTCACAGCAGCATAAAAGTTCTTAGATGAGTGTATTAAGCTAAGTTGTTTACGCTATTCGATACTAGATGGCACTGCAAGTCGCAAAGTATTTAAATTGCAGATGGTATTTTTGTTTTATTAGTACGATATAAAACAAAATAATAGTAATGATACATGAATTCAAAATTATCATTACGCCTGTATCACTTCAAGGTATAGGCAGCATATGACGCGAGTCGCTTGCGCGCGAAAATGTAGCCGCGTGTGCGCGCGAAGGCCCTAATCAGTAATTTAGTATTCCAATCCGACACGACACTAAATTGCCAGTGACCACATGACATACAGATAGAATCATTGATTGTAGTTATATAGAATGTGGGTGAAGGGCAGACTAATATGGTGTAGGTACTCACCTAGCCAGTTGATGTGGTGATTTCTATCGTTGTAATGATAGGACATTACTACGGTTGGTTTGATTCATTAATTAATCATTACTACCAAAGCGGTTTTTTGTCATTTTTACGAGTGTACATTCACATTCATATTAGAAATGTAAATAGCCTCATTTTGTAACCGACCGGGTTTCCTCCCCAAACTGGTAATACAACCCAACAGTTTTGATTTCCGGTATGGAGCCCACGCAATATACAAACCAACCAACTCGACCAGCGGGTTGGTGAACTTCACACTGCCTTCTACGTGCAGGTTTCCCCACGATGTTTGCTTTCACCGTGCAGCAAGTGGTAATCATTATTGAAAATGACATTCACACATGATGTCCGAAAATCCCAGAGGTGCCAGCCCAGAGTTTAAACTTGTACCCTTTCCCTTCAAGGCTACTACCACTGCTTTGTATATATTTTTTGTTAATTTACTTAGTTGAAAAAGTTGCAAAAGAATAAAATGTTTAATAATAAAACGATGCTGCTGAGACCCCCAAAATTCAAAATGACGTGCTTGCTTGTTCTTTCTCAAAGGTAAAGCAAAATACAGAATGCTATAGAGCTCAAATCCTCGGAGTCTAATCTTATGTTATATTGGTGTCTCTGTTACCTGCTGACACTGGTCCATGAGGCGCACCATCTGCGGGAAGGTGACGCCAAGAGGCCGGTTGACCCGGCTCAGCTGCCGGAGCAGGCGGCCCGTGTCCTCCTCGTCACTGGAAGGAGATAGATCGTTTGTTAGAGTTGATATACCTAAGTGTATCACGGTAATCAGAATATAGAGGAATATATTGACAAAGTAACATATAAAGATACATAAGCTACTATGCACACAATATATAATTAGGCAGGTAATAGCATTATGTCCAATCCTGTATTTAAAAATTGCCTTGTTTTGCAAACGGACCGTTAAATTTTCAACGAAACGTTAGTTACGGCTGATACAAAGAAAAAACTAAAGTAACGTGGCGGGTGCCTGTTACTAGTTCCTAAAAAAATAATAGATTCGTTTCGTATGCGTATTAGAAAATATTCCACTAATAAAATATAAATAACGTTCGATTTCATTTCACCAAAGCGTTTACACAAGCTGTCAAATTATAGGACTTCCGTAAGCCGACAGTCTGCACCGTGTCATCGCTTCTTGCTAAATGTTCTTCCCTTCCACATCCGTTCCGTTTATATCCGTAATTATTCAGCAGCCGGCCTAACCGTGAAAATAGAGGATTGATAATCCTCAATATGATCGTTTTATTTCCATGCATTATAAAGTTGCATATCCGGTAGCATAGGACTTTGTAATATGCATCCACGGTGAAAGCCTGTCACGGTCTGGCCGCCCGTGGGTTACGCAACCTTTATGTCTCTTTAAAGTTCTGGTGAATGGCCTGTTCTGTGTCAAGGTCATATTGTGTGGTAACTTTCGTGGCTTTAACGAATAAATTATTTTTATTTATGAGTAAAAACGGATGCTATAGTGAATCTATAAAGGCAATGCAATGCAAATAATCTCGTTGTTTGCCAATATTGTAAAATGCAAAACACTTTTGTTGTTGACGGTACTAAGTTCAAATCTATGTAATACAATTTATCGTGGGCAACTGAAACTGAGGGCAACTGATACAAGGGGAACTGATACTGAGGGCATATGCTACTAATCCGTTCTTTTTAGTATTGGAAAGTATGTTAACGAGTGTGCCCGAGCCTTGAGTCTATCATCTAAGTGGTTGAGCATACCTTTAAAAACATAATTGACTACATTGCCGCAAATAAAATCGATAATCATAGTACACTTGAATACAGATAATCTCATACGAAGGCGAAAATTGCTTTAAGTATCTATTAAGTAAAGTTCAATCCAAGTTAAATTCAACCCTACGTCGTAGCTATGTATATGTACCAATTTCTATATAAAAAGGGGCGATTCATACTATCTATAAATGTTGGATTATGGGCTAACAATTGTGCACACCAGCTCCCAGGACATATCAGTTAAAGCCGGCATTGTGACGTGTCGCGTAACAAGTCATTGTGCGCCGGCGCAGGAAGAATAGAATCCGCACGATGCTGCCGAGATGGTTCACTTAAATCACGCTAGATGTTTCCAAGGTAGGCAGATAACATCAGAGTGATACATGCTCACTCAGCTCACTCAGCTCACTTGCGAAGGTCAGCCATTAAAATAGCTATACTTATTTTTTTTTCCTGTAGAGATTCTTTAAAGAGATTCTCTGGTTGCTCTACTAAATTGTGTATCAGAAGTCCGAAATAACACTTTAGGTACTTATACAGTAGCTCATATGTGGAAGGTTAGTGAAGACAATTTATACCTAACTATCATAGTTTCTAACTTATAGACCTTTGAGTATTTGTCACAGATATCGTGTTCTGGCATTTGGGTAGATCCATATCCCTATTCAAACTACATTTTTGATGCGTGCCTACAAAACAGAACATGGAAATTTTACATATAACTCGAGATATTACGAGTTATAGGAATTGACGACAAAAAAAGTTCATGGTCGAATTTCGATCAATTTTTATATCATTCAGTTTTGTGTCCGATACTGATGCAAACGTCAAAGTATTATTTCGGATTTCCGAAACATCCTATATAGGTGTAACTTAGGTCTACTTTCAGTAAGTGAGCGTATGCGTAGAGCATTTCTATAACAAATTAGACAACATCCTATCAAGCTACTACTAATTACTTTTAAGTAATTAATTCCTCAGGTGGTTAGAGTGGGTAAATGGCATAACTAATCACCTTAGAATAGCATAGTCCACACCACGTAGAAACCTTGAAATACAATAGCATATTGGAATACATTATGAAATGCAGTGTAAAGTCCGGCAGTTCAAAGGCTTCGACGCGACGCAATCCACTGTGTCGGGTCTATGTCTATTGAATTATGTATGAGCTATACCGTTCACAAAAATACAAATACAAAATAAAATACAAAAATAAGGTCAATTACCAAAGCAACAAATGCATTGAATTATGCACAAAAACTCAAGTGGAAATGGGCGGGGCACGTCGCGAGGCTTAAAGATCTGAGATGGACCTTAAAAGTGACATTTTGGAAAGGTCCTCCAGGCAAAAGGAGCAGAGGAAGACCATTGACACGTTGGGAGGATGAGATTACAAGGACAGCCGGCCCAAACTGGAAACAGACCGCACAGGATAGAGACAAATGGGCATCTTTGGAGGAGGCCTTCACCCAAAATGGGGTTCCCGCTTGCACTATATCAAATAAATTATGTTAGGCTATATTATTATGTTATTTTAAATAAGTTAATAGTTGATAATTAAAGTAGAAACGTAATCAAACTAGTTAAACGTATTATAAATTAGCAATAAGTAGAACTATCAAAGAAAAACTAGTTATGTAAAGTTAATTAATTAAATTAGATAAGTAACTAAAAATGTAAAGTAGGAAATTAGTGGGAAATAAAAGGCTTTTTATTTATTTTATTTTATTTATTATTATACCGTTGCATTATAAACAATTTAGCTAAGCCGGCCTGATAATAACGGGCTGGTCATACAAGCAGTCAAGCAGCAGCTAGGGCCCCAAGTCTGCTATAAATCATTTTACAACGTTTGTATTCGTAGGCTTGAGACTCTGGACTCCAGTAAACCGGCAGCTCGACACAAAACGCAAAGCACTTCCATATATTATGTTCTGTAACTGCACATGCATTACCTTCATCTGGCAACCAGCTTTAGCGTGAGAGTAAGACCTTTATTAATTTCGAATCTCTATCTATCTATTATCTATCTCTCAGGCCCTGTAGCATGACCGCGTAGACATAAGTTTTATCTCTTTCAATTACTGTTAGATTCATCGAGAAAATGACGTCACACCGAGCCATGTTCAGTATAAAAAGCTCGAGGTGACGTCATTTTGTCGACAAATCTGACAGTTAAAAGAGACAAAACTTATCTCTACATGTTCATGCGAAGGGTGCTGGTATAGGTCAGAATCGGATTTTTTTTATTCATATAAACTAATACTAATACATTTATGAATCGTCAGTATACCAAAGGTAATAATAGTTTCTCTACCACCCATTCGGAATGCATTTCCTATGGAGAAGAATGGGCAAGAAACTCCATGGTCGATTTTTTCCTATAAGGATTTAATGTATTTTTCTTAATTAACAATTCTAAAGTATAAAATTTATGAGGCTATAAAAAAAATCTAAACACAAAATAAATTAACTTAACAAATTACACGCTGTGGAAAATTTAAAGGTAGGAAGGGGGAGGAAAACGGGACAAATAGCAAACTCCCTCAAATTTGTTTCTGTGGAGCAGGACCAGCGTCTGACTAAGTCAATTGAAAACCATTGCTTCTTAAGGTTATCGTGTAACCCCAATTTAAGCAACACTGCGATGCATACAAGGTAATCCTGTCACAGAGAACTACATACTGTAAGATAATTAGCGAACTATTTATTGGTACGCGCATGCAACCGCATTCATCACCCTCTTTCCGCACTGATTACTTTTTGTCTAAGTATAAAATAACCGATCGTTTCCTTGGAATTCATTTACAAATTAATTAACGACCAATTAAACTAAACGTTATCGGTAATAGTTGATTTAATTTCATCTATCTATTTATTTATAAATAAGGTATATTATTACTAGCTGAGCCCGTGACTTCGTACGCGAGGAATTTAGGAACCCTGATTATTTTCGCAAAATTAAAGTAGCCTAAGTTACTCCTTATAAGCTATCTGCCAGTGGAAGTTCGTAAAGTGAAGTGTTAAGTGATTATCCGTAAAAAATGGGTCTATTATTTTCACGCGGAACCCTCTTACGCCTCGTAAACACTAACAAACTTGCATGCTAAACGCGACGTACACCTTTAACACCCTGAAAAAATTGGGACGCACTAATTCACTTGTCTTACATTGAAAATTTACTCCGACTGAATTCATTCGGGTCATTGATTAAATTTCGCTTTGTATTTGGCAAAAAATTGGTCGTTACATTTGTTCAGGGTTGAATGGTAATATTATATAATACTAAGCTCAAGTACAACGGCCTACATTTAAGTGAAATAAGTCGTGATATTTTCCAATTGAAGTGAAAACAAGTATAGAAAGCGGTGCCACGACGTCGTGCGTCTACAGACACTGACTAGATGTGTGGGACATTGTATGCACCTCGGTGTAAGTTAATATTGCAATCGAGCCATGGGAAACAGAGGCGCTACATTATATCTATTATCAAAATGATCACACCGTGGCGTCATAATTAACGGATAATTTTCTTTGCCAATAGCAAAACGAACTTTGTTTCAATATACATAAATAATGAATTTCCGTCGTTTAAACCACGCCTCCACTAATCAAAATTGGCTCTCGCTGTGTTGTGCGCGCTGGCACATTAAAACGCAGGGGGTCGTTTATAATTCCTTTTAATTTAGCAGTGTGATTCGGGTACAGGTAAATAACAATATTTGGACGCGATGCGACACGCATCCGCCGTGTGTTCTGTCCGTTTTGTAACTGTCGCGGGCCGCGGCGCGGCCGGGTCTCGCGCGATGGTCGCGCGCGCCGCCGCCCCGCCTCGCCGCTCCCCGCTGTCGCCCGCCGCAAGGGGTATTGTCGCTAGTCGCGTGAACATCCTGGGGCCCCTGGAAGGCTGTCGGCTTCCAGCTTCTCGTCCGGTAGAAGTACCAGTTTATTGACAGCGCGCCGAAAGGTTCCCTTCTGTGTTTTTACGTCCACGACTCGTACTGTATTGTCAACGCCTGGGTACAGTTGGGCGACTCTTCCTAAATGCCATTTTAGCGGTGGAGCTTGTTCGTTCTTTAATATCACCATGTCGCCGACTTTGACGTCACGTTCTTTGTTACGCCATTTTGTTCGGGTCTGAAGCTCGGCGACGTATTCCTTACTCCATCGCTCCCAGAATTGTTGTCGTATTTTTTCTATGAGTTGGAATCGATTGGGTCTAGCGATGTCCACGACTTCTGATGGGACCGACATGAGAGGCCGACCGATAAGGAAATGCCCGGGAGTGATGGGATTAAAGTCTTGCGGATCAGAAGAGAGAGGGTAAAGGGGGCGTGAGTTAAGGATTGCCTCTATTTGTGCAAAGAGTGTAGTTATCTCTTCAAACGTTAATGACGCATTACCAGCTATTCTTTTTAGATGATACGTTGAGGATTTAACGCCCGCTTCCCAAATTCCCCCAAAATTAGGCGAGTACGCCGGAATAAATTTTATAATAATGCCTTCGTTACTAGCGTAGTCACAAACGGGCTTACGACTCGACCGTATTATCCTACCCAATTCATTGTTTGCGCCTACGAAGTTTGTACCATTATCGCAATGTATTGTATGGGGTTTGCCACGTCTAGATACGAACCGTCGTAAACATAATATGAAGGCTTCAGTGCTGAGGTCACTCACTACCTCTAGATGGATCGCCTTAGTTAGAAGACAAACAAAAATACATAAATAACATTTAGTAATGCGATTGCCACGTCCCTTTTTAGAAGAAATCATAAATGGCCCGGCAAAATCGGTACCACATGTATAGAATGGAAAGGTAATATTAGTTCTATCTGGTGGCAATTGCCCCATGATGGGTTGTAACGTCTTCCCTCGAAAACGTGTACATATTGTACATGACTTAGTGACGCTACGGGCTAATGTTCTGCCACCTAGAGGCCAGAAACTTTCACGAATAGAGGCTAATAATAATTGTGGGCCTGCGTGAAATAAGCGGTGGTGCTCGTGTCTCATCAACAGCTTAGTGAAATGATGCTTACCATTCAAAATTACTGGATGTTTTTTATTAAAATCATATTTGGAGAACTTAATACGACCACCGACTCTTAGTACACCGTCAGCGTCTAGAAATGGATTTAAAGGTAATATGTTAGACTTGTGATGTAGCTTATCACCACTAGTAATAGTTAGAATATCTATATTAAAAGATTCTAATTGACACAACTTAATTAAAATTAACTGGGACTTGTCAAGTTCCTGTACTTGCAGAGGACCTGATAATTTAGTGTTAATTTTATTTATATTATTTATAAAACGTAAAACATATGCAAAACTTCTTTTTAAATGATTATAGTTTGAATATCTAGTAAAATTTATTAATTTAGGATTTTCAATATTAACGTGAACTTTAAGTTCGGGTACGTCTACCGATAAATTTTCTATTTGTGGCCACTCTGTGTACTCCTTTTTTAGGAAAGGAGGACCTTCCCACCACACGCAAGACGATTGCATAAGGTCTTGAGGTTCGACACCTCTCGATGCTAGGTCAGCGGGGTTCAGGTGAGTGGGAACGTGTCTCCATGTATGGCCGGCTGTGAGCTCGTTTATCTCTTGTATTCTATTACAAACAAAAGCCTTTAGTAATTTTTCTGGAGTTTTAATCCAGCATAAAACAATAGACGAATCTGTCCAATAGACAGTCCGATCGATTTTTAAATTGAGTACCTTTAATAATTTGGAACATAAACGAGCCCCCAACAGCGCTCCACAGAGCTCCAGTCGCGGTATGGTTATAGCCTTGATAGGCGCGACTCTGGCTTTGGCACACAGCAGCTTAACTGAAATAGTATTGTCATGATTAATGGAACGAACATATACACAGGCACCGTATGCATCCTGTGACGCGTCCACGAAACAATGTAGTTCAATATAAGTAGGCGAGCTACACATGACATTACGATATAATTTTAATTGAGATAATTGAATTAATTTATTAGCAATATTCGACCATTGCTTAGCAAGATCAGATGGCACCGGGTCATCCCAGTCCAGTTTAAGGGTCGCCAATTAATGTGCGCGCTGGCACATTAAAACGCAGGGGGTCGTTTATAATTCCTTTTAATTTAGCAGTGTGATTCGGGTACAGGTAAATAACAATATTTGGACGCGATGCGACACGCATCCGCCGTGTGTTCTGTCCGTTTTGTAACTGTCGCGGGCCGCGGCGCGGCCGGGTCTCGCGCGATGGTCGCGCGCGCCGCCGCCCCGCCTCGCCGCTCCCCGCTGTCGCCCGCCGCAAGGGGTATTGTCGCTAGTCGCGTGAACAGTGTCGTTTCCTTGAAGAATTAACTTTATCTGTGATTCATCCGCCATCTTTATCATTGTCATCATCCATTTTTATTTATAATGTGTATTTATTGAATTAACCCTTGCTATTAATTACTTGACACTGGCTGATATACCCGCTTAACGCAGGTGAAGGCATTCCTCATCTTATTCCATTAAATATCATCATTTTGTAAAAAAACGAAGAAGAACTTTTTCTGTGTCAATCAACACAGTTTGTTTTGATATTGGCAAAATAAATTGACGTGGTCCCAGTCTGTGTGAGGATTTATCGTTTGTAAACGTATTGAAAGAGAGAATGTTGTGCGAAAAATGCTAGTAGCCAGTTGGTAAAAAACTTACACTACCTATAATAAATTACAAAGGTACTTAATGAATGCGCGTGCGAGTTACCGGAACCCGTCGATATTTCCTCAGCGCGCGGATGTTATGACCGTGTCGACATTACTTTGGATATCGCACAAAGATGTGGGTACTATTTGATTCTTGTAATGAACTGACGAACAAACAGGGAATTTCGTAGCTTGGTTCGTAGGTAGGTAAATATTTGCGTACTCATAATAAAATTCGAAGTGATTGAGATTTTGCTGTGGCTTTGACTTACTTACTCTTTGTTTCAATCGAAGTTAGAACTTTGTAAAGTTTTCATTCGAGATTGAGAGCAAGTGGTATGCTATGAAACGGTAAAGGAAGCTGCACGTCTATAGAAAGGCCTGTGAAGTTCACCAACCCGCACTGGGCCAGCGTGGTGGAAAAATCTCCCTCGTATTGAGGGACAATGAGCCCGGTATAATGGCAATAGGCTCGTCCAAATAAATTGGGACCAAAATACATCGGCGAAGTGTGGGCGTACTGCAGTGTACCTCTGCCTACCCCTTCGGGGAATACAGGCGTGAAGATGTAGAAAGGACATAGGTACCTAACCTATTTCTTTTTCTTACAATTGGTTACAGAAAATAATAACCATAAAAATTATATAAATGTCAATAAACCACGCAAAGATATTTTTTTATAGACTTTTGGAGTGACTGTCGCGGAGATTATAACAGTTGACCTGCGATTTGACTAGGCTCGCTTGGTTCTTCATCCTTGAGCCACATACCGCGTTACACAACGGTAGACGCGAGATTAAATTGTGCTTACAAAACTAGTTAACTCAAACAGACGAGTTTTATAAAGAACTAGCTGACCGGGCGAACTTCGTACCGCCTTAGAATTAGTGACATACGAAAGCAGCGCCACTTACCTGGTCCAATTGTGAATCTAAACCATCCAGGGCGCCACCCAAACGCATAAAAAAAACATTCAAATCGGTCCAGCCGTTTAGGAGGAGTTCAGTGACATACACACGTACAGTAGAATTATATATATAAAGATGTAAAAAAATACGTACTAAAATATGAAATTCAAATTGCTGCACTAAACACCCGCATCAGACTCATAGCCGGTTTGCATAAATGTCCGAAATAATACTTTCACATTAGCATTGATATCAGGTATACCGCCCAATGGTAAACGATCGAATTTTTTAAAATAATTTGTCACTCCTTACAAATATTTTACAATTGGCAACATATTTTAAATTACGAATTTAATGTCAGTTATGTCATTAAACCTTAAGGTAGTTTGATGTTAGAATAACTAAGCAAGTGGGAGTCATCCGCCATCTTTATCACTGTCATTATCCATTTTTATTTATAATGTGTATTTATTGAATTTGGCCTTGCTATTAATTACTTGACATTGGCGAAATACTCGCGCTAGTCGCAGGTGATGCCATTCCTCATCTTATTCCATTAAATATCATCATTTCGCTCATTTCGATGAAAAAAAAAAAAAAAAACTAAGCAATTTTACGCAGACTACTAGCGAAAATAAAACACGATTCACTTATTAGTCAACTAGACTGTTGATGCCAAAAACCTTGCCTTGCTTTGCTAACATAGAGTTGATAAGCATAAAATCATAAATCACGTATGATCGACAACAAAGATTAGTAAACAACAAGATAGGAAGTGGTGAAAGGGAAACTGAACTATGATTAATGCTGGCTCTACCGGAATCGACCTTGAGTATGAGAAGTGTTATGTAGACTCACTGACGTAAGAAAAAATATCTATGAGTAGAGTTCTAATTTTTGAGGCTGGGATTAGTGTTGTCTCTTGAATAGGTAACCAATAAGCGGAGTTTCTGTCTGTAAATCTGTAAATTAGCAGTGGTAGCCGAGTGGTCGAACGCACGTCTTGCAAATCAAAGTGTGCAGGTACAAACCCCGGCTCGCACCTCTGGGTTCCATGTGCGAATCTCATTTTCATCCGAGATTATCACTTGCTATGAAACGGTGAAGGATAACATCGTGAGGAAACCTGCACGTCTGAGGGAACTTGTCTAGTTCTCACTCTCTCGCACTGGGCCAGCGTGGTGGACTATGGCCTGAAATCCCCCTCGCATTGAGGAGAGGCCCGTGCCCAGCAGTGGGACGTTAAAAGGGCTGTAGTAGTAGTAGTAGTTACGTAAGAACGTATAAGAAGCTAGAGTACGCTATAAGCTAGACTCTAAAGTAAGCTGTACAGAGTATTAAAATAAATGGTAAGCTGGCGAGCACGTTTATGTTCGGAACATTAAAGGTACACATGCGGTACCATTATCAACGACACTGTACAACACTTTTGTACTGATTAATGTCATTGTAGATGGTTTGTATAAATTTGGGGTACATGCAGGATGTTTCAGAAGTCTTTCGGAAATACTTTGACTTTAGGATCAGTATCGAGTATACAACTGAAAGGTATAAAAATTGAATCGAAATTCGACCATGTTTTTTCAACTTTTTTTTCGTCGTCTATTTCTATAACTTGTAATATCTTGAGTCCTATGTAAAATTTGCATTTTCTGTTATGTGAATGTTGGTAGTCACTCCTCATAAGTGTAGTTTACACTGCTATATAGGGTTATGAATATACCCAAAGGCTAGAACACGATACCACTGACAAATGTTCAAAGGTCTATAACTCAGAAACTATGATCGTTAGTAAGCAGCAGTGGTAGTCGAGTGGTCGAACGCACGCTTTGCAATCAAAGTGCGCAGGTTCTATCCCCGGCTCGCACCTCTGGGTTCCATGTGCGAATCTCATTTTCATCTGAGATTATCACTTGCTAAGAAACGGTGACGGAAAACATCGTGAGGAAACCTGTGTGCCCGGTATAATGGCAATAGGCTCGGCCCCTATTACATTGGGACCAAAATACATCAGCGAAGTGTGGGCGCACTGCAGTGCACCTCTGCCTACCCCTTCGGGGAATACAGGCGTGATGATGATGTATTATTATGATCGTTAGTCAAAGTCGAATCATTTATTCTGTGTAGGTCCATGGGGGCACTTACAAATTGTCAATATTCTTTTTTTTCTTATATACTACTATAATCCACCGGATCGAAACGCAACCACAACTGAGAAGATCCGGCAAGAAACTCAGTGGGCCGATCGTTTTTTTTTAAACGTCAAAACTTATTACAAATACGCAGGTACATACAGCTCCAGTGTGTTGCCTTTAGAGCTGCTTATAACAATAAAGTTAAGATAATAATACGTTAGTAAGGCAACACACGCATATAATCTATCTTGACTAAGCGTATGAGCTACCTTATATGTACCCAAAGTATTATTTCGGACTTCTGAAAAAACCTGTATATTATTGGAAATTAATAATTGTAGCGTCTTTTTTTCGTATTCGGCCGGTATTTTTTTTTTTTATGTGTATACACCGATTACGCTGCGAGTTATGATCCGTTTTACGTGATTCTTTTTTTGTTTGATGCGGAAGAGATGCCATTTAGTCCCATAAAAAAATTAAATTGTACGGCCAAGCAGTTTTCATTTTATGAACATTTTTATGTTTATTATGATCATTATTTACGTTGATGATGTAGTTGTATACGGCTTTTTAAGAAGTTTTCATTTAGGTCGATTATTAGTTTTTGTTTACAAACATAGAAAACCACCCCCAAAGGGGTGGAAAAGGGGGGTGAGGGGGGGGGGGGTTGGCTTGTAAATATTTACTTTTTTAGGGTTGTTATGAGGTGTTAATAATTGTATATTTCCAACGATTATTGACACTAAAAAGCGTGAAAAAAAATTACAAAAAACAAAAACCGACTTCAAAAACCGAGGTGCACTAAAAAGCTAGAAATAACCTTATTAATCATTACATTTGGAGTCGGTGCCAATCTACGTCAGACTAGGCAAATATTAGGTAAATATTTAAAAAAAAAAAAAAAATTTGTAGCGTTTTTTTTAAACTATCCGATTGGATGGTGTGGCGTTAGTAGCATATTTTTGATCATCTTATTATCTTATTCGAATCAAACGTGGTAGAGGAAGGATTTAGTATGTCGCACTGTTCACGTGTTGTCTCCCAATCATAATGGTTACATTCGCGACTCGCGACTCGCGCTTGTAATTTGTGGACGGCAACACACCCGAAGGAACCAAAAAATATTAAATTAACTATTTTTAACGTCAATCTTTAATTAAGTATCATTATAGATTTATCTGCCAACTTCAACCATTTTGATTTATTATGTGTATTTATGAGTTTTTTTATTGTTATTTTATCTACTCTGGTAGAATATACGCTAATCGCAGGTGCAGCCATTTCTTATCTAATAATTTGTAATGGAAGAAGAAGTAAGTATCTTTATCACATATTGTGAAAACAAGAGAGTTTCTTGAGTCATCGAGTAGGTATTATATCTTAATCATACAGCCACGAATGCTATCTGTCTATACACATACACTGAGTTACATAGACACATATTTATTACTAAAGTAATATATTCTAAGGACGATATTTACAATCTTTTCAACGTAAGTGGATTACTTTTATAGGTCATTGTAACGTGTATGCTGCGCAAGAAACGATCTAAGTTTATTTGTTGTAAGTTGTCGTTGTATACAAATGATTGAGAAATCATATAAGATTTATCATCTTTTAAACGAATTTGTTGAACATTATCGTCTCGTATTTTCGTACAGTTTTTATCGAGTAAGAGTTTTTTACAAGCTTTATATTACAATGTATGATGTATGTCCGGGTGGAATCTTGAAACTGAATTTTAAATCAGTTATCTTTAACCGATTGAGCTGAAATTAGGTATACACGCTTATTTTGGATGACAATGCATGCTTATCTATGTGACGTCATTGTAATTCCAATATGACGGATCATCGAAGATGGCGGAATAGTTATTTTTTCTGCAGTACCACAGTATGGGTATCAATTGAAAGGCCTTGCTGAGGAGATTACGAAAACTAAAAGCAATTAAATAAATATTGTTTTTAAAAAGTTTTTTTTTCCATTAATTTATTTGATGTATAAAATAGAGGTACGGTACTGTCTCAATTATTTTATTTTAAAAACGAATCTAGAGTCAGTTACAGCTAATATTTCTGCCATTCAATGAATTTGATACTTAATGGAAACAATTACATAGCTACGCATTACATGCTCTACATTTATGCTCCTATTTGTCATGGCAGTTTTAATATCTTCCATGCTCTACAGTTTTAATGCGTCACTAGTGCATACCGCGCTCAGATTCCGATGCGGCAATTGCTCAATGATCCAATCATACCGAGCTCCCCGCCGCCCCCTCTCCCTGCCCGTCCCGCCAGTCCAGCCTAGACTATTCTTGACACTTCTAGAATAACTTCAGCCAAGAAATATATACTATTCTAATACATAAACACGTCATTCGAATAATATGTACTAAATTTTACACAACTACAAATATCACCGTCCTGCTTATACGCTACGAACGTAAGAAGGGCGGTAATGTATTTGAGTTACATTTAATTTTATTGCCTTAGAACAATTTCGCCAATTTACAGACATGTTCCTGAACAACTAATAGCATAATAATAAAACCTCTTTAAGCGCGGACTCTATATTACTTTTGGAACCAAAATACTATCAACATAACGTGAGTAGACAGCAGTGCACCTCTGCGTATCCCTCTGGGTAATACACGCGTGATGCTAGGCAGATCAAGATTTAGTACCTCCTTACGGGCCAGATAGGTACTCAGAATGGGGTCAAATGAACTCTTTATAAACGGGTTCACAAGATTAGGCTGGAATAGTACCTAAGTTTGACCTGAATATTGTATCGAGGGGAAGACAATTGCTAGGTTGAAATGTCAGCATTGTTTTGAATAGTCCTTAGATCTAAAGCGTATGGAAGATTTTTGACCTCATTCTCATTGTATGAATAGGCAAAAAAGAAATTAAAATAAGTTTTGTTTAACCGTAAAGAAATGCATCAACGTGAGTAAAACTAGGAACCGAACCAGGTTCTCGAAAGCTGTGTGAAGTCTGCCTACACGTAGGTATGGGGCTCGTATTCAGTTTGGTATTGATTTACATCTCTTCAACGTTTAGTAACACCTTATAAGACAAAATCTAAACACATCTAGTACAAAACCCACCTATAGTTCTCCTACAATCCTAATTGGACGACACAAAGCCAAATAGGAGCAAAGTCTGAGAGCATTTGTACCCTTGAACTACAGGGCCCAGTTGGACTAGTTAAGCAGTAGTCGGACATACTGCTTGCACTGTGAAAGCTACCGTATCCATATCCGTGCATATTATCGGTAGACTGGTAATTACTATACTCTAACTTCCATTTTACGTACTTTAAAACTGACTTGACTGTAATTTTACTATAACAATAAGGTCCTGCTTTTAATCGTTGCGGCGACGACAGGCCCTATATCGGCCTGTGGCATGAGATTTATTTTAATATCTGGTGTTGTCTGCAAGACCTCGTAGTTTAAGGACTATGTTCGAACAGTTAAATGTAGATATACGTAGATAGAGTACTAAAGAGTACTCTAACCACACACCAAATAGAGAGACAGAGAAAAAATATGAAAAACATAACAAACAAACAAAATATAACATTCTTAGGTCTAAATAGCTATTATATGTACAATTGGGTGGTCTTATCGCTAACAATTTCTTACAGACAACCAATACCTACTTTTGATAGTGCCTGGGACCTGAATTGTTATCCTTGTTGCCGTGTGATGCGTAAATAATCGATACGAGGTAGATTGGGATTCAAACCAATGAAAAATATATGAAATGGACTCAAAGAGTTATTTTATGATGTGAAAAATGTTGTGGTCATAAAAATCAGAGAAACTTCTCTGAGGAGTGGCAGATCACATTTGTAGCGATTTGAGCACAATTGTCGTGGCAACCGCCACCGGGTCCCGTTTCAGTCATTGTGTGCATTGTGTGACCGATAATAGCCAGATACCTCACAATACGAGCGCGCCAGCTCGGTGATGCTAACACCAAATAACACGGTGGACAACATAGAAAAGTCAAAGAAACTTGGTATTTGAAACCCCTGATGCGTTATATGTTGTTATTTAGAAAAATGATAACCTATTGAGTAAGTCCAAAAGAGAAATCTCACTTATATAATAATATCCGTTCTTATGACAAGTATTAATAGGTTTATATTTAGTAGTCTTAGATATGTTATATAGGACCGTATAATAAACAACAATATATGCTTTCAACGTCGTAAAAGGTGTAGTAACACTGTAGTAAATCCAATGTTATGCTGAAAAACTAATTTTTTACTTACTTACTTACTTACTTACTTGCGTTACAACTTACAAGCTTAGAAATATGGAATGATTTTTTTGTTTTTTACTATGCAGAGTTTGATTTAGAATTGTTTTTTTAGAGCGAAAAATACATGTCATATTAATTAATTAATTAAATTCATAACTACAATATCAAAAAGCTACTCGACGGAAGGATGAAGTTATCAAACTTTGTCGTAGAACATTTACTCCTTGCTTTAAAACATCAGTAAAACAGCAGTTGAAACGTGCGTTGTATCTCCGCTCAGAGAAAGTCATCTTCAAACTTACGTCGAATGCAATCTGTAGCAATCTCGCCAGCTAATCAAGTATTACCGCAATGGCCCATGACTTGACACACGGTTGTGCAACAAAAACCAAATGGAAATGGAAAGTTACTGACGCACCACGTGTGGTGTTGCGAATTCAAAAGATTCGTAAGTTATTCATAGTTCAAACCACTATTGTAAAACCATACTGTCACAATTTATTATTTGTTACGCACATGCACATAGCTTTTCTCAAAAGGAATAAGGATCAATTTTCATTAATTTATTTATTTGCTATAACTAGAACGTAAAACAATTACACTAGTTACACAATATACTGATTTTGAAGACAAATACTCGCAGTACCTCATATACATCAAATAAGTATTCCCCCACTCATTCGCAAACAAGTCCAACCCAGGGTGAGAGTCTATGAACTTGTTCAGCGCGGTGAGAGTGACGATAATTGACCCCTCGATTAAATGTTTAAACTAAGTAAGGTGCTACCTCCATTTTGTTATTTATATATATGCAGCAGTGGTAGCCTCGTGGGCAAGAACGCCCGCCTAGAACGTAAAGGGTGCAAGTTCAAATCCCAGGCCCGCACCTCTAAGATAAATTTCATGTGCGAATGTCATTATCAATAATGATTACCACTTGCTGAACGGTGAAGGAAAACATCGTGAGGAAACCTGCACGTCTATAGAAGGGCGTGTGAAGTTCACCAATCCGCACTGGGCCAGCGTGGTGGACTATGGTCCAAAATCTCCCTCGTATTGAGGGAGAATGTACCCGGTATAATGGCAATAGGCTCGCCCCCTATTACATTGGGACCAAAATACATCGGCGAAGTGTGGGCGCACTGCAGTGCACCCCTGCCTACCCCTTCGGGGAATACAGGCGTGATGGTGATGTATATTCATAGAGTATTTATAAATGTAAATAAATTATTAACTATTTTCGAATCATTCTCACATACTAACACAAATTCGCGATACAGTTTAAAAGGCGACCATATGTATTTATGTATAGTGAATAAAACTAGTGTCTACGTCTAATACTTAAATATTTTAATTTAAAGATCATAATATCAAAACTCATAGCTACTAAAGCGGCTATGATCAGAAAGCGGTGTAGCATTATGCGCACACGCAACGATTCACTTCATTGTCTCATTATGAAATGATTATGTCGCGTGCTACAATAGACCTTAATCTTGACATTTGCGGCAATCTCCCATTGTTCGGACTGAGTGGAAATTGACAATTGATATGATGCACTTGTATACATGGATAATGATTACAATTTTGTTTATTTTTTGCAGTGATAGTCTAGTTGGTAAAACGCTCGTCTCGAACGCAAGGGACTGCAAGTTCAAAACCCGGATCAGCACCTCTGGGATTTTTGGATAGCATTACTGAATCTCCTTTTCAATAATGATTAATAACACTTGTTAAGACAAGACTTCTGTCACGGATTAGCTCGGTCGCTCTCTGTCTTATTTCATACTAGCTGTGCCCGCGACTTCGCCCGCGTGGACTTTAGGGAGATTACCCGGAAATAGGGGTATTATGTTTTTCCCGCGGAACCCTGATGCTTTTTCTAAAATTAAAGTAGCCTAAGTTACGCCTTGGAACGTCAGCTATCTGTCAGTGAAAGTTCCATTGAAATCGGTTCAGCCGTTTAGAAGTTTACCTCAAACAAACAGACAGACAGACAGACAAAAAAATTTTAAAATTGCGTTTTCGTTATAGGTATCGTATATACTTTCATACGCATTTGGTAAAAAAGTGTTATTTTGATATTACAAACAGACACTCCAATTTTATTTATTTGTATGTAGTATGTATAGACGAGAGAAAGAGATAGAATCAACATATTCTGTACCATAAGTCTAGTCTTGGCGCTCATGCTATAACTACTGCCTAAATGATTTAGGCCATAGTACACCATGCGGATTTAGGCTAAATCTCTCTCGTATTGAGGGGAAATGTGTCCGGTATAATTGAAATAGGATCGCCTCATGTATGCTTGGGGACTACAGACTTGTGATGATGTATATTTATTTTTCAGGATAACCAGTGTAGTGGTTAGGCTTATTATCTACTGTTAGTTTCGTTAGCTCCTGCAATTAAGGTAAATTAGTTGTTACTGGGCTCACGTTCGGAAGTTCTTCTTACTATTAAAGTAAAAAGTAACTTTTAATTCCCTCCAGGTAATTATTGCAAGGTCATATAATATGCAGAAATATAATGGGTTCCAGCTTAATAACGGAAACGGCCTTGGAATAAACAATGTTAGTAGCAGTATCGGCGGGGTGATATCGATTGGTCCCGATATATCGTGGAATAGGAAATAATCGATGCTGTTTAAAAATGAATATCAAGGGTGTGCATGGCCAAGGTTCAGGGGATTGTTTTATACAATTTGATTCAGAATGGCTATAATAAGCCTACACCCCTTGGTCATGTGCCTACAGTATATGAATTTGATGAAGACATAATTCGGTTTTTTTTTTCTCTCACTAAATTCAAACATTACTTTATTTCTATGCTTTAAAAATGCTAAGCATGGTCAGTTAGGTCGTTTGTACCGGATGTGTTAATCTTTGGATAAAAGGGAGTTTAAAAGTAACGACTGACTTTAGAGTTGTTTTGCGCCGAATTTTATTTTATCTAGTTTTGCTCCCGATATTCATAAATCGTTACTCGTTTATTTTTTTAATAATCATTGATTTTAAGAATAATGAATTCATTAGTACAGAATTGTGGCATAAGATGATAATCTACCATTAAAGTTTGGCATACGAAATGTGGACTTTTAAAGAGACAAAATAACTCCACTTTGCTACCAATTAGGTACTACACTTCCTTCGTCAAAAGTGAAATGAACAGGAAAGCGTGACACTCTAAAGACTGATACGTACTAGAAAGTGTCGGCCTGAGAGGACCGTGACTAGGGATGCAAACGTCGTAACGAAAAACATCGATTGTTCAAAGTATCTATACTTAAAAAAAACATCGGCTCAAGAAACATCGAAATATCGAAACATCGATGTTGTGCATTGTTTTTTTTAAAGTATCAAGGGAAAGTTGAACACGCAATAGCACAAATTTGGTAGTACATACCGATTACTGACTGCATGTGCAGTTTTAGTCAGCGCCGCTAAGCTGTCTGCTATCTGTTAATAAATGACCAAACTAAATAGCATACTATCTATTGCAAATTACGTATGTAGTTAATAAAACTTGTAAGAAATGGCTTTGCATTAACTCATCGCTAGGAATGACATCGATGTTTTGTGGCAACAACTATCGATGTATCGTCTGCATCCCTAGCCGTGACGTGACACGTGTCGAGCTGCGTGCTAAATTATTCACACTCGTCCTTGCCACATCGGCTATTCAACGGACGCTGCCCGCCTGCTAATAGGTTATTGATGGAGTCGGTTCACTCGAGTTCGAGACAAATTACTCGTCTCTATACGAATCACCACTTCATTGGCTTTCAACGTGTTCGATACTGCAACGAAAAACGTGATGAATTGAATCAAAGACTAAATTAAGCAGTCAACAATTTTAGAAAAACCAAACCCGCTATGACGTTGCCGCTATAACTTTTTCTTTTACCACCAAAATTGAAGGATTGGGCGAGTGGCACGACCGTAGGCTGCTCGGCTCACGCGCCAGCTGGTAGCAGGTTCGATTTCCATCAGTGGCAAATTTCGGAAATGCCCTATTCCGAATTCCCGGCCGATTAATTAAGACCTTGGTCTAGGTGTAACTGGGATCGCCCTCAGTCTTTTATATGGTACCCATAGTACAAGCTTTGCTTAATATGGGGTCATACGATGAGTATGTGTTGTCTGGCGTTATTTATTTATTATAAGTCGCATTGTAGAACACTTGTACAAGAATTAAACCATTGTAGGAGTTTTGTAGGTAGCCATCAACTTGAAGAGAAGGCAGCGGCTGAAGAGGTTTCATTAATAATTAATATTAAAATAGATTGAGAACCTTATAGTTCAGGGAACAAGGAAATAAGGCTCGGACTGTCGCAGGAAAACTAATCAAACGTGAGTCTCCAGCCGGGATCAACCTTGACTGCCTACGTGTATGAAGGAACAGCAGACACTGGCATATCAAACGTTTTTATCTATTCTCCGTTGCAATAGTCTAATGTGTGGTCTGAGAATGTTATCCGGTAGTTAGATTCTGAAGGTAATAGCAATAAAACTTGAAATAGCACGTACATTTTTTTATATACCATCACGCCTCATTCCCTGATAGGGTAGGACAACAATAAAACTTTTTAATCTTCATCTTCTATATGTATAAAAATCTATTGCTGTTCGTTACTCTCGCTAATATTCAAAAAAGGCTTGACCAATTTTAATATATTTTTGAATTACAAAAAAATAATTTGGGCATACGAAGAAGATTCATCTTCTATTATAGAAAAAAATATAGGCATAAGTATCACTTTTTTTATTTTGCTCTGAGGACGAAAATAAGATGAGACTTGTGTTGTATATTGGAATCTGTAATGAACTCGAGTAGATTAATTCTTTGTAGAGATCGTTATGCCAGTAATGCACCGATGCTAGCTACAACATCGGAACTAGTACAGAAATATAGACCTAAAAACCTGACTACTTAAATAATTTAAGTAGGTAAACTGTGAATTTCTACGACTAATAACACAATCGTTGTGGAATAATTAAGGCTGCATTCCTGTAATGTATAAAAAGTAGCTAAAATATGACTAGTCTAATGTCTTCATGAAGACAATGTCTACACTGGTCATATTCTTGCTATCATTGATAGAAATATTTCTTAAAGCCTTTGTTATTCCTCAACTATACTGCTAGTAGAGACCCTGGATTAAAGCTCTCGGTTGAAAATATCGAAGTACCTAGTTCAGGAAATAGACTCTACATCGTTTCAAATCATATTATGTCGAAGTAAATCGTCTTTAAGTACTTAATTGTCCAATTGTCCACCCGAGACGGTTCTAACGATGAAATTGCGCTTTTTACGAATTACCTTGTAAATAGCCCGACCGTACGCGTTTAGCAGTTAAATAGATAGTTTAGTTTAGTTGAACACCCGACAGTAGGCAGCCAAGGTATTGCAAGTATAGTATCGATCTATTAGAAGATAGCGTTATACATTGTTCTTAAAATTGGGTAGGTATATTAAGGCAACCTTTTTATTTTTGAAAGGACTTACGCTGTTGGCCGTGAGGTGGCATTTACAGCTTTACCGGAGGAGTGGCGAGCGCAGAGTGCACTCCATCCAAGGCCTTAAGGGCGGAAAAAGGGTGGCAACTAGCTCAAGGGCGCCACAGAGGGCACGACCTCGGCTTGGGCAGTTACCGTGAGGGGAGAGGTAGTGACTGTGCTCCTAGGTGCAAAGATGCACCTACGAGCGGAAGAGGGGGTTCCTCGACCTCGCCGGCGAGGTCGGTGTCTGTTTGAGGCTGGTGTAGGTGTGTTGGTGGCCCTCTCGAAGCCCGGGTCGAGGAGCGCGGTGATCGTGTCGGGAGGATCAATCAACACGTGTCGCGGACGTTAAGGCGACAAATTTTTAACCAATGCCAAAACGTATCATAGAAGCACATTTATCAAAACGGACTCTGTAACAATATACATAAAGATTGAATTCCTGTGGTAAAACCCACACCACTGCGCGTCAAAATTTGCTGGCGCTGTCAATGACATTTTGTTGAAGAATGAGCATTTTCTATGAGTTTACATTACAGCTCGTTTTAGTATTGGCAAATATTTATGCGCACGCGTCTTCGCGTCCCAGTACGCCCGGGGCTTTAATTGGCTCGCCCCGAAGGGTGCAGGGCGTTAAACATTAAGGTAAAGTTACACATGCTCATTTCAAGCATGAAAGCATGCTTCTATTGAGCATTTGCTACTTAGTAGCATGTGTGTCCGGATGTTGCTCAAAATTAGCATGCACATTTCGAGTTTGCTTAAAAATGTGCCTTGTGCTTGTGCCGCGCGGGTGGAAGGGGGCGTGCTTTAAGCGCGTCTAAACAGGTTTGCTTATTGAGCATGCTAGTATCGATCAGTCGTTCGAATCAAATCAGAATTACTAGCATGCCTGTTGCTAGCAAATGTAAACTGCTCGCTCATAAGCATGCTCGTATTGAGCATACTCAATAGCACACCTTTTAGCATGCTATTATAGAGCATGTGTAACAGTACCTTTACGCGATATTACAATATAATTGTTTTAAGTATTGATATTAAAGTAGCAATCTACGTTACGTATATTTGTTTTGTTATTGTTTTGTATGTGATTGTGTCATAATATTCGGATGGAGGATTCTTAATGAAAATATAAACATCCTTCACGCTGAAATAACTTTGGATGATTTATTTAATAATGTATTCAAAATTTACCATTCACCGAGATATGGAATGCTATAAAAGTCTAATTATTACCAACCTATAATAGCCGCTGGGCTAACTGGGGCTTACGGGGTGGATGTAGGTTCTATTCCCGCCAACGGTAAATTTCGGAATTGGCTTTCTTGGAATTGTCGGGGTATGGGTGTAACTGGGATCGCCCCCAGTCCTTTGTATTCATAGAACAAACTGTTCTTAATTTGGGATCGTACGATGAGTACCTATGTGTTGTCTGGCGATATTTATTTACCTATTGTATAATTAAATAACCGACTCTACCCTACACTCAACTGCTTTTGAAATAAAAGTGATTACAGTTTCTTAACCCGTTGATATAGGTTCCATATAACACGTCGCGGTGCATGCTAAAGCGATCCCATGGCGCCCCGATATAAGCGGAGAATGATACACCGTCGGTTTTTAGTGGGTATACGGCCTTCTGCAGGGACTCCCACATAACCCTGCTACTTCCCCCGAGGTGGCAGGGAATCCATAAAGGATTTTCCGACGATAAAAAAAATGTTCCATAAACAAGTACTTAAGTTAAGGCGTTCGCAAACAGGTATCATCGAGATGTGTGCGATATTTTTTTTTGTCAATAACAAAACGAACTCTATTCTTTCATGGAAAGTGCACTTTTTTCAACGTAATGACGATCGATTTCATCGATGACGCGTGTGACTTGTGTCGCGTCGCTTTTGATGTATACATTTAATATCTTTGTGCAGGGTATATTAGAAGTCCGAAATTATACTTGGCCGTTTGCACGAGTAGGTAATGGGTATACAACCGAATGGTATAAAAAAATAATCAAAATTCGATAACGAGATTTAAATTTTCTTCCGCCGCCTATTTTAAAAACTCAAAATATCTCTGGTCCTATGCGAAATTTTCAAGTTCTAATAGTTATAGTCTGCATTCACATTTTAGCTACGAGGTACCTGAAAAATTATTTCGGACTTCTGATGCATCAGTTTATGACAACAAAGTAGATTTTCGGAAAACGTCAAGTGAATTATTTCTCGACAGTAGGTAAAGATGTTCAGAGTCTTCGTATAAATTAGGCAGTCTAACATAGCGGTTTGTATTTTATAACGTAATCACAATCTGATTTACATTCATGTAAACTAATACAGGCACCTATGTCTCGTCAGTAATAAATTAATAATAATAATAGTATCTCTACCACCCATTTGGAATGCATTTCCTATAGGCAACAAAACTCCATGGTTGCTTTTTTTTCAATAATTATTAAACACTTAATCGGTTATTTTACGAGTGATGTTGAGCACGTTGTTAGTAATTTGTTCTTATCAATAACGTGTTTTTTTATTTCTATTATAAAATATTTTTTTGGTGTTTCATTAATGCAGTTCTGGTTGTAAACTGCTAATAAATATCGCGGGTTAATTATTGACACGATCTTCACAAAATTAGCTTTTTAACTATCCGATAGTACAGTACCTGTAAGTAGGATCTAGGTATCTGTTAAATTTAAAGTAGCGATCACTAACTGCGAGCTTAAGATCCCTTGCTTCATCTTACTGAACACTAAATATTTAATACGTGGGTAGTAATTAGTCCAGTCATTCAGATTAACTCCTAGACCATCTAATGGTTACTCCAAATGGTCGCAATAGGCTCTACACTGGTACCAACGTATAGTTAGGTACACCTCTTTTACTTTACCTCGCGCCTCGGGCCAATTTTTCAATTGTCACTTATGTCTTCGTTCGACAAATAGCTCCACTAAAATATATAAAACTGCTAGGTTTGCACATTTTGTCTTCATATAGAAAAGTCGGCCTCACCCAAGTGTTGAAAACTTTTTCTGTGGACTTATCAGAGAATTACTTACTGTGTCTCGATGAGTTCGCAGTTGAGGAGCAGCTTGTTGATGCCGAGCTCCACCACGGCCACGGTCAGGTCGTGGTGGTAGATCATCCGTAGCGTGTCGTTCGCGATCCGCCGCCCCGTGTAGGGCTTCGCCCCAGCCGCCGGGTCCCTCCTCTCCGCGTCCTCGGACCGCGCGCCCACGCCGCCCACCAGGCCCGCCAGCGACCATCCGGCGGGGAAACTCAACGCGAACGGTTTCGCAGAAGCCGCCGGCGGCGACGACACCGCGATGCAGAAAATAACAATAACAGATAACAACGATTTCAACAGTCCATCCGCCATCGGAGCGCCGCGCGCGATCGCCTCCCGCGCCGACCGCATCGCGGTCATTAATCTTCGGAATGACATTTTGGTTTTATAATTAATTTTTTTTTATTTCGTTTTGTCGTCTATGGTGTCCGGCGCGAGGCCATCTCGCGTGTGGCCGGGCCGCGGTCGGGTGCTCGACTGGCGGCGGCGGCGGCCTGCGAAGCACTTTCTTCGCGATGACGTCACGTGGTCGTCGGCTGGTTATCGCGGAGTTTCACTCAGTAAGTTGATGAACTTCCGTGTGGGCTTTTGTAGGTCTAGGACTTCTTATCAGATACACTTGTACGATTGTGATCGTGTTTCACTGCGGAGAGCGCGACATTGCTATAGTTAGGTACTTGCTATGCAAAAGTTAACGTTCGTTGCGTTGGTAACGCTAGCATCTTTTATTTTTGTTTATTGGTGGGTAGATATCTACAGAGCACACCAATCGTAGGGGTCCAAACTAATCAAAACAAATAAACAGTAGGTAATAGAAAACCAAAAACTTGTAAGTAGTGTCGGATTAAGGTACCTTGATGACCTAAGCAATCTTCCTCTGATGGCCCCCCTATCCTTGAGTGAACTACAAATAATTGATTTAAAAAAATGTGAATACGTATCGTATGTAGAATATATTTGTGTTGTTCCTTCTGCCCTTATCCCATGCTAGGTGGGGTCGGCACAACATGATTTCACATGTTGTACTAAGATTTCGAAATTGCTTTAACTTTCGTGTGCTCGTTTTTTTTTTCTCGGTCGTCTATGGCGCCCCCCTAGACGGGATGCCCTAAGCATTTGCTTGGACAGACACCTTATAGGCTAATCGAGGACTGATTGTAAGGAATTTATATTCTATGGAAATGAAATACACCATAGGGACGTATCTACATCTACCTACCTACCACCTACAGATAGTTTTCAAAGATAATGAATACTTTAATTATGTCATTATGCAATAAGTTTTCACAGTTAACAGAGTAGGTATTTTGACCATTCGGTTGTGTCCTAGATGCGGTTATAATTCCATACATACACATACATAAGTAGGTATATAAAATTTAAATGGCTACAGACAGAATATGCTAATTCATTATGTAATTGTCTGACCTATGCCGTTTGAAATTTAGCACTATATTGACCTACCTACCTACTTACTTCTCGAAGACGCGAAATTTTAGAAACTGAGTAGACACCTTGTTTATTAAATAATAATACAAATCTTAGGATCAATGCTTAGGGTGCTGGTTGGGCAACTACTAACTACACAGATAATCGCGGGTTCTGTACACAATACCAGGGAGATTTTGAGCTATAGTCCACCACGCTGTGTCTGTGCGGGCTGGCGAACTTCACACACCTATGTATAGACGTGTGTTTCATATTGGAATGTGGGAACATCCCTGAGATGCGAGCTCGGGATTTGAACCTGCACCCCTTGAGTAGCAGGTGGGTGCTCTACCACCGAGGCTACCATTGCTATAGGTTTCTCGTTTAGGTAGACGTAGATATGTTGATAACTACGTCATCGTACCGTTTTCTCCATTTACCTAAAAATGAATGGATAGTGACATCATCATTATCTCACATTCATTTATTAAGCACTTATGTCATACTATTATTGTAAGTAAACAATCAAATCATAACATCATTTCACTTTCTTCGATCGTGAAGTCATTAAACAGGATTTCAGTGCTGCCATCTAGCGTCGAGTAGCAATACTCAATTATGTTTGACTAATATTGTTTTTGTTCCTAATCTGGGAATAACCTCCTCCGTAGTCACGGTAATATTACCGTGCCGTAGTCGAGTAAGAAAATAAAAAAAAGATTAGAATTTCTAAGAATTTGATGAGGGTTCAGTTCCCGCTACTAGGTACTAGACAGCGCTGCTGTAGTATCGTATTTTTTATCAATAGCAAAAGGGGAAATAATACAATTTGCAAGTAAAAAAAATCGTATATACATCGACCAACAATACATTGTATATATTTACTAGTTTTTTTCACTTAATATGTTCCTTATCCATTTCAAATGTGAAGTTAATGTATACGCAACGAAAAGATGCTCGTCGGTTTGCGCGACCGCCAACATTCTGACTTGGTTCCCCTGCACAGCCAGAACCGGCCCACCGGTACTTAACTGGAAATGTTAACATTGGAATTCATCACAAATATAATTCGGGCAGCTCTACCACGAGACTTCCGCACGCTAGCAGTTTGCGTCTGCGTAAAATATTAGTATGACAAGTAGATAAGTACAAGCCTAATTTTGGCGCCATACCTATATGTATTTGCAAGTGTCAAATGATCATTTTTCAATGTTCATACATACATTAGACCTCATAAATATTTTAACGTTCTGCGTATAATCTAAAACCTCTCTGTAACTATCAGCAACGCGACAGATACTTAAAGAAACATGATTCAACAATTTTCCATACGAATATTTTACGTACACGCTAGCGACTGTCGAACCGAATATAAAGAATAACTCATAGTAGTTGTGTTTTGGTCAGTGTTAACTACAGAAATATTATATTGTTTTCTTATATTTACGCGAATACTATACATTGAAATTAAACTATTTTAAAACTATTTTTTATTTTATTTATAAACGCGATAAAATCCGTAAAATAGTTTAATTTCAATGTACAGAAATATTATTGGTTTAAAATGACCTTACCAACGTTATATTTTTTTGGAAATCATTGTTGAAGAGGCACAAGACGTCGTTGTTCCTAAAGCTGTACATATTCTTACACGCGGCCGAGCTTAGAATCGTTGCTGACATGCTCGTTAAGTTCAGCGTGTCGTGGCCAGAATCATTCTGTGAAATTAATAGTTACTTGTTGGTATTGAGCTTAGCTATTACAGCGGTAATGCCTGGGCTAGGTAAAAGCTTGTATTTCAGCATTCCTAGTGTGGTATTGTCACTATTTTTGATACGATGGCGGTGTGGCGTCAATAATAGTGATAAACTCACAAAAGAAACTAGGCACAATCTTAAAACTTTTTTTATAAAACTAAACATGAAAAGGTACCAGAAAGGGTGTAAGGGGAATAACTACCACAGCGCACCCAAATTTAATCGATTAGCTAATAGAGTTATGTCCATCCTTGTTAATTAAAAATGTATACTCTTTAATTAAGCATTCAAGCCCTTTTCAATGAAACCTGTCGAAATTCCAAGTAATTACACATATCTAAGTGCAGTCATTATACCAGTTTTACTAATAGGAGACGCCTAACGTGATGCCTAAATATGAAACTTTAATAGTTATAAATTTAATAGTTATAAATTTATAACTAATTTAATTAAGTAATTAAATTAATATTTATAAAAAAATAATATTTAATAACTAGCTTTTGCCTGCAACTTAATTCGAGATTTAATAGGTACAAATAAATTAAAGTTCCATCAGTGACTTTGTTTTTATTAAACATAAAACGTTAGACAATGCAGAAATTTCGGAAGTGTTGTGTTTGTAGGTTAAAATGCTGAAAATAAGTTTGTTTTAGCGAGACAAACGAACAGCAATTGTTTTTATATATAGGGAGATAACGTCAAGACCTCTGCTAGTGTTAGTGGAAATATGCATTAAGGGGCACACTGGGGCGTCATGTTCGCACGTCGAAAGCTTTGCCAATATCATATCTGTGTCAATAGGTACAAAGATTGAATTTCAGTCGTAAAAGCCACTGCCCAACTAGTCAAAAATTTCGCTCCCGCTGTCAGTGTAATTTCGTTGTAGAATGAACTTTTTACATGTGTCAATACAGTTCAATTTGCTATGTAGCGTTGAGACCTTAGTCAACAGTTGAATTCCATTTATTTTGTTTTATAAATTCGTTTCTGTCTAAACAAAGTAGGTTAGGCAGTGAACTGAACCTACACATACGTCTCCCAGAATTCAGGAAAGCCACGTTTAGCCAGATGACTTCAGTCCAACGAATATATTACCTTACTCAAAACCCATCCGTAGACCATCACATCAGTATCTTTAACTTCCCCTCCCACCACCTCTATCGTCTCCCCCACGATCTCTGGCTCGATCCTCATCATCGCTAGGAAGGGACCCTTGGTTCGACTCTGGAAAGTGTCTGTGTGCTCCACGGCGTCGTCAGGGTGGAGGTGTACGGAGGTCACATTGTGGACGGTTCCATCTGATAGAGGATTAGTGGAGCCGGCTACTATTGTGTAATGACTAGAGGTGGAATTAATGCTGTGAATATTAGAAACGGCTTATTATGGCTGGCAACTCAAAACTAGGGGTTTGCAGTAGAGATTACAGTGGTCACCATTCACTGAGATTTGATTCTTGTCTTCTATTATTACACTAAGCGTAAATTGTCTTGATACATGACGAATATGGAGAGTTAAGGAGAGTCATCTCATATGGGTGAAAGATTGAAAAAGTGTCCAGCTGCTATAAATAACAGTTCAAAAACCTTCCAAAATGGCGCAGGTCACGTTATTTTCCATCATAAGTTTCGCACACTAAATTCGAGAATTACTACTCGATCCTGTGAGTATGAAACCGTCATTGAAGATAACATATTATGGAACCCGTGGTTAACAAAAGTAACACTTACCTAAGGCTAAGATTATACTTACTCGATGGCATACAAATTGGCCAAAAGGTTGACACAACTGGACGCGGTGAGTACCCAGCGCGGAGACACCAGACTGCCAGCACAGGTCTGCGCAGTGACATTCGACAGCGATTCAAAAATGGCTACCAAGAATGGCGCACTCTTTGGAAACTCAACTTTGGTATCATTCGAGTCTCCATCAATGTGTACGGCCACAATGTCTTCAGCACAATCACTGCTATCGAACTTAAATGTTTCATTGACTAAGTTAGTGTCGCCATCTATAGAACCTCTAGAGTTATCGGATTCGAAGGAATTACCAAATATGCCTTTATTAAGCAAGCTCTCTGGTGGTGTTGCCTTGACGACAGCATTAGACTTCTGGTCATTGGATCTCCACGCTGGCACGATATTTAAACCAAGTTGTTGTCTCATAGCAATAATGATTTCTTCCGACATCTTAGACTCACACTGTTGTACTGTCGAATTGATTTGTGATGGCAAATGATTATGTATGGATTCATTTATATTTTTGTCAAGACCTAAAAGGAATACGGTTATATTATCCCAATTGTCTTGTACACAAACTAACTCTAAACTAAATTTGTTGATTCTCATCCGGTAAAAGGCATGGAAGTGCGAGGAGACCCAATATAATAAATAAAAAATTCGACCCGTATGTTCATTTTTTGTCGGGTCGTCTCAGTGGAGGTCGCATTCCGACCCGGTTGTATTATAAGAAAACATATGAATAGATAGTTCTTTTTTAAGTGTAAGTGTAAACAAAAGACACCTATTGACTTTAACAACGAAACATGTCAAAAATTAGTACTTAATAAATACGCACCAGACAAGTTATCCAAAATGAAAACGAACACTACTGCACTCGACATTTCAGGAAATGTTTTCAGGTTGCACAATGTGTTTATTCCAATTCTCAAACAATGATTAGGTAGGTACCGACTAGAGTTGAATGTAATACCGAAGCGCATTATGTAAGATATTACAATGAAATTTCGATATTTATAATACACTAGCTGTGCCCGCGACTTCGTACGCTCGTAATTTCGGAGCTCTGCATACCCGGAACTATGGGTTTGAGTAGCATAAGGTGTTCCTTGTAACATTAGTTATCTACCAGCGAAAGTCCCGTCAAAATAGGTTGAGCCGTTTGAGAGATTACATTAAACAAACAGACTTTTTTATTGCGTTTTCGTTATAGGTAGTGTATATACTTATAATAATAATAATACATCATCACGCCTGTATTCCCCGAAGGGGTAGGCAGAGGTGCACTGTAGTGCGACCACACTTCGCCGATGTATTTTGGTCCCAATGTAATAGGGGGCGAGCCTATTGCGGGCACATTCTCCCTCAATACGAGGGAGATTTGGGCCATAGTCCACCACGCTGGCCCAGTGCGGGTTGGTGAGCTTCACACGCTATAGAAAGCTATATACGTGCAGGTTTCCTCACGATGTTTACCTTCACCGTTCAGCAAGTGGTAATCATTGTTGAAAATGACATTCGCACATGAATATTATCTCAGAGGTGCGGGCCTGGGATTTGAACTTGCACCCCTTATGTTCAAGGCGGGCGTACTTGCCCGCGAGGCTACCACTGCACTGTATTTACTTGTATATGTATACAATGTGTATCAGAAGTCCGAAATAATACTTTAGGTACATATACAGGGTGTATCAGAAGTCCGAAATAATACTTGGACGCCAGCATCGGTATCGTGTATACAACTGAATGGTATAAAAATTTGATTGAAATTCGACCATGTTTTTCCAACTTTTTTTTCGTCATCAATTTCTATAACCCGTAATATCTCGAGTCCTATGTAAAATTTGCATGTTCTGTTTTGTGAATATTGGTAGCCGCCTCTCATTAGTGTAGTTTACACTGCTGAATAGGGTTATGGATGTACCCAAAGACCAGAACACGATACCTGTGACAAATATTCAAGGGTCTGTAACTCGGAAACCATGTTAGTTAGGTATAAACTGTCTTCACCAAGCATCCACATATGAGCTGCCGTATATGTACCCAAAGTATTATTTCGGACTTCTGAAACACCCTGTACTGTAGCTCATATGTGGATGCTGAGTGAAGACAGATTATACTTAACTATTATAGGTTCTGAGTTATAGACCTCAGAATATTTGTCACAGGTATCGTGTTCTGGCCTTTGGGTACATCCATAGCCCTATTCAGCAGTGTAAACTAGATTTATGAGGGGCGACTACCAATATTCACAAAACAGAACATGCAAATTTTACATAGGACTCGAAATATTAGAAGTTACAGAAATTGACAACGAAAAAAAAGTTGAAAAAACAAAACAAACAAAACAAAATTTCGATAACTTTTTTATACCATTCAGTTGTATACCCGTTCCTGACGCAAACGTCAAAGTATTATTTCGGACTTCTGAAACACTCTGTATAGTAAGAAGCTGTTATTTAGTAGACATTACAAACAGACACTTAAATTTTATTTGTTTGTTTTTTTGAGGAGAGCCGCGGGCGCGTGATTCTTATCGCTAACTTACGGGATTATAATAAAATCCAAAAAAAACACACAAAAACGAAAGTACATTAATTTATTATAAAAAAAATAATAAGTATTTGATTTAACATGTTCTCAAACATTCACAACCTTTGCATACATACATAATAGTTAATTAGATCACAATATCTTAGGTTTAATGTTGAAATATGCGCCGGCGCAATTGTTAATTATGTACATACAAATCTTCAAGAAAATGATTTTATTTGCAAAGGTTACTAAGACATGCATATAAGTCAGCAAAGACGTTTGATTCGCGCGCCACGCTCAAACTTATTATCGTGTAAATATATTATTTTTTGTAAATTTGAATAACTATACTCCAGTTGTTATAGCATTAGAAATAAGTTAAAACCGGCCAAGTGCGAGTCGGACCATAAAAATGGCAAAAATATCACGTTTGTTGTATGGGAGCCCCCTTAAATATTTATTTTATTCTGTTTTTTAGTATTTGTAACAACAAATAACACACGCTATAACAATAGCGGCAATAGAAATACATCATTTGTGAAAATGTCAAGGCTCTAAATCACGGTTCATGAGATACAGCCTGGTGACAGACGGACGGACGGATGGACAGACGGGCGGACAGCGAAGTCTTAGTAATAGTGTTCCCGTTTTACCCTTTGGGTACGGAACCCTAAAATTTTTTTTATGTACACTTTGTAACAAAACTAACAATTAACATATTACAGTTACGATTGACGTCCAATTTATTATAATATATTTTTAAACCAGCAGTCTCACTGTAACTAATTTTCACAATTTATCTTATTAAATGAAATGGCTTTCATTCAGATATATATATTTTTTTCAATTTAAAATAACAGTGTCGATACAAAAAACCTAAATAAGCAGGAATGAATAATACCGGGAACGTTTTTCGTTTCACTATAATCCTACCAAATCTAAAATGACAACACCATCCCCCAACACCAACATCTAAAGTGACAACAGGATCTTTCTGAATTTGCCGGTTTATGTTGGCAGTCAAATTGACGTAAACAATGTTCTGTGATCGTCATTCACATGTGAATACTTCTGAATACACGCCTTGTATGTTGTTATTACCGAATTTTAGTAATTCTGTTGTTATTTGTTACTGTTTTTCCATTGTTATTGTTTTGTTTTTTAAATAAAATGTTTTGCACTCCTGCTTCTACGTGCCTCTTATTTCTAATGTTATAACAAATGGAGTATAGGTATTTATATTTATTGATAGTTTAGCGGAAAAGGGAAGATTTTCCAGTCAGGCGGGTGGTGTGCCTGGTGGGATCAGCTGCATACAGATTTTGTATTATATCGAGTGGTGTAAGGCTATTTGATTTAAAATACATTTTTTACAGTAGAGCACACTCATTCAAAATTCGCTGATTCCAAATATTTACACATATAAGTCAATATCACCCAAAAGTGTTGTTTAAGTCGAATAGCTTTTCACCACTCGATATAAATAGTTAAGATGGTCGAGAAATCTTCCACCGCGATTTAGGATCGCCATACGGTTAAGTATGAAATTCCAGTGTTTGCAAGCGATGTATTGCTCGACGCGCCATCTATTAGCGTATGTTAATAGTTCTGTTTTTGTGGTTAGATATAGGTGTCACCACTATCCTTAGATATCTAGGTTTAGATCGTCCGTTCTTAATGTCAATCATAAATATATTTTGTAATACTCTGATTATGTTCTCGTTTTAAGACTAGACATTTGTGAAACTTACTTGTTGACAATATTTCAGGAGTTTTTATCTGGGAAACAAAAAACAATATTTTTAACCGAGTCACTGTCAATTCTTGCCTAGTGGTAGCCGAGTGGTCGAACGCATGCCTTGCAATCAAAGTCTGCAAGTTCAAACCCCGGCTCGCACCTCTGAGTTTATGTGCGAATCTTATTTTCATCCGAGATTATCACTTTCTATAAAACGGTGAAGGAAAACATCGTGGGGAAACCTGCATGTTTGAGGGAACTTGACTAGTTCTCGATAGATGTGTGAAGTCTACCAACCGGCACTGGGCCAGGGTGGTGGACTATGGCCTGGATCCCCCTCGCATTGAGGGGAGGCCCGTGCCCAGCAGTGGAACGTTAAAAGTGCTGTAGTTAGTTAGTGCACCTAGATTTATGAAGTCGGTTTTGTGTTTGTTTATTAAATGCGATGATCACGTCGTTATAAGCGCTTTGGCGTTATCTCTCACCACAAATTCATCTTGTTATGTTATTATTTATTACATCTACATAAAGATGTGGCGACATCTATCTCGCCACATACGAACTAAATCCTGCATCGCGATATTAAAGTTATCCGAGCGATTGAACAGATATACAAGAACCCGACAACAACCTATGGGCAGTAGCCTACCAGACACAACACCCGTGTGCTCGGAGGATCCTCCCGACTCAATGGTGGAGGAGGGAACTTAACACCCTGCTCCTCTCACCCCCCAAAACAAGCGAGGCGATTCGTCGTAAAATAAACAGGCCTATCGCAACTTTTACTTATAGTCCATATTGTAGGGGAACACGATTTAGTTTCCCATTCAACACAGTTATCATACCATAGACAAAAAAAAAACTGTTGAGCGATTGGTCAGTGGTATTTGATGTTTTAAAAGTAATGTTATCATTATTTTCTCACGGATTATATCCAACCAACCTTTCAGTAACTCTAATGGTCCTCCTTCATCGTTTGTCCGATGTTTTCGGGTACATATCCCGGTATGCAGGGCAGGCCGGTGCCGACCTGCTTCTGATACTCCGCGTACTGCGGCCCGAAGAACGTGAGCAGCGTCAGCTCCTCCTCGTACACACGGTCGCGGAAGAACGTCCACGACGCGAGCGCGTAGACGGCCACACAGAACGGATTGAGGAGTGTCATCTGTAGAAAAGGATGTTACCATAAACCATTGAAAACCAAAAGCATTGAAATTTGAACTTTATACTGTATCTCATAGAGTTCATAATCATTTACGCATAATGAAATATTTTAGTGTAAATTGAAATTGTTACCATATTAGAAATGATATAGGGCACAAATTTCAATACATCTGTTCGTTACTGGTATCGCGAGAATAAAGCTCTGAGCACACTTGGACATCAAAACGCGCGCTGCAACATTTTCGGTAATACCAAAACGAACTGTGTATTGATATACATAAAGATTGAATTTCTGTGATAAAACTCATGCGATCACGCGTAAACATCGCTCACGATGTCAATGTTCATCGAATAATAAGCTTTTTCTATTAGTCAATACAGTCCATTTTGGTATTGGCCCCACGCTAAATTATTGAGTAATGACTAATCATTTGGTGTTATTGAGATCAAAACAACATTCGATTCAGTTTCTACGCTATCCTTGTGGGGCATACTAGAGTTTCTCACACATCTCATACACACTATTATATGACGGAGATTTTGACTAATCAGGTACGTACCTGGGTGCCTACGGACCAGTAGAACCAGCCCACGTAGCTGGGATGCCGGCATATGGAGTACACGCCGTGAGTCACGAGCTGGTGGTCCGGACGCTTCACAAACTGCACCTACACATCAGGTGCCTTATAGTGCGATCCAAATAAGAATAGGAATGTCAATAACCTATATCTGTCAAATGTCACTTGAAAAGTATGGTTTGCAAAAATCTTATTTGCATTTCAATAATGATAGTCTTACATCAAATTTAAATAAAATGGTTAAATTAGTGGTAAATTGTCTTAATATAATATTTAATTATTTAAAGTCATAATTCGTTTTTGTTCGTCACAATATGGCGCAGAGTCGATCCTATTCTTATTTGAATCGCATAGTACATAAATATATTTCAGGTACTTGGTAGCTAATACGTAAATGCATAGTGAAGATTTAACGCAGATTTCTACCTATTAGGTTTTGAGTTGCAGACCTTTAAGTATTTGTCACAGGTATCCTGTTGAGGCCTCAGGGCCCACACATAATGCAATTTAACAGTGTAAAATACATTCAAGGTGGCTATTAATATATCACAAACCAGAACTTGACTTTGTTGATAATATACCCTGTGCCAATATACTTAAAGATTGAATTTCTGTGATACTAGCTACGCAACCTCTACCAAATTCTCTCGTGTCTTTCATTTCGTTGAAGAATGAGCTTATTCCATGTGGTAATACAGTTAGTTTTGGTATGAGTATAACAATTCAACATGCAGTGTTTGTAGCACTTTTAAACTTACAGTGTGATTGAAGTTGGTCTTGGCGGTGAACATGGCAGCTTTCCTTAGCACTTCTCCACCGATGCACATCAACACACCAATACTTGATAACCAGAAGTATGTCTTCATATCTGCAATATTTCATAGAGTATTAGAAATCAGAAATAATATTATAGATACATAATATAGTAGCTGTTATATAAATAATTAATGACGGCAGACTATATCTAACTATGATCGTTTCTGAGTTACAGACTTTTGAATATTTGTCACAAGTATTATTTTGTAAGTTTAAGGCCCAGATAAATAGTCGTTGCTAAGCATTGGTCTAAAGTACGACTTGGCGAAGCATTACTTTGACGTGTCTAAGCGAAGCACCTGTTATGTACTAAAATAGACGTAACTATAAACATTGCTTAGCCGAGCACGAGCTAAGTCAAAATCGAAAGTAATACTTTTGCATAAAAAGAAGCGTTCATAGATTGGGAAAGTGTCGGGTTTGATATTGTCAAAATTTAATATATAATAATTAATATTAACAGTTCTATATCAATATAAATGTATTACATATAATAAAAAATGTTTTAATACTTGTGATCACAATGGAAAACTTAATTTGTTTGCTTTTTATACAAATGGCCATATTTCAAATGAACGCACTGAATTCTGTGGTAAATTATTGGTGTCGATGGTCTTTTTGGGAGAATGACACTTGGCAGTTGATATTTCGTTTTGCCTCTGTTGTTGATTTGTGATAAGTTCGTCACATTTTTATTTACAATGTTTATTTATTGAATTTGTCCTTGATTTGATATTAATTAGTCGACATTGGCATGAGTACACGCTATTCGCAGGCGCAGCGGAAAAAATTGAATGTTTACATTCATTTCGTATAAAAAGAAGATTTGTGTTATTGTGTGCATTTATTACATTTTGTCTTTCTTTCTCTCGGATTAAATGAAAATGCATGTGATGAACTTTTTGTTTTATTTTTAGTTAGAATAATAATGATAAAGGTAAACCTTTGTTTTTGGCTACTGAAGTAAACACAAATACTACACTAAACTACCTACTTCTTTTTTTTACGAACGGAATGAAATGATGATATTTAATAAATTATGATGAGGGATGGCTCCACCTGCATTTAGCGAGTATTTCAGCCAGTACCAAGTAATTAATAGTACGGGCAAATTCAATAATATATATATATATATATATATACATCATCATATACATCATCACGCCTGTATTCCCCGAAGGGGTAGGCAGAGGTGCACTGCAGTGCGCCCACACTTCGCCGATGTATTTTGGTCCCAATGTAATAGGGGGCGAGCCTATTGCCATTATACCGGGCACACAGGTTTCCTCACGATGTTTTCCGTCACCGTTTCTTAGCAAGTGATAATCTCAGATTAAAATGAAAATTTTAAATAAAAATGTATGATAACAGCGTTAAAGAGGGCAGATGAATCACTATTACAATATAAAACATACTGCAGCATACAATACGACAGTTCAAAAATCATTTTATTTAGTGAAATTGTTGCTTAGACCATGCTAAGTCATCAAAAATCTTGACTAATACTTGGCTTAGCCGAGTTTGACTTCTGACAGAACTGACAACTGAAAGTCACGTCTATTTAATGGAATTTCGTGAACTTAGTCAGTACTTTGGCTTAGATCGTGCTAAGTAACGTTTATTTATCTGGGCCTAAGACACATATGTAACCCTGGTAAATAGTGTTAACAACTTTTATGAGGGGTATTAGTAGGCACTAATATTAAAAAAAACCCATATCAACACCCCCATGCAATATCAACGTAACTCACTTCACTTTTTAAAAAGATATGGCCTTTAGTCAATGATTTTGCCAACAACAGAGTATGTAAAAATTTTTTGACAAATTGACTTACAATAATGCATCTGCGTAATTTTTTTAATTTTTTTTCTGTATAATCATCGTAACTCTACGCCTTTTCGTTTTTGAATTATAGATGTAACAAAAGCCACCAAAAAAAAAAGAGCATCCTACAAAACCATTGTACCCCCTTATTACTGTAAGTAACTAATGATTAATATTTTTTCAATGAAATACAATGAGATACCTAGGAACAATGGATAACTTAAGAATATAAGATGATACAATATTTTAAACTTTATTTTTGCTCTCTTGAAAAAGTAAGCAAAATTAATTACAATGTTATTGCATGGAGGTGACATTATTACGTTTTAAAAATAAATTTAGTAAAAAAAGAAAATATAATTTCAATATTAGTGTAAAAGTTAAAGTATTCTTTCACACTTCTGATATAAGATTTAAGATTACAAATATAAGGTGTAAGTTTAATCATTTTGTGTATTTGCTTACAATAAAATAGAACTCACTAGGAAAGAAGTAGTATTCAACGGCCCACTCTATCCAGCTAGCTACAGCTGCTGCCCCATACTGGACACTGTGGTTTAATATGAAGGAGTCCACGGTCAATGTCCTCGGGTTCGTCAATGCCACTGACATGAACTCTGAGAAGTGGAACATGGAAAGTATCATAGTGTATAGGCCAAAGACTCGCCAGCCGTTGTCAAAGGTGGCCAGAAAGATGCCAGTGGTGAATGTGGCACCCAGGAACGCTGATCTGATTGACACCTGAAATAAATCCATCACAAGTCACATATTGAAGCTGTCTGGGAGACAGCAATATTTTGTAGATTTATTTGTATTATTTAAGTTTATATTTTAAAGATCATTAGAAAATCAAGGTTATTGGTTACTTTAGTAAAGATCAAGTAAATTCAATATTGCCAAATATTTTCTTGTAAAATATGAATGTCAAGCTAATTTAATAATAACTTACCTCATATATAAAGCCCTTATAGCAATACCTTAGTATAAAGTTAAACAAACAGAAGTATAGGGCTGGACCCCAGTATGTGAGGGCCCATAGCTCTGAAGAGTGCCCAAGGATACTTCCAGAAAAGAAAGATAGTGTAAATATCAGCAAGGAAAGAAAAAAACACATTAATGCCTGCCTTCCCGCGGGGGACACATTTTTCATTCTTAACACGTCCATTGCATCAATTTGCTATCGTTTTTGGAAACTAAAACATTTAACTGTTATTTCCACTGTATTTATCAAAATCTTCAATGGTGGATATATTAAATAGGTACTAAAATCTATTATAATAAAACATTGGAAATCCGCACGCCTGCACCGAAATTTAAAATGTCAACTTGACAAGTGGCGACATTGTATATTTCGTCTAGAAACTTACTTCGTACGTCAACAGAACATAATCATTATTACATATAAATAAATAAATATAAATACATCATCACGCCTGTATTCCCCGAAGGGGTAGGCAGAGGTGCACTGCAGTGCACCCACACTTCGCCGATGTATTTTGGTCCCAATGTAATAGGGGGCGAGCCTATTGCCATTATACCGGGCACACAGGTTTCCTCACGATGTTTTCCGTCACCGTTTCTTAGCAAGTGATAATCTCAGATGAAAATGAGATTCGCACATGGAACCCAGAGGTGCGAGCCGGGGATAGAACCTGAACACGCTAAACACGTTTCTAATTGCAGAATCACATTTATTGTAAATACATTTAAAAACCAAACCGCTACAATGCTACGCCATTGCCGTTCGAGAGAGTTCTTCGCTTGACAGTAGCGCTTGACACAACACTGAATGTCCATAGGCAAACGCAGTTTATCTATTTTTAACACTCCCCCATAATACTGCATTTTTCTTATGGAACATTCTTTACAATATAAATATACATAAAGTAACAAGTTCTTATACCAAAGTAATTTCTATCTGAACATAAAATATATTCAAAAACTTCGTTAGCATTCTTTTACATTCTCAATTCTTTGCTATATGTATACAACTCAAAATTATCTTCCAAAATTTAACACAAATTTTACAATGTTTCTTTAAGTCATTTAACAATTATTTAAACCGCAGCTTCTGCCACAAGTGAACTTAAAGCAACATATTCTGCTTCAGCTGTTGAAAGCGATACAGTTTTTTGTTTTCTAGAAGACTACATTTCCATACAAAGTTAAACAAAAAACCTGTGACACTTTTTCTATCAATACAATCAGCAGCCCAATCAGAATTAGTATAACCTACTACATCATGTTGTTCTAAAGAAGTATTAGTATAACATAAACCTAACGTCTGCGTTTGTTTTAAATACCTCAATACTCTCTTTAAATAATTCCAATGCATATCATTAGCACAATCCTGAAATCGACTGAACAAATTTACAGCAAAACTTAAATCAGGTCTAGTTCCCATCACTAGATACATTAAACAACCTATGACTTCTCTATAAGGTTGCTTAGGTAAACAATTCAACATTAGTTTCTTTTATAACTTTTAAACTTTTCTCTACGGGAGTAGCTATACCTTTACAATCCAACATATTAAATCTTTGCAACAGTTTTGCAATATATGACTTCTGATGGACTTTTACAACATTATTCTTAGAATCTCTTACTATTTCTATACCTAAAAACTTTTGAACAGACCCTAAATATACCATATCAAATCTAAGCTTAAGTTTCTTCTGAAAATCATTAATAACTTACTTATCATTTTTCATATCCTCAGGTAAGTACATATAAATTTCTTCATGTAAAATTCCTTGCTAAAACGCGGTTTTTACATCCATTTGTTCAACATGCATATTTTCTTTGTAAGCAATCACCAGTACCAGTTACCGGAGCATAAGTTTCATTCCATTCTGATGATTCAAAACCTTTTGCTACTAATCTAGCCTTGTATGCATTTTCACCTTTCTTCCTAAAAACCCAACAGCTGTGTATGGTTTTCTTATCTTTCCGTTTCTCAGCCATCATCCAAATATAATGCTTTTCATGAGATTTTAACTCTTCTTCTTTAATTCTTCTTGAGATTTTATCTCTTCTTCCATGGCTTTTAACCACTCTTCTTCATGAATTCTTCTTCTTCCTGAGATTTAATCTCTTCTTCCATGACTTTTAACCACTCTTCTTTTTGAATTCTTCTTCTTCCTGAGATTTAATCTCTTCTACAGTGGCTTTTAACCACTCTTCTTTTTCATCTGATTCTAACGCCTCTTTCTTTGTTCTTGGTACATCATGTATCATATTTTCTACATTTAAGGCGGAATACTCACATTCATGAAAATCATCACATTCATAATCTTGTAAGTACGGGGGTTTCTTTCTAATTCGTTTTTCTGTCATTTCTAATTCTTTTTTGTACATTATTCTGTTCTTCTATCTCGTTATTCTCATCTTGCAACTCTACCTGTTTGTTATCTGTAGGTTTTTTAATCTCCGAGTCAACGTAGATAATCTTTTTATCATTCTTTTCTTCATTTACAATAACATCTCTAGCCAAAATCACTTTTCTTTCATTAGCATCCCACAATCTATAACCGTTGTTACAATAACCAATCATGTATAGCTTTCTTGATTTTTCTGACATCTTACTTATTCTATGTTCTTTATTTATGTATGTATAAGTTTCTGACCCAAATATTTTCAACTTTCCATAATTTGGTAATCCACCAAACCATATTTCTGCAGGTATCTGTTTATTTATTGTAGGTAGCCTATAGACAACTTCACCCCACATTTCTTTACCATTTCTTTTTCATTTTCTAGCTTTTTCTATAAGTGTTCTATTTAATCTTTCCGCTTTACCATTTTGTAGTTTCTATTAAAATTCCTTTCATACTACAATATCCTTGTGTATTAACTCTAAAGTTTTCTTAACATTTAAATATTCTTTATTAAAAGGCACCCTTGTTTGACGTCCCTTTAAACACGATTCACGCAGTATTTCTGATTCTAAAACATCACAGTCAATCAGATGTCTCGTCTTTAATTCTTTTATTTCCTCTATAGATGCGTGACATTTTATGTTATTTTCTGGTACACAATAAGCTTTCTTTGCTTTCTTTCTTTCTATTAATTCTGGACTTATACTTCCTTGACATTGAATTCAATTACATACCAATTATTCTTAGCATAGCCTTCCTTAATTACATTGAGATTTCTTGGCCTTCTTCCATTTCATTTATAGCATTAAAACATATCTCATTTTCTGTTTCCGTATTATTTACTTCTTTTGTATGCTTTTCTATTCCATTCTTTTCTATTCAGATTTCTTGAGATTTTTTTTCAACATGTTTGACGGTTAATAGTTTTTTTCTTATAAACAATTGCGACGCGATTCCAATTCTTCCAAAAAACTTTTTCCAATTTTTGAATTTCTAATGACGTTTTGCATTCTTTGATCATTTCCAAATGACTATCGTCAATACATTGGACTAAAATTGCTTTTGCCCTTACATTCTTATTATTCTATTCAGCGGTATATTCTTTAGGGTATTTTCTAGGGTTTCCAATAGATTGCTTTCTTCAAGTGCGAGTTTAATTCTGAACAGCCAACTGTCAAATTCTTTTCCGGCCTTGATGCCATATTTATTAATTCTGATTAATTCTATACTCGACTTGCATTATGTAGTGAATCTGGGCCCATAACCTGAACACGCTAAACACGTTTCTAATTGCAGAATCACATTTATTGTAAATACATTTAAAAACCAAACCGCTACAATGCTACGCCATTGCCGTTCGAGAGAGTTCTTCGCTTGACAGTAGCGCTTGACACAACACTGAATGTCCATAGGCAAACGCAGTTTATCTATTTTTAACAGAACCTATATTATATTATTACATAATTTGTAAAAATAAACTTTTTAGCTTATAACTTTTTTATTTTTATTGAAATTAGAAAACGTATAGATAGCAGCAATCAATCGGCATCAAATTGTGCAACAGAGGCACCAAACAATCTCTTTTCCTTGTAGTCATGGCAACACGTCGTTTGTTTGACACTTGCATCAAAGTTTGTTTCTAGTAGTTATTACCAACTCAGCTGTTCTCGTTTTAAAGTAAATCGATTGGTGGTTGTTATAATATAGTGTTTATTCTTTACTGAAATTTGATTGGTTGACTACGTTCAAAAACAATAAAAATCTTTGCTGACAATCAAGAACGGTTTGAACCATATTCTTAAATTCATGTTCACGAGCCGATTTTTTCCCAAATTTGGACTAAAGTTTGCAAATAAATAATAGACGTTCCTTTATTATCGCCCTTTTACTTAAGATGGCACACCTGGGAGTAATTACAAATTAGATATCTCATGGAAGCTGGTGAAAATACTTGCAGCTTGACGTAATCAGTGACAACATCTGTTGGTAATTGCCGTCGGCTGCGGCGTCTAATAAAATTAAATTTCCCCCGACTGTAAGGTTGAAAATCTGGGTTCTATTAACGAGATAGTGTGCAAAGTGCCGCGAATTTTGCCGCAGCGATGTTATCGACGATCGGATATTAATGATTCGTTGCGCGATAGCTCCAGTCGGAGTTCGGTGGGTGTAGTTTCAGGGTAGATGTAATTTGCCGCAATGAACGACCCGTGGGACGTGAAGTCAGTGCGCCAGTCCGATCAGTACCTGTCATGTATGAAAATAAATGGTGTACCATTACTCCCACCAGTTGTAAGTACAATTCCAATAAGATACAAGAAATATGCCTTTATATACACTTATTCTTATGGTGATAAGATATTAAGCTCCCATAATTTTAACACAAGTACATCTATATACTGTCCTTATATTTGTGTTTAAAGATCTACTCTCAAGTTTCTTAGGCAGTAAAATTACTCAGGTAGAGTGTTTAGTTGTAACTTTGTTCCCAAAAATCTTTTTACTTATTAAAAGCTTTCAGTATTGAAATTGAAAAGTTGATTTTAGACATAGATTAGTAGTATGTTTGCATCAATTACATATTTTTTCATTTATTTGCAGAAAAATTCAATATGTGCCGATTAATGATTTTAATTCAAGAATTTGCCGACAAAATAAAACTATACCTAGTCGCTAAAATGAAAAAGCATGTGTTGAAATTCAGTGTAGAGGTGATGAGACTGTCATATCAATTATATGTGGTAATTTTATATGTGTTTATTTATAATTTTCCTTACAGTTGTCCAAAGAATGCCGCAAAGAGATGCAATACTACAAATTACTTGCAAAAGAGGTCGAAAAACGGATCTCTGTACTCCAACCATATATCGCAGATAGTGAATCTGAGACAGAGGACAACACCGATGCTCCGGAACTGCCTGAGAATGAACAGAACTATGAATTGCCTCAAGAAGTCACTCAGGATGGTTACAATGTCACCATAGATAAAATATCCATGGTCACCACCCCAAAAGCTTTAGAGAAATCCCTCATAGAACCTCCCAATCATTCTGCTAAGGTCCATGACAGCATACCTCCTAATGTTCTTGTAGAACCAATAACTGAACAATCTAATGATGTTGCGCCAAAATTAGTCTTAGATTTGAGTTTAAAAACTAATGAGTCCAGCAAAAATAATTTGAATACAAGTGATAAAACTATTCCTATAGATATGCCTGAACGAGACTATAATTGTGTAAAGAAAACAAATGAAAAAAGTCAAAAAGAATTGATTACGGAAATGGAGTCACCAAATAGAGGAAAAATGGAAGTTGTAAATTTTTCTATAACATATAAAGATGGACTGTCTGACCCAATATCAGATTTTATAATGAACCAAGATGGGCCGTCATCCCTCAGTTCAAAAAGTTTTACAGGATCCCTAAATGATTTGCACAGTGAGAGCATAAAGGAAGGTCCAAAATTGGTACGTCAAAGTTCATACACATTATTAAAACCCAGTCCCCAACTCCTGGCTCACCTTGAAGTGCAGTCCATCAGCACTGGAATAGAAATGCAGGCAATATCCATGAGCGAATCCCTATCGAACCTTAGCTCGCCAAAAAAAAGGCGAAGTTGGGACTTAGAGACTGCCAAAGTGAAATGGTCCTCAATGGCTATGGAGCTCAAGCAGAAAAGTGTTAATGGCGTCAATAGATCTAAAATTGTTAAGACAGTAACCAAGAAATCGCCGCAGATTACTCCGCCAAGAGCGAGATCAGTTATTGTCGAACGGACTAGACGTAGCAGTGTCACCCCTAAAGCTTTACCAAAATCTGATCCTCTGCCTAAAACTCGAAAAGTACCTGGTCCTATCAGTATACCTACAACCCGTGCTGTATCCATAGAACCAACATCTCCAACAATCAAGGAGGTAGAATCTCTACCTCGAAACGAAGAGCTCGCTCTAGTTTCCGCGTCGGACGACCCTGCGACACGTGTTAGGGAGCTGTATGAAAAAATTCAAAAGCAACAGTTGGTGCAAATGGCGAGCTTAGTGGAAAAGCAGAAACGAGAACAGATTCTGCTACAGCAAGTATTTGAAGAGCAGAATAACTTGTTGTACAAGCAATTAAAGACGATATGCCCGAAATCGCCCATCGGTGCGCACGAGGCGTGGGGCGATGAAGCTAAGGACGTCGCTAGAGGGCCCGTGAGCCTGAGCCAGCTGATCAACCACAAATCGCCCGATCAGACCATTCTTGATAGCCCAGTGACTTCTACACTAACTGATACTAATAACTACATCAATCACTGCGATAGTGTCCTCAAAAAGAGCAGAGATATAACAGGCAGTATCAAGAAACACCAAACGAAATCTCGTAGCCAAAAGGGCGGTCAAATTCAGTCGCCGAAAATGCAACCCGAGGGTAGCAGGACGCGAACGCATTCACCAAACCAAAGGTCTAGTTTGGCGTCCAGAAGACTTAACTACGACACGAGCGCGTCGGAAAACGAACCGATTCTGACAGATCGAACGAACGATACAATGGCTGATCTGAACGTTACGTTTCCATCAGATAGCGACGGAAATAATTACAGCAATAATAACAATGCGGTGAATCATCTATGTGGTAAAGAAGCGAAGAGTCAAGGTAACTCTGGTCACGCGAGCTCCGGGATGCATTCCATGTACAGCCATACAGATAGTGCTATCAGGAGTATGGAGAGGACTATACAAAATTCGATTAATAATACGAATGCTCGCCAAACTAAGTCCTTAATTTGCAGCCCGCCTACTACAAAACAGGTAAGTTGTTATGGTTTACAAATAACATTAAAGCACAATTTGTTTGTTGATTGCTATAATTTTTATATGTAAGTATGTATTCTATTACTTACCACGTTTTCTTGGGAACTTGTGCTTACCATGTTGTCTATCTAAACTTCCAACTTTTTATCCTATCTGCCTGACTAGTCCATTTCCTGGTATATTTCCTTGATAATTTAGTTTCTTATCTTCTTTTCCTTCTCGATCGTTTTGTTTTTCTCCTTTCTATCTACTACATTATTATTGTCTATATATTTGCAGTCTACCGTATTATCTTGAAGACCTACTGGTCCTTTAGCAAATTCTCTATTAATGAGATGCAGGCTTGTGTTTAACTTGCTTGTCGCTAACTTCTACATTAAATGCTTTCAGTGCTATCGACATACTGATAAGTAACTCTTTTAAAAGCTGTTGTATCAAACACCTACCTTCTTCATTTTTATGTTGCTTTGTCTTCTCTACAATTCTTCTTATGTATAGTCATTCCTCTTCACATTTGTGTTTTGAAACAATTTTATGTACGCTCCCGGTTGCGGTGTATAGCGGGCTGCGGCGACAAGGATAGTGGCAGTCGCTAAGGGGTACCTTGTCCGTCGGCTGATGCGCACGGCCAGGGTGCAGGCCACGGTGCAGACCATCAGGGACGCGCTGCTCTGCGCCCTGCAGCTGCACCAGGACCGGGAGGGCATCCGGGGGGCGGATGTCGATCTGCACCGCCGGTTGATACAGCAGGTGGGAGGCTTGGGAAACGGTTGTGGTTGCAATTAAATTTCATTTTTACGCCTTTGTGTTTGGGTGCACTTAGTATATTTTTTTCAGGTTTGTGATTTAGTTAAGTTGTCTGTCGTGTATTTATCATTTTAATCGTTTCTTCTACCAATTGAACTTGCCTTGACATGTTGCCTAAATGTAAATAAGTACTTACACTGCAACTGGCAACTGGTTCATACCTATTCAGGCATCACGTCGTTGTATGGTTTGTGGCGGTACTTATCATGTACCCACCAATTTATCTTGTATTTGTTTTACTTTATCTTTTTTTATACATTTTATGGAATTCATCTCCAGATTAATATGATTCCAGATAACAGCAGCGTGTTACTCGCTGCACGATACCTTCGTGGCCAGCACGCCAGCGGAGCGCTGCGCCATGATATCCGCCGACCGCGGCCGGAGGCGCTCGCTCGCCAACAAACCACCGCCCAAATCGTTTCGACAAACGTAAGTACCTATATTACGTAACTATAGCTACCCGGTTGTTGGTGTGAGGTGATGGAACTAACCAATAGGGTAGCCAACCATTATTTTAGTAAAATACCTTTAAGTTAGGCCCTACAAAAATATAGAAGCATGTTTTGGTATCATATGAACAAAAATCCAAGGGAATGACCTCAATTTGGTTGCACATAGAATATGTAAGTGTTTCACTTATAAACTACCATGTGAAGAATTATTAAAACTCTCCCCAAGTGCTAGTCCGTCTGTAATGAGTACTACCCACCAAGTACAAAGATATTTATTTCTAATAGCCTATGATAATTTGGCGGAAAAGGGAAGATCTACCAGCCAGACGTCGAGGACTTATATTAATAATTAAGATGGCGGAGAACTCTTTTATTGCGATTCAGGATTGCGTATAAAATCGTGATTGTTGTATGCAATGTATTGCATGACGCGCCATCTATTAGTGTATTGTAGAAGTATTTTTTTTGTGACGAAATATAGGGCTTGCCACAATGCAGTATATGTTTAGGAACCTACAGGATAGGGGGATAGGGAAACAATTATTTGTATTTCGACTTATAATATTTCCTGTATGAAAACAGGGATCTAATGTCGCAAAGCCACACCGGCGCGTTTCCCGCTCGCTCCAAGCGCACCTCGCCGTCGTCGGCCATGACACAGTCCAACTATGGTAACACACAATGCAATGTTGCCAGCTTCGAATATTATTTTGCCTTATGAACTCTTTCGCCACGTTGCAAGCTTCTACGAATTTTGTTTCCGTGCAGTTTGGTCTATGTTGTCGATTAGCGACGATAAATGTTGCCAGCTCTTCGGAATGTGAAGCCGTTTTATATGTGTTTGTTATTATTTCATTATTATGTTAATTTGTGACTAACAGTTGTAACTTATGGCTTTTTTTAAAATTAATACCTATTTGCATGGATGTAAGTACTTGAGCATTAGCCAGCGAGGCGAAAAATATATGGATTTTATATAAATTACATTATTACATACAAGCAGTGGTAGCCTCGTGGGCAAGAACGCCCGCCTTGAACACGAGCGAAACCGCCCGCACCTCTGAGATAATTTTCATGTGCGAATGTCATTTTAAAAAATGATTACCACTTGCTGAACGGTGAAGGTAAACATCGTGAGGAAACCTGCACGTCTATAGCTTTCTATAGCGTCTGAAGTGCACCAACCCGCACTGGGCCAGCGTGGTGGACTATGGCCCAAATCTCCCTCGTATTGAGGGGGAATGTGCCCGGTATAATGGCAAAAGGCTCGCCCGCTATTACATTGGGACCAAAATACATCGGCGAAGTGTGGGCGCACTACAGTGCACCTCTGCCTACCCCTTCGGGCAATAGTGGCGTGATGATGTTGATGATGTATTTTTTTATTACATCAAAATAATTAAAAGAAACCTAACTCAATTCTAATAATTCTACATTACGCAGCTTGTAGCTTCACTTCTCTAGTTATAATGTTTTAGATATTACTTTCAGTTTTTGACAGATACAACTTCGTACAAAATCTGTCAAAATTTGACAGTAAATATCAATTAAATAATGTCTTATGAGGTGGTGGCACCAAGACCCCCAACTTCTTAAACAAATTTTAATCGTGAGAGACAATAATTGTATAATAGGCACTATGCTTGCTGAACATGAATATCATGAGAGATATACGCTTGGCACTAACCTACGACTAAACGAAATTTGACTGCACTATCGCTGTAAAATAGTAAAATATCGCTCTCTCTCTCATACACTTCAACCGTGACAAGGACAACAATACACTTAGTTTAGTTTGTTGTCGGCAGTATCATCATAACAAATTAAAATGTCCATAAATAGAGGTGTTATTCAATGTCTTGTGTGTGATTTGACAGAGACTTTTAGCGGCGACAAGTCGTCCCCGCTGAGTCGGCGGCACCTCCCGTCCCCGCGGCGCCGCCCGTGGCGCTGACGCTCGCCCGCCTGTCTGCCACGATTCTTCGCCCACTGCTGGGCAAACAGCCGAGATAATCTTGTTTAGACTTGCTACTGACAACACTTGTACACATGACAAAACTAAACATGTTTCCGTCTTGCTCATACATTGCGGGCAAGAACAGCAATTTATTTCGTTTAGTTTGGTACCAACAAAATCAGCTCCACTGATGAAATTTCTCTAAACTGTGACTACTGTATTGAACCTATCCTTATGCTGTTGGCAAGTTCAGATTACCGTTTTAAATCTCACTGGTGTGGTGGGCAGACAGATCTACTTAAAGAGATATAGTTACTCATATGCTTTGAAAAAGATTTAATACTCATCCGAGTTATAATCTGCTTTTATTCGAAGGCGTTACTATATCATTAAATATTCGTATAACGCATGTAACAAAAGAGCTTTTTAAAGAATTCAAACGTATTTTTATAATTGCATTTAAATTTGTATTGTTTTAATTCAATAATACCATAAGGAACCAAGTTCAAATTAATTTTTATATTATTTATTCGACGATAGTTTTTAAGTGATAAATTATGGTTGTTATAAAAATGATTCCATCGCGCTCTGCTTCGGAAGCGAAAGTGCCTATAATATCTAGACCTAAGACGTTCACCCGTTAAATTAAAATTATTTATAATAATCGCTAAAACTAAATGGTGTTTTAACACCATATTTGCAATTTAGAATGGTTTTACTCAAGCCAAACAAACAGACCTCAAGAAGCATTCGTTTCATTGTTTTAATACCATTTTGAATTTATTATCAACCCTATCACAATGTGCTAAAGCATATAATTGTAAATTATTTATGAGCTTTTCTAGACATAAGTATCCCCTCAAAATCATTACATAGTTACAAGAAATAGTTTAAATACGTTTTAATATTTTACCAAAATAATTTGTACGATTACATCTTCATTAGATGTAAGATGTGGTAAATGTTCAATACAAATTGATAGAAATTTTGCAGAACAATTATAAATTTGTGATGTAATCCATTATAAATGTATTTTATAACATGTAAATTTAATGCTAAGTTGTACACCGGCTAATAATATGTAGTATTGCACCTATTAAGTACCTTTCTAAATAGTATTAATGCGCGTCAAATATTCATTTTGTATTGTCAAAACTATGATGTTTCGAGAGAAACATTTAGAGTACATATGACACGAATAGTCTTTCAAACCGTGTATACCAGTTAATAAAATAATGTTTTATTTACTGCTGATAAAACTCGACTCGACTTGGCGGACGCACTGCCGCCGTGCCTTTATTATACCACCTCTTTTTATTATTTGTGTGTTAATGAGATCTCATTAAAAACTCTTATTGAAATTTTTTATATCATGAATCATGATTCGTTATGGAATCCAAGGAATACCAAAAAAACTATTCTTCCAAAGTTAATTTTTTACATCTTTTTTATATGCTGTGTAAACATTATTGGTTATGCGAGTGTCACAATAAAATTGTACTTTACATATATTCGGTATCGTGTAATGACTTGGCCTATTGAGATTATCGTTCTATTTTTTTGCGCATTTTTTTTCAATAAACATAAAAAGTCTAAGGCTTAATCTTATTTTGCATTCTTATCAGCTACTTAACTATTTGAGCGAAGAAAAATAAGGGTAATTTGCTCAAAGTTTATTTATTTTCTTTCCATATATAGACCCATCTGATTTTAAAATTTAAAATTATCCAATTATTTCTGTGTAAAAATGATTGTGGTACCACGTGACGATACAAAACATAATGCTAGCGCGGTTCATGGGACGTGAGCAACACATTTTATCAACTACTATAAATATACAAATATAATAATGTATACAAGCGTTTTCGAAGCACAAAATAAAAGTCACACAGGTTAACACTATCACTGTACGTCCGCGTCCGTGCATCGTCTCCGGACTCCATCCGCCGCGTGGTATCCGTCGAACCATCCCGAGAAATGGTAACTATTATGCTCCTAAATGCGAATCACGAATTACCACAGCCTTTCCGATGGTGTACAATTGGGGCTCGTGAGTGGGTGTGGTGCCGGCGGGCACTAAGGCAGGGTGTACCTTACATAGGGCACTTCCACGTCGTTGCCGTCCTCGTCGTTGCAGCACAGCTCGAACACCAGCGCCTTCACGTGCGGCTCCAGCGCTTTCTTCGACACTTTGCTCACCACCTCCGACATGGGCAAGTTCATTCGCTCCCTGCACTTGGCTTTCTGCATGAAGAACGAGTAGAGCATGCAGACGCCCTGCGACAGCATCGTGATCTCCAGTTTGTGTTCATTCTTGAAGTAATCTAGGAACTGTTGTAGTGTGATTTCGCCTTTGATCTCGAATCGGTCCCAGAGCGTCCACTTCTTGTCGTAATACGTGTTGGTGGGGGCAGCGATCGGTTCGGAGAAGCCGAAGAAGGGCAGAGCGAGGTTCACGAATCCGTTCTTGAAGGCTTCGAGCTCGTTGTAGCCCTGCGCGAGTTTGTATAGTTCAAGGCAGACGAGGCCCGCGACTACGGAGGTGGTAGTGGCGATGGCGGGGATGATCTTGCCAGCGATGAGCTTGGAGCGGTGCCTGTCCGCGGGCGGGATCTTGTAGTTGGCGGCGCGGAGGTTGGAGGCGGCCACGATGAAGTCCATGTGGAAATTGGTGTCGTCGTCCTTCTCGAAGTCTAGCGGTGTGATCTTGAGGCTGCCGAGCTTGTTGGGAGGCGGCAACTCGGTCACGATGTTCTTGACTCGGTCGTGATCCATGTCGTCGCTGTTCTGCTGTAGCTGCGCGTCGGTAATGGCTATCTTGACGCCGGATTTAGGGCTGAACTTCGGTACCTGAGGGAGTGGGTGATAATTTTATTATCAAATTTTGCCTCTATATTTATGTAGTTTTTTTTTAAATGAAGAATGGGAATAAAATGGAATGATTAAACCTACCTGTATACTAGCAGCGATTTGCGCAATACGTTCCCTATCCGCACAGGGCGGCAGTCCATACACCTGACCCCTCAGATTGGCAGCGGCCACCACATAATCCACGTGCAGTTCATTCGTGGGATCGAACTCGAGTGGTGCCGGGCAGCGCTTCGGTCCAGACCAGAACGGGGCTCCGCTGGTGGTCAGCTGGTCCGGCGGGAAGTTGTACAGCAGCTGCTTGATCTGGTTGGAGTACTGAGCCTCCCAATGCAGCCGCGCCCACCCCACGCAGTCCTCGATGTTCATGGGACGCTCGTTGATCGCGTTCTGAGATCAAAATAGAAAAAAATTATATAACATCATAAAATGGTCATGAACCGAACTTAAAAGACGGGACTAAGACCAAGGGAATGTTGATGAGGGTTATATACGTTTATGGCAATACTCCTCGCGTGTACTCACGTAGCACAGAAGCGTCTTTCACACGGGCCGCCATCGAATATTAATGTGTAATTTTGTGTGGTAGTGTATTTGGAGTAGAATGGTGATGTACCTTGACACTCTCGATGGCGTCGAGCGGCTGGTTGCCGGGCAGCTTCAAGGTCCGCTCGAGGAAGAGCGGGTCCTGCAGGTACTGCGCGGCGTGCTCGGCCGCCTGCCGGAACAGGCCCTCGAACTCGTCGCGCGCCCACTGCAGCGTGTGCTCGATGGCGTTGGGGAAGTTCTTGAGCGTGCAGATCGGGATGCTCTTCTCGGGCGGGTCCTGGGACGAGCTGTATGACTCCGTGAGGAATGGGACTACCACCTGGAAGTAATTTTTTATGTAAGACTTAATATAAAGGCCTAATTCGTCAGTGCAGAATGAAGTCAAATTTCTCATGGGTGATTGCTCATTCAGGTCATGGGTCAAATTTCTAGTGCATAATAATCTGTCTCGCTGTTTCGATGCCAGGCTTTCCATCAATCTCACAACCATTTTGCAACAATTTTTTCAAAGACTGATTACCCAATCACTGACCGTCCACATTACATTTTTAACTAATACCATACTTGTAGGCGAAATTCGAGTATGCAGCAGTGCGCCTCTCCTCATCCTTTTGAGTGATAGCTCATTCGGCTTGCGCCTTGAGTTGTTCAGTGACGGATGAACAATTAACTCAGAGAAACCTTCAATTGGTGTGAGGCTATAGGAGTTTGTGTTGGAAGAGTTTGCACTAGTACCAGATTGTAACAAATTGTAGAACTCACCTGAGTGTTACCCTTGGTGCCAAGCGTTCCACTCTCAAGCAGCGGCTTCCTGTAGTACACGCATCTGCGGTCCATATAGATCCTGGCGTCCACGTTGTCCAGCGCGTTGGCGACCCCATCCAAAGCTTCGAAGAAGGCGTCATCGTACACCGACTCAGTCTCTGGACAAACGCGGTTCTCCTGGGCTACCACATTCATTGATGGGTTCATGCGTTTGATCACCTGTGAAATTGGGAAAATACTGTTACATGAAGTTAATTGATGCTACGTTCTCTAGGAAATGTTGTCATGTTAGTAGAAGGATAGGTCTTAAAAGACTAGAGCCAATTCCTCATGAACTATTACTTGTATCTCACTATGAATCAAGTTGCTTAATATGCTCAAGAATTGTTTTAATATTAATGCGCCAATATTGGCTACGTTACGACATAAAAATCCCAGATGTTAGTGAAAAAATATAAAAACACGCTCGTCGCTTACCAATCATAATATCTTTGACAAAACTCATTAAACAAGCGAATTCCCATTTAAATAGTAATTAAGATAATTTAAGCGGAAGAAGACAGCGGAACAAAAAACAATTCGTATAAAACATTGTTCAATACAACTCCAAGGCAAGGTTACTTCCTTATTTATACCTTTCCTCGTTCACTCCCAACATGGGTTGTAGTTTAATACTTAAACTTTAATTCACCCTCAGTTGAAAATGGTTATCATATTGTTTGCGTAGTCTCGGAAAATTGTAGAATATAAATTTTAATTTTTTTTATGAAATGACAAGAATGGAGTGTTGAAATCAAAAGTGGTCATTCCATTTTTGTTTAGATCCATCCATTCATTGGCCATTATAACGGGGCACATACCACCCCCACAATGCGAGGGAGATTTTGGAGATTTGATTTAGATAGTCTACCATGCTGACTCAATGAGGGTTGGTGAACTTCACACACATTTATATAGGACCTGCAGGTTTCCTCATGATGTTTGTCAACACCTTTCGGCATGTGGTAATCATTATTGAAAATGCTGCTAGTTGCTGTGTGTTGATATTTAGGCATTATCTTAATTAAGGTGTCTCCTAGTATTAATGAAAATGGGCGTCGCAAGTATCATCGTAAATAAAATATATCTCATACCCTAGCAGCAGTGCTGGACTTAGGTTTCTGCACATCATAAGGTCTGAACAGGAACTGACGGTTCAGGTTGGACTTCTCGATGAGGTCCATGTCGGTGACGGTGATCTGGCCGCCGTCCGCTCCCACGCCAATCATCGCGAAGTTCTTCAGGAGCTCGCAGCCGATGGCGCCCGCACCTGGCAGACGAGAGAATGTTCTAGAGACTTCGCCCCATTCATACAATACATCCTTCACCCTTCTATTTCGTACGGTAAATAGTGCGAATAAAACAGCTAACTTTTTTAAATTAATGCCGATGTAAATTATTTGTTAACTTAAGGCCCCCGACAAAGTGGGGCGTCAAGACTCGCGCGGCGAGATCTTTACCAACCAAAACTAAATAGGGGGCCAATTCTCGCATAGTCGACACTATCTCAAATTGGAAAAATAAGAGACTCATAGAAAACATTCATTCTTCAACGAAATTGAATTTTATCACAGAAATTCAAACATTATGGACATTAACACAGAGTTTGTTTTGGTATTGTCAAAAAAAACTACGCGTGTCTTTAGACGCCGCAGTGTGTGGGGCTCAACTATAATCACACCATTAGATCATAATAGAATCAGAATATTTTTTATTCATATAAACCAATACAGGCACTTTTGAATCGTCAATAAATAGCAAACATAGTATCTCTACCACCCATTCGGAATGCATTTCCTATGGAGAAGAATGGGCAAGAAACTCCATGGTTGCTTTGTTCAAATAAGGATTTACATTACTATATTTTTAAAGATAAAAAATTGTTGGCATAACAAATATGTATAGTAGACGCCATAATCGATCATTTACCTGTATTGTTTGTTTATCAAGTGTCAATGACTTTGTTTGACGTTTGAGTCATAGGACTCAAACGTCAAACAAAGAATCTCATGACGCGTAAAATTTAAAACATACTTAGCTTATGTAACAGGACATAAGGGTTATGATTATTCACACGCAACTTAGAAACATACGAACATACGCCGCCACCGGGAATTACAGTATATTGTGTCAATTAAATATGTAATTTGTATGATAATCCTGTCAGACATCAGATATATATTAAATGAGCGCAATACTACAAGTTTTTTTTTCATATTTGTCATTGTAAATGTTGAGGTTGTAAAAAAAACTTCTACAAAGTTGTTTTTTCTTGCTAACAAATACGATTTATGACGTGATATCAAAGAGCATATATTAAATATGTCCAAGGAACGAAGAAACAAATATCAGTCTAAGCCAATGAGATAATTACATGGAGGATATATTGCATCTTTAAAAGTATAGAGACCTAACTCAAAAATAATGTTGTTGAAAAATGGTCGTTAGAACCCTTTAAGATTTATAGTCAAAATCCTAAAATTTCAAAATGGGTCTCTATACTTTTAAAGATGCGATTATTAAAAGGACCTGACAAAACTACTGACATGAGCCCATTGCTAACACAAGCTTTTAGCTTAGCTGGCAAAGCTAACAGAACTATTAGTACACTTCAAAAAATAAGGATTACTCTATAACTACTCACCAACAATAAAGTACTTCAACTCTCCAAGTCTCTTCTGGAAGTCCCGTCCAAACACAGCCACCTGTCCATCATACCTAGAACCCACCGGCTTGCAGTTCTCCTCAGTCAGCACTGACCGGTCTTTGGGCAGACACTCAATGGCATCGAGGTACAGCCACTGGATGATGGGGTGGAACTTGCCGGAGCAAGCCTTCATCACCTCCTGTGCTACGACACCGCCGATCGCCGCGTTCATCGGATTCAGGTCACCTGAAGACACCTGGAGGGGAAAGTAAGGATATTATCGATTTTGATATCAACATGAGTTTAAAGAGGATTTAAAGATATGAAACTTTCTAGGAGTTATAATCAGTGAGTATGTTAACCCTATCAAGACTTTAATAGTTGAAGAAAGTCATACCTTGCTAAACGTCTGCAATAATTCATTGTTGACTTCCATTTCTCCATTCTTAAATACATCCACAGCTTTTACATATTCCATGAAAGTAGCAGCATCGGCATCACTCCAGGGCTTCGGCAGCCTACCCTCAGCCTCCTCAAACTTGTACAAAGCAGCAAATGCAACATGAAGCTGCTGGGGATAATCAAACTTGCCAAAATCGGTGATCACAAACTCTGGGGCAGCAAACGATTCCTGCAGAGATTTGAATGAGACTATTTTGGGCATCTTGACTTGGGTAACGATGCCTCCGCGTATGTATTTAGTCAAGGATGTAGTGTCTCCGATGCTGAATGTGTATGGGCCTAAGACTTTGATTTTGCGGGGTTCGCAGCCGTTCAGCTCGGTCATGCCTTGGACCTGTTGGAGAAAGAAATGAGAGGTTTTTAAATACATTATCAACTAGAGTAGCTTGCTTATTAGAAGGAGAATGTGCCTGTGACTGTAGAGTTCTCTAATTGTATGCCTAAATTTTTTTTTTTTTTATTGTTCTGATGATACAATTTCCATGGCTTTAAAGCTGAAATTGCCTACTATATGGTACCATAAACACATAAAATTCCTATAACATGTCTACTCTACAATTTGAGAGTAGAACAAGTGATAATCTTTGTACAAAAAACTTAGAATACAAATTTATTTTAAAAAATATTGGCTTTCCTCTGACTTCTCAACTGTCTTGGAATTTTTTTCCTGACTACCTTTTATTTCCAAGACTTATCTCCAATATTCCAGAAAATGGAAACCCTGCATAAGAATTCCTTTTGTACCAACACTGTCATCTACAATGTCTGTAAGATTGTTTTATATCATCATTAATCTTCATAAATTTAAAAATACAACCAGTATTTAGACATGAGTTCAGGGCAATAGCATTGACATTGGTGCTATCTTCTTGGCACCACTTACTGTCCTTCTTACATGCTTAATGTGTTAGTCAGACTGCATAATTTTTGATACGGAAAACATTCTGAAATGCTCAAAATAACATACTGACCTCACTGAAGGTGACATAGTCCCCGTCCTCCAGCCCGTGACGTGTGTCATCTAGACAAGTCACCACCGCCTCATACTCATTGGTGATGTCAGCAATCATGGCCGACACTGGGTTCTCTCCGGTCACGTCCACAACAGTAAACTCAGGCCCAAAGTCGCAGAAGACCCTAGAGAAAAGACCTCTAGTGTCCGCTATGATTAGAGCTATGTTGTTAGCATGGGTGATAGACGCTACGCGCTCCTGTTCCGCCCTGGACGCCCCGGTCAGCACCACTACGCGGAATTTACGCAGGTACTCTTCAGTCAGGGGCCCGTTGAAAACAGTAGTAGGCACATAATGGTTCAGCTCAGACAACTGTTCGCACGAAGCCGACGCCCTGTTCTGTCCGATCAGGTTCTCCGCCAGGTAGAACTGGGACGACAGGTCCGCAACGCTGCAGGGCTTCTCATCGTGCAGTGTCACCGACTTCACACCGCCTAAGATCACGTTTTTCGCCACCTCCACCCCGAGGCCGCCCAAACCCGAAATCAGCACGTCCGAGCTGGCCATCCGGCGCATTGCATCGTGTCCCAGGACGTAAAGCTGCCGCGAGTATAGACTCTCGTCGATCTCGTCTTCCACACGCGCCCCATTGTTCGCCATTGCAGAGTTGTTGGAACGTGACTCTCTTGTATTTAGTTTCCGCCTTTTCGCCGGGGGGTCAACGGAATTATCGGCGACTTCAGCACTAGACATCGGGCACGAACGCGCACAATTTCGCCAGAATTTTGCTTTGCGTTTTAAATTTAGAAGAAAATCTTCAAATAAAAGAAAACGACATTCGTTTGCGTACAGGCCCGCTTACTCACTGTCGTGAAGTTAGCTGCGGACTACGTGGAATATGATCTGCGGAAATTATATTTTGTACGGTTATTATTTGTTATGTTTTATAGGAATTATGGGTTTTGCTAATGAAATGCCACCGTCAAAAATGTTTCTGGGGGCCTATTTTAAAAATTTCGAGCCTACTGCAATGATTCCAAAATAGCATAGTAATCAATAGCTATTGTAATAAAATAATTTTATTGTCAATCAATAAAGCATAGCAACACAGTACACGCACCACCGACAGAGAAAGTAAGAATCTCCATCGAGATAGAGATAAGAAAGAATCTCATTTTCTCTATCTATGGTACAAAATATTATTTTACCTTCTGTGTTAAGCAGGCCAGACACCAGGCATACACTTGTGTCTCGTAAATTGTGGCGCCACATTTGAAACGCGACACATTTAACGCCCCCATATATTTGTAGGTGAGCACGCACACTGACAAAACATTATTTGTAGCGGGCGCACTTTGTGGCGAGACGTTGTCCGCGGTACACGAATTCAAGATCGAACTCGTTCGTTTTTTGTGTCGCGTTTCAAATGTGGCGCCACAATTTTCGTGATACAAGTGTATGCCTGCAGCCTCAGTACGCCTGCCAAGATGTTTTCTCACAAGTCCCAAAAACATCTTGTCAACTTGCGTTCCCGTATCTTATTTGCTAACATGGCTTCCAAGATGTTTAAAATTAGACAGCCTGCTAAAATTTTCTCACAGTTTACGATCTTTCGTTCATTCGTTCATTGAAATGACAAATAGAGCGAGACGGAGCTTTACAAAGAAAAAAGATGCTGCATACACATCATAGAATATATTAGATTATTTATGCACAGATTAAAAATATCTTTGGGCAGATTCTTTTTTATTATGCCGGAAGCTTTACGTATTATCATTTGGTCGGTGGTATTATGCTTATAATTTATTTCTTGGGCACTATACTATTTTTATTTGCCAATTTAAATAACTTTACATTGTAAAACGGCAAAAAGCACGCAAAGTATGATGCCAAACAAAATCTAACCTCAAACCTACAGATTTTTTGTAAAATATTGATTTTAAATCACGTGGAATAGGATTATGTGGATTTTCGGAAGAAAATAAAACAGATAGAAATGTCTCTACACTTTTTTGTTGTTGTTTGTCGAACACGAAAATAAATTTACGTGTTCGTTTTCGGAAGAATTTTGCATGTAGTCCGCTTGATATTGGCGAAGGATAGAGTAAAATAAGTATTATTTGTTATAATAGTGTATAAAATGCTATATTTATGTACTTCTTACAGCCTAATTATTTTCTCATCACCGGCCTTTGACCGTGAGAAATTTCTTTACGTTGACCTGTCAAATTCATGTCTCTATGGTACATTTTGGTAACCCATGCTAGCACTTAAGATATAACATCTTATCCATACGTCAAACACGTTGTATTTAACTGTCAAACCCATTTTATATTTACGCCATGCTAGCAAATAAGACGTAACGATTTTGCCACAAAAATGACGTCACGATGCGTGAGAAAATGTCTTATCTTGGCAGGCGTACTGAGGCCGCTGGTGTGTGGCCTGCTTAAGTGAGAGACTCATATGACATAACAAGGGTACGCATTGTTTATGGAGGGTAGAATTAAAGGAGGGCATTTGCATAAGGTAAAAAATTGAAGTGCGACTCCAGCCAAAGCCTTAAGGGCGGAAGAGGAGGGACGACCTCGGCTTGGGCAGTTACCGTGAGGGGAGAAGAAATGACTGCGCTCCTAGGTGCAAAGATGCATCTACGAGCGGAAGAGGGGGTTCCTCGACCTCGCCGGCGAGGTCGGTGTCTGTTTGAGGCTGATGTCTGTGTGTGAGTGGCCCTCTCAACGCCCGGGTCGAGGAGAGCAGTGATGGTGTCAGGAGGATCAATCAACACGTGCCGCGGACGGCGGCGTCGTGTTGATGATGTGTGCGCGGGGTCTGGCTCGTAATTGCCGGCGGCGACAATTAGAGGATTTGAATGCGACGCGGCTTTTTTAAAATAGCGTTCGGACGCTATTTTGAAGTGTTTTTGAATGGAGAAGAGGTCAAGGTCGGAGTGGAGATCTACGTTCCGTATGTACCACGGGGCACCTACGGCCCTACGGAGAAACCGGGACTGCACTACTTGCAGGCGGTTGAGGTGTGTCTTCGCCGCGTGAGCGAAGACTACACTGGCATAGGACATAATGGGGCGGACACAAGTTTTGTAAAGCGTTACCTTATTTCTAAGGGACATTTTACTCCGCTTGCAGATCAGATAATGAAGGCGACCAAGCACAAAAGCTGCTCGGTTGCACACCTTCCTAATGTGGGGACCGAAAGTGAGGGATTCGTCAAGAGTGACACCTAGATATTTGACTTGGTTTGCCCAGGGAATGCTTTGATCGAACAGGGAGATGGTGCCCAGCCTAGACTGGGGAGCACGGGGGCGACGATGTGAGGCGCCCCTGGTAAAGAGCACAGCTGCGCTCTTTTCCGGGTTCACCTCAATATGCCACTTCCGGAACCATTCACCCAAAGAATTCACTGCGCGTTGGAGAGTGCGGGTGATAATACCCAAATTCCTATGCGAGAAATAGAGAGCGGTATCATCCGCGTATAGAGCGAGCTGAACTCTGTCCAAACGAGGGATGTCGTTCGTGAACAGGCTGTAGAGAAGAGGGGAGAGAACGGAGCCCTGAGGGAAATTGAAATGCATTAAATAATAGTTCATATGAACCTTATTTCATTTTGTTGTGGCGAAGCGTCGGCAAATCTCACCACGCCAAAAATCTGGTTTACGGTAAACCCTCGCCTATAGATGTTTCACATCAAAACCTTCCACAATGGTGGTGGTGTCGGCAAAAGGCCCCCCTGGAATAAGTCGTTATGCGCTATTATGGACTTTTTGCTGTTCTGCCATATTCGGAATCAGCGATTTATCCGAAATTGAGGAAGGTTTTTGAACTATTATTTAATGCATTTCGTCGGACACTTTTTCAAAACACAGATGACACTCCTTTACTCTACCCTCCATAGCATTGTTTAATTGAAGTTTCAAACCTCAGTAATGCATCACGGAAAGTCGTCTCCTAAAAACAGGAATCAGCGTTTTAATGTCAGCCGTCCTTATAGGATTATTATATACCTAAATACAGAAACGGCCGCCTGGCCTTCTTACAGTGGCTGTACTAGAGCAAGATGCCAATATTTTAGTGCTAATAATATACTTGTGTAGTCATAGTCTGTGTACAACAATTAGGGTCAATTATGTTTTTACGAAACTGAGTTAAAATAAAATTATGTGTGTAGCAAAATAAACAAACTGTTTGCACTTATGATTTTTTCAGTTTTATTTTTTTATTTACGTATCCGATCATGCACTTCGGAAGGTTATTTTAAATTGGTAACACATAACGCCTATCTTTCAAACAAACGTCAAACAAGTCGATACGCGGCTCACTTCAGCGCAAACAATCCATTTTGTTTCATTTCATGAAATTTATTTCAAGTTCACGACATCGCGCAACTCGGATTTGACGTGCGATTATTTTGTTGTCGTATTGTTTCGGCGGTGAAAGGAGCTTGGAAGTATGACTGTTGTGTGAAACTGACAATATCTGAGGATTCTGTAGTCCTTGTTTTATTGTATTTTATATTTTGAAACTTGTGAAAACTTGTAAAATGGTTCAGGAATACGTGTCTCCTGTCAGGGTACACAAGTATCCTTTCGAGATGGTGATGGCCGTGAGTACCTACCTATTTATATCTTTATATTACTCTCTAAATTAGATAACATTATTGATAATCTGTAAATTGATCGTGCATCAAGGTCGGTGTTGTAAAAGGTTCTACTGATTTGGGCTACAAGGATGCTCGGTCAGTGTCGATGTGATTGCTCAATTAATAACTGCTGCATTGAGAAATGTTGCACAAAAATTTCTGAATAAATCTGTATTTAGTTACTGAATATCTTGCATAAAAAGAAAGTTGAGATTGCTAAGTAAGTAAGGAGGTAGGTTCTACTCTTGTTATGATTTGCATATAATGTATCTACCTAGAAACATTGTTGGTGATAGGTACCTAAATATCAACTGCTTGGTTTGTGTCTGAGGAGGTTCTGAGAATATTTCATTTCATATCCCTTGTACAGTACATCACACTAAGTTACAAATAATGGCCTCTGCAGGAATATTTAAAATCATTCATAATAAATATCCAATACATATTTGAAAGTGTTTAAATATCAAATTGGTTGCATAATTAAATAAACAAGATTCTATAATCACTAACAGTGTTAAAATCAACAAAATAACTGTTTAATTGGCATACATCCAGACTTATGAAGTGTTGAAACCCATTTCTGATATTAATTTAAATGATTTCAACAAATGTGCAGAAACACTTTTATAACTTTTAAATTTATGTATACAATAAAATATCTACTTAAATAAATTAATTTTGCCACAACACACATTCATTGTATGGTCAATCTAAGCAATGTGTGTAAAATGGGCACCGTACAATGGAAAGGAGAAGATCCCAGTTACACTACATGGAGGATTTGGAATGGGTTATTTCGGATATTTAAATTTGTCAGGATTGAACCCACAACTGTCCGGTGCAGCAAGCCTATTCTTGCACCACTAAACCAATACATCATCCCATTTCTACATTATATGTATAGAGGGGTGAAAGTCTATTTGAGCAACATTTCTTAATTTTACAGGGGAGCATACTCATTTGATGCAGAAAAATTTGCTGATTCCAAATATGTGTTTAAGTCAATATCGCCCAAAAGTGTTGCTTAAGTCAAAGTCCTTTCACCCCTTGATATTATTCTTCAAGTTTTCCAACTAAAGGCATTCCAAAAAATGATGGACACCTGGTGTTACAGGTGTCCATGGGCGGCGTTGATCACTTACCATCAGGTGAAACGTCTGCTCGTTTGCCTCCCTATCTAAAAATGCACTCCATACTCAATTAATGGTCTCCATATGAGTACTTACCTAAGTAGAGTCAAAGATCAGATTTACATTTAAATAGCATGCTGATGTGACTGTTAAAAACGAAGCTCATTACACACAAGCAAACAATAATGACTCTTCCCATCAGAGCATCCTATAAATATTAATATAATAATACATCATCATGCCTGTATTCCCGGAAGGAGCTGGCAGAGGTGCATTGCAGTGCACCCACTGTTTGCAAATGTATTTTGGTCCCAATGTAATAGGGGGCGAGCTTATTACCTATTAAATGATTGAAACAGGAGTGGTGATGTATTTTTGAAAATATTGTATTGAAATGCTGGGTTTAACCAAGTCACTTTATTTGTCCTCAATTGGCAATCTTTTTGTTTAAATTACCAACAATATAATGCATACCTACACATGAGATTACTTTAAATAATGCACAATTTTCCTGCTCCAATATGATCGACATGACTAAACAATTAGCATGCATCGTGAGCTAAGCGTAAATAGATTAAAATTACCCAGCAATAATGCGTTGATCACATCCTAATCGACACTCCAATATACACTTTAGCTGCGAAGAAACAGAATTCATATTCACAACAAAATCCAAACTCAACATGGTATATTATTGCGTATGAAACGACAAGAACTATGCTCGCTAATAACATTAGAATTGACGTGAATATGGACTCTATATGTAAAGGAATAGAATCTAAGTATCCTTTACCATCTTGTATTTAAATATGATTCATTCATTATTGATTGGTTAATAGTCGACAGAAGCACGTTGAAGGGAGCTAAACGTTTTTCATATGTTAACACGTGCATGACCCTCGCGATAACAATAATTAATGAGTGATAATTAATTATTCCGTTTCTCATTAGCGGTAGTTCTTAAAAGGGATTTCAATGGCATTAAAATTTCAATTGGTGAAGGAGGAAGAGGAAACCGGCACGTCTATACTAGAATACGTACTGAGCTATGGACGGACGGACTATGCTGGACTATGGCCTAAATCAACCTCGTATTGAGGGGGAATGCGCTCGGTATAATGGCAATAGTCTCGCCCTCTATTACATTAGTATACATACATCGACGAAGAGGTAGCTTCGGGAATACAGGCGTGATGATTATATATTTAAAAAAAAATGCCAGACTAGGCATAATCATCGTGTGATCCCAAACTAAGCAAAGCTTGTACTATGGGTATTATACATTGGACTGGGGGGATTTGAGTTAGGTACACGCTTCCGAAAAACCCATTTCCGAAAGTTGCCACCGGCGGGAATTGCACCCGCAACCAAGCGAACCGAGCGGCTAACGCTCAAACCAATAGACCTAGCCGACGTCGACGTCAAGTTCCTACTTACTTGGGTGATTTGCAAAAAAGTGTCTAAACATCAAATTTTTAGTTCTAAAAACTCGCTTTAGGAATATTGTTTTCTTATATTTACGCGAATACTACACATTGAAATAAAACTATTTTACGGCTTCTATCGCGTTTTTTTACTTAGGAAGCTTCGTTTTAGGAAGTTTTAACTTTCATTTACAAAGATCTCTCGGGATTCGGCTCACATTGAGCTAATTTTAATCGATGTGTTGGACGGTTCCACCACATTTATTAATAGACAACAATCACTTAACAACACGAGGGAGAAGGTATTTATATCATTTGTTAACTTGAAACTATCTACAGTAAAGATCAATTTCCTTTGTGCGGACATAAAAGGACGGACAGTTTTCACTAGCTATGACCGATTTGTTCCCCCCATTTTGGACGATTGAACGATATTGAATACTAAATGTGTAGCTGTAGAGTTCATTTTTGTATCGCTAGTGGTAATTGCTCAATTTTCCTTGTTGATCGAAGTCATAGCACGGATTATGGTTCAAGAAATCGGTTTAACCTCAATTGTCCACTTCTGAAACCGTATTAAAATCATACGCCACAAATACCATTAAGCAATATGCTAATAATGCATAAACGTAGGTTTCCTACGATTTTCATTGTTGTTATTTAGTTCCTACCCGAAGTCATCACACAAGTAGGTATATGGCCGAAACCAATACTTTAGTTAAATATTGGGACGATTGTTATGTCAGCCTCAGCCCTATCCTTGTTAAAAAGTTACACTCGCATGATTGTTGGACGCAAAAATAAAGAAGACAGACAATTTTATAACTTCGTAATGCAAATCCAAAGGTTAGACAAAATATAGGTTTGCGCTGTTAGTGACCCTAATTAAGTAAACCAAAAACATCTTTAAATCCTACTTTGACTGCTCTAAAAATATAGCTATCTTGCACATACATTACAAACATGAAAAAGACGGCAATAATTTCATGTCTCTTTGAAAATTGTTAGTTCAAACCGAAAAAGCAACGTTTCTCCTTGATTAACGCTTCAACTTACGAAACTTTTTTTATAGGAAAAGTCTTGACATTTCCTATAAAAAAAGTTTCGTAAGTTACTCACGATGCGTAAAACGGATCGTTATTCATTACTCAATGAAAAGAGTCGTCGCCATTACCGATAACTATTAGTTTCTTATAAGAACCCATTATTAGTTAAGCTTATTTTAGTTTCAATGTCCCGATCGTACCTAATAAAAGTTAGGTACATATATTCATTTTAAAATTCAAGGCCACCTTTACAATGATGCCTAATTAATCGGTAATCTGTATCAAGTGACGGGCCAGAGAAAAGTTTCATTCACGGACATCGAACCTGCGACCTTCCCGTTGAAGATGGACGGGGCATCGATGATCTCCACAAACAAGATAATGTCAATGTTACACCAAGGGCATCCGTATGGTCGCTCCAAATCATAAACAAATATTGTTTTGAATTAGGTATCGCCTCTTCGTTTTATCGATATTATTTATTGATTATTTTCAATCAAGCTGTGGGGTTAGCACACTAGACAAAACTAGACCTCTGTCAAGGATTCGCTCGCTCGCTCTCTATCTCAATACATATGAGAGAAAGAGACAAAATATTCCGTGACATATTCCGTGACACTAGTCTAGACTTGGCGCATTTGCTACAACTACTGAGTTCCTAAACAAGAATAAACATACAGCACTCTTGCGATGCTATTATTAGCAGACAATCTATTCTCCACACTCTTGCCTACACAAATTAAGAAAAGATTTTGATTTAACGTTAGTATTTTTGCATTGGATAGTAAGAATGATGATATTAAAATCCCTCTTAGCCGATGGGGCTACATTATAATACGGGCTATGACAATGGTATGACGGACAATTAAATCGTAAGGTACTTATTCATCTAGATACAATTTAATATACTTTAAAGAGAGTTCCTAGAAAGTGCGCAGGTTCTATCCCCGGCTCGCACCTCTGGGTTCCAAGTGCGAATCTCATTTTCATCTGAGATTATCACCTGCTAAGAAACGGTGACGGAAAACATCGTGAGGAAACCTGTGTGCCCGGTATAATGGCAATAGGCTCGCCCCCTATTACATTGGGACCAAAATACATCGGCGAAGTGTGGGCGCACTGCAGTGCACCTCTGCCTACCCCTTCGGGGAATACAGGCGTGATGATGTATTATTATTAGAGTTCCTATTCTCAACCAACTTCAAAATGGAAGAGCTTATCTTATTCTAGCTTTTTAGTGCACCTACATTTTCGATCTCGTATCTTTCAACGACCCTTATGTATATACTGTTATTATATACGGACATGTAAGTCAGTTTTTTCCCCGCCGCCGTCCTAAGTTATTGCCTCCTTTTTCTTTTCTCACTTCCTATCTTATCGTAAATAAATGAATATTGTGAGGTCAAGAAATGATTGAACGTTTTTGTAATATCCGATTTGGTAACGATGCAAAGAAAACTGTGATGGCGGTCGATTTCTATTCCGTTTGATTATGATCTATCTATCCTTGAAAGTAGCCGTAGGAATATTTAAAAATAAAAGCATGAAGTAGTGGTAGCCTAGTTGGTGCAAGTTCAAATCCCGGACCCGAACCTCTGAGATTTTCGGATTTCATTTGCGAATGTCTTTTTCAATAATGATTACCATATGCTGAACAGTGAAGGCACACATCACAGCTCGCCTCCTTAACCAACCTTCGTCCTTCTCCGCCTCCTTAATTGAAAACAAAATACATCGAAGAAGTGTGTGTGTGTACTGAAGTGCACCTCTGCCTACCCATTCGGGAAATACGGACGTGGTGATGTATTTTAGAAATCAAAAATCAAAATCATTTTTTTTTATTCGTGTAGGCCAAAAAGCACTTACAAATAGTCAGATTCTACCACCGGTTCGGAATGCTGCTTCCACTGAGAAGAGCCGGTAAGAAACTCAATGGTTACTCTTTTCAAAATGAAAATTGCGAGTAATACATTCTCAGGAGCAGCAACGCCATGAGAGCAGAAAGCACCTTTGCCACAATACTAGAGAAGAATTATTAATAAAAGCATGAAAATATTATAGGGTCTAGTTCACATTTTAATTTAGCTTGGCCCGATTTTCTTTGAACAATATACTAATCTATCTATATCTATACTTATATATATATATTTTATATTTATATTATATTATATTATATTATAATATTATAAAGCTAAAGAGTTTGTTTGTTTGTTTGTTTGGTTGAACGCGCTAATCTCAGGAACTGCTGGTCCGAATTGAATAATCATTTTTGTGTTAAATAGTTCATTTATCGAGGAAGGTTATAAGCTATATATCATCACGCTACGACCAATAGGAGCGGAGCAGCAACGAATAATGTGGCAAAAACGGGAAAATTCCCGAACATGAATCGGGTATTATAGACTTATTATAGATTATTATAATCATAGACTTTATAACATCACTCTACGCCAAAGTGAAACTCTATTAGCGCGGGTGAAACCGCGGGCACAGCTAGTTAAGTATATTAGAAACGAGTTATTAAATCAAAGAGGATCAAAATTGAATTTTCGGAATTCGCCCTGGTCTGGATGTAACTGGGATCGGCTCCAGTCCATTGCACGGCACCCATAGAACATCAGTAGATCATCAGAATATGTGTTATCACGCGATATTTAGTTCAATTTAATTGAATTTTTATTTATATTCTTAGCTATAAGTTAGTCCAAATATAGCAGCGTTCTTGTTAATAATTAAACTTCCAAAAATAGAAGCGATAAAAGTTGTGCTTATTTGAGCACAAATTAACGCTTGGTGAACCCTTTGTAATCGTTATATACGAGGAGCGACACATGAAGCTTTTTTTTTAGAGGACTACGCTGTTGGCCTTTAGGTGGCCTTTACAGCCTCGTGGATTTAATTAATTTATAGGTATCGCATATGGAAAGCCTAAGCACATTATGCTTCTGCGACCGGCTTGTTCCTCCAGGAGGTACCAATCTTTTAAATGTATTTTTGTATGCTTGTGGAGTATGAGTCGATTTTTAACCGACGAAAAAAAAAATGACTTAACAACTTTGTTATTAAGGTTAAATGAAAAAGGTTTATTATTTTTTGCTTTTTAATATTTTTGGTGGTTTAATTTTTTTGTTAAAAGTTTTTATTTCATCATTTTTTGTGGCTAAAATCTGCTACTTACTACATGCTTATTTTTTTTTTGTAATACACAACTCAGCATTAAAATCTTTAAACGAAAGCATTGTCTATATGAAAAATCTAATCCAGAGTCCACTGCACAGTTGTAATAAGGAAAATGCGTAGCCATTCTCCTTTCGTCCGCAAGGGTTTTGTGAGGGTAAAATTATCTTTATTCCGTGTTTACGTAATTATAATTTACCTACATAAGTAGATGAATTTCTCACTTATTTTTTAAAATATAAACTCCTTTTGCAGATCCTTTTGCAATCCTCAGAAGACATCATATTTTCCTCATGTTTATTTATAAAACTTGCAAGGAATGTCTTAAAACTCAAACGTCATCAGTTTTTGTGTGTCCAGAGCATATTTTCATGTGATACATATAGCAATTAGAACGGAAGAGCAGTCAGCTGCGACCTTACATTCCGAAACGTCACCCGTTTGATAACATTGGGCTATTCAGTTTGTTATTCACTTCCTTGCTTTTACTTCGTTAAATTGGACTCGGTCTGTGGATCCGTTTGTAGAAAAATATTAGTTTTCTCTCTTTGCTAATCTGGACTAGGTACTATACGTACTGGCGCATGGCGTCTAGTCTATATGTTATTCCTAAGTGTCTGTAGTCTTCATTAAGTAGCAACAATGCAAGGATGTCCTTAAATTGTTCAGAGGTTTTGTAAGTCTCAACAATATGTTTTGTTTGTTCCGTGGTTTATCACCTTTATGTGGCAGCACCGTTCACACAAAATATTCATAGTTCTTTACATTTTTTGCGTTATTTTTTAAACATTTTTATCACTCTACAGTTCTTTATTTACTTTATTTAGATTTATTTCCAATCTTTATATCAATATCTTCGGTCTTATCGCGTCGTAGATAAGCGCCATGTGACATTGTAAATAATTACATTCACGTGTCACGTGTGCGCGCGCGCACGTGATAGTACGTATACAAACAAAGCTAATTCGCGGACGCCAATTGACTTCACGACTGAGTGGTACGACCGTTTGGTTAATTTCAGCATCAATAACCATCTGTAGCACTATCCAGTTGGAGTTTCATTAACAAATTATTTAGTTTGTCCGAATCATATAAGTTAAAGTCGTAGTTCAACAAAAAATAATTGAAAATGATCGCGTTGCAACCAATTCTGTTTCCATTTTCTCCATAGAGTAAACTAACTAAATTAACACACGTATGTTTGAAAAGAAATTTCCACAGTCTAGGAGTCGACATGGATACGCTTTATTACTCTATGGATGTCTGGAATTCTTATCTTATCTTAACATCCATATAGTTCATCCATCTCTTGATTATACGCATGTTTTGTGTTTGCAGATACACCTTTATGCATTGTAAACTTATTTTAGTACGCGAAAATAATATTATCTTGTCGATCTTCCGGCGTCGTCGTCGCTCGTCGCGACCATGGAACCGAGAGATTACGTGTTTCCTATATTTTGATTTTATCTTTAGTTTATACTAAACATGTCCTCTAGTTACATCCACTGGCCATAATCTAAAGTCATACACGGATGTGTGATCACAGTTTAATGGGTGGCAACTGGCAAGCGGAGGATGCGTTTTTTATCATTACATTTGACCCTATAAAACGAGTTGCTGATATGACTTGCTGTCAGTAGATTAATAATTCGCCAAGTGATAAAATCCTTGGCGAGTTTTCAAACCGTTATAAATGTTGTTATGATCTCTTTTTAAAATTAAGCATTACTTATGAAATACCTCTTTGTGCCTCTTTTTCACCAACGACAAGGAAACCGACGCCTAATTATGTAATTTAGTTAAAACTACCGTTTTATCCTCCGAGTTTCACTAGGCTACTCTTAGTGTAAATAGGCGTTAGTCTGTGGTCTGAGCTTCTACTCTTGACTTATTTGATCCGTGTATTACTGGCCTAAGTTATTGTTTATTCAAGGCAACTATCGAATTCTCGATACGATTAAACTTGGACGATTTCACTAATTGGATACCCTCAATTCTGCCAGTTTCATTTATTTGTGCCGGGAACGTGAATTTATAAAATTTATATCGAAATATTAATCTCGATATGAGATTTCGAGCGTTTCGGTAACTTTTTTAATTAAATACCCAGCACACAGGGGCGTCAGGACGCGCGGGTTAAATATTGTTGTTAATACCGAGACGATATCTGTGTCAATATACATAAAGTTTTAATTTCTGTGGTACAAACCACGCAACCGCGCGTCGAAATCCGCTCTCGCTGTCGAAGACGTTTTGTTGTTAGAAGAGCGTTTTGTATGAGTGTGTTTTAGTAATTGCAGATATTTTGTCGCGCGCGTTTGACGCTCCATTGTACTGATTTCGTTGTCTCTAAATAAACTAGACAAGTGTATATACGTCGTTTTCATGTTGTAACGTGTGACCGAGGCAGCAATCTTGTTGTAATATTTCTTTTGATCATAGTTTATTATCCATCAAATTGTGGGTTCATTGGAAATCTCAAATTCTTAGTCAAAAATCCATCATTCGCTTGTAGTTTAAAGATCGAAATCGCTCGTGAAAGTATAGATACATTTCGGAATTCCGATATTTTAGTAAAGCTGTGGCATTGTTTTGTATTTTAAGCTGATTCCGCCAGTTTGATATGCGGGTGGGTGCCTTGACCTTAGCTATCCGGTTAGCGACAACAAGCGAATAATATAAATGATGAATAAGATGTAGCTTGGCGTTTGGGAATATTATGATGATGACACTACAAAAAAAAAGGATTACTAGGGGAATTTTATGTTCTAAATTCGAAATTAAAATATGCGCAGGCCTTTATGGTATTAAATCTATAAAAGATCACACGCAAAGTATTATGTAAAAATATAAAATCCTGGATTTAATTAGTCTCAATCTCAATCTAATATGGTTTGAGCAAAAAATGGCTACGAAATGAATAAGAAACGCCAATATCCGGCCCCAAGTCGCTATTGATTATCCTAAAGCCAAACCAAATGTCATATAAACACTTACTCGCAGTTTATGTCCTACCACAAATTGCTTTCGAGCAACAAGAACCTTTATTTTTGTTGTTATAGCGCAGAGAATTGATTGAAGCCGAATTGAGATAATGTGCAGATGATTCCACAGCGTAAATAACGGATTAAATTGCCATTTTGTCGGGGTGTTGTTATGCTGTTTAAGTTAACCAAGCGTCGGATCGTTCTTTATGTGCTTTGGAGGATTTGGATTGATTGTTATACGTATTAGATTATTTAGCTTATTCATACCAACATTAAATATCAGTGGTAGCCGAGTGGTCGAACGCACGCCTTGCAAATCAAAGTGTGCAGGTTCAAACCCCGGCTCGCACCTCTGAGTTTCATGTGCGAATCTCATTTTCATCCGAGATTACCACTTGCTATGAAACGGTGAAGGAAAACATCGTGAGGAAACCTGCACGTCTGAGGGAACTTGACTAGTTCTCGATAGATGTGTGAAGTCTGCCAAGCCGCACCGGGCCAGCGTGGTGGACTATGGCCTGAATCCCCCTCGCATTGAGGGGAGGCCCGTGCCCAGCAGTGGGACATTAAAAAAGGCTGTAGTTATTATTATATACCAACAACTCTTCATTTATAGCACGAATGATTAGCACTTATAATAACTACTTCATTGTTGAATAGGGCTGTTGCTTTAAATCAAGTAATTACTTTACTTTTATATAATCTTCAATACCACGAGTTCTTTGTCTAGAAGTTGAGATGTCGGATGCTTAGATAACGTAAATGCGCTTACATTCCACGATCCTATGCGCCGACGCATGCTATGGTAAGGGAACCAGTTGCGCTGCTTTTGCGAATCCAATACCGGTTTTATCCAGTAGCATGGTTAGAGTTTATGTTGAAGAACGATGACACACATCATGGCAGTGTGTTTTCAAGATAGTAAAAAATCTGATCCGAAACGGCATGAATAGTCGTTTTGTGCAAAATGGGACAGGCTCTGGAAAAAATCCAGCCAAATGGTTTCCACCATTTGATTGATCAGTATTTAACTAAATCAGGCTCAGTGAGAAACCGACTGACATAAAACCCAACGAAACCGACTGACATAAAATCCAACAAACGAAAAAAATACATACGATTTGACGTTTCATTTCGAGATATCTCGAATAGAGATGAATCTCGATCGCACGAAAATCGGGGCCCAGGGCACACTGGGGCGTCCAGGCGCGTGAAATTGTTGCCAATACTAGAGCGAACTGTATTTACTCATAGAAAAAGGTCATACTCTAAATAAATAAATGAATGACATTAACAGCACAAGCGTATATTTCCGCGTAGTTGCAGAAATTCAATATTTATGTATGTTGACAGACTTTGTTGTCGTATTGGCAAATTTCATGATGTGAGAACCTCGACTCCTCAGGGATTTATTCTATAAAAGACTATTATTAATAGAACACAATTAACTTAAATATTTCCGACTAATGATTATGAAAAGTTTTTAGTTATATTGAAATCCTTACATCGCAATAGTATGCAACCAATTATAATCATTATCTAACTACGATAGGCATTATGGAGCATGTTATTATACCACTAAATGTTTTAATTGGATACAGGTTGAAATAAAAGTTACGCCAAGTTTCGATAGTGTCATTATCACGTTTCGGTACGCAGTAGCCATATAAAATTATAACCTGTAGTGACCCTGTATGATACTGTCTTGTTTCGTACTTTTATATCGAGATTGTACAGTGGTCGGGATTTAGTTTTAGAACTTAGAAAAAATGTCTAATATTGTCAGTTACATAGAAGTAGCTTTTGCCCGCGACTTCGTCCGCGTAGCACTCGAAAATGGCTGAAACAGGATTTTTAATTGGGTTTTTACGTCTACCCCTTTTTAACCCCGTTAGGGAATGAATTTCAGTAATGTACAAAAAACGTCTTCCATCAATTCCGTTAAAAAATGTTCATGCAACATGCAACGATCGGACCAAGGAATCACGTTTTCTCATACAAACTTTGCCCCCCCTTTTCACCCCCTTATCATTTTATATATATAAAAGATTAGGATTCGAGCAAATTGTATGATGAAATATTTTTCAAATATAGACTTATTAGACATTTGAAAAATCGACCCTTAGTAGTTTTTAAGTCTGTCACATAAAAGTTAGTTTTGTAATAAATATAGGAAGTATAGTAGGTATGCGTCAGACAGGAATGCTAATTAGATTAAATATGTACATTGACATTGAGGAGACGCGCGTCGGTCTTTGTTCTATATCGATCAGTGCGTCTCCATGGTCAACTTAATTATGGAAATAATCTGAACTGGAAATACAACAAATTTTATACTTATATCCCTAAATTTATACAAAATAATATGCAGTGGCATTCAAGAAACCTTTTACACCAAAGAACGCTAGTGTAAGTGGTTTGATGATAGAGTATGATTTCTTTAAATTTCTCTAAAATAATATTTATCAAGTGGAACTGGTGAGATTTCTTATCTTAATTATGTAATTAAGATAATAAAAATAACAAAGTGGCTCTACTATGATTTTTGCCAGTATTTTATACTTCCAGATACTGTTTACCTACGTTAAATATTTTCGTAGAAAACTGTACTGTGGTTCGGGTATTGATTTCCGAAGGACTAATCTATTGTGCATTTCAAATATTTTCGTAGACGCTAGTCACTATCAATGGCGTAATCTTGTGGTAGATAAGCTTAGTAGTTTACTTGTAGAGTTTTTGCGGAATTTGATGGTTAGCGAAACATTCTCAATGGTTTCATAAGTTACAAGTTTACAACACACTCGCATCTGTTTAGCAACAATGCCTTGAATCTGGCCATGTTTTCAAAACGAACACATATTTGTATCCATCCATGATCAACAATTTATCAGATACACAATGAACATAAACTATTTTTACAAGAAGACGGACGGACAATGCTAGTTTTACCTTATAATTAAAATATTAATTAAAATTACCTGTCGACACTGACGAGAGACGTCTCGGGAAACTGCAACACGTTGTAAATTTACTTAGTGAGAACTTAGCTAGAGATGAGAGAGATATTCACTACTATGAATCGTGTCATTATTCTCTCATCAAAATATTCCTACAGTTGTAGCATGTCCTAGACTAGACTAATGTCACGGGATATTATGTTCATTTTGTCTTTATCTCACGTATGAAATAAGACAACGAACGAGCGACCGAATCCGTGATAGAGGGATACACATAACATGCGTCCTAATCCCACGGGTAGCATACAGGCATGTCCCGAGATTCGTAACATCATAAGACCCTAAATGCTAGTTTTATAGAGCTAAAACATTAAATGTTTGTAGAAAAAATCCTACAAATCTGTAAATTCACCTCACGTGCTCGAACATGTGAATTCGTGCTTCACTAAAATAGATTCGTAAATAAACTTTGCAGGATCGAAATGGAATTCCTTGATATTGTAGGAACGTGCCAAATGACGTAAATAATGTGAGAGATAACTACACCAAAGCGGTGATGGATCTTATGGAACGATTTCAATTTATTCACGTTCACGGTTCCTCTGAAATCGGAATTTCAGGCTCCGATCTCTGATGTTTCTTCGATAAATTCTTAGGTTAGATGGTCCCTGTCTAATGGTTTGATTTGGGTTGAAAGGTGATTATTGCATTGAGTTTGATTTATTATTTGATATACACTTTAGCGGTATGTTATTTCTTTTGATTTAGAGTTGTTTCAGTTTCGGCCATGACTATTATTAGTGATAATTTTAAACGAATCAAATGGTACAGTTTCAATAGTTACCATTGTTTGTAGCATGTGTGCCAAGACTTATGTCATGGAATAGGTTGAATTTGTATCTTTTCTTGTACGAAATAAGACGGAGAGCGAGTGAGTGAATCCGTAACTGAGGGTTAGTCTTAACATGCGTACTAATCCCTCAGATAGATCATTTCATGAAACTCATAAAAATATCCTAAAAACAATTCCTAATTCATTCAGCAATTTGAATTATTGAAATTATGAATGGTTCTGACAAATGTCATTCCCGTGGGTCTGGTTGCGTGTCAGACACGTGTATTTGTATCGTTTAGTAGCACGACGTAATTCAGTGAACGTTTTACTGCGCCCAGCCACGCGATCCGTACGGATTGCATGTTCGATAAGCCAGTTTAATTACAGAGCTATGTTAAGTATAGTTTGAGAGTGGCGAGTACTTGTGGCTTCACCTCGTTTGAAGTGACACAAATAGGACTGTTTCTGGAATCCATTTATGTTTCAATACAACCCTTACCTATTCTAGTATCATTCAGAATATGTTGAAATGGGATGAGCGTCTTGAATTCAAACTTTAAAGACAAGTGATGCGTCAATAATCATGTGAAGTATGAGCGTCTAGAGTACCCGAATATTCTTATCTATTCTAATACCTAACAAGGTTCTACCTTCAGTACTAGAGGTAGAAGAATTGCTTACCCTGGTAAGGATCTAAACTGTCTACATACTTACACGATTTTATTTTTGGAATATTTTCGTAAAAATGTCGTGCACTCGGGACCGCAGTTAAGCTTTTTCCCTAACGATGTCAAAGTTTCTTTTTTTTGTGAAACTTTACATGAAGAGTCTTTGAACTTAATCACGTTATCACGTTGACGTCGTTGAGTCAGCGTATATTTGAAAGGTCAAGTTATTTTCGGACTGCGGTTCTATAAATAACAACAATTTGTTCTGAAGCTAATTCCGAAAAGAGTTTTATTTTAAATGAAATCGCTCTGTTTATTTGAACGTAGGGTCTAATGGTGTGTATGAAAATTATAGTGTTATAAAAGACCTATTGCGTAAAATAAAGTACAATCTATGAGTTCTAAAAAATGCTTCTTATGAAAAAGAACTATAACCTTATTTAGACAGACGGCTGGTATATGTGGTGGGTAGGTAATGAATCCTTTACTTTCACCATGTTTCACCGCACTCCGGCTCACAGCAAATGAATCACAAATGGATTTTACGAGCGGGGAGGCTTTTTGCAGTAACGATGGATCTAATCCATTGGCTGACATTGTTTGTACAGTCAAAGAAAACAGCAGGACCTCATTTTTCAGATTCGGAATATGTAAAACATATTTAGACTTAAGAATATTATATTTTTGTTTGTTTGTTATTTTGTGTCATATTTTTTTCTGTCTTTATATTTAGTGCATAATAAAAAGGTACTCTAATCTATCTATCGTACGCTCATCGTAATTCTTAAGTAGGTAATTCGTTGTACCACAAATAAGTACATTGGTAATGTGCTTCGTACCTGGACACAGTGACGTCATACAGTACGTTACGACACCACGGTCTAGATGGACTTGCGTACTAAACGACCTGGACAACCTTCAGATGAGACAGTTATATAATTTATTAACTAAATCGATTTATTGATAAACGCTTGACTCTCTTTATGTCTAGAACGTGGGATAAAAACAGTTGGGCAAATATTTGGCGAAAGGCGAACGCTATGTCGGCCTCGAGTTTTACGGAGTAAACAATTTAACGAAAGGCGTCATTCCAATATGTTTTGATAAACTTCACTCCTATTTCAGGGATTTGGGGTATTTTAAGTTCAAAATACGATGGAAGATACTGGTCTTTTAAAACTAAGAATATAAAGGCAATTCATTGCAGAATAATGGGTTTTCTTGAACTATCAGACTACGTTACTGACCGTTACTCGTTTCCGACACTCAACAGTTGAAGCACATAAGGACCAAAATACATCGGCAAGTATTTAGGCACTGCAGCGAACCTCTGCCTACTCCTTCGGGGAATACAGACGTGATGATATAGGAAGCATAAAAAACCTGATAAATCTTAAGATCCATTACATAGTAAATTATTACGGGTAAAAGAATTTATTCAAATAAATTGATCGTAAAAGTGCCTCTTAGCCTAATTAATTATTCGTCGCTCGATATCGAGGTCGCTTTAGGAAGCGCGTCATGAGTTGGTTCGCGTGACTGAAATTACTGAGCTATCGCGTCGTCGTCATAGAATTGCGAACGTCACGTTGTTGTAAGTCTTAATTATCCTGTTAACGTGTGTGTGCCTTGGAAATTAGCTTTATTTTGTCTCCAAGTGGCAGTTTCAAATTTTAGTCTGTCTCGTCTCAGGATATACATTTGTTTTGTTATAAGATTACGCTGCTGCACATAACTGGTTCAGGTGTTAACTGCTTAGTACATGTGTACTAATCATTATTGCATATACTCGTATGTTGCGACATAGTTTACAGGTCTTCAAAATCAATCTTAAAACGGGCATCACGGAGTTATTCAAATGCTTCTCATGGTCCATATCCACTCTACATTTGAAAAAACAGTGTCTTAGTATCGTGAATCAGCCACCTTTTACATTTTCAAGCAATAAATTATCTTGTAAAAGTCTAGAAAGATTACTTGAGAATAGTTTTTTGTCGCTGTAATTAACTTAATTAGATATCGCGTGGGCTGTCTCCGCCAAGTAAATAAAGCCATTCAATAATACGATAATTATAATAATGACACTTGCTTTGTCAAATACGACTCTGTTCCTTTCATTAGAACGCACGTTATGGATCATTTCTATCAAGTCTGGTTGACATGTTGTCGCTTATATAGGTGCATTGTCGTGGATATCAAAGACGTTTATACAAGTGTGAATGGAATTGCTAGTTTTATTGTAAGTTTTTTTGTCCCGTCATTGTTCAGATTAATCTTTATTGGTGATGCACTACAACGGTTGGTCAGTACCTATTTGTTTTTTTTTTAAGTTTACGACCCACACAGACTACATTATTGAACTATGTCTTCCTGATGTCAATGTAATTATCCTTAAATGGACTATATAATTGACCTCATCATCCTTTTAATGCAGGGACTGCAAGTTTAATTAAAAACATATGTGCATTTTGCACACTTCAATGTCATTACTACATGTATGGGTGATGGTGTGAGCGTCATCATTACGGGTTTGGGACTGGAATAGGAAGCCAGTGTAGCAACCACTCAAGACCTCGCTCTCTTAACACATTAATTACTCTCAGTTGATTTAGTACAAAATCTGTAGAATTTGTCATAATTAAAGAAAAATAGTGATCGATTATACGATTGCATACCCATGAGGATATTTGTTGAGTTTGTAGGGCGTAGAACTCGTCCTGAACGCAGCACACGTTTTGTTTCAAGGGATAATCTTAGAGGCTGAAGCGGGATAACTGCAAATAACGTAGTTAAGGATCAATTTACGTTCCACGTTTGTGGAAATGCTGTTGTCAAATCCCCAGAGGAGAGTTTGTTGCTGTATAGTTGGCAAGTGACTTCACATAAGCGGTACACCACAGTGTAGTAAAACAACATTATTGGTCCCATCTCTGTCCCTCCCGCATAATAATTGTTCTCATCATATTCATTCCACAAAAGTCATTAAAATTTGAAAATTTTCCGTCGAGTGAAATTCCGAAACGTTTAGTATCATTGATTGGCCTTCGCCGATGGAGGTGATTTAATTAATCCAATTAAGTACCTAGCTTTAATTAAATTGAATTAGCCCCATTTGTTTCTCTTTCCGTTATTTCACGGCTTTAGCTTGTAAATGGATTGCAAGTAATTAGGCTTCTTTTTAATATAATGACTCTATTAGTATTGATAGCACACTGCGGTCTGTTTTTTTTAAAATAATAATTAAGGAAAGTTACCATTGGCTCTGATGTTATCATAGACCAAGATGCACCATAATGTATGTGCAAAAAATTAGAGATATATTTTTTTTACTTTCATAGCATTGCATAGCAACCTACATCGTTTTCCAGTGAGCAACATGCCATTGCCAATATTTCGCTCCCAGGAGGCTTGGTCCATGTTCGTGTTGTAAATTCGATTTCATATCCTTCGGACGCGCACATCGAAGGCCATCGGCGCTCGACCGTTTGATTTTAAAATTTAAATTTCAATCATCGCATCCACTCGATTCGGAAGGGCGATTGGGTTATGAATATTTTATCGGGCTTTGTTTTGATATACATCTCATCTATGCTATGAGCCGTTTGATATTATGACGCAGTGTGTACCTGTAAGGATTGACATTGTCAAGAATATGTTAGCTTAAAAGATACATCGTAATTGATACTGACAACCATTAAAATACATGAGCACTCTACATTCTGAAGAAGCTAACAGTGTGAATAATATCGATGTTACGCTGTCATCTAAATATAATTTGTTTCAATCAATCACACATGTCATTTTTATGGTTTTCTAGCGCAATAATAATGAATAGTGTATTTTCTTTCTGTTAACTGACATTAACTGACAAATCTGGTGGTGAACGGACTGGCAAAGCTAGGGTTTGTTAGCCCCTAGACATTCCAGCAACTGAAATTATCAATATCTTACAAATAAGTACTTTTGCGAAACGCAGACCAATTATGCCAATATTAAAAAAAACCTCTCTGTGACATAAAGTATAATATCTACACCTATCTATTCTGATCAGAACTAATTAAAGAATAGCATATTTTATCGGAATTTCTTGATTAAAAATGGTTGAATACTGTACGTCATGTATCGAAGTGAACACAAAAATAATACGCGGCGCGCGTGCGTGTAGCAAGATTTCTGACAAATTATATTTCATCCAATAGTTCTTGTCTACCATTTTCTTAATCTATACTATAAATAGGCATAGTTGTCTCGTCATAATCAGCTATAGCCTATACTGGTGTTTCAGGGTCTATCGTAAATGGCCAGTGGCAACACGATCTTATGACGTCATAGACCGTGTAGCGATTCTGTCAATTCTCGAACTATACCATGTCTATTGTGTTTGAAACTCGCTGAAGGCAACTTTCTATGGTCTTGACGTAAACGTGACGTTTGCTGAAGGAAATACAATTGCAGATCGAAAACAATGGCTTTGTGAATTGAAACCAAACATTCACCTTGTAATACGGTATAAAGGATGCTTGCCTTACCCATGTAGTAGAATCAGACATAATACAGAGGATGAATTTCTGAAATGTGATATTCAGTATTATTATCCCAATTCAATTGCAGACTCGTGTATCCATTTGGAATTACAATACAAATGCTCCAAAACAAACAGTATCATATCTATTCTGCAATATATTGACTAGTTTGCATAGTATGGTTTTGCAATGCCGGATTGACGGTTCGTCTAGCCAAGACGTCTGCTCACAAGCGATTCTACTACAGATGTAAATGTATGGAAATTACAAGTCATGTGATCTACTTATCGTCAGCTACTGTCAGTGTAATAAATTTGAACGAAGCGTTTTGTAGAAACTAGAAACGCGTGTAGATCGTGAAAAGGGCTGAACCCCATTTTTTTATTGATCGACCTCATCTCTATTTGAGATATGTCGAAGAAAACGACCAATTTGACGTTTTGTTTCGATATATCTCGAATAGAGATTGATATCGATCTCACGAAAATCCCCCCGCAGGTGGTTATAAATTTGGGACATATTTCTAAGTCTGCTGTAAACAAGAATAGATAAATAAATAGATTCAAAAGTGGTTCTGCGCAAACGGGAAATTAAAAAGAAATAAAGGCGACATTTATGTCTACGTTTTCGTAATTCCCAGCTTATTCTTTCCTTTAGCTGCTATATTTTTAGTTATTCCGTTTTTGTACATATTGAGTTTAGCACGTTCCTAATTTCCCAACGCTATTTGTACAACGAAGATATTATTTTGAGTATGCGTGCAAGACATCAGGAGCTCTTGCGGTTTTGTAGCTGATGCTACATTCCATTTTTTATATTATTTAACAAATTAACTATTTGTTTGGAAAACCTTAGAACGGTTTATAAATAGTGGATATCAGAATAGTTCTTATTCTGCATTAACTGTCAGTAAATGAAAGTAATATTAAAACACCAATGCTAAAGAATTAGTCGTAAGGATCCAGGTCATTGTATCTTTTAAATACATAATGCTCATACGATGGGCAATGGTGTTTATAGCCGTTGCCAATTTTAATAGCTGAGTCAACAACATTGACGTTAATTACTTGGTGTGTTTCCAGCGTCCTCGTATGTTGTTTCTAGTAACTACCTCGCTTACCAGAATTCTTAGAACACACTTGTAACTTGCACAAAACATATCAGCACTCAGCCTTCAAATTTTACTAACTTGATACACGTACTTATTTCATCATGTTTTCGTCCTAACAATTATTTTGTCTTGCCTCAATATTTGACGGTAAAATTTTAATTTATACCTTTGCACTTCTACTTTGATACAAATCATAAACATAATTTTGATACTTTGCAACATTAATACAACATCGTGGAAACCGACATTTAAAAAGTAATAGGTAGTCGATAAACTCTAATATTGCCTTGTGGATGCACACGTCTGCGGGCAACGTTTACTGTCCCGATGGAATCGTAAAACGATTGTGTACCAGCACAATGGCTCTTAAACTTGTGCTCAACGAAGGTTTGGGTTCTATCGGGAATTCGTATCTGAAATCTTAAACGTAAAGGAATAGTGACGGTCCTAGGAGAATACCTTGAGACACGATAATTTCAACACTGTCTTGTCTGTTTAAGGCATTTAGAGTTTATCATGGGTCTTAAATCAATTGTCCCGACACCAATTAAAATTTTACGGCCCCCATTATTTCGGGTTTCGACATAACGTTGTTGGTAAACATTTTTTGATTGATGGCTCACCTCCAACTTTTGCAATTAAGCCGCGCATATTTCTCTGCCGTTGTCAGCTGTTGACCCATTTCTGCATTGTTTAGTACACCTGACTGTACCTCGTATACTGGGACATACGGATAATTCGGTGCGTGCCATGTATCCTCAAGTTTTATGACCCTACCTAAAGTCGGGACGATGCCGTATTTTCGAACTACAGACGAATGTTTATTTCAAAAGTTTTGCTTTCGTAGGTAACTCGTGCTTACAGGCGTAATAAATCTTTCCTTGAAATAATAACGAGACCAGGTGTCCTGACTGCCTTCGTCGTTGTAGAACTTCTAAAACTTTTATGACACCTTTGCCGTTATAACCCTTTATAATATTACGTGTCCCTGTTGGATCTAACGAAAAAAAATCATTTGACTTTTCTCTTGTTGCAGGCATACGAGAGGCGGTTTCCTAGCTGTCCTCAGATCCCGGTGGTTGTAGAGTGCGTCATTACCGAAGACAGTTGGTCCGCGGACGACTCCCAAAGACATACTACCAGACGGTGCCAGCTCAATGTGGATGCGCCTTACTTGCTGAAAAAGGTACTGATCAGCCTAGAAAAAAAAGTCCTCAGAATAGCAACACTACACTTAAGTGTTGCACCTCGTATGAAGAGTTGCCTTAACAGTTTCCACCTTATCTTAGCGATCAAAGTACATATCAGACAGCTAGAATATCATGGATAAGCTTAAATTAGTTAGAAGCCACATTTTCCCTGTACTGCCCTCGTGGAGTCAGATAATGTTCATAAAAATAAATATTTATCATGATCGTTGTCTAAACAGATGATCGGCGTTGACTACATATATTTCATCCAGAAAAACCACTTAGACCTCAAGAGTAGGGTGCTGGAGATCGAGGCCACCAATGAGACCTTCGCTGCCAGAGTCGGAGTCTTAGAGAGATGTAGATACTTTGTAAGTAATTATTCTAATTTTATTTAGCTATATTCGGTTCTACGCCTGGCAACTACGAAAACAATTCAGGCCATGGTTCAGTTCGTTGATTAGCTGTAAGTACATAGTTTCCTGCCTACCGGACTTGACCTAAATTCCCTATGCCCTTATAAGTTTATGGAAACTAGTAATGTAGCTGAGTACGTCAAACTTGTTACTATAGTATATTGCCATAAGCAGAGGATCGCGATGCTCGTACATTACTGGTTGGAACTAATTAAGCCGGTTATATCAATACAAATGATGCAACGGTAGAAAGTTGCAGCACGCGATGTGACTTCTAAGTAGTCACTGCACACGAAAGCGGGAGTGGTGGATTTGCAGAAGTAGACTGTGAACCTGAGATACTGACTGACCAAATAGCAGATGAAAAAGGCCGGTTTGAAGAATTTCTAGGTAATTTACAGACAAAATTTGGTACAGATCATAGGGCCGCCAATTCAAAACCTCCATGACAGATGAAGCCTTGCGCGTCGAAATGCGCGTGATCAAGTTTTTGCCAATGCCTAAAATGAACTGTAATAACTGATATGACAAGCATATTTTTCAAATTTCATCGATGACGCGTGCGAGCTTAGTCGTGTGGTCGCGCAGCTTTCAGCTGCAGATGTTCATTCTTTATGTATATATGCAGTACATTGTAGTAATAAATCTTCGATCAAAAATAGCATTGCTATTGTTGATCGAAGTAATAAATCAAGTGAATTCGCTTGTCCCAATATGTCCACGGCGTGATATTGCGCCCAAACAAACATTTGTGGTTACTAATTAATAATTATCATACTATACATATATGTACTATAAAGTAGAGGTCAAATTCAAAGCATCAAGTAAACCGTATACTATTAACTTGTTTACGGTGTTATTTACAGCGGCTAAGTTGTTAAAGGTATTATAATGACTGTAAAACGTAGGCTTTCTTTTTATTGTCTATTTTTTTAACAAAAATCTGTTTTAGTTTCTTCATCTTACAAAAAAACTTATCTGATTGTTTGTTCGTATTGCCCTCAATGTCTATTGAGATACCTCAAAGAATAATAAGATCTCTCATTGTATGCAATAAATATTTTGTATCTAGAAACAAGTGTTTTTGTCACAAAGGCATATAGATAAGCACTGAAACAAAGGTGCCTACTTATGTAGTTTTATTACCTGTCTCGGCTTCTTGCCAAAAAGACTTAAACGAGCTTAGGTTCTCAAAACCGGGTCCCGAGCTCGACCCATTTCAAATAGAATCCACATCGGATTACAAATTCAACTGTGACATTAAAATTAAAACAGTTTATTTTGAACACTTTTTGTTATGTACTTTATAAAACTCAAATTGTATGCTCTCCTTTTCGGGCCAATATCGACTTCACACTCTAAAAAACAGTTATTGGGTATTATCTGTACTTTTGGGGACAAAAAAATAAGTCGCGGATTATTTCGCGCCGAGTTGCTCAGCCCTCTGAAATCTGCTTTTTGCATTCACAAAAGACAAAGACACAACATCTACAAATTTCATGACATACGTCTTGCCTTGGCGCGCGTACTAGCCCCACAGTTCTCATATATAAATATTCAAATATCTTATATTCAAATATATAATAGTAAACAAACGAGTTTACTATTATATATTTTCCTCCTAACTACTCAATTATAGTTCAATGTCCATTCATTTGAACATAGTATGTTACGTTAGCTGTTGTATAGCTTCATAAAACTCGCTAAACAGGTCTTATAATTATCAATCAATCTATCAACTCCATATTGCCTTGTTTTGCAATTTATTTAACAGCTAAATTTCATAGTTCCTGTGGCGCACACGAGTGATGGATGTAATTTTTTTTGAAATAATATTTTAATGTAACCTTCAGAAAACCCAATTACCGGTCTTGGCTAGACTTTTAATTCCATATAATCAAATCACTTAGAAAAAATGCTTGTGGAACCAGTATCGTCGGAATACATACGAAAAACACTTGTAACATTTATACGCAAACCACTTTTGGTGATATGGTTAAATTGGTGCGGACAAGGTTGTCTATGTACAAAATATTGTAAGTTAAGGAATAATTTACAAAAAAAAAAAATTAAAGCGCACACGCATACGCCTATTTCAAGGCATCCTTATTGGAATAGACATTGTATACTTAATTTAATTCCTTAGTCCTGAGCGAATGAAATTAAAATCAATGGTTACTCTTTTCAAAATGATAAATAGTAAGGATTGTGAGTCATACATTCTCAGGAGCAGCAATGCTATGGGAGCAGGTAGCACCTGTGCTCCACTACTAGAAAATAAATATATTCAAGCAGTCTAATATTAGATACAAATTTTTGCATTACGCTTAGGAAGCTAGCATAGTAAGGTGCGCCTACTCCCATTTCTGTAAATGGGAGTAGGCGTTAGTTACAAGTATAAGGATTATTCTAAACCACAGGTGGCTATAGAAATAATTGCTTTGGTGTGATGCCTTCAACGCTAGGTAGGCATGGATCGCGAGTTTGTTGAAAACAAAACTCTACTCACATAATAATAACGAAGGATTCCCTTTATGTGCGTACATAACGAACTATTAAGAGTATATTCGTACGTACTTGACAAGGATTCAAGTGCATTCTTAAAAGACAAAGGGTTTTCTTCCATTCTCCACGTTTATGTTACAAGGTGACCCTTACGCTTGAGTTAAATGCGGGTCATTTATATGTTAATTTAGCTGTGTAGGGGTAACCTATTTCAGTTAAAAGCTTTTAAAAATAACAATAGTAAACACTTGCTGTAGGTATAAGGGTAACCTATTCGAGGTGAAAGTTTTATAAGAAGTGTTGCAGACATTGCATATAGCCTTTGAACTGAGGTATACTTCGACATCTTAACTAGGGAAACCTTGAAGACAATTTTCAATCTAGTTTTATCGAGTTCTTCGGTATGTGGCCTCACGTCACTGTCATGTTCGCTTACTCAGGTGCACCCAGAGAACCCAGATTGGACGTGCTTCGAGCAGAGCGCGCTGCTCGATGTAAAGAACTTCTTCGGACTGGAGAACACAGTGGAAAAGATCGCAATGAAACAGTACGCGGCGAATATTTCTAAGGGTAGGTATTTTATCGCAGCAGAAGAAATTGACGAAGACTTTTTCAACATGAGAGTTGATTTTATTGAGATTAATGCGTGAAACTGGAATTCTTCTGATCGATTACAAGGCATATTCTTTCATCCACCAGGCAAGGAATTGATAGAGGTGTTCATGAGGGAAGTTCACACTACCGGTGTCAAGGAACTGAAGCCGTGGAGCAGTGAGACGCCCAACAACAACAGGGAGCTAAGGAGGGTAGTGGCGCGAGACATCGAGCCCCTATCGCCTAGACCTGCGCCGGAGACCAGAGGCCACTCGCAGCCAGGTCAGTATTTAATACTTATGTTCTTCCAAGGCGTAGAATCAACATTGTAAGATGTTATTTTGAGCTCAGCCTAGCGAGAAGACTACCATTAACGAGGATTTGAGTCAGAGTCCACCACACTGGCTAAGTGCCGATTGGGGAACATAAAAAATATCTTTCGAAAACTGGATAAAAAGTTATAGTACCCTATGTTACATGAATGTTTCTTCACGATGTTTAACTTAAACGTGCGGATGAAACAAAGTAAATCATTTATAATGTAAAGGATATAAACAAACCAGCTGAGTCCATTAACGAATCTCTGTGCTAACGCAATCTCCGTTACACCTTTTATGACATACTAACGCAGTGCTGCTTTTTAACGCACGTGAACGAAACGCGAAAAAAGGTCGTGGTGTCGTCGTCATAAATACTTAATGACTCGTCATAAGGGCGGTTGGGGGTTAACGCGGGGCTTACGCGGATTAATGAATATTTATTAACCCCCCCTTGCGTAGTTAGTTACATGGTGAAGTGTCGTCGAGCGACAAGAACGAGGGTTATATGTAATGAAGCTTCATTTTTTAGAGGCACTTTGTTTTCGAGGTCAGGTTTTTCCTTTGATTAGCCTCTACATTGATTGTGTAATTCAAGCTGAAATGTTTGTAGTTTGTATAGCTCATGGAAAGTGGTCAAGACTTTAAAAGCTTACTCTGTGAGGTCTTGTTCTTCTTAGTGCTCTTTCTTTACAAAATTTATTGCCAATTGAAAAACGAATGAACTGCTCAACGAGTTTATATATCAAAGATGAGAGGATTTCCCAACATTTGACAATTTTAAACGTCCAATTTTGTGTGTGACTGTGACGTTCACTTACGACAGATTGTCTATGTCAATAGTCGGCCGTGGCATGAATGAGACCAATTCCGATTCATTTTATTGGACCACTTTTTGACAGATTCCGTATCTACATTTACATATCCTCCAAATATCATTGGGACTGCTATCGATTGCACGTATCGTGTTAACACGCATACCTTCGTATTGTGGAATTTTAAATGATGTCGCTTCAAGTCCATATATTCCATATTTAATAAATGGTTACTGTGACCACGACACGACATGCTCAGGTTCTCATCATTATATGTTGATTTATTCAAATTATTCTAGAACATAATAATTGGCTTTTAATTCGTAGTCATTATAGGGAATCGTTTACTTTTTCGTTATTCTTAACTGAAACCTTTATGTCTTACAATACGTATGTGCGTCTGTTTTATCGAATAAACGATTCCTATGTCTGACATAATTGCTATACTTACGTTTTTCATCAACATCTGTTGTTATTCACTCATTCGGTCGCTTTGTTCACGAAATAATAAGCGAAGATTATCACTAAGCCGCCCTCTGTGTTCTTCTTTCTACCATTTAACAGACGCTCGGGCGTTACTTTCGTAATATCTTCAGAAATTTATGTAAATTTTTCGAATTTCTCTAACGTCATTAGGGCAAATTTTTGACAGTTCTTGTACCAAATTTAACTACCAAATTAACAAAAAACAAAAACCGACTTCAAAAACCTAGGTGCACTAAAAAGCTACAAATAACCTTACAATTCATTACACTTGGAGTCGGTGCCAATCAACGTCAGACAGAGCAAATACACACTTGAATTGCCACCGACTCCAAGTGTAATGAATTGTAAGGTTATTTGTAGCTTATTAGTGCACCTAGGTTTCTGAAGTTGGTTTTTGTTTTTTGTTAAAAATATTTTTTTATCACGATTTTTAGTGTCAATAATCGTTGAAAATTTGCAAGTATTATTACCTTAAATAACAGCCCTAAAAAAGTAAAAAGTTACAGCCAAAAAAAATCACCCCCCCTCGAACCCCCTTTCCACCCCTTTGGGGGTAGGTTTCGATTTTGTTAACAATCCGTATTAAACAAAAAAGATTTTTCGAAGTAGGTTCACTAACGCCGGAGATATGCTGTAGTCCGGATTGGACCCACATTTCACCCCCTACATATTTTTCCTTTCAAAATTCCTGAAAGACGCGTTTTGTTTATTTTGTATGTAAAATACATATACAAAGTTTCAAGTCGATCCAAAATTTCACCCCCAAGAGGTTAGATTTCTGATAATATTTTGGAAATGGGACCAACCTTGAAGAATTCTCTAGCAAACCTCAAAAAATTTTTCGAAATCGGTCGACTGACGCCGGAGATATGCGGTAACATACATAAACAAAAAACATACGGGTCAAATTGAGAACCTCCTCCTTTTTGAAGTCGATTAAAGAGAAAGTAATATTACGACGATACTGCCAAACGGGTGGTTTTGTGGGGGCAGTTCTACCACAGATAAAATAAACAAGTTCATTGTAAAATATATTCTCTCGTATCCACTTCGCTGTAATAAATCTCCGCATTGCGAAACAAACACTGTACTCTTACTTACGCTGAACACGTCCCACACTTGTGAATGTTTTACAGAGTTACCCTCCGTTGTTACGCCTAATATGAGTCGGGCCTAACCCAGCCGAGAATACCACGAATATCATACCATTAATGTTTACTAGGGATTTGTTGTTTTAGAGCAAAGGCCTGATGAATACTTGATTAGATTGGCGTATGCTCTGACCAGAAATCCCTGGAAAATTCAAAATTACGCAAACGTTGTATTTATCAGAATTCGCATACAGCGCTATACTCAGATGTGTTTTTGGGTCACTCTTACACAAAGGTTGTTAGGTACACATTTATAAAGGCGCTCGTGATCCTTTGTTGTGTGCCCAAACAGTACAAAATACGCTTGGAGCTTTATTTCTTTGTGAGAATTATTCGGTCCTTTAATATCTCTATTTAACGTAAAAGTATTTTATGTAGGTGTGTGTTGTAGCTACGTATATCTAGCTAGGTAATGTTTGTGAATCTATCTAGCCTCAAAAAACCTTCGTAGGTGTACAAGATTTCCAATACCCTATCCTAATCCTACCGTTCCTCTCCCCAGGTACATCCGAATCAACAAATCATTACACCTTAACCCCATCCAAATCCTCGCAGAGGAGCGTGCATCTTCACCTGCCCAAATCACGCAACGGCAAACCGTCCAAGTCGAACTTACACTCCAGTTTCCCCAGCCTGAGAAAGGCTAATATGCCTAACTTCAATAAGATAAGTGCAAAGGAATTTAAAAATAATAGCACTGCGGAATTGCATGCCAGTACACCGGACCTTAGGAAGAAAAAGTCTAATATCATCAATCGTAGTGGTCATCTCATAAGACGAAGTATAGATTTAATAGAGACCAAGCTATCCAGAAGTCAGTCACTCAAGAGTTTGTCTCCGGCAACTAAAGGGAGTAAAAAGAAAATTGTCCTTTCGCAAATGGATTTGAAGACTCCGAGTGACAGTGAATCGGATGAATCGTTCGATTCTTTTAGGAATGTGTCGTACAAGCCTTGTAATTGTGACCCCGGGGCTCTCCGGCCGCCGACCGTGATGGTGAGTGAGCTGTTGACCAGGTGGGACAACCTGCTGGTGGTGCTGGTGTGTGCTATGTTGATTGTATTGATGTTCTCGACGCCGCTCTCCTTTTTGATAGGTCGTAGGCGGGATAGAAGTTAAGTGTAAATATATATTTTTTATTTTGTTGTTTTTTTTTTAATAGATCGTGAATTAGGTTGCAATACTTATTAAGTCTTGACAACATAAGTCCATTCTATACAAAATTGCTGTGATTAGGTAATTGGAGCGTGCTTCGCAGTCATTTTTTTTGAAAAATAAGCATTTTTAAGAGAAAACCTGCTCTGTAATACTATAAATTTGGGTTTAAACTTTCTCTAAAGCTAAATCATAAGCTCGAACTTAGCGTGTGAACAGGGGCCCGATTTTCGTTTGATAGACATCAATCTCTATTAGAGATATGCCGAAACAAAAGAAAAATACGACCAATTTGACGTTTCGTTTCGACATTATCTCTATGATGTCTATCAAACGAAAATTGGACTCCAGCAGAGGACCACAGTAAACTAAAGACAAACATCACGATTACGGTTAAGGGATACCCAAGAATCCTTGACAATCTTTCTATAAGCACATGTATTAGTCTGTGTGGTGGCTATGGCTACAACACAGGAAAATAGAAGGACAAACTAACATACTTACACGCCAAGTTAAACAAAGAGCTATCGATCGTTCCCATTGAATACACAAGACTACCCTTAATGGGAGCTTTCTTTACTTATCATAAATAATCCCCACCCCTACAAGTGAGCGACATTCCTTTTCTTAGAAATTTGTGTTCCACCGAGAAAAAGAATTGTTATAAGAATTCTATTTTAGGATCAAACGAAAACATTCTGGAAAGCGGGTAAAAGAATATGGCAAATAGCGGTACATAATTGAAAAACTGTTTACATAAGGTTGTAATATAAATACTTAAGATATAATAGCGGTAGCCTGAACTCGTTCTTATATGTATACTCGTAAGGCACTATTGATTGTTAAGTATGTCTTTTAGGGTTCCGAACCTAAAAAAGAAAAACCGGAACACTTGTAGGATCACTTTCTTGCCCGTCTGTCTGTCTGTCAAGACCCTTTTTCTCTGAAACGCGTGAAGGTATCAAGTTGAAATTTATAACAGATAATTGTGCCATGGTGCCCTAAAAAATCAAACTTCTAGGTTAACGCAATCAAAAGATACGGCGGTTTATGTTGCATTTTCAGTACATTTGCACGGGAATCAAAAACCTATAGGGTACTTCCCGTTGACCTAGAAGAAGAAGCAAGAAATAAAGGAAAAAGTAAAGCAAAAGTAAAGGAAAAAAATCCGAAAACTGTAAATTTATTGTTAGAAAATGCGTTTTGGCGATTACAAACTTATTTTGTAGTTGTACACCAGTATACTAAAGGCAAAGATAAGTTTCACTTTATCTTTTCGTTTGAGTAATGCTCGGTGCTTTCACAGTTAAGGTACGGAAGCCTCGGCGCGCGAGTCCAGCTCGCACTTGGCCGGTTTATTTGTCTGTTTGTTGCGTCGCGTCGCGCACCAGTAGTCAGTGAATGCGTGGGCGTTGCAGTTCCGCCCACACTCCAGCTGTTCAGTGCGTCAGAATCGTGACCTATCGGCTGAATCTACATGTGTAGTTGTAGCATGTGCGCTAAGTCTAGACTTATGTCACGGAATATTTTCATATCGTCTCTTTCTCTCGTATGTAATAAGAGAGAGCGAGCGAGAAAATCCGCGAAAGAGGTCTAATCTTGTCATGGGTGCTTACCCCACTGGGAGTCTAACATTATGACCACAGAGCCATTTATTAATTAAAATGTTAAGGAAATTAATTCTTCTAAAAGCAGAGCCTCTGTTAAAACACATCCGTATCAAAAATTATTTTCACGCATTTGCGCGATGCATGTGCAGGCTAATTTCATCAGCAGATCTGAAGCATATTCAGTAGGTACTAGTATTTTGGATTTGCCAACAAGTTTAGGAAATAAATTTGTTTAGGAGGAATTAGGTTTGTGGTAGTATCGGTATCTATCTCATTGGCCCATAGAGTAACTAGAGAACCCATATCGACTCCGCCCTGCGTATGGCTCTGCGGCAATATTTTTGACGTTTATCAGCAGTAAAACTAGTAAACATTTTGAGCATGCGCTGCTGTAGATTTTTCTGACTCCGCCATTGTTGTTTTCCCGTAACAGGTACATGAGATAACAACAATGGCAGAACAATTGCCGCAGAACTATACGAAGAGTGGAGTCGTTATGGGTACTCTAGATACTCTATGGACCCTTGTATGCCTATGTACGTAACATAGGCATACGGCAACTAAATAGGGCAACTGCAATGCCGAATGTCAGATAAACGTCAACAGGCGCCACAGGGCGGTGACGATAGGGCATCCTTTTTTTTTTTTTAACGAAATGAGCGAAATGATGATATTTAATGGAATAAGATGAGGAATGGCATCACCTGCGACTAGCGCGAGTATTTCGCCAATGTCAAGTAATTAATAGCAAGGACAAATTCAATAAATACACATTATAATTAAAAATGGATAATGACAGTGATAAAGATGGCGGATGACTCCAAAATGCAAATTATCATCAAAAATATTACGACTTCGACGTCTATATGATATTTTTCTGTACCTATCTATAAAAGAATGTCATATGGGCAGGCAGAAAATGGCGCTAATTCTGTTGGCACCGAACTAAACAACACTGAACTAAGTATATTTTCGTCGTCCTAACGACGATATTATTTATGTTGTCTTTAGTATCAACGTTATGTGCCAACAGAATTAGCACCCTAGTTTTTTTTTTAGTCTGGAATGCATATAAGGGCTATAATAACGACTTATATTATTAGCAGTTTATCTGCAGTGCTCTCGTGGAAAACATTTAAGAACTCTAGCTAAGTATAAAGTCAGTAAGCCAATTTAATATATGTATTTTAATCAAATGAATCCCCGTCGCGTCGCGCCGAGGCGTGGGAGTCAAGTAAAACTCCCACGCGGTATTTACGCTAAAGATATTTCGCTGTAGCTGAAAAGGTATGGTCAATACATGGAATTGCTATAAGTGCTCGCTTTCATGAAATAACCATGGACGTATAAAGAGAAGCAGAGCAAAATGTTTAATAGAATTGGGTGACAATCACGCCTACATAAAAATCTAAAGATGAAAAGTAATCTGAATGATGCTTTACTTTTTTTTACGAAATGAGTGAAATGATGAAATTTAATGGAATAAGATGAGGAATGGCTTCACCTGCGACTAGCGCGGGTATTTCGCCAATGTCAAGTAATTAATAGCAAGGACAAATTCAATAAATACACATTATAAATAAAAATGGATAATGACAGTGATCCTGAATGATGCTATCATATGAGAACAGTTGCCTCACGAAGGCTGTTTTATTATGTTAGGCCTTATTGGATCTATAGACTCAATTTACAAAAAAAAAAAAAATAGCATACCTACGTTCTACTGATTTCTTGCTTGTCAACCTCTTTTTTGCTTTACGATTCAATTTATGTTGGGTCTACTGTTTATGCCAAAGGCCTTCGATTTGCGCGCTACGCTTTTCCGGTCTATGCTTTAATAACTGAAAATAACTATCTACTTGAAATCATAAAAAATAATGCAAAGTTAGTCCCTCAGAAGAACGAAGCCTTTAAATAGATGGATTCTTAGTGCTCGCAAAGGGTACACTCGCAAGGGTACGCTTTCTGTCAAAAGTGTGGCTTTTATAACCTTATGGTGGTACTAAATTATTATTATTATTATTTTTTTAACGAAATGAGCGAAATGATGATATTTAATGGAATAAGATGAGGAATGGCATCACCTGCGACTAGCGCGAGTATTTCGCTAATGTCAAGTAATTAATAGCAAGGACAAATTCAATAAATACACATTATAAATAAAAATGGATAATGACAGTGATAAAGATGGCGGATGACTCTACTAAATTATATTGCTCGCTGTGATTGCGCGTCCCGTTATGTACTCTGTGCTATTTATCCATTGTACGCCTTTCAGCCAACAATGACGTCTTGTAAAGTGTACGTCGTACATTAATGTTTTTACTATGTAGCGCTACTTCTACGTTAATATCCTAACTTTTTGGTTGGTCCTTCGCAAAATATTGGTGTTGATGTTCCCGTAAATACATCTGCTTTGACTTTGGTTGTGTGAGCTTATGATAAATTTGTTTGGGCTAAAAATAGACCCATTACCTAATTTGTCATTTCCATAACAATCGATTAAACTTTACAGCATCCAGATAAGCCCTTTGAAGTAATTATCAAGATTACCTCTTAAATGTTCCTCCGTTTTCATTGGGATTTTGTCAAATCGCGAGAAAGGCTTAACTTCGTAAACTATTATTCCTTTGATAAGACGAATAAAGTGTCTTAAGGCTCTTTCACTAAACTCAGACTTAGATCTAAGTGGCTTTTAAATTAGCTCAAACAATTTTCGTTTATATGTAATTTATTATATCTTGATGTATCTCTAGAATTATATAAACTGGCTAGAAGGCATTTAAATCTGAGATCCGAATGAGAAAGATGGAGGTATAAAAAGGCAAGGAAACATCACCCAGCCACTATATATCTACTCATCGTATGATCCCAGACTGAGCAAAGTTTGTACTATAGGCACCACACTGAGTGATGAATGAAATGATGATATTTAATGGAGTAAGATGAGGAATGGCTCCACCTGCGTTAAGCGGGTATTTCAGCTAGTGTCAAGTAAATATTAGCAAGGGCAAATTCAATAAATACACATACAAATTATAAATAAAAATGTATGATGAGAGTGATAAAGATGGCGGATGAATCAATGATGATTTAAAACTACTTTCAGTATCTGACAGGCAACTCAGTACAGAATTTGTCAAAAAATACATACATACATACATCATCACGCCTGTATTCCCCGAAGGGGTAGGCAGAAGTGCACTGCAGTGCGCCCACACTTCGCCGATGTATTTTGGTCCCAATGTAATAGGGGGCGAGCCTATTGCCATTATACCGGGCACACAGGTTTCCTCACGATGTTTTCCGTCACCGTTTCTTAGCAAGTGATAATCTCAGATGAAAATGAGATTCGCACATGGAACCCAGAGGTGCGAGCCGGGGATAGAACCTGCGCACTTTGATTGCAAAGCGTGCGTTCGACCACTCGGCTACCACTGCTTGAAATGACAGTTACTAGAAACACCAATACTCAGTATCACATTGGGCCAGACTCAATGGAAAGAGGCCATTACAAAAAAAAATACTATAAGAGGTTAAAGCCCCGAATTATGTCTACATGTAACTGATAATTGTAAAAGCGGTAGGTAGTAGAATGAACAAAGTGTGAAGTTAGACACAGATTTTATTTTTCCGTGTGCTTTCCCTACTATCCTGTGTGACCAAGGATGTATAAATAACCCGCTTGCTTGCGCAAGGTCTTGTTCCCTAGTGGCACATAATTTGTCGTCTACGCAAACTCGGGTTAGGTTGAATCAAATTACTGTTGGAATAGCACTAAAGGGTAGGCTAGCCGTTTTAAGATACCATCATTACTTCTTCTATCTTCTTATTATATATAAATCTACTGTACGTGTGTATGTCACTGAACTCCTAAAAGACTGTACCGATTTGAATTATTACTTTGTATGCGTTTGGGTGGCGCCCTGGTTGGTTCAGATTCACAATTGGACCCGGTAGGTGGAGCTGCTTTCGTATGTAATTCTAAGGCGGTACGAAGTTCGTCGGGACAGCTAGTAGTATGTAATAATCCGTCATCTCGTCTCTATTTCTTGGCGTGGGCAGTTCACGAATTTCTATAAACAGGTGCAGGTTTCCTCACGATGAATGCTTTCACCGTAGTCTTAGTAATTATTGGAAAGTACATTCGCACATGGAATATGACTACTGTAGGTGCGAGCTTGGGATTTTACCTGCATCCCTTCCTTCCAAGGTTGGCGTTCTTCCGACTAGGCTACCTGTAAGAGGGTGGCTATTGATGTTGGTACTGTAGTACAAAAACGACAACTAAACTATTTGATAGTACTAAAAATATTTCCATCTCGCTTATACAGTACGGCCGTAAGAAGGAGGGCAGTACGCTTAGTTAAGTGTCATTTAGTTTAACGCCAACAGAATTAAAACCATTGACTAGTGATACAAACTATACTAAAATATAAGTAAAGTTTCGTCAACAATTTATCTTAAAAGCTTACTGAAACGGAATATAAATCGGGATGGTAATAGGTCGTAGGAATTTCTGTAATGAAAATGTTATATAGGTACGCACCCGAGAGATGCTAGGATAAGTCTGCTAAGATAACTCCGCTTTTATTCTCGTCTCATCTCATCATGTAAGTACATTTAGTTGGAAAACTTTTAATTTGAATTGTAGATAGTGATTAACTACCTGTCAGGCTGTCTCATCTCTTTGCATAATTAAATTAAAGGTATTCGCGCGTGAAATTTATTTCCTATTTATAATATGTAAGAATATTTCATCTTATTTAGTAAGAAAAACACATGCTTGTGTACAATATAAATATGATGAAAAGGTTCGTACGTTTGTAGAGTAGGTATAATAAATACTTTAAACGGTTTCAACATTGGACAAGGTTACATTTCGTTTACTAAGGTAAATATGCTTTGTCCAATATTTACTAACGACTGATGATTTAGGAAGACACAGACAGTTATTTAATTAATTAAAATCCTAACTCTTTCCAGGTAGTCAGGCAAAAGTTAAAGCATGTTTTGAACTCGCCTTGTTACTACGGAACTCTGAAATTGTATGTAAAAGAGAATAATCGAAATATTATCGTACTTTATACTCGTTCTGGGACAGCTCTCAAAAATATTGCTATTTTCATTCAGAAATACCTTCAATGTTATAAGAGTGAGTGAATATTTTTATTAAAAGTTGCCTTGAAACTACACCTGTATTACTACTACTACTACTACAGCCCTTTTAACGTCCCACTGCTGGGCACGGGCCTCCCCTATATGCGAGGGGGATTCAGGCCATAGTCCACCACGCTGGCCCAGTGCGGATTGGCAGACTTCACACATCTATCGAGAACTAGACAAGTTCCCTCAGACGTGCAGCTTTCCTCACGATGTTTTCCTTCACCGTTTCATAGCAAGTGATAATCTCGGATGAAAATGAGATTCGCACATAAATCTTACACACTTTGTTTTGCAAGGCGTGCGTTCGACCACTCGGCTACCACTGCTTTTATATATTTCCTATTTGGCAGTAAAAAATTGTAGTCCTTTTTTCCTTATATCAATGTTCGTATAGATTTAAATGACATTGTTCGAACAATGTCATAAATGACATTGTTCGTTAGGTCTTAACTTTATCTATTAGTCCTCATTGAATTTCAACTGTCTTTAAAAGCAACAATTCATAATAGTCTTCAGAATTTGCGTTTTCAGTTTTCGAAACTGTTCTTATAATTTATAAATATTTTTTGCCAGCGTTCCCACGCATAAAAACATGACGCAAAGGTATGAAAGTACACTTGGAATGACAAATATCTGTTCAGGAAACTTTCAGTACTGAAATGGGCCGTTGATCAGCTGCGTCCGTGACCCAGTGGGGAGGGAGAGGGGGGTAGCAGGAGAATTAATAGCCGTCCTGTCGCGTAATGTAACGTTAGTCGCGTAATGTTAGGTAATGTTACTGAAAAAAAAAAACAATTCGGAGCTTGTCCTACAGTTGGGAATTTTTAATTTTGGTACACTGAGTGAGATCCTATACGTATAAATGCTCTACGCTGGTCTTTATTCAAATTACGTTGATAGAATTGCTTTTGGCTTGTTATAAGATTCCTATAAATAAAGTTAAATTATTCTCCCGATATCTGATACGGCTCGTTTCTCAATAAAAATCGTTGCTTTTATCAATAACGAATCGATTTTGTAGGAACCCAGTATAAAGGAAATATGCTCTATGGTTTACTATATTAAATTGTATGTGTGCCGCTATCAATTCAAATAATACGGTTCTTCTTAATCTAATAATCTATTTGGAAGTTGGACAAAATAAGTAAATCGAGTTTCTATTTAGTACAACGCGTCTGTTAAACTCGTAAATCACAGATATCTTTTATAGATTGACATGTTTTCACCAGGTTTGACTGATAAGATGTTGATGTCTCGTTCTGCAGGTGAACTGGTTTATATTGCATTTGTAAGAATGGAAATTTATACACAGGTGCGCTGATTGCGCAATTAGGTATTAGCTATATTCATACATCTAATCGGCGGTGAAGGTGAGATGCCTACAATACACAAATACACCTAGAAGCTATACTTACATGAATTCTGTATAGGAATAAGAATACGATATTATAAAAAAGTTATATTTGTAGTTTTAAAAAGAATTAAGAGGGTTACGATTAAATTTGTGTTCAGCAAACCGATATACAATACATAATCACTCCTGTAGTCCCCGAAGGGATAATGAGAGGTACACTGCAGTATTGTGATGAAGTGAGTATTTTTAAAGTGCGTTATCGTTTTTACGTGATACTAAACCTTTTAGACAAAAGATATTCCTGATGCATGTTGGGATTGGACCTACGAGTGTTTGGGCTTCATTTGAAATAGCTCCTGCTTCCCGCCACACATTCCCACCACTGTAACTCTTGTAAGCCAGGATCGACAGCGGTGTCCATTGAAGACACCGAGGTTTGACCCTCGGCGAGTCCCGGGGAAAAGCTAAATTGTCTTGGAACCCGCACGAAATAACTCCTGCTTCACACGGCTCCCTCCAAACTTGTTAGTTGATTGGTTACGTCCGTGACTCAGCGGAGCGACGGAAATTATCCTGAACTCCGGAACTACGAATAAAGATCTATATGAAACAATTTCGTTCTTGTTTTTGCTTATAGGTAATGTACCTGCATAATTATTTTTCAGGATGTTTTCATATCTTGATTATAAATTATATAGGTAGGTAGAGTATTTACTACGAATTATGGAAATTTCTGTACCTAACCATTTCGGATTTTGAACATATCCATAATTGCTTTCTATTTAAGCAGAAACGTTTCGAATCATTTCTGTTAAATGATTATCTATTTAGACTGTCGTTTTGCTCTTTAAATCCAATCTTTAATTAAAATCAGAATTCTGAGATTCATACATCATATCGATGTGATAATGGATACGTTAACCAAAATGGCAGATACTTGCTAAAAAGCAGCTTGTCTGAATTATCTTAAGGTCTAAATGCGGTTGTCAGGAAATCCTAAGGTATCAGTAAACATTAACCCCTAAATTTATAGATATTTAATTCCATCTACTAACCAGCTACAAAGGCTTTTGTTCAGTACAAAAAGCTCTACAAAGCCACTGTAAATTAATCGTTACTTTAAAAAAAATTAGGGTTCAAATTGATTCCTTTCTTTACAGATCAATACACATTGGATAGTGAGTACATAAAACGGTACTTGGGCGAGCTGACGCCGATGCAGGAGTCCCGGCTGCTGCAGCTCAGGAAGTGGATCGCTGATTTGCAGAAGGGCAAAGTGAGGACAAAAGTCGATAATAAACACAAGTCAATTTAGACAAAGTCGGCAGGAATACAGGTCGTTAACTCTAAAAATCGGTTTATCGTGATATCGTATCGACTCATGACGTAATAATGAATAGCAGAAGGAACATCAGTAAAAGTGATTTGACTGAGAGAAGAATTAGACACAGAAAATGTCACGATTCATTGATTATCGACTTTTGGAGTTGGCAAATTTTTTTTTTCAATTTTATTCATTTTTGGTTAATAGTGCAACACTACCGTAAACTGCACAGTACAAACAAATACCCTTTAATTTAGAGAGTACGATACCTTTTGGTATGAATCGATGCTATCCTCTAGGTTCCAAGCGACACAACTCTGCTCCGATTCCTCCGAGCTCGCGACTTCAACGTGGAAAAAGCTCGCGAGATGCTCTCCCAGTCCCTGCTCTGGCGCAAGAAGCACCAGGTGGACAGGATCCTGTCGGAGTACGAGACGCCAGATGTCGTCAAGCAGTACTTCCCAGGAGGCTGGCATCACCATGACAAGGGTAGGTTCTAATGATCAATGTTCCTGAAATCTGTATCTACCAGGTAACCCTTAAAATTTTGATTCTATAGCTGATATTCTGAACGAATATCAGAAATATCTTAATAATGTTTTTAATACAATAGGTACAGTACCTATGTGTACTCACGAAAAATTAAATAATTTCCTATGAATACACCACAAAAGTCTTACAAAACGTCTTACAAAACGTAGTTGGAAATCAGGGAAATTTGTCAGGTAGAAGGAATGATAGGTCCATAGAGTCAATGCATTCAATGAACATAACTGTATACTGCTGGATAACTTATAATGAAGATGTTGTATTGTCCGTAGACGGACGTCCGCTGTACATACTTAGACTTGGACAAATGGACGTGAAGGGATTGCTTAAGTCTATCGGGGAAGACGGCCTCTTGAAGTTGGTGAGTAGTCACAAGTATTTAATGATTATTCGATATTGTTCACAAAAAAATAGAATTACTAGCACTTTGAGGTTACCCCACTACTGGTAATCGCTTTCGAGTGGATTCATGCCAATAGTTGAAAGGTTGGAATCAAACAAATGGGAGTAGACGCACCTTATACTAGCTTCCTAAGCGTAATGGCAAAATTTGTGTCTAATATTAGATACATGAAATACATCATCACGCCTGTATTCCCCGAAGGGGTAGGCAGAGGTGCACTGCAGTGCGCCCACACTTCGCCAATGTATTTTGGTCCCAATGTAATAGGGGGCGAGCCTATTGCCATTATACCGGGCACATGCCCCCTCAATACGAGGGAGATTTGGGCCATAGTCCACCACGCTGGCCCAGTGCGGGTTGGTGAACTTCACACGCTATAGAAAGCTATAGACGTGCAGGTTTCCTCACGATGTTTACCTTCACCGTTCAGCAAGTGGTAATCATTGTTGAAAATGATATTCGCACATGAAAATTATCTCAGAGGTGCGGGCCTGGGATTTGAACTTGCACCCCTTACGTTCAAGGTGGGCGTTCTTGCCCGCGAGGCTACCACTGCTTTTTTTTTTCTAATATTAGACTGCGTGAGTATAATTCTTCTCTAGTATTGAGGCAAAGTATTGAGGCCAGAATTGTATTGCAGACACTTCACGTCTGCGAGGAAGGTCTGAAACTTCTGGAAGAGGCGACCCGGTCGTCGGAGCGGGCGGTGCGCGCGTGGAGCCTGCTGGTGGACCTGGACGGGCTGAACATGCGGCATCTGTGGCGGCCCGGCGTTCGAGCGCTGCTGCGCGTCATTCAGGTCGTGGAGGCCAACTACCCGGAGACCATGGGCCGCGTGCTCATCGTGCGCGCGCCCAGGGTCTTCCCCATACTCTGGACTATCGTTAGCACCTTCATTGGTGAGTATTCCACACTCACCTGTTTACGCCACCTGTACACGCCTGTTTTCACTAAAACTAGGAGACGCCTTAACGCGATGCCTAAATATATATAGAATGCAACTGCCAACTGCATCATATTGGTCAAAACTGACAACAGTTGTCCAAATAATGGTGACTAGCTATACCTGGACTAATCGATAACAAATTATTAGAACTGCTACCTATAGGTACTTCTTACACGTTCCCTCGGTAAAAACTTAAATATACAGTGTCAGACATTATGTTGATGGCTTATTGTTTAGTTTTTCTATTTAGGTTTTCCATGCCAAAAGTACCAACATTTTTTTTAATGAAATAATGTATTTAACGTTGAAAATATATCATCAAACGAACCAAAAAAGGCGACGACGTGGACTAAATAACATTATGTGACTGGTATCGTACTTGCAATCTCGTAATTAACTAACTGGTAATCTTTTTAATAAATATATTTCTTCTGTACGTGTGTATGTCACTAAACTCCTCCTAAACGGTTGGACCGATTTGAATGATTTTTTTTGTATGCATTTGGGTGGCGCCCTGGATGGTTTAGATTTGCAATTGGACCCGTTAGGTGGCGCTGCTTTCGTATGTCACTAATTTTAAGGCGGTACGAAGTTTGCCCGGTCAGCTATAGTATATTTTTGTCTGACAGATGAGAACACGCGCAGCAAATTCTTGTTCTACGGCGGCAAGGACTATCTGCAGCCGGGTGGCCTCCTCGACTATATACCCAAGGACTTGATCCCCGACTTCCTCGGCGGGCCGTGCAAGGTGAGACGCATTACCGTTAACTATTTGTTTTCTTTAATCGGTCTGTATGTAGCTTGTGAGCCAAGACTAGACTTAGGTCACGAAATATTTTGTCTCTTTCTCGCTTATGAAATTAAACAGAGAGAGTGCTAACTCCACAGGTTCTGGTTATAAAATGTGATGTTATCACAACTAAGCTAAATGCTTCAGCTAGGAGGGAACTGTGTAGCTTATTAGCAAGCGTGGTATCGTACCCGGAACCTCTCGGTACAGGGATGGATCGTTGCAACCCAAGAATTATCTTCTACATACCTTCTTATCTAATCATGTTTAGACGACGGCTGGTTTGTTGGTACGAGTGTAGGTCACTGGTGTGTGGGTTCGATTCCCGTCACCGGCAAATTTTGGAAACGGCCTTTTCGGAATATGCCTGACTCGCCGTCAGTCAATCGTACAAGCGTTGCTTATAACAATTGTGGAGACAGGGGATCTACCACTCACCCTCGGGATTCTCAGTTTCCCAAATTATAATCAAACCAACAAGACAGTCAAGAGTCAGTATGTCATAAGTCATGGACCCAAACAATGAGCAATCCTCCGCAGAACAATCGAATCTAAATAAATTAATAGTAAAAAAAAAACTTTTTAAAAACAAGCTTTTATTTAATTGCACTAAGTTTTCGTGTTCTACTCAGCAAGCTCTTTCATTTGATACCCATACTGTGGTAGTGGAGGAAAAATAACTATTCCGCCATCTTAGATGATCCGCCACATTGGAATTAGATTGACGTCACATAGCTAAGCATGCATTGAAATCCACAATAGGCGTGTATACCGAATTTCAGCTTAATCAGTTAAAGATAACTGATATAAAATTCAGTTGCAAGATTCCACCCGGACATACATTGCAAGTTAATATAAAGCTTGTAAAAAATATTGGAGAGCGTAAGAATCAGATAAGCATTGCTTAGTATAGATAGGTATTGTTTGATTATTATTTTTATGTTATTATTAAAATGTAAATTTTTCACAACCGCGGCCAGACGGACATAATAGAGGCGGCATTATATGTGCCGCAACAGTTTTACGATTATGTACGCAACGTGAGATATAAACACATAAGTACCTCTATAAAATATTCAGTACACGCGCACTCAACAATTGTGCGTCCTAAACTGTTTAGTACACTTTTACTAGTCGAGCTAGTCTCATGGACACGTCACACTATATGTTACCGAAGCTATAATCACAAAAGTCAACCTTATATTGTATATAAATAAAGACTATATTTGTTTTATTACATGTCACAATGTTCGTTGATCACATTATTTATCGCAAAAGTTTGTCCTATTCGCTCGTATATTTATGTGCTACACCATGCCTATTAAATGTTTTTTTTTTTATCTTCTGCGTTATGATATTAAAAAGTATACCTTAATGTGTTAAGAAGACTTCAAAAAATGTTGTTAGATTAAAATTGGTCTCTCTTTTTCTTTTTTTACGAAATGAATAAATTAATGATGATAATTTATGGAATAAAATGAGAAATGGCTCCACCTGCGTTTAGCGAGTATTTCAGCCAGTGTCAAGTAATTGGTCTCATTGTAGCCATGGCCGTCTATTCATATATGTCTTGACATAGACAATCGGACGTACGTAGATGTCATAGTCACACACAAAAAGTTAGAATAAGAATAACACGATTCCTCTACGTTTCGTGGAAGAAGAATAAATAGACTGCAGTGATTATAACTATCAATGTGAAGCTAATCGAAAGTTTATTAGAAGTGGGTTACTGAAAAATAAATGCAAAACCAATGCGATGACAATAATGCCCAGATCATAGAGTATCTAGAGTACCCTTAACGACTGTTCGTATGGCTCTGCGGTGATTTTCCGCAAATTTTGTTATCTCATGTACCCTGTAGTATACGGCAACTATATGGGAAAACAAAGATGGCGGAGTCAGCAGCGCGGGATCGAAATGCCATCTCCGTTATAATATCTCCATGGCCATCTACATTTTTATTTCTGTTTATTTATTAATTACCCTGCAAAACACAGATCTAATGTGTTTTCAAGTGGAAATTTAACTGTGTAAAATGGTTTTTTTACATAGCCTTTTTCAATGGATGACACTAGCTATAAAATTGGTAGGCTGTTTTCTGTTTTTATAATTGTAATGAAGTATAAAAACGAAGTACTAATGCCTATGGTATGTATCCATAGAGCTTTGTCCACGAAGGTGGATTGGTGCCGAAGAGTTTGTACGTGAGTGGCGCGTTCACCGAGAGAGATGGAGACCCGCTGAGCGAAGACAGCATCTACAGATCTGTCGGCTTGGCTAAGGGACAGGTAAATTAATTATATTTATCAATGTTCCATTTAATATTTAATCTTATTTCTAATTTAAAAGGGTTGCATTTTCAAAAAACCCCTTCTTGCCACCTAATACACTAAATGGAAAAGTAGACTCTGTATTTAGTTAAAAAAATACTTATTTGATCTGCACAACATTCAATTTACTTTGATTTTTTCGCCGGCTCTTCTCAGTGAAATTAGAACTGTCTACATCAGCGGACGGCAACTTTTAAACAGACAATGATCGCACAGTAGCAAAATAAATCTTAAGCAAACCGAAGAAGGTACATTTTGTAATAGCAATCATGTTGATCAGGTGCACGAGGTGATAGTGGTGAACCGCGACCCGCAGAGCGTGTTGACCTGGGACTTCGACGTGCTGCGTCACGACATCGCCTTCACCGTGTTCCGCAGCGAACACGAGCTCTGCCACCCGCCCGCCGACTCCACAGGTTAGAACTTAGCACCACTAGAGGCGTATGCTTCTCTTAGGAAAATATGCCACCTCTAGGGGCATATGCTTGCTCAAGGGGCATATGCTTCCTTTAGGAAAATATGCCACCACTAGGGACATATGCCTGCTCAAGGGGCATATGCTTCCTTTAAGAAAATATGCCACCTCTAGGGGCATATGCTTCCTCAAGGGGCGTATGCTTCCTCAAGGGGCATATGATTCCTTTAGGAAAATATGCTAACTCTAGCTAGGGGCGTATGCTTAATCAAGAGGCCTATGCTTCCTTTAGGGTTATATGGTTTCTCTAGGAGCATAATATATGCCTTTTCTAAGGGCTAAAGGTGAGTGTTGGTTGTTATTTACAGGGCCACCAGCCCTTACCGCGTGGTTTAATTCATGTTAAATAAACATACACATTATGTGCAAATATGTGTTATGCTCGTATTAAATTGGACATGCTCTAATCACTTAATCATTTTTATCTATGATTTATTTCATACCAACTACCATCAACTTTTAAAGATTATTTTTCATCCGTTTTATTCATCACATTTTTATTTTTGTTCTTTTTATTTAAACATACGTCTCTAATTAACCTTGCAGCAATGTGCGTAGGTGGCGGGGACGAGCCGCGCTCGGTGCTCGAGCAGAAGGGGTGGCGGGAGGGCGATCATTTCCACCGGGTGGAGCCCACGCTCGTCTGCCACGACGGGGAGAGCATACAGGTGAGGCTCTACTACTCCACGTCTACGCTCACACCACTACACCAGTGGCTCCCAAACATTGTTCTGCCATGGCCCGGTAATCTTCACACTGCCCCTTCGTAACCCACTTAACTTTTAAATCCAAACTGTTTCCATTAGGTAAAATAATACACGTTTATTGATAGTAAAAATGTTTTATTAATATTACATATTTTGGTATCGCCTATTTAGCCACTTAATTATAGGGCAAAATATGGAGCTGCTGCTTATTTTTTACCAAAGAATCCTAGTTGACGGCCCGGTACCGGGTCGCGACCCGGCCAATGGGAAACGGTGCACAAAACCAAGTCGTCGTATACATTTTAGTTTCCTCTATACATTACTTACATATTAGATATATTTATTTTATATGATTTTTTAGGGTGCCGTACCCAAAGAGTAAAACGGGAACCCTATTACTAAGACTTCGCTGTCCGTCCGTCTGTCACCGGGCTGTATCTCATGAACGGTGATAGTTGTACTGTTAAAATTTCACAGATTATGTATATAACGCTAACGCTATAACATAAAATACTAAAAAAACAGAATAAAATAAATATTTAAGGGGGCTCCCATACAACAAACGTGATTTTTTTGCTCGTTTTTATAGCTTATGGTACGGAACCCTTCATGCGCGAGTTCGACTCACACTTGGTCGGTTTTTATTGGTAACTCTTATATGTGTGTTAGAAGAAGTTTGGTGAAGTAGTGTGTCGTCGTGTGCGCAGGGCTCGCACGTGATGGTGGCGAGCGGCAGCTACGTGCTGCAGTGGCGCTGCGAGCTGCTCGACTCCGCGCACCGCGCCGCGCAGCTCATGTACTTCCACGAGACGCTCGCCAGCCACCACTACAAGTCAGTACTACACACTACTACTACTACAGCCCTTTCTAACGTCCCACTGCTGGGCACGGGCCTCCCCTCAATGCGAGAGAGATTCAGGCCATAGTCCACCACACTGGCCCAGCGCGGGTTGGCAGACTTCACACATCGAGAACTAGCCAAGTTCCCTCAGACGTGCAGGTTCCCTTCATCGTTTTATAGCAAGTGATAATCTCGGATGAAGAGTCGCACATGAAAACCAGAGGTGCCAGCCGGGGTTTGAACCTGCACACTTTGATTGCAAGGTGTGCATTCGACCACTCGGCTACCACTGCTTTTTCAAATTTACTTTACTTGATCAAAATTATAAATCAATTCCATAGTAATGTTCGATATGTGTAGTAGTACGGAAATTTAGCCCCAAATATTTACAAGAGATTTAAATAAGTTTACATACCACCTACATTAGCATTTTTAGTAGAGATGAAACGGATACTGGTTAGGCCGGATACCGGATATTCGGCAAGCTACCAGGCCGGAGCGCCGGATCTTCGGCTATCCGGCCCTTTATCGCGTTACATGAAGTTTCTTTAAGACATCTCAAATCGATCGAAATCCCGACCAATACATATGCTGGTCAGTTAATTTGCATCAGTACCCGCAGTTATCAAGGTTTGCTAGAATTTATATTTCAGCACCTGGCAGTAGCGTATACAGCGAAAGGCTATTTTCAGAAGCTGATCTGGTATACGAAGCCTAGCGGAGTCGCCTCTCACCAGCAAATGCGAAAAAAAATTTTATTCATCCACCACAATTTGCCAATTGTTAATTTTGAGTACCAATCTAATTAACTAAAACAAATATTTTTGACGTGACGATTTTAAAAATAAACGGTGTCCATAACCTATTGTGGTATGATTTGCCTTGTATAAAATAATAAGATTTTTGTTAAATTTTACTATCCGGTATCCGGCCGGATACTGAATAACTATCCGGTATCCGGCCGGATAGTGAAAACAAGGCTGGATAGGCCTGATACCGGATATCCGTTTCTCTCTCATTTTTAGTATAAAAATGTTTTACAAAACCAGAAGATAGTCGAGAAGAACATATTGTACTATGCGATTCAAATAAGAATAGGAATGACAATAACCTCTATCTGTCAAATGTCACTTGAATAGTATGGTTTGCAAAAAACTTATTTTCATATCAATAATAGTCTTACATAAATTTAAAGAAAAAGGTTAAATTAGTAGTAAATTTTCTTAATATAATATTAAATATTGAAAGTCGTTTTTTAAAACCGTACCATAACTTTTTTATTTTCATTTTGGCGCAAAGGCCCAGAAGTCATGCCAAAATTATTAAAGAAAATAAGGACGCCAGTCGCCAGTTTGTCGTTGTTAGTGTGCTTCGTCGTGCGGACAGAGTGCATTTTTCAGTCAACCTTTGCAAATATTTTGTTTTGCTCACCCTACCTAGCTGGTTAGAATTGACAGCTATGACGTCACAATATGACGCAAAGTCGATCCTATTCTCATTTGAATCGCATAGTATAAGTATTTTATGTGATCGGTATATCTGGTTCCGCAGAGGGTCGATGTCGAGCCTGCAGTCCGGCACGAGCGGGTTCTCGTGCCTGAGCGGCAAGTCCGGCGCCAGCTCGTGTCCGTCGCGGTGATGCGAGCCGCGCGCGCGCGCGTCCGAGCCGCCAGACCCACCCCACCACTGAGCACGCGCCCTGCTCGGTACTCAACCGACCTTGGTACATCACTCATCTTTCTGACAAACACAGATTTAGACGAAGCTATAATTATATGCTTTATTATCATTGAGGCCTTACCAGCCCCCTTATAGTATTGTTGATTTATGTTAAATGTCATATTATGACAGATTATGTACTAAATTTACTGTAAAAATATTGGTGCCAGGGAGGTGTGGTAAAGGGCCTGCGGGCCGATTTTCGTTTGATAGATAGACATCAGTCCCTATTCGAGATATGTCGAACCAAAACTTCAAAGTAGTCGTATTTTTACAAGCTTTATATTAGCTTGCAATGTATGTATGTCCGGGTGGAATCTTGCAAGCTGAAATGAATGAATGAACACGCTTATTTTGGATGCCAATGCATGCTTAGCTATGTGACGTCATTCTAATTCCAATATGGCGGATCATCCAAGATGGCGGAATAGTTATTTATTCTGCACTACCACAGTATGGGTATCCAATGAAAGGGCTTGCTTAGGAGAACACGAAAACTAAGGGCAATTAAATTAAAAAAGGTTGTTTTTAAAAAGTTTTTTTAACAATATTTTTTTTCTTTTGTCTCGACATATCTCTAAAAGAGATTGATGACTATCAAACGAAAATCGGGCCCCTGTATTCTCCTATACTTTAGTTTCGTCGAAAGCGAAATGTTAGTTAAATTATTGGCTATCGATCGATCATCTCTTTCTCAAATTATACAATGGTACCGATTCTGTTGGTACCCAACTATGAAATACTATGCTAAGCGTATTTTCGTCCTTCTTACAGTCGTAAGGTAGGAGTAATACGGGAATACTTTTAGTAGTGTCAAATATACTTTAGTTGTAGTGTGTGCAACAGAAGCATAGGGTAAAACCCCCAGCTATTGGCACCTTATGTGCCTACTCGGAGAAATTCAGTCACCAAAACGATCTATGACCCGTTATTTCGCTAAGAAGGATATCAGATTTTTGAATTTTTGTTTGTTTTTCACTCATTTTTGAATTTTTTACATTTGTCAATTTTTTTCCGATTACCCGGTTACTGGCACAAGTACCGGTCCTTAAGAAAATGCGTAAAAAAGGGCTATTTTAGTGTATGTCTCAAACAAACTTAAAGTTGGTTCTAATTAAGTCTGAGTTTAAGGTTAAAGTTAAGGGTTTTAGATTAAAAAATGTACAATCTTTCCATTTTTGACATAAAATCAGGGGTTAAAGTCATGGTTTTCTTGTTATTTTAACGTAAAGTCATGGGTGCCAATAAGTGGGGGATGCCAACAGTGGGTATGGTTACCCTACATTGAATTAATTAAAGGGATAAATAAAACAAAATTATTTTAATATAAGATAATTTTATTGTAATAGAAAATTTAATACTTCTTAAAGAATTTGCAACTTGTAGTAATTGAAATAGAACATATATTCGATTGACAGTGATTCTCCGCCTACTATTTACTTTTCTTTGCCCATAAATGCTTCGGTCTTTTAAAATGTATTGAAGGGTACAGGCAAATAACAGGGAATGTCACTATGGTTTTTTTTTTCAAATTTCGTGTAAGGTATTTTGAATTATAATCATTAGAATTTAAAAAAGTTAACAGATGGCGCTAAAAACTTTAGAATTGTAAGAATAGTTGAAATTTCAAATTGGTTTTTCTCAAAATTCATATATTAGGATATTCCCTGTCATTTGCCTGTATCCTTCAATTATAACAGTGCCGTAATGTGCGCGAGTCTATCCGTTTATCTGAACACGCCATCACGCCGCACTGTGACGAATAGTCATATACATGTTTGTAGCAGCTCAAGAAGCGTTTTTATGAAATTCAATCGTATTGAAACCTGAATATAATCTGTTTTACAAAAAGTCACTGAAAGAATATTGATTCATTAATATGCAGCATATGGATATTTATGAAATGCAACCATTTGAAAACGATATTAAGGTATATTTTTCAGTAAGTAGCAAAATGAAGATTGTATTTATTGTTAATAGTGAAATGTATGTTAGTATCACACGTAAATGTTCATTTTATTTTAATTATAATACTTAAAATGGAAGCCATATCAACAGACAGAGCTTTTAACTGTCTTCAGTTCGTTTCAGAGTCACAGACCTTCAAGTATTTGTCACAAATATAGTGAACCCTATAAACTATTAATAATAGCTACTATTATTAGTAGTTTACCTTTTTTAAGTGATGTTCTGTGAATAGTCACATACTTAAAAAAGGTCGCATAGGACTCAAGGTAAGTAGAAGTTAATAAAATTGAAGGCGAATAAAAATTTGAAAAATCATTTTCGAATTTTGATAAAAACAAATACCATTCAATTGGATACCCAATACTATTTTTTATTCATGTAAACCTATACAGGCTCTTATGAATAATCTTCTTCTTATTCTTAAGAGCTAGGCTCTTGTCGGTGGAGTTTTTTCCATTCATCCCTGTTTTCTGCTTTCCTTTTTACCTCCTGGTATGTTTTGGCATTTATTTTAACTTTTACTTGGTCAAAGTAACTTCTCCTTGATCTTCCTCTTCCTCTGCTGCCTTCCAACTTTCCCTCTATTATTTTCTTAATTAGTGCGTCATGTCTTATTAAATGTCCAATCATTCTCCCCCTTCTATTTTCTACACAGTTTAATAGGTTTCTCCGTTCTCCTACTCTATAACCAATCAATTTTCAATTGAATAATCAATCAATAATAATAATAGTATCTCTACCACCCATTCGGAATGCATTTCCTATGGAGAAGAATGGGCAAGAAACTCCATGGTTGCTTTTTTAAATCTTTTTCCATGCTTATGTTGAAATATCATTTTTGGTTTCTGAAACATTCTATATTATAATCTGTGGTGTATATGGCGATATTAACTTGAATAATCTACGTGTGATAGCCGTAATGTGTGTGTTATAGCCAAAATAAATGTTGCTCAGGGTTGTAAATAAACTATTTTAAACATTGTGTCCGGTACAAATTGGATAAGGAAGGAAAAGCGATCTTAAGTCCGGGGCATAAGGTCTGGTAGCCATTAGACACATCTTGAAATGATATAACATCTTTAATTTACGAAATGAGCCAATTATTTCAATCACATAATTCGACGGTTAAGAATCAATAATGTCTATCTAATTTTTTAGCGTTTTCTACTTTTTGTCAATGGATATAAAGTCCAATTTGGCATAGTTGTTTGTCAAGCTGTTATCTCAATATTTACATATTTCCTAAGTTATTTTTCTTAGCAATACCACCTATATTAATAAAATATCACATAGGTGATGTTAGGAACGCGTCAATTTTTAAAGTTGACTTTTGTGAGATAGACACTATTGATTCTTTTGTTTTATATAAAATGAATAATGTATGATATCATACAAAAAACATACGGGTCGAATTGAGAACCTCCTCCTTTTTGAAGTCGGTTAAAAATGGCGTCCTGAACATTTTTAATTCGATTCAATGTATTTCTAATGAGTGTTTGGCACAGCTTTTGTTCATACCATAACGAACTGTATTAATTCATCGAGAAAGCTTATTTTACAACGAAATGTCATCGATGAAGCGTTTGATGTTCGTGAATTTAGACACGTGGTCGCGTTGCTTTTACCACGGAAATGTAATCTTTATGTATATTCATACATAGTTCGTTTTGTTATTAGCAAATAAGTGAGCCGGTTGACGCGCTATATGCCTAGGAGGTAATATATTGTTGTTTTTTTTCCTTTGTCAATGTGTATGTAACTTAATATACGCGTATATCAAGCCGTTTACCGTATCCGTATCGCCATGACGAAATAAATTGAATCATCTGCCTAAAATTTGATACAGAGCTCGATACGATACGGTTATACGATACGGCATGCGATACGTATCGTACACTTCGTTTGATGACCGATAATATAATAAATTAATTTAAGTATTCTATGAACTCCGGACTTGAGATTGCAAACGCGATTCTCACTCGGCGATGTATTTAACATTTTTAAAAGAGAAGATATAAAAATATACGGTTTGGGTAATGAAGAAAGGAGTAAATACCAGTAGGCTTAACATGACTGCGTAGACATAAGCTTTGTCTCTTTTAACTGTCAGATTTGTAGAGAAAATGACGTCATGTACAAAAAGCTCGAAGTGACGTAATTTCCTCGGCAAATCTGACAGTTGAAAGAGATAAAACTTATGTCTACGCAGTCATGCTACGCCTACTGGACACACTGGCTTCATGACGCGCGCTTCAAAATATATGCATATGCCAAAACGAGTTCTATGCTTATATACATAAAGATTGAATTTCTTTGGAAGCAAGGCGATCACTGCAGAAAACGCTAGCGCAGTCAATGACATTTCGTTTAATAATGATCTTCTTCTGTGAGTCAATTAAGTTCGTTTTGGCTTGGCAAAAAAATTAGGGTTGTTACATTAATTAATGTAACAACCCTCATTTTTAAGCTTTAATTACGTTTCATTAAATCTACCGTAAAGTACCGTCCCCAATTGAGAATCGCGTTTTATATATTACGTAGAAGAAGCGTAAGGGCAGTAACTCAATATTTGAGAGTAGCGTTCGTAGTGTTGCCGTCGTAATAGAAATGAATCGCGCGTATTTTTTCATTAAACATTGTAAATGTGTACATAGCTTTAATCAAAATACATTTGGTCGCTTAGAAAAAAAGTTAAAAGTATATCCATTTTAAAATGTCTGTTAGATTTGACAACTATATTTGAGAGTGAAACTGAGATTAGCTTACAAATATTTTTTTCAGTTTGTTACTATTGATGGCAAAGTGTGAAAATTTTATCTTAACTAAAGACATATCGGCAGGTAAACGGCGAAGTGACTCAAGCGCCATGTTGGGCCATATTGACTTATACAGGGTGTATCAGAAGTCCGAAATAATACTTTGGGTACATATACGGTAGCTCATATGTGGATACTTAGTGAAGACAGTTTATACCCAACCATCATAGTTTCTGAGTTATAGACCTTTGAGTATTTGTCACAGGTATCGTGTTCTGGCCTTTGGGTACATCCATAACCCTATTCAGCAGTGTGAGGGGTGACTACCAATATTCACAAAACAGAACATGAAAATTTTACATAGGACTCGAGATATAACGAGTTATAGAAATTCACGAAGAATAAAAGTTGGAAAAACATGGTCGAATTTCAATAAAATTTCATACCATTCAGTTGTATACCCGATACTGATTCAAACGTCAAAGTATTATTTCGGACTTCTGAAAAACCCTGTATATCGTTAGAATCAGCGATTTATTCTCCGTCTTTTGAGCTCGGTTTCGTTCAGTTACCAACATGGCGCTTGAGTCAATTCGCCTTTTAGCCATCGATAAGTCCGGGTACTCTAGTAGATGCCTTAATACTTAGGCATCAAGTTTAGGTGTATCCTAGTGTTAATTACGGGCAATAGCATAATTTTGCTGATCTGGCATCAAACTATATTAAGTGTATTGCCGTCCTTCTCACGGCTGTAATGTATAAGCAAGACAGCAATATTTTTTAGTCCTGTAAAACTAAGTTTAGTCGTTAGTGCCAATAGTAATAGCACCAATGTGTAACAGAGACACTGACAGAGTGAGACAAATATTACGAGTGACGTAGTAAGTTTAGCTGCATCTCTCTCAGCCGGACATCGCAATCTTAAACTTTTTTAAGCAATTTAGTTAACTATCGTCCTTGTCATGTATTAGAGAAACAACAAGGATAGTATTATAAAGCCTTCACAATTACATTAGGGCGTGAAGATGAGCTCGTCGAATATTTTGTCGATAACAAAACTAACTGTATTGCAACAAAAAGTTAATTCTTCCAAGAAATGACAAAAGCGTAAGCGAATTTGGACGTGTGTTGACGTGGCTTTTAGCAATTTAATCTTTATTTATATTGACACAAAGTTAATTTTAGTAATGGCAAAAATTTCGACGCCCCAAGGTACCCGGAGTAAGTCTGTTTGCATGAAGAGTCGACCATAGATGTAATTTAAATATTTACTAATCAACGTATCTTCGTGGTGGTTATGTTGTAAGGTAGCAATGTATAGGTGTGTAGTTTAATAATACGATGCAATTCTAATCTAGAACAAGTCGTATTTAGTCTTTGAGATCGAATAGTTAATGTTATTTGTATTTGATTCCACCAATATTCTGCATATTCCCGTATAGTATTTTTTATATACCTATACAAATATTTATTTCATTATATATTCTACCGTTTGTTCAATGTTTTTGAAACAATGAGCAGCGTCTTATTTTTATATTATTTGTTACAGAAAAAAAAGCTCCCCTTGTATTGACGCCACCGAAAGTTAACTTTGTTCATCCCTAGCACAAACATTTAATTAGGAGAGGTTGGCTTACTAGTGATGTGATAACTACACATTATTATTTATATATTAACCTAACGTAACATTTTTAAATACATTAAATATTTAAAAAGGTTACCCACTATGGACGATTGCTTGATCTACTAGTCTGGTTCAATTCCCGCCAGTAGCAAATTCCGTAAATTGCCTTTTCGGAATTTGCGCTGGTCTGGCTGGCTGGTGTAATTGGGATTTCCCCCAGTCAATTGTATGGTATCCCACAGTACATGTATTGTTTAGATTGGGGTTATCAAAAATCAAAATCATTTTTTATTGTTCGTGTAGGCCAAAAAGCACTTACAAATAGACGGATTCTACCACCCCGGTTCAGAATGCTGCTTCTACTGAGAAGAGTCGCTAAGAAACTCAATGGTTACTCTTTTCAAAAGATAAATAGTAAGGATTGCGAATAATACAGTATGTTTTATTGTACGTACCTCGTAAATAAAAACCGCTTCGAAATTTTCAATTGCAACTAACAAACTACTTGGTAACCTAATCGTTATCGCATAATGCACCATACGCGGTTGTAACAAGTTTTAATTTGCATTACAAGAATAGTTATCGTTCTAATCAATTATTTTCCAATTAATGTTTGTGTAGAGCTTATTGTGGCGATACTACTGTGTCGGTGGTGAAAATAAAAATAACAGTTATAATCAACGCTATTTTGTCTAGTTTAGTCGAGTTATTCGACTAATTATACAATTTAATACTATGTGTGGATAAACTAGCCAAAATTGACAGCTAAGTTTTAATTTTACAATGCAGTATTTGTACATTTAATTTATTTTTTATTAATAATACTTACCGGAATTGTCACAATGCAAATTAATATCGGTACATAAACTTAACAGTTTACTGTAACATCCCTAAAGTGTGAGTGAAAAGCCAATATAGTATATATTATAGCGAATTTAGTTGCAGTTATTATGTCAATATTTACTTATTATATACAGTACAGGGTTATATTATAATTTTATTAGGTTTATATATCAGGCACAATAATTCCTAATACTTTGTATCAAAATGGTCTTATTGATCTGATTATTACATTTATTTTATTAGTAAATATATTTGGAAACTGTTTTAATTTAAAAGTCTTATGAATCCGGAATCGATGTATGCAATTATTATCGAGATGTCTTATTGATTCTACTTTTATTCGATATTCAAAATCAACTATGCTTTTATTAATGGAATTCTTAAGTGTTGTGAACGAGCAATTTAATTCTTAGTTGATAAGTCACGAAAATATTACCTACTTATATAATTAATTAGATAAATGATAAATAAATAAGTGCGAAATTGATCCTATTGAAGTGTTATTTATTTAAGAACAATAAAAAAGTAATGTTAGTAGAATTTATTGATTATTGAAAATAAAAATCTATAGTAATTTATTCGACGTTATTTTTATTTCTTATTGCTTAGCGTTTTCTATTTCAGATTACATCACTATAAATCACAGATTACTACTACTATACCTACTCAATAAATCCTCGTAAAAGCTGGAAGCTTGTTATCGAACGATAACCTCATTTCGCAATGGATATGGAAGTGAAACGAAACGTAACTTTGCTGTTTTCGCGGCATTTTTTCGAGCATAACCTAAAAACCGCCACCTTTAAGTCAAAGAGCGCGCGTCGAATTTTTTGCCAATATCAAAACGAGCTTTATTCACTCATAGAAAAAGATAAATTTTCAACAAAATAACGAAGAAAGCGCGAGCGAATTTTGACGCGTACGGTGTGACTTTTACCACAGAAATTTAAGGTATGTATACTGAGACAGAGTTCGTTTAGGTATTGGAAAAGTTTTGACCCCTCAGTGTGTGTGGGGCTTTATAAACTTCATTATATATTTATAAAACATTTATTGAATTTGCCCTTGCTATTAATTACTTGACCATTGGCGCACTACTACTACTACAGCCCTTTTAACGTCCCACTGCTGGGCACGGGCCTCCCCTCAATGCAAGGGGGATTCGGGCCACAGTCCACCACGCTGGCCCAGTGCGGGTTGGCAGACATCACACATCTATCGAAAACTAGTCAAGTTCCCTCAGAAGTGCAGGTTTCCTCACGATGTTTTCCTTCACCGTTTCATAGCAAGTGATAATCTCGGATGAAAATGAGATTCGCGCATCCCAGAGGTGCGAGCCGGGGTTTGAACGTGCACACTTCGATTGCAAGGCGTGCGTTCGAACACACGGCTACTGCTTATTGGCGTAAATACCCGCTATTCGAGGGTACAGCTATTTTTCCAGTAAATATCAACATTTCGTAAAGATAAACCATGTAGGTACCCCTAAAATAATTTTTTTTCAGAACGGCCTACATTCTAAATTATAAGTTATTACTTTGAATTGACAATAGAAACTCGTTGCCAGATGTTTCTGTGTTACGATATTTTACAAGTTGCCAATATGTGTTCGCACACATACACCTAGCAATATTAAATATTAGTTATTGGTAGACTATCGAGTGAGATTTATTACTGAACGTATGGTTAAGTGTTGTATGAAATATTTTATAGCCCCGATAAGGAAGGCGGACAATTTTACGCCATGAGAAATTCTATAGGTATTTTTATATTGAAACCTTTTGTGTTCTAGAGAACCATGAGTTCTACAAAGGGAAACTTTAATTATTATTTGACGGGAAAAAGTAACCGCTATCGGAATTAATTAATTTACTAACATATAATGATGTCGATTTTATACAAACTACACCAAAATTAGTTAGACAGCACTAAAAAATGTTGTCATCTCGCTCACACATTACGGCCGTAAAGAGTAGACTTAGCATGACCGTGTAGACATAAGTTTTATCTTATTCAACTGTCAAATTTGTCGAGAAAATTACGTCACTTCGAGCCTTTTGTACTGGACATGCCTCGGTGTGACGTCATTTTCTCGACAAATCTGACAGTTGAAACAGATAAAACTCATGTCTACGCCGTCATGCTAAGCCTACAGAAAGGCGAAACACTTAAGGTTGTTTCGTGGCAACAGAATCGATACTAATCTCAATATACTTGTATTTTAGCCAAAATTGCAAAATTATACTTAATGTTTGAAAGGGATAAGCGATGACCGTGTAGACATAAATTTTATCTCTTTCAACTGTCAAATTCGTCGAGAAAATTACGTCACACCGAGCCATGTCCCGTACAAAAATCTCGACGTGACGTCATTTTCTCAACAAATCTGATAGTTGAAAGAGATAAAACTTATGTCTACGCGCGGTCATGCAAAGGGGGTATTATAGTTTATGTTAGAAGTGTCTATGGATAACCAAAGTGTAACTTGACATCATCAAAATATTATTGGGTCGATTCGATTACTCCGTCGTTACCTTTATAAGGATAGCCTTATAAAGGTAAACTCACATGAATTTTGTGACGTAAAAATAGAGAAGTTAAGCAATTTTATCCTTAGTAAGGCCAAACCACATATTATAAAGACTATAGGCGTCCTCTTTTAATATGCTATCACGCATGTATTCGTAAATATGGTAGGCAGGTACTTTTTCCTTCTTTGAGAGGGATTCAGGCCTGTGCGGGGTTTTAAAACTTGACACCTTAGAAAGTAAGTTTTTTTTATGGAAGAAAATATAGGTGAGTTTTAACGTGAAATTTGGTTAAAAAAATTCGCGCCAGAAAGACTTGCATAGCGACCGGCTTACCAAGTGTTGTAAGTACGTATCTACCTATTGTAAGTACAATTCCTTAGTGTCGAGTCCTTTAACGGCTAGTTAGCAGTGCGCTGTGGCCTAGTTATGATCGCTGTTTTACGAGCGCATTGTTACACACTGAGGATTTTTGAAATTGTGTCGCGATAACTCCAACACTCCCCGTGTTATAGCTTGTTTTCCGATTCCGTTTGCAAGACCTTAAGGCTATATTTACACGGTAAAGGCTGTCCGATTATATGAGTAGTTATAGCGGTAGCTGATGTACTAACAGCGGCGGAAAATGATGAATGTGAGGAAGTGTTCGCAAGGCGGGAAAAACCCAGCAGGGCGATTTTCGTGAGAAAGATATCATCTCTATTCGAGATTTGTCGAAGCGAAACGTCAAATTGGTCGTATTTTTTTTTGACATATCAGAGATGACATTGATCAAGCGAAACTTGGGGTCCTGGGCAAACTGGGGCGTCAAGGCGTCAAGTTGTCAAGCTTAAATAGAGTGTTCTACTGTAGTTTGCCTTTACTATTCTTTAAATAAGTTCATCAACTCGCAGTTAAAGGCGCTGCGCGAGCTTACCGGACCTGCGCGAGCGTTTCAAAAAGATGGATAGTCAAACCACTTCTTAATTTTACTTTTATATATCAGTTCCGTTAGCTCATCTAACTAAGCTAAAGTGCTTGTGTTAGCTTTAATAAGCAGGCTTGGGGTCGTTCCCAAAATGACTTAGTCGGCGGTCTAGTCTAACCCTCAGTGCGATCAACGACCTTCAGGACACGACACTCAACCTGGCTTGGAGTAGTTTGGGATGAGTGGGTGAAGATTTTCTTGGTGTGTATAGGTTCTGCGAACAAGATGCACGCTTCAGCAACTAGCTTGTACCCAATTGTTTTAACGTTCTACTTAGTTATAGTAAATAAATAAATAAATTAGATCATTGAGGCTTAAATAGCAGTGGTAGCCGAGTGGTCGAACGCACGCCTTGCAATCAAAGTGTGCAGGTTCAAACCGCTGCTCGCACCTCTGAGATTTACGTGCGAATCTCATTTTCATCCGAGATTATCACTTGCTATGAAACGGTGAAGGAAAACATCGTGAGGAAACCTGCACGTCTGAGGGAACTTGACTAGTTTTCGATAGATGTGTGAAGACTGCCAACCCGCACTGAGCTAGTGTGGTGGACTATGGCCCGAATCCCCCTCGCATTGAGGAGAGGCGCATGCCCAGAAGTAGGACATTAAAAAGGCTGTAGTTACTACTACTACTTTAGTAGACGCTTAATTTGTCTTTTAAAGTGACCTTTTTTCTGTTATGGGCTGAGGTCTACGATTCGTGCAAGGGATCTCCCTAGTATCTCCTAGTACTAGCCGCAGATATACTACGTTCTTATTATAACCTAGAAGTTATTAAAATTAGCCTTTTATACTACAAACGAGCTGCTACCTGCAAATCGTTCGCGTGGAATTAAGGACTATAAAAAAGAAGTAGCCTGCGTGACACTTTATAACATCTGCCAGTGAAAGTCCCGTCAAAATTGGTACAGCCGTTTTGGAGATGGAAGTAGGCAGTAATTAGGTAACATTTATGTTTTCGCAGCGATTACAACTAAGGGTTTCCCGTTTAAGCTTCGGTGGGCATCTTAAGCTATTGTTCCTGGCTTTTACAATCATATCGGAGGCTTGCGGGCATGAAAACTCTGACGCCAGAGTTGGCCACAAGCTCATCAAATCATAATCTCTGTTTTAGAACGCAACGTGAACCCAGCATGGAGAATTGATGCTTAAATTTAAGGTTCCTAATATACTTCATAAACAAACCTAGATAGTAGATAGATACAATCAAATGAAAAGACCGTAGCAAGAAAACCCCGACAACTTCCTACAACCGCCATTGAAGTAATTAAAAAAAATCAATCTTAACCAATCACAGCGACTCACGTGTCCTTTGGCAATAAATGGGGCTTAGCTGGCGATTTCTGGAGAGTTTATGACAGTGGACGACACGAGCCGGGGCGAACAAACTTTAACCACAAATAGTTTGCTCAATCCGCTCGGGTCGCCGCGCTGCCATCCCCGGTGACGTCACTGGGCGGTGGCGCGGACCAGCGCGTGCGCACCGGCCGCCGTACAACAACTGCCTTCAAAATGAAATAGTGTTTGCGCAAGTGTTTACTGAAACAATTGTAAAGGAGTTTTCTACTATTACTTTTGTAATGTCACGGAGTTAATTGGAAAACTGCCGTAGTGGGAAATGCCGAGATCCTTTCGGTAATCCCTTGTCAAGACAACAACTACGTAATTTGATGCCAGGCTGATAATTACTCCCGTTTTAATGTAGGTATAGGTACTTACAAATACTACGGGTACTACTAACCTAACTTGAGCTAGTAAACTAAGTTTGACAGCACCAAAAATATGGCTACCTTCCTTAAAACATGAGAAGAATTGCCTACCCCCAAACTTCTGGAAAGTTTAATTCCTACAATACAAACCCTTTAGCTACACTGTAATTTTGCAGTAAGTGTTTTTACAACGACACAATGGGTCATACTTAATGCCTTTAAAATTTGGGATATTGTTAATTTTGTTGCAAATAAAATAATCATCACCCTTGATCCAGCTGTGGCTTGTTGTATTTACGAGTCATATTAATTGGAAGGACTTGGACATTGTAGGAACTGTCCTATTTATTAATGTACCAGCAACACGTGACAAACACAAGTGCAGGCTGTAGCGACCCACATAGCCAGCACATAGCGGCCGGTGGCCCGATCGTACGCTATCGTCTGTTGATAAAACGTTACTGCCCGCCCGCGGATAAGCCACCACCGTGAAATCGACGCTTGCGCACGTAATTACGCCGCGTTGCGTGTCAAGCGTGATTCGCGTCGTAACCACCTTATAGAGTCTGACACTCTGGGGATAGATATTTGTCACTACACACGGGCTTAGCACTTTATGGCAAGACTAACTACAGCCCTTTTTTTAACGTCCCACTGCTGGGCACGGGCCTCCCCTCAATGCGAGGGGGATTTAGGCCATAGTCCACCACGCTGGCCCAGTGCGAGTTGGCAGACTTTACACATCTATCGAGAACTAGTCAAGTTCGCTCAGACGTGCAGGTTTCCTCACGATGTTTTCCTTCACCGTTTCATAGCAAGTGATAATCTCGGATGAAAATGAGATTCGCACATAAACCTAGAGGTGCGAGCCGGGGTTTGAACTTGAACACTTTGATCGCAAGGCGTGCGTTCGACCACTCGGCTACCACTGCTATTTATGGCAAGACTATTCAGAGATATTTCAATTTTTCGTAAATATCAATTTGGTGCGACATGATGAAGACACATGTCTGAACGTGCGTGCGAGTCCTGCAGCACTGGTAGCACAGCGGGTTGTGAAAAGACGAAATGTGAGATAGGCATATCAATTTAGTTTCTTTATGAATACGAAAGTGGCAGGGGTGCGACCACAGACCTAAACAGTATCTACTACACCGTAGATACTCACTCGTATATATGAAACTCAATAGTACATACTATTTATAAAAAAAAACAATTAGGGTAATTGGTAGTCATTCATAATAAAATTAGACATATTTAAAATCGTATTTACAAGTATAAAAATACATTTAAAGGTATACTAACATCATACACTATAGGGAGAAAATAACAGATATGTAGGTTATCTAGCAGACCGACAGTCAATCTTAGTTAAAAGTATTTACTTTAGTTCCACAAACTAAAGTAACTAAATGCCCTTGATATCCAAGATTTATAGATGCATGTTAAAACTCTATTAAACTCTATTTGAAATGACGCCTGCATATGTTTTTATAGCAAGCTGTTGTAGAGACGTTACTTATATGTATAACCTTACCATAAGTAATTCAGGTATTATATTGCAGGTAGAGTACTTCCACGTATTACTAAAAATGGTTTAAAAACATGTTCAAACACGATCAGGATACTAGAAGCTATCTACATTATCTAACGTTGGCCATCAGGCCCTTTGAAGCCCTCCGTGTGATCGCACGTTCAATTCCCGTTTAAGATGTTATTCGAGGGTACCTTTCGTAATTTACCCCTAAGTTTTAATGGGATTGCCCCCATAGTCAACTACCATGAATATAACATTACTACTACTACTACTTACTTACTTACTAACTTAGACATACAATACATACAATTTGTGTGTTTGGTTAAAGCAAAGAGGGAAAAAAAAAAATTAACTAGTTAGATTATACATTTTTATTTATACTCATGTAGTATCATTATACCTCCCTGGCATATTGTCATGCGGCTAAAAATAGACGCCTCACGCACCTTTGTCGGTTTTCGCAGTAACTAACTTACCTACATACGTGATTAATCGAACAACGTACGACACTCCTACACGACAACCCCGGGCCATTGTTCGATGTCGTGAAGACGTGAACTAAGATCATTACTATTATTTATCATTGGCCAGTGATATCATCTTCACAATTTGAAGACAATGCTATTAGAGTAACATACTTAGCTGATTTATTGTAAATACCTAGAGGTAAATTTAATAAAAAAGTCAGTTCGTATTGTTGCAACAAGAGTAGAATTAATTCAAATATGTTCCATGGGGGAAATTATCGCGTGTTCGACATTAACTCCAATTTAACATTATTTGTCCTTTTTTTCGGCATTTGTCGAATTCGAGATAATGTTCCCTAGGCAAGACAACCTCCTCCTTGTATCTCTGAGTTCCCTAGAGCCAACTCTGTTCTTGAATAAGATATAGATACTGATGCACTAATATGAATCTACTTTCGATATTAGTCCACTTCGCAATGTAGTGCAGTCGCCATAAAAACAAACGTAACTTTTACCGACTAGCGAGCGTAAAATACGAGTTATGTATACGTACTTTGTAAGCGTCGCTAACCTAATAATAACAAAGACCTTTATAAGCTCCCAGCACAATCTTTTAGTTGGCGCGGAGCAACGGGACCAAGTAATGGGATTGCCTCATATTGCTAGTAACCCAGAAAAGAAAATTAAATTGTCTATCCCTCAGATACTATATAATTATCTCCTCCGAGTCCCCCCGGTCGGTATGGACCGTAATATTTGTATCTTCACCTAGATTGTCCTACCATGGTCACGGATGTGTGCTTTGCGTTCCCGTGGCTTTTCCGACAAGGCGGGCGTTTGGACCACCGTGGGTTTTTAGTCAGTATTCGGCAATCTGCCGGGAGTCCGACTTGCCCTTTTCGACTCCCCCGTGTCGGAAGGGGATGCGTAAAGCATTTTCCCACGAAAAAAAAAGGTTGTCTACCATAGATTTTTTAGAATGTTTCACTTGTTTTTTGTAACATGTTTACATAGTGATGTCAGTCGTTCAGTTACGCGACATAAACTTATTCTATTTATATCATAATGCGTTAGCCGACATATTTAACTTCGTTATCAGACAACTAAAACAAACACGGCGCGATCTATTTATGATTATTATCTAGTTTTGAAATACTCTAGAATATAATTTAGTACAGAAAAAAGATGCTTTTATTTATAAATATGTATTTATTGAATTTGTTTTGCTATTATTTACTCTAAGTAGGTACATTGATATAAATACTGATAATCACAGCCATTCCTCATCTTATTCCATTAAAAAATCCTCATTTCGTATTAAAAGATGCTTTTGCCTTTTTTATTTATTACGATTCATAAGAATTTATTCGTAGTTAATACGCTAGAGAATAAGTAAAAAAAAATATGCTGATACTTCTATAAGAGTCGGTACAGCCTAGCCCTCTAATAAGTAATGATAAACAAGGTTTGTTCCTCAATGAGGCCTCAAAATAAACCGAAAGCCAGCCTTTAGTGGTCAGAAAGGAACGTTTGTTTGGAGCGCGCACTGACCACAACAGCGACAGAGCGGACGCACGTTATCGCTGCTACACTGTACACCTCTCTACACAAAAATCTCGAACGGGAATACCGGATACCGACGTAGCATTATGAAAACATACCTATCTCCCTCTTTCACATAAACAAAGTGCAACGTATAAGCTCCTCTATCCTTCTCTACCGAGTCATACGCCTATGCTTATAGTTAGAAGTATGTAACTGACTGAATAGTTTACTTTTGTGTGTAGTTTTGCCAAGTTGGTGTCGTTCGAAATTTGATTCACAGTATGTGAATCGTTGTGCTAAGTGTTTGGTGATTCGAACTCGATTTTAACCATAGACATTTGGGATTTTTGTGTGATTCAGTGAGTGACAAGTTGTTATTCCGTGTTTGTGTACAGAATGCGTTCGGACGGGCGATGGCGCGCGAAATCGTCATTTTTTAGATTCTTGTGAACTTCGAAAGTTGGTTTCGAAGATGGATTAGATGTGTATTCTTAAATTGTGCGTTTTATAGTGAAAATGTTTAACGGGAGACTTGGATTACTTGATGTGAGTACCTACTACATTACAATTATAGTGGTATTATTCGTAATAAATATATTTGTCATGTTATTAGGCGAATTGTATTAGTCAACGGATTTTTAATTGTCTTTATGTTATCTACTTAGTGGAGAAAAATCTAAATAGATCAGTCTAGTAGATCAGTAAATATAAAATTGTGTCATCAAATATTTTAGGTAGGTAGACAAACAAAGAGTTGGCACCATTCCAGAGACAACGAAAATAATAATCGTCCGATAGATAATGTCGGCGATAAACATTATTATTTAACATGTTATAAAGTGTTGAATAATATGTAGGACACGGGATGTCTATCATAATGTATAACAACATTTTTGAACCAGGACTAGCTAGCTTTAAATTCCCGTACTTACTTAAATACCTGGGTAGTTATTTTTTTAATAAACTTTTTTATTCGATATTTAAATCATTAGGTGAATTATAGGTGAGTATTTTATTGCTGTAATCGGAAATCATGAATAAAAACTCAGGAAATTGAACTCGTTTATGAGGAATTTCACTCCATCTACAAACTATCTACAATGACGTTTTTACGAATGAGTTTGTAAATATATCATAACCATAGATAAATTTATCTATGATCATAACATTATTTAAATTTGAAGGTAGCTATCTAAGTCTCTAGGCTACCCACTGTACTATATACCTACTTTATTTTACTCAGACGGCTTTCTACTTGGTAGGTACCTACGTAGGTAAATCATCTTCAATGTAACAGCCATATTGCAAAGTTAACGAATATTTTACGGCTTAAGACGCCGGTACAAGGTTACTCCTCTCAAGACATTTCCGCTCCTTAACAAGAACATCCTACCGTCGTCGCCGAGTAATGATATCTTGAGTTGTGACCTAGCTGCATTAACTACCGGGCAGACTGCGGCGTCAAGAGTGCGCGTTAATTCTGCCAATACCGAAACGAGCTCTGTGTATATATACATAAAGCTTGAATTTCTGTGGTACCCACGCGACAAAATTCTTACGCGCTCTCAGTGTCATTTCGTTGAAGAATGAACTTTTTCTCTAAGTTGATACAGTGTGTTTTGGTTTGGCAAAAAAATACGCCCGATTTTGGACCTCGCAGTTTGCGGGCTCTTAGTAGTTACATGTCTTCATCCATCCATATAGGGTAGTACCACTAACCTATACCTAGAAATCTCTGGTTCCGTTAATCTGTACCTAACTATCGGGCAGACGCCTTTACCGTGTTAATATCGCGTGAATTTATTGCGACTGCAGATTCATCTCATTTACTTTGTATTCACAAATGCGGGAACAAGGTGTGTAACTAACTAATAGAGGAAATCTATGTTCTGAATAAGCTGTGGATTTTCCTTGCTAAAGATAAAACTGTCTGTCTTCCCAATTCTTGCGTCCAAAAATACATGTGAGATTACCTTTAACCAAGAACAGGGCTGACAGAGATATTGTCCCAATATTCTTGTTTCTTTTTTACGAAATGAATGAAATGATATTTAATGGAATAAGATGAAGAATGGCTCCACCTGCGTTTAGCGGGTATTTCAGCCAGTGTCAAGTAATTAATAGCAAGGGCAAATTAAATAAATACACATTATAAATAAAAATGGATGATGACAGTGATAAAGGTGGTGGATGAATCCGTCCCAATATTATTTTGATGACATCTGACATTTTCGTTAACCATTAAAACTTCTAACGTTTAATATCGCTTATCTATGTCCAACATTTTATTGGTTTTGATCATAAAGTAAAGATGACTCAAATCATATATCACATTTAATTATATAAAGCTTTACTTAACTAAGGACTGTGACCCCCACAAGCACGCGGACCGGGTCGAAATAGCCCGGTAAAAAAAAGTAAAGATGACTGTGAAAAGGGCTCATTTAGTTAATTCTGGGTACCTACTTAAAGTATGGGCCTTGGTCTCGTTATATGAGTAGTTAGGAGACGGAAAGACATAGGAAAAAAATAATGGGTATATTTATACTACTGTGAAAAATATATTTTTGTTTGTAAGAGATTGCATTGTCCACTTGCGACATCCCGTCGCTTCTACGTGACCGTTAAATCGTCTTCTAATAGTAAACTGTATCTAAATAAAAAGACATTAAAATAACTTAAGCTGTTCAAATATTGTGGTAGCAATGGGTCTGCTGAACTGTTATTTAGGTATTTATTGATATTACCGACTATTTGACTCACTTAAAATACCCACGTAAAAGGAAACTTTTGCTACCTCGAAAGTTGACGGCTTTCGAGTTAGCAAAAGTTTCCTTTGGAAAGGAAGAGGTGGATTGCTGTAGAAGTTAATTGATTCGTTTCTTCCTCAAGTCTCGTCTTTCGGTGGCTTTGTAACTATCTAATCATGGTCTTGAAGGTAAGAAGTGTTTGCGTACTCAAATACAGCTTGAAAAGATACTTACAGTTGTTAAGATTTAAGAACCCTATTTTAACGGCTAGTTATGATAATAGAATGTAACTTAGCATAATTATTCTTATTAAAAAAACCACAATAATAAAAAAATACAATAAACTCCCGCGTTAAATAATTTATGTGAGAACATACTTCGAGTTTTGTTTTGGTTCACGAAATAATCCAAAGTTATATGTAATGAACGGGAATCTTTGATATACGTATGTATGTATCGTTATGATCCTAAACTAAGTAAAGCTTGGACTATTGGCACCATATAATGGACTGGGGGCGACCCTAATTCCACCCAGACAAGGACAAATACCGAAATTGGCCACTGATCCAGTGAGCTCTGCAGCCTACGCTTGAACTATTATACCAAGCCGTTGTCAAATTGTAAATTAATTATTTAAATCAATTCCATTCTGAATCATTTTTTGTGATTATTGTAGCGTGTCATCCATGTAGGCAGCGCTGGGCACACGGCAGTGGCGTCAGTTGTACGCTCCGCTAAATATAGGCCTGGGATGAGCTGTGCGTGTGACATTCAGAAACAGGGCTGTCGTGGGCTTATGAATAATAATAAGGGCCACACAGACTACCCACACTTTCGAGGACTTTTGTAGCAAATGGACTTATATCCACAAATCAATACATATCGGGCACGGGATTTTATTATTCCATCTAAGTCCGCCTCAATCATAAACTGTTAGCTATCAGAGTAAGCGTTGATTTAATCCTTCACTTTTAAAAACCAAGTTGAATAAAATGTAAGTTGTTTTTTATATTAATTAGTACGTTAGTTTTAACGGTAATAACGTGGATGGATTCTCTCGTGCACAAACTAAAAGTAAATATATCAGATAGTACTAAACATATAGCCACTTTGTTCATACACATTACCGCCGCCAGAAGGACGGCAATAGGATAAGTTTAGTTTATTTTGGTGCCATGAGAATTGGCGACACCAATGTCAGCCCTAAGTTGTGCATATACCTATTAGCAAATTATGTATCTATCTTATTTTTTTTATATAATTAAAATTACTTCTTAAGTGAATAAATTATAAAATAACAATATATTGGGTCACTAGAGACGGACATGCCTTCCGCATTTTTGCATCGGCCAGCGAAACGTGTGCCAGCGCAGCATTCACGCATTCAGCATATCCTGTTACGTGTATAAACTCCGCAGTTTTGTTATTGGCAATACATTTAGTCCAGTAGCCATACTATGATTTATATGATCGTTAGCAGATGCTAGTCATTGGCATCTACGTAAAATATTTGTATACGAATTTCTTACTTCTCAAACTTGTCAAGTTCCTATAAAGAAGAATTGGCAAGAAACTCAATGGTTGCTCTTTTTAAAACGATAAATCAAAAACCGGCCAAGTGCGAGTCGGACTCGCGCACGAAGGGTTCCGGACCATTATCTATAAAAACGGCAAAAAAATCACGTTTATTGTATGGGAGCCCCCTTGAATATTTATTTTATTCTATTTTTTAGTATTTGTTGTTATATTGGCAAAAGAAATACATCATCTGTGAAAATTTCAAGTCTCTAGCTATCACGGTTCATGAGATACAGCCTGGTGACAGACGGACGGACGGACGGACAGCGAAGTCTCAGTAAGGGGTTCCCGTTTTACCCTTTGGGTACGGAACCCTAAAAAGTACCATCTTTAGACACCTATACAGGGCTAAAAAGTCCCTCCTATGTACTCATTTGACGTAACTTACTAAGGTTATTAATAATACTGTAGTAATTGAAGTAGGTATATAATTGAATATAGTTTGTAGGTATTATATCTAGTCCGGTGGTATGTCAGCCCTGACGGCACAGCACGTGTTAGTTAACACAAACATTACGTATCTACGTTCCACATCGATTATTTATTTAGAAAACACTCGGCTACCAACGTTTGTACATTAGAGAAAACCCACGCTTTGCAATATGCACGCTAGCAATTAATTACGCGTTAATTTTTAATTAACTTTATCTTGACCACATTAACGTTCACCACCAGATTTTCGTTAATAGTTGTAACTGTTAGATTTTAAGACGTATTATAAGCGTCTTGTACCGCAACCCACTAAGCTCACTTTTCACAGCCTCTGTATAGTATAGTTCATCTTCAATTAATCTCTCTGAAAAATCATCTTATCAAATGAATGAGATGGTGAAATTTAATGGAATAGGATGAGAAATGGCTGCACCTGCGGTTAGTGGGTATTCCGCCAGTGTCGAGAAATTAATATTTAAATATAAATGGGTAATGAAAATGGGTAATGGCAAATGACCAATTTTGTTGTTTTTTTTACAGTTAACTTAGCACAATGACTGTTTAAAATGTACCCATTATTGAGATCTGTCTGCAGGTCATCTTAAACTACAAGTGTCTATACCTCCAATCCAGAAATAGCAATTATGTTATCACCCATTACGAGACCATACTATGTGAGGGCAATCTAAATACACTGCAGCTTACCCCAACAAGGTATACAGGTGTAATTATTTCGCACTCGTTCTGTATTTGTTCAAAATTATAAAAACAAAGATATTTAATGCCGATCTATTGGGGTTGGTATACTTGTGTGTCCCGGACAGATACGTGTGGCGGCGCCGCCAGCCTCCATTGCTGGCGGTACCGCGCGGCCGCACTAATTTGCTGAACAAGGCACCACTGACGCGCACGATTCGCACTCTCAACCTCATTGCAGAGGAAACAGATATTATTGTTTGTACACTGAGTGAATTTACTAAAATAACGCTGTATATATTATGTTATAAAATGTGAAAAATCTGTATATTGCTACACTATTGCATTAGGTTTATTTACCTGTAATAATAGTTGTAATGTAGAAGTAAATAAATAAATAAATAAATAAAAAATATTTTAAACTTTGGTAAGACGCTCTCTCATCAGCTACATTGACTAATAACCCAAGGTCAATGTCAGCAGTGTGCGTATTCTGACGGGTATTGGCTCTTGTCCAGTACCTAATGGTACCAGAAACTTTCTTAGTATTGTCAACGTATTAGTTAAAATACAACATTTGTTATTTAAGTACCACTCAGTCCATGGCTTACTGATTACTGAGTAAATAAAATTTGCATAAATTTGTCAGGGATTGGATATTCAACAGAAATATCATGGATGAGTATAACCTGCTTAATTAATAATAATACAGCAGATGGTTTTTAATACAGCAAATTAATTCATAACAAAAGAAAAACTGTACTTATAAAAACTTAGGTTGTATTCAGTTTCTAACATTGGCCATTATTTACGCGATTCTCTTCGTATCGTTGCAAAGGCCATTCGATTTCTAAAAATATTTGAGCCAAAAAACACTTTTTTAAATTAAAAATATTCCGTAAGCTGTTACTTTCTCTATGATTCTGAAATCATCAGAGCAAATAGCACATAATAATCTCAGATCAAAAATTCAAACAAGTATAAGCGAATCAAATGCCAAAAGGGCCTCATTGTCTGTCCCGCTATGCAAATCAAGTGATACCCTATTTAACGGTTAATTAAAACTGTACAAACTACCGTTAAATCGTTACACAATAGGCTCAACTCACGCGACAAACTAATTAAATTGTAGAGTTGTAGGGTTGTGCCGTGCGCTTTCTATACCTACTCATTAATATAAAAATTGTGTTATGTAGGCTAACAGAGCACTTACGAGTACTCACTAAGATTCTACCATCAGTTCGGAATGCTGTCTCTACTGAAGAATAAACTTAATGATTAGTCTTTTAAACGAATAAAAGTTAGACTAGGCACCTTCATTGTCACATACTAAACTACGGAAAGAAAACTGCATAGTTTACTTACCGACAAAAATATACCAAAATGACGCGAAGATTTTATTTGTACAGACCGAGGTCATTTAACTAATTGAGCAAAAAATTACCAACGAACTTTATTATAAGTAATAAAATAGTCGTTAAATCTGCAGGTAACTACTTAGTTACTCCTTAAAAAAAATAGTATCTACCTACTTTAATTTAAGTTACAATTTATCGGTATTTTTTCCTATGCAGTCATCGGGCCAAACAACCACTTAATAGTTGTAGGTATTGTTTTAATAAGCACAAATTACGTCCAATGAAACGTAACAAAAAATCTAAGTAATATTAAAACAACATTGCTAAAGAAATGGTGGTACATTCGGTTAGTTACGTTCGTATCAGATTTGTACTAAGGTAACATTTGCCAAGGCATCTAACTTAATGAAACAAAGTGTAGTGGAGTAAGTAAGCAACCTGCCCCCTTACCATCTTGGACTAATTTATTTAATATTACTTTTAGTTTTTGACAGTCAAAATCTGTCAAAAAACAATACTTCAAGAAGTGGTGGTAAAGCCCTTGAGTAACCTAACAATAAGTGCTACGTAAATACGGGGCGAGTTCATCACATAACAACGTACAGATTGCTATTTAACGAGATAATTGGATCCTGACCGATTGAGTTAGTTGGCCCCGCGATATAGGGGTGTCAAATCAGTTGGATCAACTCTGTCTGGTAAACGATATTAACATTACTACATAATAATGAGTAGTACATTATAAATATTGTTACAAAATTACCACAATTATATACAATGAAATAGAAGACAGTCTGATATTTGATTTACGAAAGTTTAAGTTTTTTAAGTCTGCTTAAATGTAGTTAGCTCAGTTTTTTTCTGTTCTATATAATTATTATGCAATTTTGTTGAACATTGACACCAATTCTGTCTTATTCTGACTAAATTATATTTGAGAGCACTAAAAATATTGCTGTCTTAACCCTTACTTATTTATTACTGTGTACATTATGTCCACTAGAAGGAGATCCTTGGAATCAACAATATGGTGAAATCGATTATTTATTATATTGGACATGACTACTATGCGATTCAAATGAGAATAGGATCGACTCTGCGCCATATTGTGACGTTAAATACGAATTATGACTATAAGACAAATTACTACTAATTTAACCTTTTTATTTATATTTGATGTAGGTATTATTATTATTATTGATATGCAAATAAGTTTTTAGCAAACCATACTTTTCATGTGACATTTGACAGATAGACCTTATTGAGATTCCTTTTCTTATTTGGTATAGTACATTTTGTTTCTAAATAAGAATCAGAACAGGCACTTATAAAACGTCAATAAACAAAAAAATATGATAGGTAGTATCTCTACCACCCATTCGGAATACATTTCTTATGGAGAAGAATGGGCAAACAACTCCATAAGCGTAATCTTTTTGTTATTCACATCATACACATAGGGTAAATGAAGTGCGATAAAACACAGTTTAATAACAAAGAGCGCGTCGTAATTAAGCAAGATTGTTAAGGGCCGCGCCGCGCGCCATGACCCTAAAACTCTAACAAGCGTGTGTAAATATTACAATAATTATTGTATTATAGACCTGCCCATACTCGAAGCGACTGCACATTTTTTTATTAATAACCTGTATTTCGGGTAAAAAAACGAAATAATATAAAATCAAAAGTTAAGTAAATTTCATAAACTAGGAAAACTAGTAAATTTCATATAGGACCGAGGACGGATAACCTTTTTAAAAATAATTAGTGTTATATCGCCAAAGCATCCCTAAGTTTGTTGTTTGGGTTACATTTTTAGTACTTATTAGTAACAAAACGTAATGTCTGAATCATAGAATAGTAGTTCGGGGTTTCAACTTGCACCTCTCGCGTTCAATGCGGACGTTTGACCAACGAGCCCCTGCTAACTAATGGTATCTCCTTACATTATGTACAATAAAGTATTGTTGCAGAGGTGAGGTGAGAACGACTACTATTTGCAGTTACCTAATTGGTGGTACCAAAGCAATGGTAGCCTCGTGGGCAAGAACGCCCGCCTTGAACGTAAGGGGTGCAAGTTCAAATCCCAGGCCCGCACCTCTGAGATAATTTTCATGTGCGAATGTCATTTTCAACAATGATTACCCCTTGCTGAACGGTGAAGGAAAACATCGTGAGGAAACCTGCACGTCTATAGGAAAGCGTGTGAAGTTCACCAACCCGCAATGGGCCTGCGTGGTGGACTCTGGCCCAAGTCTCCCTCGTATTGAGGGGGAATGTGCCCGTTATGGGCGAAATGGGCGCACTACAGTGCACCTCTGCCTACCCCTTCGGGGAATACAGGCGTGATGATGCATTTATTAATTTAATTTGTGAGAATTAAATCACTGAACCAACAATTAGTTGTTTCCCTCCCTGTAATAAATTTCCATGAGTTATAGTTTCCGATTTTAACTTCTTTTTTCCTGTTTGTCAACGTGTGTTTGTAATAGGTTGGTGTTTTGTTAGGTTTGAGGATGTGGTTAGCGGTTATCTAAATAATAATTAAGGCAGTGCTTTATTTTTTCTAATTGTATAAATACATCTTTGAAGTAGCAACTTAAATTGAATCAACTATATAAAAAAAAAAAAAAACAATTCATGTTTACGACTCTCGTTAAAACTCAATCAAAGTTTGACCATTTTGAATATTTTCTTTTTTTTTTATTCGCTGGAATACAGGTGTGGTTAAAATAATAACAGGAAAATTAAAACAAATTGTAGGCTTTACGAAGTTCGCCGAGCCGAGTCATGTAGTTTCTCTATAAATTTGCATTACTGACAGGGACAATAACTGGCTCCTTTACCTCGCGGTTATAAACTGTGTGAAGTTATTGTTGTACGTCAATAAATACTAAACAGAGCGAACTGTATGAACAGGAGGCGTCATTTATATAATTAGTAGTCACCAAGTATCCTCATCACAAACATAAACACTTCGTCATTCAACTAAACTTATCATATCATATCATAACAGATCGAAGTTGGAGACTGAGAAGGACTGGATTGATTTAACAGTGTCATGCACGCCGACCCAGTCATGGTACATGCGGCGTATCTCGTGGCGGGAGGGCAACACGCCCTTCCTGATACCCCCGAAACAGCTGGCCCAGAACCTCTACTCCTCCTTCTGCTCACTCCAACTCACCGACCTGTCAGACCGGCCGATCGTCATCAAATTCCCCCATGTACGCTCCCAAGTTGTGATGAGGTTCTAAACATTCCGGAACATTGCGTTCCAGTATAAAATTGCCGCTTTGTTTTTTTTTATTTTTTTAATAAACCGTGAACGCATTAAAAAAAAAAAGAAAAAAAAATCCTAATAAAGTTTGTTCTAAAACCTGTTATCATCACGAATCCCTCCCTTATTATTGGCAATAAAAAATGGTGGAGTTATACCAATTTGAGTCCGCTGCTTTTGATAAGGCTTCTTTTGTGACTTCTTATGTGTTGTATCGGCTTCTGATTTTGTTACTCGCTGCTATTGGTTTCTGACCGTTCCTAATTTTGTTACTACTTCTGATTTTAGGCCCATCTGTGTGGCCCCAATTTCATACGAGAGAAAGAGACACGTCAAGATATTTGTGACATACCGCATGTTTAAAAGTATAGAGACCCATTTAGAAATTTTAGGATTTTGACTATAAATCTTAAAGGGTCATTCTAAAGAACCATTTTTGAACTTTTTTTGTATCCGCTTCTGATTGTGTGACTTCACGATAACAATTTTGAAAAATCCATAATGCGTTTTTCCGGGGCATTTTAATTGTTTCGCTTGCTTGCTTTGTCAATCGTAAACTATCTGCCTAATCCATACGCAACTGAGACTGAACTTTTTTTTAATGGGAAAAATGGGCTTGGCAACCTTATAATATACAAACGTTATATTAACAATCTAAGCATTATTCTAAATTACTCAAGGTTTTTTGTGTCAGTACTGACCTGTCCATGACTCAGCCCCCTTCAATCAACGAGGCTCAACAGTTGTAAGCCTGCTTTGCTAAGCAAAAAATATTTTGTTACCCTTGTATTGCCAGTTACTAACATTTCCCTAAATAAAGGGAGAAGTATTTATTTATGTTTTACTATAGTAGCGTGTTTTTTAAACGTATTTTTAAAAGACTGCGGTTCTCGATTCACTCTTTAAAAAAAAAACATTCTCCTGCCGTTCATGGCATGCGACATAACTAATGAAGAATTATGACGATTGCTTACATATAGCAATAAATTAATTTTATTGATGTGATTAGCAGTTAGCAGGTTCACGAAGCGGAATTCAATTTTGTTGAGAAACTATTTTCGATCTAATCGTTAATAAAAGAAAAATATTCCACCTCTGGTCACACGCTTTCTCCACACATCCCTGGCCTCAACTTTACTGGGCTTTTTCTTGCTACCATGTTGTAAAGATGTTCAAATCGAATCGTCCTATCTTTCTATTAAAGTCATTTATAATTCACAATAGCTGTATCTATCTAGGTAGGTTAGTTGATTTAATTCCTAGAAAACTGTTGCACATAAAATAATGAGTGGTAAAAAGTAATTTATGCATTACGCAAGCCTGACATGCGGGTAACGCATTAAATAGATGCTGGTAACACAGTTTCTCATCTTTACCGAGCCCGGCCGTTGACCCTGTTACCTGGCGTTTTTGCTGATAACCGATCTGTTGCCATGGATCCACGACGAAAAACTGATCAGTTATACTCCATTTGTTAAAAATAAGAGGTTCGTAGAAGCAAGAGTCCAAAACATTTTATTTTAAAGTTAAGTCAATTTTTATTTAATTCAAAGTGGTAACGTGAAAGTTGTTTTAAAATTACTTTGATAAATAGATCTACTACTACTACTACTACAGCCCTTTTAACGTCCCACTGCTGGGCACGGGCCTCCCCTCAATGCGAGGGGGACTCGGGCCATAGTCCACCACGCTGGCCCAGTGCGGGTTGGCAGACTTCACACATCTATCGAAAACTAGTCAAGTTCCCTCAGACGTGCAGGTTTCCTCACGTTGTTTTCCTTCACCGTTTCATAGCAAGTGTTAATCTCGGATGAAAATGAGATTCGCACATAAATACCAGAGGTGCGAGCCGGGGTTTGAACCTGCACACTTCGATTGCAAGGCGTACGTTCGACCACTCGGCTACCACGGCTAATTCTAATAGATCTAACACAGTACTAAATACTTAGATAAACGAATTAAAAGTATTTTTTTTATGACGCTTTAATTTATCATAACATCTTCATCAATAATTACAAACTTACAACGAATCAATGAATGAAACGACCGATCACACGATGATTTAAATTTAATTAGGATTTACATCGTTAAGACAGTCAAGATAAACCGGCAAAATAAGAAAAACCCTATTGTCACAACGTATGAAGGGATTAGGCAACATTTTAGATTTGGTAGAATTATAGTGAAACGAAAAACGTTCCCGGTATGTTCACCCCTGCGTCTTTTAGGTTTTTTGCATCGACATTGATAATTTAAATTGGAATAAAATAGTTTATCTAAATGAAAGCTACTTACTTTTCTAAGATAATTAGTGAAAATGATTACAGTTACAGCACAGCATAGATATTTATGCTGTGGTTACAGTCAGACGGCTGGTATATAAATACATTATAATAAATTCGGCGTCAATTGTAACTGTCATATGTTAATTGTACTTTTGCTAAAAAAGTGTTCATTAAAAATAACCTTTTTTCCCTTCTGTCTAATGCAAATGGAGTATAGATGTTCAATAATGTTTGTATCTACTAGCAACTGCTGAATAGATATTTACTTCATACCTTAATTGATGATAAGGTTGTGACTATGGCCCAGTTTCTGTTGAGAGAGGTAGAACATGCTTCGTATGAGTGCTTACCCCCCCCCCCCTTTTTTTTTCATTGGTGTTTAAAAATGTATCGACAGCGACCCTCCGTTAAATGCAAGTACGATGTTTTGAGATGGAATAGAATAGTAGCAGTGCTAGCCTAGGTGATAGAACTCCCTCTTTGAATGCAAGCGGTGCAGGTTCAAACCCCGGGCTTCTACCTGAGGGATTTACTGATGTTATGTGCTAATGTCATTATCAAAAATGATTACTACATGTTAAAACGGTGAAGGCAAACATCTCAAGGAAACCTGCACGTCTATAGAAAGGCGTGTGAAGTTCACCAACCGCACTGGGCTGGGTCTGGTGGACTATGGCAAAAATCTCCTTCGTATTGCGAGGGAATGTGCCCGGTATAGGTGCAATACGACCAAAAATACTTCGGCGAAGTGTGGGTATCTACAGTGCACGTTTGTCTACACCTTCGGGGAAAAAGGCATGATGGTGTATTATTATTAGAATGGACCCAGGATTGCTTATCCGATACAGGGTGTATCTAGCAACCTGTATGTTTTCTCCGTATACACAGGGCGTGACAAATGTACTATTTTGTTCTCGGCAAACAAGGGTAGGCCCAAGGTGGTCCAATAAAGTACGGTTGACAAACATGGCGGCAAGTGGCCCCATGCTGAGGTGAATTACGGCCAATTTACTTCGCTGTCTTTTATAGACGTTAAATGTGTAATATCATGGGCTATTCTCGCAAGATCGACATAATCTCTAATTCCACTTAAATCGAAATAAAACGGAAGAATACGATTAATTTGACGTTTTATTTCGACTGTCGAATTACAGAATCTCTAATTCTACTATGTCGATGCGTGACTTGGATTTCAAGGCCTTAGCACCCACCTCTTATAGTAATTTTTCAATAGATAACTGTAATTTTTTGGCAGAATTATTTTTAACAAAAAACAAAAACCGACTTCAAAAACCTAGGTGCACTAAAAAGCTACAAATAACCTTACAATTCATTACATTTGGAGTAGGTGCCAATCAACGTCAGACAAAGCAAATACACACAATCCGTATTAAACAAAAACAGATTTTTCGCCGCCGGAAATATGCTATAGACTAACGCCGGAGATATGCTATAGTCCGGATTGGACCCCCATTTCACCCCATACATTTTTTTTTCAAAATTCCTGAAAGACTTGTTTCTTTATTTTGTATGTTAAATACATATACAAAGTTTCAAGTCGATCAAAAAATATTTTTGAAATTATGTGACCTTCAACCCCCCATTTCACCCCCAAGGGTAACATTTCTGATAATATTTTGAAAATGGGACCAACCTTGAAGAATTCCCTAGCAAACCTCAAAAACATTTTTGAAATCGGTCGACAGACGCCGGAGATATGCGGTAAGATACATAAAAAAAAAACATAAGAGTGGAATTGAGAACCTCCTCCTTTTTGAAGTCGGTTAAAAACTGAAAGTAATATTTAAAACATTACTGAAAGACAGATAGTGGTAAGGGGGACTGGACTGCCCCCTTATACTGATCCATTCTGATATTGAGCATAGAAATGTTAATATTATATTGTGTTATTTTCTCTACATATTGAGGGTTTTATTATTAACGATCGCTAGGTCTAAGTAAACGTCAGTAAGTTTATCACATTGTTGGTAGAGTATTACTGAGATTGCGCTCGACAAACCGACATACAACCTTGGCGACTGCGTATTTACACGCGATAACGGAATGCCGCATAAAAATAGAATATAATTTATATTGTTACCAACTGAATATAGTTACAATTATAATAAGCGAACGTCTGAAATGAGTTTATTACTAAGAAATGATTATGTTGCATCTCATTTTCGCTTATGGTGAAGTTTACGTTAGAGCGAGATATTGGTGTCGTGTTATTACAGTTTGTTATCAACTCTCCCAGCTTTACGATGTAGGTACACAAACTTATTGATAATTTGGTAAAACATGGCCCACATAAAGTTGATTGTTTATTTAAATCTCAATAACCTATTTACAAAATATTTATAATTCAAAGTAAAACTAAAAATAATTAAAATAATATTATTATATAAAAAATTGGCCCATGACAAAGTTTATAGACGCTGGCTGCATTCCCTAAATTCGCGTACTTTTTATAAATACAGGTATAGGCATCATTCACACGACAAAAGTGCAATAAAGTTTTCTCTGTACATTTTGTCAGATGTGTACCGTATTTAGCCCACGAATACAATAGCAGTACGGATACAATTCAACAAAGATTTTCAACACTATATGTACAAGTAGCCATGAGTATAACACAGAAGCGATGCGCCCACCATAGATGTCCATTGTTCGTGGACGATGTTACGCATATAAATACTCCATCGCATATTTGACTGTCAATACAGATCAGCATGTAGGTAGGTATGTAAATATGTTAACGTTAGATGCTGTTAAAAACAATATTATTCTAACTTTAGGTTATATATGTCCTTTAGTGTACATTCGTAATGCTAGGTCGGTTTTCTCTTGCGAGAATGGATCAATAAGATGGGATGTAGGAGCGACCACTTAAGGGCATTTGTGAGCAGAGTATTGGATAATAGCAACCATGGAGTTTCTTGCCAATTCTTCTCAATAGAAAATGCATTCCGAATGGGTGGTAGAGATATTACTTTTTGTTTGTTGACGATTCATTAGTGCCTGTATTGGTTTTAAATATTAATAAAAAAAGTTCTGATTATGATATGCACACACTTAAACACATTATCTTTATGATTGTACTCTCTGAAAGGGTCATCAGAGGCACTCTACGGACTACAGTACACATTTCGACGAGTTAATTTCGTCTTATTACCATAAGGTACACCGAGCATCTTCTCCATCAGCGAGTGTTTGAGACCATAGTCCACCATGCTGCCTATAAATACTAGGCTTAGGTATAACATTAAAATGAGCCTACTACCTACTTATTCATGTTTACATATATGGAATAACCGATATTAACACCGGCTGTGTGGCGATTCTAAAAATAACTAGCCGAGGCGTGGCTAAAGTATCGCAGTGCATAACTTCTACGCAGAACAATAAATATGAATAGAGGCGACAAGAAATGTGAATAGACATACATAATATTCGATGAACGCTTGGCCTAGTGTTTTAAGTGTATGAGCTCACTGTGCCTCGTGGTTGAGGGTTCAATACCCGTCCTCGGCAATTTTCAGAAATGGCTTTCTCTGAATATTGCCTGTAGAATTAGCATGATTGCGAATACATAAGTTTTATCTCTTTCAACTGTCAGATTTGTCGAGGAAATGACGTCATTTCGAGCTCTTTGTACTGGATATGACTGGTCATGCTACGTCTACAGGTCTAGGATCGATCGTGGAGGTCTACAGGTATAGAACAAGCTGGTAGGTCTGGCGATGTCTAGATCTTACGACTATTAGAGCGTAAGTAACTACGCTAGGATTTAAATCCTTGATGGACGCTCATTTTAAATCTCTTGAGGCCTAAGTAGGTACTTAAGTCATCTAACATCAGAATTCAGGCAGATAGATGACTTTTACTCTACTACTACTGCAGCCCTTTTTAACGTCCCACTGCTGGGCACGGGCCTCCCCTCAATGCGAGGGGGATTCGGGCCATAGTCCACCACGCTGGCCCAGTGCGCGTTGGCAGACTTCACACATCTATCGAAAGCTAGTCAAGTTCCCTCAGACGTACTCGTCCGTCGACGTACGTTACTCAAAATATTAATATTTTTTTGTGGTCACAAATAATTTGTATCATATCCAGACATTCTGAGAGAGTCAACACACTCATCAGATAACGTATGTTGTTATTACCTATGTAGGTATCTTCTGATTTTCGGTATCAAGCAATTATTATTTGGTAATAAGTTAGATAAGGGAGACATGGTAAAACGGTACATATTTACATACACTGAGGGTAAATATTTGCGAGTCCAAGGTGGGTAGGTCATCGTGGCCCATGATGTATAGCGTCACTACAGCCCCCAGTCCGCTCGCCCACAATAGCGGCCGACTTCTTTCCTAGAAGCCCCAGTAAATAAGTAGGTATTTCGTTTTCCTTATTATTACTATAAAGTAATGTATTTATAGAGTTTGAGTGTACTTCCTAGTAGACTTGCGAAGTGTGCGATAGTAGTTGAAATTAATTAATAAAAAAAAACCATATATTGTGTAACTAAAATCTAACTAACTAACTACAGCCCTTTTAACATCCCACTGCTGAGCACGGCCTCCCCACAATGCGAGGGGGATTCAGGCCATAGTTCACCACGCTGGCCCAGACTCTGGGTTGGCAGACTTCACACATCTATCGAGATTCGCACATAACCCCAGAGGTGTGAGCCGGGGTTTGAACTTGCACACTTCGATTGGATTTATGTGCGAATCTCATTTTCATGCGAGATTATCACTTGATAAGAAACGGTGAAGGAAAACATCGTGAGGAAACCGGCACGTCTGAGGGAACTTGACTGGTTCTCGATATATGTGTGAAGTCTGTCAACCCGCACCGGGCCAGCGTGGTGGACTATGGCCTAAATCCCCCTACTCCTTTATAATTGAGTATTCTTCTTTTACACAATGAAGATAAATGATGCAATACTGTATGATGAGGTAGGCTTTACTCAAAATTAGTCAGTATGTTGGTAGTGTAAAGTATTGGTTTAAGGCGCAAATTTAAATCTGGGTGTTACTGTGATCACTCCCAGTCCATTGTATAGCACTTACGATTCAAGCTGGGCTTAGTTTAGGATCATACGATGTGTTTAGCGATATTTATTTATCAAAATAATTATTCAAAAGGCGTATATATATAAATCAATTAGTTTTTTAAATTAATTGCTAAATAAAAAAACGTTTAATTATTCTAAATTCGTAATTTTTATGTGTTTTGTCACGGTTGAGTCGAAAATACTAACTCTTAACGCTGTAATACAGATGATTCGTTTCGCATCTATTCATTTGTCGACTCTATGGCGCACAATAATTATGTACACAGTGTTATCGGTATTCCAAGCCTAGTGCAGCAGCTACCTACGTGCAATGAAACGTGCCAACTGTTTTGCTACTTAAGTTATATACATTGATTCCATCAAAATTCAAAATTGTTTATTAACATAAGTTTCAATCACATAGTGGTGTACTGCGGTCCCTAACTAGGCGTGAGCCTGTATTATGGGAACCAGGAACACAAAAACATGACTAAATGTTGAAATCTTAGTAATAGTAGTAACTTAAAATTAGGCTATAATTAAGTACCTCTGCGTAGAGAGAGCACATACAATGTGAGATCACTGTGTGTGCTTGAGTAGGCACATAAAAGAGAAAAAAAAGTCAATTAAAAGGGGAATTTAAATAATAATTATAAAAGTGTGTATGTTTGTTGCTGCGGTAACATTTTATGAATGCTAAGTAGAGTAACATTTCTGATTATGTGTATGATAGTTTCAGGAGAAAATTTATTACGGCGTTTTACATGGGAATTTGGTTAGGTCTTGAATATTACAGGTGGTGTTAATTCCATCGCTACACTTACTCTGGTTCCACTCTGCCAAGATGCGAATGTTGAGATGGATGTTCTTTAAAGACAGCTTGGTCTGAACTTGACCCGCTCGGTTCATTGCGAGATAGAGATATAATCCACATATTCTGTGACATAAGTCTAGTCTTGGCGTTCATGCTACAACTACAGAGGTAGTATAAAAGTAGCGTCCATAACAGAGAAAGTAAGAATTAAGATATTATAATGGTTTGAGCATGTGATGAGAAGAGATGAGAAGCATGCCACTGAAAGAGTGATGAGTGTGGGTGTGGATGGATAGAGAGGTAAAGGGAAATCAGAAGAAAAGATATATGAAGTGGAGTGTGTAAAGATTGATAAGAATGAGATTGGACTGGATGGCAGTATGACGGAAATGCGAGATGAATGGAAGAAATACTGCGCTAATCCCAAATAATGAGAAAAGGTAAGGAAAATGATGCCATATGCTAATACCTATAAGAACTAATCTTTATCGATAAGCGTAAAGATTGGGTTTTTAAGGAACGAGCGTTACAGGTATCGGGAACGCAAGTAGGAAACTTATTTATAGAAACAGTTTTAATCAATTCGTCGTTGAAAAATTTACGGGCCGTTAGCGACTGCGATATCGTGACCCCGAAAGGTAATTATAAGTAAACATAACAGGTCAGTAACCTACAGGAAGGTGGACAAGTAACCTCGCCTTGCAAAAATAAAAACCGGAAGTCAGTTTCATCACTTCCTGTGCCCGCATATTACCTTACCGGGAACATTCCCGGGCCGAGAATGTTTGCTGCTGTAGCTTCAGTCTTCTTGTCTAAGACTACGGCTCCGGGTACACTGGCGAATCAAAGCGCGTGCATCAAAATTATTTTCAATACCAAAACGAACTTTGTTTCATTAAGATTGAATTTCTGTGATAAGAGCCGCGCGACATTTCGTTGGATAATGTGTTTTATGTAAGAGTTAATACAGCTTGTTTTATTATTAGACATAAACAATCGACGAGCGCGTCTGCACGATTAAACCATCATGTTTTAGTTGCCTGAAAAGACAGCTTTACTAAATAAGAGAACTGCTTAGCAATTTAACTAACATTATTTGTACTTTACATAAATACTATTTAAAATAAATAATACGGAATTGGTGCCGATAAGTTGGCACTAAACTTAACTACACTAGTGTATTGCCGTCCTTGTCTCGGCTGGCATGTATAAGCGAGACGCAAATAGTATAGTGCTGTCAAATTAAGTAAGCCGACAGAATAAGCACAAATTATCAAATTTAGAACTGTTGCGTTTAAGAGGGATAAAAGTGCCTAAAATAAACCTACCTAAATACTTTTTATCGGTACAAAACATGAACTACAATATTACTATACAGCACTTGCTCAGATAAGCGCAACATATAAAAATACACGCCACATATTATTATAACACTATAATTCCTGACATCCTCCGCTGATAGCCTGGGATCATAATGTCCAAATATTTCAACGTCATACAGATAAGATTGCTCGTGTGTAGATAGAAGAAATCTTATGGATATGTACCTGCATAACATTGTACATAATAATATACATATAGGGTAAAACCCCCAGCTATTGGCACCTTAAGCGCCTACTCGGAGAAAATCAGTCACTAAAACGCTCTATGACCCGTTATTTCACTAAAAAGGATATCAGATTATAGAATATCCACTCGTTTTTGAATTTTTCGAGATTTTTGTAAAAAAAATAATACTAGAAACATAAGTTTTTTACATTTGTTCCATAATTTTCCGATTACCCGGCTATTGGCACTTAAGTACCGGTACTTAAGAAAATGCGTAAAAAAGGGGTTTTTTATTGTATGTCCCATACAAACTTAAAGTTTGTACTAATTAAGTCCAAGTTTAAGGTTAAAATTAATGGTTTTAGATTAAAAAATGTACAATCTTTCCATTTTTGACATAAAATCAGGGGTTAAAGTCATGGTTTTCTTGTTATTTTAACTTAAAGTCATGCGTGCCAATAAGTGGGGGATGCCAACAGTGGGTATGGTTACCCTACTAGGTATACAGAATTATTCAAAAGTAAACTTTCTAATAAATTATGAAATTCTCGTGGAATGTTTGAATTTCGCCAATTTACGGAGAGCTAGCGATGTGAACTAAAAATCATAAGGATCATGCGATTACCAGTCGCTTGAGGTATACCTGCGCTCGCGCATATGACGGTCAAGCGACCCCAATTACTCAATGGCCGACTTCCTTTTGAGAACAAACTCGAGGTGGAATAGGAATAGATTCTGGACTTTCTGTTTGCATATGACCTACGTCGGCTAATTGAGTGAGACAGAACTATAGAAACTGTCTCTGTCTTACTGAAAAATCTGTATAGGGGGTGTTACAGATATTTAAGTACCGTGCAGACTGGAGCGCCGAACGCGCGTTGCTAAATGTTTGCTAATACCAAAACCAACTTTATTGTCTCATAGAATAAGAGCTCATTGTCCAACGAAATGTGATTGATAACGCGAGCGAATTGTTAACTTGTTCGTGTAGCTTTTACCATAGTAATTCAATCTTTATGCATATTAACACAGAGTTCGCTTTAGTATTGGTATACATTTAGCAGCGCGCGTAAGGTCGCCCCAGTGCGCAAAGGGCTTAAATATTTAAATATCAGGTACCTACAGCTATAAGACAAATTCAGATTACAGCCAAAAGTAATCAAACAAAATGATGTGTTTATTCGTGGCGATCTGAGTTGAATCGGCGCCATGTGGTAGTGCTCTGCGTCGTGCCTACCTTACAAGTAGGGTCACCACATCTTATATGACATAATAGTACAACATAATACTAATTTATTAGCGTACTTATGGCTACTTATAGTAAAATATAAAGAAAATCCTACTTATATTTTCTTAAAAATGTTATCTTGTAAAAAACGTTGAATATTGATTTTGATAAAATTTCGAAAAGGATCTACATTAACGCCTGGAGCTTTTGCTTCAGCCATAATAATAATAATAAATGTTTATTGCAGGCAATTAAACCCATATACAAAATCATTATAAACTTAGATTAGGATGAACTTAAATTAAGTAGCCTAATCTAAAATAATTAAATAAACAGATCTATACAGAATGTTTTGAAAAGTCCGAAATAATCTTCGACGTTTGCATCAGTATCGGGTATACAACTGCATGGTATACAAATTTAATCTAAATTCGACCTTGTTTTTCCAACATTTTACGTCGTCGATTTCGAGATATAGTGGCTATAGAGGATTATAAAACTTAATTACCAAGTATGTGTGAGTTGGATTAATACGATTAAATATAAGGCCTTCCTATTAAATGTGTAGGACATCATTCCACGAATGTGGCCGTCGCTTGGTAGCCCCAGTCGCACATGTGTATCTGCCATTAAATCTATATCTGTACCACTGCTGATAAATAAATGTGCCGTAAATCATTCGGTTAAAAATGTTTGCGAACGATTAGCAACGTGTTATCTTTTGTTTGCAGTTAACGTTATGGGGTCTGGTTGTGTTCCTGGCGTTTCACGTGCCCAATATAGAGATGAGGGTGGATGACTTGGAGCAGCAAGCGCCCAGAGAGGTGAGGATATCCTACTCGATTAATTAATTAATTTTTCAAACCACATAAGTGTCATGATCTCTACAAATTTTCTTTTTCAAACCACGTAAGTGTCATGATCGCTACAAATATCTTCAATCAAACTCGTAGTATTTGCAGACGGTTTGACAACAGTTTACAGTAAGATTACAAAGTTCTTTGATAAAAAAGTTTTGTTAAGCAAACTTCTAAACAGATTTTTAAGGTACTTTATTTCTATTAAGGTAGGTAGTTGATTTTATAATTGACGGTTGAGTAGATGGTGCTTGTTAGTAATTATTTTGCCTCTATCGACGCGAGATTTGTCAAATAATTATCGCTCAAACAAGATGCCAAATAACTACCTAACAAATTATTTGGTTGTTTGTATATCTGTCAATCAATAGACAAGTTATTCCTCTAATAACACATGAATCTGATCACCCAGCAACCTCCCGCGTCCACCGCCAAGCCGGATCCACTGCCGGTGAACAAGTACCTGCACATGGGCAAGTGCTTCCATATGGAGCGCGCTAAGTGCCCGCCCCAGGGCAACTGCACAAAGGTGGGCTCTGCGGCCGTCTTCTGCTGTGACTTGGATAGCGCAAGACTGAAGGAGGCGCTTGCGTCAGCCAGTAAGTACCACCCAGGCATTATACGATTACCTATACTACGGTAGCAAGCAGTTTAGTTCAGTTGGCAAAACTACCGCTGAAATTTATTTGTTTAAATGCGTATGTTGTTACGGTACCCTAAATGCAGGTTTGCTAGACAAATACAGGCTAGACCTAGTTTGAATTCTACAGTAACTGTACCCATAGTATAAAGTTAAGGAAACACCTCGTTTAAGTTTTCGACGATACGTAATAGCAAACTGTTCCTATAAACAAGTTTCGTAAGTCACTCTACTGATGCCTATTACGGATCGTAGAAAGCTATTCATTCTTATATACCCAGCATGTAACGTGTAGGTACAACTTTATGTGCATTAACATTTACATGATGTTTACTATGTAAAACATCGTAATCTATAAAGCGCTAATTTATGTATGACGTAGGTAGGTATATTAATTTATTTACAACCTATGTTATTACCAGATGCATAATATCCAGTTATTTACCTACAATCCTTGTTATGTAACTCACTGCATTTATTAAGGGTATCTACCTATATGAGCCTAGATATATTCAAAGGTAAAAATAAGGATTATTTAGATAAGAAGTCCAGACTAATCTTCTGGATGGACGTATCGCCAGTCAACACATACTTACGTATCGCCAGTCAACAAGCAAAGCTTGGGTACCATGCAATGGATTGGAGGCGACTTCAGTTACACTCAGACCAGGTCAATTTCTGAAAAACCCAATCCCGAAATTTGTGAGCTAAGAGGCGTAGTAAATCAGTACTGCAAAACATTCTTGCCAGAAAGATAGTGTTCTTGTAAGAAAATGTACTAGTACAAAATAAAAAAAACCGGCCAAGTGCGAGTCGGACTCGCGCACGAAGGGTTCCATCTATAAAAACGGAAGAAAAAATCACGTTAAAATATTTATTTTATTCTGTTTTTTTAGTATTTGTTGTTATGGCGGCAACAGAAATACATCATCTGTGATAATTTCAACTGTATTAGTATCACGGTTCAAGAGATACAGCCTGGTGACAGACGGGCGGACGGACGGACGGACGGACGGCGAAGTCTTAGTAATAGGGTTCCCATTTTACCCTTTGGGTACGGAACCCTAATATCTGACATTAATAACTTATCAATCCGGGTATTAATGGCCTATTTAAAAGCAATGTTAGATCGTTAGTGGTTAACGTCACTTAGACAGAAATGTGTTTGTGTGAAAAACAGTCGTAAATCGTTGCGCACGCGCAACCCAACCACTCTGCACGGCAGGTGTTGCGCACTTGATGTTTACCGAAGCATTCTTGACGTTGGAATTGTACTAACCTAATAAACTAAATGATTTACTGGACCTACATACTTTATTTTGATACTATAGATGATATATATTTATTTAAATCACAACTCTACAAAATATTTACAATACAAAGTAAAATTAAAAGACGATAGAAATAAAAAAATATAAAATCCTGGCTAGGTAGATAGGTGGTAACTTTATTTAATTTAGTTTAACAGGATTTTTCTTTGAAAAATTATCACACACAATAGGTAGGTAATTTGCCAGGATATTGAAATAGCAATAACGAAATCAACGATTATAACTAATAATATATTCAACATTATTAAACAATATATTATGTTGAAATTAAACTATTGGTAACTAAGCAGTGGTAGCCGAGTGGTCGAACGCACGCTTTGCAATCAAAGTGCGCAGGTTCTATCCCCGGCTCGCACCTCTGGATTCCATGTGCGAATCTCATTTTCATCTGAGATTATCACTTGCTAAGAAACGGTGACGGAAAACATCGTGAGGAAACCGGTGTGCCCGGTATAATGGCAATAGGCTCGCCCCCTATTACATTGGGACCAAAAATACATCGGCGAAGTGTGGGCGCACTCCAGTGCACCTCTGCCTACCCCTTCGGGGAATACAGGCGTGATGATGATGATGTATTATAATTAAACTATTTTACGGATTTTATCATAATATATTTACAATATATTATGATTATTTATAGTCTGTGGATTTGTTTATATAGTGCTCTCCTCGGTATTGTTATGGGAGCTACCCTCGTAACAACCAAATCATTTGAAACCTTCTGAGAATTGGTCACAGCACAGCCGACTTTTTGCAATCGTTTTAAGAAATTTTATAAAGGTTGCCTGTTATGTAGTTATATCTAATTAATGTTTTAATATTTAAATGAGAGTTTTGTACAATCGACAAAGGCGACAATACATAGCGAAACGGTCATTAATGCCGTTGAGATTAGCTCCAAAGGTTATCGACTGCATTCAGTGAGATAATGTTTAATTTTATCAATGTGCTCAATACATGTTTACGATGTTGTTATTGCAAGATGGAGTCTTAACCTTATTTTTTAGTAACTATCGGAATATTCCTTACATCAACTATCTATTAAACATAACAGTAGGCTTAGCATGACCCCGTAGACATAAGTTTTATCTCTTTCAACTGTCAGATTTGTCGAGAAAATGACGTCACACCGAGCAATGTCCAGTACAATAAGCTCGAAGTGACGTCCTTTTCTCGACAAATCTGACAATTGAAAGAGATAAATCTTATGTCTACGGGGTCATGCTGAGGGTGCTGGTTTGACCGTAGGCCGCTCAGCTCACTGAAGGTGGTTGCGGGCTCGGTTCCCGCCAGAGGCAAATTTGAGAAATGGCCTTTTCGAAATTTGCCCGAATCGCCCTCAGTCCATTTTACGGTACCCATAGTACAAGCTTTGCTTAGTTTGGGATTGTACGTTGAGCATGTGTTATCTGGTGATATGTCTTATCCATTATCCTCATCCTATCCATTCGCGTCACCCCACACATCTCAAGATGTTGTTGCAAAGTGGAGAAGTGACGTTGAAGCCGCTTACGATTTGGTATGATCCACAGTTACGCAGAACACGACATACCTCCACGTGTTGAACGCTACCATAGAAGAGTTGGACGTCTCGCAGGCCATGTTCCGGCGGCTTGCCTCCATGGCGTTCACCGATGGCAACATTCAGAAGATAGTCGGTATGCCACTTTCACAGATTAAGTAGACTTAGTTACGTACTTCTGTGGCATTACCATTAGTTACACTCACCCCTACAGCTATAGTTGTACCTACAGCAACTCAGATACTTATATCAGCAGCCCAATAACTTTATTTGTTAAGTAGTTATTTGATGTTTGAGGATTGAAAATTTGGCACGAAAAAGCCCTGTGCACTCAGGTGACGAAACACACGTTTGCCAATACTACAATGAACTCTATTGACACATAGAAAAAGTCCATTGTACAACGAAATTACATTGACAGCGCGACCGTAGTAAGACACGTGGCTTTTTAAAGTTTGGCGTCTCCATTTTCACATCGTATGTATTGGACACATCACATCCAACGGATCGTAGTATTCTTTGTACAGGAAGTCATACAAATACAACAGTGAACAATCAGTGAACGCACTTCAATGACTTCCTATACAAAGAATACTACGATCCGTTTGATGCGATGCGTCCAACACTTACGATGCGAACCTGTGGACGCATACCTTAACACAGAAATTTAATCTTTATGTATATTGACATACAGTTAGTTTCGGTGTTAGCAAAGACGCTTAACTCTCCATCTTCATTCTAGGTCAGTTCCCGAAGTACTCCTCAATAGCGTGTCTGAATATATCCAACAATAACCTGACGACTGCCAAGCTGCAGCCCGCCTCGGAACGTCCCTTCGCCTACCTGTTCAACCTCAGCGTGTTGGATGCATCCGCCAACAACCTCACCGAGTTCCCCCTTAGCCTGGTCCAGAGCAACCGGCAGATCTCCGTAGATCTATCAGGTAAATGGAATAAAATTATTTGTACAAAGCCAATTAATATAACTAGGTAGTAGTACTTTGGGTGGGTATTCTCTTTTCACCAAGCATTCTGTTTCCGTCAGAGTCGATTTTATCGTTTACCTAACAATGTCTTGTAGTTAACGTCACGAGGAACTTGTTCCATAAGTTTTTAGTTGTCAGAAAGATATCCGTCAAAATTCTTCGGAAACAGATTCGGGAATACAGTTAATAGGTTTCTTCGACACTTTCCTGAATCTGTTGGTCGCTTTCCATCAAACATGGATACCCCTCTGACGGTATGAATACTACCTACAGTATGGTAATTAATATAATATATGAGTACCTACCCTAATTTTTTGTACGGTCTTTTATAAACTTTTTATTGCATTCACAATAAGTTTTGTTACGATACCAAAGGAATAGAGAATTCGCCCCATATGAAATTGGGATCAAAATAACTCAGTGAAGTATTGGTGCACTGCAGAGCACCTCTATCTACCCCTTCGCGGACTACAAGCGTGATGCCGTACTTTAAATGTTGGTATCGTTTCAGGTAACAAGTATCTCCCGTGCAAGAACTTCCAGAAAGCGATGGAGACGAATAACAGCTCACTGGTGATCTTCCTGCACTACGAGCAGACGTACTGCGCCCTCGACATCAGCTTCAACTGGTTCAAAGACGTCCGGATCGTGAAGATAGACCATCTCAGGATACAGAACGAGGTAATCATTCTTATAATCGAGAGGATCCGGGTACGATTCCCACCGCAATCAAATTATTCACGTAAGCTAGTGAGCTTATGAGGAGTGCCTAGCACAAGCATTGAGCAATTACTTAATGAACAAAATCGCGGGTGCAGCCATTCCTTATCGTATTCCATTAATTTCATCATATCATAAATTAACAAAAAACTTAATAAAAAAAAAACAAAATTGCCACATTGTCACAAAATTCGGGCCACTTTACCTTAAAATTCGGGCCACATTGTCACAATAATCTCTACCTTAGCTCAATATTCGGGCCACTTATCTTCGAAATTTGGTAACAACTTCAAAATTCGGGCCACTTTACCTCAAAATGCAGGCCACATTGTCCCAAAATTCGGGCCACATTGTCCCAAAATTCGGGCCACATTGTCCCAAAATTCGGGCCGCATTGTCACAAAATTCGGGCCAATTTATTATAAAATTTAGGCCACATAACTTCAAAATTCGGGCCACTATATCATAAAATTTGGGCCACTTTATCATAAAATTCTCGCCACTTTATCTCAAAATTCAGACCACTTTACCTAAAAATTCGAGCCACATTATTGTCATCAAATTCGGGCCACATATATGGGAGCTCATATGTGGATGCTTAGTGAAGACAGTTTTCACCTAACTATCAGACCTTTGAATATTTGTCACAGATATCGTGTTCTGGCCTTTGGCTACATCCATAACCCTATCCAGCAGTGTAGACTACACTTATGAGGGGCGACTAGCACGAGTTATAGAAATTGACGACGATAAAAAAGTTGGAAAAACATGGTGGAATTTCGAACAAATTTTCATACCACTCAGTTGTATACCCGATAGTGATGCAGGGCTGTAGCTAGACTCGAATTTGAGGTAGGGCATTGGTTGGGCGGAGGTAAAAACTACATATTTTTTATCTCAAACTATGCACAAACAAATTACTTATAATATTTTATCTTAGTTTTTGGTATTTTTAAGGTAGGGCATTGTCCCACAATGCCCACCCCTAGCTACGGCCCTGTATTAATGCAAACATCAAAGTATTATTTCGGACTTCTGAAACACCTGTAGATTTTATCACTTTAAGAGATAGAACAATAGAGAGTTATCTATGTATGAGGGAAATGGAACAATAGAGAGATAACTATGTATGAGGGAGATGGAACAATAGAGTTATCTATGTATGAGGGAGGTGTTATAAGGCGAGTGTTGTCCACTTGTCCAGCTGAACGCGAGCTGTCGCAACATCAAGCCGCTGAACAGCAACTGCGTGTGCGTGCCGGAGCGACTCGACGTGCTGGACGAGAACGTGACCACACTCGTGGCCGTGGACTGCTCGCTCCGACACCTCACGGAGATGCCCACAGACCTGCCGCACAACACTGTCAAACTCAATGTCTCCTACAATAACGTGAGTACTATGCGATTCAAATGAGAATATAAAATCGATGCGCGAAAGAGAAGACTTGTTTTTACCTTGCAAACGGTACATACAATGAACGGGTAATTTCTGACTCCGAATCGGACTATTTCTTGTTTACCTGCCGGCAACACTTGCCGGCAGCTTTGTCGCAATTTAACTTAAAAATGTACTCTGTGTCAATATGCATAAGATGCTTTTCAAACTAGCATGTTATACGCTGCAAAGTTTACGCCAATTCAAAAACGGTAGTGGCCTTTATTTATTTTATGTTATTTTATGTTTTTATTGTTTTATTATTTGCATTTATGTTATTTAATTCTTATATTTATGTTAGCATTCTCTTGCTGCTCAATATATGAGAAAGTATATTCGTTATCTCCTCAAAATCACTTGCAGATTTAAGAGTAGGTACAAAGAGGTGTTTTTTTTCAATGTGCTGAAAACGCGTGTCTTTGTCTTCCAGATAACATCCCTCCGGTCTGTGGGCGACGACCCTACGTATGACCAGCTGAGGCAGCTCATAGCAGACCACAACGACATACCTAACATCATCGACCTGGAGGGGACCAAGTTCATTGACAACTTCAGACTGTTCTCCATAGGATACAACAAGCTGAAGACTGTGAGTAACCGCACATTGGGACGATTCAAAACGAACTCTGTGTTAGTAGATTCAATTTCTGTGGTAAAATTATGTAAATTATGTGTCAAAATGGCTATTTCCACAGTACCTACTGCTATAAATGTTTTTTTAATTAAAAGAATTTTCTATAGGACTACTATGAATTTCAGATCCACACGTACGTGTTATCGAACCGTTTCGACACTACAGGCCCAGCGTTTTCGATAGCCGGCAACTACATACACTGCGACTGCAACACTGAGAAGATGCTTAAGGTAAGCGTTTCCTACGAGACATATGTACCTACCTGCTCAATGTGAGGGTAGTTCCGACCAGTCTATTTTATAACTGGTGTAGAACTTTACACGACTCTTGAAAGATGTTGTTTCGTCAAGATTACTTCACCGTTTTGTTTTCTTCGGTCATAGCTTCTCGTATTTAGCCAGTAAAATGCATTTTTAAGTTTATTAACTACTTCAAGCACAGAAAGTAGTTGTCTAGAATCTAGATCCAAAATAGGGTGTTTGAAGGGTCGAAGGAGAGTTGGATTTTCAACATAAATATCTTGGGTCCAATACGAGATTTTAATTTGCATGTATTGCATATTTATTGCCGCATGTCGTCGATGCAGTTAATATAGTCTAAAAGGCCTTAAGATATGTCTTAAGGCCAAAACTCATAAGTCAAAGTCAAATAATTTATTCTGTATAGGCCCATGGGGATACTTACAAATTATCAAGATTTTTTTTTTTTCGTATATACCACTAAACTACCACAGGATCGAAACGCAACCTCAACTGAGAAGATCCAGCAAGGAAGAAAACAAAGAACTCAGAAACTAGACCATACTAAAATAAAAAGAGAATTAACGGTCACACATTACAAATTTTTTTTTTTACATTCCAGCCGTGGCTTTTAGAAAACTTCAAAAACATACCAGATTACAAGGAACTACTTTGCGAGGACAAGATACCTGTCGTCGCGCTAATAGAGTCCCATGTCTGCCACACGCCGCGAGACTGGACGGACTACATATACTATATCATAGGACTCGAAGTCTTAGTTCTAGTCTTATTAATCAGCAAAGTCTCGTACGACTACTGGGTGTTTAAGACTGTCGGGTACTTGCCGTGGCCGGCGAACAAAATGCCGAGACTGCCCTGTGATTGGCTGTGCGAATAATGTTTAGAAAATTAAAAAAAAAAACATTTTTTTATATGGTAAGGCTGCTGTGGAGTTTGGTTGCTATATTGCTATTCATTTTAATTTTGATAAAGGTTTGGTTAAGTGGATCTATCGCAGGCCGGTTGTTCCACGATACAGGTTGATTGCGGGTTCGATTTCAGTCAACAGCCATTGTGGCCTTTTCAAAATTGGCCCAGGAGGCTTAGCATAACCGCGTAGACATAATTTTCATGTCTTTCAACTGTCAGATTTGTCGAGAAAATGACGTCACACCGAGCCATGTCCAGTACAAAACGCCCGAAGTGACGTTATTTTCTCGACAAATCAGACAGTTGAAAGAGATGAAACTTTTGTGTACACAGTCATGCTAAGCCTTCTGGCCTTGGTGAAACAGATCCCGAAGTTCATTGTATAGTAACTAAAGTATATGCGTTGCTTAGTTAACCATACAATGAGTGTGTGATACATGGCGATATGATTTAAATAAATTAAAAAAACCGGCCAAGTGCGAGTCGGACTTGCGCACGAAGGGTTCCGTACCAGTATCTATAAAAACGGCAAAACAATCCAAGTTTGTTGTATGGGAGCCCCCTTCAATATTTATTTTATTCTGTATTTTAGTATGTGTTTGTGCGGCAACAGAAATACATCATCTGTGAAAATTTAAACTCTATCACGGTTCATGAGATACAGCCTGGTGACAGATGGATGGACAGACGGACGGACGAACTGCGAAGTCTTAGTAATAGGATTCCTGTTTTACAATTTGGGTACGGAGCCCCAAAAAGGTTCGTATTCCGCTGTCCTGGGCAGCGAATGTCGCCTGCCTTAATAGATGTGAGGTTAGTACGATTAAACAAAAGGACTATACAATTAGCCATGAAATGCTGGAGAATTGACTGGCAACATACAATGTTCGAACTCGTTAAGTGCTACAAACTGATCCGTGCCGGAGAGCAAAACTGGAACTAACTATGTAAATGTTATTTTATATTTTTATAATCTGTTTTTATAGGTATTTTTGGAAAAATCACCAATGTTACATTCGAGATCTCTTTATTATGTTTGTTTAATTGAACTTTTGTTTATGTGTTTAAGTTCGATTCCAGCTTGCCATTTTGGATCTCTGTCTCGATTTCAAAATGAATAATGTATTGCAGTTACATTTGTAAATAGATTTGTAAGTAATTTCAATTTAGCATATAAATAATAACATTAGGGCACACGACAGGGAATCCGCTAAGTTCGTGTCTATCTATACAAATAAATAAAATTGAAGTGTCTGTTTGTAATCTATACAAATAAATAAAATTGAAGTGTCTGTTTGTAATATCAAAATAGCACCTTTTTACGAATTGCATATGAAAGTATACACGATACCTATAATGAAAATGCAATTTTAAAAATTTTTGTCTGTCTGTCTGTTTGTTTGAGGTAAACTTCCAAACGGCTGAACAGATTTCGACGGGACTTTCACTGGAAGATAGCTAATATTCCAAGGCGTAACTTAGGCTACTTTAATTTTAGAAAAAAGCATTAGGGTTCCGCAGGAAATACATAATATCCATATTTCCGTGTAATCTCCCTGAAGTCCACGCGGGCGAAGTCGCGGGCACAGCTAGTTTTCAGTAAGAATAAAAATCGTCACGAATTACTTTATGAATTATTGTTCAAAGTAGTCTGCATTGGCGGGGGCTTTGCCGTGATTCCTTAATTTAATCGTATAAACAAGCCAGTTACAGAGGCTTATAAATATTAAGGACCATTTATTATTTTCTTAAAGACGAGGCTAATCGAAAAATTGTATTTGAGAAATCAGTGCCATAATTTATCAATTGGCTGGTATCACAACTGTTGATTATATTACAACATTTTCTTATGTTTTATGTCGAATGGTTTATATTATATTTATCTGTATCAATTTAAAAAACCGGCCAAGTGCGAGTCGTCGTATGGGAGCCCCCTTAAATATTTATTTTATTCTGTATTATAGTATTTGTTGTTATAGTGGTAACAGAAATACATCATCTGTGAAAATTTCAACTCTGTAGCTATCACGGTTCATGAGATACAGCCTGGTGACAGACGGACGGACGGACGGACGGACAGCGAAGTCTCAGTAATAGGGTTCCCGTTTTACCCTTTGGGTACGGAACCCTAAAAAGAGTAATATAAGAAAAATAATAATTAAGCTATACAGTTTGTATCAGAAGTCCGAAATAATACTTTGGGTACATGGTAGGTCATATGTGGATGCTTAGTGAAGACAGTTTTTACCTAACTATAATAGTTTCTGAGTTATAGATTTTTGAATATTTGCCACAGGTATTGTGTTCTATAAAAAATATCAGACAGTTGCATACCTAATACTGATGCAAACGTCAAAGTATTATTTCGGACTGCTGAAACATCCTGTTCATTTAAAAATAAACTTTACGACACGATAATGTAGGTTCATTTTACATGAGAAAAATGTTGTTTGTAAGATATATGTAAATTTTGATTTACGGTTATGCTAAATGTTGTAAAGATAATCTTTAATATTACAAAGTGAAGACTGTATATTTTGTATGAATTTTTAAATAGATGTTATCATAAAATTATGCTGTTATTATTTAACCCACCAACAAAATGTCGATTTGTTTGTCAACTTTCAAATAATACAAAAAAACTTTTAACAAAATTATATTTTAGACTAAACTGCTTTTTTTACTTTCTTAACGAACACTTTCTTTTTTTTTTTAATATTTTTCTTGCCTAATTTATTATTAACTTTTCCATTCTGAACATTTTGTTTCTTAACTTCTCCATTTTGCACATTCCGTTTCTTATGTTCACCGTTCTGTATTCTTCTCTGTTTCTTGTTCTTACCACTTTTGATAGTTTCTGTGTGTTTAGTTTTAGCAGCTTCGTTCAATTCTTTGTCGGCATCTAATTTTCTCCTGCGAATATAAGTTATATCATTAGTATTTATCCTAGAACAGCCCATATCAATAATAATTGTTATATATCCATATCTCGAGTCCTATGCAAAATTTACAATTATCGTTTGTGAATCAAAGTCAAAGTCAAATTATTTATTTTGTATAGGCCTATGGGGGCACTTACAAATTGTCAAGTTTACATTTTTTCTTATATACTACTATACTACCACCGGATCGAAACGCGACCTCAACTGAGAAGATCCGGCAAGAAACTCAGTGGGCTGATATTTTTTTTAAATCGCCAAAACTTATTACAAATACACAGGTACATATAGCTCCAGTGTGTTGCCTTTAGAGCTGCTTTTAATAATAAAGATAAAATAATAATACGTTAGTGAGGCAACACACGCTACACTTTGACATGACGGCCAATATTTCGATTTTTGTTTTGAACCTGAGCTGTACAATCCCAAGCTGATTTATCGTCTAAATAATCCGAGATTTTGTAATAGCCCTTTTGATACAATTTGGATTTGATTGCAATTTTAAATGTATTAATGGGCAAATCTCTGATTTCTTTTGGAAGTTTATTGAAAAAGCGTATACTTTGCCCCATGAAAGAGTTATTTATTCTGTGGAGACGAGTAACGTGTACGGATAGCATATGCTTATTCCGTCTATTTAACGAGTGAACATCGCTTCTTTTTTCAAAATTGCTTATATTTTTCTTAACATACATTAAATTTTCAAACAAATAGTAGCCATCTCTCGAAATTAAAGTATACGCTGTTTAATAGGGTCATGGGTCATCACAAGATACTTAAGACAAATAATCAAAGGTATATATTGAACTGTATGCGCCTTCGACAATCCTCTGGAGATCGGATGACCCTATCACTACTACTTTCCGGGCACTCTTATATTGGAGAGCAATAAAACACGTCCGTACTAATCAACGTTTAATACGACGACAGACACAATCTTCTAATGGCGGTACATGGCTCACAAATATTATTCAGTTACCCTAAACATACATCACACCTCCACCCTTAATTAACAACACTCTTAACTTATCTAATGCCATGCTACTTATCTAACAGAATTTAATCAATCTCGAAGCCATACCTCTGTATAGGCTTTCGAACACGCTTAGGTCGGTTCAACGGTGGTATTTCTATAGTGGCACTCGCCGGGCCCTCGTTTGCACTGGTTTGTGCAATGACGGGTTCTGAACTAGTACTTGCTACGGCCTCCCGAAAGGTAGGTTTGTCCTCTCCTTGGTCCACTTCCAATACTACTTCTGGGTTCGACACCTGTTGTTCCGGTATTGGCAGTTTCAAGTCAACCCATCTCTTTTTGAGCTGATCGACATGTCTTTTTAAAGGTGGACCGCTTTCCCTAGTCACCACATAATTACGCGATCCCATTCGTCCTTCTACCTGACCTTCTAACCACTTCTCTCTTCCCGCATAATTCTTAACCCATACGTCATCTCCTATGTTAAACCCCCTCGAAACACCTCCAGCCTGCGTCATTTGTTTACTTTGTGCTAACTGTACTCTATTTTCTACTTGGCGTTCCCCTCTTACTAAATCTAGGCGCGAACGTAGATTCCTATGTTGGAGTAGCATGGCCGGTGATACGCCTGTCGTACTGTGAGCTACATTTCTATACGCCATCAAATAAGCCTGTAGGGCCGCGTCCATGTCCGTTCCATCTCGCAACGATTTCTTAATGGCACGCTTACATAATTTAACCGCGCCCTCTGCCGCACCGTTGGACGATGGATGGTACACCGCGGTAAAGGTAAGTTTAATACCATTGTTAACCATAAAATCCGCGTACTCGGTGCTTGTAAATGGAGGTCCATTGTCGGAAACAATCTCCTTAGGCAGACCAAATCGGGCAAAAATCTCACGAAAGACCTTAAGAACTGCACTAGCTGTAGTCCTAACCATCTGAAACACTTCCAGCCATTTCGTCGTCGAGTCTATTAATATTAAAAATGTTTTACCTTGCAAAGGGCCTAAAAAATCTACATGAAGCCTTGTCCAGGGCTCGGAGGTATACGGCCACGATTGCGGCGTTGTCCGCGCCGGAGAATTGCCCTCTAATGCACATGTCTCACACTGGTGGCACATGTTCTCGATATCTTTATCTATCCCCGGCCACCATACTATACTCCTAGCGATACTTTTCATCTTCACGATACCTAAATGTCCTACGTGCAATTCCTTTAACATATTATCTTTTAACGAGGTCGGTATTAATAACCTATATCCCCAAACTATACACCCCATATCTAAATAAAGTTCGTTTTGTCGTACGAAGTAAGGTTTTAATTCCTCCTTTTCGCACTTGACGGGCCAACCCGACTGCAGGTATAAAATAATTTTATTCAAAATTGTATCTTTCAACGTATGTTGTAATATTGTTTGCCTCGTTACCGGTAAAAATTTTTGAATGAAATTAACGTATGTCTTCTCGTCATTTAATTGTTTCTCTCCCCCGACGGGCAACCTAGATAAGGCATCCGCGGAGTTGTTCTTACTACAAACATATTCAATTTTATAATTATATCCGGCTAATATTACCGCCCACCTCTGCATTCTACTGGCTGCCATCACTGGTATACCCGCCTTATCGCCAAATATAGTAACCAACGGTTTGTGATCCGTCCTTAAGATAAAATGTCTACCATAGAGGTATTGGTGAAATTTTTTTACACCATATATTATCGCTAAAGCCTCTTTTTCTATCTGTGAATACCCTTTCTCAGCCTGGTTAAGTACACGCGATGAGTACGCTATCGGTCTTTCTCCGTCTTGTGTTAAATGAGATATGACCGCGCCTAATCCTACACTGCTTGCATCCGTTGTCAAAACTAAAGGTAAGTCCGGCGAATAGTGTGCTAAAACCTTACATGAGATTAACAAGCTTTTAACCTTGTCAAAGGCTAGCCGACATATTTCCGTCCATTCAAATTTACTCCCTTTTTTAAGCAAATTATATAAAGGTGATAACACCGTACTGATGTTTGGTACAAATTTAGCATAGTACATCACTAATCCTAGGAAAGACCGAAGCTCGGAAACGTTGGTGGGATCTTTCACCCGCTCAATTGCTTTCACCTTCCCCTGGCACGTATGCACCCCATCCTTATTAATAATAAATCCTAAATATGATACTGCATCCGCAAAGAAGCTACATTTCTCTTTTTTTATTTTTAAACCGTAATAACTCAATCTTTTAAAAACTTCATGTAAGGTGGTGATGTGCGAGCGATCGTCTACCCCTGTAATAATGACGTCATCAAGAAAAACTCCGACCCTTGGCATATCCGCAAACAACTGCTCCAACTTTCGTTGAAAAATGCCCGGGCTCGACGCGAGGCCATAAATGAGTCTATTGTATCTAAAAAGTCCTCTGTGAGTGTTGATCACCGTAAATTTTTTTGAATCGTCTAAGACAAACTGAGCATAGGCTTGCGACAGGTCCAGCTTGGTAAACTTCTCCCCCCCGTGTAATTTGGTCAACAAATCTTCTACCCTAGGTAACGGAAAGCGATCCACCTCCAAGCTCTTGTTCAAGGTCAGTTTAAAGTCTCCACATACCCGTATCGTACCATCTTTCTTCATTACCGGTACAATAGGTGTCGCCCAATCCGACGTCGTCACCGGCGAGATGACGCCATCCCGCACTAGCTGATCCAGCGCGCGCTCAACCGGCTCGCGCAGCGCGTACGCCAGCGGTCGCGCACGCAGAAACACGGGCCGCGCGTTCGGACGCATACGAAAACCCACAGTTCCCCCGGTGAACCGACCAAGCCCGTCCGCAAACACATCAGAGTATCTGGAACTGAAATCGTTAACATTGAATTTTGTATCGCTGTCCTTGATATTATTGACTTTAATCGTGGGTATATCTATACCTAATTCGCTAATCCACTGTCTGCCTAAAATACTGGTCTTTCCGCATTTGACCACGTACAAATTTAAATACTTATGTTTGCCCTTACATTCCACTAATGGTGTCATCATTCCCATAGGTCTAGTGATTTCACCTGTATAATAACGTAACACTAAATTACACCTTTGCATCGGTCTATTAGCAAAAAACCTCTCATAACATTCGTGACTAATACAAGAGATTGCACTACCGGTATCTATTTCCATTTCTAACATCTGGTTATCAACACAAACATCAATAGTGTATGGTCCAAACTTAAAGAGGTTGTCGGTACGCATTGAAAAATTATTCTCAATTACCTCATCACTACTGCCGTCCTCGCTGTCCACATGTACCACCTGACTGTCCTCCACGTTATGTAAAGATGTACAGCGCCGCAGTTTAGGGCACACCCTCTTCAAGTGACCCTCTTTATTACATACCCTACAGACGTATCCTTTAAATTTACATTGTTCTGCATCGTGTCGATTTCCACACACCGAACATTCCGTCTGATACGTGTGTATCCCGTCTCTCTTACTATATCGCGTCATCCCGCTATCCGCTCCGCTTATTCCACTTGCACCGCCGCCGCTAGTTGTCGAGTGACGAAGCGTGCGCGTGTTCTGCGTCGCACCATCTCCCCGTGCCCCTCCTGCGCCGCTGCCGCCGCTCGAATATCGCCGCGCTTGAGATTGCCCGCTCCGCCGCCATTGACTCGCCGCCGGTTTCGCCGCCATCTGATGCACCGATGCTGCCGCCGCCAATGTACCGCCGCCGCTTCTCCCGGCGCGGTCCTCCACTAGCGCTGCCCCCGCCTCGGCCGCCTCGATGGTCACCGCGAGTTTGTATGCGTTGTCAAACGATACCTCGACTTCCGCGAACAATCTCTGTCGTATGTATTCGTTCACCAAGCCGCATACGAATTGATCTCTCAAATTCTCCTTTAGGTTGTTTGCCGAAAACCCACAATCTTTTGACATTCTCTTTAAATCCGTTACGTAGTCGGCAATAGACTCACCCGATCGTTGTACTCGTTGTCGAAATTTGAATCTTTCCGCTAAAATACTCGGTTTCGGTTGTAAATGTTCTTGCACGACCTTCACCAATTCATCATAGCTTTTCGAGCTCGGTTTGTCGGGTGTACACAAATTCACCATCAGTTCGTATGTCTCACTGCCAACCACACTAATCAACATCGCTACTTGTACCGCCGCTTTTACCTCGTTAGCAATAAAATATTGTTCCAAGCGTTCGACGTAATGGCTCCAATTGTCCTTGGCAATGTCGAACGGGGTCACCTTACCCACTGCCATTTTTTTTTTTCTTACGCGTGATTTTTTTTAATATCCTCGTCGCCAATTGAACTGTATGCGCCTTCGACAATCCTCTGGAGATCGGATGACCCTATCACTACTACTTTCCGGGCACTCTTATATTGGAGAGCAATAAAACACGTCCGTACTAATCAACGTTTAATACGACGACAGACACAATCTTCTAATGGCGGTACATGGCTCACAAATATTATTCAGTTACCCTAAACATACATCACATATATTTTGAAAGTACATAATTTATTATAAGTAATGGGTGTAATAATTATAATGTAATTAACGACAGTACTATGCGATTCAAATGAGAATAGGATCGTCGTTGCGCCATATTGTGACGTCATAGCTGTCAATTCTAACCAGTTAGGTAGGGTGAGCAAAACAAGATATATTTTAAATAAATTTTATTTGCAAAGGTTGAGTGAAAAATGCACTCACATGCACGATGAAGCACACTAACAACGACAAAATGGCGACTGGCGTCTTTATTTTCTTTAATGCCAAAAATTAAAATAAAAAAGGCGTTCATTCATTCACCTGTATCCATTCAATGGGGAAGTTTAAAAGCGTTGTATGGAATGTTACTTCTTAAAAATGACTGCTTAGTCTGGTGGTATCAGCGTAGGCCGCTCGGCTTATTACAGCGGGTGGTTGGTGGTTCAATTCTAGCCAGCAGCAAATTTTGGAATTTGCCCTTGTCTGAGTGCAACTGGGATCGCCCCCAGACCATAGTATGGTACCCATAGTACAGGCTTTGTACAGTTTGTGATCATACGATTGTATGGCGAATTTTAAAAGCCTAGAGCGAAGTGTACTCACTTGTGTGGTCGTTTCTCGAGCCTGGTGGAGATGTCGTCGCGGCGCGGCGCCTTGCTGACGAGCTTCTTGCGCTTGTTGGGGTTCTGCTTCAGCTGCAGCGTGTACTCCGGCACCTCGCAGCCAGACTGCTTCATCACCGCCGCTATACTAAAATACAGGGGTTCCTAAACTTTTAAGATTACGGAACACTACTACTACTATACTGAATTACTGTCCGGTATCCGGCCGGATACTGAATTACTATCCGGTATCCGGCCGGATACTGAATTACTATCCGGTATCCGGCCGGATACTGAATTACTATCCGGTATCCGGCCGGATACTGAATTACTATCCGGTATCCGGCCGGATACTGAATTACTATCCGGTATCCGGCCGGATACTGAATTACTATCCGGTATCCGGCCGGATACTGAATTACTATCCGGTATCCGGCCGGATACTGAATTACTATCCGGTATCCGGCCGGATACTGAATTACTATCCGGTATCCGGTCGGATACTGAATTACTATCCGGTATCCGGACGGATACTGAATTACTATCCGGTATCCGGACGGATACTGAATTACTATCCGGTATCCGGCCGGATAGTGAAAACAAGGCCGGATATCCGTTTCATCACTAATAACTATTATTGCTTCCAACTATTACATTTGTGCATCAAAGGTAAGACAGGTGAATCACACTTCTGCGCTGGTGGGTCTAGTGGCCTGGGGTCTCGTTTTAAGGCCAGTTGTTTTCCTTAATGTTATGGTTACCTCCTCAGATTGCCGACGTCATCTTGCGTGAAGAAGGTGACGGCGCGGCCCTTCTGGCCCGCGCGTCCGGCACGCCCCACCCTGTTACCGTGAGATAATAAGAATTACACTGTTATAGTAATAAACCAATAAAAGAAAATACAAGAAGTTTAGATACAAACTTTGTAATAGGGTAAGGAATTGCAATATTACATTTTATAAAAAAACACAAGCGCCCTGGGGCAAAGCGAACTCTGTATCCATAGACATAAAGATTGAATTTCTGTGGTAACACCAACGCCCCCACGCGCCACCGTCCGCTTGCGTTGTCAACGTCATTATGTTGAAGAATTAACTTTTTCTATCACACAATACAGATCGTTTTGATATTAGCAAATAATTCATGTTGTTATCACGTCTTGACCAATGGAGTCATAGTCCTTACCAAAACGATTATGTTAGTAGACTTGGGGTTCTGCCTATTATTTCGCACCGGTAGAGAGAGAGAGACTGAAAAAATATTGTGCCGTTTCTCTGTGTACGCAATAAATACCTGTGTATGTATGCAATAAATAGCTGTGTATGTATACAATAAATACCTGTGTATGTATGCAATAAATACCTGTGTATGTATGCAATAAATAGCTGTGTATGTATACAATAAATACCTGTGTATGTATGCAATAAATACCTGTGTATGTATACAATAAATACCTGTGTATGTATGCAATAAATACCTGTGTATGTATGCAATAAATACCTGTGTATGTATGCAATAAATCGCTGTGTATGTATACAATAAATACCTGTGTATGTATGCAATAAATACCTGTGTATGTAAGCGATGGCGGAGGGCGGGAAGTCATAGTTGACGACGAGGTTGACCCCGCGGAAGTCGATGCCGCGCCCCATCAGCTCCGTGCAGATCAGCACCCAGATGCGGCCCACGCGGAAACTGCGCACCACGTTGTCACGCTGTCACGACAAGACATCACTTCTATTACGGATTATGTCGCTTCAACTTATATTCTCACGTTCGTAGTTTATATTCCTTTGTAATTCTAAATTACACCATCACGCCTGTATTCATATAAGGTGTAGACAGAGGTGGACTGCAGACTTCGCCAAAGTATTTTCGCTCATGTAATGGGAGGCGAGCCTATTGCTCTTACACCGGATTTTCATTCAGATCAAAAAATTCGGTTAATCCGTTGGCCCAGCGGATGTAGGGAATGATCAGCACTTGCCTTACCATTTCTTTTTATTTGGGGTCGGCGCAGTACGTCTTTTCTTCCATTCATCTCGCTTTTCCGTCATACTGACATATAACTTTTTACTAGAGATGAAACGGATAGTGGTTTGGGCGGATACCAGATATCCAGCAAGCTACCAGGCCGGAGCGCCAGATATCCGGCTGCCGGATATCTGGCGGATATCAATTTTTGAGTACTAAACTATTAATAAAACAAATATTTTTTACGTGCGATTATAAAAATAAACGATGTCCATTACCTATTGTGATATGATTTGCCTTGTTGAATGAGATTGATATTTTTTTGAATTCTACTATCCGGCATCCGGCCGGATACTGAATTTTCTTATCCGGCATCCGGCCGTATTCTGAATCATTATCCGGTATCTGGCTGGATACTGAATTACTATCCGGTATCCGGCCGGATAGGAAAACAAGGCCGGACAGGCCGGATAGTGTATTAAAAGTAGAGGTGAAACGGATAGCGGTTTGGCCGGAGCGCCGGATATCCGGCTACCGGTTATCATTCAAATTTTGAGTACTAAACTATTAATAAAACAAATATTTTTTACGTGCGATTATAAAAATAACCGGTGTCCATTACCTATTGTGATATGATTTGCCTTGTTGAATTTGATTGATAATTTTATAAATTTTACTATCCGGCATCCGGCCGCATACTAAATTTTAATATCCAGCATCCGGCCGGATACTGAATTACTATCCGGTATCTGGCAGAATACTGAATTACTATCCGGTACCCGGCCGGATACTGAATCACTATCCGGTATCCGGCCGGATACTGAATCACTATCCGGTATCCGGCCGGATACTGAATTACTATCCGGTATCTGGCAGAATACTGAATTACTATCCGGTACCCGGCCGGATACTGAATCACTATCCGGTATCCGGCCGGATACTGAATCACTATCCGGTATCCGGCCGGATACTGAATTACTATCCGGTATCTGGCAGAATACTGAATTACTATCCGGTACCCGGCCGGATACTGAATCACTATCCAGTATCCGGCCGGATACTGAATTACTATCCGGTATCCGTCTTTGTTTTCACTATCCGGCCGGATATAGGAAAGTTACAGGATATCCGTTTCATCTCTACTTTTAACACACTCCATCCATCTTTTCTTTGGTCTTCCTCTCGCTCTGTATCCATCCACATTCATACTCGTAACTCTTTAAGTAACATGCTTCTCATCGTCTCTTGCAGTGTAAGTAGAGTAACGAACACGGTACCTGTGTTTGTGTTCTGTCTGCGTGTATCACGTCCACGTTGATGCCATCATATATCAGCTCCTTGAACAGCTGTTTCGCGCGGTCCTTGCTCTGAACAAATACTAAAAAAAAAACATATAAAATATAAAAATCACTCGCCGCTAATATATGTAAAAATCAGGGAGATATGGTCGAGTCAATCAAAATTGAAATATATTTGGTTAAAGATAAAATTTAAAATCGCCCGCGTAGGCCATTCATGCCGCACGTCTTTTGTTTTCCGTCGGCGACCCAACTGTGGCCTGTGTGCACATTTTCAATTTTATTCACACTAAAACAGAGTTCATAATACTACACCAAACTATACAGTGATTAATGCTCACCTAACACCGGCGGTTTCAATCCTTCTTGTACTAATTGTCTGAAAGCAACCAATTTTCCATTCTCGTTGCCGCAGTAGAGCAGTTTCTGATCTACCAGATTAGTAGCTGCGTTCCTGCAAATTTTTTACAAGTAAAATTATACATAAATCAATTGCTTTTCATCTACTACTACAGCCCTTTTTAACGTCCCACTGCTGGGCACGGGCCTCCCCTCAATGCGAGGGGGATTCAGGCCATAGTCCATCACGCTGGCCCAGTGCGGGTTGGTACACGCCTTTCTATAGACGTGGCAGGTTTCCTCACGATGTTTTCCTTCACCGTTTCTTAGCAAGTGATAATCTCGGATGAAAATGAGATTCGCACATGAAACCCAGAGGTGCGAGCCGGGGTTTGAACCTGCGCACTTTGATTGCAAAGCGTGCGTTCGACCACTCGGCTACCACTGCCATGAATCATCATTAAGAAAAACACGTTGTAATGCAAATAACATGTAAATCCTTATTGGAAAAAAGCAACCATGGAGTTTCTTGCCCATTCTTCTCCATAGGAATTGCATTCCGAATGGGTGGTAGAGATACTATTAATACTATTTATTTTTTACTGACGATTCATAAGTGCCTGTATTGGTTTACATGAATAAAAAAATTCTGATCCTGATTCTGATTCATCAATATTGCTAAAAATCAAAAACGTTTCGACCATTTCGTTGTTCACTCTAATACAAATTATGCGATTTAAAAAAAGGGGCAAAAATTAAATTTATTGTAGGTGATACGAATTTTGCCGGATCATGTACAATCGAGGGCTGAAAGACTATTTAACTTAACCGACACTTTTTTTTTACTTTACAGGAGAGCATACTCATTCGACGCAGACAAGTTCGCTGATTCCAAACATGTATTTAAGTCAATATCGCCCGTGTCGCTTGAGTCAAATACTATCACCCCTCGTTATAATGACTAGAATATGACCAATCACATTCTTCCACACCTGGTCAAGAAATACTAACGGCGCTTGTAGTATGAGCGCCAAGATTAGACGTATGTCACGAAATAACTTGATGTTGTCTCTTTCACTCGTATGAAATTAGACAGGGAGCGACCGAGCCAATCCGTGACAGAGGTCTTGTCGTGACATGCGCAATGATTTCCTGCAATTTCTTTGTTTGCTCGCTGTTATCTGTTCATTATTATTATATATAGTTTATTCACATACTGACTTAGGACAGTTATCTGTTTTACACAATTAGTCGTTCGTAGCTAAATTAGTATATTCTCGTAAATTGATTTAATTTATGTTATCTTATATATAGCAGTGGTAGCCAAGTGGTCGAACGCACGCCTTGCAATCAAAGTGTGCAGGTTCAATCCCCGGCTCGCACCTCTGGGATTTATGTGCGAATCTCATTTTCATCCGAGATTATCACTTCCTATGAAACGGTGTAGGAAAATATTGTGAGGAAACCTGCACGTCTAAGAGAACTTGACTAGTTCGCGATGGATGTCTGAAGTCTGCCAACCCGCATCGGGTCAGCGTGGTGGACTATAGCCCGAATCCCCCTCGCATTGAGGGGAGGCCCGTGCTCAGCAGTGGGACGTTAAAAGGGCTGAAGTAGTAGTAGTATCTTTATATTAGTCTATGTTATTTGTTTAGTACACCTCATCCCTTACTAATACTTTAATTCCTCTCCATCTTAAGGTTGTCTGGTAGAGATCACTTTTAGTGATAAGGCCGCCCATTGTTGCACTTAATTTTTTTTTTTATCCTACATGTATAGTTTGTATTTCTCTAAGAGGTGGAACAATAAAGAGTTATCTGTCTATCTATACAGGTTGATTAGAAGTCCGAAATAATACTTTGGGTACATACAAATATACGGTAGTTCATATTTGGACACTAAGTGAAGACAGTTTATACCCAACTATAATAGTTACCGAGTTATGGACCTTAGAATATTTGTCGTAGGTAACATGTTCTGGCCTTTGGGTACATCCATAACCTTATTCAGCAGTGTACACTACAGTTATGAGGGGCGACTACCAATATTCACAAAACACAACATGCAAAGTTTACATAGGACTCGAAATATTACGAGTTATAAACTGACGACGAAACAAAAAATTGGAAAAATCGAATTTCGATAAAATTTTCATTCCATTCAGTTGTATGCCCGATACTAATAGCATTGTATTATTAACAAAGTATTATTTCGGACTTCTGAGACACCCTGTACATAGATAGTAGTTCCGTTAACCTGTGTCCGACGGTGACGTTGAGCAGTCCGCGCAGGTTGTGTCGGCACCACTTGGCGAGCGCGGGCGTGTGCGTGGCGCTGAACAGGGCCACCCGCCGCCGCCGCGCGCCGCACGCCGCCAGCACCCGCCCCAGCTGCTGACGGAACCCCTCCTGCTGCTCCGGGGAACCCTCGAACATCTTATCCGCCTCGTCTACGATCAACCAGGTCACCCTGAAATTATCACCATACCTTTAAAACCAAAACCAATTATGAATCGACAATAAATAAAAATAGTATCTCTACCACCCTTTCGGAATGCATATCCTATGGAAAAGAAAGGGCAAGAAACTCCATAGTTACTCTTATGCATAAAGTTTATGTGGTGAATGTCTCGCCACCACCATCCTATGAGTTCCATTCTACAGGGTGTATCATAAGTCCGAAATAATACTGTGGGATCATATAAGGTAGCTCATATGTGGATGCTTAGTGAAGATATTTTTTACTCAACTATCATAGTTTCGGAGTTACTTTGAACATTATGTCACGGGTTTTTTTTTTATGAGATAGGGAGGCAAACGAGCAGACGTTTCACCTGATGGTAAGTGATCAACGCCGCCCGTTGCCGGCCTTTAAGGAATGAGTATGCTCGTTTATTGAAGATACCTTTGTCGCATCGGTCCGGGAACACCGCTGCAGGAGGGTATCATGTTCTGGCCTTTGGGTACATCCATAACTCTGTTCAGCAGTGTAAACTAAACTTATGAGGGGCCACTACCAATATTCACAAAACAGAACACGCAAATTTTACATAGGACTCGAGATATTACAAGTTATAGAAATTGACGACAAAAAAAGTTGGAAAAACTGTCGAATTTCGGTCAATTTTTTATACCATTTAGTTGCATACCCGATACTGATGCAAACGTCAAAGTATTATTTCAGACTTCTGAAACACCCTGTATATGTATTATGAGTACCATATCTATGAGTTAATACAGTTCGTTTTGTTATTAGCGAAAATTAAGTCACACACCCAATTTTCCTTGCACAATTATTAGAGCAATTTATATTGTCTGAAAGTTAATGTTTGTTGATTTATAATTATTTAAAAAAGTTCTAAAAGTACTACCGTCGCCTTTGTTTATTATACCTCGTTAGTCTTGTTTGTTCATAGAATCTAGTAGAGTAGATTTAAACGCATTTTTATAAATCTTAATATCGTAATTTCGAATACAAAACAATGTTCGCGGATCGGCCGCGTGAACACTTCCAGGGGTGGAATGGATAAAATACTACCGATGGAGACATTAGACATTGTCTCCTTGAAGCCATTGGACTAGTTATATTCTAGCTACCCTTGATAAAAGATGTTGTTTTCGTGCCTTAAAATATGAAGTCATAGCAAAACCACAACGATAGTGTTTACAGATTTCACTTCCAGTTCTTAACTCCTCTAAGAGTTGAATCAAAAACTTACTTATCCAATGTGATGTTGACATTATCCTGGTCGAGCAGGTAGCACAGGCGGTTTGGTGTGCTCACTACAATATCTGTTGACAACAATCATATTTCTAGTAACTCAATTCTTCAACACTCACGTCGTCGTATACAACTTTCGGTACAATTACTATACACATAAGATCTATTTTACTCCACGTTAATTTTTACAGGTAAATTTGTACTAAAGTGCACATATTATTATAAAAAATAATAATTTTAAATAATCATTTGAGGGTATATCAATAGAGCTATGTTAATTTTACAAGCTTTATATTAACTTGCAATGTATGTCCGGGTGGAATCTTGCAACTGAATTTAAAATCAGTTATCTTTAACCGATTGAGTTGAAAATTGGTATACATGCTTATTTTGGATGACAATGCATGCTTAGCTATGTGACGTCATTCAAATTCCAATATGGCGGAATAGTTATTTTTTTCTGCACTACCACATGGGTATGTATGAACCCATACCATGTGGTATGGGTATCAGATGAAAGGGCTTGCTGAGGAGAACACTAATACGACGTCACATTAAATCCAAATAATTAAAAAATAAATAAATGGTAAAAAAAAACTTTTTAAACGCTTGTTTTTAAAAAGTTTTTTTTTTCATTAATTTATTACTATAAGGGTGAATAATAAAAAAAATATAAATCTCTTACACAATGTGTCTTGTATAACATTTGGGATGGGTAAATTATGTAGTGATAATCTACCCTTTCGAGAAATACAGGTTTTATTGTGGCACTGACAAAATGTAATATTATTGTGCCATCATATTATATGCTACGACCAGAACTAAACCCTTCCTTGACTGTGAAAATCCGGCGAAAAAATCAGTCACCTCGATTTTTTTTAATCCTGTTGTAGAATAAGTCAGACTCATTTGCCATCTTTATCAACTTCATCACCCAATTTTATTTATCATGTGTATTTATTGAAATTGTTGGTGTTATTCATTACTTCTTGTTATTCATTGACTTAAAGTCGCCCAGCGAGCTATGGAGATAGCTATGCTCGGTGTTTCTCTGCGGGATTGAATCCGGAACGAAGTAATTCGCCAGAGAACTAAAGTTATCGACATCAAACTGAAGTGGCAGTGGGCCGGTCATATGTGCCGCAGGACTGACAACCGTGGGGTTGATTTGTCCTAGAGTGAAGACCGCGAATCGGCAAACGTAGTGTAGGACGTCCTGTGACCAGGTGGAGCAACGACATACGCAAAGCGGTGGGCAGTGACTGGAAAAGAAGAGTCGAAGATCGGGCTCAGTGGCGCATCTTGGGAGAGGCAAACGTCCAGCAGTGGACTGACACCGGCTGATGATGATGATGTTGATTCATTATTTGGCATAAGCAGAATACGTACGAACCGCAGATACTCCCATTCTTTTACTCACCACTCTTCCTGATCGTAGCTTCCCTCTCCTTGATTTTACTCTGTTTGATGGTCCTGACGACGCTACACCGGAGCTGCGTGGTCTCGCTGAGCCGCAGCGCCTCCCTGTAGATCTGGTGCGCCAGCTCCCTGGTGGGGCAGAGCACGAGCGCGCGCGGCCCGCCCTGCGCCGCGCCCAGCGCGTGCAGCAGCGGGACCAGGAACGCGGCCGTCTTGCCCGACCCGGTGGGCGCACACGCAACGATCTGACGGTCCTGTTTCACAGATATATATCAATATGTGTCATGAGGCCAAATAGTGAGCGTCGCGACCCTAAATAGCGAGCGTCGCGATGCCAGACAACAAGCATCGCGATGCCGGATGTTGAGCGTCACAACGCCAAATAATGAGCGTCTTGACGCTAAATAGCAAGCGTCCCGACGCCAAATAGTAAGCGTCCCAACGCCAAATAGTGAGTGTCGCATCGCCAAATAATGAGTGTCTTGACGGCAAATAGTAAGCGTCGCGATGCCAACTAATGAGCGTCACGACGCCAAATATCGAGCATCACGACGGTGGACCGTCACAATGCTGGATGCATCACAACATCCAACAATATACATTAAAAACATACCTCTAACATGCAGGGCAGCACCTGACGCTGCACAGGAGTTGGCTCGCTGTACCCGCACTTCTTCATCGTTTCCACAAGGCCCAGGGAGACCTGGTACCGGTCACATAGCTCGTCAAAGTCTTGCAATGCGGCTGGTATGTGTCTACCAACAACCTTGATGCCGTGTTCATTGCGGAATCGATTTTGCTAGAATAAAAATACTTATGAATACTAAATACATCATCACGCCTGTATTTGCCGAATGGATGGCAGAGGTGCACTGCAGTGCGCCCACATTTTGCCGATGTATTTTGGTCCCAATGTAATAGGGGGCGAACCTATTGCCATTATTACGTGCAGGTTTCCTCCCCATGTTTTCTTTCACCGTTCAGCAAGTGGTAATCATTTTTAAAAATAACATTTGCACATGAAAATTATCTCAGAGGTACGGGCTTGAACTTGCACCCCTTACATTCAAAGCGGGCGTTATTGTCCACGAGGCTACCACTGCTAACTGTACTAAACTGCTCTTAATTAAAAAGATGTCCCTTTCAGATACAAATGAGGTTGTAGTCATCATTTCAAACCATACTTGTTTTTATTTATTTTAAGTAGTAATTGTATACAATTACTACAAATATCTTTGAATAGGCATGATATTCCTTTGTAGTCAAAGAGAGTGTACTTGCCCCTTAGGATTGAATTCTATCTTATAAACATGGACCACAAAGTACCAAAATAAACTCTATTAAAATGTACATAAAGCTTCAATTTCTGTGGTAAAAGCCACAACCATGCATCAAAATTTGCTTGCTCTGTAAATGATACTTCATTGTGGAATCAGCAGTGAGTTAATACAATTTGTTTCCATGTTGGCAAGTACCTATACCCGGCTTAAGTTTCCTAGAAACTTAAGCCGTAACTTAAGCCGCCTTAACTGCTTAAGAGAAAATTAAATATTGTCTATGTTACAAAATAGTTAATTTACAATCTTACCTCCTCCAACTCTAACTTCTTTTTCAAGTCCTCTGTTTTCTCCTTCTTCTTCTTCGTCTTTTTCTCCCCCACTTTTACTCCATCCACCAATTGCAGTACCCCATCCGCCTCCGGTTCCGACTCTGATAGCAAGGATTCCAAGTCATGTTGGGATTCCTCATCATTGTCACTTAAAACCTCCTTTTTAATTTCTATTTCTTCTTCCTTTTTAACTGGCGGTTTGGTTTTGTCCTGCTGTATTTTAGAAAAGCATGAATTGACTAGTCTTATTTATGAAAATATTAATTGCGAAATATTTATAGACAAAGGTGTATTTATTTTTTGGTACTTCTTATAAAACAAAAAGTTGCGTAGAAGAAAGTATTTTGTACAATAACTTAATAAGAAAATATGCGTAAACAGATGAAAAGAAATAAGAACATTAATAGACTAGTAAAAAAAAACGAAATCCTTCTAAAACCTCAAAAACTTTCTAATTCAGTGCCAGGCAGTGCTTCTTTTGGTGAATCCTGCTAGTGGATACAGGGTAGTGTATACCTAAAGCTCGTGGGTTGCACAAAAATCAGTAATTGCGTGAGAACTAGTAAATAACACAGCGATTTCGCTATACCGCAAGAGGTTATGTACAGTACTCACATTGTTTTTTACTCCCAAAACTCGATGTTTAAATGTCAATCCTTTAGTAAGCTTCTTGAAGATATCGTAGGCATCCATTTTGTTGGCATTTAAACTTTTTCGTCATATAAAACTAACGAAAACACACGTGGTAAATCGAAAACAATATTTTAATACTCTGTTTGTTCACAGATATTGTAACCACAGACTGTCACAATTTCTGACATTCCGCTTCTGTCAGTCGATTGAATACTGCCAGTAATAGTGTTGTGTGTAGGTACACATTATAATTCAATTTATAATTAAAAACGATGATAATTAGTCACCCGACTAATTATCATCGTTAGTAACAAAACATATTTTTGCCTCAATTTTTTATTTTCTATAGGTAAACTGAAAATAAGATGCATCGGCGAGTCTGGCAAGACCGAGTATACGTGTTATTTAACTGACAGGATATTTTTTACAACATAATATTATGATTATTATTCTTTAAGAACAAGGAAAATGTAAAATCTTTATCTACCTACTGTTTAAGAAACATAAAACCTACTGCTCATCCGAATAATAATTATTTTTTATATTTTTTTTCTATTATTGAGCATGATCGCATGATAATATCGAGGGATGAAAGGCTATTTGTCCTAAGCGATACTTTTGGGTGATATTGACTTAGATATATATAGAAATTAAACTATTTTACGAATTTTATCGCGTTTATTTACTATTTTATTTTCCCGTTTTCCCGGGAAAATAAAATAGTAAATAAACGCGATAAAATCCGTAAAATAGTTTAATTTCAATGTATAGTATTCGCGTAAATATAAGAAAACAATATTAGATATATATATATATATATATATTTGAAATCAGCCAATTTTTCTGCGTCGAATGAGTGATGCGAGAGCATACTCATTCGACGCGATTACAGGAGACTGCAAAGTTAAAAAATGTAGCGTCAAATAGCCTTTAACCCCTCGATATTAACTATCAGATATAATATTCCTACATCACTAGTCAACTGTTTGTCACTGTCAATTCAGTTTCGTTTCACAGCTTGTGACCGGATACTCAATAATATTTACGCATACATTCTGACTAAAATAGCAATCAATAGTGCTTTTTGTGTTTCCTCGAGCCCAATGTTGCTAAAATGTAAAAGATATTACCCATAAATACCTACCAATCGTTGATATTTAGGTATTGTTTTAAAGGCTTTTATAATCCTTATTTTAGTTTTCTAAGTAGGATGTCTATCCGAATTTAAATAAGGTGCTTTTTGTATTTCCCGGAGCACAATGTTGCTAAAATATAAAATATATTACCCATAAATACCTACCTGAATTCGTATAAGTACATTACTTTATCAACATTTTCGGTTACAGTTAATCATGAAATTTGCCCAACATATATTAGGAAAGGAATAATAAAATTACGCATAATCAATGGAATCACTGCGAGTTTATTTTTATACTTTTATTACATTCAACTGTTAAACGTTGCATGACAATTCGACGCAGGCCCCGGGCCGGGGCCCCAACTTAAAACGACCAATAAGTTTATTTTCAGAATTATTTTCGACAGAGCAGTCAGATTCAAAGATACTTATAGTACTAAGTTTTCCGACTATTGATATGTACCTACTTACCGACGATGCTTATACCACGAAATTACGAAGACTAGCAGGTTTAGTGTGAATTTACCACTTCTAAATTAGCCGCGTTTATAGGAGATTGTATGGTGAAGACGTACAGCGCCTCTAGCGGCGAAATAACTACGATTTCACGTTGTTTGTTATCAAGTAATATTTTCATCACACATATTTCCCGAAAGAATTTTAAGTACCTACCCACATTTTGTGTGGGTTGCATTGCCTGCTGTTAACCGTGTATTACGCCCCCTTGCGGCATTAACAGCCATCGTGGTGCCTAACAGAGCAGTCTCATAGTTTCGTGGTATCTGCATGAAACAACCCGACTCGATTCCTTAATCACAATTATCAACAACATCAAAACAAGTAAAGACACCATTCATTTAAATGCCACTGAAATATCATGAAGTTTGCGTATTCTAAAAAAAATATAGTAAAACAATGGTGCTAATTCTGTTAGCATAATAAACTATGCTAAGCAAAGGTGTATTGCGGCTATTCTCACATTTCCAATGTACGTGTGAAACGGCAATATTTTTAGTCTTTTAAAATTTGGTTTAGTTCTAGTATGGTGCCAACGGAATCAGTACCATTTAATAGTAAACATCATCCTCAGAACGCCATTTACTATGGCGTTCTGAGGAAATTTTATTCTACAAAATTGTTTGTATTATCATTGTTGGACTATACTTTCTATTCGTTCATACATAAGTTACATGCCTCTCATCAAAAATGAAAGTTTTTTAAACTACGCTACTTCCGTTGACAATTAATTATTTACCATAGAGGTATTTTTATTGTTAACCTCTCTGTTTGCATAAAAAAAACTTTACCATAAGCAAAAAAAATAGGATTGAATTTTTTAAGTTGTATTGGCACACACGCCGCTATTTAAGTTCGATTCCGATGTAATTAATTCATGATTTCAGTGAGCATTTAGAACCTTTTCGTATCAACTCGACCTCGTACGACCTACAACAATAGTACTTTAAGTGTCTTCACCGACTTAGTTTCAACTTACAACAATTTTTCAAGAGAAGCCTATAGGTCCGCTACTCACGGTCCACCACACCTAACCCTATTCGCTCATTACACAATACTATGAAACATTTTGTACATTCTTTACCCACGGACCTATCCGAACATTAAAAGTATAACAAAACTCCATTAACTAAACGTATTTAACACATTTTTCTCATCTTTGATCAACGATGGCAAACTATAACTTTTACACAGTAACACAATATTAGTTTAGGCTTATCGAATTGTCGCAAGTGGTACTTACGCCGGACTCGCACATTTCTGCCTAAATTCTTCCTCAATTTAATATAAATACAATAAATTATTAATAATATTTTTTTAAATTTGCCATCTCGGATATGTACCACTTGCGACTGTAGCTTACAAAGAAAAAAAAGGAAAAAAATCAATGCTAATAAAAACGCAGATCGTGCATACATTAGATTACGAAATAAAAAGAAAAATCTAATCCTAAGTGTGTCAGCAAAAATATAGTGCAGTAAATTAGAATTGCCACTTAATTAACTTTGACGATATAAATTGTATTTTTTTTATATTCGTAAAAAAATATTTCTGTGTATAAAATGTGTCACCGAAGCATAACAACTAACAGCGGTACATTTTTCCACACAAAGATATCCTCAGCTGATTTTTAAGTACTCAATACATACTTGCCTTTGACATCGGGGAATATAAATTATATTCCTTATGCCAATATGCCATAAAAATATAAAAAAGGTCGAAATAAACAAATATATACGTTTAGGAAAACTGTACCACTGTTTAGCATTGTAGATAAAAGTTACTTCTAGCATATAACTGTCAGTATATTGTATGTTCTTGTAAATACTTTTTTATATGTACTGTAGACGGGTATCAACGAGATTGCTCGGCCGGGGAGTCGATCACTTAGTATGTAGGTATATAATACTTATTACTTTTATATATAAAACGTTGTAAGTGCACTTTGAGTTACGGAACTATAATTAAATGTTACTAGTTACTTGTAAGCTTAGCAGATTATTTATGACTCATTCAGTTTAAAAAAAATGTTTGATACACTTTCAGAAATCGTTATTTTTTGGCACTAACTTCCATTCGAGTACTATTCCGACACCCAAATTATACGTTTCAAAAGAAAAAAAAATACTAACTACTTAGCTAAATATCCTTTCTAGTTATTGTGACAATGCTTTAGTTTTGGTATTTGCCACCATAACTAAATTTATTCTTAGTTGAAAATGTTGCCGTAATTATTTATTGATAACCTTAATTGACTGTAAAATCTGCTATTGTAATTTATCGTTATACATACGTAAGTAACTATCATAGTGAGGTACTGTGGCGAACTGGGAACTATTGCTAAATCTGTTTATTATTAATAATTAAATACAATATTACGTTAAAAGTGGAAGATACTGATATAAATATTAAAGCTATTAACTTAAGAATATATCGACTTTGAGTTCCAAAAACAAATATCTTGAATATGTGGTAATTATTTAGTCGATTTATTCTTAAAAAACTGCTATCAACTCCGTCGACCGAGCAATTTAAATTATTTATAAACAACTATTGTAATTACTGGTTTTAACAAAGTTTTAATTGAAACCAATATGATGTAGATTCAATTAAAATTTTGCCGAATTGACTATTGCGTTTTAAATATGGTAATGGTCAACAAAAATAATGAGTGTATGGTAAAAATACTATGTAACATCTTTTATATCTTGTCTGACATTTACAATATAATTATATAAGTAGGTAAATATAAAAACACGATGTCCTGCTGTTCTGTTTCATTACGTAATATGATACATAAAATACAAGGGATACGCGCGCGCGACCCCACATTCTAACATATTATATCAATGTTAAATTTTACAGTTGGAGATAATACTTAAAATATATTGGAGGTAATACTTATGTTAAAAGCATATCGAGGGCTGAGAAGCTATTTTACTTAAGCAACACTTTTGGGCGATATTGAAATATAAATATTTGGAAACAGCGAATTTTTCTGCGTCGAATAAGTATGCTCCCCTGTAAAGTTAGAAAAATGTTGCTTAAGTCCAATAGCGCTTCCCCCCACGATATTTTCTTTCTTAAAAAACAATATTTTGTGAAACGGTTTGTGAACATGGGTTTTCAGGCGAATCCTGATCATGATGTCCGCGACGCGGCGCGTCTTCATTTCATACTAAATCATCTTCGATAATGATACCTACTTATCACGAGGTTAGGTAATATACTTGTATTAATCATTTATTTTATGTAGTACACGATAAATAGCTAGAGAAAACCAACTTTAAAAGCAACATTTAATTTTTAAAATACCCGTTAAAGATGAAAATTGGCAGCAATAATGCGTTTTGAAATACAAAAATTGTTGGCTTTGCAAAAACAAAATGGTCTATATAAATACTTTAAAATGACAGTTCGAAGCTCAATTTATTAAGTTTATTTACAGTTAGCACAAACAAAAACCACGGACGCACAGATGGACTTAAAACCATTATGTCAAAGATTGAGTAACGGGAGTTTGTAACTCCAAGGTATTGTGGATAATTTCTAGGCTATTTTGTGCATATGATTTGAGACTGGAGCTAAATCGTCGTGTCATTTTAAAGTACGGCATCTTATTTATTTATCTACTGTAGGCTATTGTTTAAGTTGTACTGTTAAGAAGGCATCCCGTTCTTTATAACTTTGTGCATTACACTCCTAAGTAACACAGTCGGTTCATTAGTTAACTTAATTATCTGGCGAAGAAGCGAACATCTAAAATACATTGATATTAAAAAGGGCTGTAATAAAATTAGTATTATTTAAAAAAAAAAGATTTTCTCACTTTAATCTTACTATTTAAAAAATGCAGTATTTTGGTATACATTGCAAAATATTCTTCACAATTGTTCCGCTGTTTAATTGTATGTAGCGATACGTTTTCGAATTTTTCTGCTGCGCTTTATATTTTGAACCTCGTTTTTGCCGACACATGATCCAAACTTAACGCAAATTTACAATAGAATAAGACCTAACAACAAACACCGCCTGACTTCATATGCGGTGTACTACGCAGCTGTTAACTGAGATCAAAAATTTAGAATTACGTCCGAAACCAAACAACGAAATATTTGGTGGGAAAACAATTATTTTCAACGAAGCAGTCAACAATAAGCTTTATAAACCAGCCAAACCGATACCAAATAATTGCACAGCGAAAACGATAAACACAAACGTCAAACACGATACGGAGACTAAGTCTAAGTTTCACTAGGTATTAATAAATCCATAAGTAGAATAAGTATATAAAAATCCTTTCCATTAATGATTTCATCTATTTTCTATTTAGTTAATAATATCACGAGGCTTCTATTCCCGAACGATGCCGCGATACTTCAATATGTATGTAATCTAACTTATAAAATATTTACAATTCAAACTACCCGCTTGCTTTTCCTTTCTAAGCTCCAGCTAAATGTTTCTATGATCTTTTTCGAACGGATGTTATAGACGTGTTTTATATTTTAAAAAATAAACAGTCTGCGTAACATTCAAATAAAAATTAAAAAACAAAATAATATATTTGAGGTACTACAAAAAATGGAGGTAAACGGGCTCCACCGGGATATCGCGTAATAATTACTTCGATTCAAACAACTCGACCCGCAATGTTAATCTATATAAGCTGAGGATAAAATGATAAAAACTTAATTAAACTATCTGCATTACACCAAATAAATCTTCATTAAAATGTAAAACACATATCACAAAGTACACATATATGTAACATTCCGAAAAAGAAATTACTAAACTTATTACGATCCTATACCCAAGTTAAATATCATTGGAAAAATAAATGCAAATAAAAAATGTTGATTACCCTAAAACTTAGGCTTGCATTGATATTCTTGCAGCTGAGACATGCACTGACCACTCGATTCTATTCGATCTTTACTTAGAACGTTTTATAAACAGTTTCATTCACTTAAAGTGATTCGATTATTGATATGTTGCCCAATAGATGAATTCGATTGAAGGTAAACTGGATATGGCACGTCACAAAATTTTAGATTTTGTTCGTAGTTAGTATTTTCAGAAAGATTTTAATAGTTTTTAATCTAGGGAAAATAATTACCAAACGGCAAATATTTGTCCTCAATTGGTTCTTTGGTTTTGTGAAATATCACGGTGTTTAAAATACTTTCTTTATTACATAGTAGAGATATTGGTTTTGCGATATGTTGGAATAAGAGTTAATTTGGATTCTATTATGTCACTGATCGATGAAGGTAGACCCTGGATAGATATGTAGTATTTCTCGATACAAATGCGGTACCCGAGCGATTTCCTAAGATATTAGTAAATAAAATATTTTTTTATACAATTTGCAGCCATCTTATGGTTAGGGTATCCTAAGATTTTTGAGAATAATATAATAATAATCTAATAAATTTTCAATAACGAGACGTCCGCTACGTTGGTCGACATTTAAATAAGAACCACTATACACACTCATAGAGAGAAATCCGAAAATGGATACAGATTAAATATAATTCTAATTAATTAATGCCTAATATCTACGTATTTTTTATACAGAAGAAATGATTAATTTTGTTACACGATTTGAAATCATGCACACGTATACGATCGCCGAACTGCTTGTCGAAGACCCACTTTTAGGCTCACCAGCGTCGCTATCTCTACCTCGATACTCACTCTAACCCTGTATTCAAGGATCTCACTAGAGTCTGGCGACTCTACAGCATTTCCCCTTCTCGAAACGTTCCCGCCAACAGTATGATTCGTCCGTGAACCGTCGTCTGCGCATACCTCGTCAGTCCAGAAACCCATTCATTATTATATTTAAATGGTATGAAGACGACCGAAGGCACGGCTACTAACACATTGATCATTATTATTGAAGCCAAACGCACATAGATTATACATTAGTTACGATTTAAATTTTGTACTTTCGAAATCAGATTCTAAGAAGTCTTTACTTTTTATTCAACATCAACACTTTTTTTTTCATTTAATCTAAACATTTTTGTATTTAACTCCTAAGTAATCTGTATTTTTTTTTAATTAATTTAGATTTGGCGTTCCGAAAAAAGTTTCAGTAAAAAATATTTTCTTTGCATTCTTTTAAATTTACTGTTTTAAAATTTGTACGTTCTCATTTGTACAGTTACCGAATCTAATTTGACACTAGACATTTATCGAAAAGTGATTTTAAAAAATGTATTTCTCTTTAGAATACAGTTGGCATAATTTGGCAGTACTAGAAATATTAATACTTTAGTATTGCTCTGAATTACATTGTCATATTGAACACTGTTGGAACATTTTCACTAGAAAATGCCGTTACTCGCGCGAACCGTTAAAGTCACTAAGCGAAGTCCGATCCTCGAAGCGTACACTAAACGACTTCTATAAGTCGCGTGCGACAATACTGTTTATGTAATTTTAAAACTAACGTCAATATTTTACTAAATTATAATACGATGAACCAGCGAATGCGGCTAGAGGCCTGCATTGTTTTGGCATTGTCCTTTATATTGCACATTATGATGCTATCCCTTCCGTGAGCGCGTCCTTGGTCGCCGCCGCGGGTGCACGCGGGCTCAGGGCCGGGTGCACCGGCGGCGGGGTTCGTTGCCACCGATTTAAGCCATGGTCTGCGGTCATTGGAGGCCGGGCGGCAGCTGCGGCGCGTGCTCGCCGGCGCCGGCGCCCAGATCGAACAGGTGGTGCGGCGCGGGCGCCAGCGCGCTGTGCAGCGCGGACGTCTTCAGCAGCCGCTTCAGCATCCCACTGGAGCCGCGGTGCTGCAGGCTCTTGTGCGTGGTCAGCGAGTTCTTCGTCCGGTACCTCCGATGGCAGAACTCGCACACGTACAGCGTGTCGGACTGCTCGTGCTTGTCTTGGAAGTGTCGTTTCAGGGAATAGTAACAAGAGAATGTCCTGCGGCAGTAAGGACACTCTTGTGGCTCGTTGATGCCGCCGGCGGTGGGCGGGGGCATACGGAGGGGCGGTACAGCTGGGAACACAAACGAGACGACACGTTTACATCGAGCCGGCTCTCCCGCGCATCGAGGTGAGTTCGGTTAGCTGGCGACACGTGAAGACGATGAATGATAATTCGAAATTCGAATGAATTTCGTTGTTAATATAAAAAAAAAAACAATAGTTACGTAGAATGTATGAGGTTAATAATAATAATTAGTAATACTAATAATATGCACTGTACACATTGACTAACTACACAGTAATCACGAGATTTTCATAATATTCAAAATCTTAAGGAAATTCTCTCAACCACATTGACACAGAAACACGTGATAACAAAAATGATAGAAGCATGCTCCAAGCAACACAACAACGTCAAAACTGCGAAACCCGACGGGAGGAGGGGGCGGGGCTCGGGGCTCGGGGGGAGTACAGAACGGAACGTAAGTACAACAGAAAATCACTAAAATCAACAGAAACTGTTAAATTATAAAAAAAGAAACTCGAAAAGGACCCTTATCCTAGCTTAATACTAATCGAATAGAAAACAATCGGTTATGTTAATGAGTTAGAATATAATATCGTTTGGCTAATATCAGTTCTGGTTCTATAAACAAGTTCTAACCTTTGTGAGTGTTGGTATAAACGGCTGTCTCTGGTAAGTTGGTCTCGTGTAAGTTCTCTTTGCTTGAGGAAAACTGCCGCACGCCGCGCCAACTCCGTCCGAGTAGTCACTAAAAAAACCGTATTTGATCCGTCTCCCCTGGCCTCGACTTGTGGTAGGTGTATATGTGGGTCATCAGAGAGTTCCTCGAGCAATATACCCTTTCACATATCGTGCATCGGTACTCCTCCTGGCGCTCCGCGTGCTTGTCCGCGATATGGCGCTTCAACGACGCCTTTGAACACAGAACCTTCCCGCATAGCGAGCACGAGAATAACTTTTTACCTGTAAACAGATCGAAAAAACAAAAACCAAATGTGGGGTTGGTCCCCGAACGCGGTGTAAATTAAAAAATAAAACCTATTCGGGAGATTTCACTTTTTACTGTGGCAACGTTTTCGTTCCTTTTTTGAATTGAAAAGAAATTAAAAAGAAATCAAACGGTGACTAAAATGAAAATGGAGAATAAAAATAAAAATTGAAAAATAAAATTGAAATGATGGCGAAAGCTAAGGTGGCTCATGAAGGGTGTTACGCAGACAGCATGCGGAGGCGGGAAATAAAATATAATTGAGCGGGAAAGTCTACATTATGCTAAGCGTGTTCTCAAATTAACGGAAATAATAAAACGGTGCACTATGAGAAATCCTAATAATTGACTACTCAAGCAAATATATTTTAGTGTAAATAATTATAAATACACGTAGATGGGTCACGGGCCACGGGGATACTTAATAAAACCGGCAATTTTGTATTTTTGTATATTTGTTTTTATTAAAAACGCCATTATCATCAATATTAGGATTTATGAAGTTCGGTTTAACGATTACATTTTATGAGTAGTTACTTCAATTATTTTTAATTAAAAAGTAAGGAAGAAAAAAGAACTATTATGTATATAATATTATAGTGTTGCGAAATAATTTTTATTATAATAGATTATAACTACTATATAGGTGCAGCCCATTAGAATATTTAGTATACGTTATGGCGTACTACACTAGGTGTAGGTAAATCCGTTTAAGATATAAGGTAATGTATATGGAAGACAAAAACATATTTTTTTTTTTTTTGGCACGATCGCGGATCAAATTTCTTGGAAAGTAGACGCGCCACCTCGGAGAGGGACAAAGATATAAAATAAAGAGGCAGCTGCCATAAGTCTTTTTTTTTCTTACAGATCTGTCTACCTCTATTGGTTGGTTCTACCGAACCAAGAGGGAACGTCTATGGAAAGATATTATAATGGACTGCGTTACACAGATGCCAATTATTAACATAAAAAGAACTAGATTCGTGGACAGTAGAACAATAATTTAAGAAAAATATAAAATTTCAATACAACAACCAATAAATTAATTTAGATTCCTTATAAAATAAGTAAAAATGCCAACAAGAAGTATAAGAACACATTGAATAAAGTCGACGCACGCGCACGTGCGAGTATGAAAAAAATATTCACCTTAACACGTTAGAAAGATAAAAACTTAAACAGGTCACAGAAACAGTCTTAATCTTGCTAAGATCCTAACTAATGTAGTTGACAGGGATGTGTTCTGCTCCTTAGAACACGGTGTAATTCTTGCCCTTTCAAACCCGAGGCCTGGCCTCTCGAGATCCCAAAATAACTTAGCACCTAATTTTCCAACCGAAAGATCATCTTGAATCACAAATAAATTTCGAGTTATTTCCAAAATTAATCACGCTTTTGACTTCACCTTCTGTGTGACAACATTTCTCTTTTATATAAAATTATCGATTAATTTAGTAAATAATGTACATTTTTTATCTATAAAATACGCCTAATAGTGTACAATTCAAACGCGTACTTACTCTAATCAGTCTATAGCGTTTATTAGATTTTGGCAATTTTTTTCCAAACCAGAGACAATTTTTCCCATTAAATAAATTCTTAAGCGTCAACAGCTTTATCGAACATAGCCGAGTTACCGCACTGCCGCTGCAGCACATCCCTGTAATCGTAAACTAAACATGTAGCTCTATTATCTATACGATTTCAGATAAACCTTAATCCTAATGAATAAACTAACTTAATTTCCCAAACCCAAATTAACAAGAAAAACTATTACTAACATTACATTATCAAAAAACAACAATTCTACGTTTGAAACTTTGCAATAATTGCAAATAAAAACTTAACATTTTTTTTTCATTTACTTTTTGTCGTTCACGGAATGTTGCGAAATATTTAGAAAGAGAATTTAGATTCCATTTTTAAATTTCGTATCCCTTATCGTATCTAGCACGAACATCGTTCCTTTTAGCACCAAATCACTAGTCTTCCAATTGGCCAAACTATCATAATAAAGCTTAACGATTAACTAAAAAAATAATGGCTAAGCGTTTATGTATCTAGTAATAACAACAGAATCTTATAACATATAGCATTTAATTTTTAGGAAGCCTCTCATAGTTGTTACTCGTTAGTCAAGGAATAAAGCATCGCATTTTAGGTGAGACGTGTTTCGAACACTAGGTTACCTACTTCTAACGCGTTTTTTACGCAAAACGTGTCTTTCGTTTCAATAAAGAACACAATATATAAAGCAGGCACTAATTATTACTTAAAATGTATATCGTTATATAATAAATTATGTTAACATTTACATTTAAGGATCCCTTATTACTATTTAAAAGTTTTTTTTAACAATATTGATATTTCCATCAACGATTCTCGTCGATTCAGTGATGTTTTGTTGAACTAGAATAAGTTGTTAAATATTAAAGAAATATGCTATTTATGTGTGGACGACTTGACTTAAACGCGGAAATTTGTTTTGAATCTAATAGCTTGTATATGAAGATAGTGACCTCAAGGGTGGGCTAACTAGACCTTAAATGCAAAGGTGCTGTCTGCTCTCAAGGCATTGCTGCTCCTGAGAATGTATTACTCGCAATTATCATTTTGAAAAGAGTAACCATTGAGTTTCTTACCGGCTCTTCTCAGTGTAAGCAGCATTCCGAACCGGTGGTAGAATCTGGCTATTTGTAAGTGCTTTTTGGCCTACACGAATAAAAAAAAAATGATTTTTGATTTGAATGTTAGTACATTTTTTGGAAGACAGAAAGGAGTTTGGATAATTTTTATATAATAATTTTTGTGATGTGTTTAGTTTGAAAGTATTCCAAAATCAATTATCACATTAAATTTGAACTCCCTTTGACTCAAAAATGAATGTGTCTGACCGACCATGTAAAATTTTATTACATTTTATGATGTAATTTTCCCTACATTTCGTTGTAAAGCTTTTCGTGTATGTCTGCTAATTGCGGAAAAAGTCATACTACAACTTACTCCAAAGTATTAAAAAGTTTTTATTCCGCGTTTAAGTTTAGTCGCCCTTTATTACGATACATACTACAATTATTTTATGGCAAGCAAATATCCGTTGAAAATAATTTCAAGCACGGAACGTTTTTGCTAAAAAAATTCACACTGTTTAAATTTAGGAACATTTAACACTGAGAATTGTTTACGAAGTTGTTTATATTCTATTACCTATTATGTATTGTAGTTATAAATGTACAACAAAATAGCAACAAATGGTGTGAGCGTGTAATGTACAAAATAATATAATAAAATGTAATAAAAGGGTAGGTAAAAGCGAAAAAAAAATGGTAAAAAACTATTCTAAAAGGCTCAACGAAACAATAATAAAAAAATACGAACACAAAAGTACGCAAAAAGGTAATGCTTGAAAAAAGTTTGACTTAACGTATTATAAATAAAGTAAAAAATAGCCACAATTACTAAAAATGGCACCTTGCGATTCACTTGGAACAAATATAACATTCCAGTGCATCGATGTTCAAATAAATGGCGATAATTTTAGATAATAAAGTTTGCAAAAATGTACCAAAATGAAATTAAGGAAAACGTAGAGGGAGCAAAATGTTTTCTATATGTATGTATGTATGTGAGTGAATGTGTGTATGTTTTTGGTATTTTCCATTTGTGGTGTCTGGAGTATGTATAAATCCGGTATATATTGTAGTAGTGCTTTCTGCTGGTAGAAATATTGTTTTTTTTTAGAAAATCAATCTTTCGTCTCTGTCTATTGGTGCTATAACTTGGATTCAGTCTTAAAGCAAAAACACCTAAAATAAGAAAAATAAATTTGAAAAGCCTCATTACGCCAATTATATATCTGTGTATATAATTTTATATTTTTTAAATATGTTTTTAGTAATCTCGTATAAATATCTAAGAGTGAGATCATGCAGGTAAAATACAGAATAAATAAATTGCCGAATATAATGAACACAACGTTTAAAATCAATATGCCTCTTCTGTTACTTACACGAACACCTGTTCTTTTCATATAAATTTAAGCCTAATATATAAATTTACAGCACCAAGATTTTTCATCTTTTCTCAAAATATTTTTTTTCTCTTCGCCTTATTGTCGCACATTTAACATAGTGTAAAAATTCAGGAATTATTCTTTATACCGCAGTATTGCACTCTTCGGGCGCACTAGATCGTTACTTTTATACAAAAACATTTTCATCGTCGATCTATCTCACCCTCCCTTGTAAACATTGGAATGTTTGTTAGCCATTCGCTGTGATGTCCGTCGCCGCGGTCGGTCCCCGCCACAAGTTCAAAGTTTCGTATAAATATTTAAAATAGGAAAAACAATCTAAAGAAACCATAAAATATATCGAGTCCCATCGAAGAGATAAATATATGAAAATAATTATTAAAAAAAAATAGTTACTATTTTAAATAGAGAATTTTAGTAGAAATTAAATTTAGTAAAATTAGACATTGAACTGATCTTTGAACTTGTAGAAATCGATATTGTGGTGGGGCGGGGCTATCTTGGCGTCGGGGCTGGTGGTGAGATTTTGCGGCTGCGTCTGCTGGGGCGCGCCCCGCTGGCGGCGGTGGTAGATGCTCTTGTGGTTGTTGAGCGAGTTGAGCGTGCGGAACACCTTGTGGCAGAGGGTGCAGCGCGCCGAGTGCAGCGGCTGCAGGTGCTGCTGCTCCGTGTGCCGCTTGAGCGTGAGCCGCGTGGACAGCAGCTTGCCGCACACCTCGCACCGGTGCCCCGCGCCCAGAGGGCCCACTGCGCCACACATAACAACCAACATCAGCGCATTAGTCAACAACAAACGCCGCGAGGCGCTGCTCGTATCCAACACCACTGCGACCTCTCGCATCCAACGGGTCCCATTCTGAAGGAACCAATTGGCACAATTAATGCGCCACATTTTTTTTTCGGATGGTAATTTTGAACCTGATTTGTAGAGGCAATCAAACGTGTTCTTATCGAATTTGACTAATGCGCTTTTTAATAAAAACGGTTGGTGGTTATGCGTGTACCGATCATAGATGTCCCAATTGGTTCCAGATAGGTGAGGTGGGGGCGTAGCGCCGGCGGTACGCGCGCTCGCGACTCGGCGCGGTACCGGCGGTCTACGCTCCCACCGAAGCGTTAATTACAAGTCGTTTAGTGAAAAATAATAAATCATACATACATATAAGATAGTTGCGATGCGCATGCATATCTATGCTATATACAAATGTTAGGAACATATCGCGTTTACATTGTGTTTTTTTATAACTTAACGAAAATCTACGGGCAAGACTATGGCGTTTAGGTGGTTACGATGGCAGCGTTGTTTCTTGTGATGGCAACGTGTATGGCGTGGGGGGTGCGCGCCGGGTGTGCGTGCGTCAGTTGACGGGGTAGAAGGGCCCCTGGCCGGCGGCGGGCGACTGCTGCTGCTTGCGGTGGTAGATGGACTTGTGGTTCCTCAGACTGTTGAGGCTGGAGTAAACCCGTCGGCATATGTTACACACGGGCTCCCGGGACGGTCTCATGTGAACGTTTTGGATGTGCCGTTTGAGCCGCGTGAGAGACGACAAGCTCTTGTTACAAGGCTCACATCTGTAATCTTCTTGGGGGGTGCGGGCGCCACCTGGTCACAACACAAGCAGTTAGCCCCGTCGATGCTTCGGACGCACTTTTAATGCACTCTCGTAATCGTAGCCTCTTAAAGCACCGCCACCCCCCTTAGACTGATGACAGGCGCGCCGCCTCGGGTATAATGCGAAGCGGTATATTAGTAACGCATACGGTTGGTTTTGTCTCCTATTCCTCGATAGTTAAGCTCAGCAATGATTGTGTGATGTATAACTGTCCGGTTGTCATAACATACGCAGCCCGGTGTCCAGTTGACCGGACAAAAGCGTTTTTAATTCTTCAATGAAATAATTTGAGTGTATTTTATATAAACCGACACCAGAGTAACCATTACTAAAAAAAGTCCATTGTTCGATCTCCCGTTTATTATATTTTCCGTTTCCCAAGACAATGTGATCGAGTGAAACTCGATAGTGTATTTAGAAATGATTCATGAGATCCGCTATGCAACGCAGAGTATTTTCAAATTTTACTGAATTCCCTCAACTTTATGTCGTAGTTAGTTTTGGTTTAACGTAAACTAAATAATTTTGTGGTTCTCTCTCTTCTTTTTACTGATTTTTTTTCCTTTTTTTGTAAATATAATTTTGTACAGCCAATTAGAATACAAATTAGAGCATTTAACAACAATAATTTATTTAAACTGTTATTATGAAAAGTTAAAAAAAGGTAAAATTACAAATAAAAGATTGCAAACAGTAAAAAATGAACAACAAAAACCTATTCGGATATATGGGAGTGAGGGGTCTTCCTAGCACACAATTGTTTTAACATCTAATAAAACAAGCTAGCATATCTCGGTATAGTTACATTACACTATGTTACAGTAACAGTTACATGCACGCCACGTTGCGTTTTGGTTCAATGATCAACATAAATCCCATAGACACGTCATACCTTTGACAAATCAATAAAAATCAAATGATACCTATGCGTCTCAATCGAACCATAACACAAAAAAGCTAACATTAATTAATTTAAATACAGAAACACAGAGCACAAAATGAAGACATATACAGAGGTTAATAGTATATATATATACATAATAATAATACATAAATAAGAATATAGATAATTAAATGTCACGTGATAATTGCCTCATACATTTGGTAAACAAAAAATATAAAACCTAATAATGGATATATAAACCTAATAATGAGAGAGCAGAGAGGAAGCGGTGATGGTGGCATACGACAGACAGTGCATTAAAAATATCGTTGGTCTCAATATATTAGGTAATGCAATAAAATAAACTTGTTGCTAGACAAGCCGGCACTCACCTTGCGAGGTGCTCGCCATGCCGTCCGGAGCCAGTGGACTCTGCAGACCTGGAAACACCATACAGTTCATACGCATTCGTCTGGACTGGTCTGCACATAGAATGTGAAGGGGAAAATAAGAATTTTTAGATTTCAAAATATAGAAAAATAACTACCAAAACATGAATTAAAATAACAACCTTGATATGTATGAAAATTGTCACTTTAGCTATAATTTGTTGAATTAAATAAAAACAGAAGTAGTTTTAGCAGTCAACTTTTAGTTTGGTAGGGATGCAATATTCCACTTAAATGCGTTGTTTTTACTATTTTGTCTTTATTACAATCCAATCGATCAAGGAAATAATACATCATCACGCCTGTATTCCCCGGAGGGGTAGGCAGAGGTGCATTGTAGTGCGCCGACACATCGCCGATATATTGTTTCGCGAGTGTATCTAGGAAATAACTTTACCTAAAGTCCAGAACCCCGGTCTTATGTCTATTCGAGTAAGCATTTAGCTTAGTTTAGGTAACGGAGTAACTCCTGGGGCCTTATCACCTTTTAAAGTATTTTTATTGAAATAGTTACGGTCAATTTTTACAGATTTTGTACTAAATTAACTATCAAAAACTGAAAATGATATTAACATTGCTGCAAGAAATAAGTGGGCTGAAATCTTATCACACATTACAAGTAGGTAATCTCAAAAAGAAACTTACCAGCCAAAGTTGAGTGCTGTGCAAGCGAATCTATGGAGAAGTTGAACGTGTTGGACTGTGCGAACAGCTTGGAGTCGGGCGGGTGGATGAACGGTGACGGCATTTGTGGGGGCGGCGTGCGGTCATCCGCGTCGGCCGAGCTGTCACGGGACGGCGGCCCTCCCTGAGGCAACACATGTAGGCATTGAATACTGCTGTAGCGATTCTACCATTTTATATTCTATATACACAAGGCGATTACTGTTCGCCACCTCTTTTATTGTCTTGACACTAGGTACCTCTTTTATTTAGTTGTAATTATTTCATTTGCAAATATTGTACTATGTTAAAAAAGCGTTAGCTACAATTAATATTTTAACCGACTTAAAAAGAACAGAAGGTTCTCAATTCAAACCGTGTTTTTGATAGTTTTATTTTTTTATTTGAGACTAACTAAAAAATAAGCAAGACATTGTGCTTATTTTTTTTATTTAAATTGAATAGTTTATAAACACAATACTTTATGATTAAAATAATTGAATTTGAAATACCTACTAATATATTATATGACTCCCTCTTTAAGATTCATCTACTGCGTATTAGTACGGAGTAAAAGTTTGAATGTTATTTATTTTCGAGACATTTCTGTTCTAATGTACTTACATTACAGCGAACAAATAAAAAAAAAAATGTTATTAACACAACTCCAGGGAGCCATCAACTATTAAAGTTAGTAAGCAATTTAACTTGGAAATACGTAAAGTTTCGTGTCCTAATAAAAATATATACGTACTTAGGGTGCGTACTTTAACCAAATGAGATCTTGCTTTGTGGGGATGTTGTTTGTTTTCAGATGATTGCGATTAAACATTTCAGGAATATTACTTTTTAAATTGCGGTTTTTTAAGTATCGGGTATCGATAAAAAATGCACTAAATTTCATACCACTAATCACAATAATATATTACCTAATGATATTTACTATCGACTAAGCAAGTTAAATGTATTCATTTACACTTAAAAACAAGTATTATTATAAAAATTCCAAATTATTAGGAATTAATCTATGAGAGGCGGGTTTCTGACACTGTTCAGCCACTATAATAATGTTTATTTTGAAACTAATAGAGGCTTTAATTTACCTATGTATAAACTTTATTTTTAAATAGAGTCACGAAATTTTGTGAACTGTAACTGCTTTTGTGACTGCTTAAAATTAAAAAAATACAATATTTTTTTTTTAAAAAACAAGCACTCGATTTTCAAAAAATAACTCCCGCTCATTAGGTCAGTAGACCGCGAAGCGCTAAAATGCCGCCGTTATCGCTCAATTATTCGTCATACGAACTCGATGTACCTATAACAATCGTATGCCACTCGACACTTGTCGGGTTCCGGGTATGGTATCTAGCTCGCTAGACGTTCTAATACCCGGTAACTCTCAATGTCACACCATTGACGTTAGGCGAGGCGTTTGTTTTGTCTGCCCTTTATTGGTCTGTATCATGAATGTTTATTTGTAACTGCGATGTTAAAATTATGTTCTTATTGGTATCGGCTTACTCTTATGGGCCACGGGAGTGAGCATCCAACTTCCTTTGACTCTAAATCAAAATCACTTACAAATAGGCAAATAGACATAATATAGTTTTCCTTCTTTGTGCCAGACCATGCGGCATTTTTGTTAGTTAGTTTTTTTTAAAATTTATTATCTATTTGTTTATGATATTCACTTCAGTTTCTAAAAGTTTATTTCTTTCTTTGTTGTTTATCAATTTAGCCAATGATTTTACCAGTATGTCTATGACAGCAGTGGTGTTCGATTAAAGTGTGATATGTTTATAGTAACGATTTCGTCATGACTGTCTATCAAACCGAAATATGAGTTTATTGCTTATTTATGCAAAAATCGGTTGTTTATGATTCATATCGATATTAGTACGAGCTGTGGAATTTGTTAGTGTTTGCATTTTATTTTATAATGTGCGGGTGTTACGACAATACTTTACAGACGATGCGACACCATAATAAATCGAATACATTTCATTGATATGTTATTGATATCGATTTCTGTGGCGGCCATTAGCGCATTCAAACTTTTTTGATTGAAATTATGGTATGAGATATGTTTGTTTTAATCACTAAGAAAAAACAAAGGAATATCTGAGAACAATTGACTAATTTGTCAACATCACATTATGTAAATGGATAATTTTAAGAAATTCAAAAATGGGTCATCCGCCATCTTTATAGGTAACTGTCATCACACATTTTTAACTGACTTCCAAAAGGAGGAGATTCTCAAATCGATTGTTTTTTTTATCTTTTATAATGTGTAGTTATTGAATTTGATCTTGCTATTCATTACTTGATACTGGCTGAAATACGCGCTAATCGCAAATACAGAAATTCCTCATTTTATCTTATTCCATTAAACTTGCATCATTTCATAAAAAAGAAGAAGAAATTTTATCCCAATTGCAATGCCGCTGCTAACGTTTGCTAACTTTCTAACTAATATATTATGGTGTGTGGATTTTTTTTGGAATCACTAGGAAAAAAAGCAGACTATCTAATTAACATCGAAGACTCCTTCAATCACATAAACAAAGGGTCAATTTGAGTAACTCACAAGTGGTTTGTGGTGATGCGGCGGTGTGTCATCCGTGCTCCGATCTATATCCGGGTTCGACGGGTACATCATGTCCAGCGGTTCGTTCTTCACCTCGTCCATGAGCCGCGGGGACGGCGACGAGCTGCTGTTGGATATCCCGTTCCCGTTGTTACCCGGCTCATTGTGGGCCCGTGAGTTGTTCATCAGAGAGTGGTTCTTGGTCGAGAAGTCGGCGGCGTGCATCTGGGGTTGTTCGGTGTTGTTGTTGTCGTGGCGCGGGCGCTTGATGCCGTCTGGGGAGTTGGCAGCTGAGCGGCTCGCGCTCCGCGGTGGGAGATGGGGGCGCGGGATATGATGGGGGAAGCCGGAAGCCGGTCGCAGGAGCGCATCTTCGAGCCGCTCGGTGGAGGGGTGCGAGATGTGTGTGGTGTGCGCCGGGTGGGGCGGCGTGTGCGGAGACGGCGCCGTGGATGACGCCCGCATCGTTTGCAGGAGCGACTGTTGGAAGAATTATTAGCGTGATGATTCCCAGATGTTGAACGATGGCTTGGTTCAATGGTTCGAGCGTAGGTATGTACCGAACCGGGTTGTTCTCTAATTTTTTTATAAATTGGTTTTGTAGTTTGCTTAACCGTTGGTGGTACGATCCTTGAATAATTTTGTAAAGGTATAATAAATTTAGCAAACAGTGTAACAGCTACGCGTCTGGGGGTTTAAGCCACAATGGGGCGTCAACACTCGCGCGTCTAACATCTCGCCAATACCAAAATGGACTCTGTGTCAATACGCAGAAAGATTGAATTTCTGTGGTAACAGCCGCGCCCCTTCGCGCTTAGTTCGCTCGCGCTGTCAGTGGCATTTCATTGAAGAATAAACTTTTTTATAAGTCAATACAGTTTGTTTTTGTAGCGTCGAAGCTTCTGTGTACTGAGCCTTTAATTAGCTATGACGCAAGTATTTGCTGAAGTCAAATATTAAACACTATGTATTCGAGAACAAGTTATCGCAAGAGACCTTGGACGCCTCTAGAAGTGACGAATGTATTCCAACTATATTGATTTTTCAACAAAACTTTGTAGTTTTGGGCAAATTTCTAAAAAGACAATAGCATGGTAATGTAGAGTGTGATAATTATTCAATTAATTGTCACACAGGTGTTGAAACTGAATATTAATTATAATATTAATCCTTGACAATTATAATAATATATTGTCTGATCGCCATTATCATATTTTTTAATAATTAAGTATCACTACAATGATTTTTTCTGCACGTGCCGATTACAAGCGTTGATGTAAAATAAATACATCGTAAAGTTGTGTAGCACTCTATCGGCCACTATAAGATCTAAGAACTCTAGGTAGAGAATTGTGAATTTAATAATTTTAAAATAAATAATCACGCCTGTATTCTTCAAAGGGGTATTGCATCCCAATATAATAGTAGCGCACTATTATATTGGGATGAAAATAAATTGACGAAATGCAGATGTGAGTCTTTGATAGAGTCACAAAATTGTAATATCTTAAACTCGTAGCGTCATGCCATCATTTTAAACGTATTCATCGTTACTCTTATATACGAGTTTAAATGAAAATATTGTTAAATGGTATTATGATTTTTGTATATAACTTTTCTTCTCTTTTTGTCCCCCTCTTTGGGTTATGTGAGACTATGAATATGTAATCGGGAATGGGCGATCTTGCTACTATTGAAAAAAAGGATACTCTGCATAAATTGAATAATTTAATTACTGTTGTGGTACACGTGACTAAAAATACTTTGATTTTGACTCTACATCTTCGAGGAACAATTTTCTTGAATCTTAACGCTCTACATAAAAAAATGATGACTTACCCCCTGAGCATTGTCATTGTGCGTGAGGCCCGATACCCGCAGCACCTCAGCGGTCTTGAGGAAAGAGGAGAGGCTCCTCTGATGCACGTTTACCTCCCCGTGGTAGATGAACTCTACCAGCGCGTGCAGGTCCGTGAAGGCCACGTCTTGCAGCACGATCACCGGGTGCTTGCATGGCGTGGACTGGTAACATTGAGACAAAAATAAATAAAAAGTCGTCAAACAAAACCTACGCGTCGTATGATCCCTAACTAAGCAAAACTTACAATATGGGTGACCAGGGGTGGAAGTCTGTAAACACTATCATTGTGGTTTTGCTATGACTTCATATTTTAAGGCACGAAAACAACATCTTTTATCAATGGTAGATAAAATACTACCGATGGAAACATTAGACATTGTCTCCTGGAAGCTATTGGACTAGTTATATTCTAGGTACCCTTGATAAAAGATGTTGTTTTCGTGCCTTAAAATATGAAGTCATAGCAAAACCACAACGATAGTATTTACAGACTTCCACTCCAGGGCATATTTCAAAAAGTCCATTTAGGAAATTGGACGCTGACGAGAATTGAACCCCCAACCAATTCAGTGAGTCGAACGGCCTAAGTGCAGACTACTAGACCATACCGTCGTCCAAATGTAAAAAGCAGTGGTTGCATATCTTGTAGAATGCCCTTAAGGCGGGCATTACGTAATTACCCAACCCTGGATTCGTACCTCATAAAAAATCAGAGAATTTAAATGTTGTAGTTTTTTTTAATGGCAATCGAAACCTTTGATTCCAAGTTTTAAAGTGATGGTTATATTACTGTGTTAAACAGCTATTCAATTCGTTAAATAAACTTAAGCCCAATTAAGATAGTATACGATAAAAAATCAAGCATTCATAGAACATTCTTCATAAGTACAACGAAACACAGGTAGTAGCTCCACGCCCTGAACGAACTGGGACGAGCGAATTCAGCGAGCTTTTTAATAGACATAGAATTTCTGTAGCAAAAGTCTCCCAATCACGCGACCGCATTCCCCGTGTCATCAATGACATTTTGTTGAAAATATGCTTCTTTAATAACGTAATTAAATTCGTTTTTGTATTGGCGAAAAATTGTTTGCGCGCTTTTTGGGCAGAGATTTAAAATTTATTTATTCGTTTCAATTATTTAAGCCATTTATAGTTACTTCTGCATAAAACATATCTAGCATTTCAATGTATAGTATTCGCGTAAATATAAGAAAACAATATAATCGTCTTATTTTATTCAAAACTTTTTTTTGTAATATACTTAACTATTATTTCATAGAATAGCCTTGAAATTCTTAATCATCAATTGTGGTTTCAGTGCAGAATAACATTAATAGTAAGTATGATGTTAGTAAACATGGAAAAGTATATATTTTACCTTCCTTCTATGCTATCTACCTACTGTAGCTGCTAGCAAATGGTTATTAGTATTTATAAAATTAAGAATACGCGATGCATCTCAACGAAATCGCATTTTACAGTTAAGTTTATAATTTTAGCGCTATCAAAAGGCCCAGGTGATTGGTCTTAAGCGCAGTTGCCGACAGAATACGTGGATTTGAAACCTTATTTAAGGATATAGAACCTTTCGAGGAGGTCATCCGACATCTGTATCACGTTTGTGGCGCACCTTATATCTCGCCACGAAACACAACTACCGCCAGTCGCTACTAGATGGCGCGACTGTAGACACATCGCAATTCTACGCGTTCAAAAAATTATCCGCCATACAAAGTACTATGGAAATCCTAGCTCGCGGTACTGGTGTGTTCAACGATCTGAACTATATATACAAATTCCCCGACAATATCAACTGAGCGTAGCGGATCCCGCCAGGCATACCACCCACCGCGCAGTAAGATCTTCCCTTTACCGCTAATCGTTCATCACCCATGTTTATTTATAATGTGTAATGTGTAATTATTGAATTTGCTCTTGCTATTAATTACTTCACACTGAAATACGCTCTAATTGCAGGTGGAGCCATTACTCATCTTATTCTGTTCAATTGCATTATTTCATTCATTTCTTAAAAGGAATAGGAACTTTTCAAAATATATATGCAACCTTTTTAGAAGAAAAAGCAATTATGAGATACTTCATACTTTTAATAACTCCCTGAAGTAAGGGCTGCACGCTGAAAGGACCACCCTATGTGCTTTCAGACTCTTCCCGTCGCAGGCTAGAGTCACGTCTACGAAGTCCTCGTCATCCCGAAGGTTCTCAAAGGCGCTGGTGATGCTGCTCTGGTAATTGTTCCAGCGGAGACAAAAATGCTGTGTGTCGACCATGGTTGATGTTTTTATGGAGCTTGTGGAGACATGTGGGGCAGGCTGTGGACAAGAAGATCAAATAAATATGATTAAACCTAATAAACAAATGAACAAATTAAAAACAAAAGAGAAATAAAATTGTGAAAAAAAAAACATCTGTAGCCATAGATTAACGAATTGAAAGCCTTTATTTGTAGCCCACTTCAATACGAAGGCGCTTCTCAATTTAAATCGTATGTTTACGGCATGTAAGTGCCAATCATATTGTTTTGATACTATTATTACTCGTTAATTAAGTATATACGACATTACTTAAATATATACACAATTAACAAAGGAAGTATCACAAATGGACACTATCTCCTATGATCTTCACCAGGCAACCTTTGGATTGAAAGGATCTAAAGAAACCAAAACAATAATAATGATAAAACACTAGATAATTAATTATGACAGCTTTATTTGTTTATGCACTGACAAGTTTTGCCGAATATGACCTTCTAGGTTCGATTCCCAAGTTGTAGGTACGTGTTAATAAATATGAAATCCCACTGTCGCTTATTACGATTTTCGTAAGTAAATTAGTTACTTACTTATTTATCTTTTTAAATAAATAATATTAATACAATGTCACGCCTGTATTTCCCGAAGGTATGCACAGAGGTGCACTGCCTGCACCCTTTCTCCGCCGATGTATTTAAGTCTTAATGGAATGTCGGGCCACAGTCCACCACGCTGGCCCTGTGCGGGTTAGTGAACTTCACACGTCTTTCTATAGACGCGTAGGTTTCCTCACGATGTTTCCCTTCACTGTTCAGCAAGTGGTAACATTTGTACATGAAAATCTCAGTGATGGGGGCCCATTTAATAATATTAATATCGAGAAAATACTATCCTTACGAATATCGAATTGAACCGAGAATCGTTAGTATGGAAACTATCAATTATAATGCGCTGTAGCAAAGTTGTAGACAATACAATTTTATAAATATCCAATGCACAGATTAAAAATCAGGTCAGATAATAAAAAGAGGCCCTACATTTAATACTGATCAGACAACTTGTTTACTGTCCGTGAGTAATATCTACGACCTGTTTTGTGTTATGTACCCTATTCTCTCGATAAATTGATTTATGTGTTCCGATTAAAGAAAGCGTTTGATAAGTGTGTGACACGACCTTAATACGCGGAGGGTTGTACAGATATGATCAAACCAAATGGGAAATATCTTTAACAACCGCAAAAAGCTATTGAACTGGACCTATGCATACGCCGAGAATGTTGTTAAACAATTAGTGCAGGAATCTGTTGCAAATATTTTTTTCTTGTTAAAATTTTAGTTTATTATAAAATTGTATTATTTTGTTAAGCGCTTAAGTTAGCTATTACCAACGATATTAGAAAGTATAGAAACCAAAATTTTATGACACACGAATGACGTACGAATTTTTTTTTACTGAAAATTGATTTCATTGGCTTACTAAATAGTCTTCAACGTCTTGACATAGATAATTTGAAGTACGTAGATTTAAATTCACACACTGTCTGGAATTGTGAAATGTTAGGAAAAGCTCTTTCTTCGATATAATAACCGGTTGGCTGTTTCTGCAAATCTGTTTCCAATATCCTAATAGTCACAACCCTACGCCGTAGGCATGCGTAGCGTCGTAGATACTAGGCAGGTTATTATTATCCCAACCTCGACACGAAGTTATTATACATACATACATATACCCACGCCTGTATCCCATGGGGGTAGGCAGAGACTACGGTTTGCCACACGCTACGATCCCGGCATACCTCTTTCGCTTCATCCACAGTCATACATCTTTTCATGCACTTCCGTCGGTTTAGGGTGCTACGGACTTGACCTTTCTGGAAGAGACCGTTAATCTGGTCATCATACAGATTTTCTTGTTTCACTACGTACATTATAATATCTCCCCTGACCAAAATCACCATAGCTGTCTTGTATGATTTTTGATAGTTAATGTAGTACAAAACTGCCATAATATTAAAATAATATTATTATAAGAGGTGGTTGTACTGCCCCATAAATGTTATAAAGCTATCTAATGTTTGCGTTGAAATTCAAATGAAGAAAGTTATAATAAATTTTTGAGTACTGCGTAACTTGCTTAAGTTTTGGTCGCTGCACACACTGCGTTGGAGGGTTACGGGTTCGAGTTGGGGATGCTGGTTTAGTTTAATACCATGAAGTAGTCCGTAAATATACTAATGTTTGTGTACAAGACCTATTTCATAGCTAATAGCTGTAGATATATCGATGTCTGTACGGTTCCCGGGCCAGCTTATATAAGCTATCAACATTAGCAAGCCCATAACAAAAACGTTTTTTAACAAATAATTCTCCTTAGAATACCCGTTCTTAAGAAACTTCGAATAAAGAAAATTTTGTTTAGAAAAATGTTTGGTCAACTTTTTCATTATGTTTACCTACAAACCTATTGTTTCTGGTCCATGAGTGAACTAAAAGTTGGCGGAAAGTCGCGAAGTCTATGGAATTATTCATCAAATTAAAAACTTCACCAAACAAACCGTTGTTTCTGCATTTCTAAGAGCGAGGTTGTGGTCTCTTGTCGTTGAAGCCGGATATCGTCCTTCAAAAAATTGTATAGAAACGATTTCTAAAGACTTTGAAAGTTGGTTTACATCACTATTGGTATTTTTCTAATAGCAGGGAAAGAAACTCAAGGAATTTTCTGCCAGTAGGTTCTACGGGTTCTTACGAATATTATTGTTACGGATTTCTAAGGAGTTTAACTTCACAATGTTAGTCCAGTGAGCGAGAAAGCGTAAGCAGTTGGCTGTTGATTTTATACTAGGTACATTATTACGTAATGTATATATGCAAGATTTAATCATTACTTATACTAGCTAATTAACCTAACACCATACAAGACGAAACTCATCGAAGTATTCCAAGAGTTTATGGCTGACATATTAAGTTTAGTCCTATTAACGCAGATAAAATGCATTGAGGTACATATTTACGCAATTTTTAAAAGTTATATTCTGTTCTAAGTTTTGTTCTAAGTGCCAATGAAATATATGTAATTAAATTGCTAGAACCTTTTGCACCAGTCAGGTACATCTTATATAGATAGTATTAAACCATATAACTATTATATATTGGATTGAAAATTGTTTAACGAAATTAAATTTCTAAAGAGATCGATTTGATGTTGGGATTTCCAGTTTTATGGAGTAAATGACAGGAAATAAAAAAATAAAAAATTTTGCGTATGGGTGAGAATTCTACCACTAGGCTGAGTACAGTCTGTCCACCGATTTCTGTCGGAGGATGGTACACTGTAAATGAAGTGTACAGGCAAATAACAGGGAATCTCCCATTTTAGAATAGAATGTGTATGGTATTTTGAATTCTAATCATTCGAATTTAAAAAAGGTTAACAGATTGCGCTAAAAATACAGTTTTGTTTATGGCCACACTATAGAATTGTTAGAATAGCTGAACTTTCAAATTGATTTTTCTCAAAATTCATTAATTGTGACATTCCCTAATATTTGCCTGTACCCTTCAAATTTTAGTGGGTATACGACGTACTGCTGGGAGTCCTATTTAGCCCTGCTACTTCCCCCGAGGTGTCAGGGTAACTATAATGGAGTTTCAGTCACAAACAAAAGATCTGAGTACGGTTTCCAATGATAGCATGGAAACAATACAATTTGTAGTTTATCCTGGGATATCTTTTTTTTTCAAAGAGGTTGCCAGAGTTTTACTTATTATATTTATCATTATACTCCTTATGTAGTTAATACATTTAGTATCGGTCAATCGTTGTATTGAATCACGTCTTATTTATTCATCGTCCAAGAAATTACATAAAGCTGATAATACGATTGTGTTGGTACGTAAATATACATTTTTTTTTCTTTTATCTTGTCGCTGATAACGGGTTAGAAAACTATGATTAGCGGTATTAGTTGCATTATCAGTTCGATGCACGAGGCGTATACATGAGTGATAAGGAATCCGCGAGCCAAAATTATGCCAATGCAGGTATTATCTGTGCCATAAAATATAACAGGAATAGGTTCTGCGTTGGCTACTTTCGATATCCGTAGATTAAACCTCTATGTCATGAACATATACAAGGTGTAGCAGAAGGCCGAAACAATATGTTAGGTACATACTGTAGCTTATTAGGTAGTGAAGGATACTAACTAAAATAGTTTCTGAGTTACAGACCTTTGAGTGTTTTCACAAGTATCGTACCTATAACTATATTTCGCCTAAACTTCGTCTATAAAGGGTGGCTACTATTCATGAAACAGAACTGAGGAATTCCATATAGAGCTAGAGATGTGATAAGTTTATAAATTAGCGAATTCAAATTTTCAACGAAATATAATGAATTTCGCGAGTGAATTTAAACGCGTTATCGCGTGGCTTTTGCCACCGATATTCAATTTTTATATCGACGCTTGAAAAGCGATCTTTATTATGCGACAAAAAAACGTAATATGAGTTATATATACACCATTCGAACGGCCAGGTTTTTCTATTTTATGTTTTTTGTCTCTTAGTAAGGATTGTCTTTCAAGCGTCGATATATGTTAGGATTGAGTACATTTAAAAAAAAAACATGTGTTGATGATCAACTGCGTACACGATGTCATATGTACAAATGTTGTGTTACCTAACTTGGCTACATGCCATTGAAACCATCTTCCTTTCTGGCGTGCCGACCGTAACCTGATTACCTATCATTGTGCCTTAATACGAATACGTGTGTCTTTCTTATTGTCTAACATTTGTTTTCAAACTTTCACGGACCACCAACATAGTTGTGCTATCGCGCAAGTGTGTAATCACACCTACTCGTACGGAATATGGGTGGTTTTATTTTTATCTATCGGCATTAAAGTTTGTCGGATTGAATGTAAGAAATGTGTTAGTTGAAGGTAATCTAAAAAATGTCTACCTTTTCAAGTTTTCTGGCTATACACGGCCTGAGGGAATAAGGGACGGAGCTATGTAAAGAAATGAGATGCAATTTCATATAACAGTACTTACATCCGTCTGCGAATTTAATGACTGATTTGGATCTCTACTAAGGAATGAAAACGTCTGCTTGGTTGCGTTTTCTTCTGGCGACTACGTAAAATACTTATATGGCATATTCTCAGATAGATACTTGATCACAATACACATAGTGTTATAATTAATTTACGCTGTCGCCGTAGTGATTGTGAAAATCGTAGTAGAGCTGCTAATATGTATCGAGATAGAATCACGCCGTGGTATTAGTGTACTTACGTTAATTTATTCTACAAGCCCTAACGGCCTAAAAACGCTCCAAATAGATCTAAACTACGACCCTTAGTATATAGCGAGTATATAATGCCAAAGTGTGAAAAGCAGAATAGAGTTATTTAAACAAAAATACCATTTGAATGTTACACAAAGATAAGTGATTTATAAACGTGACAAAACGGTTCACAGAAGATGTATAACACAAATCTGTTGTGGTACAAGTTATAAGCGATTTATTATTTAAACTAATAGTAGGTAGCTCGGGTTGAGGACACGATGACCCGCGTCGCAGCGAAAATCTCACTGTTAAATGGACCTACTCGCACTATTTAGTCAATATAAAACTAATTTGAAGATGCCTCTTTTGGAATACATATAAAAACAATGTTTAACCATTGTCTGATATCTATACTCAGAGTCCTGGAGTCCAGAAATACAGGGTTACCCTCGTTTAGGTTCCCTATAACCAACTTCAAATGTGCCTGTAAACCTTGTTTAAATATTGTTCCTTTAGATTACTTAATCCCAACAAGTGTATTTACATTTTAGCAAACCTAGTGTGGAAATAAATCTAATATTGTAAAGAGGAAAGATTTGTATTTTTGTATATAACAAATTAATTTAAAACCTATTGCCCGATTTCAAAAATTATTTTGCCGTTAGAAAGCTACGTATTTGCCTATTATTCATACATAGTATTATGAATACTAGACGAATATAGTTTAGTAGTATCTAAGTAATTATTGGACTTAAGAGTAAAAGCATTGATAAAAAATGTTTTCTATAAACATTTAATTCGACCTTCTCCTGAGTAAACCTCCTTACAATAAAACTCGGTTCCCAGATTCACATTTCGTCGAAGCACTAATTACATTAAATACGTAGTACCCTATGAGGAATAACAACATCAAATTGCTACGACGATATAGCTGATAACATGCGAAATGTAGGAACCGTTAGCCAATTGGACGTTTTTTAACATTTTAATAGGCTCCACGCTCACAGTTGCGACAACGTTCGTGCGATCAAATTATTCTCACACCAAAACAATATCTTTTTAGTCCTAAAACAAAGCTCATTTTTCAACGAAATGTCTTTGATAACGGCGCGAGTGGTTAACGGAGCGAGTAAAATCAGAAACATTTTATTATCGTTTTTAATAAGATTTTAGACAAATAATTTTTTCCTTAACATTTGGCGCAACACAGCTCTGAAATCTATTGTTACAATTTTTTAAAACCACATTGTAGATTAAAAATACTAAAAAGGCTTTTCTTTTTTAACTTGTTCCACGCGGAATGGCTCCGAGGTCCTTTCACGTCATGAATGCTATCAAAGGATTTGTTATGTGGCGTGTTCACTTACTATTGGTGAGGGATGCGGAACGCCGAGGTGTTGGGACCCTTAGAGGTCACAATATGCCTGTTTATGTAACACTATTTAAGGGTAAACAGGTAAAGCTAGGGTTGTCTTTATTTATAAAAGTAAATGATTAAGGTTGTAAGCTAACTATAGGTAATATTATTTTGATATGAGAAAAAGAGATACATTTGTCTAAATTTTAAGTCCGGTTTAAATAATTTAAAATTTTTAATAATTTCGTAAATTATACCTTGACATTATTTATTACTGCCACTCAAAAATTGTTCACAATCGTAAAAAGACCATATGGATCGAATTGAGAACTTACTTCTTTATTTAAGTTTGTTATAGAGTAATAACTTTTTCAAAATAACTTTAAGACCGGCGAAGTTTTCAAGTCCATTTTACAAAATAGATTCAAATAATTTAAAACACGCGCTGGAAAATATAGGTTATATTTTACATCTATCTTCATTAGTTAATGCGCAGATATGATCTTACTGTACATTTATAAAAGATATTAATTGTACATATTGTATACAACTCAGTACCTAGATAGGCTGAGAATCAAAGTCTCGCAGCATATTGACCACAAGATCTACGTAGTGTAGTTCCCGGTAAATATTTAAATAAAAATACGAGTATGTAAAGTTTTATATTAATGTATAAATTGGGCGAGCGTGCGGCCCGACATGGCTACGATAGCCTGCACTTATCGTGTTTTTTTTTAGGAAATTTAGTGTTTTATCACGGGACCTAGGCTACACGATATCTTATCAACGTATAGTTTAGGCTTCAACCGTTACTATAGTGCTGTAAAATAATAAAATATTCAATGTGCAGTAGCTGCTTTTAAGATTATGATTATTAGAAATGTGAGAAGACTGGTAGAAATGGATTTCGTAGTATGTTAAGTCTACAAAATGTCTCTCCCAACTACTCCTATCGTGCGGGTTCCAAGACGATTTACCTTTTTCCCGAGACTCGCCGAGAGCCAATCCTCGGTGTATTCATTGGATACCGCTCTCGATCGTGGCTTACAGGAGTAAAAGTGGTGGGAATATGTTTGACCCATATCCAGAAAGCATTTGAAGTTGTACCAATTGGAGCTTTTTAAATTTTGAGATGGAATCTATAATTATTTTTTTAATTAATTCATTATAATTAAAATTATTATTTTTTTATTTATTTTATTTTTGAAATTTATTAATTAATATTTAATATATATTTTTTTTAATTCATTAATGTAACATGATATTATTAAATAAAGAAAAAGTATTTATTTATATTTATTTAATAATATCATGTTACATTAATAAATAAAAACCGGCCAAGTGCGAGTCGGACTCGCGCACGAAGGGTTCCGTACCATTATCTATAAAAACAGCAAAAAAATCACGTTTGTTGTATAGGAGCCCCCTTAAATCTTTATTTTATTCTGTTTTTTAGTATTTGTTGTTATAGCGGCAACAGAAATACATCATCTGTGAAAATTTCAACTCTCTAACTATCACGGTTCATGAGATACAGCCTGGTGACAGATGGATGGACGGACGGACAGACGGACGGACGGACGGACAGCGAAGTCTTAGTAATAGGGTTCCGATTTTACAAACCCTAAAAAAATGGTAAACTAGGTTTATGTGTAGCCGAGTGGTCGAACGCACCCCTTGCTATCGAAGTGTGCAGGTTCAAACCCCGGCTCGCACCTCTGGGATTTATGTGCGAATCTCATTTTCATCCGAGATTATCACTTGCTATGTAACGGTGAAGGAAAACATCGTGAGGAAACCTGCACGTCTGAGGGAACTTGACTAGTTTTCGATAGATCTGTGAAGTCTGCCAACCAGCACTAGGCCTGCGTGGTGGACTATGGCCTAAATCCCCCTCGTTTTGAGGGGAGGCCCGTGCCTAGTAGTGGGACGTTAAAAGGGCTGTAGTATTAGTAGATCTATGTGTATTGGCGTCCTTCTCACGATCGTAGGTTTGAGCGAGATGACAATATTTTTAGTGCTGTCAAATTTTATTTAGGTGTAATGTGTTTAACAGTTTCAACATCAACAGTGGCCAAAAATAGGTTAGTTTATTATTACAAGAAGAATTGATACTAGCAGCAACATTGCTATCATCTGCGTATCTCTGCCCATCCAGAGAATAACGCCTTGATGTTAAGAACGACGGCTTGGTGTAGTGGTTTGAGCATGGGCTGCTTGATTCACTGCGCCAGGTGGCTGTTGGTTTGATTCCTAAGACGAATTTCAAATTTGTCCCTTCCCCAGTTTACTGTGCCGTACCTATAAAACAGGCTTTGCTTATTTCAGACTCATGCGATGAGTATATTATTGGTATACTACTGGCGGTATATATATTTCTTAATTTCATAAATATAATAACTTGTCTAACATTCATTTGTAATTTGATGGGTAATTTATAATAGGTATTTATTAACACCGATATTCTGAAGGCTATGCCCGAATTGTCACAGATGTTTCATGTACAGTCTCGTGTACACAAGACATACGGTTTTGTGTACACACTATTAGATTCGCGATACCTATTGAGTTGTGACCTTGAAATCGTAATATTTATTTCAATTAATTTGGTGACTATTTTAAAGTGATGTTATTTCCTTAATATTACAGTTTTGCTTGTACGAACTACGTAGTAGAATATTATAGATGCAATGATTAACACAATATACTGTGGCACAATCAATCGTTGGTACATTTATATAAGACTAGTGGCCCGTCCCGGCTTCGCACGGGTGGACATTTTTTTTAAACTGTTTGGGATAAATAAATATAGCCTATGTTACTCAGTGATAATGTAGCTTTCTATCGGCAAAAGTATTATTGAAATCGGTCCATTCGTTTTTATGTTTTTTCTTACAATTCTTTCCTCTTTATAATATTAGTATAAATTTTAAAAACCGTTAGATAATTAATAATGCGTCTTGTTTTCTGGCATTTGTAATAATTCTAAATTAATCTGCTTTATAGACAAAGTATATAAAGTAAATGACTACGTCTGAAAAATAACAGCATGTCCTTCTGGAAAACAAAATGTCTTTGTCCAAAACGGTTTTATCAAACGCATTAAAATCGATCACGTGTTCATAAATAATTACAGCAGTTCGATCATAGCTTCATTACTGACACAATAATCTACAATACTTATCTTTATTTCGTAAAAATCGTCTAAAATTTTAGGCACTATCTAGTTTAAACCTAACCTATGAACCGTTTATCAATCGCATTAATTAAGAACACTATAGGTACAGTCAGTTCGGACAGAACCGCGCTATGCTCACAGTAATAATATTTATTTTTTTATAATCTAAACAACGATAATGTTTGTTATCTATCGTTGGGGGTAGACAAGGTCCTTCGATATCATAAGACACGTGAATCAACTGTGACGTTAGACATTAAGGTTACAGGGACCCTATTCTCGCTAAATCGACATCATCTCTAATTCAACATAATTAGTCGAAGTAACGTCAAATTGGTAAATTTTGCGAGAATCGCCACACAGGCTCGGTTCCTGTATTAAACTAAACTAATGATTGTCTGAAAGAGATAACTAAAAGTATCCTACAAAAATGCTTAATTTTAATCAGGGCCTCAAGTCCACAAACATGTCGTTTGCAGTATAGGCTTCTCTTTACTATGTTTAAAAAAACATTCTTATAATAATAGCCAGAATATGACTAGTACAGATATTCGACATTGACACCTACCGCCATTAGACTAGTTATATTCCAACTACCATTGATAAAATATGTTGTTTTTATGCCTTAAACAATAAGTCATAGTTATATTAAAACTATTGCGTGTGTTGTACTTGGGACCCAGGTCTGTTCAAATATAAATTAGTTGCTATCGTGAAAGTCTCGACAGGTCTATAATTTCAGTTACTATGGATTTAAAATTACTTACCTTATTTTAATAAATCGTCCTCTGAATATTTTCGTTTGTATAACCTGCAAATAAAAGAAGGTATACTTTAGACAGGTTGAAATTACAACAGAAAACACGACATAAGTCACGATATATCGATTATCGACTTTTCGAGTACACGCCCTGGATTGGCCAGCGAAACTAGGCTTAGTTAACTCTATAACTTCACTTATAGCTCTATATATCCCAGAACATCCTACCTGAGAGGTACTCTACTTAAATTCTACAATATTTGAATACGCTGACAATTTAAAACGGAAAACGTACCGTAATAATGCCGGCCAGATAGCTCGGCCCATATAAACAAACACCCATTTAATACCTAAACATATAAACCTTTACGCTCCAACCATATAGCCGTCACTTCCTGTATATAAATTGTACATGTGAGAATTTTCCGCCAATCGCGAGAAAGGTCAAAGTTGAAGCGGCCAATAGCGTCGAGTCCTTCGGAATTCCAACTATGTAGGCTTTATGCGAAAGTGAAAGTTGGCCAATCACGTGTGTCCGTTGTGAGTGTGTCGTGTGGATGTGTGTGGGTTATGAATGAAGGCTCTAGTTACGTGGTATGTAAATGTTTCGTTTGGGTCCAAATCTATCAGCCGCTCTACAATAATGCTTTATACATGTTTACGTAAAGTTAGAGACGTTTAAAAACCTGTTGTAGAGTTATTGACAAGAGTCAAGGCTTTGGAGGAAGGCAACAACCTTTTCTTGGTTCATCTAACTTAGTTTTAAAACTAACCCACTTAAATAATTATTATTATAAGATGTAATGAGCTCAAATAAAACATTAAACTATTTCTAATTTAATTAAAATGTATTCTATAACAATAAACATAAAGATGAAATGTGCTATGGCAAGAGTCACCTGACTAAATTTGCTTCGTTGAAAAATGTGCTTCTACCGTGAGTTAATACAGCTTATTTTGGTATTGGAAAAAAATTGGTAGCACGTATATCACGGTTCATGAGATACAGCCTGGTGTCAGACGGACGGACAGCGAAGTCTTAGTAATAGGGTTCCGGTTTTATCCTTTGGGTACGGAACCCTAAAAACGTTAGTCTGTAATCGCTCTACAGATCATTTTACGACAACCTACCAGTAATATTATTCTCATAACTTACATAGATCAAGTCCTAAAGTTTATCAGTCGACCTCAATATTGAGAAAAAAACATGGTTCACAAAGAACTGTTGTCCTAATAGATAAAATACTTGTTGCTTGTAATACTTTATCATGAATACTTTAATACATAGCGCGATCTACACACGCTTATATGTAAAGAGGTAAGCTGAAAGTGTTTTCTTAAATACATTTATTTAAGTAGACCGTTACCAAAAAGCTTTCAAGTTGTGTCATTACGCCTATTTTCTAGAAGGATAGGCAGAGACTTGCGTTGATATCACTATAATTAAGTTCCTATTATTGTGAAATGATTATTGCAAGTTTATTAGAGCCGTGTTCTGATTAAGAGAACAGCCTTGCGAGGTAGATGGTCTTCGTACGTGACTTGCTCGAGGGTAACTCTTACGCTCTATCTCGGCACAGCGCCATGTTCCTTCTCGCTCACACATAGTGTAATTTATCTAATTTGCCTGTTTTCGTACGAATTCGTACAATTTGGAAATTTTCTCATAGCAGCTGGTTGGTTTTTACTCTATGCGTACCGGTAAATTTGAAGCAAAGGTAATTTCCTTGGTCGTCAGTGGAAACAATAAGTTTATGGCGTATAGAAGGCTGCTGTAAAAACCGCGGTAAGGCGGTAATAAGGCGGTAAGGACTTACCGCGGTAAATTTAGCAGCCTCACATGTCCGTTAGCTCTATAAGAACACGGCTTTGTATAAATGATATAACTATGTACATATATCGGTGTATATTACGCATTAGTAGTTGACCGTAGGTTCAAAAAACTCTTAGAAAACAAGACAAGGAAGAGAGTGAACTCTTTATCGTGCGCTGGACATTTATATAACAATAAAAACATTATGTTATAATGTTATGATACGTGAGCAAGTCCACGTACTTGTTAGACAAGGAAACAATATTACACCTGTCTCTTAAGATAGTACTAATTGCACCCTTTCTTTTCTTTGCAGTAAATTATTTACCGCTAAATATTTACCGCCACATATTTACCGCTAAATTATTAGAAATGAAACTCAATCTGAAATCCTGCAATGTAATATTTTATTGCAAAAGTGTTTTATGACGATACTTTATTTATATTTGGGGGATTTCCTTCATATGTGCTGCTATAATAAGGCTGATGAAAAAGCCTCTCTTTAGAATTTGATGTCCTATATAACAGATCAAGACAGATCAAACTAGGAAGGTTTTTTAAGGATACTATACTACAGCCCTTTTAACGTCCCACCGCTGGGCACGGGCCTCCCCTCAATGCGAGGGGGATTCAAGCCATAGTCCACCACGCTGGCCGAGCGCGGGTTGGCAGACTTCACAGATCTATCGAGAACTAGACAAGTTCCCTCAGACGTGCAGGTTTACTCACGATGTTTTCCTTCACCGTTTCATAGCAAGTGATAATCTCGGATGAAAATGAGATTCGCACATAAATCCCAGAGGTGCGAGCCGAGGTTTGAACCTGCACACTTTGATTTGCAAGGCGTGCGTTCGACCACTCGGCTATCACTGCTACTTTTAAGGATATCAAATATTTATAGTCAGACAACACATACTCATCGTATGATCCCAAATTAAGCAAAGCTTGTACTATGGGTCCAGTTACACGGACCAAAGGATATTCCAAAAAGACTATTACCAAAAAATTGCCACTAACGAGAATCGAATCCGCACCCACCTAGTACAGTGAGCCGAGCGGAGCTCAAACCACTAGAAATTATCGAAATTAAATCTCTTACCTCGTCTCATCACAAATATCTGATGTTATACTATCTATGACCGCTGACATTAGGACCGATATGCATAGTATATTAATACATAACATCATCATCACGCCTGTATTCCCCGAGGGGTATGCAGAGGTGCACTTTAGTGCGCCCACACTTCGCCGATGTATTTTGGTCCCAATGTAATAGGGGGCGAGCCTATTGCCATTATACCGGGCACATTCCCCTCAAAACGAGTGAGATTTGGGCCATAGTCCACCACGCTGGTCCAGTGCGGGTTGGTGAACTTCGCACGCCTTTCTATAGACGTGACGATGTTTTCTTTCACCGTTCAACAATGTTATTACCTAATACTCAAATTGTAATAATTAAAAAATGTGACAGAAAAAATGAATAAATAAAAAGATTACATACACATATTTGTCTATGCTAATATACAAATATTTATGTCGAGTATTAAAAACGTTAGGACACTGATAACGAGACTGCACTGCAAGCTAGGGATGGGATGTTCAACTAGTATACATATCGATAACTATAATATATTATTTTAGGGGCCACTACTTCTTATAGCATTGTTGTTTCAATAGTAAATGAAATTTTTTGACATATTTTGTATTGCGTTATCTATAAAAACTGAACGTTATATTAAAAACATTTCTGCAAGAACGGCAAGGGGCAGTTGGACTTACGTTTTCCCTTTATGAGTACTAAAGCGATTTCAGTCACAGGCCGGGTCCTCGCGGTTGGGTTAAACGATTTTTTTTTAAATATTTGTAACAATTCTGTACTAATGATAATCAAACTAGGATTAGCTTACATACTTCTTTGATGAAATGGATATTTAACATTAGTGTACATTATTTAAATATTAGGTATAACGATAAGCATAATTATTTCATTAAGTTTCTATTTTGTATATGTCAGGCAAATTTATAGCTTTTTTAAATTTTATTTTATATTATATCTATGTTAAAATTGCCTTCTATGTTGTCTTGAATTCTCTATATTTAAGTCACTTTTAAAATGTAAATCACATTTTTAACGTTATATATACACAAATATATACAAATAAATAAAACTGAAGTGTGAAAATAACAGCTTTTTAAAATTATATGCGATGCTTATAGCAAAAAACTATTTTTAAATTTGTCTGTTCGTAAGTTTTCGGTGTTATTATTAGCACTTAACTGCTGGCAAAAAATATGATTACCATCGACATCGACAAATTCAAACGTCACATCACTAACCTAGGGCAGGGCCACTTATCGGCGTTGCAAGAGATTGCAAACGTGATATATCGAGAGATAACGGGTGCCGAATTAGACCAGATTAGCTTTAGGTATTATTACGAATTTGTGCCTAGAATTTTTAGTACTTTTTATAGGTACATACTAGCTTTTACCAACGACTACGTCCTCGCAGACTTCGATTATTCGATTCTATTAAGATCTGATGTATAAACAATAGTACTATTAAGTTTCATTAAAACCCGTTTGATAGTTTTCGCGTGAAAGAGTAACAAACACCATCCATCCATCCTCACAAACTTTCACCTTTATTAGGATATATAAATATCGTCACACCTATTCTCCCCTAAGGAATTAGCAGAGGTGCAATGCAGTGCACCCACACTTCGCCGATGTATTTTGTTCTCAATGTAATATAATGCGAGCCTATTGCTATTATACCGAGCGTATGCCCATTAATACCAGGTAGATTAGAGCCATAGTCCACCACGCTGACCCAGTGTGGGTTGGTGAACCTCACACGCCTTTCTATAGACGTGCAGGTTTCCTCGCGATGTTCGAGTTCACCAAACAGCAAGTGGTAATCATTATTGAAAATAAAATTCGTCTTTCCGTCCATCCCTCCGACAATCCATCGGAAAGCCGGCTTCATTGTGTGAATGAAGTCAAATACTGATTGTATATTTGTTTATTTTCAAGATTCTACGGGATGGGAACTAAGTGTCGCAATAATCAAACCAAAGAGATGCATTCGCTTTGAGTCACGGCGAATACGCTGACTCTAACATTATTGTTCCGTTTCTTGAAACAATATGTCGTCCGAATCGCGTATAACTTGCGCAAGATTTTCTTGTTAATTTAACTAATACGGTCACGACGAATAATACAGGGTGTTTCAGAAGTCCGAAATAATACTTTGACGTTTACATCGGTATCGGGTATACAACTGAATGGTATAATTTTTTTATCGAAATTAAACCATGTTTTCCAACTTTTTATTCGTCGGCGATTTCTATAACTCGTAATATCTCGAGTCCTGTGTAAAATTTACATGTTCGTTTTTATGAATATTGGTAGTCGCCCTTCTTACGTGTAGTTTACACTGCTGAATAGGGTTATGGATGTACCCAAAGGCCAGAACACAATACCTGTGACAAATATTCAAAGGTGTACAACTTACAAACTATGATAGTTAGGTATAAACTGTCGTCATTAAGCATCCACATATGACGTAGCGTATATGTACCCAAAGTATAATGTCGGACTTCTGATACACCCTGTATAGTTAAATCTTCAATTGTTTGACTCGCTATGTACCTTGCTTGTACGTGAATATATTTTCATTGAAGTTGGTTTAGTGGTTAGAGCGTAGGGCGTTAAACTTAATGCATCCAATGATTGCAGGTTCGATACCCGTCAGAGGTATATTTACGAAATGGCCTTTGCTATTTCGGATATAGTGTAACTTGAGTCGGCCCCAGTCTATTACATGGTATCAAGCTTTGTTTAGTTTTGTATTTATTTATATTCATATATTATTATATTACTAGCGGCCCGTCCCGGCTTCACACGGAAGGAGATTTTTTTTTAAATTTTGGTATAAATAAATATAGCCTAGATATGTTACTCAGTGATTAGCTTTCTAACGCCAAAATATTTTTTGAAAACGGTCCAATAGTTTTCAAGTTTATTCGATACATACAAAATAGGTTCAAATCTTTCCTCTTTATAATATTGGTATAGATTTGAACCGTTTTCGTATGATTTATTTACACAAACACTATTTACAGATGTGCTTTTATACACAATTATTAAAAAAAAATGCGGGTTTGGTCTCTATTACCGGGTAATGGTTATACTCGTAGACTATTTAACCATCTAGTTTGAGTGTGTAAATATTCACTGCCTCTTTATTTTGTGGATAAATTGCCTTGTTCTGTTCCTATATTACAACTAGTACGCACAGAAAAAGAATCACGTAAGAATAAACCCCTACTTTTCTTGGTGCTAAGTAAAACTTAATTGTCTCCGTTTGTCTGACACAAACGGAGACTTTTTCGTTTCTTACTCAAGATGTTATATATTACTCTCAACTTTTAATGTAACCTTTTGCAGTTATAATTAGGTGCATACGCAGGTACGTTAAATTCAGTTCCAAAAACGATGTGAATTTTATAAATTTCTAATCGAGCAGTATTTCCTTTTTCAACCGATAAATTAATAATTAAACACTAATAGGTACTTTACCTAATTAGATTGGCTTTTTTCTGTTAATATGACGTAGTTAATAAGGTTGATATTACCTATTAATTACTGTTAGCAATGACCTTATATGCATTCCTAACTTTACCTACATGTAATGTGGTTGGGATAACTTTTTGCTCGTATCCTGTTGACGTGTGCGCGTCTAGCTGATAACGTACTACCGAGTACAGAAGCGTCTGTCGACTTTTGTATAAGTTTGTCACTAGATTAGCTTGCAAACTTGATATTTTTAATAAATAAATAAATACATCATCACGCCTGTATTCCCCGAAGGGGTAGGCAGAGGTGCACCGTAGTGCGCCCACGCTTCGCCGATGTATTTTTGGTCCCAATGTAATAGGGGGCGAGCCTATTGCCATTATACCGGGCACAAGATTTTTGGGCTATAGTTCACCACGCAGGCCCAGTGCGGGTTGGTGAACTTCACACGCCTTTCTATAGACGTGCAGGTTTCCTCACGATGTTTTCCTTCACCGTTTCATAGCATGTGGTAATCTCGGATGAAAATGAGATTCGCACATAAACCCAGAGGTGCGAGCCGGGGTTTGAACCTATTTTTAATGCGTGAAGCTGTAATTATTTAATAGGTCACATTATGCACAATTGAGTACAAAAGCGTCTTGTCTAGTTTTTAGTTACATTTTAACACTCGTTTTTTTCGCAAACTGCATAATTCCAACGCGTGACACTTAGGTAGGTTTTATTGAAGGTTCCAAAATAAGGTACTACTGAGTACAAAAGCGTCTTGTTTAGTTCAGTCTAACTTTGATACCAGATTCTCTTGCAAACAATTTATCACCAACGTGTGAAACTATTTTCGAGTACTGAAGCGTTTGTATTGTTTAGTTAAATTTAGACACTAGATTATCTTTCAAACTTGATATTTCGAACGCGAGAAGCAGTATTTTTTTAAAGATGGCCTTATTACCACAATCGTATTAAATTTAGTTTCTATATGCGAGACTCAACTCATAGGACTGCCGGTGGATCTATGAGATTTCAAAAAGTATTTAAAAAAAAGGCAAGTCCACTGATTTTCTTGTTGTATCTTCTCAGTCGAGGTGACAATCCGATCCGGATATATAAGGAAATAAAAAATGTGAATTTGATAATATATAAGTGTCCCGGTAAATGAGTCTGACATTGAATTTGAGGTAATAACAGCCTTATCTAGTATCTATAACTATAGTTTTCATATAAACTTCGTTTAATTATTTATTGTTATAAGGAAAAACGCAACGTATTACCTATTCGGTAATATCAGTCCTTATTACAAAATATAACAGCTAATTAGTCTGTGGACGCTGCTAAAATAATAATATAGGTTATTGAGTAAATTAATAAATTGGCTGTTTTAATTATTTAATACTTGAATAATCACATAAGAGCAAATACCAGAGACGATATAAAATAGTGGTCACATCCCTAACATAAAAAAATTACAAAAAAACAAATCGACAAAATGTATTAAGGTGATTTTTTATTCTACATACTTCAAGAAATTCAATCTTTGGCTATTTTTTTAACCCAAAAAGTAATTTATAACAAAAATACTTTTTTAATCGTAACTAAATTTTAATATTGCTGTCCCCCAACAAAACTAGTCAATGGTTTTGGGTTAATAGGTAAGTAGTTCATGTTGAAATAACACACCCAATAAAATACCCATCCGACAAACCAAAGCTTAATTTTCCCCGTATCATTTCAGCTGCTTAAGTACAAAATACTTCAATGTTTGTTCATACGTTTCCGTTAAATTGATAATAACATAAAATCTAAGAATTATTGTAACAAGAGACACGTTGGGTGGTCTAGATTTCATTAGAAATGCTAAGTTAAAACTTTTGTAATACATAGAAGTTATACCTACAACGTCGTTACAAGTTGTGTGTACGTAAACTGATTGCAATACAGTTTTTTATCACTTGGGAACTAGGAATCACATTTTTTTGGAAAATTTATCAGCTTCACGACTGAAGAAACATCCCCCCTTCTCATATCCTCAACTCCCCATTGGGCCATTTGGGATTAGAGGAATAAATCACAAAATAAACCTGTTTATTAAGGTCTTAAAGGAATATAAGGTAGGTATGAGTACGGGTAAAACCATTACTGCGTATGCGCATATTGAATTAAATTAGTTAATGTACAGAACTCTCCCGTCAGAATTCAAGTTCTTAGGCCCTATAGTGTGATAGGTATGCCAATCAATAGTTTCCGTATTTAATCAATCCATCTAAAAATCCCTCAAAATAAAATTTTGATTTTGATTTTGATGCTGTCTATGGATTGTAATTGTCATTGATGAAAGTATATTTGTATCAGTATAGCTCCTGAACAGATGGATCAATTTAGATGCGCTTTCTAGTTCGGCAAATAGTATACTTATGGTAGACCAAATTCAAGATCTCAAAATGAAACCTGTGTCAATATACATAAAGAACTTCTGTGGTAAAAGCCACGCTGACACGCTCACTCCGTCAATATAATTTCGTTGAAGAATGAACCTTTTTCATGAGTGAATAGAGTTCGTTTTAGTATTGGCAAAAAATCGACGTACGAGTCTAAACGCTTGGTGAGGGGGCCTTTATCACATCACTAGTCTATCTATCTATCTATCAGCCAGAGAAGTCCACTGCTGAACATAGGCCTCCCCCATAGATCGCCACAAATTACGTTCTTGGGCTTTATGCGCCCATCGACTCTCGGCGACCCTGGTGAGGTCGTCCGTCCATCTGGTCGGGGGTCCATCACTAGTACCGTTAGCCTATTCAACTAAGCTTAACGCTTGCTAAATTGATTTAGTACGACGGTGCCTTTCCATACTGAGTAATATATAGGTAAATGATTGTATTTGCATAGTGTATCTAGTCGGTGAACGCTGAAGTTAGCGCCCACGTTATCTAGGTTCATTGCCTTTCCAAATGATAAAAAAATCCGTACCAGTTGACTGTTTCCTTTATGATGTAGGTACTACATATAGTTTGCAAATAATACAGAGTGGATCGAGAGTGTTAGTAAAGTACTATTTGAGAAACAGAAAAAAATATGTATTTAAAAAAAAACAATTGGTAGCCGAGTGGTCGAACGCACGCCTTGCAATCAAAGTGTGCAGGTTCAAACCCCGGCTCGCACCTCTGGGTTTCATGTGCGAATCTCATTTTCATTCGAGATTACCATTTGCTATGAAATGGAGAAGGAAAACATCGTGAGGAAACCTGCTCGTCTAGAGAAAAGCGTGTGAAGTTCACCAACCCGCACTGGGCCAGCGGGGTAGATTATAGCCCTAAAATTCTCTCTTGTATTGAGGGAGAATGTGCCCGGTATGATGTAAATAGGCTCGCTCCCTATTACATCGGCGAAGTGGGGGTGCACTGCAGTGCACCCCTACCTACCCCTTCGGGTAATACAGACGTGATGATGTGTATAATATGTGTTTTCAGATAAATAAATAAATATCGCCAAACATACTCATCGTATGATCCCAAACTAAGCAATGCGTGTACTATATGTATGATTCAATGAACTGGGGACGATCCCAGTTACACCCAGGCCAGGGAACCAATTCTCGCATGAAAGTCGTCATCTTAAATTCGACACATGACGAAAAAACGTCAAATTGGTCGTATTTTTTCGTTTTGTTTGACATTATGTTAGAGATCGTTGTTGTTTAAGATCGACTCTTGTGAGAGTTGCCCCGCAGGGCAAATTCCAAAAAAGGCCATTTTGTGCTCAGAAATTGCGTTTTTAGATTTTGTCCCAGTCTAGATGGAACTGAGATCGCTCCATAGTCCATAGTATGGTATCCATAGTACAAGCGTTACATAGGTTTTTATCACAGGATGAGAAGATGTTATCTGGTGACATTCATTATTAACCAATGATATAAGAAAATACAGATACCTCAATATGTCAAAGAGACGTCCAAAAAAATTGAATTTCTTATTGATGCCATGGCTGTCTTGACAATCAAAAGTATAACTTACACAATCTAACTTACGTATACGTCTAATTAAGAGACAAAAAAAGTGTGCAAGTTCAAACCCAGGCTCGCACCGCTGAGATTATCACTTGCTATGAAACGGTGAAGGAAAACTTCGTGAGGAAACCTGCACGACTGAGGGAACTTGACTAGTTCTCGATAGATGTGTGAAGTCTGCCAACCAGCACTGGGCCTGCGTGGTGGACTATGGCCTTAATCCCACTCGCATTGAGCGGAGGCCCGTGCCCAGCAGTGGGACGTTAAAAGGGCTGTAGTAAGTAGTAAGTAAGAGACAAAATGGAACGTGTGAAACTGAAGCTAGAAAAAGCTCCCTCTTTAGTATAATACCTCTTAGTTATTTACTACAGAATATGAAAAATATTGGCCAATACAGCTGCTCACGAATATCTGTTCATTGAATCTTTTTAAAGCCATAGTCGCGGCGCTTTTAGCAACTAAAGCCATACCAAAACAAACTGTATTGACTCACAGAAAAAGTTCATTATTCAACTAAATATAACTGATAGCGCGAGCGAATTTTGACGCGTAGGGGTAAAAGCCACGTCCTTTTACCACGGAAATTGAATCTTTATGTATATTAAAACAGAGTTCGTTTTGGTATGTCTTGGGAGACCTAAAGCCATTTATTATCTGTAACAATGGGCACTACTAGCGCTATTGACCTACACAAGGACAAGGCTGAGCGTGTTTACGTTACGACTATTCCTGGAAATGTACCTAGACCTACATTAAGGATAAAATCAACCTAATACCAAGCTTTTAATGATTATGACTAATTTAATTTTAGTAGCGGTAACCTAGTTATTACGGTGCCCGACTTGAAGGCGAAGGGTGCAGGTTCAAAACCCGAGCTCGCATCTCCGGTATTTTCGAACATCACGTGCGATGGCATTTTAATAATTAATTTTAAGTGAAGGCAATCATCGTGAAGAAACCTGCACGTCTTTAAAATAGGCGTGTGAAGTTCACCAAACCGATTTGGATCAGAATGCTGGACTATGTGGAATGTGCCAGGTATAATGGTAACAGTATTGCCCCCTATTACACTGGGACCAAAATACATCGGTGAAATGTTGGTGCACCGCAGTACACCTCTGCCTACTTCTTTGAGATACAGGCGTGATAATGATGTATTATTATTTAATGTATTTTTAGTTAATTAATAAAGCCAGTAATAATGACACTGACTCAATAAAGACACTCACTCATTGCAAAAAAACCGACAGTTAAATTTTATTAATTTGTATATGCGGGTAATTTATTTCGGTAAGCATTTAGGAAAACGAACCATAAGGATAGATACAATACTTTATCCACGCGGATTAACTTGTGTTCCATTGTGTCATAGTTTGTAACCTATTTTCCTATTTAGATACTTAGGAAAACCCTCAAATAATTTTAGTTATTTTTATCACAGATGTTATTAACACATTCATTGATTTGTTTTGTGGTATTGGTAAATTAAGTATTGTTCATTCGGGCCTACAAGGGGAAATAGTTTAGCCTGCTAACTGATAGGTTATATATCGACTCTTGAAAGGCAATTCCTACTAAGAGACAAAAATCGTAAAATGAGTTTTATATACCAAACGACACCGAAAAACCTGACTATTCGAATGGTATCTACAGGACGTTTCAGAAGTCCGAAATATTACTTTGACGTTAGCATCAGTATCGGGTATACAACTGAAATGTATAAAAAATTGATCAAAATTCGACCATGTTTTTCAAACTTTTTTCTCGTCGTCAATTTCTATAACTCGTAATATCTACTCGTATATTAAAGTTAAAGTTAAATTGTAGGCATACGGGGACACTTTCAAATTAAACAAGTTAAATGTTTTTTCTTATATGCTTCTACCGGATCGAAACGCGACCTCCATTGAAAAGATCCGGCAAGAAATTCAGTGGGCTTATCATTTTAAAATAGCCAAATCTTACTTCAAGTAGATATAGCTCCAATAAGCTGCCTTTAAACCCGCTTATAATAATTATTATTGGGGCTAATAATAGCATTGTTAATAATAGCGCTAGGTAATGCATTTAGGTGTATTCATAGGATAAAGTAGTAGTACTTGTAGTAAGAAAACAAGTAATAATTACTAGCGGGAATACCTTCCATCAATTCTAGGGTGATTCGTAGAAGTGCAACACAGGGAATTTGATGAGTATTTTGTTGATTATCCTCTCATATATAAGTCCAATCAAACTCAAATAATGTATGTCGTATAAGCTTACTCTTAAAAATTATAAAGTATTTTTTTTTATGTGCTACCGCATTAAAACGCGACTTCGAATGAGAAGATCTGGCAAGAAACTCAGTGAGCCTATCATTCTTAGTCTTTTTTAATGGCCAAAATTAGCTTCAAATAGGTACATAAATAATAATACATCATCACGGCTGTATTCCCCGAAGGGGTAGGCAGAGGTGCACTGTAGTGCGCCCACACTTCGCCGATGTATTTTGGTCCCAATGTAATAGGGGGCGAGCCTATTGCCATTATACCGGGCACATTCCCCCTCAATACGAGGGAGATTTGGGCCACCACGCTGGCCCAGTGCGGGTTAGTGAACTTCACACGCCTTTCTATAGACGTGCAGGTTTCCTCACGATGTTTTCCTTCACCGTTCAGCAAGTGGTAATCATTGTTGAAAATTACATTCGGATATGAAAATTATCTTGCTTGATTAATGAAAAAATACTTGGGATTTGAACTTGCACCCCTTACGTTCAAGGCGGGCGTTCTTGCCCGCGAGGCTACCACTGCTTTTCAAATGCATAAATGGATATAGATATCATCATAGTTACAGATACTGTAGTTTTCACAGAATAAGTTCTATGAAATTAGCTTCATAATCATTATTGTGTACGTATTTAAATAGTATGTACGTATACGTAGTACATATCAAATAAATATCGCTTGACAACACGTACTCATTGTATGATCCCAAACTAACCAAAGCTATAGTTTCCGTACTATGGACTGGGGCGATCCCAGTTACACTTAGACCAGAGGAAATCCCGAAAAGTTCATTTATGAAATTTGCCACTGGTGGGATTCGAACCCACCTGGTACAGTCTTGTACAGTATTATAGTACAGTATTATGTAAAGACCTACGCCTTTACATAATAAGTGTGCTACTTTATTTATACCAAAATTTAGACATAGTACTTATAATCGGGAAGGATAAAAGTTTTAATTAGTGCTATATTTTTCGGTACAACTAATTTTATCAAATCCCACTACGAACAATGCATCCGGTTGCAGAATTTAATTTTAATTGTTACAGCAATTTAATATAATATTACAATACTATTAATTAATAATTTGCACCACCACTGTAAGTAACCATAGCAGTGGTAGCTTGGTATAGGACGCCCGCCTTGAATGCAATTAGTGCAAGTTCAAATCCGGGGCTCGCACCTCTGGTATTTTCCAATTCCATGTGCGAATGTCATTTTCAATAATATTGCTTGCTGAACGGTAAAGGCAAAGATCGTGAGGCAACCTGCAGGATTATAAAAAGGCGTGTGAAGTTCACCAACCCCCACTGGGTCAGCGTGGTGGACTATAGCCCGAATCTCCCTCGTAAAACAGGAGGAATGTGCCTGGTAAACTGGTAATACGCTCGCTTAGTACCTATTACTTTGGGCCCATAATACACCAGCGAATTGGTTCCACAGCCAGTGGTTTCGCTGCCTACCCTTAGGAGAATATAGGTGTGATGTACTAGTAATAGTTTATTTCAAAAGTATGTACTTGTTCAAATAAATAAAATATCACATTTCTTCCGTACATTTGTCGCAAGTCCAAAATACTACATGCCGTTCGCTCTATGAATTTCTTCTCGGCGTAATAATATTTACACTGCCGGTCGGTTGGTTTGACCAACTTTGGTCAGTAACCTGATCACGTTTAGTTTAAATAATGGTTTATCTGTCATATCTAATTATACGAGTATGTTTAGACTTATTAAAGTCTTATTTGAAACCTAGAGTACGGGAGCGAACCTAGAATACTTTTTTTTTCTGATCTATGGATACTTTCTTATAAGCGTTTTATAAACTGTATACTTGAAATTGTCAGGGACCCACTTCGCGCAAAATCGACATCAGCACTAATTCGACATATGGCGAAACAAAACATAAAACTGATCGTATTTTTTCATTTGTTTCGACAGTCGAATTAGAGATTTTTAACTACGGTTATGGTCCGCCGTTACAGTTTTGACTAATGTCTCGATATCTTTTTACGGACCGTTAGTGATACGGGGCGATACTTAAACACAGGAATCGGACATTAGAAAGCAAGTGGAGATACCTATTTAAAATTAAACACTTCTATTACAAAGTTTAAATAATACTGATTAGTAAAATTATATTAGTAGATCAGTAAGTAGAGAAACAGATTATTAAAGCTACGGTCTTTAACGATAAAATCAGTAGGTCTGTATCCACGTCCAAATTTATAAAAGTCTTATAGGGGTACCCTCTACAAATCATTTACAACGGTGTTTATCTATAAAAAACGTGTTCTACAATGTCGTTGTAACTTTATAAAACTAATAAACCTTTATAAATATGATAATATGAATATATAAATACTTTATATTTAATGTGCCTATATAATATTTACAACAGCTTTGTATCACTATTGTAAAAACATTGTGATTAGCGTGTAAGTGGATTGCAATGTCTATAAATGCTGTAAGGTGTTACTTAACTTTGTCATGAAGTTTTAGTTTTAGTACGGCATTCCAATCAAAGGCAGGATATCACTTCTAATCTAATTAAGTGACTATTTACGTCACATTGCATTATCAAGACCGAAACGATCACAAAAATAGACAAACAATCTTAATATCTAACATCTATAATTTAGACAAAAAAGTTTTAATCAATTCGCGGATCGTAAACTATTTCAAAATTAGTTTCCAAAACTTCTCAGAAAGAATCTCGCGTTCGTACTCGTCGGCTATCTCGAGTTCAAATTACGAAGATATAAAAATTAAAACATACAAAACGACTGCTCAAGTCTGCGACAATAGTGAGCGTTGTTCGAAAAATGAGGTTATCCACACCAGTCTAACACATTTTTTTCTGTGCAAATAATTTTATCACTATGCCACGACCTTGCTCCCAGCTATCGCCAAATTTTTGCTAGTCCTAACGTCACATTGATAACTAGACTAGAACAACTTACCGTATATTTAAATAAACAATAAAAATTAAATCCTCACAACACTGCACTTTGGTCACTTTGAAAAAAAATAAAATTAAAAAAGTTAATGTTAGTTTGGTATGTCGTCCATGTCAGCCGCGTAAGTGCAATATATTGTTGTGATTCGTGGACGGGTGTATGCACATCGCGCGTTCGCCGGCGGTCGCCGACTGGCCCGGCGCGCACGCAATCCGCTCCCCTCGCCCCGCCGGACCAAAAAAAAAATATAACCGCGAAAATATGGCGGGAGGAACCGCGCAAAAACTGAAGGGGTGCGCTCTGCGTTTCTCTCGCTGAGGTTGTATGCTAATCCATCGTGCGCTCGGCCCTTTTTTCCGGGGAGGAGGGTGGGGATGCAATTAAAAACCCGCGCGTGCGTGGGGGCGCGATTAGAAAGGAGACGAACGGAATGAGTCTGTCACTGTTTTTTTTTCTTTTTCCTAGTCTGGCGTTTTGTGTACGAGCAGCTAGAATCGATGGCAGGCCGACTAGACGATGCGAGTTTGTGGAGCGTACATGTAACTCGATAAAACCGTCGCGCGTTATCTAAACGCCCGAGATGATGCGTTATTTTTATAATCGCATGACTATTTTAATGCAATATTGCGACGTTTGTATTTGCGTTGCCAATTAGCGAGATATGAAATTTAGGCGAGCAATTTTTTAATAATTAACTGTAATTTATAATACGAATGCAATTATGAATATTGATTTAATATATAAATTTAGAAATATTCCTAACACTTGACAGTCAGAAATATTTTTTTAGACACATTTAGGTATCTTTAGTTCCCCATATCATTGATTATTACTTTTGTCTATGACTCAATTCTTTTTTTTAAAAGTGATCTTGGTAATTTATTTGCGTAATTATTTCTTTCAAACATCTTTAATTTTAATATTATTTTACAATGTCTATGTGTCATTGGTTTATCTTAAAAGTAAACTGGCTTGATCTATGGGCTGAGTACAATAGTGATCGACAATAGAGTCAGTCGTTGTAAAGGGGTGTTAGCAACGAGCACCGTGCACCCAGCCCGAGCGTGCAGCGCAGCTTCTGCAGATATGCCGCTTCTAAACGTACGGACAACGGACTCTTAAGAAATGTAGAGCTAATAATTTAGGCTAGTATAGTATGGAATTACGTACAAGGGGCTATATTTTAATAGAGTAACAGCAAGTTAGCGGATCATCGTATTATTGGATTTTTTTTTAAATTTGTTATTCTAACATGCAGATAAAATAAGTGCAAACAATGTAGTTAATTTCCTAGTAAATAGAAGAGAAGCGGTAAAGTTCAAGCTATTGAATTGGACTTAACGGACTATTGACTCTACATTTTTATCATTGTAATTAATATGTGCGGCAAATGTAGCGCTAATATTATTAAATTATGGATATTGATTATTTTACGTAGCAATTTCTTTATATGAGTACATAAGAGAGCGACGGAAATGTTTTAGGTTGTCGATGGCTCCACGACCTATTCAACTCTACATTTTGCTTTTTATATATGAGACTGAATTGTGAGTTCGGTAGAGACGAGAGATGATATTGGGTAACTATAACTATGTTTCTGCGTAAGTAGAGCTTGATTTATGTGTGTGAGTCGTGTTTAATGGTAGAGTAAGCTACATTACTTTGGACTAGAAATCCAGTAACAAATGCCATAATTGACTTTCCTCGGGAATTGAGCCCGTGACCATCTGATCCAAAGAGTCGGGCATTGCTAAGATTGGCAATACGTTGGTAGTAATATTAGTACTGTTATTAGGAGATAATATTGCCAACTATAGTGATCTCAAAAGTATTTTGTACAAATTGGGATATGATTAATTTGTGGGGATAATTTTAAACAATATAATAATAATATTTTTGTTGTAATATAATAAAATACAGACATGTATGCAGTTACGTCATAATATTTTTGAGAGTATAACTAGTATTAAATGAGTTATTTTTTTAGCATAGTTTTTTCTGCAGTGAAGCATGTATTGATGTGTTTTATGAAATGAAATTTAATAATGAAATAAGCAAATTTTACGACTTCACCCGCAATGAGCAAGTATTTTTCCAGTGTCTAGTAATTGAAAACTAATAACAAAATAAAAAAAATACGCATTAAACATAGAAATTGCTATAGACATTTTTTTTTAATTGAATAAAATATTTTAATATTAAAAGTGAGTTGCTAATATAATTATCAATGAAATCAAACAATATCCAAGCAGATAATGGCGCCGCCGCCACGCAGAACTCATCCATTTTGGATAGTTTTTTTTTCGCGACACACATAGATAAATTTCAACGATAAGATTATGTTATTAGTAGTTTATGTTACCACGGAAGTTCTAGGTTACCTACTGCGTCTCTAGATGTTTTAATAGATATACACTTATCACTTCTACTACAAGTAGGAAGTTGTATTTAATTAACGAATTTAATAATTCGATTATTGTGTAATGGCTGGCGATTTTAAGATTGCCAGTTATTCAGCGCCATTTGATTTTAGTATTGTGATAAGCCTACCTTTGAACGTTATTAACTTCGTTTGCAAAAAAAAGATAACTTCTTTTATTAAACATAATAACTTACTTTTTTATAAAACCGTTTATGCTACCAATATATTTAAATATTTTATAATTATACATAACAATATTAAATGACATCAATAATAATGAATAAATAATGTCCTATGATGAAATTATTATAAAAAGTAAGTATGGATATAATAAAAGTATTTTAAAAATAAATCATCACGAAAAAAGTCCTAATACAAATTAAAAACAAAAAATTGAATGTTACAATGGCAAATTCAAATTTGGAACACGTAATTCGGAACGTAAAATTTCAAACAAGAACAGGTCAGCGGTCGGTGCAATCTGTGCATTGATATTCTTAATTATTTATGCAAAGATCTCTAATATCGAGCTCGGGGTCCGCGTGCAAGCCAGCTAGACCCTTGCCCTGACCGGCCACTGAGAACCATATTAACATCATAATGGTTGTTTAGTAAGGGTTGAACTAATTGTTCGGACATTAAAATGACATTTGAATGTCTGTTGATGGTTGAATTTGTTTTTAAATTTATTTTTTGAATTTGGAAATACTTATACTTATTCTTTTTTGTTAACTTCCGGTTTAAATTGCAGTTATTTTTTAGCTGTGCCGCGGTGTGAGAATAAAATTCTACGGACAAAAGTTTAAACTAGGGAGTCGAAAAAGGGTGAGGAGTGCATGCAAATAAAATACTTACCTTTTTTCTAGCAGCGTCTGTCGAGCGCACAAAAATGTAACTCAACAAAAACAATCAACAAAACTCCAACAAAGTCACTATATGAGAAGTGAACGTCCGGTAACAGAACACGACAGACAAATAAACAAACTTAACGCGACTGTTGACAAAATATAGTCCACCAATAAAAAAGACTATTCGCGAAATAGAGCGATAGCGGCGAAGTTTGCGGCGACCGCCCGACCGGCCGGCCAATCCGTCACGCAACTAGTCCGGCCACACACGTGAGGGAAACTTTGCTACAACTTCGCCCGAAAACTTTCCGACACGCGCTCCGATAGTTCGACAGTGACGCGGCGTACCAAACTTTAAAAAATTTAAACACCGAACCCGTTATTCGAAATTTAATTGCGGCTGTTAATTTCTTTTTATTCTTTTTTGCAAAAAGTTTTTTTTTATCGGAAGCGTCCACCCGTCCGGTCGGGTCCGGCCGGTCTGCAATATTAACACGAGTCGCGTCCACCTTTTGTAATGAAACGTTCACACATGCTTCCGCATTACCGTCCCGATGCCATCAATAATGAACCCGGGCGGGAAAAAACAAAACGGGGCACCTCTCCCGACGAGGCGCCCGCCGACACTACAGCCTCCTCGTCAAAGATCAGAATTGCATATCTGGGTTGCGTTAATGAGCGGGGGGTGGGGTTCCGTAGGGGGGTCGAAAAAGTGGCACCGCTCGCGCGCGAATATAAATTCATCGCCAAAAAATCATTACGCGGGGGGTGGTATTACGGGCGCTCGCTGCGCGGGTTCGTATAGTTTTTAAATCGGGCGCTCATTCGGCGGCGAGGCGCCGCGGCGGGCGGAGGCCGCGGGCACACTGCACGAGCCGCGACTATCCCTCCCGCCCTCCGGCTGCACTATGCCAACTACACGCATGCACCTAACCGATCACTTACTTTCAAAAGTCTTGGCCGAAGCGTAGTCGCTACGGCGTAGTAGGCAGCGCACGATACCAAAAAAAAAGTATCACGAGACTAATATTTGAAAACGGAAACGCATCCGATAACGAATTAGGAAACGCAGAGAAAGAGAATAAAAAAATAATAAATCGGCGGGAAATTAATGCGACGTAGCGGGAGATGGATTGATTTTTTTACGCGGAAGCGGAGGCGAAAAAAAGAGGTTCCACGTGTATGCAAATTCCTCTTTTTCGACTACGATCGTAATCAATTTGTGCGTAGGAAGCGCGGGTACTTCCGCACGCACACGCGCGCCGAGGCGGTGTGCGACACAAATTAAATCTAATACAAAATTGCGTTTTATGTTCGCGCTAGTAGTGTGTAGGTGTGTGTAGGGGAGCAACAATGCGAATTCGCGGGCGTACACTCGCCACCAGCGTCGCGATTACATGGAAATTAATGTTACATAATCATTTTCATAATTAAAGTTTTTTTTTAAATGTTACATTTTAAAAAGTACACATGGCTAATTAATCCGTGACATAAGGCTCAAGCTTGATAGTTGTTCAAAGAACACGCGGACTACACACAAAATAAAAAAAGTCAAATTTAAAATATTTTTAACAAAAAACAAACACCGACTTCAAAACCACAAATAGGGACTCAAAAGCGAAAAATAAATTAATATAATTATTTAGCGCTACCAACTCATCTATTTGAAGTCTGTGCCATACAAGTCTAATAGGTAGTAGATAGATAGTATGTATGCATTAATTAGGTAGATACTTGTAGGTAGAATCTATCAACTTTATCTTTTGGAAGTCGGTTAAAAAACAAGAACTTTATAAGACAGCTATAGACCTTGTTTGTCAAGCTAAAGTTAGCTACAGTCCAAAACTCATTTTCTAAATTGATGTGTGGAAAATGAGTGATGAGATGTGTTTGAAAAAAACCATTCACTCAATAACACAGGCTTATGGTTACCAAATAGTTTAACGTAGAAACACTGGGCCTTACCGCCAGCTCTCAAAGTATTGTTGTTTCAATAGTATCTGCAATTTTTTGACAGATTTTTGACAGAGTTAGCTGTCAAATACTGAAAGTAATATAAACACATTGCTGTAAGACAGTTGGTAGTAAGCGGATTGTTGTTAAAGGCAGGCTGTTGTAGGTAAATAATACCAATATTGTAAACGGGAGTAGACGCACTTTACTGTACTAGCTTCCTAAGCGTAATGACAATATTTGTATTTAATATTAGACTGCCGTGAGTATAATTCTTCTTTAATATTGTGGCAAAGGTGCTGTCTGCTCTCATGGCGTTGCTGCTCCTGAGAATGTATTACTCGCAATCCTTACTATTTATCATTTTGAAAAGAGTAATCATTGAGTTTCTTTCCGGCTCTTCTCAGTGGAAGCAGCATTCCGAACCGGTGGTAGAATCTGACTATTTGTAAGCGCTTTTTTGGCCTACACGATTTTTTTTTTCATTTGATTTGATTTAACGCACTACTCTTAGCATTGATATCGACTTTGAGATTTAACTTGAAAATGTCATCCTATTATTAATACCCACAGAATATTTGAATAAGTAGGTTTTAACACTGATCCTGGTCTTCAGATGGATGACAGACTAGACAAAAATAAATTCCTGCACCGATAACAGCAATAGTTTCACCGACCACTTGTTAGAAATTTAGTTTTTCTGCGTTTTATTTGTGTGACAAATGCATATTTTGTCAACATGTTGACTGTCTCCAAACAATAATGTCGGGGTTATAATATCATGGTATCATTGTGGATAGCTAATTAAATTTATCCGTTCGTCATAAGTATAGGAGTAACTATCAGTTGAGTGTAGACAGGAAGTACACTAACTATGAAAATAGAGAAGGAATTGTAACCCATTCAGAAACCACCTACAAATGCAAAAATGTCCTATAATGAGGCCGTAGAGTAGATGGATCAGAACTTTCTACAAATGCACCATAAACTTTGAACTAAGATTATACATTGGAATAAAACTTAAGTAATAATTATGACATTACCAATAATGAGCACGACTGTACTTTAAAAACTCACACAGGCTTAATGTTAAAAATGAATTACCAACACAGGCCCGCCTCCCCTCCACTACACTCATTTTCATTTCGATGTTTTTGGGTTTTTGCGCAGTCGGTGGGGTGGGCCCGCGGGCCACCCCCGCCCGACACCCCCGCCCTATGAAAATAGGATATATTTTTATGTTTTATTTGCCCGGAAGCCTGTAGCTTAGTTGCATGTTTATTAGAAGTTTTATTAGTAGATGTGTACTGCTTTTTGCTCGATTTTTACCGTCGGGTTACGTTCTCCGATGATTTGCGATGACAACTCTATGGAGTACAGTCACGGCATGTTTGTTTTCCGATTAGATAGTTTGTTTTCATATGCGTGATTTAGTTTTCAGGAAATCTTTCCTAGTAATAAAATGAATCGATAGTACCTTAATGAAAGTTTCATGAACGTGTCTCTATCGATTATAAAGATACATTTTCTAAAAGTGATCGATAGTACTCATTCTATTTGCTTCAGGTTTCAATTATCTTTCGCACTTGTCTTAAAATCACTAATGACATGTCCTGAATCTCTGACTCAAAGTAGACTTGAATCACTGTAATTTCTATTGATGCTATGGCGTGGCACACACAAACATTTCGGTGCGTTAAAAATGAAGAGACTGAATAATCTCCTGAAACTACATTTCATAATTCACGAAATACATAATGCTAGGTAATTGATGAATAGGGGAGACTCCGCGAATTTGCGTCAAAAGTTAACTACTCCATTTTCTTATGAGCCGCAGGGAATTGTGGAAATTCCCGTCTTAGTGGTTATCAAAAGTGTAAAAGGAACCTATCCGTAGTTCATTCAAGATGTTTTTTTATATGTAGTTTAAGGCTTGTCTTGTGATGAAATAACAATAAACACCCGGAGGATACACACAGTTTTGGAACATACACAACTTTTTCAATAGCAATAACATATAATTTATACTAATTACGTCAAGCAAATCAAAGAAAACTAAATATATATATACATAATCACGTCTGTATTCCCCGGAGGGGTAGGCAGAGGTGCACTGCAGTGCGCCGACACTTCGTCGATGTATTTTTGGTCCCAATGTAATCGGGGGCGAGTCTATTACCATTATACCGGGCACATTCCCCCTCAATACTAGGGAGATTTGGGCCATAGTCCATCACCCTGGCCCAGTACGAGTTGGTGAACTTCAGGCGCCTTTCTATAGACATACAGGTTTCCTCACGATGTTTTCCTTCACCGTTCAGCAAGTGGTAATCATTGTTGAAAATTACATTCGTACATTCAAATTATCTCAGAGGTGCGGGCCCGGGATTTGAACTTGCACCCGTTACGTTCAAGGCGGGCGTTCTTGCTCACGGCTACCACTGCTAGAAAAACGATATTCAGAAACTAAGCAACACTTGTATTATGGGTAGCATCAACGAATTAAAAGTATGGAGGGTAGATGGACGGAGTGACATCTAGGTATTGAAAAAGTGACCGTCGATGCAATGGTTACTAGTTCAAAAAAGTTCTACAATGGCGCTGGTTTTGACAGGGTGTATGGTGTGAATATAGCAATTGTGGATGAACTGAAGTATGCCGAGTATACAATATACACACCTGTCACCCTGTCGACACCAGCGCCATTGAAGAAGTTTTTTGAACTAGTAATTGTTGCTTTTCGACGGACACTTTTTCAATTTTTTCTCATAGGAGATTGCACTCCTCCTATCTACCCTCCATACTTAAAAGAAAGGAACGCTCCCTCTTTGACTAACATTTGACAGTTGCACATGTCCAATTATATGTGTGACTTTGACGTCTCAGTACGTCACATTAGCTATGTCAAGATGTCTAAGTCATCGATCGTGGCAACAATGAAGTCCATTACGTTAAACTTTGTTTGGAACTTTTTTTTGACACATTATGGTAAATATACTTTCAAATATAATTGGGTGCCATAGTATAATATCTTAGAGATTAAATTATAGCCAAAATGTATGCAGACAGGAAACGAATCCACGAGTTAACAGTGCAATAACCTACCTATGTGGCTTATACTGAAGCTAAAGTCATGAAATCAAATCGAGTCATCTCTGCAAGATAAATAGATGTAAGTTAGTAAGTATACCAGTGGTGTTAGCACGTATGTCAAGACAAGATCTCTGTCACGGATTGGCTCGGTCGCTCTCTGTCTTATTTCATACGAGAGAAAGAGATATAATCAACATATTCTGTGACATAAGTCTAGTCTTGGCGCTGATGCTATTACTACTGATTCGTTTATAGTATAGTACCTGTTTTGAGAGTACGCCCTCGTCTTTTAACAGTACTATAAGTTCTCTTCCATTAGGCGATTTAAAAAAGTTCATAAAAAAAAGGTGCTATAACTTTCTTGCCAGATCTACTTAGTCGACGTCGCGCTTCGTTCCGGTAGTATCATATAAAAAAAGTTAACTTGTCAATTTTAAAGTGCCTCCGTAGACCTATACGAAATTATTTGACCTTTAGAAGGATGTCATAGAGGTTACTTTTAGTGATACGGTCGCCACTGTAACACTTTAAACGTGTTTGTAATACTTAGTGAGTTGAACAAAAGAGTTATCTATCTATCTATTTATCAAGATGTTCCTATAATTATTAGCTAGGTAGTGTACTGAACCCGGCGCGGCGGCGGCGATCCCATGGTATAATGACAGGGGTGGTACCCAACCGCGGAATCAGCCTACCCTACATATTAAAGTATAATATGTTATCGACATATTAAAAATAAAATAATATTGTTATCGAAACCGGCCCGGGGTGCACCCCATCCCCCTTCCGGGGGTATAATAAATTCATTTGCCCGTAGTTTTTCCAGTATTACCGCTATTGGTGGAAAAATGGCCACTTTTCATTTTGAACGGGTTCTCTGTGAGGCATGCTCTGTCTCTTTTTATCGTTAATGCACGCGTTTTTTTCGTATAGAGCGGATTTTTTATGAAATTATAAATGATGCCGTTGTTTTGCGGTTGGTAGCAGTGATTAAAGGAATGTATAAAATTACGGTTGGCAGCAACGGATTCTCGAAGGAGGTTCGTCTGTCTCTTATTTTTTCAGCCAGTGATATTTTACGCTTAGTAAAATCCAAAGAGTTTAAAATGTTTACTAGAAGTATATTTGATTTTTAAAAAGAATAACTAGCCCACAGAGTTTGGAGGCTGGTTATTTTTATTTGGTAGTTGATTATAAAAATAATACTTTTGAAACTTGAAAACTTGTTTGCGCTCTAAAATAAATACGATTCATGACTTTGTTCTTTTAAAGCCTTACCTTATTCCGATTGATGACTGAACTAAAACACAAAATGCATTTTAAATTAATTAGAGTTAGGTACGTACCAGCCGCATATGTCCTTCAATACCTGTAATAAAAAAACGTAGATTAATATTTATGGTACCTATCTAATTCTAACAGGACTGTAACGTTAACCTTCTTATCTAAATAGGGTGTATCAGAAGTCCGAAATAATACTTTTGCACGAGTATCAGGCAGAAAACTAATAGGCATATAAATTTCATCGAAAAAACATGATTTTTAAAATTTCTTGGCCGCAAATTTTAAAATCTTATAATATCTTTAGTCCTTTGTTAAAATTTCAAGTTCTGTTTTGGGAATATTATTAGTTGTAAACGTATTTACGTACATACATAACATTTACGTACGTAAACGTAAACGTATTTTACACTGTAAAATGGAGTACCTAATGGGTGTACCCTAAGGCCTCAATATGGTACTAGGGTTGACCCTAGTAATTGTATACTTAAAGGTCTGTTACTTATAAAATATAATATTTAGTATAATATTTAGGTATAGGTTGCATTCATTAAGCTACAGTTTGTACCTAAAATTATTATTTTGGATTTCTGATAAACTTTGTATAGATAAATTAAAGGACATATATCCAGGAAACGGAATAGTTCTCACCAATAAAATTATCCGACTAGTATTGAAATGAATGTCGTTACATATCAAGTAATTTATACCTAAACCGTCAAAGCTACGGAGGTACGTATTAAGGTGTTTTTTTATATAACGATGTGAACAGAAAATACGTATTTAAAGTGGGCCGACTTTCATATAACTCGAAATTTCCGTCGATAATAAATAATTATGTATTAACTCATATATTAATGATTTTTTTCCTGTTTCAATTAATAACCAATTGCCAGTATAATAATATTGCCAGACTACATATTCATCGTATGATCCTAAAAGAAAGGCAACGAAAGGGACAGTTCCGGAGTATGTCTGTGATAGAAGTTGGATCTCGATCCAGTGACCCGAGAGGTCTACGCTCGAAACATTAGATCAAGCCATCGTCCATAACTAGGTTATCAGATTATTAGAAGCGTCAGTGGACCCTCCTTGGCCTAAGGGTACACGTCGTGGGGTTTTCGACAGCTTGTGCCCCGTTCTTTCCAGCTATCTCTAGGACTGCTTAGAGCTAGGTAACAACGGGGCACAAGATTGTTTAAACGATTTCTTATCTTTTAAATTTAGAAGCATTGGTTAATAATTTTATAAATAAAATAAGGTTTTATTGCTGTTTTACAATAGTAATTAATACATTTTGATTAGTGACGAATAGCTTGTCCTTCGACAAAGGCCTCCTCCAAAGATTTCCACATATCTCCGTCGCGTGCAATTCTGAATAATTACCCATATTTAAAACCACATCTTACAATTAGCCATAGGTTTAAAATGTTGTCTGTCTGTCAACTGTCAATACATTCCCCCTGAGCGTGGTGTAATGTCCCGCGGTAAAAAAACACGTCGTGGGAACCAAACCTGGAACCTCTCGTTACCCAGAGCGGCTTGTTTTCCCACCTAAAATATCATTTCAGAATTTTACGTTTCAAAATATTATAATTGTGTCTTCGCATTCTCAATACCATTTCCTATCAACCTTGGCTGTTACTCTAAATATTGTAATAAACATTATCAGCACGTAACTCGTATTAATATAAAAATATGTGTGTTGTCTGAATGTATACAGACCAACTCAAACACGTCTCTAAGTTGATACAGATGGCTCGTCATCAATTCTATTAGAATTGACACTAAATACCTATGTTTGGACAGATGCTAAACGCAAATTTCGGTGATGGTGTTCACTTCTCGCGTTTCAATGTTTTTAGATATCTATATATTTCTTTAAATTTTCGAATTCGGACGTTCTAGAAAATGTTATTACGAGTAGTAATAGTATTATTAACATACAAGGGGCTGTGTTTGATATTTATACAGATGATGATGATGATTTATATGATGTACAGATAGGTGTTTAGAAAAGATTTAGTATTAGTTTATACTTTTGTAAGAATTGTATTTTTATTGTAAAATCTTTCTGAAATGTATTTCCGTTTTCAATAACAGAGAGGCCTTAACATGATGCCTAGGTAAGACTACTCATTTAATTTATTTTTTTGAGTAATATCCCATTTAAAATGAAAAATATACCATGAAGGTTCTACCCTTCTTTTTAAAAATTCCTTATTAGTCTATGATTACCCCAGAATTGATTATAAAAAATACCAATCGAATTGAGAACTTCCTCCTTTTGGAAGTCTGTAAAAGTAAGGTAAACATTGTCACAAGCCTTGAGGAGATAAAACAATAAGGATCGAACATAAATGCTCCTCCGCCGTGACATTGAAAGCACTCAAACTTAAATACAAAACCCGATTTCTTCTTAAAACCTACAAAATGGAATACGTAGGCCGTATGGAGACAATAATATGAAGACTCGGGCGTTGGAAGTGGAATTTAAATATGTAAGGAATTAGGAGAGGGGTGAACCCCCCGCGGTGGGGTGGGGGTGCGCGGGAGTAGCGGGGGGAGGTTTTTCAAAACTAGAAAGAGATGAACACCGTGTGTTAGTATCGCGATCTGTGTGGTACGGGTTCCGGGGTTGCGAGGGATTGAGTTAGAGGGATAAGTCTTGAGATATTCGTGTAACATATCTTTAATATTTTAATTTTGTTGAAATGGACATTATGATATAAGAATGTCAAATTAACTATGTTGGCATGCAGTTTATTATGGAATTGTAAGGATTTCTTGACAGATAATGTAGAAATAAGCTTACACGTAGAAAAGTACTGAAATGTAAAAAAAAAACTGTTTTTTGAAACATTGAGGTAATCCTCTGGAACTGTATACTTAAAGTGGGGTCACTTGTTAACACACCCGAGCACTTCGTAACGGTAGTTACGTTATTTCTTATTTATCTAGGAGGCAGTAGGTCACCAAAAAATAAGACGATTTTAATTTATGTTTATAAGTTTACGTTCTGACTGAAAGACAAATTTGCAGACAAAAAAATAGGTTGCAGATCTTTCAAGACAGACGTTTGTGTAAGTCACAAGGAAACAAATAAATGTTTCTTTTTGTAATCTCAACAAAAAATATAACCATATCTCGAGACATATCTTAAGATGTTTCCGCACGCTTGCAGTCCACGCACGCGCCGTAATGAGTGCGCGCGGGGGGTAGGTAGTTAGACAATTTTACAACTGCGCCGCGCCGTTTTTTGGGAGCCTCGCGTCGCTAGGTGTGTGGGCACAGATTAGATATGTGGAGACGGGCCGGAAGAAAATACAGTACATTTATGCCTATGACCAGAGTAACGTAGTAATATGAAGATTGTTGGTTGGACCGTAATATGACTCGTTCCTTTACTGATATTTGATAGGCTTCAATCAAGTTTAATTTTAGTGGTTGATCCCAGGTTTATCTTAGTTTTGATACAGTTACGTAATAAGAGACTGTTTAAAAAGGGAGAAAACTTGTTAAACTGAAAGAAAACAAATTGCGATATAGGTATCAGATGCTAGTGCATCACGCGTTTTAGTTTAATTTAGAAATGTATAAAATTATCCAGTAGCTTAACTCTTTACCGTCTTGGGCCTCGTCAACTTATAAAATTATAATGTCAGAAAAAAAAACCTAAGAGGTGTTAAGGGACACCCGGATGGAACGAAGTTCCTTTTGAAATAAAAAAAGCAAAAAAAATGTACATATACATACACACACCGACACACACATATATATATAAATCGAAATCGAAACCGAAATCACACACACATTTACAAAAGTGTCGGTCGACACTTTTAGTCTTAATTTTTTCCGTCTAGCCCCCTTTCGCAACGCGCCATAAGGAAATACGTTCCAAAAGGATGCCTTACTGTGTGCCTCACTGAGGCTCACTCACTTATTTCAACATGAACGGTCTCAACTCATAATATATGATAACATCTGTAGATGCTCGCAAATTTGCATATGTCGAAATAATTTAGGGGGTAACTCCACACATCCATAGTACGCTAATGTACGCTTCGTATTGGCAAATGTGAGTAAGAAATTCGCACAGATGGGACACTGTGGGAGTACCTTCATCTACGGATAGGTATTTAAATGTGATTGGCCGTGTAATTAAGTGCTGGATTCTGGATTAAACAATTAAGGTATAGAGTATGTATTGCATGCTAGGTATAGACTGAAAAAAAAATCCCGACTCAAAGATATAAATATAAGATATAAATCCTTTTTTTATTTTGGGGTAGTCTTTTTGAGAATGTAATTTCATGGAAGTTTTTTTTAACCGACGAAAAAAAAAAAGGAGGAGGTTCTCAATTCAACGCGTATATTTTTTTGCTATATTTTTTTTATGTATAATCACGCATATTTAAACCAGTAGTAAATAGATTCATCAGTTTAATATTTTGTTTTTTATTCTCTAGACAAAGTTAATATGTACATTCGTCGACGAGCCTACCATAGGTAAATAATTTTAATGGACCACAGCCCGACTCCTATATAAAAGAAACTCCCCGTTTTGCTAACGTACTACAGATTTTCTGCGAAAGGTTAAATATATCGTGATAGAAGCTCTGATGCTTTCACAAAAACCAAATAACGATTTTTGGTTTGTAGGAAACCTGCATAAATCTTTAAATAATTTCTAAGGTAAGAGTTTTAACAGCACCATTTATTTAATAGTAGCAGTAATATATACCTAATATAACTAAACTCTCTATGTAAATAATTATGACATTTTAAATCACTCGACTCTACATACACTCAAGAGGATATTACCTTTATGGCGTCTCTACCCTATTTAATATTGTTCTAAGTCGTGGGGAGGGCGGGGGAGTGTGGGGGGAGAGAATTTTCACTCATAATATTCGTAAAATATCGCGTAGGGGGAGCTTTAGTAATTTGTCGATACTTTCAGCGTCCAACTCTACATTGCGTATGTATTCTGAGTGCTGAGTATTGACTTGTTACCTGAGAATTATTAGGCAAAAACGTGACGCCAACTAATTAATTCAGGCAAAAAAAAAATAAAAAAAAATCTGAATAAGAGTTTGTATACTTATGATGTTGATTCTGTAGTGCTCAAACTAAAACTTAACCATATTTGACAGCAAGAAAAGTATTTCAATTTGTAGGGTTCCGTACCCAAAGGATAAAACGGAACCCTATTACTAAGACTCCGCCGTCCGTCCGTCTGTCTGTCTGTCCGTCTGTCACCAGACTGTATCTCATGAACCGTGATAGTTAGATAGTTGAAATTTTCAAAGATGATGTTTTTCTATTGCCACTATAACAACAAATACTAAACACAGAATCTAATAAATATTTAAGAGGGCTCCCATACAGCAGACGTGGTTTTTTTGCCGTTTTTATAGATAATGGTACGGGGCCCTCCGTGCGCGAGTCCGACTCGCACCTGGCCAATTTCTGTTTAATAGATGTATAGGTTTCCTCACGATGTTTGCTTTTTTCGTTCAGCAAGTGGCAATCATTATTTAAAGTAACATTCGCACGTGAAGTCAGAAAATCTCCAAGGTAGGGAACCACCTTAACAAGAGATTATCTGAGAATTAGATGAAACATTAATAGAAAAATATTTTTTTTGTTATATTTGTAACAAAGAAAATAATACAAGCAACATGCTGCTGAAAAAAACTGCACAATGAAAACCACTATTCATTCACACGGATTGGTGCTGAAAAAAAAAACAAAAAAATCCTGTGTTAGCTTCTCAGTTAATTGAACTACGCAAAATCGAGAGTGAAACGATTTTTAGGCCTTTTTTTCAGGTTTCCCGGCGCTCCGCTGAAATATTTTCGGCTGAATCCCGTTATTTTAACACGTAAACGTTAGAACCGAAGCGAGTGGTGAATAAAAAATTATTTGTTCATTTTTTTTCAATAGAAAGTGATAAATCGGATTTGTTCTGACTGTCTCGTCAGTTAGTGTTTAAAATAACGACATTTTATTTGTTTATTTTTTATACGACACCGCAGTTTACATGAGCAGAATCATAGACAAAAAAGGATATATATTATCTGTGGGCGTAAATTGGAATAGATAAAAGTCTTTTGTTAAGTCTTAGCCAGTTTGCTTTGCTCTTTGTTTTGGGACATTATAAGGAAAAATATTTATTTATCAACCATATTTACAGCTTTTTATCTTCATTGGATATGTATAATAAATTAAAAATCTGGTGACTATAATATTTTCTACAAGTCCTTAAAAATACCTTTCTTTTTTACAAGTCACCTACAATAGCATTGTTTGTATAAAGATATTCTACAATGTCACTCTAAACTTATTGTAACTCTCTTCAACTTTGGGCTTATAATTTTGGAAAATAAGCAAAGTTTTTAAAACATTTTTAAAGCTAAAATCGGGATTTTTAGTACGAAAACTTTAGCCTCAATATTCAATCGTTTGATAAGCCTATGATTTAGAATCAGAATCAATCATTTTTTATTCATGTAAACCAATACAGGCACTTAAAAATCGTCAGTAAAAAATAAACAATAATAATAGTATCTCTACCATCCATTTGGAATGCATTTCTTATGGAGAAAAATGGGCAAGAAACTCCATGGTTGTTTTTATCCAATAAGGATTTACATTTTTGTGTGTGTTTTTTAGGAATTCAAACTACAGTTGCACCCACGACTTTGCCTCTTGTAGCTTTATTATAATGCTAACAGCTGTGGATCAAAGTAGATACCCCTTTGACAATTAGAACGGGGTTTATTTTAAACAGATCTATTCAGAAATACCCTCAATTCAAAACATTTTTTTTATTTTTAACGGAATAACTACAAAAAAAATGCAATTTTATCTATATTTTCTTTTCATACATGTTTTAATAACATCTCAGCTTAAATATATTATTTATTGCAAATGAAAATGGTAACGACCACCGTTTAGTAGCCACAAAAAGGCTTGGTACCATCTAAACTAAAAATACTGCCAAAAACATCCGCATACTGTCTCTAACACGTAGAGCACACACGACACCGTCGTAATAAAAATTATATGCTCCAATTTACGATGGAGGGGGGGTAGGGGGGCCAAAAAATGCCCCCCGACCTCCCCCCCCTGATTGCGGGATCGAATCTCGCTAAACGAACGGGAGAGCGAAAAATTTCGCGGTAGGGGCCCACACCCCACCCCTGACTGGGGGGAACGATACATTTTTATCATTATCCCTTTCTCACAAACTATGAGGGTATTTGGGAGTAATTATTTTATATTATATATATTATACTTTTGGGTGAGTTTTTATGTTGAAAAAGTTGTGTATGTGTGTGTATGTAATTAGGCTCATTTCGGCTGTTTCCGGGTTTGGTATGGGTTAAATTTTACGTGTTGGGCGTTGCCTTCGTTGGATAATTAGTATCTGAAAGTTGTTGAAATTTATGATTTTCCAGACAAAGTTATTTCACAGTAGAAATAAGAGACGACCTTAAGTACGGGTATTACTGTAACAATCGTTTTTTTATTGTTATGGATCCTGTAGGTTATGTGCAATGCGTGGGGTTAGGCTACATTCACACGGCTGGCAACACGCGATCTCTTCCTTCATTAAAAATATATGCCATATCTACCATGCGATATAATATCAATATAAACAAATACAAACATCTTCTACATTTAAAGTTGACCAATTTTTTAAAGTACATTAATAATTAATTTCACTAAGAATTGCTAACTAAACGTTTAAAATATTATGAATAAATTATTTTAACTGATTTGAATGTAACTAATAATAAGGTAATAATGTATTACAGAGAATTATTCAAAGGATCAATATTACAATTGAAAGATAACCCAACAAACCGTGATTATTCCACAAATAGAAAAGAATATAACTTTTCTATCATCAGATACGTTTTATTTTATACTAACACAAGTGCCATGCAATTGACATATAGATAAACACCAAAATAACTTTACTCGTTAGGTAATTGTTTCACTAATAAATCTGCCTTAAATATTTTTTTAATTAAAGCAAGAGCTTTTATAAAAAAGATTTTGTACTCTGTAGTAATTAACATTTCTAAATTAATATTTGCTCTTATTTTGAAAAATCAGTCTTCATTTCGTAGGCGGGAATCGCCAAGTCGTTAAAATCCCCTAAGGTATGCATCACCCCAGATCACTGTACTTGGTAAGACTTACCCCTGCATCTTGGTAAGTTCTTATGCAATGCGTGTTGTGTCAATGCCAATAACTTTTGTAATTGAGATCAATTGCACGAGACGAATAATTAAAATACTTTATGCCTGACAATGACGATCTGGACTGACATGTTTTGAATTGACAGATATCGAGATTTTCTCTGGGCACAAGAATTGTAGTAATCTAAATCACCATTAGTTACTTACCTTTTTTAGAAAAAAAACGCTGTGCCAAATTTTATGGATACAATTATAAATTGCAAAATATTTTTCAGAATGGCAATTCAATAGGAATCTATTATATATCCGTTTGAAAATCTTTTAATCATGAATTTGTTATATTACCAATGAATGCTCACTCAAAAAAAATACTTTATTCCAGAATTTCAGTCACGACCTCCCCGCCTGTAAGATTTCCGCCCAAGAAAAGGCGTCGACCGGCCCGCTACGGCGCTACGAGCTGCGTAGCCGTAGTACTACGGCGTAGCCTGAGTCTACGCAAGAACAATATTTTGCCACCGGCCGGTTTTATTCTAATTATATTGGTGAATGGAGAACTCAGTTACTGAAACTCGGGATAATGTTTTTAGATTAATTTCGCGTTATAATTCGATTTGCTCTAAATATATTAAGCCTGTTTATACTGGACACGGTTTGCTGAAGTTTATTTTTGTACTTTGAAAAGGATCCGAGGAGAGGTATCGTGAGTTTATGTAACCTGTGTTGTTCTTACCTTTTTCGTGTTATTTGATAGAATAATTTGGGGTTGCCATCATTCTCTTTCCAATGTTTCAGTTCCAACAGAATCGTTGTTGTATTTTAAAGTACTTTAAAAAGTATCATAATATAGTTTGTAAAGATAAGCTACCGACGGCAGATGACTCAAGTCCCATTAAAAAAAATACTTTATAATTTTGTCTATACTTTATAATTAACCTTTTAACAATGGCATTTGTGCACACTTTAGGACGGGAAATGACAGGATTATTTCACTCGATTATAGAAAAAAATATTTTTAACATTAAATAAAAACCGACTTCAATAACCTAGGTGCACTAAAAATATATTAATCACCTTATTATTTATTACATTTGGAGTAGGCGCCAATCTACATGAGACTAGGCCGATACACACATACCTTCTCCTTTTTGAAGTCGATTAAAAAATTACACCTGACTTTTTTTTAGATCATTATCATTACATTTATCATCATTCGCTAATAAAGGAGTTTGAATTAGCTGAAACAATTATATTTAAGATCTATAGAACCATTTTCGAAACCTCAAACACTCCTGCGGTCCGTTTCTTTATAAATAAATCTCCGGAAGCGTTGAAGCGCCATATTGTAATCAGTAAAAGATAATCATCTTTAAAGGAAAATACTTAATTTGCTAACGCATATAAAGGAATTAGGTCAGAGAACTCGGTCAAGGAAGTTCGACACACTGTTCAATGAGTTGACGTATTTGATATCTTCGTCAGGAGCCCTAACTTTGTACTTAATAACATTCGCTTGTGTCTCTGTCAGTATTGAAGTCAACGTAATTCGTTTGGGGTGAGTGAAGCGAAGTTTTTGATTATATTGTAATGGACTTGAATACATAAACAAATACAGAACTAACATCTGTTATCTCAATTGTCAAAAAAAACTTGATAGGTGTCAAGGGAGACTCGGATGGAACGAAGTTCCTTTTGAAATAGAAAAAGCAAAAAATGTTTACATATACATACACACACACACACACATATATATATATATATATATATATAACTGAAACCGAAACTGAAACCGAAATCAAAATCACACACACAATTGAAATTACACACACATTTACAAAAGTGTCGGTCGACACTTTTAGTCTTATTTTTTTCCATCTAGCCCCCTTTCGCAACGCACCATAAGGAACTACGTTCCAATATTTGTATATTTTTAATACAAATTTCACCAAAAAATATTTGTACGTAATAGTACCTTACTGTTGACGACGTGATGATATGGCCCTAGTCATATTTAAATGGACTACGCACTACTCCTCGTGGTTATTTCTTTTAAAATCAAGTTTCATATATTAATCCAGTAGTCTTAGCATGACAGTGTTGCCATAAGTTTTATCTCTTTTGACTATCAGATTTTTTTAGAAAATGACGTCACATCGAGCTTTTCGTAAGGACATGGCCCGGTGTGACGTCACTTTCTCGACAAATCTGACATTTAAAGGAGATAAAACTTAGGTCTACGCGGTCATGCTAAGCCTACTGTAGTCATATCAGTATATGATTATATTAATACTGCATAACTATAATGAAATTTGAATAATTCAAATAACAGGAGATTCTATTGTGCCTTTGAGAAGTTATTTTACTATAGAAAAATAATATCAATATCTACTCCATCCTTTCTAATTTGTGGGAACACTATGACATTAGTTAATCCTGGGTATCAAACCCAAGCCCTCGTGATCAGTTCAGTAACGAATGTGATAAACGAGCTAGCTCGCTTGCCCCTTTTAGGAATATTCGCGCCACAGCAAGTCTACTTCCGGTACGTCCAAAGCGAACAATTTTCATTACAACTCGATTTTCATCTTCCGCAAATGGCTGACATTATAACTACATAAGTATATGTACACATTGTCACATAACACAATCACACACACACACGCAGGCGTCGGAAAGGGCTGATTAAAAATCACGACATGCGCAGAATAAATTTAAAAACTACCCCCGGAGGTTGGGTTAATTTTTAAGTATTGATCAAAAATTGCGTCGTGCCTATGTGTATATGTACGCGTGGGGAGGCGTGGGGAGTCCGGGAGGAGGAGGGGGTGGTTACCACCATGCGTGAATTAGATATTTTTTCGTGTGTGTGCGTGTGTGGGAATTTGTCATTAGGAATACGCTTTTTGTTATGTAGATGTGTGTTTTATTTTGAATAATTAATTTTTATTTTGTTTCTGAATGTTAATTCGGTTTTGTCATCGTTCCGATGTTGAGTACGTTAGGCTTATTTTTGGACGGTATGACAGTTGAATAGACAGGTTTTTAATGGACACACATATATTGTAGGAATAGTATGTAATAAAATACATATAAGTAAATTTCTACAGTGTGTTACTGGAATTAACACAGCAAAGATATTGCCCATTTAAATCATAGACTATTGTCGCTGTCTATGACTCAATCTTTGATGTCTAACAATTAAACAACGGAACTACGTTAGGTTTCAGTTTTTCTTACAATAATGTTGCCACCCATAAAATATTTTACACGTTTAATACCACGAAAAATAACTTCTATGAAATAATACACACAAAAATCTGAGTCTCACCCACGAGCACATGCAAATTAAGGCGGTTTTTTTAAATGTACTCTATACAAAACATTAAGATCACATTGCTTTGGTCAAAGCCATACGACCACGCGTCAATTTTGAAGTTACGTTGAAATATCAGCCTTTTCGTCGAGTTAATAAATTGTACGCGCGTGTCTTCACGCACATATGATAGCATCATTCTCAATCGAACGTGGTGCTCACCTTTTAAACTAGTTGGTTTCAAACCTGTCACGTTATAAAGTAATCTAAAAGCATTCGTATAAAATCCGACCGGATAATAATTATAGCTTATGTGTTAAGGAAAAATTGGCAGCGGTTGCGAAGTGCCGGAAATGGAACGGGTAGACTGTCTCCGGCGCTGTTCACACGGTAAATCCGGCTGGCTGATAGATACGGATTGGATATTTAGTGGCGGAATCTTTGGAAGCATTCAGAGGACCTATCGGTTCACGGGAGCATGTGTGGACGCTTCAATAGTTAAGTAATCTACTACTGCACATTCGATATTATTAAAGCGATAATTATAGAGAAGCCGGATATATCGTGTGAATGAATCGCTTAGAAAATTTACTGAATATAATTTTACATCGTTTTGTAAGACCGAAAGTTTGTAGTTGTTAAGCCTTGTGGTACTCATAAATTAGGGCTATATTTCTTTGAACTAAGTCACTTGGCTATCATAACTAATCTATTAAATTGAAGAAATAATTTTCTTCAATTTAATTTCTAAGTGACTACATGAAATATAATGCTCTCAATTTGAGACGGCAGATATTATCATGAGTACCTAATTCTAATACCTCATTAAAATATTTTAAGAGCCTACTTACCTAATGACGAAGTTATTACGTAAGTTATAGATAAGGTAGATATAGATAATTTCTACTACCCACCATCCTAATTCCAACCCTCATCAAGTATAACTTAACCGAGCTACCCGCCCCAGCACATCACTTCAAAGCCCACACAAAAACCCTAGGCACTCATAATCTAAACAACAACACACAAACAAAAAAAAAACGAAATAAAAAGCAAGTATTTTTCATTATTCTAACCCGAGTGACGCGCAGCCTCCCAAAACGTACCTACTCGTATATTCATTTCCGTTCCGTTAATACCGCATACTTTTAACTGTCTAACTAGGTGGGTAGAGCCCTCCCCCGCCCTCCCCACGCCACCCCTCCCCATCCCCTCACTACTTACACGCTGTAGGCACAACTTTTATAATACTACGTACTCTGGCGCTTTTTAACGAACCCCCGTAGGGTGGCGCCACCTGCCACGCATACCGAAAAATACGCAAAGCGAGCGGGGGCCGGGGGCAGCCCCCCCATGGTTAGAAGTGAAGTGGCTGTATTTTGCGTATTTTTAAATTATTCTCACATGTGCTCCGCTCGCGGTGTTTAGTGCGGGTTTTTTTGGGATGCTGCGAATGACGGACCCTTAAGGTTTTATGTGTGTTTAGATTTGAATTGAACTATAGCTAGCTATCAAATGGGATGAGTAGAGCTAATTAGTTAATATTCTTAAATACTGTTAGGTAAAGACGATTCTTCCGAGTAATTAGCATTACAATTTTTAAGTTAACGGTACTTAGTACCTTACTAATATTCAGTTTAGAAATGATAAATTAGTATTCCGAACAAAAAATACACGTAATGGGTATACGTAATGTTGGCCTATAGACTTTTGTTTGATTTATTGTTAGATTTTATAAGATAATCCTGAAGTTTTTCACGCATCGTTTTCATCTATTCATGTAACCAAATGTCTACCAGTAACTTGAAATAAATAAGGAGATATATATTGCTGGCATCCCTACCTATAACCAAAATAAAAGCTAAAGTAACGCAAATAAAACTCAACTTAAACCGTTACATTCGTAAAAAATACGTCTACTATTACGAATATGAGTAGGGAAATAATGCGGGAATAAAATAGTTCTAGCCGACGAGTAGCAGAACCAAAACACACCCTATTACTTACAAGATAAAGTTTATCGCGTAACAGCAAAGTGTTTGGAAGGGATAATATTTTAGGAAACGTATTTTTATGGGTTTGTGCGATAACCTGACATGTTACATTGACGCGTTTGTAACTGACACATGTAAGCAACAAGTATGCTTTGTAAGGGTTAGCGATGCCTTAAGGGGGTAAGCAGTCTGTGAGGAAGTGTAGGAAATCATACAATATCAAGTCGTTTTGATTTCTTCTGAAGATATCAAAAGAACTGCAATCACAACTAATTGTAGAGTTGCAAGTTTTATCGCTTGTTCTCAAATAACCTAACTATGATAGGTGAAAAAGCACTTTTAAAATTTTTAATATCAATTTTATGTATGTTCTTGAACAAATAGAAATATTAAAAAAAAATAGAAACATTCTGTTTTATGATTTATTTATAACAATTTATTTTAATAGTTAAATTGAACCGTGGTAGACAATTAGTCAAATTCCAATAATTATATACACCCTCATAATTGTCTCCTGTGACAAAGTAGGTCGCGATTAAATCTTGTGAAGGGACAACGGTCGCCATTGCAACTCATTCCAAGCATTGGCGCCTACATAATGTGTTATAGCAAGTAATCTTATTTGAGTGAATTGCTAACACACTTTTTATAGGCACTCGCCGTTAGGTGAATGAAGGCAGCGGCCGGCGGCGTGCAGTGGAAAACTCGTAAGTTTTATGCTATCCATAAGCCCGGAATATGTTAATGAAGCGGTCTGTAGTACTGTTATTACGATTATTGGTAACTGAAGTTATTGAGAGTACCTATAACATTTAATGTTCAGAAAAATAAATTATTATTTTTATCGTTTAGGTGAAAAGTTTGATTATACTTAAATACGATGACTTTATCTTTTGAATCTTATATTTTATGTTATAACGGCAAACGTGCCGGAACTACCGTTAACCATGTCCCTTACTAGTTTGTATTTATACGTCAATATTGGAGAATATTTCATAACAGGAAGAGGCACCCGAAACTGATTTTTCATCCGCAAAAGGTTCCAAGACCAAGTAGAAGCAGCTGCATTTTATAAAAAAATAACTACGGCAACTACACGAGCATGTAAATGAGCTTGATCTCAATATTATATAAATGGCCTCTACCAATGAAAGCGCCGCCGCAGCAGAACGCCTTAATAATAAATCGGCACTCGGCCGTCACACAAACACGTCGACTAAAACAATTTATAACAAAATGTAAACAGGAAGAACCGTATTTTCATTTAGAATACGATTTCTCGATTCCTGCAACCCCCACCGCCCCCCACCGACCCCGGACATAGACGAAAATACCCCAGTTATGATTAATACGGAATACGCGGCGCATTGATCAAGAAACCAGCTTTTTACTTCCAACTACCCATTTCTTACCCCCTGCCTACCCTGTGCGAGCGGGACTAATGCACCTCTCCCCTCTCGCTCTAAAACAAAGATGCTAAAACTTCTTTCGCTAGTATGAAGATTTTAATTTCATATTTTTGACAGGACTGTTCTAATTTTACTTCCTAGATTAAAGAAAAATCAATCTTAAGAGAATCCCGTTAGAACAGAAACTTCCCTACGTTATTGCGGTACTTACTTCCGTCTTCTAATTCTGAATTAGTTTTCGAAGTGAAAAGATACAGTCCAAAGACTGTACAGCAATATCATTCAAACTTAAACTTTATGCAGCAAGTGTAAAGTGGAGAATCGTCTGTCTAGATGTCGGTAAGAAATAATTCTTCAGTCGTACCCCCAAATTAGTCGAATGGGGGGAAGGGGTACATACGACGGGTGGTTTTAAAAGAAGCAAAAAGGTGGGGGATAGAAAGATGCGCAAAGACTTAGTTCGCGGGGGCAAAGGAGGTGGCGGGGTGGTCGCGGGCGGCGGGGAGGGCGTTATAAAATATATAATTCTATACTTACAATACTTGTAAATACGGTACGCGGAAGTAGTTGGATGTGAACGTTTTGATACTTTGAACGGGCGAATAACGTGTTAGTTATAAATAGGTATGTTTTGGTCGATTTAATTGGTTGTAGGACCTTAGTCAGTGTGTTATTCCAAACGAGAAGGTTGTTTTGAATAATTATCTTTTTTTTTTTGTTGTATTTTTATGATCTACCTGCCTACTTACTACTTTACAAAAACGTTGCAATGAACTTCACAACAAGAACCTTTTTGGCACCTCGGACACTTTAATTGAAGCTATGTAGACTTAATAAGATTTTTGATAACTTGGTGCTAAGAACAACGACCACCTGATTCTTATACGCAAATTTATACAAAATTAAGATGCTTCTAGAGCGGCATTGTAGAAATTGTACTGAACATTGCTGTTTTAGGGGATTTATAAATCGGTTGACATTTTTATATATTCCGTGTGGTTATCTATATTTAATTGTACTCCAAGAACTCATGTTTTACCTGAACATTAAATTTACTAACAGATAAACTTTCCTTGGTTTTTTTTTTTATAACCAATCAAAGTGCTCTTAATAAAAATCAGCACACAGATTTCATACATTTAACATAAAGAAAGATCTGTAAAATGCAAGTCAATTAGGTGATTATGTAACATGCACCGATGTCACTTGGCGATCGAAACCAAAAAAACATAGCAAGTTTCTAATATACTTTAACAGCTATTTTGACAGCTGACAGCGTTTGAAACCAGTTTGCAACAAATTACGAGATCTCGCTCGGCCAGTTATAATAATAACAATCACAATGTACAATTTATAGAAAAATATATTATTATCAAGATTAGTTTCTTACAGGATCAAGTTTGTTTGGTTGCTGTATATCGCTACACTCGCTGATATTTAGTCGCGAAACTGGATGTATTATAAAGGCGGTAGTTGTTTAAAATAAGAGCGGGCCACCACTACTGTGGTGCAGTGGTTGGGGCGGTCGATAGTGGGGGTTCGATTCTCGCCTTCTGCTGAAGTTGTAAAATGAACAGACAAAGATGTGGTGTTTGATGTTACGTAGTAAAGTAGTTATTTCAGATTGAGGCATTCATTTTGTAGTTAAATAACTGTTAATAACGACGGCTTTCCACATTCGAATTCTGAGTGATTTTTGAGAACATATTTTAAGTACTTACTTATTTAGAAAAGAGTTTTAAAAGTCATTATACTTTCGAAGATATGGTCAAAATAAATTAAAATATAGTTTTATTATTGCATGACATAACGAAGTCGTCTTAAATTTGACTATACTCGTACCTGAAAATGTTGAAAATAATTGCTTACATTTTGTGCGGCTTACGAACATACTAGTGGTTTTTTCCTTCTTTGCTTGCAAATGCAAGTAGATAAACCACAGAGTATATAACTATTTATCTACCTATTTATATTTTCAACCATTCATCGATTTTTTGTACAGCATAGCAACAGAGTGAAGCTACCTATGTTTTATCCGCTCATTTCGCGTGGTTCTTACTAAAAAGTTGTGTTGAGGATGGGGGCGCCACTAGCGCCTACGCCGTAGTCGTGGCCGCTACGAGGCGTAGGCCTTGCTACGAATGTAACAGGGTTGCACCGTGTTTCACTAATTGATTAGACGTTGGTTTAATTATTTTAATTTAAATATTTATTCTAGGGTTATTTGAGATTCTCTGAAAATTCTAACGAGCTCCAAATGTTTCAAGTACATTAATAGGCGTTTAAATGCTTAATTACAACTAATATTCCTTTGTAAAGGTCATACATTTTTTAATAATATAGCATATAAAGTAGCAATCTCAATATCCACTCAGTGCTGGTAAAATCAAAGCGCGAGAATACCTCGTAAGGTTTCCAAGAGTAGGACTTACAATAAAGTTTTCTCAAAATTATTATATTTTCTTTCCTGTGTGTATAGGTGCTACGAATATATTACTATGTATTGTTGTATTAATTCAGCTATATATTTTTTTATTCAACGAGAAATTTTGAAAAAAAATCTTATGACATTTTTCTATAGATCGCCTCGTTTAGTAAGATGTATAATCTCCCCTATCGCCGTCAACTACCCCTATTTGCATCCCCTCATTCTCATCAAACAGCATCCCAAGAAAACAAAATCTTGCACGCGCCTAAGAAACTTAAAAGTTCATTAGCCCCACAACCCTAACGCTTACTATCTTGCACGTTCCTAAGATGCCCCCCTCGGGGGGTTTAAAGCGCCCCTCGGGGGGTCCGGGGGGCCAACGCGGAAATATGAAGGGAGCACTCATTTATCAATACAAGAGAGACTGTTTCTTTCTCTCTAAGAATTGATTATATTCTACTAAGAATATTGATGGGGCTCCCTCTTGAAAGTTTTCAAGCTTAATGTTCGTGGGGGGTTGGCTGGGGGTGAGTCGTAATGTTTTGATTAGAGTTTTTGATGTTCCACCCCCCAGTCGTGTGTCGTTTCCTGTTTTACATACGTTTTCCTGTTACGCTGTTTTGAATTTCGTTGGTAGGTTTTATTCGCGGATATGCTTACTTTTTACGTTTTTCATAGATTATTAGAAGTTTTCAAATTTTTAATTACAGAAATAATTTGATTTGAAACATTGGATAGAATTATCCGTTTGAACACTAAAAATATAATTTAAAGTAATTTAGTCCTGGGGTTCGCCCGGTATAATAGCAATAGGTTCATGAAATGTAAGTGCCCTGCAGTGTGCCTCTGCCTACCTCTGCGAGTAACGCAGGTGTGATGATACTTATAAGGGCAGTCATAAAGACAACATTTGAACGGATATCGTGGAATGTATCGAATACTGCTATTCTTTCTTTTTTCTTCTTTTTAATATTTTTGGTAATTTTTATGTTAATCTCTTCCATTATATTATCTGGTATATAATATAGTAAAGGTGACAATACAAGATAAGTCCCAGTGACGATACCTGTGCTGTGTAGCGTACTTATAGTGACTAGATAGACTGTAAACAATACTTATGCAATCCGAGGCGGGTTTCCGTTCAGGCATTTGATCATTTAAGCGTATTTATCATCGTAAATCATACATAGACATTTGTATAATTATATGTTTATGATTACTAACTGATATACATAAAGATTTACTAACATAATCACTATTTACAACACTCCAAAAAATCAAATAGAATAACTGAAATCAATTCGACAGGCTATTATGACTTAAAATGAATGTTGGTACGGTAATCTTATGAAAGTATTTTTAAGTTCTTTTTTTTTTGCGATACGTAAATTACTCAAACTATATAGATATTAAAGTTGGAAAAATTGCTACAATGAGTAGTTATTTAAAGTGATAATTCATAAAAGCGTTTGTGTTAAGAGAACTGCACAAAAATTGTAATAATTCAAAACTCCCAACTGAATCTGTAGCGCCAACATTTAGGTTAAAATATAAGGATCTTGCATAAGAAAACGCGGTGGGGGGAATCTCCCACCCTGTATCTCCGTTTTTAGTATTTTAGTAAGTTCGGGGGAGAATTACCCCCGGCGGGGGGGTAACCGACCCCTGCAGGGGTGTAAGATGTTGATGTTTCTTAGTTTTATATTACTGGAGTACTTTATTACTTATTTGTGCGAGTGTGCTGTGTTTTATTGTATATGTGTGTCGAGGGGTGTAGGTACGTGACGCGCTTAGTTGCTTCTTCTATGCAGATGCCAGCGGAGTGGGGGGCAGGGGGTGGGAGGGGGTGTTATGTAACTATAGAATTATTTTTTTATTATAGTAGTGGTTTATGATTCAGTTATGGTGGGTTTTATTTAAATAATGTTGGATTTGTACGTTTTTGAATTTAATTAATTTAAATTAGTTCTAGGATTGCATAATATTGTCGTAATTTCAAGATTATAGTGAATGCGCTACCTGTTCAGTTAGAATAATTTCTTAGAATACTGAAAAAAAAAACTTATTTGTAAAGCCTTTGTTTATTTGATGACCTATCTAACTTGCACATTTTTTCTAATAACAAAAAAGTATTCATGTGTTTTTTTTATCTTTAAAGCCTTTTTATGTAGTATATAATATTTAATATATAATTATAAACTATACTTTAACTCAACCGTTTATCCAAAACTAAGTTCAGTGACCGGAACTATGAAAAGAAAGGGTGACACTTTAGTGCAGGGTCCCGGGTTTGATGCCCGCCAGTTAAAATATGTCGTTATGTTGTAAAATTGATGACTAGACAGTAAAGATTTCTTTATTGGAAACCACTATTTTATGTCAACGTTACTTCAAGATGTTTTTTAAGGTTGGGTCTAAAGACATTTTTGTATTTGAATTAGAGTTAGATTGAAATACTGGGCCCACTTTTACTTCTGAAATTCCGATGGTATTGTTCAGTACATAACTGATCTACAATACTACTGAAAACTTAAAGAAAATAACATTGAGTAATGTAGCGAGTTGATCAATATAACATGCGGAATAACAAACAGTCATACATTTTCACTTTAATACATCAGAAAATCAAGAAAATTAATTAAAAATATCTCTAACGTGTATCTATGCATATTAACAATATAATATTGTAAGTGATACTTTTCCAACTCAAAAATAGTAAGTTGATAAAGAAAAAATAATAAAGAAGTAACAAACAACGCTGCAATATTTCACAGAACAACATAACATGAAAATGCATAAAAAAAGCTGCCGAACCACAAACTTCGCACTGCCAATCAAAATATCAAGCGTGTACAATAAAAAAGCGGAAAAAACCCCACCAATACTAGACTGCACGGCTGGCCGCAGAAAAATCCAAAAAAATATGAATAACCCTGAAAAAGTCCACGCACACGAGTTTTTACCGATCTTTATTTGCTTTTTACGAGCAACTATTGAAAGCGAGAGTGGCTCTGAAAAAAAATACGTCACAATTTCTATCGGGACGCGTGAAAAAAAGAGGAAAAAATCTCGTCTACGCGATGAGAGCGAGAGTTTCATATTGGGAATGCTCGCGCGCCGTTCGCTTTTCAAATTTAGGGCTCCGTATTCCAAAATTGAATTTATCAAGAACCAGTCGCAGAATCTGAATTGGGATGTCCCTATGTGCCCGTATTTACTAATACGCTTTAACTTTAGTGAAAACACGCAATAGCATATTTATGTACATATTACAGTATCTTTAAAAAAAACTTCTCACATTTATAGAAAGTAACCATCAACTTACAGTGGAATTGCGAAACATTTGTGTACAAAACATTAAATTGTAGATGGATTGAAATCTATATACAAATTGGAGTGTCTGTTTGTAATATCAAAATAACACTTTTTTACCAAATGCGTATGAAAGTATATACGATACCTATAACGAAAACGCAATTTTAAAATGTTTTGTCTGTCTGTCTGTTTGTTTGGGGTAAACTTCTAAACGGCTGAACCGATTTCAATGGGACTTTCACTGACAGATAGCTGACGTTTCAAGGCGTAACTTAGGCTACTTTAATTTTAGAAAGGGTTCCGCGGGAAAAACATAATACCCATATTTCCGGGTAATCTCCCTAAAGTCCACGCGGGCGAAGTCGCGGGCACAGCTAGTTTCTATAAATATAATAGATACCTCGCGTTGTAATGATCTATCAAATATAATAAGCTGTTGTTAAATATTATAGAGCCTCGTTCTATAATTGTATGTTGTAGTGTTCGAGTTGAAAAAACCGGCCAAGTACGAGTCAGACTCGCGCACGAAGGGTTCTGTACCATTATCTATAAAAACAGCAAAAAAATCACGTTTGTTGTATGGGAGCCCCCTTAAATATTTATTTTGTTCTATCTTTTTAGTATTTCTTGTTAAAGCGGCAACAGAAATACATCATCTGTGAAAATTTCAACTCGCTAACTATCACGGTTCATGAGATACAGCCTGGTGACAGACGAACGGACGGACGGACAGCGAAGTCCCAGTAATAGGGTTCCCGTTTTACCCTTTGGGTACGGAACCCTAAAAAGAAAATTGCTGCGGAACCTCAAGTCCTAAAAAAATTCGGACCTGTTAAGTACTTTTTTATAGTTTTTTTTAAAGATGTTTTTTTCGGACATGCGCTCGTGGAGTGATCGTATGCACGTGCCATTCATCCGTTATTACCCTATTCGGCACTTGTTTTTACAGGAAACTACAACTGTCCCTTTCTTTTCAAATACAAATAAAAAAATGTGTTGTTTTCTTATATTTACGCGAATACTATACATTGAAATAAAACTATTTTACGGATTTTATCGCGTGTATTTACTAGACGTCCTGATGTCATAGTTAACACCTCAGTCCCCCCGTGACCATGGTTGCTGTAAAGCAGCCGAAACGTCGGGAAAATAAAATAGTAAATACACGCGATAAAATCCGTAAAATAGTTTTATTTAAAAAAAAATTGTGTTTTTGTAATAACTTAATTAAAGGTTTTTAATAAATGCATATGAACGTATATACAATTAGTTAGTTAGTTACTATATACAATACTAATATTATGAAATATAAATTTTATACATATTATTTGTGTATCGGTCTGTCTGTCTTTTGGCGACAGCTTCTCTCCGAAACGACTGGATCGATTTTGACAAGACAGTGCACCTCTGCCTACCCCTTCAGGGAATACAGGCGTGATGTATTATGATTATGTATATTTACACTGGCAAATAGCTGAGTTGAAAAAGAGTAACTCAGGCTGCTTTTATTTTATTTCAGATAAAGCATTAGGGATCCTAAATTCCACCAGTACTGAATCTCGGACACACGTTGTCGTTAAATAAAACTAACAAATCGGGTTTATTGAAAGAGTTACCGTTCGGCAGTACAAACACGCCGACAAAGAGCCGCCGCAAATGAACATAAATACATAATGCTTATAGCATTTACCCGAAATGGACGAACAAAAAACGATAGGGTAACCATACCCACTGTTGGCTTCCCCCACTTATTGGCACCCATGACTTTAAGTTAAAATAACAAGAAAACCATGACTTTAACCCCTGATTTTATGTCAAAAATGGTAAGATTGTACATTTTTTAATCTAAAACCATTAACTTTAACCTCAAACTTAGACCTAATTAGTACAAACTTTAAGTTTGTTTGGACCATACACTAAAAATGCCCTTTTTTACGCATTCTCTTAAGGACCGGTAATAGTGCCAGGAACCGAGTAATCGGAAAATTTTAGAACAAATGTAAAAAACTTATGTTCCTAGTATTATTTTTTTTACAAAAATCTCGAATAATTAAAAAACGAGTGGATATTCTATAATCTGACATCCTTTTTAGCGAAATAACGGGTCATAAAGCGTTTTGGTGACTGATTTTCTCCGAGTAGGCGCTTAAGGTGCCAATAGCTGGGGGTTTTACCCTACATGTACGAGTATATAATGCGTATATGATACTACGCGGGTTTGCTTTCAAATGCTTCTGAAATTGAGTTAATATTGTTGTTATTTGTATATCATCTCATTATTAGCAGTGGTAGCTTAGTAGGTAGAACTTACTTACTTAGGTAGAACCGCCTTGAACGCAAGGGGTGCCAGTTCAAACACCGGGCACCTCCAGGATTTTCGAATTTCATTTTTTTTTTTCAAACTCGACTTTTCAGATTCGACTTGCTGAACGCTGAAGGCAAACATTGTGAGGAAATTTACATGTATATACAAAGGCGTGCATAATTCACCAACCAGCAGTGAATCAGCGTGGTGGACTATTGCCCTAATTTCCTTCCTATTGAGGGGGCATACCCGGTATAATGGCAATAGGCTCGCCCCTATTACATTTTAAAACAAATTCCGAGGAGTAGGTGCACTGCATTGCACCTCTGCCTATCCTTTCGGGAAATACAGGCGTCATGATGATGTATTGCAGAGTAGGCGACTGAATTAAATGACAAACATTACTATTAAAAATGTGTACAACTATTTTTTTTAATTCTTTTGTCTTAATCGGATTCGTTTATCGACACATTTCGATGCACAAACATAAAACCATTCGCTTATTATCAGAGAGGATGCAAATGAGAGCTGCTATGTGCCGCCAGCACACCACATACAGATTAAGGTAGTACATAGAAAAAAGTAAATAATGATAAAAAAGCCACATTTTATTATGAGCCGATCAGTTTGGAGAGGGAACTTTGGCGGTGTGTATGTCGACGACCATCTACAGTGTGTTTGAAATGAATTAACAAAAACAATTATTTCATAGAATTCATTATTTTTCAATTTGATGTAAAATAATGTTATGTAATGTAGCTTCCAAAGGCCCAGTAGGCTTAACATAATCGCGTAGACATATGTTTTATCACTTTCAACTGTCAGATTTGACGAGAAAATGACGTCACACCGAGCCATGTCCAGGACAAAAAACTCGAAGTGACGTCATTTTCTCGACAAATCTGACAGTTGAAAGAGATAAAACTTATGTCTACACGATCTTGCTAAGGGTGCAGTATAGACTTTCTATAAGATCGCCTATTGGAACACCTTAAATTTATATCGTATACGTAGTATGTAATACTTCAGGAGTTGGAACAATAAAGAGTTATCTATCTATCTGGGATAGTGCAATATCAGTTCTCCGTTAAATCGACTGACTTAGAAAGATAGTTATGTTTTGCGAGTGTTTTTCTGTGTTTGTTTTTTAAAACGTTTTTGACTAAATGACTTTGTATCTAGTTTTCTTATTGACATAAGAAAACTAGATATGTGTTATAGTAACATAGACAATTTTGCAGAAAAAAATATGCATGCATTTAACTAGTTGGCGTTTTTAATTTTGCTACAACAAACGTAGCATTTTTAAAAGCTTCACTAATTTGCACAATTTAATTATAAACTTAATTAGATAAACGTACCTACCAACATTAAAACACAAATTAAACCCGATCAAAGCCTTTTCCTGATTAATAAAAAACCTGTTTGGCCAATAAAAAAATCAGATATATATAAATATTAACAAATAAGTTACGAGCTAATTTTATTTCGTTTTATTAACCTATAAAAATAACATGGCATTAAAAATGTTGGACGCAAAAAAAAACAAACAACCTGTGTATAGAAGTACATAAGTATAAGTGCATACAGATAAACGCACACGAACGCAAATTGTCTCTGTGTGTGTCATATGTGTATGTGTGTGTATCGAGGTCACATGCAGTGTACAGGGGCAGGCGGTTGTGATGCAACTCGTTAAAAAAATGCTCACTTTGGAAAGTTTTCGGGTTTCGGCGATAGTACCGATGTGTTTGTGGCACGAGAGGGCGTATTAGTTTCAAAATCGTATCAATTTATTATTCTCTCTCTTTTTATCGGTAATATTGCTCCGTTTTAATGATTATGTTCAAAGTATTTCAGTATGGAATATAATGTAAAGAAGATATAGGTGCATGCATGCTTACTTTGATTTTATGTTGAATTCGAAATTTGTGTACTACCAGTTTTTATTATGCATTTTTTGCGGATATTTTATGACTTAATAAAACCTTTTGTTCTGATAACATTGAATTTAATGTTTTGTTATTGAATTAATCTTTCCACGTACCTACGTATTTACAATTTATTGTTATTTATACAAAATCAGGATATGTCTGTCTGCACCTTTGTTGTAAAGTTCTGTATGCATTTTCTGTAAGAAAAAAACAAAGGAAAACATAGAACTATGTATTCTTGTATATAGGCAGATGTTTAAGGTTTTTATTAGTACATGCCATAGTTTAATTAAGAAACAATACCGAAAAATGATTTATTGATGTGAAACATCTATAGGCGAGGGGTAAACCTGATTTTTGGCGTGGCGAGATTTGCTGACGCTTCGCCACAACAAAATGAAATCAACCTTATTACTTAATCAATAAAGTATAGTTTTAAATGCTTTCACTTCGTACTCCTCGGCTCCGCGGTTCTTTGCGCAACTTAGACTCCGCCCACCAGCTGACTCCACTCACTCGCCGCTACGACGTTTATGTTTCACATCTGCCAGGCGTCCCGAGACGGCTCAGTTTTTTCTAGCATTTTTTATATCTATATAATCAGTATCTGTTCGTTAGTCTCATTAAAAGTCAAAAACGGTAAGACCAATTTTTTTTTCGCTGTATAACAGGGACCTTACCAACAGCGGACCTTACCAAAGTATTGTTGTTCAATAGTAACTGTCAATTTTTGACAGATTATGTTCTGGGTTAACTGTCACAAACTGAAAGTAATATTAATACATTGCTACAAGGTAGGCAGCGATAAAAGGTTAGATATGGTTAAAATTGAAATGAAACATAGGGAAATTAAAAAAAAAGTAGCCGTCGCGGGACGCCTGGCAGATGTAAAACATTATGTTATTTTGAGTTGAAAGAGAGCAGCGTCTGGCGGTGAGTGAGTGGAGTCAGCCGGTGGGCGAGTCTAGGCGGCGGAAAGAACCGGGGAGCCACGGAGCTGCTTGAAGTTTTCGCTTCACGGCATCGCGGCATCAACAGTTGCCCTCACTCGCCAAGCGCGCCATTAGATGTTTCACATCAAAATAAATTAAATTAAAGGTGATAAAAAGTTCACCAGGTCTCCTGTATTAACTATATTTTCAGTAAATTTCAGCTCCCTCATCTCCATTTATTAAATTTAGGCTAGCTATGAATTCGTATTAGTTCCATAATCCGGCAGCTCGAACGCTTCCATACATAACACTCTACCGTTAAATAAGTAAGAATCAGGCCACCAGCTTTGTTTTGTGAAGACCCTTATATCAACTTCAAGTTTAGTTACTATAAACGTTACGTCCCATATTTCTACATTCACACTGACCAATCACTTTATCATCAACCAATGACATCACTTCCTTCGTTCTAAATGTGTAATGCACTCGTTTCGGCCCCCGACTCCTCTCAATCCCAACTCATGCGCATGTCCCAGTTTACAAGAATCGAATTTAGGTCAAAGACTCAACGTTTATTGTCCGTCCGTCAGTACGTGCGGTATTTTTACGGATGCTTTTTTTTGTTATGCAAATATGTTTTCCGTTTAAATCAATACAGTTGAAAATTAACGATGACAGGGATGCTGTATTTTGCTGCACTGTTTATTCTTGGTCTGTGGAAACTTGTTTGTTTTTTTTATTTGAGTAAATGTGTGTTCTAAAAGGAGTTTTTATTCATACACATTGAATAAAAACACATTGAATAAATTTCACAAAGGAAAATTTGAATGAAGTGGGCGTCGCAACGAGAGGAGTAAGTAGCTATGATTTATCTACGATCTATTGCCACCTTCACGTGTACTCTATTACCGAATATGCAGGCTGGTCGCGCTACGCATTAAAAATCGACAATCGCGACGTGCGTCACCCTGGAGGGCAATAGTTATATTAAAATATTTTTATTAAATCTTAATTGTAATAATAGGAACATACATTGATACGGACATTAAAAGCTTATAATGCTTAACGATTCTTAAAATTCCTTTTACTGACAAAATTAGAATGGCGGTTGCTTTTGTATTAAAAATAATATGATCCTTATAAAATTCCGTATTTATAAATAAAACAAATTCAAAATGGACAGTACAATTTACATTTTATATGTAATATGGTATAAGAAACTGAAACATCCCTAAGTTGAACAGTAGATCGTTTGTTATATAAAAATGTTGAAAATAAGTAACCGGCGTGTGCGCACAACTTCGTGCACAAGGAATACTCCTAATAACAAGTAACGAGTCGATATTGGTTGCATAAAAATTGATTTCAATTGCATATGAGAACCTGTTACGGTGACCTTTTTGGTTTTGTGCCGCCTTGAAGCTTGCATTATTATTTAAGACGGCTTGTCAAAATAGGAAAAATAAATCTCTGTTTATGCGATATTTGAAAAGGCAATTACGTTTTGTTAATTGTATTATTTTATTGATAATGTATTTCATTGCCCTATGTAATATGACGTATAACGTAACTATAAAACGCCTGAGTATCGACATACAAAATTAAGTATATTGTTTTTATTACAAAGACGTTTAGTTACCACTATAATTGAAACAAAATGTTTTATATAAAAAATATGACCTTAATTTCAATGACTATTGTCTTCCTACTTCTGTTTAAATGTAGGTAGCAGGTACTATTGTGCGCACATATAATAATTTATGAGCAATTGTCAACACAGTAATCAAAACATTATAAATAATTCATAAAATACAATTTACATACAATTTAAGCAAGTTTTCCCTGAAGTCATATAATGTTTAATTAAAGTCCGGTTATACACGACCTTTTCGAATGAAAACGGTTATGTAAGCTTCGATAGATGTCGCTGATGTAACAATTCAAATTACGTTCAATTATATGGCGTAATGTATCCAAAAAAGATATTTTAGATCTTAAACTCGATCGTGGGCCAATAAAAGTCGTATGTTCTTATATTTAATTACCTGTGGTCGACCATTTTGCAACAGTTTAAACGTTTGAACTGAAGAGAAATGACATGCGAGTCATTACTTTATAAATATGACCGCAATTTGCTTGCACCTTGACATTTTCCAACCGTCCATTAATGGTATTCATGGTAAAGATTCCTTGAAGCTTAAGTTTCAATTTTTAATGAACTCCGTTTTATAAAAGTTCATGAAAGATAGTAAACAAAATACAGATTTATCTAGATACACAGTTTTTATAACACTAGCCCGATTTTATGGAATGAAATATATTTAATTACAATATTTAAAGTCTAAAAAAAGTTCCGCAGCAAACACAAACATATACAACACGCATACATTCAACTTAACGGTTCCGAATTGCATTTAAAATAAATAATCTAAGTCATTGCCGTCCGGCGCCTAAAGAACGTCACAGAAATAAATAAAAAAGGAATACAACACACATAAAGTTACTCTCTCTTGCGTTAGGCTAATTATCTACCAAAGCTCCGACTACGAAATGAAAAATTCAGACGGCCAATAGCATTGCTTCATTTGGAAAATGAAGCGATCCTATTGGTTGATTCTGTGCTCGATGGATACGCGGCCTAAGATTTAATAAAAAACGACTCATGCGCCGCACAACGCAGCGACGATGCGTTTATTTCAGCAATTGACCCAAATACACCACATGGTCCCGCCGACTTAACGCACATAGCCGTGTACGTACGCCACTTGATCTGTAGTAGTGTGCGTGCCTATGCATTTGTGTATCGCGATACAGGTTGTATTATCGTGGTATAGTGGGGAAAAAAATCTTTAAGAATACAAAATTATAATTTAGTCCTTTTTAATGTTTGATAGAGATAAATAATTAATTATGAAATGTATATAAAAATTTAATGTCTGCGGCAAAAGCCACGTACCCTCGTGACTAAATTTGCACGCGTGATCAGTAACATTTTGTTAAAAATGTGCTTGTTTTATGAGCTAATACTGTTTGTGACGCGCCTAACTATGCAGGGCTTGACGAATGCATATAAAAGTTAAATAATTACACGGTTTATCTAGATAAGGTAAGTAATTATTATGTAAATAGTAAAGTAGTAAAACATAGTTGTTAAAACATAGTCAACCTACTTTCTTATTATTTTTTTATTTTATAAGAATTATTCAAATTGGTACTTACTAATTTGTACATAAAAAGTATCAGTACATATTTATAATATAACCAATCCATAACGTTAAATGAAAATATTTGAATAACATATTCTAAACATAATATTATGTAATTAAACGATTAACTATTTAATTGCAAACGGTACAAATGACAAGCGATATTGAATTGTGGCAAATGTATACATGTGTGCGTGTCATTCTTTCACACATTTTTGATCTGTACAAAATATGAAATGCCGCTCGGAAATCCACAACCGTTTTTGGAATAACCAATCTTATTTGTATGCAGTCACGGTTATAATTCAAATGACAGCTTTTTGTCATTAGTACGCTAACTAACTTTGGAGATTGAAATTTTTATTTTGTAGTACCCACTCACATTTTTATACACACTTGTTGGTGTGTGCGTTTAGTTGCTGGCGTACGCGATATCCTGTGTATATGTGCGCACTAATTGCGATAGCTACTTCATTTAAATTTTCGACTGTCAGTCGTCCGCGATGAAAAACTGCATAGGTATAAAATACAAAAAAAAAATACAATTCATTTTTAAATAATACAAGAAAAGTCAAACTCAATGATTTATATTACTTTTTTATGTTTATTAAATTATTATTGTTACAATTTCTTACTTAAATACAATTCCGTACTAAAATTCGAAATTGGAACAGTCAACTGCCGCGTTCTCCCTTAAAAGTTTTAACATTTAATTTTTGGCAAAAAATTACATTTTAATGCCGTTATTTATTAGACCTTGAAGTCGCAAAGATACTTACGGAAGAAACTTGAGTATTTTTATTGCTTTTAGTGCCTATATTTTTTAATAAATAAACCGCAAGAAATTTTACTAAACTACAATATTCCATATAAAAAATCATTAACTACCTATATAAGTGGAATCACTATATTTGCCTTTGAGCGCAGGGACAAGCTATACAAAATGCTATCTACTTCTTATTATAGAGAAAAATCGGCAAAGTTGAACATTTATTACCCTAACGACTCAGATGTAGTTTCAGTGGAAATCGAAACTTTGCTTAGTTAATAATAAAGGTAGGCAAGTACTTGTATTTCCTATAATGTACGTTAGTCATCGCATAGACACCTGCATGTCGGGCGCAGCAGAATCTCGCCGACCTTGCGGCTCAGAGCCGGAATACGGCGCTAAGCTATGCGCCCGCGCAGCCACCAGTTCACATTGAACACACGATCATTGTACCAAATGGCTCAGCCTGTTTTTACTTGATAATGACAACGAAAAAGAAATACAAGCGTCTTCCATATCTTTGAATCTTGTGTAATCTTAGACTAAGGAAAATCTCAGCGTATGATTAGTAATTAAATATTTCCGTCCTCTTCCTTCTTAAAGTAGTCACTGCATCTAAATGCAAAACAACTTTTTGGCACCGAGCTATGTTTACCACACTGATCTATTTATAATTAATACGTTTGCGGTCTATAAAAGTCTTTCAAAGCATGTATAGGGTTTCCGTGGGATGATTTCTTTATAAATTATCATCTCCCCATTATATCTTTTCATAAACATTTCAAGAGTATGATGTGACGAAAAATTGGCAATTAGAAAATGCGGGGTTTCAAAACCAGTATTAATATGATTAAATGTTATTTTGGATTCAATTTGCACAATGAAACCATAAATTAAGGTACCCTTAGAATGCTTAACGTACAAAATATCTTTTTATATCTTTTAATATTTTTTTAACCTTTCACAACAACGGTCAGTAGAACTAGTTACATTATTGTGAAAATATTTATATGATTGCTTATATTTTACTATAGTACGTTAAGATTTTGTGATTAATTAAATTTCATTTTTGGTGTGTAATTAATAATGATAACAACTTTCGGCACGATGTATTTTATTCAATTTAATTGATCGAAAGAAATATTTCCCTTCGTTTAAATGTCAAACATCCTTCGTTTGATTTCCGTGAATCTTCAACTTTGACATTATACCAAAATGGTGAAATCAAGGTTTGCTATGACTGCCAGTACATAATACCACCGACCGCCATTTTTAGGTATGCATTCGTTAACAACGATGTCACATTCAGTCTATCACAATGGAATAAGGTCATTGAAAATGCATTAATTACGTTGTATTGATACGCAAGTTTACGCAACTCTACATATACTGTACTGCATATTAAAATAATTTAAAAGAAACATAATTAAAAAAACTTAAAAAAATTAAGTTATCAGAGTTTCACTCGCGGAATGGACACACGATAAACGGTCCTCGCGAGCGGACATTACGGCCTCATTTTTATTCGGCACATAGACAAAAAACACCCTTTTTACATAAAACACAGACACACACGCTGACCAATACACAATGTACTACATAAAGGACAATACATAAACGGCTGCGTTCAATAATTAGTGAATGTTTTTAAACAGAAAATTTGAAATGAACTTTTATTTCGTCTGATTGGGCGTTTTTTGAATTCGAAATTGGAATGCATTTGGGTATTTTTCGAATTGGGAATCGGCAAGTAGGATTGGGAGCGGATGATTAATGGATTGTGTAATTTATTGCATTCAATGTTTTCAGATATTCACTATTGGAACAAGCAAATAAGTTTCCCCACTATTTAATATTAGCGTACATCTCAATATTGGTTTGCTACTTACAAAGCTATTAATATTAGATGAAATATAGACCCATCAATTGTCTTTACGAAGAAATCTTTGACGTGAAAATGTCTATAAAATAATTATCAAGTTTATTCAAGAATCTTTCTTTATAAGGTTGTTTTTAATAACAATAAAAGTATATCCAACATCGCATATCCTGAACGTACCAAACTTAGAAACAGAACGTATCTCAGAAGGGAAAAAGCATATAAAGTATACACTTACTTTACGACCATCCAACCATATCACCGGGACCCCCTCCACCTCGCGCTCGCAATGAACGTTAAACGAAGCTCAAGGATTGCCCTAAGAAGTTTGGGGATCCAAATAGACTGGACGGTAGTTTTATAAAAAGCCAAGGGCTCTTGGAGAGCTGTTGGACTAGACTCGAAGGGCGGAGGGTCGAAAAAACTGGATTTCGGTGGTTATAGCTAGATAGGTATACTATATTGTTGCTATGCTGGGTAGGGCACAATGATTTGGAAGGTTTTTGAGTATGGAATAATATGAGCAAGTTCGAAAGGAAGTTAAGAACTACAAAAACATGTCAGATGTTTTCAACTGGAACATAAGATGCCTAATTAAAATTTTGTGATGTACATTTATTTTTTGCCACTAAAATGGGTTAGACTAGTTGGCCTACTGTGTGTCATAAGACAACATCATAAGCCATCTCTGAGTTTCGTGATTTGCAACTTATCCTTATGGAATATTAAATCTAGGATAATGCTCTGAAAAGTTGTCCTATCGAAACAGCAATACGATTTTGAGAGTCGCTAAGATTCAATTTTCGTTCGATTCGAAATCTGAAACTGCAAAACAGACAAAACAAGCAAATTTCGCTGAAATAGCTATCGAATTCTTCTAAATTCAAACACGGAAACTATCTCGCCTGCGTGTGTACCTTACGCAACCCATAAACAAATAGAAATACATCATCCCACTATAAATGTGTGCGAACTAACCAATAGCGAGTCATACGTGAACACACACATGCAAGCGTACGTGTGTGCGTCTATCCTTCCTTGACCTAGAGACGGCGACTATCGCCTCTAGGTCAGGACCACTACACACTACACGGGACGTCTAATATACGTTGAGCTCTCCCGCCTCCCGATACAACACTATGATAGCGCAACAAGGTGCATTTCAATAGATTTTCTCAGTTCCGAGTACGCTGGTCACATGACTAGACGAGCTGTAGACGGAATGCGGTTGGCGGGATCTTCGTTCGCAATTTGAAATTCGGGTTTAGTTTTAATTAGTGATGTGTGTGGGGTTTGTTGATTGTGGTTTAGCGGCTTTGTAGGTTGCCAGTATTTGGGTTAAATTTGAAATTAGTTTAACAATGGTTGTAGGGATGGGATAATGGAGTTGATTTATTAGATCAATTTACTTAATATATTATTGTTGCGCGTTTAAGCATGAGTGTAAGTAAAACTGTACATATCCTGGCATACAAAATTAGATTAGTAAATATAAAATTGTCTGCATATTTATTTGACTGTAACGCTAAAATAACACGCCTGGTTAACATTAACCCAAGCTTAGTACAACATGAAGAAGAACAGTTGGTTTTAAAGAATTCATCATTCTAAAATAGACTCAACTGCTGTATGATAAAGACTAATATAGAAAAGATGTAATTTCAAGATCAAATCGATGTCACGAGATCATTGAAATTCAAATTTCAATCATTCAAAGCGAGTCGTACGTAGGAGCTCAATTTTACTAAACATTCGTACGGTTTCAGTCCAACCACGGAGACACTTATATTATTATAACTGTATCTATTGCCACGGACTACTTAAACAACTGCCTAAACCAGCAATGCCATCTAGTTCGCATATTGTAAAACCAAGAAGAAAAATAAAGCTTGATAAAAATATGTACCTATAGTAAGCCACGTGCGTTGAAAAAACAAGTGAATTGTGCCACTGCGCGGGCGCATGCGTCGCTCAATAACGGCGCGAATGATTGTAAATTGATGCACTTTGTACTTATTGTGCAAAGGAAATCTACAAAAGCAATATGATAACATTTGCAAGAAGAAAATAAAACCTAGTTAAGTCTTTTTTAAATACTTATTTTATCTTGAAAGCGGTAGCACCAAGGTCTATCGAAGGTTTAGCAAAAATATGTCATAGATAATATCCATACATTTTAGAAAAAATAACAGTATCTAATCGATTCTTTCTTGCATACGTGCTATACACCCCTGTTACGATGCGTCCGATAAGAAATACTTGATCGTTACATTGATCCCATCACTACTTGATTTACTAGTGTGGTGAATAATTACAATATGCGTAGGTAAATGACTATGCATTTAAAACAATTTGAATATTTTAACGGCTTAAGCTTTAGCCTTAGACTTTATTCTGAAGTGTTGGGCGCGCACATACCTACTTTCATGTTCATTACATTTACAGTAAGCGTTACCGGCAGCCGTAGGTTAACATTACGAAAATAAACCGCGACCGCCGAGCGAGTAGTGAAACTGAAATTAGTCGCTGGCCGTAGTGCAACGCGCCACTAGTGACGCGCGTCGCGATATCGACAATATAGTCGATACACATATTTTAAAACGGACCTCTTTTTGTTTGACGTATTATCGTACATAATCTTGTTGCGATTTAAAGCCATTAGACAAGAAATAAATAAAAAAGCTACAATACCTTAATTTTTTACAAGGAAAGGACACGGAAAAATACTCTTAATCTTGAAAAGACACTACGAAACATACATAATCCAATTTCTAGGCGGCGTAAAAAATAAATAATTTAACAGACAAATAAAGGCTCTTTATTCTGTCATCAGTTATTATTCTTACTATACATAATCAACATCCTAACTACAAAATGAATAGATAATGATAAATTATTCTGTACTATTGAGATATAAAGACGTCTTTTCTTAAACCATCTTACAATTCCGACATATCAAGTCTCAGATCGGGAACAAAGAATATTAACATAAACCTTATCTACATCGGCAGTTAGTCTGCGCATTAGCATGTGCGCCGCAGTGTGTGTAGCCAGGAAACGATTGTTTTTCATGCTAACCCAGCGTACATTCTTGCTGCTATTAGTATGCAGCCGCCGCGGACACTAATTCAACGGGGTCCGGATTTGAATAGTATTTGCGACAAATACATTTTTGTGGTTGTGTCTGTGGCTTCGTCTGGTGGTATTTTTGGATTAAATGCATAATATTAATGTCTCCAAACCATTTCATAGGTTGCCTAAATGGATTGCAGCCGAGAAGACCAACCAAAGTACACTGTTTTTTTGTTCTTTGGCTTATCAATATATTTATATGAAAAACCATTCTAGATAAAATCATCTCTAAATTGTAAAATTACATATTTATTTTATGTATTAAAGGTAGGGTTGTAGTCCGTTCTTAAAGGAACTCCTCCGGTAAAGTTGTAAAGGCCACCTCACGGCCAACAGTGTAAGTCCTTTCAAAAAAAAAATCCGTTCTTAAAGCACAGTACTTAGAATCTTCTACAAGGTATCATAGGGAAGATGTCAATCTAAATCAGTATTCATGATTTATGAGGTAGCAATTCAATTTGTGATGTAAATAAAGATAGCGATACCTACAAACAAACAAAAAAACTTGTTGGACATTAAAATTTTATTCAGACTTCAAGAAGCTAGTCACGTATTATTTAACGTGCAGTGAACTGTCAAAATGTGTTATTCAAAAGTCATTTTATGCCCACAATTGTGCACTTTGGTGTAGGTTGTTTACCCGATTAATTAATTTAACTACATGCATATATTTTAATTTGAAATAATTTTTGACGTACTTTAGTGTGACCTCACTGTTGGTCGCATATTCAATGTATTTAATATTCCTAAATTATAAGAACATTAACCCCCAAATTAATGAACTTTTTAATCTATTTACCTTGACAGTACAAAATACTTTTGTGTGGTTATTTGTGTATTTTACGTCAAAGCGGTGTTTTAATACTAGCTAGTTACGATATTGTTTTTAAAGATGGTTATATTTGTCACTACTTATTGATTTCACTTGCACTCGCTTCGCTGTGAATTAATATATGAAGAATATTAGAAATAGCGAGAGCTTTTCTAGCTAATTATAGCGGCTATTCCGTCCAGATAGTCAGAAAAGATTCTAGCTAAGCAGGCTGGACAAAAGGGCATGGCATTACCAACATTATTTTCAATAAAATACTAAACCTCTTTGTGAAATAATAAAGATCCAGCTACATAATATTCCATACAAAAACATTAAGCTTATTTATCGCAGTTCCATTTTCAAAAACATCGATATGTAACCTCATCCGTGCACCACACCCCGACACTACTATTTCTAATTTCACGGTCGCACACGTCTATGTATGCGTGGGCGCGCTAGTGTGCGTGACCTTGCCGCGCGCTGCGTTTGGGCGGTCGTTCACCCCAACGTGCATGCAACCCTTGACTTTGTGCATATAATCACTTGTAGGTATGTATATAGAACGGGATAGTAGATTAACATTCATCGAGAAACAGATAAAAAAAGGAAATTGTCGTCCTTCAGATGAGATGTCGGCTCTATCGCTGTCTACGCAAAGTAGAACGTTTTTCTCATGAAGATGTCTATATATGTAGTTCCTATTTTGGCCACTGCACCTTAGAACCGTCTACGTCTACGTCTTCTTCATATTTCGTCTTAGAAAAAGCAATCAAATAATCAGTAGTCATTGTATAAAAATGTGACAACGATTTTACAATCGTTAAAAGCATATCATAACGAATTTCTTCTCTCCATCATTCAATTTTTCTTTTTTTTTCTAATACCAAAGTATTCGTTCCGTTCTACGTAAATGTTTGTGAAATAATATTTTTTTAGGTATAACCAAGAAATACTGATTGCTATATTATACCCTAAGGTACTTGTATTTCTACTTAAGGAATATATTGTTTTTGTTTTAAATTCATGTTTTGGAATATATTTATAATATTGAATTTACACACATACCAAATCATACATGCCCGAATTGAGAACCATCTTCTATTTTTGAGGTCGGTTAAAAAGAACCCGGTATCCAGTATCTTCATAAATATTTCTCAGTTATAATTGTTTAATTAGGTATATAGTTTTTAATAAAAGTAATTATGAAATCAAATAAGAAATAGGTAGGTGACATATTATAATCTGTGACGTTGTTCTATGACGCCATAGAGGTAAAACTATTGTCTAAGTTCGTTTACCTTTCGAACGGAAATTCCTGAGACGATCAAAGTCTAGCTTATTTATGTTGGCTAGGTCGTGGCTACGCGAAAACACGCTGCGGAATTCAATAATCTATTTCGAGCGGGAAAATAAGGAAAAGCCAGTTCGTTTCTTCAATTAGTCAAGTGTGAGTTCTGCCCAAACTACTCAAGTAGCTTATTGTGAATAAGTAGTTAAGTAGGTATATAAGCAGTGGTAGCCTCGCGGGCAAGAACGCCCGCCTTGAACGTAAGGGGTGCAAGTTCAAATCCCAGGCCCGCACCTCTGAGATAATTCTCATGTGCGAATGTCATTTTCAACAATGATTACCACTTGCTGAACGGTGAAGGTAAACATCGTGAGGAAACCTGCACGTCTATAGCTTTCTATAGCGTGTGAAGTTCACCAACCCGCACTGGGCCAGCGTGGTGGACTATGGCCCAAATCTCCCTCGTATTGAGGGGGAATGTGCCCGGTATAATGGCAATAGGCTCGCCCCCTATTACATTGGGACCAAAATACATCGGGCGAAAGAAGTGTGGGCGCACTACAGTGCACCTCTGCCTACCCCTTCGGGGAATACAGGCGTGATGATGTATTATTATTATTAGGTATATAAGTGGGTATTATAAGTTAAAAGGAATACTATTTTATCATTTTAAAATATTCTATGCAGAAATGCGGCGGCCATTACAATTCTTTTTTCAAATTTATAAATGCAGCCGTCAGTGCCTAGCGTCACCTTCAAAATACTCCATCCTTCCATAAAACTTTACAAAGAATTCTGAACCTTAATTTTAAAACACAAAAGTTTCTTATCAATTGACCGCAACAAAAAAAGATAAAACATAATACCACATTATAATTCCATTCTTAATTCAATGCACAAGAGCTTAAAGTCATTTGAATTAACAAAAAACTAGCGGTTTGAACATTGTATTTTGTAGGCACAAGCTAAACACTACTGTAATGCTCGAAAATAAAGTTGGAATTCGAATGATAGAACAACGATGGTTTAGATCGTTTTGAAGCTAATACAAACCGCCAAAATGCATCGGAAGGTTAACGAACTCCGCCAGCCAAGGACAGTGCATTCCATTTTTATACCTAGCGCGCCAATAGAAGGCTCGATCTAAATAGGCCCGCCATCTTGCCGTCATTGCGCGGGAATTCTTTTAATGGCTTCCAATTTATGACTTTTGTTTTTTTAACATTTTTTCACCGCAACAATGGCCGGTTCCACGTATTATTTCGGCGTAATTAGGGAGCCGGTAACGAGATTTAACGTGGCAGACTTCGTTATAGAATTTTATTAAACAAAATGCTTGTTCTGTGTTTGATAGGAGGAGGCTATTGTATTACTTCTGGTTTTGTGGCAACGTTTATTTATGTGTGAGTAAGGTACGTGACATATTAGATAACCTTAAATACCCACCCACAAGTACTTATATTGTGAAATATAGTAAAAAATAGTTTTTATAAATATTGGAACACGTGTGAAAGTCATTGTCTATGATACTCTAAAATTCTGTCAAGCATTGATTCCGAAGACATTAATATACCGAACTTCACCGCAGTATATACATATAAAGTGAAAAGGGGTTTATAATATGACGTATTTGAAGTAAAACAGTTTTAAATTTAATGTGTAGGTTCTAGGAATGAATAAAACCTCACACATTAGTCACCGAAATATACACGTCATATTTGTTTAAAGTAGCGGATATTTCGTAGACTTTTCGACATACTTCTGTAACTACTCAACTCACGTTGGGCAGAGGACGAACCTTCAACGTCGATTATTGTAAAGGCCAGACGGCGTCATGCTCCGTGGTCCACCGATTCATTCTCCGAACTTATTACCATTAAAATTGCATCGGTATACAAATTAGATCTATAGGATATGGTGGCAATTTCAATAGTGCATAGAGGCCTAAGTAGGGCAACTGCTACATAACTTGTTGGTTCCTTTCCATGCCATTCCTTGCTATGCCTAAAAAATTCAACATGGTGTACATACGTGTCGTGTTCTGCATTATCTTTAATTTATCAACGTCTTGCACCTGTCTCGGCTACTTTGCATACGGATAAACTGAGTTGTTCGACATAACTATTACCTTTATAATAGTCCCATGCCTAATCTTAAAAACATAAGACCATAAGACATTTTTATTACTTAACGCTAGACAGTGTCTTTACTTTTCACTATATGCATCCTATACTATAATTATTGTTGGTGCAACAAAAATTACATTTTGCGTTCGTCCGGAGTCGCTAGTCGGTAGCGTCTACGTATTTTTGGAACCTGTCAAAGGAGACGGGATCTCTGGGCCCAATGGTAATAAGTTGAGATATGGTTTTAAAAAAGCGGTATTTTTTTCTGTTTCAAAATATAAAAAAACCAGATCAATTCACTATCCGGGAGACGAGAAATCATAAAAAGAAGTATATTTCACTGAAGAAATAGAGTATCGATTACAATAATCGATTACTGTGAATGATTTAAACAATTGAACATGAAATACTTGATTGATTCAATCAAAATGAATAAATACATTGTAATAATTAACAATAAAAAACTACAATTAATATAGTAAATAACTGTGTGACGTCCGCGTTTCCGAACGCTCCACAAAATGTCGACGGACGAGTTTCCGAACGCCCGCGCGCCCCATACAGAGTATTCACGTTCGGTAGCTCAAAAACAAATTGTGTTATTAATGATTAAGCACATAATTGTATTCATTTTAATATATTAATATACACTAAAGTGGTTGAATTAACACCAAAACTGTATATTGAAACAAAATAACAATCACAGTTAAAAAATCAGCTGTATAGTATCTAGGTTGTTGTCACTTTATTGAATAACCACACTTTTACTAAATCTCTTATAATTCTGCTCTCAGATAGCCAAGATCAGCAAAATTTTCGGAGATGGTTGGATAATATATAAGCTCTTAATTGACACCACTCTCATATTTTTACAACTGGGCCCAGGAATGTATGAAAGCGTATCCGTCTCCTTTGTGACGTAATATATTTTACGTTAATGTTAACGAACGTAAAGCATATTGTAGCGGCACTAAAAACAGTCGCCTAAGACGAAAAATCAATGCGAGCGTCGATATGTTGCGAAATATGTTAATAGTCTAGAAAGTATTGTCCCTGTGGGTCTTTGTACCGACATTACCTAAGCACGGCGCTGATCACGCGTCACGATGCATAGCAATTGCCTAAGACTTTCGTAACACTGGGCAAGCAGACAACTTTGTAGGCAATCCGTATAAAATACCGCATCCCTATCCCCCCATTAAAATTGACTCTTGAAAATAAGTCAAAGGATAATCTACCAAAGACACTTAATTCAAAAATAAGTTATTTAAAAAAAGGAATACTTTATTCGTTCTACTTTCAAACGAGATATCTGTTCATAAATTCCAGAAACAAATGAACCAGTTTCAAATTTTGAATACCGATCGTTGGAATATGTATAACACCGCAAAAATAAATACAAAACGTATCGGACACTTGTTTTTTTCCATTTAACGACACGTTTAATTTTAATCCTTGTCACGTAACATTTTACGCTATTTTAGTCCATTGACGTCCGCGCATTCAATTTCGATTCTGTAATAAAACATAAAATAAATAAAATATGTTTTACGTTTGTTACTGTGGGTGAAATGTGAGGGTTAAAAAGTTCTTACACTGTGAAAGCGAAGCGGAGATATGACAATGAAATTGAATCTAGAAACGTATTTGTACTTGCTCTAATTATGACATCTACATATTTCAAATATCAGCCTTTATCAAACCTAGAGTATACTACTGTCGGTTGGCTATCTACGGATAGATATTTAATTAAGATAGATGGTAGTAAAATCATAATCTAGGTTTTTACGCAAGATTTGAGCAAAGTGACGTGTCAACACTAAACATTCTTGTTTACATTTTGATCGTATATACTGAATACGATCAAAATGCGTGAAAAAAACATGTTTTACGGTCTCTGCATTATGCAATTTATATCTCTTTCGCATCGAATTTGTAGAAATGCAAGCTTTATATTGAATGAATTTAGCGTAGCGCGTAGACACATCTATGCTACGAAAACTGTGAACTACTACGAAAGTTCGTAGCGTAGACTACGATCTATGCTACGAGGTAAAACGTTAGAAGCGTAGCATTTTATTTTGTGACTACGTCGCAGTTTTAACTTCAAAGGCTGTGTTGTGTACTATAGGTATACTATAGTTGTAGTTACTATAGGCGCAAACACATATTATAATATTTTTAATTTTATAAAATGAAAGTTAGTTCTAATTTTAGCCACCGGAACGGATAAGTTGTAGCAATGTGTGTGGTAAAACCTCCTTTCTAACGGCAGCGCACGCGCATTTACAAGTAGGCTTTACTTTCTAAAAACTTGATACTTTCACTGTTAGCTAATGATTTAATTAAAATTTAATTCGGATGATTTTTAAAAGCAACACAGTAATTTTAACTTCAATTACCAACACTTACATAATAAAATTAAACTTGTATCCTTATATCCTTATTGTAATTAACCATTTTGAATTCTAATACCATAGACTATCTTAAATCAACTATGATGAAGGTTTGGTCTAGTGGTCTGAGCGTAGTCTGCAAGGGGCACCTCACTAGATGGTTGCGGGTTCGATTCCCGCCAGTGGTAAATTTCGGACATGGCCTTTTCGAAACTTGACTTGGTCTGTGTGTAACTGCGATCGATATCATTGTATGGTACCCATAGTACAGCTTTGCTTGGTTTGGGATCATACGATGAGTATGTGTTGTCTGACTATACTGTGCTTGTGTGCCCCCACAAAATGGGCATAACAATTCCCTATCTTCTCCAACATCTTCATTTCATGATCTGACTGTCGTAACTCTAGAGAACGAAGAAGTCCGAAGTCCATAGTTCTATGGGTAGTACCGGTGGGACTAGAGTGCGTGCGTAACTGAACGTATGAATGACGTCGGGTACGCATGCGTTAGGCACTTGCTACATGCGTGTAACAGACAGCTCCGTTATTAGATAGCTTACATACTGCGCCCACCTCGAGTCACTACCTCTTATATTATTGTTTTAATATTAACAACGCTAAATTAGGTAACGTCCAATGTAAAACGACGCCTAACAGCTTCCGGTTCCAACTCTGACTGATAGTTTCAAAGCGCACTTGCACTTGTTCGCGTGTTACATTTGTGTTCGGTGAATTTATAGAGTTTTATAAATTGTATACTACTCTATATATAAATGTAAATCCTTATTGGAATATAGTAACGATGGAGTTTATGTTGTGAGCCAGGGGGGTAATTCTTACAAAATTTACATTATCTCTAATTTGACATATGTATATGTCGAAATGAAACGCCAAATTGATTGTATTTTTTCGTTTTGTTTTGACACGTGTCGAATTAGAGATAATATTGATCATACGAGAATTGGGCCCCTGAACGAAACAAACAAATACATTGACTTACGGTGTACCTGTATTAAACGTTTGGAACCCTTTAATAAATATTGCTAGAAAACACCAAGCTCAGTCCATATTATGTAACACTTGCCCCGACGAGAATCTAACCTGCAACAAGCCGACGCAACTAAAATCATTACACTCAGGAGTCATTAGTAAGTAACGTGTGATAGCAGCGCTTTATGTACTCACTTTAGTATTAATAAGTATTTATTGTAATATTTAGTTTCATAAAAAAAAACATTTCCTCAAATTTCCTCCTCTATCGACCTCCAAAAGTCATAAAACTCATCCCCGCCCAAATGGCCGTCAGACGAATTGTTTCCCAGCCACCAGTGATCATAGTCCATGCGTTTGCGCATATCGGGGTCAAGGTGACGCCTTTGTGCAACTTTCGAAACCTTCGCCCCCCACCACCACGACCCCCTCCCCCCTCCGATCCCCTGTACCCCCCCCCCCCCCCCCGATGCGCTCCTTGCAATGCACGTTATTTATAGGCTTAACATAAAGCAGCACTGTGTTTGTTGCGTGTGCGCCGTTTTTTATGATCACGGAAAGAGTCCGGCGAGGATGTGGTCGATAGATGACGTTTGTTTTTTGTACTTTCCGTCACAAGCCTTCCTCAAGGTTAAAATAGTAGGTTAATGCTATTTTCACAAGCCCTTCTATAGACGTGCAGGTTTCCTCACGATGGTTTCCTTCACCGTTCAGCAAGATGTAATCATTATTGAAAATGACATTCGCACATAAAAATCATCTCAGAGATGCGGGCTCGGATTTTAACTTGCACCCCTTACGTTCAAGGCGGGCGTACTACCGTCGAGGCTACCACTGTTTAATCCAATTTTCAAAGAAAAACAAAATGAAAGAAGTCAACCACGATGGGTTTCTTGTCGAATCTTTTTAGTCGAGGTCGCATTCCGATCTGAGCATAGCAAATAAGAAAAAAAAAAGTACAATATGTAAATGCACCCGTAGGCCAAAACAAAATACTTATGTAATTAGAATTTGACTGGTAGTGATAGTCAAAATTAAATGCAAATAAACCTCTAAAGCTGGACTCAAATACGCGGAATGTCTGTTTGATTTAAAAAAAGGAAAACAGAACTTGTTGGAAGAAACAACACTGCTTGCAATTCTAGTACTGACTTCATAATGCAACACTTTAAAAAGGCATAGCGATTGTCTATGGCTAGACTAATATATGATTTGTACGACTGAACACTTGGTATGTCATGGGAATGTGGCTTAAAAGGGTTCTAAATTTAACTTTTTTCAAATGTGCATTAGTGCTCGAATGCTATAGGGAAAAGCTGCGTAGACGCAGCCGGCGCGCTTACTCATCGAGATAGCCTTGACGTGCACCGTGCGCAGACACATTATATTAGGACCAGCATTTGCGCATCTACCCTAAAAGCATATATGCACTGCCGAGATTTACTCCATGCTTATTTTATGCTGTGGAATCTCACTCTAAATAATCCAAAATAGTTTCGATTGTTTTATTATGGCGTAAGGCAGCATTATTAAATAGTCGTCTCTATAACACACTTGTAAATAGATCGTAATAACTATTTGGTTAGTTTCAATCAAAAGAGATAAAATGGTGAGCTTTTAACTCAGAGTAGATAGAGAACCCTTAAGGACCCCACTCTTCGTAATACTCTGCGGCGATTTTTTTTAAGGTTGGCAATAATAGTATAAATGAGATCCGCTATCTTAGACTTAAGATCAAATAAGTACGTAAGTATCAAACAATATAAATAATCAAAACTAATGTGGTGGATAATTTACCGCCACGCGGGCTCCTTATACTGGCTCCTTATTTCTTTCTATACTACATGGCTTTTCCTTACATCTGACAGTTTTACGCGTCAAAATTTGTAAGTGACTTTGACGTCTACGTACGTCCGATTGTCTACGACTAGACGGATAAGATTTGACGGCCGTAACATCAATAAGACCAATTTCTTACTGACTGACTCTTTTTTATATCAATACTTTCTAATAACATTGAATACTTATTAGCAGACCACTTATGAACTCCAGAATGCGAACTACGCCATTTCGAATTCGACCATTCCAAAAACAAAAGAAGTTGATACGTTTGAAAAAAGAACTCGAAAATGTCCAATTATCTGAATAATAAGTTACAAAACGAAAAGTCGCAAGCAGGCAAGTTGTAAAAAGCAGTAGGTTTTTTGTAGCGCGCGTACACCGGGCGACCTCGACTCAATGTGTTTGATTACGGAAGCCCCTCTACGGCGGCGGTTAACTTTTCTTAGATCTACGTCGAATAAACTTTATAAAATTGGATACACTAAAAAAATATTTTTTTACATGATTTACAAAAAAAACCATTCTGGCAGTCGAACATTGTACGTTAAGTATACTATCAAAAATATATATTGCAGTGAGTTAAAATTCTAAAAGAATCTAATAAGTGGGAATTGAAACGGTAATAATTTAGCAGTGGTAGCCGATTGGTCGAACGCACGCTTTGTAATCAAAGTGCGCAGATTCAAAACCCCGGCACGCACCTCCGGGTTCCATGTGCAAATCTCATTTTCATCCGAGATTATCACTTGCTAAGAAACGGTGAAGGAAAACATCGTGAGGAAACCTGCACGTCTGAGGGAGCTTGACTAGTTCAAACGTCAACACGCCTGTATTCTTTGTAAGGAAGGCAGATAAACTGCCGTACACCCACACTTTGCCGATTTCATTTCGTTAATGTTACCTCCGGCTAGGTCTCGTGGTTTGAACTTAGGCCGCTCTGCTCCCTGCACACTCAGTGCGTTGCGGGTTCGAAATTGTCAATGATCATTATGTTGGATTACCATGTAAGTATTTATGTGGGATGCAAGATTGGTGATGGAACACGGCATGCTTGAGATGTATGAAAAGTGATAGAAAACGTGTGAGGAGAGAAAGAGACGGAATGAGGTGCGAGGGAGAGAGACGGAAGAAAGACGAACGACGACGACGGTTTAAAATTAAGTTGATAAAAAGTGTAAGAAAATTAAATAAAAGAAGAATCCATTTTATATCACAATTGAAGTTTTATTACTACATTTATTTAAATAAACTATTTACATTGAAATCTAAAAAAACTAGATAATATTTCCTATATATATTTCTCATTTTCATCCAAGATTACCACTTGCTATGAAACGGTGATGGAAAACATCGTCAGGAAACTTGCACGTCTATAGAAAGGCGTGAGAAGTTCACCAACCCGCACTGGGCCAGCGTGGTGGACTATGGCTCAAATCTCACTCGTATTGAGCAAGAATGTGCCCGGTATAATGGCAATAGTCTCGCCCACTATTCAATTGGGACTAAAATACATCGGCGAAGTGTGGGCGCACTGCAGTGCACCTCTGCCCACCCTTTCGGGGAATATAGGCGTGATGTGATGTATGTGTATGTATTTTATATATAATCATATGTTAAGAATATCTATGCTTATGGAAAATAATGGCCAGGAACTTATTTGTTATTTTATTTAATTTTATTTTTAAAAGCACAGGCAACTCAACTCTCCGAATATAAAAATATTCCATCTAAGTAATTTGCAACTAGACATCAGATACGAAAGGTCATGGTCTAGCCACCTCCTGATATATGCAGATCTGTATCGGAGAACCTGAAACACAATTCATTGAATGTATTGCGTTGTAGACTGAAAAATGTCGCGATTTCTATTTGTTTGCGCGATTGATATTTTCCAGAATAATCTATGGTTTGAAAATGAGCATCCCGTCTATTTTTGTCAAATTATCTTTGTATGCATCTATACAAATAAATAAATTTGAAATGTCTGTTTGTAATATCAAAATAACAGCTTAAATGCATATGAAAGTATGTACGCTACCTATTACAAAAATGAATTTTATAAATTGTTTGTCTTCTCAACGGCTGAACTGATTTTGACGGGACTTTCACTGGAAGATAGTTAATATTAAAAGGAGTAACTTAGGTTACATTTTTCCTAAATTCCACGCGGATAAAGGTGGGGGCACAGCTAGTTATAAATGGTTAGTGACAACATGACAGATCAAACGGGGTATCACCAGTACACATTAATTTTGCCGATTAATTACTTTTTTTAATTTTTGATAATAAGGACTGGAATAGATACATCGGCTATGAGTTGGTGCACATCTAATTACACCACCGGAAATTACAGGCATGATGATAGAAAATTATGAAAATAACTATAAAGATCGTCTAATACATAGTGTTGAAGTAATGTTAGCGTTCCATGCCGACTCGATATTACAATCTAACAAAGACTAGATAGACTGATTCCAGCTCGTATTTTTCACATGATTATGTGGGCAGTGATTTCAAGCTCTACGATTGATCCGACCGCATGTAGAGTCCTTCGCGGACAAACAAGCAACCCTTTACTATTTTTAGAATTTAATAGAGCTCCAGAGATCTCAAACATTTGACGTAAGATACATCATTGTAAATTCTTAAAGAATATTTATTTGTAGGATTTTTAAAGGGGGCATGTATTGTTTTTTTATTTCGCGTCATTTGATATGAAGACGACTATTCACAGCTATTTCTTTTTGTGGTTCAATGTAAAAATCTATTTACACTACATTAGATAATTGAATATGTTTTAAAGAAAATGTACATAACTCGATTTTATAATACATCTTTCGGTAAATATTGTACACAATTAAATTTATACCTAGACATGAAATTGTTGCGAGCCCCTGTGTTACATATTCCCAATAGTTATCTCCACCACTGCAACAAAGTAGGAAACAACATATAATTTGATTTATTACCGTGCCTACCCACCTCAGAACTCTCCGTGAAGATATTTCGCAATATAATTGAAATCATTCAAACAAAATTATCATAATTTGCGAAGATAAAGTCATCTCGACGCTTCGGATGTTTCCTCTCGCTCTAACAACCGCAGTTTACTCACAGGAAGACACTGTGTTTAACTATTCAACACTGTGTTCCATGTACATAGCACGGCACCCGACACAGTGTCCTGGTTGAAATACGGTGGTCTGGAACGCTACAAATATCCAGTAAGTCTCGGTACTCAGGCCAGAGCTATAAGCACCATGCCAGGGTCCAAGGTATTGTGGATGTTGTCAATTGACTGGTGATCTTGTATTCTTTTATGGCGCTCGCTTTAGTTTCCTATTATTTTATTCGTTTATTTTTTTATCCTCGAGAACTAAGGGATAATATTCATTAGCGATTTGACGCTTGAATAAATCGTATGCAATGTTGAAATAAATGAATTTATGTCACTTAATATTTTTTTTACTACTTACTAGGTATGCTGTTTGAATAACCTGATTTAAAAAGCCTATAATAAGCCTTAAACTCTACCTTATGTATTTTAAATCATTTCAATATGAAAAAAGAAAATAAAATATAACAAATATTGAATATGGCAAAATTAAAAGAAAAAAATCACACATAACTAAACCAATTACTTATTTAATTTCCATGCTTCAAAAAGCATGGTCAGTTACGACGGTTGTCCCTTCTAGTTTATCATTTCAAAGTAATTGCTGAGTTTAGAACTGTTTTTGCGCCAAGTTTTTAGGAAAACTCAGAGCTGCTGAGAAAATACATTTTCGTTCATACTAAATAACAATTTGATTGCTCCCTGTTACATTGGGACCAAAACTATCGAAGAATTGTAAATAATCACGGAGTTATTTCCTAAAGGGGAAGACCGGGGTGTACTACAGCGAACCCACGTTTAGAATATCACATTATATATCTATCTATCTTATATGTAAATATCGATTGCTGTTCGTTAGTCTAGCAAAAACTCAAAAACGGCTTGACTGATTTATATTTTTTTTTGTTTTGTTCTCTCTAATACAGGAAAAGTTTAAAAAAAAATCTATTGCAGATAAATCAAAGTTTGCCGTGTCATCTAGTAGAACGCATATGAACATCCGATTCTCCACATATTCCCCGAAGACTAATGAAGAAGGATACCTACTAAATCTAAATTTTATTGTACTTTAGTTTACATTGCCATAGCAGGTTTTTGCAGTACTTCTAAACTGCACTGTGTCCATATGGCTAAGCAGAGTGAGGGCCAAGTCGTGAAGCTGATGACAGAATAACTTCTCCAAGGGGTTTATGTTCTGTAAAATCTATGAAACGTTTTGAACTTTACTAAAAAAAATCTTTCCTTTAAAAAAAAATGGTATTTTATTTTTTAAGTAGGCTTACTAAAAACAAGCGTGATCATATAATACTATATTGAAACAATAATATAATAATACAAAGAGGTATTATTATTTCTAAACTGAATATCTTTCAAAAAAAGGTACGTTTTGCCTTTTTACTACCAATTCTATAGGACAAAATTTTAAACACGGGTAAAATAGAATATAAATGGGAAAAAGACATTTTTTTTTCATCCAAAGACACAAGAGTGATAGAATTAGAAGCGGGTACTTACTGTATTTATTGGTTTAGTTGAAGTTTAGTTAAAAATACATAATCTACTAATTAGTTTAAAAGCGTCATGCTAAAATGCACGATATAATTTGCAATTTAAAAATAAAAACAAAGACAGAAATAAGTGTTTCTTTGTATTTTTAAAACATGTTTTTATTTTAATTTTTTTTTGTAAAAATATTAATTTTGAGAGCCATTTGTTAACGTCAATAGGAAATTCTATATTAATACGTTTTAAATATGCCTAAAAATACATTCCCCTTTTAAACTCCTTCATTATAAATGAATATACAAATATTTTCATAAAACTAAAAAGTTATATCTATTTATACTTTTTTTGAAATTTGAACACAAAACAACATGGCGGCCCCGCGCCCGCGCACTTTGTAGGCCTCAAAAAAAGAACACACGATCAAGATGGCTGACTTTCTTGCCAGTGCCTAGTTGCTGACGTCACTAAACGACGTGTCCTTGTGATTTTGTCTAGGGACTTATCCCGATACAAACTGGAAATATACGCATTTTAACAGTTCAATAGTGTTTTGTTCCTTTGGTTAATGATGTATTGTGATTGGTTGATCTGGACCGGAGTTCGATTCTTTGTGTTAATTAAATATAGTTAATCAAATATGGTTAGTAAAATCAAAAGGCAGTTTTCTAAATTTTGGCTGATAAAAAATAAAAAATAAAAGCGACGAAAAGTAATTAAAAATAATCAAAGAAAATAAAAATGTACTCACCAAATAAAACAAAAACGGGCAACACAAAAGTCCAATTGAAAATAAAAAATCTAAATTTAATTGTAGATTAACACAACACGACACAAAACACTACAGTTTTCTCAAAATAGTAAAAAAAAATGTTTTTTATTCGTAAAATATTAAGTCATATTCGATAACATCTGTAAAAATAACAATATCGTTAGAAAATACACATAGCGTCCGGCTCCCGCGCAATTTTCGATCAAAACGCTCGTAAAAATAGATAAATAAAATCTAATTATCTATGAAACGTATCAATTTCGAATAAGATTCCAAGTGGCGAGTGTGACACGCGTCCCGAGTTCTTTATTCAAAAAATCGCGACGTACTGGCGCGGCAATAAAGTTGCAGGAAGCACGCCTTTTTCTAGTGATGTAGCTACAAATATTATTTTCAAAAAATCGCCAACGAGCGTTTTGAGCCAAAAAATCTAACCTAACCTAACCCTGGCGGGCGGGCGACTGGCTGGCGCGTAGGGGCCGCATTGCCAAATATTTTTTTTTTGCATCTCGGCCGAATTATGCACTTGTATGCGACTTACGTCGTCCCTTCATTGTAGTGGTGCGACATGTACCGATTGGGCATTTTTATGTCGTCTTCGTGTGTGTGCACACACACCGGCCCGACAGACGAAATTTTTGTCTGTGCGCGTTCCGAGCCCTTAGTCGAGGAGTTTATTTAAGAAATTCAAAGTGTTATGTAAACATGGGATTTTTTTAGAGACTAAAATACTTAGGTGGTGCCCGAGGGGTCGACGGCCACGTTTTTCGGGAAGTCTGACTAATTTCGCTAAAAGGATCCATGTCGTACGATCCAGTGGCAAGGAAGGCTCCAAACTCCGGGCTTGTTCGCCGACACGACACCCGTGCTCGTGTATCATCGTTTCGGCGCGAACGCATTTTAAACGTACGTTTGTTTACGAAAAGCATTATATTAATTTTACTTTACCCATATTCTTCTGAATTGTTATGTCTGGCTGCAGACCGTTTGTCGTTAAATGCTCGAATTTCAAAATTTATTATTTGGAACTTAAACCAATCACGACACTGTATTCCTAAAGCGAGTTCCTTTTTTAAACTGTCCAATTAAATACAAGCGATTGTAGGATTTTCACAAATTATTTATAATTCGTACACACTCTAGCCAAACAAGATGCGCAAGATACGTCGCTTTACGGTTGCATCTAAACAAATACTAAGAATTGGACTAAATCAAAAGAGACGATTAAGTCATTGGCTAGACAAAACGGACGTCTAAAAATAACCAATAAAACACTCATAGGATTTTTGTATGAGTCGGATATAATATTCTACGAAATCATTAGGGACTACAATTTGGCAAAATGAAAACCTAAAAATATAAATAGTATTTAAGGTGTAACTATAAAATTATATTTGTCTCTTTCTTTCTTTTTGAATACGTTTACCACACTTAAATCGCTCAGTTACCTTACAAGTAACTACATTTCGTTTCAATAAGTATATAATATCATGAGTGATATAAAAAATCTAATTTATTTACGGAATCCTAATTATAGTATTGAAAGGGCGTTCAAGCTCGGCCGGTAAAGGTCGTCAGGGCAGGTACAGGTGCCTCAAAAATAGTAAAAAAAGCCCTTTGAAACTATTCACTGGGCCTGAGGGAGCGGCCCATAGTGTTAGGAGAACCGTGAGGGCACAGGTTGGGATATAAATATTGGGACCTGTTTCATAGACAAAAGTTGCTTTTTGTTTGAGTTTTAAGGTCACTGTCTGATCAGTGGATATAAAGGATCGTATATTGTATCAATTCCTCTTATGATGTTGTTATGCATGAGCAATATAACAAGTAAAATCATAATCTATAGAATATTTTAATTTAAAAACAACTGAAAGGTTTCATTTCAGGTTTTTTTTTTCAATTGTATTTTGCTCATGTGTTATATCTACTTTATTAAAAAAAAAATATTAATTACTAAACCAATATTTACTATTATAATACTTTACTATCATTACCCATATATAGGTATTGATATTTTGAGTTAAATCATATAGAAACGATGCGAAAACGAAAAGAGAAGATGGTAAACCATACATGAAACTTTTTTTTTAATTTCATAAAAACTAAAATAGACGGCAGGCATAGAAGAATAAGGTTTAAGAATGAGCAGCAAGAGTCACAGAGCCAGTTATAAGACATTGTTGGGGTTCTGTAAAATATATAATTATATACCAAAACGATAATGGAATAAAGACTCATAAATCTGCGTCGAATTGACATCAAATCACAGGAAAAAAAGGTAGAATAATTAATCGACTTCCTAATATTATAGAGGACATAATAATGAATAGCAATATAAGGAGGCAAAGGTTTTCATATGCAAACCTAAACGCAAAGCCATATGGGACCATAGTGTAGAAGTTATTTTTATCAAGCTCTTCATGAGCAGACGCAGTAGGGCTACGTCAGTGCATATACTAAGTTGAACTACAAAACGTTTTTCAGAATGACTCCTGAAAACTCTACTGAAATTTATAGAAATCTAAACTAAATATAAACCATTTACAGTAACAATGCATAAATACTTTTATACTGAAAAATGTACTTTTAGGTGGTTTTTAAATTTACACCGAGAATGTTCATCAAGAAAAGGACATAAAAATCTCTTCATCAGTCTACATTCTCAGCGCCATTTTCGACTTTCTAAATCATGACTTCGTGAATCAGTGTCTGCTTAAATAATTATTTTTACAGACCCTAAAGGCAAAACGATATACCTACTTCCTGGGCCATCGGTCCTCGATAAACATATAATATGCGCCGGCGCACACAAGCGCGGACGCGTTAGATCGATAGCGCAGGTTGTCGGCCGGCCGCCCTTGCTTGTTAGACAAAGGACGAACCGAATGATGTGAGCAGCGAACACTGAAATCCGTGGAAAGGGCAATGGGACTTTGCTCCTAAAATAATTATGTAAGGTGTGTGATGGCCAAATAACTATATAAAAATAAAGAGATATTAATACCAATAGAAGTATCTATGAGTATTAATGTTTACATATTTTTCTCTAGTTTTCCTGAAAGCTTTATTGGGGCCAGTTACAAGAACTTTGGCCACGCACAATATTATTCTTGAGACATAAAATTAAATGACTTTTACTTAAGTACAAATCATGGCTTTAAGTTGATATAGTCAATTCATAAGTAATTTAATACTTCTTCTTTTTTATTTTTTACGAAATGAGTTAAATTATGATATTTTAATGGAATAAGATGAGGAATGGCTCCACCTGTGTTTAGCCTTTCAGCCAGTGTAATTAATTGCAAGGGCAAATTCAATAAATACTCGTACACATTATAAACAAAAATGGATGACGACAGTGATAAAGATGGCGGATGAATCCTAATATACTTAAAATAATACTTGAATTTTAAACATATTGGTGGTATAATAACCCTCTTATATGGGAATTTTTATAAATCGGTACGTCAGAATCTATGGTGATGTCATAATTCACTTGATCTACGTATCGACTTTTTACAGAGGGGTTTCATCCACCATTTTTATCATCTTCTTCATAAATGTTTATTTATAATGTGTTTTTATTTCATTTGTCTTTGCTACTTAATTATTTAGCACTTGCAGGATACCCGCTAATCACCGATGCAGATGGCTCCTCATCGTATTCCATAAAAAATTGGTCATATCATTAATTTGGTAAAAAATAAAACAAGAATATGACTTTTTATGGAAACACTTCTCTAGATACTGTAGTCTTCTTGGTCAGGGAGATAATTTATAAAGACGCAATGTCGGATCCACGTAGGCTTATTCTAAGCGCCATACGGGCGACACTCACACACGCGCTGCGCCCGCGCAGTTTCGTAGACGCCCTTTGTTTCGGCCACTCCACAAGGGATTAGTTTTTTTGTTGCTATAAAATTTATATATTTCGTCTAAAGCTTTTCATGCCGCGATGTCTGTTGCGATATTTGTTGCCTTTTGCTGTATTTATTGAGCTTCTACTGATTCTGTTTTCATTTACACTAGGAGTCGCCTACAGTTGATGCCTGAGTATAAAGTTTTTGCTATGTTCCTGCTTAGTTTAAGTCTCACTGCATATTTATATTTTTTTCTAGACAACACATACTCATTGTGTGATCCCAGACTAAGCAAACTTTGGGTACTAGACTGGGAACGATCACCCAGACTAGGGCAAATGACATAAGGTCATTTCGGAAATTTACCGCTGGCGGGAAACAAACCCGGAACCACTCGGTGGAGTGATACGATCGGCCTATGTTCAGAACACAAGATCAAGCCGTCGCCATACTAATAACTGCATTCTTTACTAGTTTGCTGATACACTTTCTTCCATATCAAGTTCGAGTGATATGTGACCTTACAATAGGGTTACTGAATGGTTAATTTATTTCAACTTTACTCTATAAATATGTCGTACGTATGCACAGATGCGAGTTCAATCACTCGCCTAAATGCGGAGGTCGTAGAACCCGCAGCTAACATCATCAAGACGTACATCCTATATGGAGATACATAGGTACACAACGTGAAACTGCGCAATAACTAAAAGAATATGCAACAAGCTTACAAACGTATTTTTAGAAAGATTTTATTTAAAACCAGTCTTAGAACAGGTACAGTGGGTTAAGTGGGTAGTCACTTTTGTCAATGTGGCGTGCGAAGGGATAATTGTACCAATTATTACAGACATTTGCTTTTAAACATTAAGCCCAATGATGTTAAAAAGTACAGATAGCTAAATGCGCCAAAAAACATAAAAAAATATATAAAAATCAGTGAATTGACGCCATGGCCATCTAGTTTTATAAGTCTTGACCATAGAGTATCCAGAGTACCCATAAAGACTCCATTCTTCGTATAGCTCTGCGGCGATTTTTCCGCCATTGTTGTTATCTCATGTATGTGTAGTATACGGCAACTATATGGGAAAACAACAACGGCGGAGTCAGATAAAGCAGAAAAATTTACCACAGCGCGAAATGCCATCTCCGTTATCATATCTCCATGCTCTTGAAATATTTAGACGCAGATAGATTATCTGACGTACGTAGACGTCAAAGCCACATACGAAATTGGACGTGTCAAACTATTAAATATTATGAAAAGCTCCCCCCCTTGATATAATAAATTTATTATTGACGCATGATTTATAATTATCTCTAGAATTTCTAAATTTAAAAGCTATACGAGTTCATTTGTCGTCTAGATACAATAAAAAGCTTGAGACTACTCTGAAACTAAAATGGGGTTACGATCAAGTTACAGTGGTTTTGTAGAACACACAGTAAACAAGGACATGTTAGGGGTTTATATATTTATAACATCGTCAGCCTGAAGCCATTACACTAATCGTATTCTAGCTATCATTGATTAAAGGTGTTGTAGTAATGCCTTAAAAATAAACTCATAGTAACTCGACAACGATAGTTCTGGGAGACTTGGAGTCCTGTCATTAGAACAATGCTGGGTTACACACTAAACTATAAGATACTAGCTTCTACCCGCAACTATGTTACTCAGTGATAATATAGCTTTCTAACGGTAAAATAATTTTTGAAATCGGTCCAGTAGTTTTTAAGTTTATTCGTTACATACAAAAATACAAACATGCAAAAATACAAATCTTTCCTCTTTATAATATTAGTATAGATAGTATAGATAATACTGTCAAGTTTCATCAAAATTATTTTGAGTAGTTTTTGCGTGAAAGTGTAACAAACATCCATCCATCCTCACAAACTTTCACATTTATAATATTCAGTAGGATTAATTGATGTATTCCAAGATTACTATCTTAATATATACAAAACTGTGTGATCTATAATAGAACATTTGTTCTTACATTAACCTTAGTTTCTGGTCGATGACTCTACAGATATCTACGGTAGCTACGACCTATTACATCTCTATTGTAATTATGAACAAATCTATTGTTGGATCTAAACTCTACCATTGTTCTAATGATTATATGAAACTGTTTAACAAGTGCTCGAGCCAAGGGTTTCATTATTAATTACAATTTCATTTTAGAAGTACACTCTAAATAATATACAAAATAGTAATAACTGAAAAATAAGACCCACATTTTACCTCTAGGTGTTGCCAGGAATGTATAAATTTTAACCCATATCTCGTCAACATATACCCTAAAAAAGTCGGCTGCCCTTGAAAATAAAAATAAGGAGTTCACACTGCCTAGACACGTTTATTTTAACCTAAATTCAAATAACTTTAAGTAGGACAACGACTTGCGAAATCAAGGTTAATCAAATTTACCTTTACAATCATTCTATTTAGGAATTTCACACTATTTGCGTAACATTTATCGCGTTTTGAGCCAACAAACTAGACTAGAGACTTATAAATAATAGGTACATAAATATTGCCAGACAACACATACTCATCGTATGATCCCAAACTGAGGAAAGCTTGTATTATGGGTACCATACAATGGACTGGGGGCGATCTCAGTTACTCCCAGACCAGGGCCCCGATTTTCGTGCGATCGAGATTCATCTCTATTCGAGATATCTTGAAACATTAAAAAAATACATACGATTTGACGTTTCGTTTCGAGATATCTCGAATAGAGATGAATCTCGATCGCACGGAGATCGGGGCCCAGGCCTAATGCCGAAAAGGCAATTTACAAAATTTCCACTAGCGGGAATCGAACCCACCTGGTTAAGAGAGCCGAGCGTCCTACGCTCTCACCACTTGATCGAGCTTTCATCAATAACAGATGATTATAGTATGTAAAAAAACATAAGTAAATAAGTAGCCTTTATATCGTCCCACTACTGGGCACAGGCCTCTCCTTTATGTTAGGGGGATTCAGGACATAGTCCACTACGCTGACCCAGTGTGGGTTGACAGACTTCACACGTCTATGCAGAACTAGTAAGGATGTTTTCCTTCACCGACATAGCATGTAATAATCTTAGATGAAAGAATCGCTTTTTAAATTTCCACGAGTGTTTTGGCTAACTTTTCTTTATGAAAATTTCAGTTTCATTTTATATAAATTATCGAAATTTTTTAGACTTGCGTATGAAATTATTGCAATTAGATTTAAATTATGTCTCTATAATCTAACCTTGATTAATATCATCTCAATCATACCGGCCATTGACTCTACATCATCATAGTTTCATATTAGTCACGTTTATGCCATGTGAATATTTATAGGAAAATTACAAGAGTCTGTGCCCTAGACCAATGTCGCGTCTATTGAGCTACTAACCTTGACTCTACCGGTTGATGACTCTACGTCTATTTTAAATTTCGTGTTCGTGATGATGTTGTTTGACCGCTCGCCTAGGAATTTCTGTAGATTCGATTTTAAGTGACATCAGTTAAAATAATTAGTGTTAAAAACTCTAACAGAAATTTGTTCCGTCACTAAGTTTATAGATAATTCAAGATCTAGTTTAAAGTGGGTACATAATTATTATTGTTTCTTTCGTGTTAACAAAAAATCTAATACTGAAGCTAGTTTTCAAAAACACTAGATAAACTACTATTAACTTAACTGTAGCTATTTGATACGCTCTATCAGCTCTACCCATCAATTCCAATTCCATTTCTACATTGCACATTCACGGAATAACTAATAGCACTACACAAAACTAACTCTATTACGACCTACACCAACGCGTTCTCTATTCGGCGACCGTAACCTTGACTCTACCGGTCGGCGACTCTACGCCAATAGCCGCTGCGTGACGTCATCTAACTAGTCACGTACCGTTGAGTAATGCTGCACTATTATTCTGTGGTAATGCGTGCATTGTATACAAATTACTGTGTTTATTTTGTTTTTGTAGAGTTGTTTTTGAAGAACAATATTTTTTTGTTATTTTTGTCACAAGTGAACTAAATATTGGAGCACATATCTATCATATATATCACATATCCCAATTAGGAAGGTTTTTCATAATCTATTGGAAATTCACATTTAAACTTTACAATTTGCAATGGGGTTTTATCTTCATGTCACACAAAACAGTGTTTAGTAAATTTAAAAACAAAATATTTGTGATAAGGAATAACAGATACTACCTCTACAACTCTAAAACTTTAGTCTCGGCCCAAATTGGAGATAGCTTGACTATAATTGATAACGGCATTAGCATGATAGCAAAAGTATTAGAAGAAGAATGAAATAAACTTGAAACTCTACTTGGAATCTTACAAGACCTATTTAAAAGATATTTTGAAGCTCTACTGCTTGATTGAAAGTCTGCAGTAAATTGATTGCAGTACCTAATAAATTTATACAGTTCTAAGTCAATAGGGCACTTATCAGCCGCTCAGCGGCCCGGGCTGCGCACACGCCGATATGACGCATAAATTGACTCTATGCCACTGACAATAGTTGACCGGATAGGCGTAGGCGCGACGTTAACGACCGCCGCTTCGGCCAAGGTCACGGATAGGCCAAGGTCAAGTGCATCAGTAACTCTACATTCAATTCATTTTTATGAAACTGAAACTTGTTTAATGCTTGTTGCTCCTTGGCATACTCTTGGCGTTAGAATAGGTGTCAAATTGGTTTTCTAAAAGCAAAACATTTTGAGTATAGTAAATGATTGACTTGGCACATTAAGTATTCATTTATACACATCTGCTAATCCCTTTTGGGTTGAAGGGGAATTCACCGGTATTACATTGGGACTGACGAGTTACAATATTAAAAAGGGAACTTTTCGCAACATTTGACAGTTTCACATGTCCAATTTTGTGTGTGAATTTGACTTTTACGTACGACAGATTGTCTATGTCAAGATGGATCATACTAAACCGCCGTGGCCATCAAGGAGGTCAATTTCAGTAAACATTTTTGGACGAATTTTGTAAACATTTTGGTATTTATAATTTCTAATGTCAATCATTGATTAGGGCAAAGATTATATATACAATACAATATTTTTATTGACTATAATCTTTGGTCATCGTTGATTCATCCGCCATCTTTATAACTGTCATTATCAATTTTTATTTGTAATGTGTAATAATTGAATTTGTCTTTGCTATTAATTACTTGACATTGGCGAAATACCCGCGCTAGTCGCAGGTGAAGCCATTCCTCATCTTATTCCATTAAGTTTCATCATTTCGTAAAAAAAAAAATATTTGCACAAAACACGGATAGGTTACAAATATACAAAAGCTTGCACATTGTTGTTGTTAAAATTAGTGTCAGATCCATCATCCATATTTTGAAATAAAAGCATAGAGTAAACTATACTTTATTATTATCATACTACAGTACGCCAAGGTCATAGAACATAGACCTAATGCCAAGGTCGGAAAAGTCCAGTCAAGGTCAGACCACTGACCGGTTAGAACAATGACTGGAAAATGTGTTTACAATTTGCTATTCTAAGCGAAACACGTCATTGCGCGGCGCTACCTAACACAATACAATAGTGAACTTAACAATTTGCATTTTAACGTGAGAAAATGGACCTAACAATACATGGTTCAGGACCTAATTACCCCTCTTAAAGTTTAAGTGCCTAAACATCTGATACATAATACCTTAGTAAAGGTTCTATTGTCGCATTTGCCCTAAATGTTTAATACGATGCCCATTTCAACAAATTAGAGTCTCTTTAAAATATCAAACACACTGTTAAAAATATTGTTCCTTAAATATTCTGTAGTCTCAGTTCAGCCCCCTAACAACCACGTCTATAGTCCATTCTCTACAGTTCCATTGCAGTTATATTGTTTTAATACTAAAACAATGCTACTTTAAGAGGGGAAATACCACCCACCTACATTCATGATGGGATCACAGGCTGAAAGGCGACCCGAAAATTTTAATAAGGCAAGAAGGTTTAGGAGAATCTGATGGTATTGGGAGTCTATTTACCATGAAAAGATTTGAAGCAAAATATCAAAACCTCTCATAAACATAATAATAATGCTAACATTTGCAACCATAACCGGTTTACCCGATGATATCTTTGCGACGTAAAATCTATTGAAAGAGCAAATAAAGTGCATACCTACCTACTGCAAAAAATAATGCATTAAAACGTTAGCATAGGTATAATTCAAACTGGTTAGGTTCGGATATATCTGGCTCCATTCACCAAATACTGTGTTTGCGATGGCAACGGCCCCACTCAAGGCTAGACTGAGACGCAGATCATTATTTATGTAAAATTAGTCAACATAGCCGGTAAACATGTAGGTAATAAAATACATTGGAGTAGAAGGTTGAATTTGACGTAATTCTGTATGCAATTGCGTTTTTAGAGTTGGAATTCGCTGACTTGAATTTGTCTGGTGTCAACCAAGATGACATCCTTATTGCTGGTATTCCAGCAACAAGGGGTGCGAATGAGCAATATCGCTAACAAGAACTTATAATAGATCCTAGCAAAACTGCTGGGTCTTCTCACCAGATAGACGTACTCATATTTAGTTAATGGACCATGCAATCTTCGCGTAAGAATACATCCTTTATAGACAGATCCATCAAGTTTCAAGTTAGTTTTCCAATTTGGTTAAGGATTATACAGGGTTATTAATAATTCGACTTATTCCCGTTAGGAAGTGATTTTAGGAATTACAAATAATCCTGTATAAATAATTGTATAAAATGTAGCTCACAGTAGTAGGTCTAAACAAAATTAACGATTTGACAATTACTATGCGATTCAAATGAGAATAGGATCGACTTTGCGCCATATTGTGACGTGAAAAAACGAATTATGACGTAATTAAATATTCTATTAAGACAATTTACTACTAAATTAACCTTTTTATTTATGTTTGATGTATGTACTATTATTATTGATATGCAAATAAGTTTTTTGCAAACCATACTTTTCATATGACATTTGACAGATAGAGGTTTTTGACATTCCTATTCTTATTTGGATCACATAGTAGTAACGTTTCCGCTAACTAAAACTCAACGGTCCCAATAAAATATTCTCATAAACAAGATTTTGTTTTTATTAATTACGTATTCTGCAAAAAATCTCGGCGTTAATAATTTTGGCACGCTGTTTTGTTTAGAGCGAGTCGACGACCTAGCCAAGGTTGCGTGATTATTTCGCCAACTAGAACGGACGGTGTGGCAGGTCGGGGTTCGAAGCTCGCGGAATAGTTTATTTTGAAATAGGTTATTGGTACCGTGAGTTTAATTTTTCGACTTGAATTTGTTCTTTGGTCATTAAAACTCAAAATAACGAGAACTTGTTGACTTGTTACTTTTTTATATCGATTGAACAGCAAAAGGAAATAAATACCTTAACTATCTTACTTAATTGAACTAGCAAATAAGTGTACGCAAAAAGAGCTACTTTAATTTTATCAACACAACAAGTTTCCTCGGGATTTTTCCTCTAGTTGTGCAGAATTTCCATCATGTGTTTTCCGCAACCTATCGGCGATTTAAATTACTTTTAAATATTAATACTTAGTTAGAGAACATTTCAATTTATTAGAACTTTAACAGGATTGAAATCCTAGACCTTTCCAATTTCCTTTGCCAATCGCAATCAGAATATCATACATCATCATCACGCCTGTATTCCCCGAAGGGGTAGACAGAGGTGCACTGTTGCCGATGTATTTTGGTCCCAATGTAATAGGGGGCGAGCCTATTGCCATTATACCGGGCACATTCCTCCTCAATACGAGGTAGATTTGGGCCATAGTCCACCACGCTGGCGCAGTGCGGGTTGGTGAACTTCACACGCCTTTCTATAGACGTGAAGGTTTCCTCATGATGTTTTCCTTCACCGTTCAGCAAGTGGTAATCATTGTTGAAAATGACATTCGCACATGAGAATTATCTCAGAGGTGCGGGCCTGGGGTTTGAACTTGCACCCCTTACGTTCAAGGCGGGCGTTCTTGCCCACGAGGCTACCACTGCTTTTCAGAATATCATATCAAAGAATTACGCTAGAAACAACGCCATATAGTAAACATTACTGCATGACGTACACTTTTGAAGACGTGTCGGCAATTGGGGTGGACAATATAACTTGGGATCCTTCATAAAGCTACAAATGCTACACTTTTGACAGGAGGCCGTGTATACTTTGCAAACACTAAGACTCCATCTATTTAAAGGCTTTTTTCATCTGAGTATAATTAGTACCTCGAGCTGCCGATGGGGCACTGTAGAATGTATCATAGACTTTACGCAGACGCTATCGACTACTGAATCTTTGCACAATTATAAACTAATAGTAGAGCTACAGGATATGCTGCGAGATTCAAGTCCAAATTGAGATGGTGTCAACGACCTGTTTGGCTTCAAGGTTGGTTGATTAGGTCAATAGACTAGACATGCGCAGGTCTGGGTTCTAGTCTGAATCATTAATAATAATAGACAGTATTAATTGAAGATTTTTCCTCATCGCATCCGTTAGTAGGGACTTGTAAGACCACATTTTAAGATTCCTGATTACCTATTCACACAAATTTAATCAACAAAGAATAATATTATTATTTTTTGTTCTCATTTTAATTTCTGATTCAACCTACGACCTTATAAGCACAGATTGAGCTTTTCATACTAATTGCATAGTCCAATTTTAAGATTAAAGCGTGAGTGACTTTGACGTTCACATGCGGCAGATTGTCTATGACAATAAGCGGCCGCAGCATCAATGCGTCAATTTATGGTCCAACTTTATTTGTCAATTTTCCGGTACGACAACGTGTTTAGACTACTATAAATAATTTTATTGACAGACAGAGACGACAATCAACCTTGAAAAAACTAGAGACGGTTCCCTAATTATTCCACCCTTTACAGATTATGCTGGTAACCAGCATCGCATAACATTTTATCAATGTACCTACTCACAAGTGGAAATTGGCAATCTATTCAGGGCGGGAATCCATTCTAACTAATCTAAATACATCATCACGTCTGTATTCCTGAAGGGGTAGGCAGAGGTGCACTACAGTGCGCCCACTCTTAGCCGATGTATTTTGGTCCCAAAGTAATATGTGGCGAGCCTATTGCCATTATACCGGGCACATTCCCCCACAATACGAGGGAGATTTGGGCGATAGTCCACCACACTTGCCCTAATTCTAAGTAAACCTGATAAAATACGGCTTTATCGTGTTAATAGAACCTTTCGTGTAAATATGTGTTTTCAGCGACTGAATGGTAGACTGAAAACCAATCTAAGTAGTTACACGACAAACAATAGGGAAAACACTCGGAATAATCAGTGTAAACTGCTTGAAAGCCATTACCCACTGGGGTGCGTGAAAGTACTTGTCTTTTTTATATAAGAAAACTGTTCTTTTTAAACACGTAACTTTTTTTGTAAATGTACTCAGTGTCAATATACCCAAAGATTGAATTTCTTTGGTAAAAGCCATCGACCACGCGTCAGATGCGCTTGCGTCAGCCGATGATTTCGTTTAAAAATGTGCTTCTTGTACGAGTTAATACAGTTCGTTTTGTTATTGGCAGGAACTTCATCGCGGGCGTTTAGACGCGCCTTTCGGTGCAGGGCATTATGTTTATACATACACTGGAATAATAAGCAGACAGTCGTAGGTACATCTACTGAGTGCAGTTAGGTATCGTCGCAACCTTGGCAGTGCCTCGAACTCGCTCCACGGCCAGCACTCGCGGCGGAAATTTGCGCATTTAGCTACGAACCAAACGGTTTCATTTGTTTAGTTTATTGCTTCTTATATTTATTTATTGTATTGGTTGGGTTATTTGTTTTGGCTCGAGGTGTAGGTAGAGTCTCGGTAAATATGTATAAGGAAACTTTTTTTTTTTCCACAACTTTTTTATACCTAGCTCACCAGCTAGGTAAACAAATAAAAGATAAATTGTAGGAGCTATGAAATTCTGTTGAATTTCATAGCTCGATTTGCATAGCATATGCTATATATGTTATTTGTTTTCCCCTTTTTTTAAATTTCAATCCACATGAAGCTTTTTTTTTTTTGAAGGACTTACACTGTTGGCCGTGAGGTGGCCTTTACAGCTTTACCGGAGGAGTGGCGAGCGCAGAGTGCACTCCAACCAAGGCCTTAAGGGCGGAAAAAAGGGTGGCAACTAGCTCAAGGGCGCCACAGAGGGCACGACCTCGGCTTGGGCAGTTACCGTGAGGGGAGAGGTAGTGACTGCGCCCCTAGGTGCAAAGATGCACCTACGAGCGTAAGAGGGGGTTCCTCGACCTCGCCGGCGAGATCAGTGTCTGTTTGAGGCTGGTGTAGGTGTGTTGGTGGCCCTCTCACCGCCCGGGTCGAGGAGGGCGGTGATCGTGTCGGGAGGATCAATCAACATGTGCCGCGGACGGCGGCGACGAGTTGATGATGTGTGCGCAGATGATGTCTGGCTCGTAATTGCCGGCGGCGACAATTAGAGGATTTAAATGCGACGCCGCTTTTTTAAAATAGCGTTCGGACGCTATTATTAAGTGTTTTCGAATTGAGAAGAGGCCAAGGTCGGAATGAACCACATGAAGCATACAGCTCTTTTAGAACCTGTATAAGAGCTGTTACATCTAATATGGGTGGGGTTTAAACAAAAAATTCTAAACAGTCAAGCCGTTTTTGAGTTTAGCGAGACTAACAAACAGCAATTGATTTTTATAGATGTAGATATGTTTTTATACCATATTTAAATGGACTAATTTATAACAAGTTACTAAAAACTCATGTTTTGTCATTTTATTACTTTATTCTCCAGTTAGCGTATGACTAGTGTTAGCCTCTCGAGCTAAACTAAAACTAATGTCCTCATGTTAGTTAAATGGTCAGGAGTGAGTATCAAACCATGTAGCCAACCCTTAGCATGACTGCGTAGACATAAGTTTTATCTCTTTCAACTGTCAGGTTTGTTGAGAAAATTACGTCACTTCGAGCTTTATGTACTGGACATGGCCACGAGTGTGACCCGTCTCATCCTCAAGCTAGATGTAATGGTAAAATGCATCATCATAATCACGCCTGTATTCTCCTAAAGTATAAGCAGGAATACACTGTGGTGCATCCACTTTTCACTGATATTTCGGAGATCTAAGCGGATTTGGTGAACGTCACACGTGTTTTGCTACACGATATTCACTAGATGTTTGTCTTCACCGATTAGCAAGTAATAATCATGAGTAGTTAATAATTATGTTGGTGTTTGTTAAACAAGCGTACCCTCTTCCCTGCGTAAAATGCATAAAATAAATAGTATAAATAATCACGGAGTTATTGCTAATACTAAATACAAATTAACATAAGTCTCAAGTCTCGCCCTTGACACCAGATGGCGTGCGTTGCCCCAGCTCGTGTCTCATTGATGGAGGCCAGTACTGTCTGCTTTGCAAGTCTACTCCGAGTTAGAAGCTACTCTACATAGGTGGAGGAACTCTACGTCAAGGATAATCGTGTTCCTTTTTTTCATACGATAGGTTGATCCGTAGCAAGGATTGAATAAACGTTTTTTGATTTGATCACTGTTCTGTTAGTGACAATCCTACTTCCTACTAACATTATAAATGTGAAAGTTTGTGATGATGGATGGATGTTTGTTACTCTTTCACGCAAAAACTACTGAACGGATTTTGATGAAATTTACTATGTATTATTGTATGTACATCAAAATAACATATAGGCTTTAATTTATAACGATACTGAATATGCACGGACGAAGTCGCGGGTAGAAGCTAGTATAGTATACATAAATTGTATAAAAAGAACAGCTTTTAAATGGTAGGTACCGTATAATTTGAATACAAATAATCTCATTAACATTATTTATATTGCCAACAACGAAAACACACCGTCATAGATATTAATAATGAGACTCTACAATTAACTCTACGTGCATATGTAGAGTGCACAAGTTCATTACTCTGCATCACGTGAAACATTTAATGTAATGTATATAGCCGTTGAAATCATCTCTACTGAACACTGCGAGCCAATATAAACGTATCACTTCAATCTAGGTTTATTTCGCGATATTTTCAAATTTAAATATCGAACTACGTTGTTAATGCATGTTTTGTAAAACTGTCATTATTCGTTTTTAAAAACACACCTATATTTTATAGTCCTAATTATATCATATTAAGTATATGGCGATTTCAAAATATAATAATAATACATCATCACGCCTGTATTCCCCGAAGGGGTAGGCAGAGGTGCACTGTAGTGCGCCCACACTTCGCCGATGTATTTTTGGTTCCAATGTAATAGGGGGCGAGCCTATTGCCATATTCAAAATATACTTATTGGCTTTATATAAGATGTGGGAAATCTCAAAAAATATTGCAGAGTAAATCAATATTATCAAATTAAAATAACAGTAGGAGTTGTGCCCGATTTTTGAAGAAACAAGCAAAGCGACGCCTAATCAAAGTAATGTCTAATGTGAGACGACACCTAAGCAACAACTTTTGTTTCACCGTTCATTTTTCAGACGACTCTTGTTAAGATTTTATTCCGAAATTCGTCTCATTGATGCCATAGCTGTTGGTTGGTGGACTGTATGTTGTATAAATATGTGGGCAGCCGTAGGGCTTGAATAAAAAGGCGCTCGTAGCAAACACAGTACGTAGGTTTATTGTAACACAACACAATTCACATTTATCACTTTTACAATATTATTAGCCTTTTAGTTATAGAAACGCGTTCAACCACAGAGCTTCACTAGTGATGAGCCTTAGTTTCACTAGTGATGTTTTGTTAAGGTGCCAACAATAGCCGTCTAATCCATACAGTAACTAGAGAACCCATATCGACTACGCTCTGCGTATGGCTCTGTTTTTTACGTTTATCTGATCTCCGCCATTGTAGTTACCTCATAGTTATCTGTAGTATACAGCAATTACATAGGGCAACTGCAATAGCGTATATCAGAAAAACAAGCCGCAGGACGGGCATCTCCGTTATATATCTCGATGGTCTAATCTTATACGTACATAAACAATCTGACGTACGTAGACGTCAAAGTCACATACAAAATTGGACGTATGAAACTGTAAAAGTTTAGGAAAAGCTTCCTCTTTGATACATTAACTGGTTGCCAAAACGATTCAGCAAGCTTAAAATATCCTAATACATTATATAACAAAATATATAAATATATATAACAAAATTTAGAAAAATCTCAAAATATATAAATCTACTACTACAGCCCTTTTAACGTCCCACTGCTGGGCACGGGCCTCCTCTCAATGCAAGGGGAATTCGGGCCATAGTCCACAACGCTGGCCAAGTGCGTGTTGGCAGACTTCACACATCTATCGAGAACTAGTCAAGTTCCCTCAGACGTGCGGGTTTCATCACGATGTTTTGCTTCACCGTTTCATACCAAGTGATAATCTCGGATGAAAATGAGATTCGCACATAAATCCTAGAGGTGCGAGCCGGGGTTTGAACTTGCACACTTCGATTGCAAGGCGTGCGTTCGACCACTCGGCTACCACTGCTACTGAATATATAAATAATCTGCTTCTATTATCTACCGCGACCCATTTCCGTGGCGCGCAGTGCAACCCGCACTGAACATTTGCCAAATATTTTTTTCTAAATATGTAACCGGCCGGTTCGTTAACCCCGCCGCCATTATCGGTCCGGCCGGACGAGTGTTTTAGATCGACGCAAGCGCAGCGCTGTGTGCAATGTTCACACGGCGCATGTACTACAATGTTGGTGTGTGTTGTTTTTACGGCTCGACTTGTATTTTTTAGATACATAGATGACGTCATGCGCTAATGAGGGACGCGATTGGTCGGCTCTGAGGTTTTATATCGCTATCCGATTAATCTAAATTGCGGCGCAATATATTTATGGGACAAGAAAAATAATGATAACTCTGAAACGGACGCTGTGATACTAAATCGGATCAACTCTACAATAACAGATGAAGGGCAAAATTTACATTTCTGTATTATAAAATACATCATCACGTCTGTATTGCCCGAAGGGGTAGGCAGAGGTGCACTGCGGTTCACCCGCAATTCACCGATGTATTTTGGTTGCAATGTGGGGGCGTGTTTGGGGGCGAACCTATTGCCATACCGGACACATGCCTCCCTCAATACAAGGAAAATTTGGGTCATAATACACCGAGCTGGGGCAATTCGGGTTGGTGAACTTCACTTGCCCTTTTTATAAACGTACAGGTTTCTTCACGATGTCTACCTTCACTGAAAGCTTTTGATCGCCCCTAATATACCAGGGCCCCAAACTAACATTATTGTGTAATGATAATGGCCTCACTGTAAAATTGGTAAAAACAAAAAATATAGACGTAAGACATTGTCACCTTGAAGCCAATACACTAGTCATATTCCAGTTACCATAGACAATTTTTTTTTTCAGACCTTAAAAAATTAAACCATATTTAGACTACAACGATTTTGTTTGTAGATTTTGGGCCAAGTAACTAGGTCCAAGAGGATTGCAAGTAGTGCAGAGAATAAATAATTGACTAGAACAGGATCTCGACATTACAATTTATAAAAAAATCGTTAAAAAGTAGTAAAGTTACGGCTCATAACATCTGCCTGAACAACAATTTAAACGCATCTGTCTATTTGTCTACTAAAGTAGCTATTATATTATTACCCAGACAACCCTTATTCACCCTTTTCATGATAGTAAAACTATTTCCACAACTTCCGGTTCCGTCTAGACGCCATTGACCGACCCTTAAGGGTCAGAGGTCGAGTACGGTCCAATAGGGCGACCACTATGAACATGTCACGGAACCCTAATTTTGTGAAACTGTTATTGTTATGTTTATTGGGACCCTTGACAAACTTCCTATGAATTTGTTGCTTTACGATATTTTGTGATAAATAGTGCAATTGTTGAGGTTTTAATCGACTTAAAACTATGTATGAGGAGGACGAACGTGGTATTTTACAATAATTGGTTTTTGTTATGGTAGTCACAAAGCAATCAGTTACAAAATCATAATATTTAAAGTAAATGCTGGCCAATTTCAATAAACAACAAAACAGATTAAAGTTAGTAGCAATTAATCCACCTAGTTTTAGTACAGATGACAGATACTTTAAAAAAACATAGTTACACATTAGAAGAGTTATGGAATATGTCAAATCACTGTATAATCTTCAACTTTCTTTAAAACTGCTAGTCTATTACAATCCTACAATTCACCAGCTTGAGACTTCACCAATAGTTTTATCCATCTAAGATAAAACAAACATTTTTATCGCAAACCCACATTTAATAAGATTCCACAACCACAGCATAATTAATGTATCGATTTACACTGTGGCGTAGGTTTGACCGACTGCACTATATCCACACTACGCCATACAAACCCCACAACGAGCCAGCCACAAGCACGCAATCCCTACGTTACTCCGTTCCCATAGCCCCCTCCCCCACAATAGCCATGTCCCTGGACGGAGACCTTGAACGCGCCGTCTTAACTATCAATAGACTCCACGCACGAGCGAGATGGGGATAGTCTCCGGTGAGGTGTGAGCGAGACGGAATAAAAACATAAGAAACGCAAGGTCGCCGGGCAGTGGGTCACTTCGTCTAGTCTGCGTCTAGCACGCACACGACTGCAAGTTTGTAAGGTTAGAAGAACTATCGAATAGTTTTCACACATACATTTCGGTTTGCTTTAAGTATAACATTATTGAAAATGTCCAATCAACAGTTTTGAAGATACAAAGAATATGTAATAATTATTATATTAAAACTTAAACTAGTCATATGTTCATTGAAGTGAAACGTCTGTATGTTTGTAACAATATATTCATAAAACTGTATTCTGACATGCACTCAAAAATACTAATGACAAACACTAATTAAGACTTGAAAGAGTAAATTATAAAAACCTAACTAATTACGACCTAAACGAATCAGGCATACTCACACCTAATGGTCAATCTGACTCTTCAACTGCAGTGAGTATTCATAAAACTCAAGATCAAGATCGCCAGACGAGTATCCTCCAGCCCCAATTAGCACCTAATTAAGCTGCATGCGATAAGGTCGTACGTCTCACAAATCATTGTATCACACTAACACACACAAAAAACTGACGTAGAATACGTTACCTGCAGTGATTTTGAAAACCCAGTAAATTGCTACTCACTGCTAGGCACAAGATATACCTAACGTTGGTGACAATCAGCTTTATCCGACGATCATCTTGTAAGAATTATTTTTATTAGATCTAAAACAAATTAAGAATGGGAAATAAGGACAGCCCCAAAGCCTAGATTAGTAATAAATGTAAAACCCTCGCATCTCTGTCCATAGTAAATAAGTTCTCTGATTATGGCAGAAGTCTAGCTCGCGGGCCGGGCCATCAAAGCGCCCGGCATAATAAAAAAAAAATCTACTCACCCATTCCAAGATTTCTGCCATTTTGTACTACTGTCGAGATGCTGCAAGATCTGTAAGATTGAAATAAAAGTGGCAATTAGTTTTGAACAGTGTCGAAAAATAAACGAAAACTTTAGCCGCTAACAGCATGTTAAGATTTGCTAATGTACCTTCAACTCTGGGTCTAATGTTTATAGGTAACACAAAGCATTTTGTGATCTGTAAAGATAGAAGCGATGCTGTGGGCAAATGATAGCATTGAATAAAAATGGCCGTGCACAAACGAAACCCTTAAATCAACCTTCTTCTCAAATGAACTTGAATGAATACTAGTTTTTCCCCCTTATAACCTCTTTAGACGAAAACTAAAAACGTATACTATATGCCTCACCACAAAACTTGCAATGTCACTGTCACAACTAAACTAACGTTCCACTAATCGCCATTCTTCATCTAATCCCATACAATTTTGTCAAATCATTTAACTTCGTAAAAGAAGAAGCTTACACTGTTAATCCGGTTACGAAATTGTTACCAGGGCAGACAGCTAGGCACACATTTGTTCCTAGCACACATTTGTTGTTTACAATGGCTGTGTAGAACACTTTTGAAACGAAAAACGCCATTGTAGGTTTTTTTTTTATACTCACCTTATTCAACTTTTCCGATTTTCTTTGCTATCGCTCCTTGCACTAGCTATACACTAGGCAAGGATGCACGCACACAGAGCCGGTAACCGGGACCGTGTGCATGTGTGCGTGTGTGGAGGAAAATAGTTGCTTTCCGCGTGCCGGCGGCGGCGGGACACAGCTCCGAGTAGGGTTCACACTTGACACCCATCCACTGTGAACATTGAAGGGTTCAATCACAACTGAGACCCTGAAGGGTTGAAAACTGTGATAATATATAATTATGTACTTTTGTAGACTTTAAAAGACTTACATACGACGAAAGAAAGAAAAATCTTATTAGACCAACTCTTATATTCAATTTTATAACTGTCTGATGCCTTGCTCATAAGTTAGTATCATGACATAGACAATTTTACGTGTCATGTTTTGCGTCAACTAAACAGCATCATAGTCAAAATTTTGAAAAAGGTAATCCCATGAGTGCCACATGTCCAGGGACTCGATTCTCGCATGAACGACATCATCCCTGATTCGACATATGTCAAAATAAAACGTCACAATGGTCGTATTTTTTTGTTGTAAGTCGAATTGGAGATGATGACAGACATGCGAGAATTGCCCCCAGTAGTATTCGTCTTACTGCCGAATATAGGACAAAATGACACAACAACCCTTTGCTAGGAGAAGAAAATAATAATGAGTTTAAATTTAAATTATTCTATGGCCTTGTCTTTATCTTGATCCAGTATAAATAGTACCCAAAATTGATCTTTCCTTCAAAGTAGATATTACATATTTGTTCTTCTTCTTCTTATCGAGTCAATGGTCTACAACTCATTTTGTAAAAAAAAATGCCATAACAATCGCGTTGGGGGTGGCCGCATACAGGTCCTCCCTCGTGCAGGTGATTGGGCACAGGGGACAAGACCGCAGACAAGACAAGACAACATATTTGTTGATTGACTTCCACGAAAGAACTACGCACAAACGAGCGCGTCAAGACGCCAACGTCTAATTTTTTGCCAAACCAAAACGGTATCTGTGTCAATATAGATGGAGATTGAATTTCTGTGGTAAACGTCAAAATTCACTCGCGCTGTCATTCACATTTCGTATGTATGAGCATTATCTATGAGTCAATACAGTTCGTTTTAGAATTTAGAAACAAAATGACAAATTGGTCGTATGTTTTGCTTTTGTTTCAACATATCTCTAATGTCTCGTTTGATGTCTAAATCTCGAAAATCGGGCCCAGGTTCCGACGGCAAATTATACGACATCAATTGAATAAAACAAAATATCATAGTATCAAGTCGCCGAAGACATAATAAAACATAATTGAGTCATAACTCAAGTGCAATGTGATCTTTCTAAACTATACAACGCCCGACAGCCCTATAAAATAAGGGTTACTGTGTGCAAAGCGTGTGTAAGCATGTTACAAGGAATTCAATCGTATTACGGACACCGTATTGTCTTTCTGGCGGAAAAGGGAACATATTCCTGTCAGGCTGGTGGTATGCCTGGTGGGTTCCGCTACACCCCGCTGTTATAGTCGGGGAATTTGTATATATAGTTCAGATTGTTGAGAACTCTTCTTGCGCGAGCTAGGATCTATAGTACTTTAAATAGCGGTTCGATTTCTTGTACGCGTAGTATTGCGTGTGTTTGTAGTCGCGCCATCTAGTGGCGGTTGGCGGAAGTTTTACTTGGATGGATGTATTACGAGATGATTTAGATATATCTAATTGTGTAAACCATGTTAACAAGCGACTTAAGTTAATTACAATGTAAATTATTAATTATTACAGTAAGCAGTGATAGCTTTGTTGCTAGAATGCCCGCCTTGAACGTAAGGAATGCAGGTTCAAACCCCGGGCCCGCACCTCTAAATGTAATTTTTAATAATGATTACCACCTGCTGAACGGTGAAGGCAAACATCGCGAGGAAACCTGCACGTCTATAGGAAGGCGTGTGACGTTCACCAATCCGCACTGGACAAGGGTGGTGAACTACGGCCCAAATGCTTCTTGTATTGAGGGGGAATGTGGGGGAAGTGTCAATGCACTGCAGTGCACTTCTGCCTACTCCTTTAGGAATAACAGGTGTGACTATGAAGTATAATGCGTAGACAATCATGATATTATTGGTTTTAATAATTCAATGAGGAAATACGGCCAACATCTTTGGCGTAGGTAAATGTTTATCATTTGAAAATGATTTTTTATTACAGTAAGCATTTCGACGCTTGAAAGGCTAACCTTACTAAGCGATAAAAAGTAATATATAAGAGGTATATATACCATTGAACGGCCAGATTTTTCTGCGTCGTTTGTTATATTTATCTAATTTTACGATTTTTCGCCGGTTAGTAAGGATTTCCTTTCAAGAATCGATATGTATAAATTGTACATTTTCATCAGAGAATTAAAAGTATTATTAAATCAATAATGCTAATAGAAGTCGTGGTAAGGTCATAGAATGATAATTCTGTTCAATGTCCCTCGCTCGTATAGTTAGCAAATGCTAATAAAATAGCTGCTGCTTCATTGAATGTGCATTAGTTATTGCCTATGCCGTGACTCAGCGCCCCCAGACCCGCCCCAACGTCCGTTCTAGCTGGCAGCTAATCACATGGCCTTCGCACCGAGCGTTGACTTATACCAACACGAATTTAGCATTATATCTAGCTAGCGCATTGAGAACTGCGTATAATCAAACGTCGTTTATTCGAAGAATGCAGTGACATTTTTTATGAAAGCAATCAAAGTAATCAGTTTATAGGGAACCAGTTCTCGCAAAATCGACATCGTTAATCTCTAATTCGACATAACGTGTCGAAACAAAACGTGAAATTGGTCGTTTTTATGTCGAATTAGAGATAATGTTAATCTTGCTAGAATTGCCCCCATTTCCGTTTTTCGTTTAAGAGATATCATCTCTAAAAAGTGCGACCAATTTGACGTTTTTTTTTCGACATATCTCAAATAGAGATTGATGTCTATTAGATGAAAAACCGGCCCCTGGACTCTCGTCAGTCGACTGTTTGTGTGAACTCTCTAACCACTAGACTCTATTAAGACTTATTATTCAGCCTGTGTCCGTTAAAAACACCTCAAAATATGTGTGTATTATAAAAGAAGGTTCTGGTTTCAGAATTAAGAACAATTCCTGACATTACAGTAGGTTTCAGACTTGTTTTCAGGCTCTGATGTGTGTAAATGAAACAGATTGCAATCGGTATGTGGGAAATACTTCATTTAACGGCTCATTTACTTCGCAACACCCGCCGCCCAAGTGGACTTTATAGTTATCATCGCCAAAAGAAAATTACGGAAGTTTAAAACGCACTGCAATCTCGCAATGGAATTAAACAAACAATGCAAATTAAAAACCGAATAAATAACAAAAAAAACATCCGCCATTTGTAATTTAAATCGTAATGACGTTCCATTTCGCGCGGGACAGAGAGCACGAAAATTAAACATGCCTTGCACAGTGTGCCAGTTAAAATTATTTTTTCACTTGCACGGGCCACTGTGTGCCCACCGCTGTGCATACAAGGAAAAAAAACAAAAAATACACTAATACACGCGAATCCATCATGCGAACAACAAAATGACCCACACACGCACACATCAATGACACACATTCAAACACTTCAACGCTGTACGAACGCACCAAGAATGCATTTATACACCCACACTAGTTAGCATACGCACACGTATGAAAAAATTCGGTGTTCCTATAATCAAAAATGTGCGAGTGTGTGCGTCACGTCATTCCCACGCACGAATAATGTGTTAACATGCTAGTTCAACAAACAAGTCCGCACCATTGGATTTTATACCTTATGATCTTTGAAACAAAGTCTGAAATTGATGGAATTATTTTAATGATTGGGTTGCATTAAGTTTGCATGTGTGCGCGAACGATTCGTTCGTTTTGTTCCTTTTTTAAATTTCACCGTTTAGTTCAATCTATTTATTGGTTGATGGGTATGTGTGAGTTGCAGTCGCGTACAGACATGTGGTCAGCGTCGATGTGTGCGTTCTTGAAAGTGCGTAGAAAAATGGTGGGCCATTATGTATCATTTTTAACTAGCGAATTATCTGGCATTGCTCATTCTTTATTAATATTTAATTTATGGCAGTGGTTTCAAGCATTAAACTTTAACAAACATCATCTTATCATATCTAACATATTAATGTACTTTAAGAGCTTTCTATGTGCCTAAACTTAATCAGCATTTATTATCTAGAATCTAGAATAGAGAAAACTATCATATTTCAATTCCCATAATTCACCCCTCCTCTATGACTCGCATAAACCAAAACCTTTAAATACCTATAAGTCACCTCACAACACGGCATCTCAAAAAAACTCTACAGTCTTTGAACATTGAAAAAAAAGCAGAAAAATGCGGGATTTTTTAATACAATTTTTAAGCCATCACGGCATTAGTAAGGAATATAACAATTTATATGTATAGAAATATACCTACAAATCTTCAGAAAACCTGCTCATCTTGGACCCGCAAAGCTACCTAGATATATTCAGTATTCCAATCTTAAAGTAGGTACCTACTGTACAAGTTTCGTCACGATGTTTTCCTTAATAGTACCTAATATTCACGATATACAGGTATACTGTGACAGGTATCTACGATTAATAAGATGGACCTATAAAGTTTAGGCAAGTAGACACGCTTTAAGCGATGTTTTAATTTACCGCTTTTAATATAATACATCATCACGCCTGTATTCCCCGGAGGGGTAGGCAGAGGTGCACTGTAGTGCGCCCACACTTCGCCGATGTATTTTGGCCCAATGTAATAGGGGGCGAGCCTATTGCCATTATACCGGGCACATTCCCCCTCTATACGACGGAGATTTGGGCCATAGTCTACCACGCTGGCCCAGTGCGGGTTGGTGAACTTCACACGCCTTTCTATAGACGTGCAGGTTTCCTCACGATATTTTTCCTTCACCGTTCAGCAAGTGCTTTAGCTATGTGACGTTATTCTAATCCCAATATGGCGGATCATCCAAGATGGCGGAATAGTCATTTTTTCTGCACTAGGTATCACAGTATGGGTATCAAATTAAAGGGCTTGCTGAGGAGAACACGAAAACTAAAGGCCAAGGGCACGAAATAAAAGCTTGATTTAAAAAGTTTTTTAACATACATTTTTTTAGTTAGGGTCGCTCACAAATGCTCGAATTCCGTTAGAAAATTTACGTTTATTAGTCCGATAGCGCACTCTACACTTTGCTATAATAATATTTAAGGTACTGTCTAGGTCACGTCACAGAGAGCGTAAAACACTTTTACACACTTAACACGTGTAAAAAACCGGCCAAGTACGAGTCAGACTCGCGCACGAAGGGTTCCGTACCATTATCTATAAAAACGGAAAAAAAATCACGTTTGTTGTATGGGAACCCCCTTAAATATTTATTTTAATCTGTTTTATTTTTTTTATTCTGTTTATAGCGGCAACAGAAATACATCATCTGTAAAAATTTCAGCTCTCTAGCTATCACGGTTCATGAGATACAGCCTGGTGACAGACGGACGGACGGACGGACAGCGAAGTCTCAGTAATAGGGTTCCCGTTTTACCCTTTGGGTACGGAACCCTAAAAATTAAACATTACCCTTAGTTTAATTAGTTATGTATTGTAAGCAGCATGCGGTTACTCCAGGAGCGTTACGATGTTATTAAAGTATTATTGTTTCAAAACTGTAAACTTCTGACATATTTTGTACTAAGTTAACTGTCAAAGTATTATTAAAAACATTTCTGCAAGACATGTGGTAAGGACGCAGATCAAGGACTGAAAACTAACCTCAAAGAAAAAAAAAACAATATTTTTTTATTCGTGTAGACCAAAAAGCACTTACAAATAGTCAGATTCTACCACCGGTTCGGAATGCTGCTTCCACTGAGAAGAGCCGGTAAGAAACACAATGCTTACTCTTTTCAAAATGATAACTGCGAGTAATACATTCTCAGGAGCAGCAATGCCTTATGAGCAGACAGCACCTTTGCCACAATACTAGAGTAGAATTATACTCACGGCAGTCTTATATTAAATACAAATATAGTCTTTACGCTTAGGAAGCTAGTACAGTAAGGTGCGTCTACTCCCATTTACAATGAAGGGATTATTCTAAACCACAGATGGTTATAGAAATAATTGCTTTGGTATGATGCCTTCAACGCACTATGGGAGAGTAGATGGTAAGTCATTAATCCATTGTTTCCGTATAAGGTAATACAGTTCCTTAAGGGGGTGATCGATTTACGAGTAAGACCGCCGCCAGCGCCGGTTCGCCAACGAACTCGCGAGCCAAAGGTTTAAACCGCCAATGGAGCACTTAAAAGTCTGCGGACTTAAAAACCGGCTGACTTGCTCGCTGGCTCTTTGTGCATGCTTGAAATTCATTCTAAGTCCGCGGTGCAAAAAACTGCCATGACTTCGCCTATGATGAGAGATGACTGTTCTGTACGCTAATGGATCACCAACGTGAGTCAACGAACCAACGATTTAGACCGTTAGCTCGCCGGCTCGCAAGTGGATCATCCCCTTTATGAGTTCCCTCTGAGAAATCTCAAAACTATTAAGTTCTGAGCTCACTGCGGCGTCGACCCTCGGGAGGATATTTTTTGCCATACCAAAACAAACGGTATTAACTCATGGAAAAGTTCATTCCTCAACTAAATGACAGTGACAGCGCGAACGAATTTTCACGCGTGGTGCCGTGACTTTTACCAAAGAAATTCAATCTTTATGAACATTGACACAGAGTTAGTTTTGGTCCTTCAAAAAATTGACACGCGAGTGTCGGCGTCGGATCAGTGCCGGACTAAGGCAACTAGATGCCCTAAGCAATCTTCCCCTGTGTGCCCCCCTATCCTTAAGTGATCTACAAAGAATTGATTGAAATAAAAATGTGAATACGTATCGTAGGTACAATATTGAAATTGTTAACTTTCGTGTGCTTGTTTTTTTTTCTCGGTCCTCGCTAGTGCCCCCCTGTCGGGATGCCCTAAGCAATTGCTTAAATATCATAAAGGCTAATCCAGGACTGCGTTGGATAGTTTCTACTTGCGTCCATCAATCGATAAATTACAACCAACGTTTTTAAATAAAACTCTTCTAACCTGAATGACATTAGGGTGACACCCTAATTCGGGGCTAGCGATGTCGCGCTGCCTCGATCCGGTCCGAGTCGGCTGCAACCGGTCTAGTCCCAAATTCGTTCCTTGCCTCGCCACAGGTGTACATTAGTGCTTAAGTGCACAGATAGGGGTGTATCTGTGTGTGTGAATATACATGTGTGCGTGTGCCGGGTGAAATGCAACTTGTTCTAAGGAGTAGTGGCGGCAGGGGTCGGCATGTGTTATCATTTTCGGTATAAATTTTCCGATTTTAAATTTTGTTATTTACTGAGTCGTCTCAAATGCGTAGTGGTAGTAAGAATAACAGTTTAAATCGTTCCAATATCAAGTAGTAGTAGTTGATTTCTTGACGAGTAGCACATTAGAAATCTTTTTGTAATTTGCTTTGGTTAAGACAGCAGTCAGTCTATTTTAAGATAGCTATAATAGAAGCTCGTGAACACCTGCTCTATTTAGGTACATAGAATAACAAAATACATTACTGATTTTAGTAACCTGATTACGATTTTGTAAAAAGCAGTGGTAGCCGAGTGGTTGAACGCACGCCTTGCAATAAAAGTGTGCAAGTTCAAAACCCCGGCTCGCACCTCTGGGTTTATGTGCGAATCTCATTTTCATCCGAGATTATCACTTGGTATGAAACGGTGAAGGAAAACATCGTGAGGAAACCTGCACGTCTGAGGGAACTTGACTAGTTCTCGATACATGTGTGAAGTTTGCCAACGCGCACTAGGCTATCGTGGTGGAGTATGGCCTGAATCCCCCTTGCATTGAGGGGAGGCCCGTGCCCAGCAGTGGGACGTGAAAAGGGCTGTAGTAAGTTAGATTTTGTAAAATGTGTCACACGGTTGTATTTGGTGCATTGAATGCATCCCAATCTGTAATGATAATGTTTAGTTCCATATTTTTGATAAGGTGTACAATTGGGTTTGGTGTGCATTTATTAACCTCTAAAATGACAGAACTTTCAATAAATATCCAAACAGTATTCCGTAAAAAGTATTCTACAACGCCACTTTAAATGTTTCTTTTGCTTTTTATATTTTTTTACGTAACACGAATGGACCCGATAAGGTGGACAAATCGTGTCAACACCTGGACGCCCGAAGGCGGTTCCCGGCATCGTGGCAAACCAAGGAGAAGATGGTGCCACGATTTAGTCACTTTTGCGGGAGAAACGTGACCACAGCCAGCCCAGGACAGGGACATGTAGAGACGAGAGGGGGAGGCCTTTGCCCAGCAGTAGGACATACAACAGGCTATTTAAAAAGAAAATGAAATTATTCTGAACAGTATTAGATACATCAATCAAATACACGTACAAGCGGTTGATTTCCGATCAAGTAAAACTCCGACGTAACGAATTCTAGGCTTGTGTTATTCGATAACAAGTATTTCGATCACACTCTCACATTGAATATAATTTATATTTAGAAATGTCTAATTAATTAATGAAAACCTAATGGCCGTTACAAACACTCTATTTTAATTTACCTCATTATCACAAGAGAATCTCACGCGTCCAATTATCATCACATAAATTTATCCAACCTTTTCATACAAAAAACTAAAATTTATTACAAAATAACTGTAAGTAATAACTAAAATAACACGAGAATCACATTACTAACGTATAATAAACCGTCTAAATGTTCACAACACCTGGCATAGAGTAATGTTACGTGGTAACAGGTCTCGACGCGGCCATTTTGGAAATGTTTTTTTTAGTGCTTTCGAATTTCGGCTGCCTAGGACAATGACCTCCGCGGACCCTGTAGGGCGGCTTGGTACCTAACTAGGGGTACAGCGCGTGTAGGCACCTACATTGTATGTCTCGTGCAGCTTTGGAGCGACTTGAGTTAGAGGATTTTAACTACCTACAGTAACAAAGTTTTATATCATTTTTTTAAAGGACATCTTATATTAATAATAATTAACTATTATAATGACCTATTGGCATGGATTTCTATATAATACGAGGGGGCTATGGGGTTTAAGTCACCATACTCGCCACACTTGACATTTTGTACGTATATATTATAAGAATTAATACAGGCGTGATGATGTATTAATTAATACATACTTTCTTTAAAACAAAATGTGTTCTTATAAAATAAATAATATTAATATTCCTTGAAATGTATAATGGTATTGAAATAAAACTATTTTACGGATTTTATCGCGTTTATCTACTATTTTATTTTCCCAACGTTTCGGCTGCTTTACAGCAACCATGGTCACGGGGGGACTGGTTGCTCTATTTAAATAGTAAATAAACGCGATAGAATCCGTAAAATAGTTTTATTTCAATGTATAGTATTCGCGTAAATATAAGAAAACATTAAGTATGATAATATTAAAAAATGGCAATAAGTTGCTCCCTATTGGGACTTACAAATACTTCGGTAAAGTGTAGGTGCACCACAATGGACATCTGCCTACCCTTTCAGGGAATACAGGCGTGGAGATTATAGAATAAATTACTTAATTACTACAGTACTAGTAGCTTAAATTTTGAGATTGTACTTAATAATGTTAAATGCTCTCATTCTAAGGCCAATAAACATTGTTCATTGGCATTTTGAAGCAATTATGTTAGGAGACAGTTTAATGACCTGGATTGATAAGTTATGTTTTATGTGACTCTACCGTGTATTATACTAACTAGGTAGAGTCATCCCGATTTTGATAATAAAGTAATTCAGGTACATAATATATATGATTTTTAGAATGTACTAAAATAACTGTCTCTACTGTAAGATTAAGGAATTATAGAGTTGTAGAGAACACGTTACGCCTGTAATTAGTAGCGGCTCTTTGGCGCTAAATTACTTAGAAACAGTAGCAATTACAATTAGATTTACTGTAGTTGTAAACTCTACTGTAGAGCGACTAAACATGTTTTACGATTTTAAGACTGTAGGCTGTTAAATATAATTACTGAGAATCCAAACTCTTCCCTTTCATGTACAGAGGTAATTACAAAGAATTTTTGTTTTTGAACTGTCGTTTCAAATGGTTTCTATATAAAGGGGTTTGACTCTAGAATCAGCTCTTTAAGATAGAGAGGTTTCGAATTGCGACAAATGTGGTTTTTTCCAGCCACAATATCTGAAATATAACTAGTGTAATGGCTTCAAAGTGACAATGTCTATTGTGGAAAATAGTCACATATTTGCTACCATTCACAAAATGCCTTAAAAATGTAATGTAATGTATTCCCCGAAGGGGTAGGCAGAGGTGCACTGCAGTGCGCCCACACTTCACCGATGTATTTTGGTCCCAATGGGGGTGAGCCTATTGCCATTATACCGAGCACACTCCTCCTCAATACGAGAGGATTATTGTTTTCTTATATTTACGCGAATACTATACATTGAAATTAAACTATTTTACGGATTTTATCGCGTTTATTTACTATTTTATTTTCCCGACGTTTCGGCTGCTTTACAGCAACCATGGTCACGGGCGGACTGAGGTGTTAGACGTCCTGATGTCATAGTTAATAACTGGGTACCCTCATATTTAGTTGTTGTTTGCGGTCCGATCCACGCAGAAAGTGCTTACGGTGTCCTGAGGTCTTGCAATGGTACACTTGGTTTTGGATTTAATCATATTAATTACTGGATCCCAAGTTGGTGGTAGCACCCAGCCATCTTCCCTATTGAAATTAGGATGTTTTTTAATTTCAATGGCCTCACGTATCATCCTTGGTCGGAGTCGGTGTTCTTTTGCGAGGATATGCGGTTTATCAAATCTGATATAATGGCGGGTGCGGTCCTGTACATGTTCACAGATTGCAGACTTCGTGGAGCGTCGGTGTTTCACGTCAGCTATATCCGCTACATTGCCTACGCGGGTTTTTATTGATCTTTTAGTTTGTCCTATGTAAGAGAGCCCACATTCACAATCAAATTTGTATACTCCTGCATCTTGTAGAGGAATGTGATACTTGACAGGTGGTAAAAACTGACTAATCTTCTTCGGTGGCTTGAAGTAAGTTTTGATTGAAGCCCGTTTCAAGATGTAGCCAATCTTGTCTGTGACACCTCTTATGTATGGTAGTACAGCAGGTAGACGCTCAACTGTGGCTGGTTTCACTCGGTCACTGTGATGGCGGCGTGGGACCCGAAGCTTGTTGTCATGCAATACTTGCTTGACGTGGTGGATCTCGGCAGCTAGGTGTTGCTCATCACAGATCCCAATCAAATTTACAATGGAGTTAGAGGCCAACAATACTCTAGCTTTCTTAGATGTTTTAGTTATCCGTAATCCTGATAACACCTTAGGCCACACCGTGTATAGGAAAAAGACCCATACCGATAGGTACTTAAACGGTGAATCTCACCACCATTCAACACAGTTAGCTACCGTGGGTAAATCTTTGTTTCAGAGAGCACAAGGGATCTGTGATGAGCAACACCTGGCTGCCGAGATCTACCACGTCAAGCAAGTATTGCATAACAACAAGCTTCGGGTCCCACATCACAGTGACCGAGTGAAACCAGCCACAGTTGAGCGTCTACCTGCTGTACTACCATACATAAGAGGTGTCACAGACAAGATTGGCTACATCTTGAAACGGGCTTCAATCAAAACTTACTTCAAGCCACCGAAGAAGATTAGTCAGTTTTTACCACCTGTCAAGTGTCACATTCCTCTACAAGATGCAGGGGTATACAAACTCGATTGTGAATGTGGGCTCTCTTACATAGGACAAACTAAAAGATCAATAAAAACCCGCGTAGGCAATGTAGCGGATATAGCTGACGTGAAACACCGACGCTCCACGAAGTCTGCAATCTGTGAACATGTACAGGACCGCACCCGCCATTATATCAGATTTGATAAACCGCATATCCTCGCAAAAGAACACCGACTCCGACCAAGGATGATACGTGAGGCCATTGAAATTAAAAAACATCCTAATTTCAATAGGGAAGATGGCTGGGTGCTACCACCAACTTGGGATCCAGTAATTAATATGATTAAATCCAAAACCAAGTGTACCATTGCAAGACCTCAGGACACCGTAAGCACTTTCTGCGTGGATCGGACCGCAAACAACAACTAAATATGAGGGTACCCAGTTATTAACTATGACATCAGGACGTCTAACACCTCAGTCCCCCCGTGACCATGGTTGCTGTAAAGCAGCCGAAACGTCGGGAAAATAAAATAGTAAATAAACGCGATAAAGTCCGTAAAATAGTTTAATTTCAACGAGAGGATTAATTAAGTCATAGTGTAATAATTGTATATCAAAATATAGTCTCTGATTAATGTCGATTCATAGATAAATACTACAAGAAGATTGTATTGTTTATGGCTAAAGTTCTACTTGTTTTTATGGTTTTTATAAAAATAATGCTAGAATCGTTCGTGCGTTTTATCGCGTACATGTTTTCACTAAGTTATTTTGTAGTTTTCCCCCTTGCATTGAGGGGAGGCCCGTGCCCAGCAGTGGGACGTTAAAAGGGCTGTAGTAATGGTTTTATGTTCATCCCGCGGAACCCTAACTCTTTTTCAAAAATAATAGTAGCCTAAGTTACGCCTTGGAACATCAGCTATCTGCCAGTGAAAGTCCTGTCGAAATCTGTTCAGCCGTTTGGAAGTTTACCCGGAACAAACAGACGGACAGACAAAAATTTTAAAAATTGCATTTTCGTTATATATATCGTGTATACTTTCATATGCATTTGTTAAAATAATGTTATTACGATATTACAAACAGAGACTCCAATTTTATTTATTTGTTTAGATAGCAACTCTACAACGTAAGTGTAATGAGACTTGGGGCCCTGTTTTCAGTATACTAGAAGATACCTTAATGTATTGCCTAAATATTAAGCAATTGCTGATTGCAGTGTAGTATTATTTAGGCATCTCCTATAAGTAGTGAAAACGATCCAGTTTCGACGAGTTTCTTGCCCATTCTTCTCCATAGGAAATGCATTCCGAATGGGTGGTAGAGATACTATTATTGTTATTAATTGACGATTCATAAGTGCCTGTATTGCTTTACATGAAAAAAAAAAAACTGATTCTGATCAAGAGCCTAGCTGCTAGTCTCATGATCAGAATGAGGTAGTTGATTGCTAGCCGGATGTAGCTACACCGGATACGTAAAAAAAGTATGCCAAGCCTATCTCTCAAGCTACCTTAGGTACGAACCCTTTCCGCCCACACAAAATACATACATTTTATATATAAGAATCGAATTAGCGACCTCTGGCCACTTTCGAGTATTTGTTCAGGCGACCGCGGACCCTCCCAGGGCGAGGGGGGTGAGGATGGCTGGGGGGGGGGTCCATCGAAAAAACCCTTCAGAGTTGGCACCCCTTCTCACCCCTTCTCATTTCGATTTTAGTTGTTTCTAATTTTTTGCGTCTGAAAAATCTGAGGGTACAGTTTTTAACATCTGGATATTTAAACTGGCTCTAGCTCTTTCAATTGGAAAAGATCTCACTTGCAATCATTATTATCGTCAAACTATTGTACAATGATCATATTTTGAATGAATTATCATATTTTTTTCTGGTATATACCTACCTATAATCAATACTATGGATTGTAGATATAAGAAGAACAATCTAAATGGGACAAAAATTGAAAAAGTGTCCAGCTGTGTGCCATAAATAACAGTTCAAAAACCTTCCACAATGGCGCTGGTGTAGTCAAAGGGTACGGTATGAACTGAAGTATGCAGAGTAAAAAAAATAATATCATTGTCAAAATTGACAAAATAATGTGGCGCCACCCTTATTTAATGCATTTCGACGGACACTTTTTCAATACACAGATTGTTCTCCTTAATTTTTGTACTCCATACTCAATACACATGGAGTACATAGATAAAACATTTTTTATGATACCTGTCAAAAATATTTCTACAGTAGGATAACTATGTAACTATCTATTATGGCAACGGCTTGGTTTACTGGTTTGATCGTAAGGCCACTCGGCTTACTGGACCGAAGGGTTGGGGGTTCGATTCCCGCCATGGCCTGGGTGCAACTGGAATCACCCCCAGTTCATTGGTATCCATCGTACAAGCGTTGCTTAGTCCTAGATCATACGACGATAAGTGTTGCCTGGAGACTTTTTTAAAAGTACTTTCAAACGTTATAAACTAAAGGCAGGCCCCGTACATCTCATTTCCGTTAACTTATAATTCAGTTAGAAAAGCTCGTATATAAAGAATCCGGGAACAAAAAAAGTTTATTGGCGTTTGTAACGACGCCTCGGGGCGACATCGATCCTCTACACGTTGTACCGCGTATTAACATACAGAGCAAGCCATAAACGGCAGCGATTTAACGCAGAGGCGTCAGCGAGAGCGGATACCAATATGGAGCATGTTCCGTACATAAACTATGAAAGCAACCGAATATTAGTTTATCGAACTGATACACTGGAGTGAGGGTCAAACTTAACTTTGTTGTTGGAAAACTGCTCCCCATACATCTAGTTAGGTTGCAACTGCGAATAAGTTAATACATACATACATACATCATCACGCCTGTATTCCCCGAAGGGGTAGGCAGAGGTGCACTGTAGTGCGCCCACACTTCGCCGATGTATTTTGGTCCCAATGTAATAGAGGGCGAGCTTATTGCCATTATACCGGGCACATTCCCCCTCAATACGAGGTAGATTTGGGCCATAGTCCACCACGATGGCCCAGTGCCGGTTGGTGAACTTCACACGCTATAGAAAGCTATAGACGTGCAGGTTTCCTCACGATGTTTACCTTCACCGTTCAGCAAGTGGTAATCATTGTTGAAAATGACTTTCGCACATGAAAATTATCTCAGAGGTACGGGCCTGGGATTTGAACTTGCACCCTTTACGTTCAAGGTGGGCATTCTTGCCCGCGAGGCTACCATTGCTAATAAGTTAATAAACGCAAAAAAACATATAAGTATTGTAACTATAAATTTACTGTTTTTACTTGTGCTTTAAAACATTGCTTCTAGCCATATTTTAGCGAATATTTTAAATATGCAACATAAACAGCCGTATTTTTCAATTGCGTTAATTTAGAAGTTGGTTTTTTACAGATCCATGGTATTACAAACTTGAGACCCTACTTCAACGCGTTCCTGAGAAAAATGGTCTTGACAGACAGACGGACACCGAAGTGATCTTATAAGGGTTTTTTTTTGTACGATACGGAACCCTAAAAAGGAGTATATTTTAAATATCTACTTTGTACTTCGCCTTCAGCTTGTCCCCCATCCCCCCGCCTAAGTTATCCAACCAACCCCTATCTAAAATCGTTTGGAAAATAAAACGCGCGTAGAGATCTCCTGTAGGAATTAGCGGGGGCAAAGCCGAACCCACAACTAATAAATTGCGAAATAATAAAGGTCCTGGACCTTTTTCCAAGCGTTTGTAGGGTCACCATACATTGGGACCAATCCCAAGGCACTGGTAATTAAAATCCTATAAAATAAATTATTTATTTATTTATAGTTAATGAAAACGACAGAACCAATTACATTAATTAACATAGAATCAGCAATCAAACAATAACAGACCAATAAAAAAAAAATATAATTGAATTGAGGACACTCGTGCATACATCTTCTCGCAATACTCCAAACATAGTCGTCTAATTAAGTTCCATCCATCCGCAAAGACATCACATTCAGGATAGGCCATCAGGAGGGTATTGAGCACATTCAGGATACGACAGACTGGGGACTCGGCTCTGGCAGGGAGGTTGCGCGAAAAGTTTGTGCCGGCGGTTTTGCCGGTGCCCCAGGTATCATCTGTTGTCACGGTAGCTGTTACACTAGGTTTTAAAAACCTTGTGATTATCTTTCTGCCTCTGTGGGCGCCGAAATTGTGCTTTTAATTCGGTACGCACCAACAATAATACTCCCACTTGACCTAAACAACCTGGCTGCGCACAGTTTGAAATTACATGAAAACTGGCCTTGCAGCCAACGTGTTTAAGCAACGATTCCTTTTGTAAAACATCGCATCGCATATCATTACTTATGAATAAACAAAAGAAATCAAAATCTTTGTTTTTATGGGTATAGGCCAAAGGCACTTTCAAATAGTCCGATTTTACCACCGGTTCGGAATGCTGCTTCCATTGAGAAGAGCCGGTAAGAAATGGTCTGGAACTGCGATCGCCCCCGTCCAGGGCCCCAAATCATTCATTTATTTCATTAAGGCATGAAAACAACATCTTTTACCAATGTTATCTAAAATATGATGATACTGAACAAATTCTACACTGGTCATATTTAAAGTACCATGGTAGCCTCGTGGGCAAGAATGCCCGCCTTGACCGTAAGGGGTGCAAGTTCAAATCCCGGGCCCGCACCTCTGAGATAATTTTCATGGAGGAAAACATCGTGAGGAAACCTGCACGTCTATAGAAAGGCGTGTGAAGTTCACCAAACCGCACTGGACCAGCGTGGTGGACTATGGCCCAAATCTCCCTCGTTTTGAGGGAGAAAGTTCCCGGTTTAATGGCAATAGGCTCGCCCCCTATTACATTGGGCCCAAAATACATCGGCGAAGGGCGCACTGTAATGCACCTCTGCCTAACACTTTGGGGAATACAGGCGTGATGATGATGTGTGATAAAGATGTCGTTTTTATGTCATTAAAAATCAAGTCATAGTAACTCCACATTTTAAGGGACTTAAACCCCAGGTGGCTGATGCAATAACAAATTCGAAAGCCACTAAATTTAAGGACACATTATTTGACACGTATTTGAACCATGCAAGTGGGATTTGTCAAGACAATGCTGACAGTATCAGAGGCATGGTTACCCTGTCCGGTTTTATCATGTAGGAATGTAATCATGTTATAATGTTGCCTTGTTTTCTATGTGGCTATTTCTCTTATATAATGTACTAATGGATTATTCGAGTAACTTCACCATTTTTAATTATTACATTTTACGGAGTACCAAAATGTCTTTGGCATCTGTTCTCGCTGCATTAAAGATATCGCAGTTAACCTTAAATTTAGCAACATTAATCCTTACAGTAGACTTTTTCAAATAACAGTTAATTCTTGAAAATTGATTTAACTTTCTACACTTAAATCGATAAGATGATTAGCAAAGAGGAAGACCGCGTAATAATGAAATCTGTAAAAGGCCACACCACGACCTACGATAGTAGTATTATTTTAATATTACGTAAATTTTTTGTTAGTTTTTGTACTGAATAATATAATGTGTAAAATAAACAATATAATATTTAAACTATGTTAGACAAGAGGTGTTGGCAAAACGACAGACTCAATTCCGTATGGTTGTTTATTATCTAGACCAGAACCAGGTAAGGTAACTTACTGTTTGTCTGTCCGTCTGCATATAGTTACATCCGACTTTATATGAGGCCGTGTTGAGCAGCTATTACATATTTTAAACGTAGAATGGATCTGTTTAAGTATGAAAACCGCAAAGTTTTCACGAAAATTCCATGAAATTAGAAGAAAATCCCCTTACAGTGTACCACGCAATCATAAATTCAAAGAGAATTAATTAGGAATCTTTATTTCTCAGTACCCCAACCCCTAAAATTGGCCAACGTAGTAACAGAACATACGATTCTTGGAAAATAATCTTAACGGAAATTGCCGAAACTTTTTTAGGTACAATTTGCAAAGAGTCCCAATAGTCCTTTGATTTTGGAATTCGCGAGGCTTCGTTCACACAGCCGAACACTGCACGTGTTTTCCATGAATTTTGACGTTATTCCAATCCCGTTTTCTTGTAGAATGTCGGAAGTGAGGCCTTACAAACACCTCTTAGAAAATAATGTTTTTTTTATGCTTTGATATAAACTGTAATTTTCTGACAGATTATGTACTACAAAAATTTACAAAAAAAACCTAGAAACATAATAATGCCTTAAGCTTTGTTTGTATGATTTCTGTAACTGTTAAGTTAAATAACTAAGGTATAATTTTGGTCGAACGTACCATATAGTGTCTTAATTTTATTACTTCTACAACTAAATCTAGGGCCGTCGGTATATAAATAATAAAGGTACTTTCAGGATATTATTAACGTACAATAAAACAAAAAGTATAAACCATTGTAACCCGGTCCGGGTAACGTACACTAACGATTCGTTCGCGCCCGTTTTAATGCGTGCCTTTGGACATATTTAAAACACAAACTTTTCCGTAGCCGAGCCCTCCCTGCCGACCCCCCCTTCCCCCCTCGTGCCCACATTTCGGTAGTTAGCGAACGAACCGAGAGAGCGGATCCCAGCAGAGTGGGGTAAAAAATACCCTAGTTTTAGCTAATCTGCATTACCCCCGAGGAACATTTTTAAACTCAGCCGGGTGCGGGGTGGTTTTAGGCATTTTAACACTGAACAAAAATGTTGGGGGTAGGGGGGTGCGTGTGTGGACTTATGTGCGAATCTATTTATGTGCCTCCCTGCACCCCCTCGCGTTAATATCGGTCGTCATGGCAACGGGCCGATTACTGCATCACATCTACTCGATTTTTCGCTGCTTTTTCCGTTGTAATCAAATGAGGTGCGACTCGTGTGTGTGCCCCCCCCCTCGCCGTGGGGGCGGCCCCGGGTGGGGTTGACACGCGTGTACTCAATTATCCGCAGTGAATCAATAGCGGCGAGATGAGGGTAGTTGTGATGTTTGCGACGAGCGTAATGCTTTTTATCTGTTTAATTTTTTTTGCGCGCGCATTTTTTCCGCCTTTCGCGTTAGATGTTGCCGTATTGTTATTCTGTTTGACCTATTTTCGAGGCGCGGTGAGGGCCCGGATATTTATGTTTTCTATTGAATCGGTTCGGGGAATTTGATAATTTTATTGATTGGGGGTGGGAGGAGAAAAAAATATTAATTTGTTAACCAAAGCTAATAAGAGAAACCTAATAAAGACATCATTTGAATTAAGAATGATTATTTTTCGGAATTGGTTTGTATGGGTGGTGGATAGATCATTTTAAGTAAATGTAAATGTTAGAAGGTCCTACTTACCAGTCTTGAAGTTCGTCAAGAAAGTTACGCCTATGCCACTATTTCACATTATTACACTTCTAAAACTGTTCACTACCTACGTTTCACGTAACTTCTTTTGCTTCTCCTTTTTTCTTTTTATATGAGAAATTACTGAACTACCCGCAATTGGCAAGTATTATGTTAGTGTCCAGTAAATGACAGCAATAACAAAATTTAAAAAATACAGAGTAAAAATAAAAATAAGCGAATAAGTTCAAAAAATGGCGGACTTAACAAGTACTATGCGATCCAAACAAGAATAGGAATGTCAATAAGGTCTATCTGTCAAATGTCTGTAAAAGTATGGTTTGCAAAAAACTTATTTGCATATCAATAATAATAGTACCTACATCAAATATAAATAAAAAGTTTAAATTAGTAGTAAATTGTCTCAATAGAATATTCAATTATTTAAAGTCTTAATTAGTTTTTTGACGTCACAATATGGTGCAAAGTCGATCCTATTCTCATTTGAATCGCATAGTAGGTATGGATTTAATAACAGAAAAAATAATTTCGTCTATCAGTGTACGTGATGAGCGCATTGGTGTCGATTCTGTTGTAGACATACTACGACTAAACTATATTTGATAGCACTAAAATATTGCTGTCTTGCTTATACATTACAGTCATGAGAAGGACGGCAATATACTTAATATAGCGTAGTTTAGTATGCCAACAAAATTACGCCAATTAATACCATCACTATATACCTACGTGGTCTTTGTTCTACTAGTTCTTCAGAATATAAATAATATACGATTAGTACATATTTCATTCAGTTCAATAACCTACGCTCATTTTTATTAATAAACAAATGGGACAATAAATTCCCATATAATTGGATTACGTGAACGGTGAAGGAAAACATCGTGAGGAAACCTGGACGTCTATGGAAAGGCCTGTAAAGTTCACTAACCCACACTGGGCCAGCGTGGTGGACTATGGCCCAAAATCTCCCTCGTATTGAGGGAGAACGGGCCCGGTATAATGGCAATAGGCTCGCCACCTATTACATTGGAACCAATACATCGGCGAAGAGTGGGCGCACTGCAGTGCACCTTTACCTACCCCTTCGGAGAATACAGGCGTGATGATGTATTATTGTTTATATTACGTATTTTTATCAATTAAGTAGTTTTATATCATGATATACTTTTTTATCAACTAGGTATATGAGTTGGGAGCGATATACCTACTAACTAAAGCAAGGATAAAATCTGGTAAATAAGACTCATTTACTTATATGTTTTGTTAGAACATGATAATATATTAATGTTATATTCTATAAAATGTTACCATCTTGTATATATTGTTGGAACTATATCACAAGCTACCTTGCTCTAGGAACACACTATCACGCCATATGGTTACCGACAAGAAAATGTACATTTCCTTCTTCAAGTAACTTAACTACCACCCGCTAGATGGCAATAGCTACTATTTTCAACCGTCACGGGATTTAAACGAATATTAATTGTGAATAATAGACATCTAACGCCATCTCTGAACATGTTTCCGAACTACCTTCAGTTAAAACTTTCGGTTATTTTATTCCTAAGTACTTATTTTGTATGCTACTAATTAAAGGCTTACCATTTATCTATACCATAGAATATTTTGAAATTTAATGGGAGGTCCTAGTTATATCATAGATTTTTCATAAACACGGTAGGTACAAGATCAAAATTAACCTTCCTTAATTATTTCTAGAAACTCCTACTAGCTAATATTGTTTTCTTATATTTACATTGAAATAAAACTATTTTACGGATTTTATCGCGTTGGTTTACTATAAACACGATAAAATCCGTAAAATAGTTTTATTTCAATCCTACTAGCTAACTTTTTTTGTTGAAATAGAACATTATTTTCCTCAAAGAAACCACTTATTTTGCCTGTAACCTCATTTTAAATGATCCACCGTGGTTGGTATAATAAGGTTGGTATAATAAAACACCGATTCGCAAATCACTTTAAATTTATTTGTTATAAAAGTAACTTTAAACAGAATATTATTTATCAATGCGAACTGACAGCTCCATTTACATACAATAATTATGTAGAAACTATTTATTTTAAAACTCTGCTACAATTAGATTGTTACACGAGCATTGCACAAATGGATTACAAGACAAATGTAGACTCAGTATTCAAAGTGAGAGCGACTTTAGCGGACCATCGACTAACGTTCTTAAACAAAACCGGCCAAGTGCGAGTCGGACTCGCGCACGAAGGGTTCCGTACCATTATCTACAAAAATGAGCAAAATAATCACGTTTGTTGTATGGGAGCCCCCTTAAATATTTATTTTATCCTGTTTTTTGGCATTTGTTGTTATAGCGGCAACAGAAATACATCATCTGTGAAAATTTCAACCCTCTAACTATCACGGTTTATGAGATACAGCCTGGTGACAGACGGACGGACGGACGGACAGCGAAGTCTTAGTAATAAGGTTCACGTTTTACCCTTTGGGTACGGAACCCTAAAAAAACAACTGTCGTAGCTTTTAAGCCCCCCGCACACTGGGGCGTTAAATATCGCGCGTTAAAATTTTGCCATACCAAAACAAACTGTATTTGACATAGAAAAAGTTCATTCTTCAACTAAATGACACTGACAGCGCGAACGAATTTACACGCGTGGGGCGTGGCTTGTACCACAGAAATTCAATCTTTATGCATATTAGCACAGAGTCAGTTTTGGTATTGGCAAAAAAGGCCTGACGGCCCAGTGCTTTCATGTAATTACATACTATGCGATTCAAATGAGAATAGGATCGACTTTGCGCCATATTGTGACGCCATAGCTGTCAATTCTAACTAGTTAGGTAGGGTGAGCAAAACAAGATATTTTTAAATAAAATTTATTTGCAAAGGTTGAGTGAAAAATGCACTCAGACGCACGACGAAGCACACTAACAACGACAAAATGGCGACTGGCGTCCTTATTTTCTTTTCTTTAATAATTTAGGCAAGGCTTCTGGGCCTTTGCGCCAAAATTTTTACATAATAATTAAATATTATATTAAGACAATTTACTACTAGTTTAACCTTTTTATTTTACTATTATTATTGATATGCGAATATGTTTTTTTCAAACCATACTTTTCAAGTGACTTTTGACAGATAGAGTTATAGGTTATTGACATTCCTATTCTTATCTGTATCGCATAGTATCAGCTACGATGCGTATGAATGGGTACTGTTTTGTCACCATTTCAAAACCAACTAGCGTTGACTTATATCTGCATTCCAGCTAGAAATAATGTAAGTGGATAGCCCGCTAATGTTTTATACTCTGTTATGTTCACTGACGTGCATAATGTATAGTAACTATAGCCTATAATATATAAATTAATGCAACTCTTACGAAACAATAAATATCTGCTTGGCACGTTATTTTCGTTTGTCGCACGGACGGCACTAGCTCCAAAAGTAAATATATTATTCATTATAAAGCCATATGTCGACTAGAGTGTAACAGTATTTCTCTTGGAACGGAATATCTCGTAAACTGCAATTTTCTTCGCAAATTCACAGCAGAATTGTTTGTTATTTCTTAATTTAAAAAGTGCTTATAGCACTTACAGTTTGATTCCAGTAGTTCTGTACTTATTAACGTAAAATAACAAAAGTGAACTTATTCATTAATTATCACAAGAAAATAAAAATAAATCATTCCGATACGTAGAAATGATCTTTAAGTCAAAAAAAAACAGTAAATATTAAACATGATAAATGTTTTAGTAGCAAATAAATACATAGTTCAATATACTAGAAATACTGAAAAACGGATATGTATATCTCATACGAGCTATTGCTACATTGTACAGACATGTTGAGAGTCCAAGAAATCGTATAAATGACGTTTTAGTTTCCAAAACCACGATTTATAAATTGTAACTAGGTACCTTCCTTTTGACTTACATATTGAAGTGATTGCTAGAAAACATTGTAACCGTAACTGTCTTACGAGGCGGCCACAGCTCAGAGCGACGCGCGAGGCGTCATCGGTGGACGGTATTCGGCAGTTTATTTACTTGTTTCAAGTATTTACCATTTAATAGCTAAAAGACCACCGCTGACGCCGCCGCGGTCGCAACTAGCCGAGCTGTGGCATGCCACCGCAAATCGCGCCGCCCGCCGCGCCTCCCGTCGCGACGCAAATCGCGCTGCTCTAGCTGTGGCGGGGCCCTTACAAAAATCAAAAACTCCGCCATAAGTTGTTACACTCTAATCGTCAATAACCTTTCAAAACATGTCTCCATAAATTCTATTCCTACCATTAAATCTTCAAATAACTGAGCAATAATAACATAATCATTAAACACTTACAAACATTATAACTGTTAAATTATAGTTTATAACACATAGATGGTGTTTTCCATTTCTTACCTTTATTAAAGAAATTTTAACAATAATTATCTTACGGTATATAGCGAGATTCGGTGTCACCGCGATGAGAAATTGTTCACAGAATTTCACACATAGATATAGTGAAACACATTGCACAGTTAACACGCGTGCTAAGACTAAACCTGTGTGACGAATTTTGTCGCACCGAGTCGCTCCCTCTCTTTCTTATTTCATAGGTTAGATAAAAAAAAAATATCTCTTCCATGGCATAAGTTCCGTCACAGTGCGCATGCTACCCGTGCTGTTTCGGTATTTTTTCGCCGATATCGATATTTAAAAAATGATATTTACCGAACTATTAGGTACGCTCGCGCTTCTAACTCAAAATCAATCAGATTGGTTCAGAAATGTAAATAATTAAATAAAATGTCAATAGCAAACATAATATGCTCATCGTAGCGTCCAGAACAGCTCGTACTAGGCTACCATACAAGTAAACCGAGGGCGAATTCAGTTACTCTCAGAACAGAGCTAATTCCAAAAGACCACTTCTGAAATTCACGCCATTTTCTCGACAAATCTGACAGTTAAAAGAGACAAAACTTATGTCTACACGGTCATGCTAAGGGGACTGGACTACGTCACCGCCGATATTTTTAAAAACAGCAAAATAGGTTACAAGAATAAATAAATAAATATTTGGCTTTGTTCCATACGAAACATTTTACGCAGCTTTTTTCATATTGGCAATTTTTTGTTGCATCCACCTACTTCCAGAATTAGTCACAGCATGATTTACATAACGAACGTACAAGGTTTCGAACAGTGTTGGTAAAACCATTTTTGTTACAAAATTCAACATGACAAAGTGTATTGAACTAAAACTATTTTACGGATTTTATCGCGTATATTTACTATTTTATTTTCCCGACGTTTCGGCTGCTTTACAGCAACCATGGTCAAGGGGGGACTGAGGTCTTAGACGTCCTGATGTCATAGTTAAATAACTATTACATCAGGACGTCTAACTATGTATAGTATTCGCGTAAATATGAGAAAACAATATGACAAAGTGTACCCATGCATCGACTGAAGAATATAAAATATGTTGGAACAATATTTTACGTAGACATTAGCTTCTAACGAGCATAAAGCCTCCTACACACTGGAGCGACGACACTTGCATGTCAAATTCTTATATACCATAACAAACTGTATTGAACAAGTTCATTCATCAACTAAATGGCACTGACGGCGCGAGCGAATTTTAACATGTGAGCGCGTGCACAGCAATTCAGTCTTTATGCATATTGATACAGGGTTCGTTTTGGTATTGGCAAACATTTTGACGCGGGTTGACGCCCAGTGTGTGGGGTCCTTAAAACGATTGTCAAAGTCATGGTAGAGCTACTTAAAAAGGTCAGTAAACATTAAAAAAAAATTTGAGTGATTGAAATACGTTTGCAATAGAATAACGTAATCACTCTGCTGGCATTAGTGACAACGCGGTTTAGAAAGGTACTTACATTTATTAAAAAGAGATACTAATTTATCTATATAAAATGGAATTCTGTGAACAGTTTATCTTATATTATCGCTTAAACTACGACATAATAACTAATTTGGCCACAACGACACTATACAACATAAATGTACCTACATCACTGTTGTTCCAATACGTATATTGGACCTTAGGGTCAACCTCGGACCTTAGATACCGGAATATGCGAACCAGAAAACTGAACAATCTTTTTTAAATGTATACCAATGTTATCAGAAAGTAGATACCTATCCCCTTACCCCCCTTACGAATACTAAAGTTCTTTGGCCACATCTCCAGAAACGAAAACTCGATGGAGAGACTTGTAGTTCAAGGTCAGGTAGCGGGAAAGAGAGCACGATCTCCCACACGCTGGATAGACTTAATTAAGACGGAAACTCAATATACCATAGCGCAGTGTTCTCGCAATGCTACCAACCGCCAGAAGTTAAGAAGCATCGCCAGAGCGGTAACTCTCGCCAAAGAGGACGACGACACGGAAGATCCACCATGCACACCATCTCAACAACCACGACCACTCTGACAAGAGTGCCCGACTGAGAAGAGATCCCCTTACCACCTTGCAGTCATATTTTTAAAAAAAAAATGTCAGTTACAACAATACATACATCAATACACTCAGATTCATTCACCTATTCTGCTACTACACTTTCCGTAACTTGTCTTTACCGGGCAGCTGGCTTTATTACGTGAAAAAATATTACCAGACCACACATACTCATCGTATTAACCCAAACTCAGCAAAGCTTGTACTAAGTGCGACATCAATGACACCCAGACCAGTGGTGTCAGCACGCATGTCAAGACCTCTGTCACGAATTGGCTCGGTCGCTCTCTGTCTAATTTCATACGAGTGAAAGAGACAACATCAAGATATTTCGTGACATAGTCTAATCTTGGCGCTTATGCTACAAGTGCTGGGCAAACTCCGTACAGGCCATTTCAGAAATATGACACAATCGGGAATCGAACCACAACCACCTAGTTCAGTGAGGCGAACGGCCTATACTCAAACCACTAAACCATCCGTCGAAAAAAAGTAACCCTAAGTTTAATTTTTAATATTTTACTAGCAGGCTATTAATTCTAAGGCGGTACGAAGTTCGCCGGAACTTCGTACCGCCTTAGAATTAATAAATATTAATAGGTGACATACGAAAGCAGCGCCACCTACCGGGTCCAATTTTGAATGTAAACCATCCAGGGCGCCACCCAAACGCATACAAAAAGAAACATTTAAATCGGTCCAGCCGTTTAGGAGAAGTTTAGTGATATACACACGTACAGTAGAATTAGATATAAAAAGATTTTTGAAGGTTTTTTTCTTACTTTACTGATCCACACATTCCGACATTATAAAAGCCTAATTACAAAAGATACACCTACTGAGCGACACAATGATAATCTTCATCCTATGAAGAACTAGGTTCTGGGTCGAGTGGAAAACAAAACGCGATTAATTGGATAAGCGGTCGCTAGACAAATCCTACTGCACTAAATACGACAGTAGGTAGCATAACTTTGGAAAGGAGTAACCATGGAGTTTCTTTTCTATTCTTCTCCTTAGGAAATGCATTCTGAATGGGTGCTAGATATACAATTCTTTTTGACGATTCATAGTAATGTTTTGTAACCTGTATTAGTAATAAAAACATTCTGATTCTGCGGTAATAACAACGTACGCGGAACAGTTGTTTACGCAAAGTCCGAATGCTACGTACTTAAATAGAGAGTCAGTACGAGTACTCATGAGTGACGCAGGACACGCGGGTAATCTAGGCAAAGTTATAATTATCATTCGCTGCAATGACGCAATTTCATGAAACACATCTTTGAACGTGGACACAGTTTTTAAACGACTTTAAAAAGGAAGAGGGTTTCACTTTATCTTCAAAACATAGTATTTTAATCATATTCTTGACATTATGTTTAACACTTTTAGGCCCCGCGGCGCGGTAGTTTGCAAGCGCGTATTCTAGTGAATTTTTTTTGCTCACATCAGAACGGACTATATTAACTCAAATGAAAGCTCATTCTTCAACCACAACCAATGATGCGAATGAATTTTGACACATGATCGCGTGGCTTTTACCACAGGAATACAATTTTGATGTATATTGACACAAAGTCCGGTTTTGGTATTGGAAAAAAATTACGCGCGCATCTTGTGTAAGGCCTAGAGATTTATGCTGTTTATGTTTTCCACCAAACCCTTTAAAATAAAAACACTGTTAAGAATAACACCAGGGCGACTTCAAGCTCAATTTTCTCGTAGTGATGTACACTACGAGAAAATTTAGATTTTACAAAATTACAACTAGTTTGTTGTGCTGCCAGTGTGAGAAATACTCATACCCACCAATTTATAAAAAAATATGTTGTAGACAATAATTAACTTTAATGAGTTTCGTAGAGAGCGTAAGTTCCAATTTTTTTATAATAAACGTCAGAGCTGTGGATTTCTTGATTGAAAACAGCTGCAAAACATCAGTTCAATTAAATAATCTAATTCTAATCTAATTCCAAAATCTATGAGGTTTCTCCCAAACTGACACCACAATAAATGCGCCATCAAAAACCAGCCCCAACTATATACAGATGCACGAATGGAGCGATGAATTAACTCGTGCCGTCCGACTTGCTCGACTCACTCTCCTCAGTGATGGTGATCATAGGGGGCGAGTCGTACCCCTCCACCGTTGACGTGTCGTTCAGAAGCTTCTCAAACTTCGGAGACCCTGACGGCAGAATTACATCCTTTACAGACTCGTACACCTCAGGCCTAATTATCGGCAAAGAACCTCTTTTACCTCTCCCCTCCTTCGGAATTTCCTCCTTAATAGTCTCCAGCGCTGTAATCTTTTCTTCATCCTCTAACCGAACTGGTAGACTGTCAGCTCGATTCAGTGACTTTGAAGCTTCAATTTCTGTAGCAGCAACAGCGACCCCATTCTCAATTTTCTTTTGATCGTGAAGATGCTGCAGACTGTACTCTCTTGCCTGAACATCGGAGAGTAAAGGGCCGTCTGTGGAGCCTTCAATACAATACCCAGGACCTTGCAAAGCATCGCTTCCTATAATAGAGTCCTGCTTAAATATAGCAGCTGTAACGATTGGCTTATCAGGGTCCGACGGAGTCTTACTGATCAAAGGTTCCTGGGAATTATCATAAACTATACCTTCTGGGATATCCTCTTTAGTTATCTCGTATCCTGTGTAGACTGGATAGCCGAATGGACCTTGTTCATAACCCATTTGACTGCTGTATGAGTAGCTAACGTTATGAGATCCAATTGAAGACATGCTAAGGTCGGAGATGGATAAACCTGTGCTGGATAAAGCTAATGCTTTGTCCCTTTCAAACTTTTCGCTGCTTCTTTCGCTGTCTTCTTCTACCTTCTTCTCTAGTTCCTCAGGAATGCGATGTATGAGCGCTTGGTTTGTGGAGATCTGGGGGTCATGTGGTGGGGAGTTCTGGAGAGGCTTGTTAGGTCGGTAAGCGGCCGACTGCTGCACTTCAACGACGAAGATGCCATCGTTGTCGGGAGAGTACTTCATTTTAGTCTCTCGACCGTTTTTGGTGATATCCTGGAATGATATATGTAAGTTATTTTATATCTTTAGTTCTAAAGTACATCTAAACTGTTCGCATCTTTGACATACCTAAATACTATATTTGAGTGGCTGGATCAAATTTCGTTCTTAAAAGAATCAGTTATTTGACAAAAAATCTAAGTAATGCTAAAATAGTATTGCCGAAGAAGTGATGATGAGATGGTAAGGATACTAATGTCAGGATACATACATTCCTCTCCTCAGTCTCCACAATGAGATGGTTGTTCTTCAGCGTCATGGTAAAGATGGATCCATTGGCAGAAGGGGCGTCCCCTCCCTCCCCTGCACCACTGTTGGAGCCTTCTTCAGTTGGTGACTTCAACTGGAATTCCAAAAGATCACATTTAATATTTGACAAAGAACGGAATTGAATCTAATCCACTATAACAAGACCTGTAATTTTACATACAAATTTCGGTTTAACACCGATAATCAAGTCGCAAAGGACATGATAAGTGTCATCTTCATCAGGTCTTACTACAACGTTAATTCTTGGCAGTTAAAATTTGAACATAATTCTGACGACGATAAGGATGGAAGTCGAATGATAGTGGCTGATTTGTCAGATTGAATAAATAAAATACATTTGTGTATTAACTTCTCGTCGCAATATACCTACAGTAGCCAGGTGAAGGCTATTTTTGGGATTCTTTATGCACAGTTTGGTTTTATTCCTAACCATTTCTTAATTACAGTATTTGATATCAAGATTATTTCTATAAATCAATACAAAAATAAGGATATGGGTTAAAATATGCTTGCATTTATTTATAAAAAGGATGACGTAAAATCCAGGGCGTCGTGCCTGAAACCACGTTGTTACATTACGCAGATAGAAACACGTAGACTATAATATTTACGGCATATCCTCACAAAAAATACCTAGAATTATATATTGTCATTCCCTATTATCTTTAAAACATACGTCTTAGAAACAAACTTAAAACTAACATATCTTTAGATTATTTCATCCCTAAAGGTGCTCTAACTTCTTAAGTATTGATAATCCTTCAACTACTAAAATTCATAATTCCAAACTCACTTTGGCTCATAAATTCATTCTTTCCTTCCTTTCATCACGGCCAAAGCCCAAAACATCAAACTCCAAACTCCAAATATCATTTGTCAAAATATAATACCATGCATTCCTTAGCCTCATAAAAAAAAACAAATAAAAAAATGTGCATACACCCACACGCATTCACACTTCGTCCTAAAAGCTAGGTCTCAGGTCTAACCGCCGGGTCGTCGGCCGGTCGACGCCCGAGCATTTCGGGCCAAGACTTATTTTTTTTCGGCAACCCCCCCTCCACCCGCGCCCGCAGCCTCCCACAATCGAGTTGCAGTTTTTAGATGCACCTACTCTCGTTGTACGACTATCTAACGACCTGAACAATGACATGTGTGGAGACGTTGTTAGTTTTACTAAAGTGAGATAATTAGATTCACAGGACATTTCTCTTGCTTGCTTAACTTAGATTTATTTAAAGTGATAATCATCTGTTTTTTCAGCCAAGTCTTTGTCAACAAAGTATTTGCGTTTTTACGGTTTGAGCAAACGACGTTCGAACGCAGTCTGCAACACCCATGTCATAGATTAAAAATCTAATTTGAAATTACCAAAGAATGAATAGGTATATTTAAATACAAACAAATTTAACTCCGAATACTATACATTGAAATAAAACTATTTTACGGATTTTATCGCGTGTATTTACTATTTTATTTTCCCGACGTTTCGGCTGCTTTACAGCAACCATGCTCACGGGGGGACGTCGGGAAAATAAAATAGTAAATACACGCGATAAAATCCGTACAATAGTTTTATTTCAAATCCGTTTCATTCATTCCGCTGAAGCAAAACTTCATCACAACACTTAAGATTGCATAGCTCCGACGTAAAACCGATTTAGGTACCCATAACACTTTTACCCCCATATTCATAGTTCTATGAATATGGGCTACATAAATATCTTAATCATCACTTGAATAAGAAATTTATTAAAGTTTCACAATGCCACTACGACTGAATCTTTACTTTATATAAAATTGAAGGATAAATTAAAATTCATTGTTGTTCTCAAAAAACATGAATACATATGAATTAGGTATTAATAAAAACAAAATACAACTTACTAGTCCTAAGTCGACTCCATGCAACTACAAAGCGCATACGCATTCATCGAGAAGTGCGTTGCACTATAGCGAGCCAGTCTGACTAGATTTTTGGCAACGAGCTGCGCGAGCGCACGATGCGGCCCGCGTGCTCTCCCCTCCCCTCGCCCTCCCCACACCCCGCACACGCCCAAATTATGATGTTCTGATGAGTAAACTTTTGAGATTTCAAAGATAATTTGATATGTGTGCGAGATGATTACTAGATAAAAAAGGAAGACGTAATTACAAGTTTGGAAATTCTTGAGGTTACAATTAGAGCAATATCAATGAACTAACCAATCCATATAAAATTAGAACTGTTTAATAACTACAGGTTGTGACGTATTGTCCTATGAACCGGAAACGAAAAAACTCAAGAACATTACTCAGCTTTAAAGTTATTCCACGTATCACTAAAAAAGAAATACAGACTAGACATTTTAGACTCTATTAGCTCACAAGTAAAGTCGAAGTTTTCGTTCAATGAATGGGTTATATGTGGAAGTACTCAGATACTGCTGTGAATTTATCAAATTTTTAAGGGTATACATGACTCAAAGATATTTTATATCCTTAACCATACCTACTCTAAACCTTGCTTTGTAACCAATTCCGTGTAGGTACAATTAGGAGACATAAAATTTTAAAATCAAACATCAATTTGTAAGGGCGTAATTAGAAATGCATCACTGCATTTGCATCCATCTCAATTAATAATTTATATGGATAATGTTATCATGGCATTCATACAATTTAAAAAAAAAAACGAACATAAGGTATAGATGCTAATGGTAGTTTTAATCCTTCTGCTCAGTCCTTTGTTGCAAATATTTGTAACAGGCAGCAAAGTAAAACTAATAAAACATTAAAAATCATCAATAGAAAAAGATTGTGGTGATGATTAAATAGGCCGGATAGGCCGCATACCGGATAGTTACTGGATATCCGGATTTGCGGATTTAGGTCTAATACTCCTCGTATGTGTCATCTCTGCCGTGCGGAGGCCAAAACTTAAATTTGATTTAATTTAGGAAAGAGATGAATATGTATGTAAGATGCCCTGTTAAAATATAATGCAGTGGTGTATCTACTTTAATAAGCCCCTTACCGCCATAATGATAATTTTCAAACGCCCCGTACCGCAGGAACAAATACATAAAAACCGGCCGAGTGCGAGTCGGACTCGCACACGAAGGTTTCCGTTATCTATAAAAACGGCAAAAAATCACGTTTATTGTATGGGAGCCCCCTTAAAAATTTATTTTATTCTGTTTTTTTAGTATTTGTTGTTATAGCGGCAACAGAAATACATCATCTGTGAAAATTTCAATTCTCTAGCTATCACGGTTCATGAGATTCAACCTGGTGACAGACGGACGGACGGACGGACAGCGAAGTCTCAGTAATAGGGTTCCCGTTTTAGGGGTCTCAGTAATAGGGAACCCTAAAAGTGAGTGCCGTTGTCAACGTGTTAATTTTGACTTATGACTACGGATCGATAAGTAAATCACGTGATACCTATTAATATTCATTACAGCCAATATTACAGTGTAAAGCCCCGGACAGACTGGGTTGTCAACACACGCTGGAAATTTACCGCCAATAACAAAACGAACTGTATTGACTCATGTATTAAGCTCATTCTTCAACGAAATATGAAATGACGGAAGGAATATTGCAGCGTGGTCTCGTGTTACAGAAAAACAATTTTTATGTCTATTGATACAGAATTCATTTGCGCATATCGGCGACGCATCAGCTGCTCGTTTTATTTTAGTAGAAATAGTGGAAACACTCGAGGTAGCTTAGCATTGCAGTTGCTTTGTAGATCTATGCAATTTCAATTTATATTGGGGTTCAATTCATACTTATAGTAAAATGGAAATTGATTTTATAGTATCCTCTTTAACTGGATCGGATCGGCTTATCCACAGAGCGGCAACGGACGGAGGGCGCGTGTACATCACAAGAGGTAACGGTCACCCCGGGCTTACCCGCGCCAAATACCTGGGTAGGTACAATCAGCAGAAATAGTTACATGTACAAAATTATTAAAACTAAAGTTGAGGGCTCTACTTTTTTTATTACAAGCTTTATATTAACTTGCAATGTATGTCCGTGTGGAATCTTGCAAATGAATTTTAATTCAGTTATCTTTAACCGATTGAGCTGAAATTTGGTATACACACTTGGATGACAATGCATGCTTAGCTATGTGATGTCATTCTAACTCCAATATTCCGGAATAATTATTTTTTCTGCACTACCACATCAAATGAAAGGGCTTGCTGAGGAGAACACGAAAACTAAGGGTAATTAAATAAAAGCTTGTTTTTAAAAAGTTTTTACCATTATTTTTTTGTAATTTAAATATATCTACAAACCACCTATAATGGCATTATAAGTATTCTACAAAACGAATGTAAATGGATTGCAAGCTTTTATCAACTTAAGGTTTTGTGTTTAATTACAAAGAGCGTTTATAATACGTAAGGAATACCCGTGTTCACACGACAAAACACAACGTGAAGAATATGGAAGTATGCGGTGAGAGTGAAATCAAGACCACTGTTTTTTTACGTCCACATAAATTAAGTTTATTAATGTTTATAATAAGAATATTATTAGGCCTCCCAAATAATATTATTGTGTGGCACACATTGCCCATACCAAAAAGGACTCTGTGCCAATATACATAAAGGTTTAATTTCTGTGATAAAAGCCACGTGTCTTTCAAGTGGCTTTCGTGGGGACGTCTCCACGCCTTAAAAAACGCTCGCGCTGTCAATGTCATTTCGTTTGAGAATAAACTTTTTCTAAGAGTCAATACAGTTCATTTTGGTAGTGGGCAAAATATTGACGTCCTAAAGGGGCTTTTTCTTTCTCTTTTACAAAATTATGTGTTCTACTCTAGCTATTTTGAATGTTTAGTTGGTAGTACATCATTCCAATCCATTAAATTTGTGTGAATGCAACGTTGTGCTTTGAGAATTTCGGCGCACGTACCACTCCTGTAGTTTAAAGTATGAGCGCGAAGACTAGTCAGTCACAGAATATGTTGATTATATCTCTTTCTCTCGTATGAATAAGACAGAGAGCGAAAGAGCCAATCCGTGATAGTGGTCTTGTCTTGACATGTGTGCTAACACCACTAGTCATGGATATAGTGGGAGTATAATTTTACGATAAGCCAACTACTTTTAAAACTAAATACACTTTTTCTGCTGCCTCTACATTCCCGCGCTGGGATAATCTCAATCGCGTTGCGCGCCGAACCCGGAAGACGGGCTTCTTACCACCCGAGCCTTTATTTACATTCACCGAAAATATCTTCTTACGGAACCCTGAATACGCTTTATTGGTGCCCCTCAGTTATCGCCGACTCCTCAAAAGCGCCCTCTATAGACGATTTCAGGAAATCCGTTTAGACATCCCACACTTGGGCGCCCTGTGGGATTTATAAGATGTGCGTATTTTTATTTATATCGTGTAATTAATATGTCTAGGCAAAAGTAAGGAAAATATACTAGTATATACAATCTGCAACTTATCATATCGTATCTGAAACCATTTTCAGAAAATTACTAACTAAAAATTTTCACAAAATTATAACATTTCACAGCCACGCTTTGACCACTAAAAAAAAATTTTGCTAAACTTCGATGACCTAATAAGGTAAACCCCAAATGTATGGAAATTTCAATCAGCCTGCAAACGACATTTCTCCTGTACAAATGTTCTACAATACCGTTGTAAACCGATCATAGATGACTATGAGCAGTGGGGATTATTAGTAAATCGTAAACAGTTCTTAACGATGTATTTTTTTTTATAATGGACCTTTCGCCTTAGAATAGCATATCTGTGTGTGGCGTATCCGGCGGGTCATCGCTCCGGGAACAAAGAGTGCAAATCAATGCCCTGTAACGAGGCCGGGGCCCAGAGGTGTCTCACCGATGCTTGAATTATTTATCTGATCCAAGATGCGGAGATAGATTGGTGATAGACACCAGTTGACAGCTCCATCTATATGTATAGACGGGCGTTACAACAACACTCACTGAATGAGCGACTTTTTTTGAAAATGTATTTTATATCAATTTGTATAAAGATTGAATTTCTGTGTTAAAGTCACTCGACAACGCCTCAAAATTCGCTAGCGTCATTGATGACATTTCGTTCAAAAATGTGTTTTTTCTATGAGTTAATACAGTTGGCATTGGGAAAAGATATATAGCGCGCGTTTTGACCCGCTTTAGGCGCAGGGCAACATCAAAGGGAATACTCTCAGAAAAAAAATCATTCGCGTCGATTCTTTAGTCAGTGACTATTATTCAGATTTCATGAAGTGTGACATTGGTTTATCGAGAAATCTATCACACGATCCGCCGTCTTTATCACTCGCATTGTCCATTTTTAGGGTTTTGTAGGTACCTAAAAGGAAAAAACAAACCTTATAGGATCATTTTGTTGTCCGTCTGTCCAGACTGTCTGTGTCTCTATCCAGTTATTTAGGGGTAGTATCTTTTCGTTAGAGCAATTTTCAATTCTTCATAGTTTATGTACGAAAGCATTGGTGCGCGAGTCCAACTCGCACTTGGCTGTTTTTTTGTTATTTATAATGTGTATTTATTGATTCTGTTATAGAATTAATCTCGCAGAAAACCCGCTAATCGTAGGTATTCTTCACCATTTCATTCATTTTGTAAAAAAATATGAAGAAATCCAAAATCACTGACATTTCTTTATTGTCATCACAGCACAAATTAATAGTTACCAAAATATAACGAGGGTAAGATATGTTACTTTTATTATACATTACATTTTATAAAATAATGATATACCGGTATCCGCCACCAGCCCGCGGCGCCCAACCGCGAAACCAGCACAACTCAAAAATTTCAACATTCCCCGCGTCTAACGTGGTGGAAATTTCACAATAATAAAACAACAGCTATAAACTTACATTATGCGTTTTTTATGAGAGATATTATCTCTAGCATAATATCGTAAAATGAAAAATCTCAGCGCACTCGCTCGTAATTCTAATTTGAGAAGTCTGTAGGTAAATGCAACTTTTCTCGCTAAAATATTTACCATTTACCTCTCATGATTCATTGAACCCTTATTTCCGCGTTTGCAAGTTAGGTCGTGTTCATTTTAAGGTGTTGTTTGTCTTCTTAGAACTCTATTAAATCCAACCCACTGTAAATACACTCATACTGATTAATTCTGTCTATATTTAAGATGATTTTACAAAGGAGATATGTAGGTATCTATTTCCTTTTTTAAATCCATAACTTAGGACCAATCTACAAGGCTGTGATACCAACCATCAGTTAAGAACTTACTGAAGATACAAGGCCTGTTATCGCTAAGCTGCGGCAGTAATTTCAACACAGGATATAGAAAGGATATAAAACTAGTCATGATTGCCGTAAAGGTAAATATGCATTTGACATCATTACTTTAATTACCAGTTTGAAAAAGTCCAAGTCACTTGGAACTTTCACCATAATGTTAGCTATGTATCCCTTCAGAGAGAGCAGTGATCGATAGCTGCTCAAGCGCACGCTTTCACCCCGCGCCTGCGCCCGCGCCGCTAGCGAGACTGGCCCACTTGACGGCGATTTGGCTGAATTACGCCGAAATCACTCCCCATTATCTTAATACTCACTTCTCACGTAATACCATGACCGATGACAATATTTCGTACAAATATTGTTTCATAATGCACCAAACAAAATTTACAATCCCAACATTATGTATGTTATTATTGTTTATTGAATTTAAAAACATTATTGGATTATATAATATATTTTCGTGAGAAAAATATTAATGAGCTGGATTCTCAGTTATAAATAATGTGAAACTGGGAAATAAATTCAGCAAATAGTGAGTACATGAAGTTACTGGGGGCAATTCTCGCATGGTCGATATCATGCGAGAATTGGGCTACAGGTTACTTTTATGTAGTGCTACGTACAATAAAACAATGTCACTCTTTTTGTAGAGGTCGAAAAATGCATCAAAAAGGCTTTGCACTATATAAGAAACCCTAACGGGCACTGTAAGGGGTCTGGAGCCATAATTGGGTATTTGTTTTATGGCGCTGCTAGATGAGCATTGCAATGAGAGAAGCAGCAAACATTTAATTCTAAACATTTGATATTGAAAATCGTTGTTTCGTTTGTTTTATTGCTTGTGTATGCGATACAACATCTTTTATATCATGCAAGTATCCAAAAATAAAACACAAAACAAAAATGTCCCCAAATAAATTGTCTTACCCCTAAATAACCCTATAGGCCGTCCCTATTTGGCTATCTCATAACCAATAAATTCTTGTTAGAGCTGGCGGTTCGATTCCGGACTAATGAGAGAAAGGCCCGTGCGTTGCTTCCGAGAATAACTTGGTAACTTAACACTAACTTCAAGTAAAGGTGAACGGGGAACGTTGGGTGACTTATTATTATAAACAAAAGGGCGAAAATAATGTTGTGATGATAAAGGCACACTTTTATAATTACTAAAGCCATAGACAGACACATGAATTCATACAATAGGTTTTAATTGACCCGTTGATAATTATTATCTAATAATAACGAAACTATCAATGTTTTCCACACCTAAAAACAAAACTATAAAAGAATTGTCGTGTCCATAATATTTCGTCAGTTTTTAGGGTTCCGTACCCAAAGGGTAAAATCGGACCCTATTACTAAAACTTCGCTGTCCGTCCGTCGGTCCGTCCGTCCGTCTGTCACCAGACTGTATCTCATGAACCGTGATAGTTAGAGAGTTGAATTTTCACAGATGATGTATTACTGTTGCCGCTTTAACAACAAATACTAAAAAACAGAACAAAATAAATATTTAAGGGGGCTCCAATACAACAAACGTGATTTTTTTGCTGTTTTTATAGATAATGGTACGGAACCATTCGTGCGCGAGTCCAACTCGCACTTGGCCGGTTTTTAATAATACGTTGACTGCGTTGGAGTACATTTTTGTAAGTTTTAGTAACTACCTAACCAGCAGGCTACACAGCTGCTTATTAGACAGGACCGGCAGATGTGGCACAACACTTGAGGACATAATATTATTTTGACAGTTATTTGTTGGTTAAAGCATCTTTTAGCGGGACCAACGAATTTTTTTGCCTTATGCGTATTTTTTCAAAGCAAACTTATAATTTGTATGTATGTAAAAAAAAAAAAATCTACAACTTTTCCATAAGAAAATCTGTCTAGCTTACTAATACACCTAATTTTATTTATTGATAGACAATAAATTCCAGTTCAATAAAAGATAGTGCTATTTTTCCAAGGTAAAGAAAATGTACCTCTTATATTTTATTTCATGAAAAGGAAACTGTCGGTGGGACGGTAATTGGACATGTCACCCTACAAGTACACATTTTCGGGTATCGAGTCTTGCGTTATTATTAAGAGAGAAAGTGTGTTTGGTGTAACCTCTCCGGCCCGTCAATAATTCGGTCCATTTTATCACCTTATTCTTATCTCGTGAATATAAAATGAATCAAAAGCAAAGTAAATATCAGAAAAGGAAGATATTCCGGATTCCTCCAATGGGTAGGTTGCATTTTGGTCCCAATGTTATAGGGGGCGGGCCGATTGCCATTATACCGGGCACATTCCCCCTCAATAAGAGGCAGATTTGGACCATAGCCCACCACCCTGGCCCAGTGCGAGTTGGTAAACTTTACCCGCCTTTTTATAACCGTTCAGGCTTTCTCACGATGTTTCCCTTCACCTTTTAACAAGTGGTAATCAATATTGAAAATGACATTATAAGGAAGACATTAGGAGGCAGATATTATATATTTATATATTTCATTTATAAAATAGTCCTAGGAGGGACATCATACCAACATAAGTTTTATGGTGTAACACATTTTTTCTTTGTTGTATATGAAAACCCGTTCAGAACAGTAGTGTTTGTTCAAGACCGCGTTTCTTGGTGTATGCAGGCTTCCAACGCGCTTAATTTGCAAGGCTGGCTCTGTGCATTATGTATCGTGATCGGTTAGTTACATCTACTCATGTCTAAACAGGCCTGTAACCGCAAAATTCGTTGTCGCAAGAGGAAAGTGCAAAAAAGAAATCCTTCAAATTTCAAGGAAAAGTCATGCAGATAATAAAAATACATCAAATTTAACATCATAACTTGAGTTATGTTTACCCACAATGGTTACAAAGAAACTTAGCACCTTTGTTACACAGCCCGGGGACCTACTTTCTCGGAGGACCTAAAAGTTTCGTCACATGCGGGCCTATTGGTCTTATTTGTTGAGCTGACCCTAATACAAACTTTAGTATCCATTATCCAACATCCGGAATGAATTTCTAGTAGATAAGTAATATCTTGAAGATAGTAAAAAAACATCACCAGGGCCCCATGTCTACTAGCACAATCGTCGTGGACTCCATTTTTTATGAAAACAACATCTATTTTCAATGGTACCTACCTAGATATGTGCAGTGTAGACATTAGATATTGACCTTGATACAATTTAACTAGTCATATTCTAGTTACCATTGATTCAAGATGTAATGTTTATGCCTTAAAAATGGAGTCACAGCAACTTCACGACGATAGTGTTGGCAGACTTGGGGCCCAGCTCTCAGTGTCTGTTTTACGTGCAGTAGGTACGTATATTTCTTGCTTTAATCGCGTATTACTGACATACTGACAATTACTTAAATATCCTTCATATACCTCCTGATACTGTTTATTGGGTCTTTTTTTCGCTCTCATCCACATTCATACTCATCACTTGTTTATAAATCGACATATACCTACAAAATTATGTCGGTAACAATACAAATTAGCAAATATTATGATGGGTAGCAAGGAACAAAGTCTTATTTGCAATGTAACAATTGTCAATTGTGACTCTGTTCTTCTCATATGATGCCCAAAGCAGAGTACAAGAGCGAAGAACGTTATCAGAAATAATTAGAAGAAGGATCACATGATAGTTCATATAAAAAACTTCTTGATAGGAAAGTTAGGTAATAAGAAAGTATAAAAGACCTACCGTCCCCTTATTTAAGAAGGTAGGGAGGAAGGAAGAAGAAGACAAGCAAAAAGACCATCAAATTAATTATGTCAATATTATCCACGAGTGAATTGTGACGCATGGTCGCTTAACCACAGAAATTCAATCTTTATTCCTATTATTACAAAGTTCGTTTTCGTATTGGCCATTTTTTCAGCGCACTCGTGACGCCCAGTTTGCACAGGGCTTTTAGCATGCTACCTACATATTAGTGTAGGAACAAGGTTTATATCCCTGAAAACCAAGAAACGTATGCGGAAACAATACAATTACACGTCAATGCATTTCACCAACAACATAATTTATTATCTGAACCGAATTCCTCTCGACGATCATATAACAAAACCCATCGGCCACTATTGTGCCTTGCAATTCTTAACCCGAATATACTTAAACCAACTTATTTATGTCCTTCTTGAACAGCATATGCTTTCATAAGTGCATAGCAGTAAGGTCTATTTTGACTTTTATGGGAGATAAACTTTAACAATAATAAATATACACAGAAGAAAGCTAATTTGCGTCTTTATCGCTGTTATGGTAAGGTCTAGTTTAGTGTCGGTAGAGTACTAAAGTTATGTTTGTGAGAAAACCGCAGGGTCTTTGTAGCGATCTTTTGGGGGCTAACGGTAATTCAGGTTTCGCGAGCTTCTATGTACTGAGTTTTGTTTGTTATATATTTTTATTTGGAATTATAATGGTGTCATATTCGCAACCTCGAGTAGAAAATAACATTGAACGTAAATATGGACTGAAAATGCACTTCAGCTTGTTCGTAAAAGGTTTAGTCAGAGTTTATCCTCTGTGTTCATGATTTTAGTTTAAAATATGTAAGAAGCGGATATTTTCTTAGTTTAGTTAAAACTAAACAACAATGACTACATGTACAAAGAGTCCATCGTCCAAAAACCCTTGCTCCATATAAATCTAATTTTATAATTCTTTAGTTCTATAGACTCTCTTACTGATTTTTTAGGGTTCCGTACCCAAATGGTAAAACGGGAACCCTATTACTAAGACTTCGTTGTCCGTCCGTCCGTCACCAGTCTGTCACCAGACTGTATCTCATGAACCGTGATAGTAAGACAGTTGAATTTTTCACAGATGATGTATTTCTGTTGCCGCTATAACAAAAAATACTAAAAAACAGAATAAATTAAATATTTAAGGGGGCTGCCATTTAGGACACAAAGAGACCGCAGACATAGGTCTTTGTTAGAAATTGCAACTTTGATACCTTCACGCGTTTCTGTGAAAATGGGTCTTGACAGACAAACAGACAGATAGACGGACAACAAAGTGATCCTATAAGGGATTCCGTTCCGTCCGTTTTTTCCTTTTTTGGTACAGAACCTTAAAAGTGTATCCATATAAAACTAATTAACAATTTATCAGCAAAGTTCAACTCGTACAAAAGTTTATCGCTGATGATTGAGGTCGGAGTCTGAACTAGTGGGGTTTTCACCGGCGGCTGGCAGCCCCTGAAAACTTCCCTGTTCTATTTAATTGCATGAAATCGACCATCAGCAATTTGCACAACTTTGTTTGGTAACCATAGCTTCTTGAGTTAAAGTTCAAGAAATTGAACAGTTTAAATTTAATATGAGAGTTTTAAACTGAGTCAGGTGCAGCAATTATCTTACTCCCAATTAATAAATAGTTATATTCCAACAACAATGAGTTTGTAAATGGATTGAAACATAATAAACTTGGCACAAGTCTATATTTGCCACACGTTTCGACGTGCATTTTAAAACTAAATATTTTATTATTTTCATTCGATTCGTAAACCGATAACTAAATAAATATTCAACACCATAAAAACATAAAACCTTAGCATTCCAACCTCCATCCGACTGCGCCATTCGCTAAAATGTTTCATTACTCAAAAAGAATTCGCAGACGTTGAACCATACTTTGTGGTTGGAATAAGCCCCGAAACTTCTCTGTACGCCCATTAAACTATTTATAGGTGTGTAGGTACCCTAAAAATTTACTTTTAAAACCGGCTTACGCACACATGCAAGTGTATGTACAGGTGACTTGCGTGCGTGTGCGTGATGCGCTCGAGCAGCCACACACACTATAGAAAGAAGGGCAAAGGGAAATTTTGGCAATATTTCGTGTTGTACAGTCTTATGGACTGAACAATATGCGCTCTTTATTTTTCACTGAATAATAGCGCAGGACCGAGATGTGCGGAGAAGGGGGAGGCTTTTGCCCAGGTACGGGACATTGAAAGGCCGTAAAAATAGCCATACGTTTTGCGATAGAACCCAAAGAGCATGGTATGGCAGATTTTTGACGGGAGACGATTGTAATAGACTTGAAACGAATTAAATAATCAAAGAGCTGTAAAACAAAATTATACCAACACCAGTTTGCGGATATAGTATACCTACGCATTCAAAATTAAATGACGCTTTATATGGCGGGGATCTATTGAGAACTAGGCAAGTAGTACTTTCAATACATTTGGGGATACGGTGCACAATAGAGGCCGATTAAAATGTTGAGACTTAAAATTTTCAAAAAAGCGCACATTATTTCATCGTACACAAATTATTTCAAGCAACTTGATTGTATTGGTATTGACTTATGTAAGTGTGTCTGCCGGGGAATGTGTGTGTGTGTGTGTGTGTGCGATTATTCGTCAGTACTAGAGGATAGGTTATACTTATGTTGGGAATTTCGGCTGTAAGGTTACTTGCAAGATTGCGATGGGAACATTTGGTTGGCGAACATGCGATTTTTTGGTTGGTTTATTTGATCTCAAGTTTTGTATGAATGTTGATCAATCATTAGCAGCTTTAACCGTCACCTTTTGAACAGTTAAGTATTAGAATAGATTAAGATTAGTTTAGCTACAAAATATTTTAATAATCAAACTCATAGATTTAATTTCTTAATACTTTGTAAAATAGAGACTAAGTTGGTCTGAATAAAGGGCTTTATTATTATTATTTATTTTTAACAATATTGGTTTAATATTATTTAGATTTCTTGCCAGTTTACCTAGTAGGAAATTTGTCAAAAAATTTACCGTTAATAGTAAAACAATTCTAGTGGGGGCAAAGCTTTACTTTTAAGGCAGCTAATATGATTAAGGCGACTGTTTTGCTCGTTTTCACTAACCCTGAGATTCCTTAGCGTAATGCCTAAATATAGAGCCGTCGTCTTTTACTATAAAGATTTAGGCGTTAAAGCATCTCCTGTTGTTAGTGAAAATGTCAATGCAGAAAAATACTCAAGTTCGGTGTTAAAATCTATTTATTTATACGGTCCTTTTTAATTTCTGTATTTCTTTTAATTTATATATAATTTAAATTTGAGGTGATCGGTACAATTTATTATCAACCTTGTGCAAATATACTTAATACGTAGATTACCATATAAAATTTACACAAAATAATCAGTAGGTATTTTTTTATTACTTGTTCTTATATGTGACGCTGCTGACGTCGTGTGCCCTTCAGAAACCTGTTATAACTTATATTATAGGTACAGGCTTTATCAGCTTTCGTCTACACTTGCAAACGTTTTTAGGTACAAAGTATTGTTAGGTTATTTCGTTGCAAATGCGTTGTTTCAGTGCGGCTCTACCTGATTGATTCTCAACGCATATTAGTTAATGATATAATTATTATAGCCCTCATAACATCCCACTACTGGGCACAGGCCTCTCCTAAAAACGAGGGGGATTCAGGCCATCGTCCACCACCCTGGCCCAGTGCAGGTTGGCACACATCCATTGAGAACTGATTAAGTTTCCTCGGACGAACTGTCACTCTCAATTTTTTCTCCCACCGGTTTTCAGTAACTGATAATCTTGGTAGAAAATGAGATTCGCACATAAAAACCTAAAGGTGCGATTCGTGGTTTGAACCTGCACACTTTGAATGCTAAACGTGCCATCAAACACTCGGCCACCACTGCTCTTATGACCGAGCACCAAGCTTACTCCATTAATAACACGAATTATCAATTCCCATAATTATTTTAAAAGTACCATGGCAACGAAGTATCGTTCACCAGACGAAAACGAATCGTAGCTTCAATGTGTCGTTATAGGAACCCAGAATTAAATTTTATGTTTTAATGATGACTAAAATAATTATCACATTGATTGGGAAGATCATAAACAGTGGAGGGAGGGTTTCCCCTGAATGGGCCCTGACCGATAACCTGCCGCCGCCGCCCCACGCAATCGATAGCTGTCAGGCCTTAATTAATTAAATCACGGAACCGGGTAATCTAGACAGGGACGGAGTAGGTAGGTTATGGGTACAATAATTTTTAAATTAGCAGAAACAATATGAAAAGGGGTAATTGAGGGCTTTGCTGCACATACCTATTCGTCGAAAACGAATATTTTACACCAAATAAAAATATGCATGCATTCCAGCAAATTTCTGGTCACATTTCAAGTAGGCTTTCACACACTTACAGTTACACTTACTTTGTACAGTTGTATTACCCTATTCCTTTTTATATATAAGAGTTTAAATATCAAATTCATAACCTATTACATTCAAGTATTTTGCTATCAGTGAAAGAATTATAAGAAGCAGATGAGTAGAACTAATAAGTAGGTACATACCTTTTATTATAAATTTAGTGATTAGATCAGAGTCTGTCATACAAACACTTTAGATTAAAACTACTATAATATGGATTAGATACCAGGAAATGTTACACTCGACTCGACTCAAAACATGTTAAATTCGTCTCTGGCGTTAAGCTCTTATTCATGTAGTCGCTTTTGTGTAAGGATTTCACGAACTAAACGGTGTTCGCGCAGTGTTATCTAGCTGAGCGTTTAATACATAACTAATTACAACATTTTGCGAATATTACATCACTAATAATCAGTGAAGGAGATGATAAAAATGTTGTTAATGTCTGTGTAACTGTAATGCAGGCATTTCTATTTTATAGGTGACTTGTACGTAAGTAGTAATTTAAGTTAAACAAACTACTAAAAGTAGGATAAACTACTGAAAACTAAACTGCTGAAAGTAGGATTCAATTAAACTTGATAAAATAAGCAGCATAAAATCATATGGCGCAAAATGTATCAAAATTAAACTAAAATTACTCATGCTTGCCTTCATTAAAACGCCTGCAATAAATACGCAAGCAATGTGCTGTTATACTGGTAAATGAACTTTCTAGAAGGCGTTTATAATCACAAAATCCTAAAGAGTTTGTAAATCTTGTAATACTTATCATTGGCGTGTAGGAGGAAGACTCTATTTTTGTTTCAGTTAAGTAAATGTCTCAATATTTATTCATAAGTAGACATAAGTACACTACATATCGTGGCCCAACTGTCGTCTCTGGACGAGACCAGCTTGAGCACGAATAATAAATCAATATAATAGCCGCTGTCCGGACAATCATTCAAAGAAATGGATAGAGAATGACGGATCGTAATTTCCTGTAATAGTATAAGGAATTGGTATCTCAAAGGATTACATATTTCATAGTATAACACACTTACGTTATTCAAGACCCTATACTATTGTATCCATGATTTCGAAAAAGAATTTAGGAACTAGAAAAAAACATTTTGTAGATTTGGACCTCAACCCGTCACTGTTGCATGGTAAACCTACATAACCTACCTAACTACAAAGCACAGTAAGTCTTAATGCATGATAAACACTCAAAGGGAAGCTAGCAGCCAGCAATGCCTAAGAGTCATGATGTATGTTTTCTTTAAGGCGTGGCTTTAAGGAACGATGAGAGTAACATAAGACTGTATAGAGTCTAGGTGAAACTCGCAGTTAATCACATTAAATTAAAAACGCTATGTCTGATTACTATGTATTGTAAAGATGGCTTTCCAACTGAGTTTATGCTAGAGCTCTTTATGGCCAATGGCTAGTGACCCAACCCGGAACCTTTAGCCTAACCACTTGGATTATCTCGCTTCAAGCACACAGTAACAGATTATGACAGTAAGCAATATAGTGTTGTGCTCTTACCTGTTGATGGTCGGCATCCTGTTTCTCGCTGCTCTCCGATGCTGAAGAACCCGTGGGCTTCTTACAGAACGTTGGACAGTACCGTCTGCACAGACACCTGCAAAAAAAAACTTTTATTGCTACTTCTTCTGTTTTTACGAAATTATTGAAATGATGAAATTTATTGGAATAAGATGAGGAGATGAATCCATTGTCCATCTGCAACTAACAGATATTTTAGCCAGTTTTAAATAATATATTGTTTTTTTTATATTTACGCGAATACTACACATTGAAACACAACTATTTTACGGATTCTATCGCGATTATTTAGTTTTTATGTTCCCGACGTTTCGGCTGCTTTACAGCAACCATGGTCACGGGGGGACTGAGGTGTTAGACGTCCTGATGTCATAGTTAATAACTAGATACCCGCATATTTAGTTGTAGTTTGCGGTCCGATTTAAATAATTTATACAAAGAGCAATACACATTATAAATTGAAGGAAAACATCGTGAGGAAACCTGCACGTTTATAGAAAGACGTGAGAAGTTCACCAACCCGCACTGGGCCAGCGTGGTGGACTATGGCCAAAATCTCCCTCGTATTGAGGGGGAATGTGCCCGGTATAATGGCAATTGTCTCGCCCCCCATTACATTGGGACCAAAATACATCGGCGAAGTGTGGGCGCACTACAGTGCACCTCTGCCTACCCCTTCGGGGAATACAGGCGTGATGATGTATTTGTATTTATTATTAAAAAAAAAAGGTGTGGGCCAACAAGATTTTCGATGTATCCAACGCAATAGTATAAGTCGAGGAAGGGAAGATGAAATTCAATAAACTGTTTGGCCGCGCTCCAGACAGGCCGGTGAGCCGTCCAATAGGGCTGCCACTGGCAGCTTGGCCTAGCGATCTGAGCTTACTGCACCAGGTACTAGCGGCTTCGATTCTCGTCAGAGGCAAATTACGGAAATGGCCTTTACGGAATGTTACCTGGAACTTACCACCACCTTTTAAAGTAACTGTACTTTTTTTACATCATCATCATCATCACGCCTGTATTCCCCGAAGGGGTAGGCAGAGGTGCACCGTAGTGTGCCCACACTTCGCCGATGTATTTTTGGTCCCAATTTAATAGGGGGCGAGCCTATTGCCATTATACCGGGCACAAGATTTTTGGGCTATAGTTCACCACGCTGGCCCAGTGCGGGTTGGTGAACTTCACACGCCTTTCTATAGACGTGCAGGTTTCCTCACGATGTTTTTCTACACCGTTTCATAGCATGTGGTAATCTCGGATGAAAATGAGATTCGCACATAAACCCAGAGGTGCGAGCCGGGGTTTGAATCTGCACACTTTGATTTTTTTACAGATTATTTAAATAATACATCATCACGCCTGTATTCCCCGAAGGGGTAGGCAGAGGTGCACCGTAGTGCGCCCACACTTCGCCGATGTATTTTTGGTCCCAATGTAATAGGGGGCGAGCCTATTGCCATTATACCGGGCACATTCTCCCTCAATACGAGGGAGATTTTTGGGCTATAGTTCACCACGCTGGCCCAGTGTGGTTTGGTGAACTTCACACGCCTTTCTATAGACGTGCAGGTTTCCTCACGATGTTTTCCTTCACCGTTTCATAGCATGTGGTAATCTCGGATGATCTTATTTACTATTAATATTATAAATATTGCTGCTAAACAGGCGGTAAGAGCCTGTTCTGGGTGTAACTGGGTTTGCTCCCAGTCATTATATGATACCCATAAACAAACTCTGATTTGTTTGAGACCATACATTACGCGTGTGTGGTCTGGCAATCATTATTTATTTAAATAGATAATTTGCTTTACTTTTGTATTGGATTTACATATATGACACTCTAAATCGTTTTTGGCAGCCCTAGTGAGCAGGCACTCACGCTCCCTTCCGCTAGAGAGTTCCCGGTTGTTTTAAAACGACTTAATTTGGCTTCGGATGGTTCCGGGTCAAGCGGGTTATACGGAGCGGGCTTTGAATAACCCTCAAATGTAGCCTTTTTAGGTGCTTCACTCAATAGGTTGTTTTAGGTTTGCTTTTGAACTTAGCACAGTTTAATCAAAAGATAATGGTTCCTAGCTGAATGAAACATAGACTTCTCCTTAATTTAGTAAATATTTTAATTACTTTCTTTCTTTACTTTATTTCTTTAAACTGTGCTTTAAAGCTATTAAAAGCGCTTTTAGACATTTTTTGCGCGTAATCAGTCCTTTTGGTATACGAGCTTACATGCGCGCTTTATTCCGCGTTTCAAAAAATAGAGGGCGTGTTCACGAACGTATTCCAACGTGTACTCTCGAATTGGTTGTGGCGAGTGACGGTAGAGTGTCTTATAAGTATGCTTATAAGTAGCGCTCGTAGCAACCTCCGGTAAAGCTGTAAAGGCCAACTCAGAGTCAACAGCGTAGTCCTTTCAAAAAAAAAACAAAAAAGCGCGTAGCAAGAGGCGCACCTATAAGAGCCTGCACGTACTTCGAAAAACGAGCTGATATGCTCGTATAAAACGCTAGTTTCAAAAAGCACTTAAATAGTAAAAACATTCTTCCTTATTAAATTGCGATTATTGACTTTATAAATTCGTTACGCCATTCCGACTACATCATTTAAGTGATTTCCAACCCAATTATTCTGAGACCCTCCATATTAAATTACTGTTATCTAATATACCAAACCTTTACCTTTATAACGTTACCTTTCTACGTCACTTCCAATAACTCCTGTTCCGTCCGACCCTGGTGCGTTTGACCGGAGCTAATGGCGCCCGACGTGGGACTTAATAAGGAACAATCCAATTACCTAACTCAATAACTGCTCTACAAAAGCAGGTGTTTTATAGTAGTACCATATATTATATAAAATCATAATCATTTCTTATCATAAGATATACTCGTTTTAGTTATTTAAAATATGAGAATGTGTATTTGTAAGCTTTTCAAAATATCACGCAAAAACGGCTAAACAAATTGGAATGAAATTTCGTAACGAGATAGATTAAACTCTGAAATAATAAAAAGGTCAGATAGTTACCATTGAAGTTTGTTTGAGAAAGATAGTGAAAATCTTTTATTTTTCTAATGAATCATCAATAAACAAAAAATAATAATCTAGAACTCCGCGAAAAGCTAGTTATTGCAGTCAGTTAATAGTCTGTAATTCAAGATTAACGTATAAAGTCTCACTGCAGCAAAGAAAAAACACTTTTTGATACAAGAGTATTGGTTACACCATTGCGAGTAAAAAAATGGTAGCAAGTCTTGACAAAATGAACGTCACGAAAGATATTTCTATACAATTTTCGTATCCTCCTATATAATTTACCAGAAACTCTACAAAAACGGTAGGTAGGCGATCACAAAATGGAAATTTTCCCTTTCACCCGCCATATTACATTTTTCACATAACGGTTACGTTTTTATTAAAATATACAAGAGTGAAAATACACCGCCATCATATACTACTGAATTATGTATACACGGTGTATCAGAAGTCCGAAATAATACTTTAACATTTGCATAAGTAACAGATATACAACCGAATGGTGTAAAAAACCAAGTGCGAGTCGGACTCGCGCACGAAGAGTTCCGTACCATTATCTATAATAATCGGCAAAAGACCTAATACGTATCTTAAAATTAAATAAAAATATTTCAGTCCTACAAGTGGTGCCCCCTGTGTCAGAAAGCGGAACTAACTCGCCTCCAGTAACCGCGATCCTCTGCGTGACTAAGTAGTCCAGCTATTTGGCGCTAGGTGGCGCTCATCGCTCAAACCTGATGCGTACGAACCACCCTACAATTTATTTCCATTTTGTTTGTTTCCCTACTGATGCAATGATTATTAACTATTTTATAATTAACTTTAAACAAACAAGCCTAACAAAAAGCCACTCATTGTGTTGGGATTCGAACACCGGGCCTTAACGCTTTACCCAACCGCACAGTCCACTAGGCTACGCTACCCGATACTTATGGTACGAAATACTTGAGTGGTTGGTCATACTACCAATGACGTCATAACAAGCTTCTAGTTTGTACACCAAAATTTTAATCCCAATTTATGAAAATTATTTATTATTATTATTTATTCAAAAACGAACAACATGGGTTCATTGGTTAGTAGCAGCACTTATAAACACTATGGTTAGTAACTATAAACTAATACAGATTGTGAAAAATTGATAACTAATAAATCATGTACCTGAGAGGCACACCACGCGGACGACAGCCGGAGGAATAACTTTCATTATTCACTTCTGCCATCGTCCGCATAAAGCACCTACCCAGGGGTCCATCCCGACTTTCAGCTAACGTACTCAGGATGACGTTGCAACTCCCCCGCACCCTTCTCAGCAGTGACGCAACTTTTTTCCGAACGACGGCATGGAAGCCGTCGGTTCGATTCTGTACAAACATACTGGAGGCACTACAAAAACGGGGAAGTTTCAACATCATCCTGAATACGTTGTTATATTGGACTCGTAGTGCGCCGAACGATTTCCCGGTATAACGGAACCACAGACCACCCCCGTACAGACCTTGACAATACGCCTTAAAGAGCGTAATCTTGACTTGGTCCGAACAGCGGGCGAATCTGCGGGCCAAGATATTACCGCGGACCGCCAGCGCCCTACGTTCCCTCTCAATATCAACATCATCTTTAAGGTCGTCGGTAAGAAAATGTCCAAGATATTTAAAAAGATATACCCTCTTCAAACTCAAACCGTTTAGGGTAATTGGTACAGTCAGTTCAGGACCCTTACCAGCGGCCTTAAAGACCATGTACACACTCTTACTCACATTATATATAAGACCATGCGTAGCAGCATAAGTCTCGCACACCTTCAACATTTCTCCTATAGCTCTCGCAGTCGGAGCCAGCAGAATCATATCATCCGCGTAGCTGATGTTATTAATCCTAACACCGCCCACACTGCATCCGATACGCATATTGCTAAGTCCGACTACGAGATCATTGACATATAGGTTGAAGAGTCGAGGAGAGGATAACCCCCCCTGCCTCACCCCGCACTCCAACCCATATGCCTCAGAGAGACAGTTGGACCATCTAACATGGTTGGTCTGATTCTTATACCAGTATCTAAAGATACCGGTTATTTCAGCCGGTATACGCCTGTCTTCCATCTTCCTCCAAAGCACGTCATAGGCTACGAGATCGAATGCCTTGGTAAGATCAAGAAAACAGGCGTAAACCGGTGTCTTGCGATCTGTGTAGTATTGGACGGTATGCTTAACACTCAAGATTGCGGTCTCAGTTGACAGCCCGGGTTGGAACCCGAACTGCGCATCGTGTAACTTTACATATTGCTGTAAATGAGTATCAAGCAGACCGTCCAACACCTTGGCTATCGTAGTAGCGAGTGAGATCGGACGATAGTTGCCCTTGTCCGAAATGTCTCCTGACTTGTTCTTAATTATAGGCACCACAGTAGTTTTTAACATGTCAGAAGGCAAATAAGAATGGCTAAGACACAAAGAAAAGAACAAGGACAGGACCCTTGGAAGGTGCACTCCCGCATATTTTAAGTGCTCGATACTGAGCCCATCGTGTCCAGGAGATTTGCCCCTGGTCATTCGCTCGATTGCCGTTTTCACCTGCCTAGCTGAAAATCTTATAAGAGGCTCATCTCCCGGAACGACACACCCAGCATCAGCCACTTCACCAGTAGGTGGACCAAGTGGAGACTGCACTTTAAAATGTTTCTTGAACATATTGGCTATCTCCCCAGAGTCACTCAAACCATCAATACTTGCCGGGAGCCCAGGCCTAACGTCCAGCTTCCGTGTGGATTTCCAGAATTGACCAAAACTCTTCTTTGCTCTGAGATTAGCTATTTTGTCCAATTTGATCTGCTCTTGGTTATTTTGGCACCATTTTAGACGGCCCTTATAGATTCTCCGAGACTCCCGCATTTGGTCATATATTATTCCCTGCGTCGGTCTTTTATATAAGACCCACATCTCAAACCTTAGTCTGGCCTCCCGGTGAGCATATTTTACATTGTCATTCCACCCACACAAGACCTTTTTTCTATATCCAGACTTATGTCTAACTGGCTTCTCAGAATACATAGCCGCATTCTGCAAAGCCTTCACAATATCACTATATAGTACATCAATACACAACTTATGACTTTCCAAGCTGCATGACCCATGACTGCATTCAACGAAATTTGGAGGAAAATCAATATCTCTTAAGGCACTATGACAACACGCATGATACATATTTATCTGAGCTTCACTTCGCTCCCCCCAAACCACAGAAGTACGCGGTGCATCATGAGTCACCAACTTAGACCTAACGGCATCGATATCGCAGTCAATATACAGTGGCAAATGATCCGACAAAAATACATCCTCTAGTATGCCTACCTTCAAGATGGTATGCCAGGCAGATATAGAGACCACACAGTGATCCAACCAGCTCCTACTACCATGATACAAATCGGTATAGGTATACGCATCCGAATCGATCCCCAGTAGTTCCACATCAGCACATACCCAAGATTGATCTGAACAGAAATTACATAGTTCATCATAAAATAATTCCTTAGGTTTAGCATTAAAATCGCCAAGCAAAAATAAGCTTTCGACATCACTACTCGCTTCAACTGCACTAACTTCACTAAGAACTTCAGTAAAGACAGGTAAGTTTTCATACAGCTTGACTGGCATGTAGACGGAAAAAACTAGAATGGAGCGACCGCCCACAGTGGCTTTAAGGGCAGCTAAACGAGGGCTATTGCAATTAATCACGGACACGTTGTCAAATACGCCCTTCCTCCAGAGAATTGCTACTCCACCATGTGGCCTACCTCTTACTATACCAGCAGATATGTCCACAGCAGACTTGCCTGTATATTCGAAATCACTGCTGACTGTACCAAGTAACGGAATATCATGATCTAGAAGCCAAGTCTCCTGTAGACACACCACATCAGATAACATACATATATTTCTAACATCATCAATTGACCGCTTAAAAGACTTACAGTTATAACTTAATATTTTAACCTTATTATTATCCTTTATTTCTTATCTTTCTTATAAATTACATTTTTAAATATATATAAAAAAAATACATTTAAAAATATAAAAAACAGTTCCCCACCGGCATCTGGAACAGGGTCCTAGTTACCAGTGGTTAGGGCTCCAGAGAGAGGAACTTCCTCACAATGCGCGCCGTCTCCAGAAGTACCGCCTTCTGAATCTGTCCCTTGATCCAGCCGCCTAACGCGAGCCTCTTTAGGTGTTTGTCGAGGCTCTTGGCTAATAAGCCATGGGCGGAAACGACTATCGGTACAATGATTGCCGCATCAATGTCCCACATGTCGACAACCTCGTGAGCCAGATCAAGATACTTGCTTTCTTTATCTTTCTCGGCCTTCACGAGATTCTCGTCATGGGGGACAGTGATATCGACAATCATTGCACGGCGCTCTTGGCGATCTATCAGCACAATATCAGGCTTATTGGCTACAATAGTCCTGTCTGTGATGATAGATCGGTCCCAATACAATGAGATATGACCTTCTTCGAGAACTGGTTGTGGTTCATACCTGTAGTACGGTACCTCGGATGTCACAAGGCGATATTTCAGGGCAAGTTGCTGGTGGATAATCCTGGCTACTTGGTTGTGTCTGTGTAAATATTGACCATTTGCGAGACGCGAACAACCGGAGATGATATGCCTCAGGGATTCTCCAGGGCGATGACATGCCCGACAAATGTCGATGGTGCCATCCCGAAGAATATATTTCCGGTAGTTGTTCGTCATCACAACTTCGTCCATAATTGCACAGACAAAACCTTCGGTTTCCCCAAAGAGGTCGCCGAATCGTAGCCAGGCCACGGAGGCCGCAAGATCTACACCGGGCCCATGAAGGGCCCGATAGTACCTTCCGTGTAGCTCCTTGCCCTGCCATACCAACCTACGATCATCCGTTGTCAGCACTACAGGTTTGCGCCAGTTCTCTTTTGCCAAAGATAGAGGGGTGAGTCCATTATCTACTGCCACTACATCCACATGCATTTCCCCATCGGCACGGAGAAAATATTCCCTGAGGCTACATATCTCCCGGTTATGCAAAGTCTTGACGTTTAAAAAGCCACGACCTCCACATTTCCGAGGGATATATAGTCTCATTACCGATGAGCGTGGGTGATGCATGCGGTATGAAGTGAGCGTAGTACGGACTGTTCTATCCAGGGTGTCCAATTCGGTCTGAGTCCACTTGAGTATGCCAAAAGAGTACATCAAGACTGGCATGACCCAGCCGTTGTAGGCCCGCACCTTGTTTCCGCCTGATAAAAGACTTTTCAGTACTTTTTTCAGGCGCCCCAAGAAGCGATCCCGCAATAACTGTTTCATGTCAGTCTCACTAATGCCTAACCCTTGTGACATACCCAAGTATTTGTAGGTCTCGGTTGCGGCGAGTGATCTCAGTTGGATGGAATCTGAAAGTTGGATGCCTTCAGACTCCACCAATCTCCCCTGCTTTGCATGCATGACCGCACATTTATCCACACCAAACTCCATCCTGATAGAATTACTAAAGGTCTCTGTAACCTTCAGTAATCCCGTCAGTTGGAGCGCAGTGGGGGCAAACAGTTTAAGGTCATCCATGTAAAGCAGGTGAGATATTACCTGACCTCCTCGTCGCAACCGAAAGCCAAACCCTGACTCCTCTAAAAGTGTGCTCAGAGGGTTCAGGGCCAGGCAAAACCATAGTGGACTCAGACTATCACCCTGGAAGATACCTCGCTCTATCCTTATAGGCTCGCCATTCCCAAGGATCTGTCGAGAGCCTGGACAGAGAAGGACCGTTTTCCATTGCCTCATACATGACTCCAAGAAAGTGCGTAGAGTTGTATCTATTTTATACAACTCAAGCACTCTCACAAGCCACGTATGCGGCACAGAATCATAGGCCTTCTTATAATCTATCCAGCATGTCGACAGATCCTTTCGGTTACGGCGAGCCTGTTGACAAATGGTCATATCGATGAGGAGTAGCTCCTTAGTACCACGGGACCCACTCCTACATCCATTCTGAGAGGCAGACATTATTGAATTATCTTCAACATGTCTGGCGATTTTCGCTCTCAGGATGGATGTAAGAGTTTTGTAAATTGTAGGTAGACAGGTGATCGGTCTATAATTTTTAGGGTCCGTGGTACTTCCGGTTTTATGGAGCAGATGGGTTACGCCGGTAGTTATAAATTCCGGTAACGACCCAGATTGTAAGGCTGATTGGAATTGGGATGCCAAGCGAACGTGCGAGCTACGTAGCCATTTGAGCCAAAAATTATGCAGTCCGTCCGGGCCTGGGGCCTTCCAATTAGGTAAAGAACGGACTGCATTGGCTACGTCTAGGGGCCCGATGGAGATGGCTTCCATTTCTTTTATTGGTTCGCACATTCGCTTGACATCACCGATCCAATCACCTTCGTAGTGAGTGACTGGCACCGACCAGATATCACGCCAGAATGTTGTCGTGGCGTTATCATCTGGTCGCTGCAATTCACTCATCGGTTCACTGGGTCGCTCCCAGGATCTATAAACCCATCTTTGATCCCTTTGGAACATGGAGTTCTGGGAATATCGATCCACGCGAACCTTATACCTACGTATACGGTTTGCCCATGCATAAATTTTCTGCTTCAGGAAGTCAATGCGCTCTGTGACGCGGGAAATATATTCGCGGGGACTGACATCAGTCCCAGCGAATGCCCGCTTCACAAAGCGCATAACTCTAGGGCGGGTATTACCCTCCCTGAAGCAGCTGAGCTTGCCAGTGAGTGCCCTAGCCTCGCTAATACGACGCTCTATCCTGCATTGCCATGCCGGGACGGCGGGTTTTGGACGTGTAGCTGTGTCAGTGTTAAAAACCTTGACACGAGCTACACGACACACCGTAATGGCAGCACAATACAGGATAGAGTGTGTATCCGCAAGGTTATCACTACTGTCAAAGTAAATTGACAGTAGTGAGTCCAAGGCACCCACTAGCGCCCTATTCCCTTTATGCATGGGTAGGCGAGGTATACGAGGTCTAAGGTGGTTCGGCATGGACCGATACACCCGAACTACATCCTCCAAAGTACTCCTCAACAATTCATTGTATTGGTTACTTACATTAATAGGCGCGTTATCTCTATCAACGTCGCTATCGGCGGCAAGCCGTGAAGTAACCGTGGCACTTGCCACAGGCTGGGCCGCCGGCTGCGACGATGCGACAGGAACAACCCGCCTACTCTGCATCTCCGAGCGTAGCCGATCGAGTACGGTATCAGCCAACATGTTACCACGTTGGATGACCCTCACCTGATCCGACAGTCGTTGCGCCGACACGTTGACCGCTGGTTCAAGTGACTGAAACAGAGGCAGCATTCGGTTACGGTACGCAGTGAGGTTAGTTCCCCCCTCTGTAGCCTCATAGTAGGCGCGCATGACGTTTTCATTTATGGAAGACGTCCATCGCATGCGCCGCACTACACCACTGGGAACGAGGACCCTGTTCGGAGCCGGTTGCCCCAAAAGCCCCAAGTGTCCCGGTGGCCGGCCTCTCTGCTGACGTACAGGTGGTGGCGACGTCGGCGGAGAAAAATACTCGTCGCTCTCGCTCGACGCTACTGCAGTCACCGACGTCCTGATGATGGATGCCGGCGATGGCGAGGCGGAGCGAGGTGACGGGTCCGGGGGTGTTGATTGTGCGTTAGGTTCATTGACAGTCCGCTGCCGACATAGTCTCCTCGGGTTTCTCCGAGGAGCATCCGTCATGTTGTTTTGTCGGCACTATTTGGAATATTTTGCGGAAATTGTTTAAAAATTAATCCGTATTGGAACATATTAAATTTGGTATTAATTTTACTATTGTATATGTTGTATATCCACAGTATTTAAATAAAATTTGCATTATTTTGTTATAGAGAAAAAAATATATATTGAAGTTGACAGCGGTTGCCATTATTATCCTTATTATTACTATTGTAGTTTTCAGTATCCATTTAAATATATTTACATAGAATTTATGCAATGGTCAATTTAGAATTTGAAAAAGATAAATAGAAAAACATACTTTATAAAAATTTAGAACCCTAAAAACTAAAAACGAGCAAAAAAATCACGTTTGTTGTATGGGAGCCCCCTTTAATGTTTATTTGATTCTGTTTTTTAGTATTTGTTGTTATAGCGGCCACAGAAATACATAATCTGTGTAAATTTCAACTCTCTAACTATCACGGTTCATGAGATACAGCCTGGTGACAGACGGACGGACGGACGGACGGACGGACGGACGGACGGAAGGACGGACGGACGGACGGACGGAAGGACGGACGGACAGACGGACGGACGGAAGGACGGACGGACGGACAGCGAAGTCTTAGTAATAGGGTTCCCGTTTTACCCTTTGGGTACGGAACCCTAAAAACGAATTAAGAACATGCGTTATCAACTTTTTTCGCTGTCTATTTTAAAAACCTGAATATTCCGAGTCCTAAGTGAGATTTTTATGTGTTAATAAGAACCGCTATCCCTTGCCGGTTAAATAACCGTAGAGAATTAAAAATGAATCTCAATACTCGGATGTATTTAAATAAAACTGATCTGGGTCGAGCACTCTCAACAAATCCAATAACAGATCGTGTCCACTACACCGTGTGTAAGTACCCTTATATTGATACGCTCGCGCACGAGGCACTTTCGACTCTATCAAGTAGTAGTAAAGTGGATATCACGTTGTTGTCAAGTATAAGGAATTTGTGATATTTAACGGTAGCTAGTGAAAGTTAGTTATTTGAAGAGGAAATGTACATATCAGTTGTATATAATGTAAAATAGCGATATAAGAATCGATCTCAGGATCTCACACCTAAATACCTATTAAATTTGTCAATGCTATCAATTACTTTGGCAAGATACGCACTAACAACGTACGAAGCTATTTCTCATTATATTTAATTAAGTTTCAACATTTCGTTAAGAAAATAAATATATTTTGCTTTTGTCAATTCAGAATAGACACATCAGAATTCACGCGCCCATCATTTTTCAAGGCGCGTTTTAACGCCGCTATTTCTACAGGGGTTAAAAGCAACCTACTACTAATTAAACTAGTGTATAGGAAATATGTTATGGTATTATATTAAATACTAATTTTAGTCAAAAACTAGCCCACTAAATATCTTGTCGAATCTTCTCAACCGGAGTCGTGTTCCGATCCGGTCATAACATACAAGATTTAAGCCTACGTAATATTGTTACGTAACGTTGTTCATTCAGTATATACCCTTTAATCAATACCTACAAAGTTTGTAAAGACATTTAATTTTAATTAATGATCTCAGCGAGATGAGTAACCAGAGATTTCCTCGAGCGGCCTGATTACACAGCATTGTTTTAGATTCAGACAATTTTGTAGGACATATTTCGGAGTAAACTATGACAAGATGGTTTGAATATTTTAGGTATTTTCATACTTCAGATTAGATTCTTTCTCTCTCGATTTTTGCCAACGTCTTTGCTAAATACAGATGTTCTAATGTATTCAAGATACACTTTCAGAACTCCTAAAGCCTGTTCTACATTGACACCGTGAATTAGTTCCATGAATAATCCACGTAATGTCATGAAATGAATTAGAGAGCTTGAAAAATCTTATTAAAGCACAAATATTGATTACCTGATAAGTAGAGTCGCGCAGAGTACAGTCAACAGCGGCAGCAGCGTCCCGAAGCAAGCGAGGAACAGGGTCTGCACGTCCGTGAAACCTGAGAACACGGACAAGACTGCGACAGGTCACATGCCAACACACCCAGTAGTACCAATAGTTCAACATTTTCAATACCCTCTTTTATACAAATATTTCTAAAACACAATATAGTTTTTAACTCTCATCTTCTCGATTAGGTATGATCAAAAGGTTTAAATTAGTAAACAGTATCGTTTTTATAAATATTATTGAAGTCCCACGATGGGCGCCATTTCAACTTTCATAGTTTTTCTACAATCACTTGGTAGGGAATAATTTCAACTGAAATTCAATTCCGCTGAGAAATTTTCTGCCAGACATGCATTTATATAGTCTATTTGCTCAGCATACGTTATAAGAGCATATGGTTCAGATAAGTCAATTTCCGATGTGCTCTAAGCGAGCTTTCTTTAAATGGGCAGACTTCCAATTGGCGCCCGACCTGGGACCTATTTCGCCTTAACACAGAGAGAGAATCTCTACTCTAGTCCGTTACAACCGTCGAATTTACGTGACTTAAATAACAACTTACTAGAAGAATTTGGTTGTAATTCGTTGTTAACAAAATCGCTTGTTTAATTTGGGAGCTATTTGCTTTTTGCCACTTAATCAGGGTGGAAGGTGAAAACTGTAAACTATAAAAATACTTTGGAAACAAATTATTTTACGAACTGCGTGTCCTTATGAGACAAGCCCGTTGGTTTTATTTACTTATACTACATCTAAAAGAGGCTGACTATAGGGAACTGAGTGCTAATTATGCATAGAATTACATATCTGGGGTACTTTTAAAATATTAATGAAGAATCCTCCAGTCTTACTGACTACCAAACTAGCGGCGTTCGTAAATTTGCTTCCTATTATACATTATTCTAGTTAACGTATAGAGTAGAACAATAGAAAGAAATAGAGTTAAACTATTAACCCATCCTTTTTTTGAGTCGGTTAAAAAAGTAAATGTACATTTATATTTCTTTTTTTTTGTTTTTGAGATATAAATAAAATTGTAAATCATAACCACAGCCGGCAGATAGCAATACCGTTGTGATGTTTTTCCATTTAACTACAATTCGCGCGCCGCGGACCCTCATCCATTATTGGCGTATCAAAAACAGGAATGCGGCGTGGTACAAACTATAAGTGATTTGATGCTGAGTATTTATATTTGGTTTTCGATCTAAGTACCGTGTTTTACTATTGTGTACCATGAGTTGTGGTTTTTCGTTCGAGATTAATACAAATGCCCGGAATCAGTTTCTTAAATTTATAGGTAGTTATGTATTTTTTTATTGAAATTTCTATAAATTTGGTGGTAAATAGGTGATAAGTATTTTTGTAAGGATTGTGTACCTTATCGCTACTACTGTATAAGTTATAGATACCTATCTGATACCTTAAATTAAAAAATTGCTTTCTATCGATTATGAGATATATACATTAAAAAAATATTTTTACAATATGGAATTATAATATTACAGTATCTTACTTTTTTTTTCTTCAAATCTCAATCGCTATAATCCCCTTCATCACACCGGTACATTCGCTCTAGCCATTCCCCACGGGGGCTGCATACAAATTCGTACTGAACACGACGCACAGTACGCCGGGAGCGGCATAAATTTTATAAAAGCTAATTTGTCAAAAAAGGTACCCGGGCCGGGATAAAGCGGGCCATATCGGGCCGGACCGTACCCAGTTCAACCGTCCCACTGATTTACGTCCCAAATATGTAAACAGGGCCTTTTAATTTCGCCAATTTTAACATAATATAAAGAGTTTACGAGCCGTTTCGGGACGCAAACATTTTTTATAGCTATTGAAGGAACGAGTTATTTTAATTATTGTGATGGTTATATTTGTTTCTGTAATTAATTTTGATTAAGACGTTAAAATTGTCATAGCTATGTGAACTGGGAGTCATAATTAAACCACTTTTATTTAAGACTTTTATTCTAAACTAATTGTAACAACCGATCCACAAAAAGCTATGATCCACTTCCAATAGCATCGTAAAACACTTTTGAAAAATTAAGATATAGTTCATTGATTTATGCAGATAGATTTAAACTTTTATTGATTTCGGAGGTAATACTCAAATCATTACTCAAGTATTTTGACCAACAGTGAATACTAGCTATGAGTATATGACAAAACTCATACTATCTACAATATCTAATAGTAAAATATGGCCAGAGCTTTGTTCAGTGTTCTCTCTGAATGCATTTGTGTTAACAAAAATGGATTATGAACTCATTCTATTGTTCATAACACGCTGTGAACTGGCGCCACTACAATACTAATAGAATTTCATATTATAGGTAAGTGTAAAATTTGATCTGACTGAACATATTTTTGCTGCATTAGAATTGAGCTGTTAATGACCTACTCTAGTAGAAGTTTCCAGACCACGCGATTAGGCTTAACGACTGCAATAACGGGAAAAAACTTGCTACATTATATAACAAAAGTTCAATAAATTCTTATTCTAGTTATCAGCTATGCTAAATAGGTAACGTTAAATAATTAACGGTTATTAGCATTAGCAGAGAGCTCTCGAAGCGTTAGTGCGTACTCCAGTGTATTTATGCAAATAGCATTGCAACCGCTAAGGAGGTTCAGGCGATATCGTGTTTAGGTAATGCTCGCATTTAGCATGAATGATAGCCTGATGAAAACAGTAGATACCTGTCAATTCAGATTTCCAAACTCACATTTGCCAATACTACTGTATTAAAGGTTGTCTGGAAGAGATCGCAGCTTGCGATAAGATCGCCCAATGTACACTACTATTTGTTCCTTGTTTTGTCAATATATTTTGTGTAATATCCATGTTATTATTGTTATACATTAAAGAGTTTTCTATTCTATTCTAACTCAGAGAAAAATTTCATTCTTCAACGAAATGACAGCGCGAGCGAATCTTGACGCGTAGGGGCGTGGCTTTTACCAGAGAAATTCAATCTTTATGTATTTTGACACAAGTACGTTTTTTTCTTAGCAAACATTTTACCGGGTGCGTTTTGACGCCCAGTGTAAGCAAGGCATTAATGACGCACGTTGCAGATTGATTCTATAATCAGTAATCTCGGAATTTGTAAATAAAAAATCTAATTTACATTGATAACTACATAGCGAGTATCAGAAGTCCGAAATTATAATGTTCAGCTAGTCTTAAACTAAACAGGGCTGTATCTTAAAATTTTCATAATGATTAAGTACATTTAGACACTTAGGCATATGTGTGTGAAAGTATTATTTCGAACTTCTAAAAACCCTTGTATAGATTACGCATCGTGGTTATACCACGGTGATAACAAGCTATGTGTTCCTAATAAAGGAACACTATATTTCATAAAAATAATTTGAATGAATTTTTCAACAAAACATAAAATTAAATCCCTCAAAGTATGAAATTTTCTATTACATAATTCATTACAACACGTCTACTTACCGCAAAAGGAAAATATGATTATAAAATTATCATATTGTTTTGAAGAGTTCCTCCAACGATACTAGATATTAATAATACTACATATTAATCTAGATACTAGATATTAATCTTTTTAAACTATCGTGGTTTACATTATTGAAACAATTTTATGGATCATATTGTTAATTGTAGGGCTGAGGTTATTAAACATTAATCTTTTCTCTACCTAGAATATACGAAAAGCTTGCTAATAACTATATTTTAATGCCTTGGTTGAAGCTTATTATTTTGCAACGGCCTGGTCCAGTAGTTAAGCGTAGTCGTGTGTTGTCTGGCGAAGTTGTAACTTCTTTATATATATTCCAATGAAATAAACTATAAAATTACTCACTTGTATCGGGGGCTAGATCGTTGTCAACTTCGTGTCCAGTTATATTGGTCATATACGCGCTGCTGTTCTCCCTGGAGCCATTCGCCACCTCCACCAGCTCCACATAGTCCACCTTCTTCAGCACATCACTACTGTTTCTATCCACATCACCCCTCACACTCTTATTACTAAAGTCACTCTCATTAATCTTCGTAGCGATCAGAAATTCAAATCTTGGAACATCGTCCGCGAATTCAGACTCAGGCCTAAACAATATATCAGTTATCGTGTCTTCTCTGTCAGTTTCCGAATCTATGATCTGTTCTAATAATGTACGTGATATGTTTAATTGTTTCTCGACTGGATCGTCCGATGAGGAGACTTTGGTTTGATCTTTCATCACTTTCTCTGATAGCGCTTCGTCTCTGTCTTGTTCGGCGTTCACAATAGCTTCCAATTCTGTGTTGGAGCTCTTGTTAATCTGTTCTGGCGTTTCGTCGTCATTGGCTACGATTAGAGTGTCAGCGTTGGAGTCCACTGGAAGATTGAATGTGTTGTTGTTGGCAAATTTGATGACTATATCCGTTGAATTGTCGGAGTAGGGTCTCGCGTGAATTATATCTGCTGTTAGTAATGAGTTTAGTAGGAAAAACATGAGTTTTAACTTCACGTTAGTCATTTTTGATCTTCAATCACGTTTTCATTATGGGTCCTTAATTCCGAAATGAACTCATTATGGAAGAAGAGCTCAGAGGTCCATTGTACTGCCGCCAGTCTGAGGACAAAGGAGAACTATTAAAGTTTTGTACAAACGTTATTGATAGCTACAAAAGGAACTGACGGCACCTTATTAATTCTTCACTTCCCTCGTTGTTTGTGAAGAACTTTAATTTGATCGCTTTTATCAGCGGAGGGACTTCAAATTTTATTCAAGTATTTTCAGATAAAGGATTTTGCTACTAGGTAAATAATATCTATCATTACTGTAATTGAATGTTTAAAATCTTTAATAAGGTAAGGTGAGGTACGTTAAACTGTTGATAAAAATACATTAAGTATTTATTTCAAACCACTTTATGTGGTAACCAGCATGGGTAACTAACAATTGCATAATTCTTAGTTATAGAATGCTCTTATTTCGCCCTATACACGTCAACAAAAAATGTACCCTCAAACAAAGGCTTTCAACATATGACGCCAATCTATAGGATCATGAACATAAAACAAACATTAATGGACAATAGTACCCATTACCAACCGACATAACGGCCCACTAAACGTTATAGATCCAATTTTCGAAACATACAAATGAGTTATTAGCTTCTATCTTATAGCCGATAGCCGCGCGACTATTTGTCACTGTCCCCAATTAATTTGCCAGGGGTCTTATCGCCACTACTTTCAGAAATATTACTTCAATATTATTTTAAGCTAGCTGAGCCTGTGACTTCGTACGCGCGTAAATTAGGAACCTTAATTACCTGGAATAATTGGTTTATTTTTTTCCGCGAGACCCTAATTATTTTACTAAAATAAAAATTGTAACCTTTTATAAATATGTTGATTGGTTTATATCTGTGGAATTTACCCTGCATGAAAACCAGTCCTACGATCAACGATGAGACAAGTCGTGAGTCAACAAGTCTCAACTAAAAACAAATATTTTAACTATTAACATTCCATAGTAAATATATAAGGTATCTCATCCGTGATATATCACTCACTAAAGACACACTTAGCCAGGCCATATGAATAACCGCCCCACTCTCCGGGAGGAGAGGCAATTTGTCAGTGTCGCGGCGCGACGTTTCATTCATGGACGCTCGTTATTTTGGCGGGAATACCTCACTATTGTTTAAAAAGCGAATAATGGGCCCGCCAAAACTGTGCGGGTAGTTTTTTTTTCTTTTTATTGTATCGCATTAATAATGCCATTTAATTGAAACAATTGATTTTATAATGTTATAGGAAGTATAAAAAGAATTCGTATACTATCGTAGAAGTAGCGTGGCAAAAACATCACTGTATGATATTATACAATTCTTAAGACGTCATTGTTGGTTGACAGAGGTCCGTGTACGCTTTGCGAACGCTGACACTCCATGTATATAGACGTCGTTTATCTGAGGACGTTATATACGTCTCGAATTGATAAGTTTATGTGACCATAAAGTGATATACCTAGACATGATGCGTAGGCTAGTTAGCGCACTGGAGGCAAGCCCTAATTCAACTTAAAAAAAATAAACCCTATGTTGTCGAGACTTGGCACCGAGAGTTGTATAGCATATTTATACACAATTTGTAACCCTTATTTTTCTTTTTTAAAACTCCACAAAATATTGCTACATCACATTGAGCTTATCGGGATCATCGCGTCACGTTTCACGGCCCATATTTTCGTCGTTGGCAACATTTTGTCCGCTGCCCGCGGCGACTGATCGACCCATATTAATCAAAATGGGACACCGGATAAAAATATAGCATTTTTTTTTAAATTATACAAAAAATAATGTCAAATGTTAGTTGGTGATATAATTTTGTCATAGACATTTTGGTCCAGCCTACTAATCATGCACACGTTTGTAAGTTTGTTAAACAATTGAATGTCTGTCACAAAGTCGGCCACGTCATCGATGATATTTCGTTTAGAAATATGCTTGATATGATAATAAAAACTTGAAAGTTTCAAGCATTTATTTATAACTAGCTTAACCCCGCGACACCGCCCGCGCGGAATTAGAGATTTCTAAGGATCTCTAATTTTTTCTAGTAATAAATATGAAACTCAGTGATAATGTAGCTATATAACGGCAAAATATTTTTTGTAATCGATCTAGTAGTTTTTAAGTTTATTCGTTACATACAAAAATACAACTCTTTCCTCTTTATAATATTAGTATAGAAGTATAGATGTGTATTATATATTGAATTTGCTCTTGCTATTAATTACTTGACACTGAAATACCCGCTAACCGCGGATGGAGCTATTCCACATCTTATTCCATTTAAATTTCACTAATTTTGTAAAAAAGAAAAAAAAGAAATACATTTTCATGTTAGCAAAACTTTGAGCGCGCTCATTTTGACACTCCTATTTGAGCCGAGTTTTAATCTCATGAAAATCTGAAAACCCTGTGAAACCTTCGTGCTAGTTCAATAAATATTTACAAACGTTTACTTAAACTACAATAAAATTATTTATGTATCTGGATAACCAGTTCTTATTTTCCACTGACAACATTTTTATAAAACAAACATCAAACCAAAGATTAATTTAACTAACGTACTTGCAAAGGCTAACAAATGTATTTTTCTTTGTAAAAACTTTAACGCTGGAAGAGAATTGAATTCACGTTTAGTGAAGGAAAACAATGTGGGCGCCCGAGGGAAATTTGCAGTTTAAATTAACTTGCTTTAGACAGACGTACATCTGGACACATGTGAGTACATATACATTCGGATATTATCTATGAAATCTATCTATATGTAAACCTATATCAATATATATAAAAAACAATGCCACTTTTCGTTGTAAGCTAACTCCTCCTAAACGGCTGGACCGATTTGAATGTTTTTTTTGTATGCGTTTGGGTGGCACCCTGGATGGTTTAGATTCACAATTGGACCCGGTAGGTGGCGCATGTCACTCATGTTTCGTATGTCACTCATTCTAAGGCGGTACGAAGTTCGCCCGGTCAGCTAGTTCTGTGTAACTAAACTATTTGGTAAAGTGGAATTCACACTGATGAAATCGTCAAAACACATTTTTTTTATAGATTCAGGATCAGAATTTTGGAGTCATATCGAGGGGTGAAAGGCTATTTGACTTAAGTGACATGTTTTATCTTTTAAAGAAAGCATACTCAATCGACGCAGAAAAATTCGCTGATTCCTTACTATATGTATATAAGTCAATGTCCCCCAAAAGAGTCGGTCAAATAGCCTTCTCCCTTCGATATAATCCAATACTTAGGAATCGTTATTTAACAAAAAATAATAATAATTGTATCTACCACCCATTCGGAATGCATGTCCTATGGAGAAGAATGGGCGAGAATCTCTATGGTTACTTTTATGGTTTTCAAATATGGATTTACATTTTTGTGTAAAAAGTTAAGGTAGCAGACTCTAAGCTTCATTTTCTAAGTCCTCTTATTAAGCATACTTCATATAAACAATGGTACAAGGACGGATAAAGGAAAAATGGTTTTCCCAAAATAATATAAGTCTGAAAAATATCTTACAGGAAAAGGTTGAAGGGAAACTGGAGAGAGGGATACCAAGAATGATTTACCTGATCCTGATAAAATAATATTATATTATTAATAATATTATTAAGTCGCAATAACGCTAACTTCCTAACCCATAAATTGGAGGAACCTGCGAATAGTTCGATGCAAAAACTACTGTTATTTATATATTTCAATTTGATATCAAAAAAAAACACTGTCAATCCAATCTTTCCGGCTCACCTAATCTCAAAATCCACAAAACGTGAATTTATTAAATCCCTATTGACAAGCTGAAAAGAGTTTCACGGAAAGGGTTTCAGCGTACCGCCCCGAGCGCGGGGCTACGGGGAGGGTGTCCGGATTAAAAATAAGGTATGCATGTTATATGGATTAAAACTGGTTTTTGATAAAATTGGGAGTTTATTTTTGATGATTAGGAATTTACGTTAATTTCCTTTGATCACGTACCATGTTTTTATGCCGCGGACACACTGGGCACGTTAAAAACGAACTATATATAAATAAAGATTGAAGTATATAGGGTGTCCCACGGATATGTCACATGGAGGGAAAGTACCTTTAATATTGTAGATGGAACATTTTACTGAAAGAAGACATTATTTTAATTTAAAAAACAATTTTTAACTGCATTCAAAGATATTCAAATAATTACATGGTTGAACCGAGAATCGAACCCGTTACACGAGAAAAATAATCACTCTGTAGCTTTATCATACCGATCGAAAGGCTTCATGATAAGGATTATATTTTGCTAAATAACTTAGTGTCAGAAATAAACGGAAGACCATGAATTTTAACATTTTTAATACAAAATCAAATGCTCAAAATGTATTTTTTCTGTAAAATGTTCCATCTACAATATTCAAGGTACTTTCCCTCCATGTGACATATCCGTGGGACACCATGTATACATAATATGTATATAAAAATTGAGTTTCCGTGGTAAAAGCCACGCCTCCACGCGTCAGAATTCGCTCGCGCTTTCAATATCATTTCGTTGAACAATGAGCTTTGTCTAAGAGTCAATACAGTTCGTTTTATATTGGCAAAAGTTTTGACGCACGCGTCTTGACGCCCCAGTGTGCTGGAGCATTACAAGTTCCGTCTCTATTATCATGTACCTATAAAATATTAAACCTAAATTCCACTTTCATATCACAAAAGGATCATGAAACAAAATGCACCTCGTAAAGGTGCAAGCTACGCTGGCTGTGTTGTCGTTAATCTTGGAGGGAACTGCCTGGTGATAACCTTTGAATGGGACCATAACAATTTTACGTGATTATACCCGCAGCAAACACTCTTAGTACATTAGTAAATGGAAGTAGCCTAGTAACAAAAAAAAGAGGATTATAGTTACTTATTATGATTTTATTTATTTATTTTGTCTATGCTGGGGATATACAGAACTGATTCTAAAGCATAGCTATGTAGTATAGTGTTGTATAAATTGAATCATCATAACAATAGACAATATGACGTTTGTAGACGCCAAAGTCACTCACAAATTTGGACGTGTGAACCTGTCAAATGTTACCTAATAAAAGACAGCCAGACTATAATACAAACGCTGTTAGCGAATAAAAAAAACAGTTGATATAACACTACTTTATATCAAGTCATTTCACAAAGGAGTCCTGACTGCAAAACTCAATTTGGGAACCCAAAACGACTACTTGTGAATATTAAATACAATGAAGGCTGGAGCTACACTAGCGCCAGTGTTATTACGGTGTGTCCGAGCGGAACTGCACGTAGCGGGCGGCCATTATCGAGACTGTTACCGTTCTCACGTTATGGCACGGTAGGGGGCACTAACTGGCGGTCGCGCCGCGCCGGCGAAATCACGGCTTGCATTAATTCGTATGAATAATAATAAATTAGGGCCCCGAGCCTACTAACACAATCGTTATAGTATGACTTGAGTTATGACTTATAAACCTTATAGCTTCAAGGTGACAATGCCTAATATCTACACTGGTCATATTCTAGCTACCATTGATAGTTTGTTAGGGTTCCGTAGCCAACGGGAACCCTATTACTGAGACTTCGCTGTCCGTCCGTCCGTCTGTCACCAGGCTGTATCTCATGAACCGTGATAGCTAGAGAGTTGAAATTTTCACAGATGGTGTATTTCTGTTGCCGCTATAACAACAAATACTAAAAAAACAGAATAAAATAAATATTTAAGGGGGCTCCCATACAACAAATGTCATTTTTTTGCCGTTTTTATAGATAATGGTACGGAACCCTTCGTGCGCGAGTCCGACTCGCACTTGGCCGGTTTTTTTTAGTCATTATAAAGTGAAGTCATTGTCATTGTCATTCTGCAATGGTAGTGTTGAGGCTCATGACACATTTATATAAGTTAGTATGTGTGCAGAGTTTAGCAGAAAAAATCGACTGCCAAAAATCTCGATACACAAACAGTAATTCACTTCGATTGCAATTCTAGCGACGATTACGAAAGGTTTAAAATTTTGTAATCAATATGGGAGACATTAGAAATCGTAGACGGAGCGCTACATAGTAAAAACATAACTGTACGACGTTCTTTTTTCAAGACCTCATTATTGGTTGAAAGACGATAACCACAGAATACCTAACAGAGCCGACAATATAATTTTGTACATCGGAAGCATAATCGGAAGCTACACTTTTGACAGAGGGCTGTCTATGCTTTGCGGGTGATGGCTTCGTTAATCTAATTAGGTACTGCTACTTATTATAGAATTACGCTGCTTCTGTACAAAGAAATCATCAATTTCCAGTACTTCTTGGTTAAGTTTTTCCGGCACCCTTTGTGCGTAATGACGCTCCGCCGCGCATACAATTGTATTACCGTTGTTTTTGCCCGCAAATTGGATGATTGTTTCCCTTTCAAGTCAAAGGCTAAGCTCTCCAGGAAAATGAAATTGAGAGAACAATTATGCTACCTCGGTGATGGCCTTGAACCTACTGTCACTACTGCAGAACTGTTTAAAGGTAAAATAGCTGCTAGCTTTGCAACATTGCAATTTATCCCTGAGAACTACCTTTTATGAGAAGCCTTAGAATGATGTCTGAATAGGTAACAGTTGCCAGTTGCTGTAGTATTAATAATTAGGCATCACGCACGTTAAGGCATCTCGTTGTTTAAAAAAAATTACATAACTAAAACCTAATGGTTATTATGACCGTTTTTATCAATATTTTTTCTGATTTCATGCTTCAGAGTGCACATCATAACTATCAAAGATGTCAGAATGACAGCTGGATTTTTATGATAAACATGCCTTTCGTAGCACGATGGTAATTTGCTCACTCATCTATAGCCCGACCGAACCAGACGTTGCTCAATGGTCCAATATTTCTAGGTAGCTAGAATGGTCTACATTGTCCGAATACTCCTTTCAGAGCAAAAAAACACATACGGGAGGTATGTGCAAAGTCTAAATTACTTTATAAAACCCTGTACCCACGAGCGCGTCAAAAATGCGCGTGACCAAATCTTCCCAAAACGAAAACGAACTGGAAAAGAAGCAAACTCTTAAACGAAATGTCAACAATAGTGCGAGGGAGTTTCGACGCTTGATCGCGTGGGTTTTATCACAGAAATCTAATCTTTATCAATATGAATATAGAGTACATTTAAAAATACTGATCATTTCGCTAGCCTCAGTAGGTGTAGGACTCAAAGCTACCACTTCGTTTTGTATTCTGTGACGTAAGAGGCTTTATTCGAAGCCGCTGGTAATTACAGGAGTTAGTGAAGGCTGCTCCGCGAGGCGTGCGAGCTTACTTTTATGGCACGGAAATTGTAAACGCATTATCAAAGAGAAAGCTTACCCTCCAGGTGTATAAACAGCAGCACACTGGGGCGTTAAGACACGGTCGGCGATTTTTCTACTAATACCAAAATGAACCGTATTGACTTATAGAAAAAGTTCATTCTTCAACGAAATGACATTGACTGCGCGGGCGTATTTTGCCACGTGGAGGCGAAGCTTTTACCACATAAATTCAATCTTTATGTAACTATATTGACACAAACATTGGTTATATTTACAAAAAATACATTTAAAAAAAACTAGTGATTTTATTCTTCTTGCTTTGTACGAAATGAATGAAATTTAATGAAATAAGATAAGAAATGGCTTCAACTGCGGTTAACGAGTATTTCAGCCAGTGTGAAATAATAAATAGCAAGAGCAAACTCAATAGAACACACATTTTAAATAACAATAGGTGATGAATGTGATAAAGATGGCGGATCATCTGGTGTTTATCTTCCCGCAACATGCATAGAATGTGTCACAGCTGTCGTCTTAAATAAAAGCAACAAAACCTCTACATGACACCCCCCACAATGACATCCCTGAGCGGCATACAGACAGCTTCAGCGGTAAGTAATCGATTTACCGCGAGCTCGGGTGCAATATCTACATCGTACTTTAAGTGTACTTGAATTAGAAATAAGAACACGTTACATGGAAAAGAAAATACTATTTAATTATCTATCTTATTTACAAGTAGATATAATTTTATTTTTTTCTTGTCATGTAGAAACAGAGACAAAATCGACATATTCTAGGACACAACGTCTTATCTTGGCGCCTGCCTGGTTGATGGGCAGTGGGTACAAATACATCATCTTCATAAATTACTAGCGGCCTGTCCCTGTTTCACACGGGTGGGCTTTTGTTTACATTTTGGGATAAATAACTATAACCTATGTTAATCAGTGATAATGTAGCTTTCTAAGGGCAAAAGAATTTTTGAAACCGGTCTAGTAGTTTTTGAGTTTATTCGTTACATACAAAAATACAAATCTTTCCTCTTTGTTATATTAGTATAAATAAATACAATAACATCGCCAGTCAACTCAACACCTACCAATCCAAAACTGAGCAAGGTATATGGGTACCAAAAAATTGACTCGTAGCGATCCTAGTTGCATCCACACTAGGGCAGGAACACCTAGAACCCTCCTACTCCTTGAGCCCGCGACCACCTGGATCAGTGACCTACTCTCAAACCACTGGACCAAGATATGGCAAAGAAAAAAATATCTTCATATACTGAAAATACTTCCTAATGTGGTGAGCCAACACCTTTTCGGCACAGTTCGCATTGAGCTCTTTTCCTTTCTTTTCTTGTTTGTATCTCTTTTAAGTTTTATTTTCTCTGTGTGCTGCGTCGAATAAATGTTTTTTCTTTCTTTCTATCTAACTAAGTGGAATTAGTGAATGCACTTGAGAACTCTAGTAGATCGCAAATGAAGTCTGTTCAGGAAGTTGCGCATATAATGTTTCACGATCTTAACGAGCCGTGAAGCCTTGAGACCATAGTGGCATCAAAACCCTCGCGTCAAAGTTTTTGCCAATCCAAAAAGAACTCTTGTCTTAATATACCTAAAGATTGATTTTGTGAGGTAAACGCGACCATGACATTTCCTTGAAGATTGAGCTTTTACTATGACTGAATACAGTTCGTTTTGGTATGGACAAACATTTTTCAGTGGGCGTCATGACGCCCCAGTGTGCCCGGAGCTTTATATTTCGTACAAAGATTGTAGGTAAATAAAATGAAACGTTATCGTTGAATGTTTAATAAGTTTTAGTCTACATTGCTGTTTTAGAACCCAAATAGAGCTGACGATGTATTTATTTTCCTATTGTATTGAAAGCGTAGGGTAGTTGAGTTTTGCTTGGCATATGCAATATAGTGCTACCGAGCCTAATTTTGATACCGGCTCCTTCTGACTATCGCTTCCAAAACCGAATCGAACCTGTTACCTTCCGCTTTGTAACATAATAAGGATTGCTACGTCAATCACCACATTGTGTATAACTAGATGACCTGACAAACTTCGTATAGCCTACAATTTTTTTTCAAACCACAAAAAAAAGATTTAAATCGTTCGAGCCGTTTTTGAGACCAACAAACAGCAATTGTTTTTTGTATATATACCTAATATATCTTGTTTCCATCATAATATTCTATTAAAAAATAAGGATTAATGGTTATCTAAACTAAACTTAATTTACATAACTAGATACATATATAAGACGTTGATTAGAAGTATCTTGTGTAGTTTAAACATCAACAAAGACGTCAAATGAGCCTAGCTTAGTCTATGCCCTTGAAATGTCGTCTTCTTCGTCTGGTTATAAATTAATTGTTACTTCTTTTTCAAGTACCTTCTTTATAAAGTTATATACATTTTGTACTATTTAGTTTTATTTGTTATAAATAAAAAAATAATTGGCTACTTTTATTAATGAACTATTTACTAATATATAATAAACTATTATCACTCACCTCAAAATCCATGCTTCTAATACAAAAATCTCGCAAAATAACAGTTCACATCTACTGTTGTTACAGCAAACCACATAAAGTTAAACGTAAAAATAACAAAAGAAATACGTTTCTAAAACAAAGGTCACAAATCACACCCTGGCCGAAAACAGACTTATTCACACACTGGCCATATGTAGAGAAAAATAATTCCAAATTCAAAAATGACAGAACGAAAACTTGCAGCACGCATTTTTTTATAATTTTGACACTTGGATTATTTTTTAAATGATTACGAAGGTTATGATCGAATTTTATTCGGCATACGGGATTTTCGTGCCGGTACGTCGTCCGCCCGGGAGATCGCACCGGTTCCAGAGGCTGACTCCCGCCCGACAGACGATCGAAGCTGCGTATACTGCGCCTCCCCTCTTGCGTAACTGATATTGTTGCAAATTATAATAGTTCCATTATGTTGTGTCATGTCTGGCTGATATTGTATCTTTAAGGCGTAGATTGATTCTATTATCATTCATTTTATTATATACATTCGCGAAAATACAAATACTTATACGGAAACTTAACAAAACACAAAGTTTAACATGACAAATTATTTAAATAATACATTTTCTTAAATATATGTCTTATTTTTTTATAACTTAATATTTTTGTTCTAATATTATTAACGTTCAAAAAACTTCAAAGAATATCTTCCACCCTACGAAGCTTCAACCGATCAACATCTTTCGGGAAAAGCGTCAGCGCGCAGGCGTAAACTGAAAAATTGAAGCAAGACAGCTTGAATGCGAGGAACAATAGAAAGAGAGAACAACAATGTTATCAAACTAAGTGAGTGTATATAATCCACTCAATTTGTTGTCTAGGCACGTACGTATTTTAAAAATATATTTATCATAGTTAATAGCATAGATTTATTTAAGGTATTTTCTTAACTTTTCTTTGGTATAAGATCTTAATAAAAAAAACTTATAATTATTAATTATCGAAAATTGCTGCAAAATAGTGATTCAAGTTCTGTATTTTAATTATAGTTTTAATCTAATTATCTTTGTATGAAAAGTTTGAACACTAAAGAACGAACAAGCTATAATATGCACTAAAATGTCTAAATACGTATGTTTAAATAAATAACTCGCTTATCAATTTATGAGTTAATAATCAAGAGATATGTCCCAGCACTACTAGTTTGAAAGTTTCAGTCTTCTACCCTTAAACTCAGTGGTTTGAAACCTTTTACAGCGTGGGTGTCTGTTTTATATGTAAACGAGGCCTTATTCAGCTATAATTTTTGCAGATAGGCAGAGCGAGTTCATTATAACGCGAACGTTGCCTTTATGTAACTAATACAGGTCGGTGCTTTGATATTTTTCGTGTGGGCAATTTCTAGTTTTTAATTAGAAATATATATTTTCTTTAAAGGGTACAAAAATACACATAGGCACGTTGAAAGTATGTTCTTTTTAATGATAAAAAAATCCCTGGAAATATATTGAGTAGCTACTTTCGGATTACAATATAACCAATGACATTTGAATGTATAGGTACCTAAATGTGTCACAGAACGCCTCAAAACAATATTGACTGAAATTGGTCCGATCGGCGTAGTACGTAGAGGTCAAAGACACACACAAAATTGGACGTGTGTAACTGTCAAATGACAGATAAATCTCCCTCTTTTATATGATACTCGTTGATGTAAATACAATTTCAATGCAACTATTCCGACCTCTTTCATTAACATACGTGCAATGTCATAATATAAAAGTTGGTAAATAAATACGAAGGAATGCAATTCATAGATCAATTTATTTTAATAGATAGTTCATAACCAATTTACAACGGATTTGTAGAAATAAAAAATCCTTGTTGATGTTTTTTAGACAGATTATAATACCTATAAAAGGAGTAATTGTTAAAATTGAAATAATAGGTGGCAGTCAAAGTAGATCTATCATGGACTGCATAATGTCCGTACCTACTAAGTACTTATATAAATGGGTAAAGTGTGAATCGCAAAAAACACGCCTGCCCTATCTACCCCGGAGGCAGTCATCTGGAGTGCGCTAAACAGCTTACAAGCCACGCCTAGCGTTATAAGCGTCTGAATATAACTTTCATATAACCTAGTACACTGCTATGTATTTACAAAAAATATACACATATACAAGCTATAGACCGCTCATTCTAGATACTACCGATATTCCTTTACAAGATATCATTGTAGGAAACTAGATTGGTTTTCAAAGTGTCTAGTAGAATTTGACAATTAAATTTTAGATTTTGAGATTGACATTTCAATCAGAAGACCAATGGAGTCAGAAGAACCCTTTCACACAGGACCAACATGAGCCGAAATGTAGAGGTTTAAGATCAATCGCTCCATAAAAATCAGATAACACCCAAATCGACGTATATTGGAAATATGGAATCTACCGAATACAAAGGAAACGTGTCAATTATAAAATCCGAAAGAAAATGACACAAAATAGCTACCAGTAACATTTTTTCTTCTTTCATGATGCCATAATATTTTGGTCTATCTCTCGAAGGTTTTATTAATAACCTTCTCCGTGTTTTTATATCAAAGGAGCTTTCCATGGAGATATTATAACGAAGATGGCGTTTCGAGACCTCGCTGCGGATTTTTTTTCTGGTTTATCTGACTCCACCATCGTTGTTTTCCTAGAATATAGTTGCCGTATACTACAGGTACATGAGATAACAACAATAGTAGAAAAGTCGCCGCAGAGCTATACGAAGAGTGAAGTGGTTATGGATACTCTAGATACTCTATGGTCCAGATGTATAAGACTGTGGCATCAATGAGACCAATTCGAACCTATTTTATTGGGACGTCTTTTGATACATTTTGGTATCTATACTTTCAAATATCATTGATGTAAGTATGTAAGATTTTTATGTACAGAAACTCCTCATGGGATAGTCCGTCGCGACGCGGGCGTCGCGTTTCGCGCACATTGTGAGTAATTGTTTCCTCGCATTATTGCGCCCTGCACGTGTCGAATCCTCTACTATTGTCATTAACACACGAAAGTCATGATCAACTCACCACCACCAGCCCCCTTCCCACTACCTGTCTTAACGTTTCAGTTTTTGACAGTTACCGTATTCCAAAATCTGTTAAAAATTGGCACAGTATTGAAACAACAATACTTTAAGAGGTGGGGGTAAAGCCAATACCGTCTTCACCATAAGGGCACACGGGGCCCCCATTCTCAGGGGGCCCCGAAGGGCCGGCAATTTCTCTCACACATTTATTCTCAAAAAAAAATTGTCGGGCACATTACACTTTTTTCACAAATCAGTAATCTTATCAGAAGGTATTTAAAACAAGTTAGTAAAAAATGTTATTATAATTCGCTTTTTTTACTTTCCAAAAGGGCCCCAAATTCTTGTGTGCTCAAGGGCCCCAGCCTAGTTTAAGACGGACCTGGGTAAAGCCCCTGGGCACATGATTTCATTTATAAATCAACTAACATATATAACTTATAAAAACTTTATGATTCAGTATTGAAAACTAACAGGGTTCATTACTCATATGAAAGAAGCCTTTAAATAGATGGGACTTTTATTGCTCGCAAAACTTACATGGAATTCTGTCAAAAGTGTAGCTTTTGTAGATTAATGATGATACCAAATTATTTGGTCGTACATTAGATACTCTGTAATTATAACCTATCAGCCAACAGTGATGTCTTCAAAGCGTACATCGTACAGTAATGTGTTTGCTACATAGTACTACGTACTTTTACGGTAATATCCAAACTCTTTGGATTGAAGTATCCGTAAAGAAACGTACTCGTAATTAAATACAACTATCACTTGTGTATTAATCTATGTATGTAAGAACTACGAGTGATTTTAGTATCGTCATATTGTCGGGTGTCGATGTCACACATTTTGCTTTGACAAAATACATGGGTGTTCTCATAGAGATCTCGAAGTGCTACTACCCGTAGTAGTGGACATAACATAATAACGTCAATCACGAACCGGCCCCGTTCGCCCAACGCCAGATAAAGGTGTCACGACCATTCGTACAGACAGACACATGTGCCGTATTGAATTTGTCACGCATCGGTTACCTTCAATGTTTTATACAGAAAAAGGGTTTGATTTTTAAAAGGGAAATTAATTTTAATACCATAGATCTACTACTCGTAGATAAGTGCGATAAACCTGTCTGTGGTTGGTATTAGTGCTGATTCTTTTAGCACCAAACTAGGTCTAAATTAAGTATGACAACACGAAATATATTGCCTTCTTGCTCATACATTTTGGAAGTAAGTAAGACGACAATAAGCTAAGTTGTTGTGAAGAAGTAGTCTCGACAGAGATCTCCTTCAAGCTGATAGCGCGTATGGATATATATAGCATCTTTATCCTATATCTGTAATAAACTAAATTCTAGAATAATTAAATTAATCAAAATGTAATTAAAACACAATCACTACGGTACTGTGCTACGGCGGTGGTTTTGCTACGCAGCTACGCCGTAGACTCGTAGACAATGCGCTATGAATTACTACTATTGGATTCATTTAATAACTGTAACAGTTGAAGTACGTAACTTAAATTTGTATATAAAATAAATCTTAGTATATTTATTTGTCTGTCGGTCCACTCCGACCTTGGTGACGTGCGATCTTCGTATTAAATTGGGACACAATAACACAAATGCATTTATAACACGGAGTCTTTATGAGCGTACTACGTTAACCTTTGGAAAATTTCAATCCGATACAATAAATAACTTCTTCAATCATGACTTAGTTATAAACCTGGAATTTATCTTGTTAAATGAATAAACAGTACGTTATAGTATGATATATATCTCAGGCAAAAGTAACACCTGCTTATGACTTTATTTTCAGGAGTATTTAACGTAGTGAAACTCGTGGTATGGCTGTAATGCTCTCGTTTCAGCTAGCGCGTGCAGTATAACAGTATTCGAATAATGAGCAGAGCTAGGCTATGCAGCTGCGGTGGAAGTGGGTCGCCGGGGTGCCCTCATTATGCACTCGGATTGCCACTGATTGCCTCAATTATGGCCGCACATACATTAATTAACCATCAGGCTTTTAGTGATATTGCTTGCGTTTCAACCGCAGTGGTATTACCTAATTCATTTTCAAATAGTAGGTACTTCATAAATAACAATAGAACAAAGTTTATACAACAAAGTTTTAATACCATTTAAAAAGGAATTTTCTGAAAAAGTGATTCGTGAGGCAGTCGTATTAGAGACCTAAATGAGTTGCAACTTCTTAAAATTATGTTTTTTTTTCTTTATTGAGCCATCCACTTACAGTCTATAGGTACTGTAGGACTATATAGGACTATGTAATCATTGATAATTTAATGTCAGTGGCAAAATATTGATATAAAAAAACCTCGTAGCTTTAATATGATTGATTCGAATTTCAACTCATATACAAAGCATTTCCAATTTAGTTTCACAGTCCTAGTATTGTACAATGTCATTGTAAATAAATAAGTAAATAGTTACCTTCACTTCACTTTTTAAGGATACCTTCGGATGTTTCTGAAGTATCTGATATTGGTAGATAGTCCCGGTTGAGCCCGCATCTGTAACCCGACACTATAAGTGACAAACACTTCGCTCTATTTGTCGCAGTAAGCGGAGCGTTCGATACTCCCACGGATAGGGTGACAAATATTTAGAAACGGGTGTACAATCGTCCTGGCTTCTTAATAATTATAAAACATCTAGTACAGTAGTACCTATGCGATTCAAATAAGAATAGGAAGGTCAATAACCTCTATCTGTCAAATGTCACTTGAAAACTATGGTTTGCAAAAAAAAAACTTAGTTGCATATCAATAATAATAGTCTTACATCAAATTTAAATAAAAAGGTTAAATTAGTAGTAAATTGTCTTAATATAATATTCAATTATTTAAAGTCGATTTTTTTAAACCATACCATAACCTTTTTTATTTTCATTTTTGGCGCAAAGGCTCAGAAACCATGCCAAAATTATTAAAGAAAAGGAAATAAGGACGCCAGTCGCCATTTTGTCGTTGTTAGTGTGCTTCGTCGTGCAACTGAGTGTATTTTTCACTCAACCTTTGCAAATAAATTTTATTTAAAAAATATCTTGATAAAATACATCGGCGAAGTGTGGGTGCACTACAGTGCACCTCTGCCTACCCCTTCGGGGAATACAGGCGTGATGATGATGTATCTTGATTTGTTCACCCTAACTGGTTAGAATTGACAGCTATGACGTAAGTGGCCTAACTATAGATGACTGTGCTAGAAGCCTTTCAGCCCCCTTACCACCACCACCGCAGCAATTATAACATTACTTTCAGTCTTCGACAGTTATCTCAGTACAAAATCTGTAAAAATACAGTTACTATTAAAATACCAATACTTCAATAGGTGGTGGTAAGACTACTGTTTGTTTTAAATTATTTAATTACGTAAGTGCTATAATACAGATATATAAATAGTTACCCCAAATCATTGAAATATTAATTCGTGTACAAAGCTGCTACAAAACTGTTATACAATGCCTACGTTAATAATTATTCATTTTTATAAATTGGGGGTACAAATTCCAACATTTATTGTTATGACTTCACATAAATATTAAATATTTTAATCTATGATATAAAAGGCAAGGATTGTAACGTCTCATAGATATTTTTTATAAAAAAAAATGTAATCAAATTCCAGAAGTACTTATCAAAAGCAATATCCTCAAAAACTCTTGGCGCGATGGCGAGCGTACCGCGCAAAACTTTCCTCCCAACTTTGTATTGAAAGCTCACAAACTGGGAGTCTTAATTCTCTGCCTTTAAAAGAAATCACTCTGGTTCGCCTTTTGATAACTTCGCAAAGTTCTCCCCGCATGCGCCTTGTGGGCCGGGACGAGTTTTAAGTGAAACGAAAATGGTTAAAGACGCTTTTTTGTGAGATTTTCATGCACTTCAGGATGATTAACAATGCAGAAGTTCGTAAAGACAGTTCAGAAGTACTTACGAAGTATTTTTTATCACTTTCTCTCAGTTCGGAAACAGAAACAAATTCTCACTGAAATAACAATGCAAAGCGGCGTATAAAATACAAATTGTAGGTCGCACTAATAATAAAACAACAAATAACATTTTGTACATAAATATAATTCAATGCACGCAATAAAGTTAATAGTTATTATTACATAATAGAGTTCTTATTATTACAATACTTTCTACGTAGTTCAATATTTGTATATGGCCTGACAACAATGCTTTAGTATGGGCACCTTACAAATGGTTTTCATACAGTAAAGTAAAGGGAAATGGTCGACCGTCAATAGATTGACATGAACATAACGAAAGATTAATAGACCGGGGGGATCGCAGTAACATCCTTTGTAAAGCACTTTGGATGCTTTTGGCGTATGCTGCTCCTTGCTATATAAAATTCAATGATTATTACATCATTGCTACATTATGCCACCTATTATCCGGTAGTGTTGGAGCAAAGAAGCGCGATAGTCAGTGTGTTCAGAATGTGTATACAAAATGACAAACCCTTAACACGTTGACAGCGGCACTCATTTTTATATTTTTTCCATTTCTGTGGTACGAGGCGTTTAAGACCTCGTTTGAAAACTGTCATATGTAAGTGGCTTATTTAAGTAGATACACCACTGCATTCTGTTCCAATAGTGCATCTTAGATATATATTCACCTCTTTCCTGAACTGAATCAAACTGTAGTTACGGCCTTCGCACGGCGGAGGCTATGTTTTTCTTGGCCGCACCGCAATGAAGACACATAAGAGGCCTATTAGACCTCGTTCCGCACTAAACGTGTTAAAATATAGGTTATTTGTAACCGATTTTGTAATGTCCATCGATTTTAATAAGATTTTTAATGTGTTACCTGTGTACTATGTGTCACTTGGCGCATCACCATAACTCTGAAATCAGCTGTTACTTTGAACTTAATTTGATCCAAAGATAAACAAAACAAAAGGTACAAGTAACCTAACTGACCATAGACTTGTTAAAGCATAGAAATAACTTAAAGTTATATTTTTACTGAAAAAAAAAAATTAAAGCAACAGCTGATTTGAGAGCTGTGTTATGCCATATTACAAAACTGAACACATCTTTAGCGGAAAAGGGAAGATCTTCCTGCCAGGCGGGTGGTATGCCTGGCGGGGTCCACTACGCCCCCGGTGATGTTGTCGGGGAATATGTATATATAGTTCAGATCGTCGAACACACCAGTACCGCGAGCTAGGATTTTCATAGTAATTTGTATTGCGTATAATTTATTGAACGCGTAGAATTGCGATGTGTCTACAGTCGCGCCATCTAGTAGCGACTGGTGGAAGTGGCGACGTATTGGGTTCGCCACACATCAAAAATTATATTTAAAAATGATGAAAATATTTGTATGGTTGCTCATAATTGTATATAATAAATTAAAGAACTTATACTTTAGGGATTAGTACAACCATTCTGAAGAACATTCTAGATTGTGACCCTACCTTTTTTATCTGCTCCAGTTAATCAATAGTGACCCTGCTGATCTTGTAAGAGTCCCCAACAACCTCCGCGGTGCTATATCTCTGAAAGAAATTAGTCTTCGAGTCCAGGCCCGTTTCCCCCGTCATACCAGTTATAGCCGTCACGACATCGTTAGTTTTCCTCCCAGTTCTATGACCTAGAGTTATATTATACCTGGTTATTTCTAAACCTAGATTTTTAGAACTAAAACTACGACCTAGAGACTTAGACCTTTTGACGCTGAATTGGTTTTTGGGTAGTTTGATATCGTATATTGGGTTTATTATGCCGGTGTAGTCTAGGTTAGTAGGATGTAGGTTTTGGTTAGTAGGGTGTAGTGGTAGGTTAGTGGAATGTAGTTGTCGGTTAGTCGGTAATGTGTGCTCGATTTGCTGTTGTAGTCGGTTCGGTGGTAGATAGTCGATGTAGCGTTGGGGGGCCTGAAAGAGGAACAAACTGACATTGTATAACTAAGATTTATTAAAATGATCTAGGTAGAAATAATTTCTTAGATAATTAAAACAAAAGTTTATGACTAGGGTTCTTCTACCTTTTTTCCAATGCTAGAGTGTCTTGGCAGCGGCGGTGGGGGAGGGGGCGCTTCATCCCCGGACACGTCGTCCGGCGGCCGCGCTCGGTACCGCTGCGGGGCTTCGCCCTGCACGCCCTCCGCTTCTGGGAGCTTCCAGGAACTGCAGACATGTAGCTTGCGTTACAAGGGCTTTGAAGACTACACTAGTCATATCAGAGAAGACTTAAAACTGACCCTAACGGTATCCAAGATACATTTTTGAAAACTATTTAGTTGTTTTCGCACAGCGGACCACTGCCATTCGTTTCCACATACTTTTGGCGATTTTATTTTGGCGGTTTCGTAATATGTTGCAAATCTGTTTCAATCAATGTATAGAATAACCTTGAATTTTTTTCATATTTTTATACATATTTTCTAACGCAAATGATAGCAATATAAGCTGTTCTGCACTAATACCAGTTATAGGTCAATGTATGTGCGTCATGACTAGATTTATGTCATGGAATATGTTGATTTTGTCTCTTTCTCTCGTATGAGATAAGACGGAGAACAAGTGATTTCGTGACATTGGTCAAATCATGCGAGGCATGCGTGCTATCCCCGCCACTGTAAAGGGGGAGCGATTGCCCCCCCCCCCCCCCCCATGATATAGAATTGATCAGAATACAAAGCCGCATCGAATGATCCATATCTCGACTGCCTACTACGAAAAAAATTATTATAATAAAATGAATTTTAAGTTGTTAATTTTTTAAAATTTCTTCTTTATGCAGTCGATATGACACAAGGGGGCAATTCTCGCACGACCGACATTATCTCTCATTCGACATGTGACATAACAACACGTCCAATTTTGTCGTTTTGTTTCGACATACGTCGAATCAGAGATATTGTCGATCATGGAGGTCAACTTCCTCCCAGGCGTATGGTGCTCACCTAGCGACTCTCTCGCTGCTCCTAGATCTCGCAGCTCTTGCCAGTCTGTGAAGTGCGAACAGCGCGCCCTCGCTGCCCTCTCCCAACAACGAACACAGCTCTTGTAAAATCTGCAACATACACTGACATCTATTTGCAAAATCGATATAGATATATCGTGGAGTCATCCGCCATCTTTATCACTGTCATCATCCATTTTTATTTATAATGTGTATTTATTGAATTTGTCCTTGCTATTAATTACTTGACATTGGCGAAATACTCGCGCTAGTCGCAGGTGATGCCATTCCTCATCTTATTCCATTAAATATCATCATTTCGCTCATTTCGTTAAAAAAAAAAAAAAAGATATATCGTGACATTTGTCGCGTCGACATCTACTTCTTTAGAAAACTATTAATGGCAATAGAATGTAACTTAGCACGATATAAAGCAAAAAAAAATTCACAAAATATTTGAATGTAATTATTGACAGGTTTCAAAATGGTCCTCCTAGATCTCAACTTCTGTTAAATTTAGCAATATCGATAATGTCCAATTCGTATATCAGAGACATAGAAAAAACAATTCGTTTCAATCTGTGGTTAAATAAGGCATCTGAAAATTTATTAGAGTAGAGGCGATACATTAGGAGTTCACATCGCAACGTTATTGAATTTTCTTGTAGATGTCTAGGGGCAATTCTAGCATGATGTAACCATTTGAAATATATCAAATCTATACAAATAAATAAAATTGGAGTGTCTGTTTGTAATATCAAAATAACACTTTTTTACCAAATGCGTATGAAAGTATATACGATACCTATAACGAAAACGCAATTTTAAAATTTTTTGTCTGTCTGTCTGTCTGTTTGTTTGAGGTAAACTTCTAAACGGCTGAACCGATTTCAATGGGACTTTCACTGACAGATAGCTGACGTTCCAAGGCGTAACTTAGGCTACTTTAATTTTAGAAAAAGCATTAGGGTTCCGCGGGAAAAACATAATACCCATATTTCCGGGTAATCTCCCTAAAGTCCACGCGGGCGAAGTCGCGGGCACAGCTAGTTATAGATAATATTGATCATGCAAGAACTGCCCCCTAGGATACCAAATAAGAAACTACAGACGTCAGATTCAATTTTGGAGTTAAATCGGTATAATGATGCCTACCGTGAACCTGCCCCGGTACAGCAGCGCCAGGGTCAGGTCCCCGAGAGCCAGGTGCAAGGTGCCGGCCCCGCAGCGCGCGGACACCAGGTTGAGAGGCGAGGCCTGCCCCACCAGCCACTCCTCCTCCACCGACCACACTGTGTCTTCCGCATCTGACGCTCCGGATTCTTCTACTGAATAACAAATAACCTTAACGCCATACGACGATTCGCTTTTTTCGAAAATGTACCGCGTGTAAATAAACATAAAGATTCAATTACTGTGATAAAAGCTACACGAGTTCTTGTAAAAATTTGATGGCGTCGTTATAGACATTTTATTGAGAAATGTGCTTCTGCCGTGTGTTAATAAAGTGCGTTTTCGTATTGGCAAAACGTTGGTTGCGCGCGTTTATACGAGTCTGAGTGTAGGGCTAAAATAAACAGGATGTTTGAAATGTTATCGCTTAAGTTCTAACACCGCGGATGTCAAAATACGCAACTTTTAGGAGACCAAAATCAACCTTTTTACTTTCTTTATCACACTGGTACACGCGGTGTTTTTTACGCCTCACCATTGGTCCAAACTCTCGTGTTTGATGTCTTGCGATTCCCTATCGAATAATATGCGAAACGTATTTTAGTCAAAATATGACTTCAGCGGTAATTCGCGCTTAAGTTCCAACACTTGTAAATAATACTTTAAGGTTTGCATGAGTATCGGTCATACAACTCAATGCATTACGTATAGAAATTTTAATTTTAGGTTCGCTTTAAAGTTCTAATATCTCCGGTCCATGAGTTAGTTCTTAATTCAGAACTATGATGGTTATAAACGAGTATTATGAGTGATGGCAGATCACTAATCATTTTTATTATTTCGCTACCGTATACGTGTCAAAAATATGATTTCAGAGTTCTGATAAACCCTGTATCATGCCATTTTTCAATTCAAAAGTCACAACAACTACAACTTTCTGTAAAATCTGGTAGTCTTATGTTTCGTACTCACCACATAACGCATCCTTCACACTATTAATAAAATCCAACGTCTCCAGTATACTAGGTCTACTCAAAGCCTCTCGACCCTTCATAGTAGACCCAGCAGACCTCGGTCTCTCTCTCATATCTTTAACACTTTCCACCGGCTCTGTATACACTAAACTCTTCAACGTATGGTACTTCCGTCTCATGGTCTTCGTATCTGACTGATTTGTGATGGATATCTCTGGGAAGCCGTATGAGGTGGCCGGTCTGTGTCTTCGGGAGCGTCTCCTGACCCTGGGAGCTTCCAGGGTGTCCCTGGTGATGTCCTGCATTGAGGGTATGATGTCTGGTTTGGTAGAATTCCGCCAGTAATTGCCTGTTTTCACGCTTGCAAGGATTTCTTCGCTACTCTCGTGTCTGGTCATAGGGTATTTTGTTGGACTGTGAAAAATTTGGGTAAGTCAATACACATGCTAGTTATATGCTATATGCATGCTAAACGGGAACCGAACCAGGAACCCGGAAATAAGACAGCTGATCAACTAATCACGCGCTGAATCACGAGGCCACGCCCCCACGTGTCAAACTTCGCTCGCGCTGTCAGTGTCATTTCGTTGTAGAATGAACTTTGTATATGTGTCAATAAAGTTCGTTTTCAGTCCCCAGTGTACGGGAGGCCTTATTCTTTAACTGACTTTAAAAAGGAGGAGGTTCTCAATTCCACTGGTATTTTTTTCTACTATGTCTTACCGTCTATCTCCTACCAGAGCAGTAGCGAAAGCTCCTAAAACACATCTCTTGGCAAGCCTCAACTTAGCTTCGGCCTTATCACGCCTGCTTAGCGTGAGGGTACGGGCAGAGCTGTGCTCCCGGCGGGACGGCAGTCTGACAGGGTAGGATATCGCCATGCCGTCGCCTGTGGGGAACACTAGGCGGAAATCTAGAAGGGAGAATAATGATAAAAGCTAGCGGCCAGTGTAACGTTGAAACTTTCAGACCAAAGGCCTTTGACATGACCTAATGATGACGCCTCAGTGTACCCGGGGCTTTATACTGAAACAGTCCCCTTTAAACTGCTTTAAAGGGGACTGTTTACTGACTAGGGCGTCAAAACTGGCGAATCATTTTTTTTCTATACCAAAACGAACTGTACTATGCGTTTCAAATGAGAATAGGAATGTCAATAACCTCTATCTGTTTAATGTCACTTGAAAAGTATGGTTTGCAAAAAAAACTTATTTGCAAACCAAAAAAATAATAATTAAAATTAATTAATTAATTTGCTTAGTAATAAATTGTCTTAATATAATATTTAATTATTTAAAGTCATAATTCGTTTTTTAAAACCATACCATAACCTTTTTTATTTTCATTTTTGGCGCAAAGGCACAGTACAGTAGCCATGCCAAAATTATTAAAGAAAATAAAATAGGGACGCCAGTCGCCTTTTTAACGTTGTTAGTGTGATTCGTCGTGCGACTGAGTGTATTTTTCACTCAACCTCAGCAAATAATATTGTATTTCACCACAGAAATTAAATCTTTACGCATACTGGAACAGAGTTCGTTTTGGTATAGGCAACAATTTTGACGCGTGTCTCTTGACGCTACTGTTTGTTCCTCTATGCGAGAGCCAAAGTGTCAGGTAACAGATATAAGCCCAATAACTAAATGGTAATTGTGGCCGGTGGCTCCAGTGTGGGAGCAAGTTGGAGCCGTATCCACAACAAAGACGGGATTTGCAACTCGACAGTTTCTAACTTGACGCACAGAGATAAATCACGTCTAGATATGCTCGAATAGTCTGACCAAGGACTGAGAATAAATTCATGATCTTTGATGAAAATTGCAGACCAAAGAGAAGATGGTGTGACGATTTGGTCACTTTTGCGGGAGAAACGTGGCCACAACAGGCCCAGGATAGGGACATGTGGAGACGAGAGGGGGAGGCCTTTGCCCAGCAGTGGGACATACAATAGACTATTTAAAAACGCACAGAGATAAATCACGTCTAGATATACTCGAATAGTATATCTAAGGACTGAGAACAAATTCATGATCTATGATGAAAGTTGTTAAAATGCAACTTCAGGAATGTTCTTTGTTTTTCTAAGCCACATATGGAATGTACCGAGTATCAAACACGCTATTAAAGTTATTCGCGTGGGCACGCGGCTTTTGCCACAGACATTCAATCTTTATGTATATAGACACAAAGTACATTTTCAAAACTAAGATAATTTACTTGCGTCCAGTTTGTTGGAGGCTTAATACAATCCCAATGTCGAAACTTGTCTAAAAAGTAACTATAGATATTTTATAGTATTAAAAGCCACATCCGACCCTCTATATAACTGTTAATCCAGACTCCGCTGGCATTAACTTCTGACCACTCGACTCTGACCCCTACGTCCGTCAACTCAGACTAGCTTATACAGGGGAAATCCAGAGGTCTATTCATTATGGACACATTTATAATGTTGATTTATACGAATGCAATGCAAAACGTTTGGGAAATTTTGATCCACGCGGGGTTTAGACGGCGCGGGCGTTGCCTTTTGTCGATGGTTGTATACATTTTGTCACATGAAATTAAATGTTCCTGTAAAATGTTCAGGGCGGTATTGTAGAACACTTCTGCATATTGTAGGACGTAGGATATTGTGTATGGTTTATATTTTTTGTTTTGAGCTAACCTTCTTCCCTATTTTATCACGCTATTATCAGTGGTGTTAGCACGCATGTCAAGACGAGACCTCTCTCACGGATTAGCTCGGTCGCTCTCTGTCTTATTTCATACGAGAGAAAGAGATATAATCAAAATATTCTGTGACATAAGTTTAGTCTTGGCGCTCATGCTACAACTACAGGTCAGTTTATAGACAGTGGTAATAAATTTTCAGCAAGTTTACAAAGCGTTTTTGCTTAAAATAAAAATATTTTGTATATTTATTGTAACTTTCAAAGTTTTAGGGTAGTATTTTTACTACACTTGTGATGTTAATTATTCTTTTTTATTTCTTTAATCGCATCTCAAGTATTCGTGTTGTATTATGATCGGCTTCTAGTCTAGGCTGATACTTACTTTTTAAGCCATAAGTAATTAATAATTGAAATATTGGACTACTTACCAACATGCCGAAATCGATCAACAAAGTCCACCAAAGCTTTAGCCCACGCGAACTTCTTAGCCACATCCAACAGTCCCATACATGGCTCGAGACTCCCATCGTGGACTCCCATACAATACTCCTTCAGCCCATTGAACTCTTTCTCGCATGTTTTCCCTTCAAACTCCTCTAAAAACCATGAGTTTTCCATGGACACAACAAAAAGGCCGTCTAAATAAGGTTTAAGAACAGGTCCAAGGTACTTCTTGTCGTCTTTAGCGCCTTTGTAGAACCATTTTAAGGTGTTCTTCATGATGGTGGAAGGGTCTTTCAGGTCTGCTTGCCGTAGGTCAGGGTCTCGGCGCACAGCGTCAATAAGACAAGCAGAAGAAGCGTCGTAATAGTCTTTCAATTTGTTCCATTTCTTCGATCTGAATGATATAATATAGTTATGGATTAATTTATCAGTTTAGAAGTAGATTTTTATATTCAGAATAGTTATATCGACGAATTCATGGTACGCCAACCTTATATAAGATGGCCTTTCAATAAATACAGGTCTTCTGAAATGAGGGTACTTTAAGGATCTACCTGTAGACCGATAGGTCTCTGTCGAAGTCCAGGGTGCTTCTGGCGTGCTGCTGGTTGAGGTAGAGCTCCCTGGCCTGGTCCAGCATGATGGCGAGCATGTGGATCAGCTCCTCTACATCTTCCTGGTTCTCGGAGGTCGCCTGGATGAGATTCGCGCGGAAGTTGCTGTGGTTATCCTGGAAGCATTTTAAGTATAGAACTATGATAGACTTGGGTGGTATGATATTATAAATGGGTTTCTATAAAGAGGAATAATTTTACTTCTACATGAAAAGTCTTCTGTATTGATGAACTCTAGCAAAGGTGCACTGAAGTTCTACAATGAGTAGGGCTACATAGATATTAAAAATCGTTTCAGTCGTTCGCAAAATATTTGAGATCCTCTTGGCTAGCTCATAGCAGCACTGTCCATTTTTCACAAACGTATTCATGAAGCGATTAGCAAGTGTAAAACTCCTGATGGAGTAACTGTTCACATTAATGTAAAAAATAAATACACACGATAGCAAAATAGACGTAGGAAGCATTCTTAAAACGCACGTCGCGTTGGCATCGACAAGTTCTTTTAAAAAGACAGTACTCACACATACAACCATATTCTTGCATTTGATCAGTTCTCTAGTGACTATCCAAAGGTACTTCAGCTGTCTTCTAGTGTACGTCGGGACGGATCCTACTGATGCTTTGGCTTCCTTGTTGAGGCTTTCCCAGCGACTGAACAACGCAATCTCCAGTGACTCTGAAGGCGACGGAGGGATGTCTTCACCTGTTAATAAAATATCTTCAGAACTCATTATAACTACGTCTACCTACCCTTGTTTCTATATACTGTGAAGTCTTTCCTCTTTATCAATTTCACCTTAATGCAGTTGCAGGGCCAAACCCTGAGCTCCCCATTCTTAGGATTCATAAAAATATCGTGAGAATATCTTCTTCTTCTAATTTAAGGGCTCGGCCCTTGTCGGCGCATCTGATGAAGTCCCCGCCATCTGGGTAGATCCAGTGCAGCCATTATCACCGCCACATACGACATGACACCAACCTTATCTTTTATTTGACTCATGTAACATATTTGCGGTCTATCTCTCCCACGCTTTCCATCGATCTTGCCTCATCAAGAACACCTTGACATCTCATAAAAAAGGAAGTAGCGAGAAGTATCAAGGAAGAATACGCCCCTTAAAATAGCAGTAGACTCGACATTATTGGTATAAGAATACCATAATCAAAATATATCCCTGTCTTTGGAGATTCGGCAGTCAACATTTTGATCCTCATGAACTTAGCCTGTGATCAGCAGGTAGTGGACTCACCAGCTACATGGTGCAGGTGTGTCAGACAGCTCTTGAGACAGGCGGCGTCGAACTCCCAGTCCGCGTCTCGAGCGCCGCGCCTGATCACTGAACCCCGCTCTACTGAGTACACGAACCCAGCGGGACCGCCGCGCGCGCAGGTAGAGTATAGACTATCAGAAATTACATTTAACCCTTACTTTCAATACTGAACTGGTTTTTGACAGGAGATTTATATCAAGTCGAGACTACCAAGGACTTATGTTCCAAGAAGTCCTTCATATTTATATCATAGTCTCGAGTTAATAACGTTAATAAAAATAGTCTACAGTAAGTAGTTCAATATTATACACTCAGATGTAATTCCTATTATTTTTATGAAATAACAAGCGATTCAATAAATATGCTACGACTTATTCAACTCATTACCAACCAAATCTGATAACAGCTAGAGATCAATGATTGATACCCACGAGTCTAACACCAGCAGCAGATGGTGTGAGGCGTGCGCGGACACACAGCAGCGCGCGGCGGCGTGCGCGTGCGCAGCGCAGCGCTGCACTCGCCGCCGCAGCGCGCAGCCCGCCGCATACCGACTGACTACACGGAGAGTACCCTATACATTCAAGGCTTATACAAAATCCTAACCATACACCCAGCATCCCGATCGTAATTTCAGTAACACAGTATTGGGACCAGGTACTCATGACCTATTACGTGACCTACTACGAATAAATACCACTATGAACTTTCATCGGAACCCACCTATATATTTGAAACCTCTTTTAACTCCCAACAACTTTGGTCTCAAATTAACCAATAAATATACTTAATAATTTTGTGCTGATTAACGAATTTCGCTTACATACCTGATAGACCCCTTCCCTCATCTTGTCGACGAGAGCGTTAAGAGCGCCGGCGATTCTGGCGACAGTTGACAAGTCTGAGCAGTGCGCGTCCAAGGTTGCCTCCATGGCTGGATGCCATAGCTGCCATGTGGCCGCTCGGTCTGCGCAGACTACTGACGAGGGGGGTCCAACAGCTACGGCGTAGTAACCCTGGCAACCAAGACATGAGCTTCATGTAGTTTTATCTTAAAAAGTCAATCATATCTCTATTTGCCACAAAGGCTAGACGATATATAGCTAGAATAGAAATGACAAAAACCTGCTGTGTGCCAGTAGTAGCAGAAACAAGCGGGGAGTTGCAGAACCCACTAATGGAACGCGTTTGAGAATACTCATAGTTTCATTTTTTTTTGTGACTAAATTAGACTAATTTTAATGAGTTTTAAAGGGTTTGCGGACGCGCGAATCCTCTGGTCACGCTAATTCCGTAGACTATGATCTCGCATCCTTTAAAATTTGATACGTATCATACTTTTAAAGGAGAGAGTACAAAATAATAAACTTGAGAATTCTTACCGTCTGCGCACTGGTATAGTGCAACAGCGCGAGTGGATGTGTTAAGGGTATCCTGCTGGTACAAGCGGCTGGGTTGCAGCCCGCCACCCTCGCGCCCAACATCAGCTTGGCCTCCGCCTCGCCAGCCCCCACCCGCACCATCACCCACGCAGCACCCTCCACAATGGCCAGCCGACGGTCTGTAGTGGTATGTGGGGACGATGCTACGGAAAAACAATTTGGTAACTTATAAACTGCCTAAAACAGGATGACCATTAGCAATTCTAAGATGATCTCGATAAATAATGATAGGCGTAAGAAACACAAGAGTTATTAGCGAGCTGCATAAAAAAGCAAAAATTTTTTTTTAGAGTTCATGAAACCCTTGATTAAACCAAGCTTTATATTAGCTTGCAACGTATGTATGTCCGGGTGGAATCTTGCAACTGAATTTTAAATCAGTTATCTTTAACCGATTGAGCTGAAAATTTTGTAAGTTTTGTATACACGCTTACTTTGGATGACAATGCATGCTTAGCTATGTGACGTCATTCTAATTCCAATATGGCGGATAAGCCAAGATGGCGGAATAATTATTTATTCTGCACTACCACATTATGGGTATCAAATGAAATGGCTTGCCGAGGAGAACAAGAAAACTAAGGGCAATTAAATAAAAGCTTGTTTTTAAAAAGTATTTTTTACCATTAATTTATTGATCATAAGAGGATTAAAGACCGAATTTGTAATAGATACTTCAAGGTACTAAGTTATCGCGATATTAATAATTACCTATGATAAGGGAATACTGAATGGGGTTCTATCTCGAAGTTCGACGAATTCTGCCATCAGTACATCTCATCGCAAATCAAAACTACATTACAAAGTTATGTCTTGCGGGATTGGCGCGCTGGGTTTAACTGAACTAAGCAAATAGTTCGTACTAATCCTTTTGATTCAGCGCCTCGACCGATTGCCACTGTACTGGCTACTTTACCTATACCTATATAGTAGATATCTTTATATATATGATTCTACAGTACGTGTGTATGTCACTGAACTCCTCCTAAACGGCTGGACCGATAAGGATGAAATTTTGTGTGTATATTTCAATGGGTTCCTGGATGGTTCAGATTCACAATTGGACCCGGTAGGTGGCGCTGCTTTCGTATGTCACTAATTCTAAGGCACTACGAAGTTAAACGGGTCAGCTAGTAACTATATAATAATACAATAGTAGAGAAAGGGACCCACCACTCACCCTCGGAATTGTTTAGAATCCCAAATTAGGTAAAATTTATTAGTACATTAAGTTATAAAGATACAATATTAATACCTAAAAAAGAAGAAAACATGTATATAATTCAAAAACACACATTATAAAAAAAAAAACCATCCAATCAAATCCATCGTATAATTTGTTGTGTTAAATCCTACTCACAGTAACGTTGTTTTAACCGTCGTTCCTCCCGATATTGATGAGAACGTCATGATGCGACACGACAGATGTAATATAGCTATTTGGATAAAGACTTGCATTACTCACGAGTCTCGAAGACTAATAAGTCTCGTGAGTATAGCTAGTCCAAGATTTCACCCCTCTAAAAATCAGTTTACCAACCGCTGAAGTAGGCTATGTTGAAACCAAGGCCAAACCATTCGTTTTCCAAACCCTGTAAAGCACAACTTCGCGTTTGCAAGTTAGTAGCGATGGCTCACCGCACGACACGTCGTCGGGGCGGCTACGGCGGCTACGGAATTTCATTTTAATTAAAACTTTGCCAAACTGCCGACGAGCGGAGACGAGTCTTGCGAGGAAAACACATCTATATAGGCTTGCTACATTTATATTTCACTAGTATATTTTCCTTTGAGTAATTAATTGATATTGAAAGTAGATCTAAGTACATGTAAATACATGTTCTTATATATAATTATTTAATGAGTTACTAAAAAAAGCTAAAGCATGTAAATACAGGGGTCTAGGTTCCTAATATGATTTTGTCCCATTCGGTGTCGAGACCCATGGTCCGTGGGGTCCTAGCACTATAAGGAAATAGCAAAAAGGTTAGTCGACATCACAGGAGACCGAAGAGCTGGCAGCTACCTCGGACAAAGAATTAGTCTAGCTATTCAAAGGGGGAACGCTGCCAGTATCTTCAGAACTCTGCCTAATGGGACTCCTTTTAATAATATATTTTAGTTATTATATTATATTATTTAAGGTTTTTAGGTTTATTAAATTTTTATTAATAAAAGTGTATTATTTATTAGATTGTCGCATAGAACTAAACAAAAAGTAAAAAAAAATTGGAACAATGTGAAATCATACCTATATTGGTCTTCTATTGCTCCTGACCCATGAAGTTATACACCTAACAAATAACAACACGTGTATGTATTCAAACCTAACTATATCAATAATATAAATACAACATACCTAGATGGTATGAGCGCATTACTCGACGAAATGTTAGCAAATTCCAGGGTAATGTCGGAGAAGCCGAGCCGTTAACAGCACATTCCAAACGATGCCGAGATACGCTAAGTACTTACCTATGGGTACGTTAGTTTTTTAAGTACCTACGTATTTGGCGTGGTACCCATCTTTTGTAAAGAGACGTCCTTTTAGCGTACCGGAACCTATTAACTAAAAACGGCATTAGAATGTAATATTCATTGTAACCGCTTTCAATAACCTCTACGCACATACCAGATACCTTGTGCCTCTACGTCAAAGGTAAACATTAAAGTCAATTATTTTCTTAAAACCATGCAGTGTTTTGATGTGAGATTAAGTATCTTCCAAATTGCAATATACGCACGTCTCCGTATCTTCAAGTCATCTATCATTAAATGTCTCACCCCTCTCCAAGTAGCAGTAGGTGTATGGTTGCGCGCGTTGAGCGGCGCGCGCGCACAGCACGCGTGACCCGCCTCCGCCGCGGCCGTGCGTGCAACGTGCTATCAGCTCCACCCACCGCTCTATCACTTTATCCCTGGACATCACAAAATGAAATTGAATATTACTCAAATAAAATAAAACAACAGGAATTTAACACGTACAGCGGACAAAGTGAAACAAAGTAGCCGAAAGAAGAAAAAAATAATGGTAAAAAAACTATTTAAAATCAAGCTTTTATTTAATTGCCCTTAGTTTTCGTGTTCTCCCCAACAAGCACTTTCATTTGATCCCCATACTGTGGTAGTGCAGAAAAAATAACTATTCCGCCATCTTGGATAATCCGCCATATTGGAATTAGAATAACGTCACATAGGTAAGCATGCATTGTCATCCAAAATAAGCTTGTATACCAAATTTCAGCTCAATCGGTTAAAGATAACTGATTTAAAATTCAGTTGCAAGATTCCACCCGGTCATACATACATTGCAAGTTAATATAAATCTTGTAATAAAAATGTGCCTGTGATTGCACAGACATTAAAGCGTCAAGACGGACGCGTCAAGATTTTTGCCAATACTAAAACGAACTATATTGACTCACAGAAAAAGCTAATTTTTAGGTTTCCGTACCCAAAGGGTAAAACGGGAACCCTATTGCTGAGACTCTGCTGTCCGTCCGTCCGTCCGTACGTCACCAGGCTGTATCTCATGAACCGTGATAGTTAGAAAGTTGAAATTTTTACAGATGATGTATTTCGGTTGCCGCTATAACAACAAATACTAAAAAACTGAATAAAATAAATATTTAAGGGGGCTCCCATACAACAAATGTGATCTTTTTGCCGTTTTAATAGATAATGGTACGGAACCCTTCGTGCCGAGTTCGACTCGCACTTGGCCGGTTTTAAACAAAATGTCATTGACAGCGCGAGCAAATTATGAGCTTATTAATAGCTTAGCTTTTACCACAGACATTAATCTTTATGCATATTGACACAGAGTTCGTTTTGGTATAGGCAAAAAAAATTAAGCCGATCATAAAACTTCGGCATTATACCATTCACGGAGTTAGTAAAGAAACTTAAAGTCGTATGAACACTTTCATTAACTATTGTCAACTGACCTACAGAGATATCCAGCGGGGGTCAGAAACTCTTCCCACTTATCGGCCTCTCGACCCGTGAGCCGAACTTTGCCATACCCTGTAGGCCCGTCCAGGAGGCGGCACTCCTCGTTACCAGCGTTCAGCACTGGCAGTGCATCTAGGGTCACTAGGTATTCCAATGAACGGGATCGCATCTATATTGGACGTAGACATTTCAGTCAAAAACCTAATAAGGTGTAGATCTAACATAATCAATAAATGGAACCACTCTACACCGCACTTCTTGTAGACCATTGTAGAATGGTTAGTATCCATAACTTACTTTCTTTCCTCTGTGTAACGCTATAAGATGGCAGCATCTAAACCGCGGGTCCCTCTGCCCGGCGCCATCTACGATTCTTTGAACTAAACTCTCCACAGCACCCTCTAACTCAGTTGATATTCGACCTGATAGAAAAAAAAGGATTTCAAGGAGTAAAATGAACCCTTAGACAAATTCACAGATTTTTTTCAGAGCCTATCGTAACGGTAATGTGTTGGAATGTTAATCTATAATACTTTGGTTTGAAGTCGGCTTTTACAGAACAATATGGTAGGATAGGACCTAGAGACCTTCTGTGTCATATATTATGCTTCCACTGCTTCTTGAAAAGCAAGAGATCTAGTTGTTACTCATTGATTCTTGAGCTGCTTTTTCTCGGTGCCTATTAGCATTTATGCTTGCCTCATAATTTGTATTCTTTCCAAGCTGAATCTGTTGCATAATTTTCCTAATCGTTATTTGAATGCAATTATCACCTTTCTGATCATCTTCCCACAGTGTGTCCACGTAGGAGTTGAGTGATTTCAGCTGGTTGTGTGAGAACCGAAGCCCGGACGCCGGCAGCCGGAGCTCTCCACCTGGCGTCTCGCACGCTATGCCTGACGCGCCTGACCCCATCACCCTGGAAACTGAACCTGAATGACTAATAGACCATATTCAGGAATCATATACCTACTGCCCCCTAACACAACTCGTCTTGCAGCAATATTACTTTCCGTTTTTGACAGTTTACTTAGTTCAAAATCTGTCAAAAATGAACAGTATGGAAACAGCAATGCTTTAAAAATGGTGGTAAGTACACTACACAGCGGTCAGTGAAAGGTCCTTTAGAATATTTGTGGAAATTAGAGCTTAGCTTTCCGCCATATTATATTTATACTACAGTTACTCCTGTAAACCAGGGTCTGCAGTGGTGTCCAACGAAGGCTAAGATTTATCCCAATCCAATCATTCTACAATTCCAAATTTCTATATACGTACACTTTCACATTTCTGGTTCACCTCCCAAACTTCTACTAAACATCAGTGTTACTGAATCGCTTCTCATGTGAACCAATAACACCGCACCGATCAATTGTGCGACATTGATTACTAGTGCGGGGGCGCAACAATGTAGTGGAATCAAAGAGGCGATCACAGCTTCCGCCGGAAGGGCATTATGTGCCGCCAGTGATGCGCGCAGGTGACCCTGGTCCTCACATGCTGCTATCGTTAAATATCCCATTAAATGTGAACGTCGTCCATGGTTTTGTCACATTTAAGCCCTGCTTTTTTGCCAATACCAAAACAAATTGTATTTTCTCGTAGAAAAGGCATATTTTTCAAAGAACGTTGTCGACTTTCGATTAAAAAATATACAATTCAGTTGTATACCCGATGCTCATTCCAACGTTAAATTATTATTTTGGACTTCTAAAATACCCTGTACATATGTACTTACCTATACATACAAGATATATACCTCGATGGGTAAAAGGCGAAGTGACTCAGGCGCCATGTTTGTCGATAATTGTTGAGTTATATACAGGGTGTCCCACGGATATGCCACATGGAGGGAAAGTACCTTAAATATTGTAGATGGAACATTTTACTGAAAGAAGACATTATTTGAATTTAAAAAACAATTTAAACTGCATTCATAGATATTTAAATAATTACATGGTTAAACCGGGAATCGAACCCGTTAAACGAGAAAAATAATCACCCTGTAGCTTTATCATACCGATTGAAAGGCTTCATCATAATGATTATTTTTTGCTAAATAACATAGTGTCAGAAATAAAAGGAAGACCATAAATTTTAACATTTTTAATATAAAATTAATCAATTTATCAAATGCTCAAAATGAGTCGCACTATTTTGATTATTTCGCTCCCTGTCGATTTTTTGAACTTGATGTGGTGGATATTCAGAATAATACGTCTAAGTTCTGCTTGTAGCTCGTGGACACTTTCATACTGGTTCTTGTAAACTAATTTTTTTACAGAACCCCATAAAATAATTAAACGGGGTTAGATCTGGGGATCTCGGCTTTTCATTTTTCCGAACAAAATTTCACATCAAATGTTAAAATTCACGGTCTTCCTTTTAATTCTGACACTAAGTTATTTAGCAAAAAATGATACTTACGATGAAGCCTTTCGATCGGTATGATAAAGCTACAGGGTGATTATTTTTCTCGTTTAACGGGTTCGATTCCCGGTTCAATCATGTAATTATTTAAATATCTATGAATGCAGTTTAAATTGTTTTTTAAATTCAAATAATGTCTTCTTTCAGTAAAATGTTCCATCTACAATATTTAAGGTACTTTCCCTCCATGTGGCATATCCGTGGGACACCTGTATATCGTTGGAATCAGCGAATTTTTCTCCGTCTTTTCAGATGGGTTTCGTGCAGTTACTAAAATGGCGCTTGACTCAATTCGCCTTTTAACCGTTGACCAGGTGACCTCTACCTTCGACACATGTATATATATACTTAGAGACAAAATCAAAATCAATCAAAATCATTTTTTTTTTATTCGTGTAGGCCAAAAAGCACTTACAAATAGTCAGATTCTACCACCGGTTCGGAATGCTGCTTCTACTAAGAGCCGGTAAGAAACTCAATGGTTACTCTTTTCAAAATGATAATTGCGAGTAATACATTCTCAGGAGCAGCAATGCCTTGAGAGCAGACAGCACCTTTGCCACAATACTAGAGAAGAATTATACTCACGGCAGTCTAATATTAAATACAAATATAGTCTTTATGCTTAGGAAGCTAGTAGAGTAAGGTGCGTCTACTCCCATTTACAATGAAGGGATTATTCTAAACCACAGATGGTTATAGAAATAATTGCTTTGGTATGATGCCTTCAACACAGTATGGGAGAGAAGATGGTAAGTCATTAAGAGGAAAATGGAAAATAGTTGGACCAGACATGTGACGAAGATAGAGCTATGACATTGAAGGTCTTGAAATCATTTTGTCATACCCAGACTTTGTCACTATCTAACAACTTCCTACTTATGTCCCTAATCATAAAACACAATTACCCTCCAAATAACATTCTATAGAAATGTACATGGTCATATGTCAACAGTGACCATAATGACCACAATTAGTTGCCACAAAGAATGGCCATTTGTAAACGTTCGCCATCGAAGCGGAAGTCGGTCGACTGTGACGCGACGCAAAAACAATAAACCACTCAATTTGTTGAGTAAAAACTTGTATTTGTCGGGTGAAGATCATGAAACGAGTACATGGAAGGATTAAGCCTTCAGCACGAGGCGTACGAGAAAATTTTAGCCAGTACCTACCAAATTAATTAATAGAAAATGTTAATTTTTCGGAGAAATATTCATCAATGACGTAAGCAAATTAATTGTTCGAGTGGTCGTGTGATTTTTGCTACGAACTTTCAATGCCTATTTATGTAATTATTATACCTATATTTACTTAGAATAAGTGCGCGCTAGTGTGTAAGCGGCTTTATGACGAGGTCGCAAGAATACATAGGTTTCAACTTAATATAGGTAGGTAGTTATGCAACTGAGAGACGAGAGTATCTATAGTAGGTACATGTTTATGTTTTGTTATTCAAAGTCACAGTTAAATGCTTGAAGCAAACCTATAAGTAGGTTATAATGCTTATATTTTTATTTTTTTAAATTGACGATTGCTAGTTAGTTCAAGCGAAGTCTTGTCTCACTGACCGTAGTGAGAGATCGGTTTGTCTACGGGTAGCGAAATATCTCGAATTTGTCTCTGTTTAAAATGCCTTTTAAGCGATGTTTTATTATCACTAAGTTCATTGACCCTACCATTTCACCGAAACGAAACATAGCCCATATCTTAAAATTGTAGCTACCTACCGAATAAAGATAAAGTAAATGGCGCAATTAGCAAGTTAATTTAAGTATTTCCTGTAAGTAAATGATGAATTAACTTGCGAAATGTTGGCAGTTAACTTTTGTTAAACTTTACTACTTATTAAATATTCCCTTACATAAATTGCACATAATTTAATTATAATACAAGTCCCTACTTACATCAAAATATTTAGGCGACTCCTATTATCAGTGAGAACGTGCATAAACCAACTAATTAAGCACTTACATAATTAACTTTACTTACTTAAGTACTTAAATAAATCACAAAACCAACAAACACAAATCCTCGCGTACAAACTTTTTTTTAAGAAGTAACTTTTTCACGACTCATTTTGGCGCGCAAGTTTATTTTTCCGAGTTGGAGGCGCTGGCACCGCGCCATACAGCCGGCGGCAAAGCGCGCGAAACAAATGCTTGATAATGCCAGTGTTTTGATGAACGCAGCGAACGTTCCGCCTGCACACCCATTGTACGGTTCACATTGTCATGGTGAACGATTATAATTGTTTAGATAATAGACAGGTACTCACTAGCGGGCATTGGCGGTAGTTGATATCTTTAGATAGGTTTGCTTTTTACAAATTTATTGGGTAGGCCAAAGGAATTTTCGCCCCCATATTGTCATGCGCGTAGGGTAAGTAGAAATCTAGTTTAGGAGCTTAAATTTGATCTATTTATCAAAAGCAAAGACCTCTCTTTTAATCCTCCACACACTGCGGTGTCATAGTTGTGCGGATTTTTAAGGAGGTTTGGACCATAGTCGTAAGTAAGTCGTTGTAGGTAAATAGCTACTTATGGGGGTCACTGGATAGATACTAGCTATAATAGGACCCTTGTTGGCGCTGTTGTTGACATATCTTTATTCAATCACGACTTTGACTTTGACTTAACTACTTATGCCTATGTAGGTGAATATAACTTTAATACATTATTTAACAATCTTGATAACTTCCTAGACATACTTCCCACGCCTTGTGACCCCATTAGTATGCGTCTCATCGCGCCTAGCACCCACGTAGATAGTTCGCTTATCAGGCCCACGACGGCGAAACTTCTTATCAGTCCCCGAATGTAGGCCCCACTCGCAAAGAATTAAAAAGCTATTAGGAACACCGCGAAACACGAATATTTGGAATATTCTACAAGAAACTATTGCAAGGACTTTATAAATAATACATCACCCCGTCTCTGAAGGGGTAGGCAGAGGTACACTGCAGTACACCCACACTTCCCTGATGTTTCTTGATTCCAAACTAATAAGAGAACTGTATTTAGACCTAAGAATATTGCATTTCACCCATCGTTTAGTGTATATCTATCTATCTAAGGGGCGAGCCTATTGCAATTATACCGAGCACATTCGCCCTCAAAACTTAGTAGATTTGGTCCACAACGCTGGCCTAGTGCGGATTGGTGAACTTCACACGCCTTTCTAATGACATACAGGTTTCCTCATGATGTTTGCCTCCACCGTTCGGCAGCCAGTCGTCGTCTAATCATTATTGAAAATTACATTCGCACATAAAATCAAATAAATCCAGAGGTGCGAGCCCGGAGTTTGAAACTGCACCCCTTGAGTTGAAAGGGGGCGTTCTACCAACAAAGCCACTACCTACTACTTATTATATGCTTCTCCATACCTGTAAAAAACCTGACACGATCACCGCCCCCCCCCCCTGACACGATCACCGCACTCCTCGACCCGGGCGTCAAGAGGGCCCCCAACACAGCTACACCAGCCTCAAACAGACACCAACCTCGCCGGCGAGGTCGAGGAACCCCCTCTTCTGCTCGTAGGTGCATCTTTGCACCTAGGAGCGCAGTCATTACCTCTCCCCTCACGGCAACTGCCCAAGCCGAGGTCGTGCCCCATGTGGCGCCCTTGAGCTAGTTGCCTTCCTCTTCCAGCTTAAGGCTTTGGTTGGAGTCGCACTCTGCACTCGCCACTCCTCCGGTGAAGCTGTAAAGGCCAACTCACGGCCAACAGCGTAGTCCATTAAAAAAAAACCTGTAAAAAGGAGCCGTATCATAAAAGCGCTTATCTTTATTTTTATTGTACAGCTTCTAATATTAAAGTAGCTGAATGGTGTTTTGAGTTTACGGCCACGCTCTGCCGAGATACACGAAAACCCTTTTTATGTTTTACCAAACTTCACAGAACCTTTCAAACTTCTACTATATCATTGTTCACAATATTACGAGCGATTACGATTCGCAGAACAAGAAACCCTCCCCCTGCGGTAAGGGGTGGCCATTACGAGTAACACTAATGGTGCGGAAGTTTTAATTCATTTGGTAGGTAACTGCCGGCCGGCACGCCACTGGTGTAGTGATAGATTTTCGAATATTGAGTGCTGTTGGTAAGGCAAAAATACGTCGGATTTGTATGTTGTTGCACTTTGAGATTTGTTAAGGACTTTCCTTAGTGCTTCTTCGCTTCGAAGAGCTCTTAAATTAACTCATAAGCACTGAACTAAGCGTGCAGAAGTCAATGGAACAAATGTATCGCTTAGTTAAAAATATCACCTATGCGTCGAATTCAGAACATCCTCTTTTTTGGAGTCTCTTTAAAAACGTTGGTAGGGACATTTTTTAAAAATCTATTTAGTCTATGGAATGTCCCTTCCCGTCGTGTACATATAATATGGAGGGTGTCATCTGTGTATTGAAGTGTCCGTCGAAATGCATTAAATAATAGTTCAAAAACCTTCCACAATATATCGACACTCCTGGGAATGAACCGGTATCGGAAAAATCGCTAATTCCGAATCTGGCATAACAGCAAAAAGTCCATAATAGCGCATAACGACTTATTCCCGGGGGGCGTCGATATATACTCATACCGACGCCAGCGCCATTGTGGAAGGTTTTTGAACATTGTATTTAATAGATTACCCTCCATTACTTCTACCCTTCATAGTAAGTACGTAGCTTAGAAACTGAAACTATATAGAAGACATTATTTCGACGATTGAAAGGAGAATTGACTCGAGCGCAATTTTTGTAACTTTGCATGAAACCCAGTTCAAAAGACGGAGAAAAAATCGCAGATTCCAACGAAATAACTTAATATCCCTCAACATGGCGCTGGCAGTCACTTCGCCTTTTAAATGTCGATTTGACGTTCATCTTTATCACTGACATCATCCATTTTTAGGGTTCCGTACCCAAAGGGTAAAACGGGAACCCTATTACTGAGACTTCGCTGTCCGTCCGTCCATCCGTCCATCCGTCCGTCCGTCCGTCCGTCCGTCCGTCCGTCTGTCACCAGGCTGTATCTCATGAACCGTGATAGCTAGACAGTTGAAATTTTCACAGTTGATGTATTTCTGTTGCCACTATAACAACAAATACTAAAAAACAGAATAAAATGAATATTTAAGTGGGCTCCCGTGATTTTTTTGCCGTTTTTATAGATAATGGTACGGAATCCTCCGTGCGCGAGTCCGACTCGCACTTGGCCGGTTTTTATTTATAATGTGTATTTATTGAATTTGTCCTTGCTGTAATTACTCGACATTGCCATTAATACCGCATATCGCAGGTGAGGAAGGAAAACATCGTGAGGAAACCTGCACGTCTGTAGAAAGGCGTGTGAAGTTCACCAACCCGCACTGGCCCAGCGTGGTGGACTATGGCCCAAATCTCCCTCGTATTGAGGGGGAATGTGCCCGGTATAATGGCAATAGACTCGCCCCCTATTACATTGGGACCAAAATACATCGGCGAAGTGTGGGTGCACTACAGTGCACCTCTGCCTACCCCTTCGGGGAATACAGGCGTGATGATGATGATGAGTAGGTGGAAACCCCAATCTAAAATACTGACAAAATAAAACAACAAAATATTTGTACATAGCACTTTATTTCTATTTACATAATTTGAATTGGTTGTGGTTAAGGGGGGGGTTTGGACCATAGTCCGTGTTAGGAACACCACTCTGCGCTCCATAACACAACTCACGGACGTGGGGGAAAAGTCTACAAAACTAAAATGGGAGTGGGCAGGCCACGTCGTTCGTATGGACCCGCAGAGGTGGGCCAATATAAGTACCAAATGGAGTCCCGCAGGTACAAGACGCCGTGGAAGACCAAGGAAACGGTGGCGCGATGATCTAGACATCTTTGCGGGGAAGACGTGGCCGGAAATGGCTCAGGATCGGGATCGGTGGAGGGAGAGAGGGGAGGCCTTTGCCCAGGAGTGGGACACAAAATAGGCTAAAAAAAAAAAAAAAAAACATAATTCGAATAATAAAAATTAATTATGTATAATTATAATAATAAGTGCGATCCATCCGACTGCGCTGACCGAAACAAATGTAACATTACCAATTTTAACAAACACAAATTTCAGTCTATTTTATATAAATCCCCGTTTTCACTAACACTAGGAGACGACTAAACGCGATGCCTAAATATGAAGCAGTAGTATTAATACTTGCAGTGGTAGCTACTATAGTGAATTTCACCTAGGATGGGTACCGTGACATTTGATATGTTCTAATACGCTCACTATTTTCAAAAATTCTGATAAATATATATTTTTTATATATCATCATCATCACGCCTGTATTCCCCGAAGGGGTAGGCAGAGGTGCACTGCAGTGCGCCCACACTTCGCCGATGTATTTTGATCCCAATGTAATAGGGGGCGAGCCTATTGCCATTATACCGGGCACACAGGTTTCCTCACGATGTTTTCCGTCACCGTTTCTTAGCAAGTGATAATCTCAGATGAAAATGAGATTCGCACATGGAACCCAGAGGTGCGAGCTGGGGATAGAACCTGCGCACTTTGATTGCAAAGCGTGCGTTCGACCACTCGGCTACCACTGCTATCATGCATATGCATGGTCACCTCACTATAGAGTTAATTTGACATCCTAGGTGAAATTCACTATAGTTGGTAAAACGTTCGTCTTAAACGTGAGGGGTACAAATTCAAACCCGGGGCTATCAATAATGATTACCACTTGCTAAACGGGGAACGAAAACTTCGTGAGGAAACCTGCACGTCCATAGAAAGGAGTGTGAAGTTTACCAACCCGCACTGGGACAGCGTGATGGACTATAGCCCAAAAATCTCTCTCGTATTGAGGGAGAATGTGCCCGGTATAATGGCAATAGGCCTCGCCCCCTATTACATTGTGATCAAAAAACATGCGCGAAGTGTGGGCGCACTGCAGTGTACCTCTGCCTACCCCTTCGGAGAAAACAGGCGTGATGACGTATAGTATTAATACTTAGGCATCAGGTCGAGGCGACGCCAAGTATTGGAGGAACCGGGCAAAAAAGACTTACAACAATAAAAAATATTTTTAAGGCTTCGCGCACATTTATACGAGGCCAACGTCTCATTGTATTTTCTATTTGCAATAATCCTAATAAATACATATATATTGCTTATTCTTATTCAACGAACATGAGGCCGTATTTAATATTGCTTTACAAATCTAAACACTAGCGATCATCAAGGCCTTATCGTATCAACAGCGGGCCATCCAAGTGGATGGAAGTAAGTACTTCTTGCATATCTAATCGTTAAGGATTAAACGTTAGGGGGTGTGCACAGACAATAGCGACCATGACCACAGATAACATACTAACCTCTACGTTTCTAAATCGGAACCACTTCTTTTTTATTGAGTGCCTGTCACGTACCACTAGGTACGTGAAGCGAAAAATCGATATTAGTTGTCGTAGGTTATAATCGATAAAATTTATCTACTTGTGTCAACTAATATTTTGAAATCCTCCGTAGCTCTCTTGTAGTATGAAAGGTATATGTATCTCGCAAGTCTCAATATATGAGCCAAATTTGAAACGTTTATGTAAAATAGTCTTTGAGTTATGAGGGAGTCAAAAGTGGCTCTAAATGGTTCGTGTAATATTACACACGGTACTGCTCGGCAGCTAGAACTTGGCATGACACGCTACCGCGTGTCTAGTTTTTATCTAGCGGCTTTTCTTAACGCATTGAACGACGGTTAACAGGTTAGTCGATGGCCCGCTGATACCTCCAAAATGTATTACAACATAATTATTGTTGCGTAAATCGCGTGAAGTATCATATTCGCTTGGAAAGTGAAAAAAACATATATTACTATCTCTAAACAATCGGTATAAATAAATGTTTCGATTAACGCGATCGAATAATAATCCATATTTAAAAACAAACGTGTTTATATGATAACGAGAACTCTTTCACGACACACATTACACAGTGCGACCACAAATGCATGACACTGGCGGCTGAAATCGATATTAACGGTTAAATTTGTCGCTCAATCAGTATGGTCAAAATACGCCCTACGCTCGACCAATTTTTGCCCAAAACGAACTGTATAAACTCATCCAGGGATCATTTTTAGAATTGGCAAAAGAAATTGATGCCCTATAGGTTTAGGGCGAAAAGCTACTAATTTATAAATTCTGATATTTTTTTCACGATAAAATGAATCTACTCAAAATATAGTATCAGTTAGCGTTAGCGACAAGATTATACTTACAGTAAGCACTGAAGAAACTTGTGTTCTTCAATTAATTCAGTGTAATTAGTACACATAACTTCATTTTAAACTAATTAAAGGAAAAGCAATAGAAAGATTACGCAATACAATAAATCTGTTAATTATTCCAACATTTTTTAAAGTTATATACATTTATAAACGCGATGCAACCTGTCATTATAGCCAACTGCTTAATTTAACATTTAAAATTTTCTATTTATTGAATTCCCATCCCGTAACGACGTATGTACACAAATCATTAAAATCCCAACGCTACTATTGCAAGAGCCTCAATGCAATCCCATCCATTTGTCGTCCACCTATGGTACATTTTTACACTTACACTATAATCGAAGGCCACACAGCGCCGCTCAACTATAACTCATTTGGCATTCACTACCACCCCTTAGCACGATAAAAATCTTTATTAACTGAAGTTCATGTAATAATAAAATATAACCTCAGTGCGGTAGCTTCATAAGGAACAATTTCCCTTATCAACATTTGCTAACTCTCTACAGTGCCGTTACTCCCACCGACTCTTCTTCCCACTCTTTCTGACTCTCTCCGGTTTGTCTTCTGAGGCTTCTGCCGCGGGGGCGTTGACCCCGGGCTGGATAGACGACATGGTCTGCTCCCAGGAATGGTCCGAGGATGCCGTGAACTAGAAACGATTTTATAATCAGTGTCTCAATATTTTTTCATTGTTCAAATCACTTCAAACGGTTAATACGTCCCGCGATTTTGATGCTGACTGTACAATAATAATTAAAACTCTACTTTGCATTATGATTATCCCAAGCTCATGAACATTTAAATATAATAAAAACATTTTTATGTGGTTACTTATTTAGAAATGTGCTTAAATAACTCGTATTCTTAAACACCCCATATAGCACTAGAATAATGGAAATAAGGTTACACCCTATTACATTGAGATTAGAATACTTCGGTAACTCAACAATCTATCTATACAAATAAATAAAATTGGAGTGTCTGTTTGTAATATCAAAATAACTCTTTTTTAATACGATACCTATAACGAAAACGCAATTTTAAATTTTTTTGTCTGTCTGTCTGTCTGTCTGTTTGTTTGAGGTAAACTTCTAAACGGCTGAACCGATTTCAATGGGACTTTCACTGACAGATAGCTGACGTTCCAAGGCGTAACTTAGGCTACTTTAAATTTAGAAAAAGCATTAGGGTTCCGCGGGTAAAACATAATACCCATATTTCCGGGTAATCTCCCTAAAGTCCACGCGGGCGAAGTCGCGGGCACAGCTAGTGTATTATAAAAATCAATGCCACGTTTTGTTGTAAGCTAACTCCTCCTAAACGGCTGGACCGATTTGAATGATTTTTTTTTGTATGCGTTTGGGTGGCGCCCTGGATGGTTTAGATTCACAATTGGACCCGGTAGGTGGCGCTGCTTTCGTATGTCACTCATTCTAAGGCGGTACGAAGTTCGCCCGGTCAGCTAGTTCTATATGAATATGTCACCGACTACTAGTTGAGGAGAGTCTATTCAAAGGTAGATATTTACACCGTAACAAAAATTTGGATAAATGAAAATAACGTCTAATTAAGTTATCTTGATTTAATTTTTATTATTTTCCAGTAAAATATTGACGAATAACTCACTCAAAAATGTATGAAATTTGGAAATTAACAGAAAAACAAAAATGTATGGAATTTGCAAATGAACAAAAATGTATGGATTTAGGAAATGAACAAAAATGTATGGAGTTTGCAAATGAACAAAAATTTATGGATTTAGGAAATGAACAAAAATGTATGGAGTTTGCAAATGAACAAAAATGTATGGATTTAGGAAATGAACAAAAATGTATGGAGTTTGCAAATGAACAAAAATGTATGGAGTTTGCAAATGAACAAAAATGTATGGATTTAGGAAATGAACAAAAATGTATGGAGTTTGCAAATGAACAAAAATGTATGGATTTAGGAAATGAACAAAAATGTATGAAATTTGGAAATGTCTCCTTGAACAGGCACTCCTCAGTGCTCAGGGCTGTGGTCGTGATGTACCTGGTTGTACTGGGACCGGAAGGCGGCCTTCAGGGAGGAGAGTCTGTCGGTGGCGGGGCCGGGCGCCTTGTCGGCGGGCGGCGGCATCAGCGCGGGCTCGTCGCTGTGCGTCGGCAGGCCGGGCCGCTCCTTGTATCTAAACCAGGACAACCAGGATCACTCGTGCATTATATTGTCATCCCTCTTATGGTCATCGCATAGGAGCGAGACAGCGATCTGGCAAGACCTCAAAATGTCAAGAGGTGATTTTGTCTTTATACGTTTTTTTGTTCAGAACAAGAGTGCCTAATAACGACATGGTTATTTAGAAGTTACTAATAAGTAAAACAAAATGACGCCCTAAATCCAATAAAAAAACGTATACAGTAAAAAAAATAGTAATATACGGTAAGATTGAGATTTTCTCGTCGGTTAATGAGCACAAATAAATGATAATTTATTTTAAAAATTTAAATCTCTACCAATTATTTATGGTCATGAATTCTAAGTCTTAAGTCTAAATAGCAAACTAGTTTTGTGATATCTTCTAAAATGTATGTCTTATAGGAAATGCAATTGCTATTTTATATTTTCGTTTTTTTTTAATTTAAATATTAATAGTTTAGTTCCATTATTTTTTTATTTTAATAAGCGCATAGAGTAAGGTTGAAGTTGTGCGCATACCCGAGCCCGCATCCTCCCACGTTGAGGTTCTTCCCTTTCCCCTTCTTGAACCGCGACTTGCGGAACCACGACGACTGCATCGCCAAGTGCATCAGCTCTTCAGGCACCTCCTGTATTTCACATACATTAGTTTCGCCACTATACTGCTGGAAGAATGCATCACTTATATAATTGCCATGTACAAGTCAACGTCAATTGAAGCAATCAGCGTGAAAGTGGCCTAACCCTAATTCTGCATATTCTTACTTAACTACAAAAAAAAAAACCTGAAATTCATAATTCTACAAACCTTATTATTTTCATACTGTATGTCTCAAGCTTAGACCACTTTTGAGTGGACGGCCTCAATTAATGTTTAAATTTGTATTCATAAGAAACCTCCTCCTTTTGGATGTCGGTTAAAAATAATTCCTATGTGGACGTATGAAAAGTTGGTAAAACACACAGAGGGGCGTTGGCGCAGTTGGAAAAATATACCAGTCGACATATACCAGCGCCATTGTGGAAGGTTTTTGAACTAATACTTAATGCATTTCGACGGACACTTTTTCAATACACAGATGACACTCCTTTAATTGTACCGTCCATAGGCAGTACGTGGCATGCGGATGTGGCGGATGTTACCTGCTGCGCGCCCTCCAGGTTCCGCAGCAGGTGTCCGGCGAAGTCCTTGTCCTTGTCGCGCGCCAGCAGCGTGTGCGCGCGGCCCCGCACGCCGGCGCGGCCCGTGCGCCCCACGCGGTGCGTGTGCGTGTCGATGTCGCGCGCCACCGTGTAGTTGATCACCGTGCGGATGTGCGGGATGTCCAGCCCGCGAGCTGCGATCGTCCGTCACAGTTAAGCCCTATTTACATTATGAAACTGGTGGCCTGAAAGTAGTTTCGTGACATTAGTTGCATCAACAGTTTCACGGTGTAGTTCAAGTTTCACAATGCATGCATGAAACCTGACGTTTACACTGTGTAACTGTTGATGAAACTAATGTCACGAAACTACTTTCACGCCACTAGTGTCGTAATGTAAATATGACTTCAGCATTGGCGGATGTCACATCCGCGACACCAGACAGAGAGATACGTAGGCCAAGAACGGATTGGTGCACTCTATACACCATATTATAAACGTGCAGACTTCCCTCACAAAGGGCTGAACGCGGCAAGTGGTGATCATGATTAAAAATGACGTTCGCATATGAAATTCGATAAATCCCAGAGGTGCAAGGCCGGAGTTCGAACCTGCACCCCTTGGATTCAAGGCGGACGAATGTTGAAAGCCACTCCTGCTAATATTAGCATTAGAAATGGCACAACTGCAATTGTTATCACTGACAAAAATACATCCGCTACTTTGATTATGAAAAAAATTACATCCGGAACTACACAGGTTGTTTCAGAAGTCCGATATAATATTTGGCCATTTGCATGAGTATCGGATATACAAACGATGGGTATAAAAAATATCGAAATTCGATCATGACTTATCAATTTCTTTATCAGCGCGAATTAAAAAAAAAAAAACAAATATCTGTAGTCCTAAGCGAAATTTTCAAGTTCTATTATCTGAATATTAGTAGTCGCCTCTAGTTTATGCAGTTTGCACTGTTAAGTTGGGCCATGGATGTGCTCTAAGGCCACAACACGATACCTGTGGTAAACATTCAAAGGCCTGTAACTCAGAAACTATGATATAATCTACCTTTACTATGTATAACTATAAATTAGCTACCGTATATGTACCTAAAATATTATTTCGGACTTCTGATACATCCTATAGAAAGTTACGACTGCCGCTGGTAGGCGGTACCTTACCTGCGACGTCGGTAGCGACGAGTATATTGTTCTCCTGCCGCTTGAAGGCAGTGATGACCTTGTTCCTGTCGGCCTGCTCCATGTCTCCGTGCAGCAGCAGCGCGTCGTACTGCTGCACGCCGAGGTTAGCTGCCGTCTGCTCTGCTTCCAACTGCCGTGAAAATCATGTTGATTATGTGGAGACACCTGTCGATAGGTACACTATTAAAACGTATTTTATTATTTATAGTCTTTGCCGTCTTCCCACGTGGGTGGGAAGACGGCAAAGCTGAAGTGGGAGTGGGCCGATCACGTAGCACGAATGGACCCGCAAAGGTGGACAAATCGTGTCAACACCTGGACGCCCGAAAGCGGTTGCCGGCATCGTGGCAGTCCAAGGAGAAGATGGTGACGATTTGGTCACTTTTGCCGGAGAAACGTGGCCACAGCAAGCGAGGACAGGGACGTGTGGAGACCAGAGGGGGAGGCCTTTGCCCAGCAGTGGGACAGACAATAGGCTATTTAAAAAAAGTCATTGCCATTATTTTTCGTTTTAAGACTTCCTGTATCGTGACGTCATCACATTGTCAAGTCAATTTAACTCCCTTCAACTCACCTTTTTGGTAACAAATATTAACACACTCCCAGCTGATAGGAACTCCACTAGGTTCTTCAGTAGCCACGACCATTTCTCTTCTGGTTTATTGAATATTCTGTGAACAAAAATAACATAAAATTTGGTCACGATTTACTTGTATGTCTAGGACTGTTCGGAAATTTAAGTAGTCATGTTATCCGTTGTCGTATCGGCTAAAATAATAGCTTTAGATTCATGGATATTTACTAGACCCAAATTAACATTCTGAAACACCATCGACAAATGCATACAAATCCTAAAATTTATTGAAATTTCAATTCATTTACAAACCCCTTACAATGTCGTTTATGTTTAAAAAGTATTCATACTAGTGTGAATAAAACAATAACATTCTATAAATATAGGGGTTTCTTTTATAAAGGAAACGCTAGTATTCGATGTGATTTTGAATAACTGTGTGTTATAAATAAAATAGTAATATAAGTCTTATATAATAAAATAGTATTTAGAAGTGAAAAAACACATTTGTTGTTCGACCACTATAACTTCTACACCATTTAATTGAAAATTTAGTAATTTTTTCGATGTTTCCGCGCCAAGGGTACACATCTGACTGAGGTCACTACTAGAATTTAGACAGAGAGCGAGCGAGCAACTCTGTGACAATGGTCTTGTCTTGACATGCATGCTAACCCCACAGATTAAAAATGTAGTTGGGTGAGTATGACGCACCTGACGTGCTGCGTGACGAGGTCGCTGGCCTCCCCGGCGGCGCCGTGCTGCACGCGCACGGGGTCGTGCAGCGCGTCGCGCGCCAGCCGCTCCACGCGCCGCGGGAAGGTGGCCGAGAACAGCAGCGCCTGCCGCTCCGGCCGCACGTGGCCGCAGATCGACCGCACCTGCGGCTCTGACACACCCCGCAACACCATACATACATCATCACGCATGTATTTTCCGCGCCCACTATTCGCCGATGTATTTTGGTCAAATCAAATAAAATCAATTTTTTTTTATTCGTGTAGGCCAAAAAGCACTTAAAAATAATCAGATTCTACCACCGGTTCGGAATGATGCTACCACTGAGAAGAGCCGGTAAGAAACTCAATGGTTACTCTTTTCAAAATGATAATTGCGAGTAATACATTCTCAGGAGCAGCAATGCCTTGAGAGCAGACAGCACCTTTGCCACAATACTAGAGAAGAATTATACTCACGGCAGTCTAATATTAAATACAAATATAGTCTTTACGCTTAGGAAGCTAGTACAGTAAGTTGCGTCTACTCCCATTTACAATTAAGGGATTTTTCTAAACCACAGATGGTTATAAAAATAATTGCTTTGGTATGATGCCTTCAACACAGCATGGGAGAGTAGATAGTAAGTCATTAAGAGGAAAATGGTTGGACCAGTCCTCGCAAGTAGGTCCCAATGTAATAGGGGGCGAGCCTATTGCCATTATTCCGGGCACGCTCTCCCTTACCATGTGCGGAGTGGTGAAGTTCACACGACTTTCTATAAATCTTCAAGTTGCCTCACGATATTTTCCTTAACCGTTCGGCAAGTGGTAATCATTATTGAAAATGACATTCGCACATTAAAATCTCAGAGGTGCGGGCCCGGGATTTGAACTTGCACCCCTTATGTTCAAGGCAAGCGTTCTACCAACGAGACTACCACTGCTTCCCCCAACACCCCACGACAAAAAGCTATTGGTCCTATCGCCAGACGACAGTATTATATATTTTCATATCAGATCAAAATTAAATGCCTTTACGTAAATTTAACATTATGCATAAAGGACTCTACCCACTACAACGTATCATACCATGACCGTGCTATGAACGTATCAGACACGACAAGCAACACGACAGCTCTACTATGCCCACTAGAGTGTATTAATTACGTATCAAAGTCGTATGTATCGGCTTCACTGACCGGAGCGTCATGCACAGAGCGTATCGCCACCTGCAAAATATTCTCGCCGACAATACTTGTCGCTCCGTGCATGGCACGCTACGGTGCTGGTCGGTAACAGAGCGGGCTAGTGGGCATGGTCTCATACTTTTTAATACAGAGAATATTTTTTTGCCTGACACGTTCATAGCACGGTCATGGTATGATACTGTGTAGTGGGCAGAGACATATACTCGTCATCAGAGTTGGCAATGTCGAAAAAATTTGGCGCTGCGGGCAATTTGACTCCACAGTTTTATTGCATGTAACGGCAACGTAGCCCAAATAAAAATCCTTACTCACTGTACAAGTCAATTCAATTTTATTTATTTTATTCGAAAAAAAACTTATATTTTAGCTCTACCTATATAAATCTAGACACCATTACCATGTTTTCGCATATGTTTGGATAAATGCATGTTCGTTACAGAGATACCTACATTTAAAGTTTATTTATGTACCACCTGTTTCATTCAAATCACCATTTAAAGACTACACAGTCGAAGAACCATCAAACCAAGCTTTCAATAGTACTTTTTAAAAAATAAGTGGCTTAGAGTTAAACAAATCAAGTTCAGAGAAGACAACCATACATACATCATCACGCCTGTATTCCCCGAAGGGGTAGGCAGAGGTGCACTGCAGTGCGCCCACACTTCGCCGATATATTTTGGTCCCAATGTAATAGGGGGCGAGCCTATTGCCATTATACCGGGCACACAGGTTTCCTCACGATGTTTTCCGTCACCGTTTCTTAGCAAGTGATAATCTCAGATGAAAATGAGATTCGCACATGGAACCCAGAGGTGCGAGCCGGGGATAGAACCTGCGCACTTTGATTGCAAAGCGTGCGTTCGACCACTCGGCTACCACTGCTATTAACAACCAGACAAGACAACCAATTTATTTATCTCTTTGGCTGACCTGACAAAGAATGCATTTTGTCTAAATAAAAATATTTAGACAACAGTTTGTTTAAATTATAAAGTAAACAACTTTAATAAAAATGGTTCTTAATTTCAATACTACTAGAAGAACTACAGAAACATGATGTAAAGAGCAAGTAACTTACCGAAACCCATATCGAACATTCGATCGGCCTCGTCGAGCACCAGGTATGTGACTCTCCTGAGATCCGTCGCCTTGCACTTGATCAGATCTATCACCCGGCCGGGCGTACCTACTATTATCTCCGCACCACCACCTGCCGAACAAAACCTTGACTTCAGAATTATGCAATCAAATGTGGAATTTAAATAGCGAGGCAGAGAGTTGATTTAAGAGTTACATACTCTAGAGTAGTAGTACTCCAGGGATTCCCAAACTGGGTTCCGCCGAACCCAGGGGTTCCGTAGAATAGTCGTCAGGGTTTCGCCAAAATTATTTACTATTACCTATTAAAATGTTCTTAGATAAATTTCATCGTGTTAATTTGTAATCATTTGATATGGGGTTCCATAAAATAAAAGGTATTTGGTTAGTGTTCCGTAATCTTTAAAGATTAGGAACCCCTGCTGTGGACAGTTGGATTAAAAAACTAATTTTCTTATCACACTGTATTTAAAAGTATCATCATACTATATTTTTACTGGTTTGCAATTACATTTCGTCCACGTCAGGATAAAAGTGGATAAATTAAGGATAAGGTGTCTAGTTCTATGTGAATTATAATGTTCTTGCACCTTAATGGGGGTCAAGGTATGACTTACCTTCTAAAGCTTTCACTTGTTCCCATTTAGATCCTCCGCCGTAGCAGCACACGCACCTAATGTTGTACACCTTGCCGAAACGCTTCGCCTCCATGTAGATCTAACGACAAAATATACTTTTCAATAGTGGCGCTATTCAGTCCAGAATAGAGTGAAATGGAGGAAGGGAAGGGAGGTCTTTGCCCAGCAGTGGGACACAATAGGCTCATAAATAAATGAATAACGTATTACCTGCTGAGCTAATTCCCTGGTGGGCGCCAGTATGAGTCCTATGGGTCCATCCCCTGGTGCCAGCTCCTTCTGGTCCATGATGTGTACCAACAGGGGCCACAGGAATGCTGCCGTCTTACCAGAACCAGTCCTAGCGATACCTGGACGATTACAGTGAGATAAATATACTTTTCCAATTTATTTTGTGCCATATAAATAAAAATTCATGAATTAAGGTTAGTGGAACAGTGATAATATATTATTCAATTTTTTTATGATTAGTTCAATATTATAAATTGATGCATTTTTGCATTTCGAAGAAACTAATGTCCAAATGTAAAAAATTAGCTTTTCGCAAGATTTAATAACAAAGATTTTTATTAATGTAAACAATAACATATTATTTCCGTAAATATCTTCTTCTTCGACATTTATTATTTTTTCTAAATATTGAATGAACATATCGCACCTTTAGAATGATAGGGAGCCATTTTGAAATTTTAGGATTTCGTCTTAAAATCTTCAAGGGAGCCGAAACGAAAATTCTTCCAAAAAAAACTTAGTTTGGTCACTATAATTCTAAAGGTTCCACATGGTACCATGTTAGTGTTATTATATGCCTTATTAGGTTACCGATAAGGTCCCTGCCGGCGAGCGCGGCGGGCACGCCGGCGGCCTGCACGGGCGTGGGCTGCGAGTACTCGGAGCGGCGGATGGCGCGCATCAGCTGCTCGTCGAACCCGAGGTGCGCGAAGCTCGACACAGGCCGCGGCGGGTCCGGCCCCGACAACTGCACATAGCAACGTACTTACAATGCGATCCAAATAAGAATAGGAATGTCAATAACCTCCATTTGTCAAATGTCACTTGAAAAGTATGGTTTGCAAAAAAACTTATTTGCATATCAATAATAATAGTCTTACATCAGATTTAAATAAAAAGGTTAATTTAGTAGTAAATTGTCTTAATATAATATTTAATTATAAAAGTTTTCGTTCGTCACGATATGGCGCCAAGTCGATACTATTCTCATTTGAATCGCATAGGTAGACAGAGGTGGACTGCATATGAAGGGCACAGACAAATAACAGGGAATGTCCTAATTAATTAATATTGAAAAAAACAATTTGAAAGTTTAAAAGTATTTTATTTTTATTGAGATCAATGCATACAATAACTTTTGCTTAGAACTAATGTCATGGACATTCCCAGTTCTTTTCGTTTGGCCACAAAAAAAAACTGGCGCCATCTGTTAGCTTTTTTAAAATTCTAATGATTAGAATTCAAAATACCATAGACAAATATATGATTCTAAAAAAAATAACAAATTGCTACATACATTTCCTGTTATTTGCCTGTGCCCTTCATATAGGGGGTGAGCCTATTGCCACTATACCTGGCACCTGACACATTCACCATCAATAGTAAGGAGAATTGGGCCATAGTCGACCATACCAAATCATTGCCATAAATATTTTCATTTTATTTTTACTTTTTCAGTATTCAAATTTTAAATTTTAGCTTTAACTTAATTTTTAGTTTAGTCACAACTTTATTTGTTTCTTTTTTAAATGTTTAAGTCTCACGTCGGTGAAAGTTGTACACGCCTGTCATTGGTGTACCTATCAGACCAGTTTTTATTTAATATTTTATTTACCCAATTGTTAATAGGTATACTGTTGGTGTGTCGTTCTTAAATAAATAAATACTGGCCCAGTGTCAGTTTACTTCACACATCTTTCTATGGATGTGCAGGTTTGCTCACAATGTTTGCCTTCACCATTCAGCAAATGGTAATCGTTATTAAATATGACATTCGAAATACCAGAGGTGAGCATTCCAAAACCCCCCAAGGTGAGCCTGGGGTTTGAACTTACAAGAGGTGCAGTTTACCCAATAACATTTTCAACTATCCACTATCTTCTTTCTTGGTCAAGAGGTAAGTAACCTGACTTACCTTGACACCCAAATTCTTTTTCAACTCTTCAACTTGCGCCGGCGTCAGTTTCTCAATGTCTTCGTGAGGAGTGTAGAAGTTCTTCTCAAATGGCTCATACTCAATCTCCGAATGGTCTATGGGGGGGAGTGGGTCGATGAACTTCTTCTTGGGTGGGGGTATAGGGTTGCCGTCCTCGTCGTATTCTATCTCAACGTCGGAGCCGTCGTCACCGTGGTTCAAGGGGTTATCCTCCATGTATCTGCAATATAATTTATATTTTAAATTGGACCCTATTATAGGCTAAGGGTGCACCCATGCATTATTTATTTAGTATGCAACTCATATACTACTAGTAGCATTTTCGCGACATCATATCGACGCTTAAAAAGCAATCCTTACGAAGGGGCCGTTCAAATATTACGTGAGCAGATTTACCCCCCCCATCCCCCTTGTCAGCAAAAGTAAGCAAAGCTCTTACCCCCTCCCCCCATGGTTACGTAAACATTTTTCAATTATTATTTTTTTTAAATAATATTTTAATTTCGTAAAGATTGCCTCTCAAGCGTAGACTTATAAATCCAGAGATGGGATTTATGTGCGAATCTCATTTTCATCCGAGATTATCACTTGCTATGAAACGTGAAGGGAAACATTGTGAATAAACCTGCACGTCTGAGGAACTTGACTAGTTTTAGATAGATATGTGAAGTCTGCCGATCTGAAGTCTGCAGATCTTAGTGTGTACTATACCCACTTGTAATAACTCTCCTCATCATCCATCTCATCAATGTCTCCCCTGGTGCCTCGTCCACTGTCCTCCTTGCCACTGGCGGCATTCTCCTTGCTCGCCACCAGGTCGATGGCGGCCTGCTGCTCCAGCCCTGCCATGTATGCGTCCAGAGGATCCTCTTCATCGTCACCCTAACATATTTTTTTATAAAAACAATTTATTTGTATTTGCCAGATCACAACACCAAGCTGCCATCAAATGTGTGTGCAATAAATGAATATAATACTTCTTAGGAATAAAATTCATTAACCCATTAAATACCAATTTGGGATCACTGGTTTTTGCAGTTTCATGTGTTTAATTATTTTTTATGTATATTCTGTAAAAAATATGTCAGACAATATAGAAAATAGTTGGTACTTACTGGGTTAATAGTGAGCTATGACACAATGTTGGTATACAGAGAGAAGTCAGAAATACCTTTGAATTTGTTGCTGCTTCAGCACTTGGGCTGCCTGGAGCAGGGATGTATGCAAGAGCTGGGGTTGGAGGCTCGTCATCATCATCAAAGTACCTGATCACAACAATGACCCCAAATCAGCTAATTGACTATAAATTATCCACTAGCGGCCAGTCCCGGCCTGACACTTTTGGGATAAATAAATATAGCCTACGTTACTTTGTGATAATGTAGCTTTCTAATGGCAAAATAAAAAAAATAAAAATCAATCCAGTAGTTTTTAAGATAATTCATTACATACAAAAATACAAATCTTTCCTCTTTATAATATTAGTATAGAAGTATAGATGAACAAAGTACTCACTCATCTTCAGTTTTTGAGCGTTTCTTCCCTAAGGTACCCCAATTACCAGTGACGGCGTTCTGTGTGATCGCATTCATTGTGGAGTACCCCTGCTTGGAAAGGCCCGAGGTTGGCGGCGGTACTGCATTCATCGACGCCGTCGGCGGAGGCACCGCATGAAGGGACACATTCGAAGGATTCCGCTTTGGCATCGTGAACCCAGCGAACCCAAAGCCTTTGCCACCACTCCCGCCCGAATTATAACTCATTCTGACACTTTATAACACGGTAACAAGCGAATTAAACAGACCTCACAGAAAGGCAATTCTCATTACAACTTTAAGGTTATTGAATGGCTCGTAACTACCTTTATTGAAGATTATACTTAATCAGATGCTTAAATCAGTAATATTCATATTTTATCTGCCTAAATTAGTATTTAAAACCATAAATTTAAGTAAACGAAGTAAACCGTGAAGTAAAATTACGGAGATAGACACTATCAATCACAGATATCAATACAAGAAAACAATTAGGGGTGTATCGTAGACATGCGTTCGATATATCAAATCAAAAAGTATCAAATATCGGATATGTGTTAGTTATCATGACCATATCGATATGCCATCCAACATAACCGATATCACAAAAACGTTATTGATCGATTTATTCAAAAAACCTATCCATCCATTAGGTTATAGTTATATCAAAACTTAAAACTGTAACGCAACGATGCAAACTTCGCAAACGGCATACATAACGGTAACTTATTCGCTACCACTTTTTCTAAAACCATATTCTTTCACTGATGTAAAAGGGATGAAGCGAATAAGAGCTAACTTTAGTTATGAGCATGTTCGCGTAGCTACCGGCGTGGATCTTATCTGACTAGCAATAAAGTTTAGTTTCTATTGTCTAGTTACGATAACGTTTTTCGAGTCCATCGTTTGGCTAGCGGCTACGGCTACTGGATATTAGTGAGACATCTACTCTACAAAGAAGAACTACAGGAAGTAACAAGGTTAAATTTAAGTTATTACAATACAGATACATATTATAAAAGGGCTGTAATATTTTTTTTTGTTGTTTTGTGCGTTCGACTTTATTTTGATTAGTGCTTTTATGATAGTTGCAACGTCGCAATTACGTAAAATTCCTTTCGTAGTTCAATTTTTTAATGAGTGTATTTAGTTATAAGAGTATAATGTTTAGTTAGTGAATAAAAATATATTAAAGATAAATTTGAACTTTTCATAGAAAATGTCGCGCAAAGCTAGTGAGATATATGGGCTCATTTAGATAAAAAGGACAATGCCGTCGGTCTGGCTGTGTGTAAATATTGCAATCAAAAGTTTTCGTACAAATTTAAATTCCACCGGGAATTTCAATTTCTCATTTAAAAAGAGCGCTTAAGTCTAATAAAAAGTAATGTATATGTATTGATAGATTAATAAATAAATAACTTTAAATAAGTACATAGCTGTACAGTGTACGTTTGCGTTCGTTGTTAGTTTTCGCATCTAAATATCATGTTTACGTTTGCAAACCGTTGTGCTGATATCGATATATATGAAAACGGTTTTCTATATCGATATGGAAACTGAATATCGGTTAGATAACCGTTTGCGGAAAAAACTGAAAACGCCCATGTCTAGTGTATCGTACATTCCATCACCGACAATTTATGTTACAGAAATATTATCGACTATACTATGTATCGTTTAACCATAGAGCGCTTAACAGCTCTTCTTATTTTATGAATGAATGAAAAGATCAATCAAATTATAATGAAATAAGATGAGGGATTCGGGGGTATTCTGTGAATTTTAATTATATAATAACAACGACATATTCCATAAATTGGTACACATTATAAATAAAAACGGGTAATGAATTTAATAAAGATGACGAATGAATCCATAGCCGATGACAAAACATGTTTTTTTATGATTTGTAATTTTTTGTCGGTGCAAAATACCTTGTTACACTACACTTTACTTCATCTATGACAACATAAGAGTTTTATACAACATTCAATACATAGAGTGCCCTCCTTTACTTCTACCCTCCTTACCATCAAGATACATTCCTATTCCTCTATGATCCATTGAAACCATCACTACAGCTGACTAAGTATTAGTAATCTGTGTATTGCATATATTTTTCATCTGTGTCAAATGTCAAATATATTTTATTTTACTCTTTGTTACTGACGTCACTGACTTGCCAAACAAAATTAGACAAAAATATTGAAAAATTAATTATAAAAATATTTCGTAAAATCACAATGTATTTTAAATTGTGTGTATTTTTATTCACATTGCTAACTGTGAGCAACGTTGAAGCTGCAACGGGATATGATTTCGGCGACTTTTTAGCAACCGTGCTCGGCGTAGGTATTGCAGTAATCGGGATTCTGGCCTGTTTGGGCAACTATGCGAGACAAAAAGCAAGAAATGAATTTATATAAAGTAAGTAGCACGTACTATCATATTAGAATGGTTCCTAGCCTTTAGCATTTGTGCTAGGTAGGTATTTCGGTTTGAATAAATACCTACATCGCCGAAATGATAGAGCACATCTAGTTGAAAAAAATAATTCGGTTGTATATAAAACCGGTTGTGGTGACTTTATGATAATGAGCCTGCTTAGAAATGTTACTCAATCAAGTTTTTTTAATGGTTCCAATTTTTTTCGTTCCTGTAGAATCTGCTAGAATTCATTAACTGGTTGACACCTGTGCAAATTAATTTAGTAGGTATACGCTAAGTACATACATACCTAGTTGTCTCATCAAATAATAATTAGACTTATTTTTTTACAGGTTTTGGGTTTCACCATAATACTTACTGAATTAAGAAGTGGAAATGCTACGAATATAGCTATGAAATAATTAATAAGTATTGTTATTCCTAAATATTTTTTTTAGTCTCCAGATGTTTTAGTAATTGGATATAACACAGTGAATATTTTTATTCTTCTGGGTCATAAATATTCCCTATTCAGTAAAACATTAAAGATTATTAGCACCTACCCACTCGTAATATTTTCCAAACATTTTCTTACTGAATAAAGCATACTGTATTTATAAGAATAACATTTAGATCTATGGATTCTTTCTTAGCAATCATTTGTGTTAGAATCTGACCTGACCAAACTGTATAATTTAGATGATATAATGTAAGTATGATAATGGTCAAATTGATTCCACTATTATATAATATATACCTACATTTATATATTTGTATGTACATTAGTGTGTGTTAATTAAATATATATTAAAATATGATTATTAATTTTGTTAATGTCATTATTTTATCATACTCTTGTGGTCAAACTTTATGGAGAGCTAGAAGAGAATGGGTAACATCACATTAAAGGAAAGGGATTAAGTAATCCATTACTCTTGTGTTGTAAATAATTTATATTTAAAGAAATTCTCATATGTTTTCACTCACACAAGTACACATACATCCATGCAAACATCATTATTGCGATTAAATAGTTTATCACAATAATATTTCATTATTGACTTATTCACTATTCATCTCTAATAGTTCAATTTCTCTGACAATGTCCTTCTTTTTTGACATTTTCTCTTTTTGGTCTTTGTCAGGGTTCTTAAGGTGGCCATCTTTTATTTTCTCTTCAAGGGTTTCAATGTCCCGAAGTTTCTTTTTGAGGTTTTTGAGCCGCTTGGTGGGGTCCGCCTGGCTATTGCTTAAGTTTGCCAGCGGCTGGGAGGTGAATGTTGGTTCTGTGATCTCACATTTTGCGAGTTTGTCCGCTGCATCATCAGCACCTGAATATGGAATTAGGCTTAGATTTAAATCCTTAATTAGACTACATAAAATAGTTAAAGGTATCTTGTAAAAAAATGTGTATGGTTTGTGTCACCAATGTTAAAGTAATCTTTAGCTATTCATGTATTTGTTAAACATGGGATCATGTTTAACAAATGATATATTTTTAAATTAAAATCAATCAACTCTAGTTGTAGCATGTGCACCAAGACTAGACGTTACAGAATATATTGATGTTGTCTCTTTCTCTCGTATGAAATAAGACAGAGAGCGAACAAGCCAATCGGTGACAGAGGTCTTGTCTTGACACTCATGCTAACTCCACCGACATACCTACAGTGTGACAAACAATACAAGTTATGTCACATTTACCAGTTTTCATGAACACTAAGAGACGCCTTGAGTTATGCCTAAACATGAAGCTGTTGCCAGTTGCAGTGTATTATTAGTTAGGCATCTTGTTAAGGTGTCTAGGAAAAAAAGGCAATTATAATAATTCTAAAGTTACTCTCAAGTTATTATCATAAATTAATTATATTTTTACAATGTTGCATTATTCATAATGTTTCGCCAAATAGGACTCGCTTTCTCTTTGTTGCAAAATTAAATTATTCAGCAAGCATTGAGAGCCCAAAACTTAAGTTAATTTCAATATATTCAGAAGACTTGACAACTCACCAGACTTCTTTTTCTTCTTCTTTTTCTCAACATTAATGATAATGCCAGGTATTGGCTGTATGGTGCCTCCTTGTCCCTTTTTAGACTTTTGTGCCGCTGCCACTATCTCCGGTGTGAGGCCCACTGGTAGCCCCGTGCTCTGTCGGGCCTTGAACTGTTTTCCTTTACTCTCATATAATGGGACCTCCTCCTGGGGCACATACCCATCCTTAATCCGCCGCGGCTTACGCCAAGTACCGTCCGGACGTTGCGTCGCCGGAATAAACTTAGCACCTACATACATACAAAAAGTAATATGAAACTTTTTAACACGAAATTTCAAAACGACAGTTACAAGAACTTCAGAAACCTAACAGAAAAGTTAGTGATTTATTACTTAAGAATTGATTAAAATGATACTTTCACTACGAAAACAACCGTCTAGTAACTGCATGGAATATGGAAAGTAGAGGCAAACAAGAGCACGCACTGAAAATATTAAAAAAATCTCATTATCAAGCAGTTACGATATCATAGTAAACGTAAAAATATGTCCTGCTTACCGTCTGCGTCATGCTCATAAGATGTTTTTGTGGCCATTATAAATCATCTAAACGCAGTAATGACTTACTATACAAAAAAAATAATCAGCAATATAGTCTGCCTTGCCAAATTTCCCTATTTCCTTTTCGTTAGCTATTTTCGTACACAACACAAAATTATCTTGACTTTGACACCCATCCGTCAAGAAAAGACAGTGATCAGCGACAAGGTAGAAGAGGAGAAACAAAAAAATATTATTTAATGCTGGTCCAAAGCAATCGGAAATTAGTAAGATATGGACAACACTATGAGGGTATATATTTATCGTCGGTTGATTGACTTCAGTTATGTTTATCTGTGTTGCATCAATCGTCAAAGTGATCTGTGCGTCAACCAAATAAAATACTCTGTGGTGAACCAAATCAACATATGAAATTTTAAAAAGTAATCGACAGGTGCTTATCTTTCCTTTGTTATTATTAAATCACACAATGCCTAAACGTCGAAGATTATTTACACCATTAAAATATAGATCAAAGAACACCATCTTAAATAAAACAATTGGAGCTAGTGAAGGTAAGTACATAACTGTTTACAATATAATATTAGTTATAATAATTTGTGTTTACTATTTTCTTCATTTGCTTCCATTTAACTTGTAGTATAAAAAAACTTGTTTACAGATAAAGTGTCATCTATTTAGAACAGTTTGGGTAATTTTTAGTTTTCTTTCCAAATATACAACAATGAATTTTTGTATATTATGCTTCCTAAAGCAAAGTATTGCCATAAATATTTATTTGGTGTATTTTATTTTTTGTTAAATACGATTGTACGTTATCTATTAATTTTATAGAAGTAACCACAGCTCGAGGTCGGCTGAAAGGAGCCTTGTTGGAGGTATTGGATCCCGCAAGTGACGATTCTGATACATCATCAGAATTCCCACGTACCAAACGCCATAGGTACCTAATATTTTTTTATTATTATTTTAACCTTTATATTAATCAGATGCTATATAATGATAGTGTTTATACAGAACATCGGTAATTTTAAATTTCCGCATCTGTGTGCCTTTTGGCAAAGGCCTCCCTTCTGCATTCTCTGTTTATGTTTTCAAATGCCATTGTTTGTTGAAGTAAGTTGTCTTCAGTTCATAGTGTACATGCATTTAGTGTAGCTATAATGATTTGCTTGTTCCTTCTAGTTGACTTGTGTCTGGGGGGGGGGGTTGGTCTAATTCCCCATGGGGACCGACCGGCTTGGGGAATGTTGTGTTATTTTTATGTAGTTGTGTTTTTGTTTGTTTTTTATTTGGTTTTGTTTGTTTGATTTTGTTTGTTTGGCTTTGTTTGATTTTGTTTTTTTTTTCCTGTTGCTGGTAGCTGTATCCTATGCGTTTTCTTGGGGGTTTATGTGTGTTGAGACCAGTTGAGTTTATGTACTTAAGTAAATAAACGCGATATTTTATGGAAGGCCGAATGGTCTATATTATGTATCAAACCTCACATTAAACTTTATTAATTTATAGCAAATCATCAGATGATGAAGATGACTGGTCAAAGCTGTCGCGACCATCATATGTGCTCAAGCTGTTTGACAGGAGCGTGGACCTATCACAGTTTAAAGAGAACTCTCCTTTGTATCCAATCTGTAGAGCATGGATAGCCAACCAGCCTAAAGCTAACTATAAAAATTTCAGGTAAATCAATAATATATTTAAATTAAATAAGTGTAGGATGACCAGAATCAGATTTTTTTTTTTTTTTTATATAAACCAATACAGGCACTTATGAATCGTCAATAAATAATAATAGTAGTATCTCTACCACCCATTCGGTACCTCACTGGGTAGTTTAAAAAACCATCTACTAAATTTGAGAGTCAATGAAAAAAACTTATTCTATTCTCAGTTCTCACATAAGTTTCCTTTGGTAGCAAGATAAGGACATAAAAAAAATATACGCATCGAATTGAGAACCTCCTCCTTTGTTTTTTTCGTGGGTTAAAAATTAACTTTGCCTGTAACTTGAAATTGGTACACCACATTGTAGGTACTATTTTAAAACATATAGTATAATGTACATGTAAGTACTTTATAACACTTTATTTAAATAGGTCTAACTTATTTTCTAAAAATGCCACTGTTAATGTTGCAGAAAGACTCAAGATGAGCCGCCACCGACGGCCGACAGCGTAGAGCTGCCAGGGCCCGAGGGTCCACCCGTCTCAAAGATACCGCCGCTGCTACCTGAGCAACTCAGGGCAGACAAGAATAATATTAATTTAAACTATGTAAGTACAGAATGTACAGATTCGTATTGTTGTTACAGGGATGGCCTTCACTCTGTTACTACTACTACAGCCCTTTTAACGTCCCACTGCTGGGCACGGGCCTTCCCTCAATACGAGCGGTATTCAGGCCATAGTCCACCACGTTGGCCCAGTGTGCGTTGGCAGACTTCACACATCTATTGAGAACTAGTCAAGTTCCTCAGACGTGCAGATTTCCTCACGATGTTTTCCTTCACCGTTTCATAGCAAGTGATAATCTCGGATGAAAATGAGATTCGCACATAAATCGCAGAGGTGCGAGCCTGCACACTTTGATTGTAAGGCGTGCGTTCGACCACTCGGCTACCACTGTCTCACTCTGTTAGCCATAGTAGAAATTGTTGGTATGACGATGTTAATGCTTGTGATCAGCGCGAAGCCCCGCCGCCGAGTCGCGAGCAACTGTTGCGCAGGCACTGCCAGCGCTGGGCCGGCGTGCGCGGCGCTTGGCTGAGACAAGCCGCGCGCGCAGAGACGCGATACGACGCCGCACAACAGTTGCTCAACAAGATTAACATCACGTGAGCCTTAACTATATTTATTTTTCAACAATTTTTTCAAGAATAGATGGCAAATGTTTGTATCTTTATGTGTTGCTTTCTTTTAGATACTGCCCTACCTTGGGAATATAATAATTATGTATGAGAAACTATAACGAATATATCTTTTTTTCCAGTTCAATGTGAAAATACATAGCAACATTTTATTCCATTTAAATTTTATTTAATATTGAGTTTTAATTATTATCTTATCATTTTTGTATTTGATTTATGCTGATTCTATCTAGACCTATCATGTTGATTACACTGTAAATAATGATCATAATTATTAAAACAAAACTTGTGATTTTTTAAACAATTTATTTTGTAAATATATTGATTAGTACAATTATGCCTTTTTGCGCCTTTTATTTCCGCTGTTCTGGAGTTGCGGACACTCTGCCTGCTTGTGGCCTTTGTCATGACAGTTGAAACAGGACTGCAAATAAAAATAAATACGATTAGATGTATGTGTTGATGTCTAAACCAACTGAAACATTGAATTGGTGAAACATGTCTAAACTAACATATGGGCACGTTATGGTCAATGACCATATGACTGGTAAAGAAGAATACATATGTTTCTTTTCTTTCTTTCTATCTATATGTAGAAAAGTCCATGTTAATATGTCTAAGCATAACCACCTCTTTTTACGTAGAATGAGATATGAACATATTTCTCCTGTGCACACAGATTTCATAGTCTTAACTTTTTTTTAATGATAATATGATTAAGATATTACTTAGTTAAGTTACCAATTGATTCTCACCTGACTATCAACAACAGCGCCGCATACGTGATTCTTCCTCTGGCTACACCGCGCACACACTTTGCAATGGAAGAATGTCGGCTTCACACACCTTTTGCACGTATCACAGTGCTGATACGTCATACCATTCTTACTTGTGCAAGCTTTGCACTTAAAACAATGGTTGTTGGTCGACGCCACCCAGAACTTGCACTTATTGCACAACTTGTAGTTACTATCATTGGACAAGTCGATGGTAACAAGCGGCAGGTTGGTGAAGAAACGAATTGGCGATACGAATTTGCGGCCAAACTTAATTTTGTTCTGGAACTTCTTGTGGTTTGTGTATTCGATCTGCAAGACAATAAACAAATTAAATACACTGTCCTTGTTATGGTCGTAATTTATGAGCGAATTGGTAATATTTTAAGAACAAAATTGGGGTCATAGCCATTTTTTTTACTGCTGCAAGATATTCGATGAACTGTTCAATCACATGGGGTATATGAAAATTTATATCAAGATCTATTTCGTAAATTGATTACATCATTAATTATACAAAAAAATCTTATAGGAAATGTCTATAGAAGTTAAATTTTCAGTCAGTTTCTTAAAGTCAGATTACTGTTAGTATATGTATAGTCATGAAGACTCACCTGGTAATCGTGCATCTTGATCTCCGGCGCCATATTAGTGATATAAGGCTCAGAAAAGTAGGGGAAGGCCCAGAGTATAGGCAACAGCTCATCACCAGGGTTATCACACACGGTTCTGTATGTGGCTGTCAGTTCCTTTAGGGTGTGAACTAGGGGCTCTACGCGGCCTCCGAATGGCGGGTCCATTACTATGCAGATACCTCCGTCACTGGGGAAAATGTAAATTATAAGTATTGGAATGAAAACTACATCTAAGAACTAAAATGTTTTGAAAACTGTTCTCAGTTCAAGTACATTCTGCAGAGTTTTTTTATAACAACTGTATAATGATGCTAATGATGTCTTATTATAGATACAGAGAGCAAGAGTATACTAATTTATGGTATCTCAGATAGCAGAATCAGATTATTTTTATTCATGTAAACCAATCGGGCACTTATGAATTCATTAGCAAATAAAAATTAAAACATTTTGAACTAACATATACCTAATATACCTGTTTGCAAGAATTACTGGTTGGGGTGTATCCTTGGGGGCTCTATGGAGTTAGGTTAGGTTAGGGTTTTTTTTTTTTTTTTGTTTGCGCGGGGAATGCATTTCCCAGCGCAAACAAAAAAAAAAAGGTTAGGTTAGGTTAGGTTAGCGCCCCCAAGGGTACACACTGACCGAATTACTCATTGTGGTACATATAATAAGGTCCATATTACATGTATGTTAATCTATTTGCTGTTAAGTTAATAATTTTGAACTTACCGAGAATTCTTGAAGAATTTCTTAAGCACCTTTTCATCTTCATTACCATTTAACATGTAGTTATTGAACATGTTGTACCATATGTATTTAGTCCGCTGTTGGAACAGATGGTGCCTCTTGTCATAGTCCAGGAGTAGCGAGTTGAAGTCCGGCCGGGACTGCGCCTCGTCATGCACTGACGGTGTCCCAATGCACAGGATGTTGCTGTAAGGTTTGGAATTATGTTAAAAAATACTAGAATTATTTACATTGGCATAATAAAATAATATGCAAATAAATAGTGTGAGTAACCGAGATGTGTGGAGAAGTAAAGGGGAGGCTTTTGCCCAGGAGTGGGACATGTAAAGGCTAGTAAAAAAAATATAATAAAATAAATAGTATGTAATGTATACATTTTATTTTTGTGTACATGATGGCTTTCTATTATTGTTCCAACAAAAGATTGAGTCAACACTTACGACACAGCATGCTTAGGATAAGTTAAGATTAGAAGTTATCTATATTTAAATAAGTAAATTTTTAATTTAAGTTTCAGATACCTATCACGGTAAGTTTAAACTTATTGGTTACAAGTACTTGGAACTCCCCCTTAAGTTAAATAAATCTGAAAAATCTATTAATCAATCATAAGTTTTAAGTCAATGGAATTCAACACTCACCTAATATTGTTATTTTTGAGTATACCAAACACAGTGCTAACAGATTTCTTAGTGAACATGTACTGAGCTTCCACTGAGTCATTTTCCAGGGTCGGCAGCCAACTTGTGGGCCGGCTGAGCTGCTCATCCGCCAGTGGGGTGACAATTCTATGGTCTTTACCATGTTTCTTACTCTTAGACACTACATACAGCTCTTCGCATGTGTTGCAATATGCCCTGTCTGTTGGATGATGAGATTTTACCTGTAATCATTTGAAAGTTTACAATATTATAGATTAATTTTTTAACCGACGAAAAAAAAAAAGGAGGAGGTTCTCAATTCGACGCGTATATTTTTTTTTATGTATGATCACGCATATCTCCGGCATCACTAAACCGATTTCGAATTTTTGACGTTTGCTAAGGAATTCTTCGAGGGTGGTCATCATTTTCAACACATTATCAGAAATCAACCCCCTTAGGGGTGAAATGGGGGGTTGAAGGTCACACAATTTAAAAAATATTTTTTGATCAACCTGAAACTTTGTATATGTATTTTACATCCAAAATAAAGAAACACGTGTTTTAGGAAATTTGAAAAAAAAAAAATATGTAGGGGGTGAAATGGGGTGATAAAGTTTGCATTCTTGACTATAGCATATCTTTGGCGTTAGTGAGCCGATTTCGAAAAATCTTTTTTTGTTTAATACGGTTAGTTAACAAATATCGAAACGATGGGATGGAAAGGGTGGTGAGGGGTGAATTCCTTTTTTGGGCTGTTATGAGGTGCTAATACTTGCATCTTTTCACAAAATAGATGATAAATTCGCCTTCAAAAACCTAGGTACACTAAAAAGTTACAAATAAGCTTATAATTCATTACATTTGTAGTCGGTGCCAATTCATTTGTGTATTTGCCTAGTCTGATGTAGATTGGCACCTACACCATGATATACCTACGCCCGCATGGACTTTACTTGGAATTATACCCATTTTTAACCAACGAAGAAGACAGAAGAGGTTCACAATTCGACACGTATTGGTTAGGGTATAACTTCGAAGTTGGTCCTATATAAATTAGGAACAAAAATCCTACCCGAAAGGTGGGAAAATAGGGAGAGATTTATTGTTCATTCCCAAATTTTAATGCTGAGTTGTGTATTACAAAAAAAATAAGCAGTCGATTCAGATTAAGTAGTAGATTTTAGCCACAAAAAATTATAAAATAAAAACTTTTTAACAAAAAATTAAACCGCCGAAAATTTTAAAAAGCAAAAAATAATATACCTTTTTTATTTAACCTTAATAACAAAGTTCTTAAACTAATGTAAGTATACCTAAGTCATTTTGAGTCGGCGCCAAACAATCAATGAACAATAAATTTAAAGAAATAACCAAATGAAATTAACAATGCAATGTGAAATCTTCAGCGACAAACAACAAACAACATTCCAAAAAATTTGCTCTCCGTACGAACACTCGCACAATTTGTGAGTGCACACATTGTGTCTCGCTATCTCGCTGTGTATTGCTGTCGCTCGGCATTTTCCGGCGAAGGGGCGTGTCGCGCCGCGCCGCCGCCACCGTACATCATACTTTACTAAATTAATTAATTTGCTTGTTTGGCGCCGACTCAAAATGACTTAGGTATACTTACATTAGTTTAAGAACTTTGTTATTAAGGTTAAATAAAAAAGGTATATTATTTTTTGCTTTTTGAAATTTTCGGCGGTTTAATTTTTTGTTTAAAAGTTTTTATGTGTGTTACATTATTTCCAGGAACAATGGCTATACAAATAAAGTTTAAGAACTAAAAAATATTTATAATATAAAATATGTCATGTAATTCATAGGGGACTATATATAATGATGTCTCATGTTTTAATGCAGGGGAAAGACACAGGTCTATCCCTGGATGTGAGCATGAAGTTAATGTACCCTGCAACTGGCACTGCAACTCTTTAAATTGTGAAGAGCACAGCGTGGCAAAAGTGCAGGGGGCTTCTTGGGTCAGATAACGATTATGTACGCACTACAAGGGGCTTGGGTTTCAAGGATTCTTTGTATACTTTATCTGATGATTAATAACATGTAATATTATATAAATATATGTTTGAAAAATTATCCGTAAAGTGGTCTTTACATGTTGCAATTCTAAGCTCAATATTTACATGGATAACTAATAGCAGTGGTAGCAGAGTGGTTGAACGCACACCTTGCAATCAAAGTGTGCAAGTTCAAACCCCAGCTCGCACCTCTAGGTTTATGTGCGAATCTCATTTTCATCCGAGATTATCACTTGCAATGAAACGGTGAAGGAAAACATTGACTGCACGACTGGGGGAACTTATCTAGTTCTCGATAGATGTGTGAAGTCTGCCAACCCGCACTGGGCCAGCGTAGTGGGCTATGGCCTGAATCCCCCTCGCATTCAGGGGAGGCCCGTGCCCAGTAGTGGGATGTTAAAAGGGCTGTAGTTAGTAAGCCATATAAATAATTAATGCATATGCTTGCTACTAGTAAGTGGTCGCGGCGTATAAGCTAATGCGTATAAACAAAGTGCTTCCTAACCTCAGTAAAGTTCTCCCATGCTGCCGCCTTGTCGATTTTCGGAATCAAACTGTAGTACTTTTCGTTACGTTTCCGCACAGTCTCTTTCTGCCAGTCTTCTTCGTCAATGTGTACTGAACACTCCTTGTTTCTACACGAAGCACAAGCGTAATATCGTCCTTTATCAGTCGAAAACAGTAATGTTGGTCCGTGCAAACATAGCGGGTGTGAGGTTAAGTCTTCGACTATCACTTCTACTGGAGATTGTTTTTGAATACTGCTCGGGTTTGGATCGATCTTACGTTTTTTCGGCATTTTGTTATATATCTTTAGATAGTTTCTCAAAATACAACTTTTATTTTTCTGAAAACACGTGAAATTGACAACATTTGACGACCAACTACCAATAGTCATAGACTATATAGATGGGGACTGCTGCCGATTTCGATTACTAATTACCGGTTTACTTTAGCCGATTCTCTTTATTTTCAAAACATATATTTTCAAAAATCTGGCAACATTTTCATTTCTCTTTTATGGTATGATTGTAGTTTATGGTAATTCTTTTTTAACTGTGGGTGGTTGGTTATCTCTCTATCCAGCGGCGTTGCGGCGTTCTTCTGTTCGAATAATTTTCAAAAATATCTATAGGACCTATATAAATTGATACAATGAACGGCTTAGTAAAAACGGCTCAAAGAGTAGTACAAAGTTATGTTAAAAACACAAGTTTTTCTGGTGGACTAGTGTCCCGTTCGCAGGCTCCCGTAAAACGTGATTTCACAAGGGGAATATGGCACATGAGCTGTTCAAAGAGGTTGGACGGCATCTCTGCGTCTTCGACGCTTCTTCATAATCACTCCAACACATGCAGCTGCGGTTGCGGGTTGAAGGCGATCCATACGAAAGGTAAATTTGGTTCATTACTTACTATTTTTGAGGTTAGGATTGCACCATGCAAAGATCACATTACGGGTAACTTTAGCAACCGTATATTAATGGAAATATTACATGTTTTTAATCACCAGATAGAGAAGAAGAAAAATCCTTGAAACCCAAGCCCCTTGGTGAGTCCTATATCCTTGTCCCTAATCCTTGGAGTACCTATACTTAAATAATTAAGTTTATCATCACCAAGCAACTCCCTGCACTTTTGCCACGCTGTGCTCTTTACAATTTGAAGAGTTGCAGTGCCAGTTGCAGGGTACATTAACATCATGCTCACATCCAGGGATAGACCTGTGTTTTTCCCCTGCATTAAAACATGAGACAACATTATATACATAGTACCCTTTGAGTGTCTTAAATATTTGACTTGGCATTAAGTTTTTTTAGTTCTAAAACATTATTGATAATACCATTGTCAATGGATTAACATATTTATAAGTTTGGATGTTAGTAATATCTAACACCCAAATTTCCAGACAGCAAAAGTAGTAAGCTTAAGCCAATGTAATTCAAGAGTATTGTTATTGGGTCTTCACTGAAACACCAACTCATAGTAATGTATGTTACTTCAAATTATAGAATGTAGAACTCTTTTATTAATTATTGTAAGTACATTTTATACTATTAAATTCATTTATAATTACTCCATTAACTATTTTTTCATTTTGATGTTGTAGGTTATTAGTATTTTGAAAACTGCATTGTAGATGTGAAGTTCCGCACTTATTGTTTTTTTTCAAATGTGTGTCCTTAGGTGAGCGTGAACTAGTAGAGTTCCTGACTGAAGAGATAGTAGCCGAGCGTAAAGCCCAAAAAGTGAAGACCCTGCCTGTGGAAGTAGACGGCTTTGCTGTCAAGGGAAATGGAGCTGAGGTGACTCTATCGAAGCAACTTAAAGATGAACTGTAAGCATAATGTATTATTTGATATATGATACTCCCCATCAAGGAGTATTTAATGTTGAAGCACTGACTATGGAACTGTGAAAAGAAATTGGCTTTCAAATAAGTGATTTATTTCATACATGAAGTTTCTGTTAGTTTTATAATAACTAGGTTGTCCTTATACGTTTGTCCTCTTCTAAAATGTTCCACTTTCCATTCGTGGCTGATTGGCTTAACAGCAGACTTGCAACCCTGCTATTTTATTCCCACCTGCAGCATTGTCTACCTATATTTTACTGTCCTTGGTGTTGCGATTTCCATAGAAGTTTATATGGAATAATGAAAATGTCAGTTGTCTTTGAAATAATATTGAGATGATTGCTCTGTCAGCCCTATCCTTGGTAAAATGTAAACTCACATGAATATAGGCATGCAATAATTGAGAATAGATAGGAGATATGCAATTTTATCTTTAGTAAGACAGATAAATAGAATAAATAAACAAAATATAGGTTTTCTGCTGTTAACTGCAATATGAGTCTCCTTTGACATATAAATACTTTGTCTACACTTTTACAGCATCAAAATCACGTTTAACGTGAACCACACAGTGGACTCCGAGGACTCTGATAGTGAAGCGCAGCCTGAGAAGCAGGAGTTCGCCGAGATGCGGTCGCGGCCGCAGTTCGAAGTTGACGTGGTGCGCGGAGACACCACGCTCGGTTTCACCTGTTCCTTCCTGCAGGACCCGCCGCAGACGTCCGCCGACGAGTTTAGTGAGTACTATTATTATACAACCTTCATTAGGCCTAAGCTACAATTAATCTACAATACAACTACAGAGACATTTTTCAGTAAACAAAATGTCACTGAGTGGCCCAAAAAATTAAGTTATTTTTGTAACAATACGATTGGTGTTTGTCTGGGGATAATATATTTTTTATTTACATTTAGTATAATAGCTGTATAATGTAGCTCGCTATCGGAGATAATGTTTCAATAAAAAAAAAGTATTTTTTAAATTGCAGATATTTCATTAAATGACATTGGCATGAAAACATTAGTACGAAGAAATTCCACTAAGGATTGTTTTAAGTTTCTATCTGGAAGTAAAATTGGGGTCTTTGTCAGAACCTTCTTGCAGATAGGGCATGAGCTCTGTATGGCTCAACCGCTGTAATAAACTATCTATTCAATAGCCTTGATTTGGATGGTGTGTGTTATAATTGCAGATGACATCTTTGGAATTGACGAGCTGACCATCTACAAAGGTGAATGGAATGACAAAGTGTATGCAGTTGCTGGAGACGTGCTTGATGGGGTATGTTGTTTAGTCCACAAAAGTACAGCTATTTTAAATCTTATTCGGAACAATTTAAAGCTCTTATTCGATCTTTGACTTAATATTTTCAAATAGAATAAGTAATGCTAGATTTTTATGTCATTAAAAACCAAAATGATCTAAAATCTTTTACTGGTCACAATTTTTAATTGATTTAGGTTTTCCTTTGTAGATAAATATTTAATTATGACTAGAAGCACGTCACAGATGTTTTAAGTTCGTTATTGTTAACCATTTGAAATAATTAACTTTATGGATTCTTTACGAATGATATAATGAATTTCGACTATTAGTTTACTTGTCACCATGACCTCGTGGTTGGCAACTCTGCTTTATCACGGTTGGTCGCAGGTTCGAGTCCCGTCGACGACGTCACCCCATTTACTTGCCACACTTGATATTACAACTCATGTATTATTAGGTGCCAAAATCGGGGGATATAATATGCATTGATGTGAAGTCGGTCTTCCAGAACTAATTGGAAGATATTCATTGATGTGCTACATTTTATTTGTTCTTTGCATATTTTTTTGTTTTTTTTTTTTCCTTTTTTTTAATCGTAATTTTTAAGATATTAAACTATAGACAACATTTGAACTATTTAATTTGAAATTAGTATTTTATCACGTGTTTTGTTAGAAGCAATGAAAATGAAATCCAGCAAGCTTAACATAATATAAATTATCTGGTATATCATATTATCTATGTTTTTTTGACATAATAAGTAAATTTAAAGTTGAAAAAAACTAATTGAGAACATTGTTCCTTTCTACAGTATCTCTACGACCTTCTGATGAATTTGCTAGAGGAGAAAGGCATCAGCAATGACTTTGTTCAGAAGTTGTCTGACTTCAGCACGGCCTACGAGCACACCTCCTACATCAACCTGCTGGAGACCGTCTCGAAGTTCACTATTGGGAAACAATAAATAACTATCAATTTCCATGGATAGTTCTCTAAACACAGTTCAGAGCCAAAGTGAAAAAAATATTTGTGACAGACGCTGTATCGAATCTTTTATATATTTGTAATGTGTTTGTGGGTTATCGTTGATCATATATACACTATCAAACATTTACTTTGTTGAAATACCTATTTAATGTTTTTCTTTTTGTCGGCCAGATAAGCCAATATATAAATTGTAGTATCTCACATAGAGTTAAGTTTCAATCAGCATCTTTTATCATACTATGGGTTTTTTTTTCTTATACTTGAGTTTCTTTTGTTATTTTAATCGTCGGTAACTCACAAACACAATTCTTCAAATGTATATTCATCAGTTTAGTAGAGTGGTCATGATCGGCACTGACCGCCAGGACTAGGACAGCTTTAAGTTAGTTTAGTTGGCACAATGGGGTGCTGTTTGTTTTATGATATTAGTGTTACTTTAGTTATTGTCTCTATTAAAATTGTTCCAATTATATTATTGTTTTATTACTACGGTTCATTGCTACTACCTACGGTACACCCATCATCGATTTTATTCTCTAAACCCCCAAGTAAGTTCCCTTTTGTTTTGCTCAAGAGTTTAGTTGTTAAGCGGACTAATAAGCCTCAGGCTCAGATAAATAGTTGTTGCTAAGCATTACTATAAAATACTACTTCCCTAAGCATAGCCATAAATGGGAGTGAGTCCCTATGTAGACAAAGAGCTGGGGAAATTTAAAAATACAGTTGCCATGAACTCTGTTTCATAAAAGCTAGTTCAAAGGCATATGTAGTTTTTTTTTACGAAAAAAAACGTGGCATGTTTGGCGGCGTGGCATGATAATATTCATGTTCGTGAAACGTGGGCTTCATGCAAGTATCATAAAGAACTGTTACCGCCGAACGCGTGAATTTTTATCCAAATAATGATAAAGCTTTGCAAATATATAGATAAGAGTAAGTAGGTACGGCGCCGTATATAAACTCGCCACTCCCGCTCGCAGCACCAAAGCTTCCCGCGACTCTCACTCTGACAGTCAGCTGACATATCTTTTCCTTCGTTTCCTACCATAATCAGCTGTTTCGCAAAGCAAACATGGAATCATCATTCCATCTCTATCGCCCGACCCTTGTTTTGCTTTTTATCACTTGACCTTAGCCATATGTTAAAATAAGACAACTAGTATTTTCAAACATGTCCTACCATGTCGTTTTATAGTTATATCGACCAATGAAATGTATTCTTACTAAGCTTAGAAATCACACTTAAATCTGACCAATAGGATCGTACCCACGTGAAGTTCGTACAAATTCTAGCTGTCAGATCGCCTGACAAAATGAAGCGAGTTTTCTTTTATCTCGCCAAAATGGCTGACGCGTCTGCATCGATGGGTGCAAAGAAAATACCCGATAATTTGTATGAGCTGTGTCTGACTAATTTAGTGAATTATATTCAAAAATCAAAGTGCGAGAGGAATGTGCTGCGTTCACTGCCGGACAGCATCCTCATGGATGTCTATTACAAGGTAAGATTTTCCACTTTGTTCGTTTCATGCTTATCGATAAAAAACAGAATGACGATAGGAATACCGTTAATATTGCTCCATATGACAGTGGTTGGCGATAAATTTGTTATCAGCTGTCCGTGGGGATCGATAACGCGTTGCGCTGTGCTTTATTTTGGAATACGGGTACGTGGCCGTGAACCTAGACGGTGCGTATGGTTTAGTTAGCTAGAACTAGTCAGTCACTTTCACTATGCGCCGCCAGGCCGAGAGCCCGTCATACGATCCGCTCTTTGTTACGAAACACACCAGAGGTGCGGTGGCGTGCATCGGCGGCGCCGCGCGGCTGATATCAATCTGCCAACAATTGTATATCATACGCGTCATAAAACTCCAATTTGACGCTTTGTGTCGCAATTAAATGTATGATCGCACATAAGTCGACAAGTGGCGACTTCCACGCAGATGTTAACTGTCTGCTGGAGTTCGTAACCTGTGGATATTTAATTTGACTTTTATTTTGGATGTAGAATTTGTATTTGAATTTTCTGTGTAAATATTTAATTTGATGCATACCTTAGGGCAGTTAATTATTGTTTGCATCTCTTCACAAACTATCTATAATTCTATAACTATTTCACTACCTATGTTGATTTAATCTTGATAGCTTTTCTAAGCTAATTGTACCTGTGATAAATTTGGTCAGAACTACCCAGCTACCAGAATATTAAGCTATTAGCATAGACTTTGAAAATAAATACTTGACTTGGAGTATGTGTGTAAAACAACAATAAGTATCTACCTAATTACATCAGAATCCATTATGAATGTTTGTAAAGAGATTGTTCAGATTAAATGGTCACTTACCAATTTAGACAAGGACTTTGTCTGAAACTATTAATAGATTATTAAATCATGATAAGGAAGTAGGTACCTACCTAAGTACATAAAGGTAAAATCAATGCATTTGCATGCAACAAGAGTGGAGTTGTCAACTGCCTTGGAAACTATTGTTTGATTAAACCAAACAATGTTGGCTAACACATTAAATACATGTTATATCATATTCCAGGCCAACTATTATATTGACTAGTCTTTACAGACACTAGTTACTAATATACATACTTAATACTTACCAATCGATTTAAATGACTACACATTGTCTGTTTAGATATTCATTATCATCCTTTTCCAAGTGTATACGTTAAGTAATATTACCATGCCTGTATTCTTTGAAGAGGTAGGCAGAGGTGCACAGATTTGTACCAAAATGTTGCCTCAATGTATGGTCCCAATGTCCGAGGAGGCAGGTCTATTACCATAGTACTGAGAACACTTGGGTTAGACTCTGGTTGTTTGTTAAATCAAATTTAACCATTTCAAATCTTTCCAGTTGGGAAATTCAGACTGAAATAAGAAATCCAGTGTGCATCAAACCTAGTTATTAAGCTAAATTATACTACTTCTACTTCAGCCCTTTTAACGTCCCACTGCTGAGCATGGGCCTCCCCTCAATGCGAGGGGGATTCAGGCCATAGTCCACCACGCTGGCCCAGTGCAGGTTGGCATACTTCACACTTCATCTATCGAGAACTAGTCAAGTGCACTCAGACGTGCGGGTTTCCTCACGATGTTTTTTATAATTTTATTAAAAATACCGATGTTGATTCTAACATACACCAAATATAATTAAACTAGGTATATTTGACAGAACTAAAATATTTGCCATCTTCCTCATACATTACGGCCGTGAGAAGGACGGCAATACACTTGGTTTAGCGTAGTTTGGTGATAATACAATCAATGCTGCTGTCTATTTTGATAATGGCACTAAAATGTTATATGTAGAACCATAATATTTCTTCAAATATCCATGTATGTACTTGCTCATATATGAGTCTATTAGCAAAACGTCACGATGTCATATTTATGAGTTTGCCAGATCGGATCAGACACGCATTTAGCATCTCATTAGTGCATATTTACATAACAAATTTGGTTTATACCTATATGGTTACATTATTTGCGAATAACATAAGCTTACAGTACTTCTACTTAGTAGTAACCTGTATTTCGTCTTATTGGCCTTTAACAATTTTGTATTAGGTATAGTTTTGAATCGAATTTGTCATGTGAACAATGATACTAGAAAGTATGGGTGTGTAAATTTGTCTTCAGTCTTCTTATCAGGCACTGGGCTGATAATGAAAAAGAAACCAAACTGCACACTGCACCGATTTCGCGATAACCACTGATTGTTACTAAAGATAGGGACGTGTCATGCAATTGCCACGTCTACTTATTTAGTGTGAACTTTGTCCCTCCAACAATGCAGCCGGCTGATGGGTACAATTGTTACCCAATACGCGCGACGCGGTGCAGACGTTCTGTGAGTGAGACCCATTTAACATCATTAGGCGGACGTTACATGATGTAATGAATTGTTATCAATTTATGCTACATCGCTGCGTGTCATCACTATCACGCTCGCTTTCCCTGAAAGCGTAGGCGTTGGACAACAGCACAAAATCGCATATTTATAAACTCCAAAACCACTAGCTACGAAGAACCAAGTGTCTTAAATAAGGTAATAACAAAAGATCTTATAGGTTCAAAGCGTGATTTGAAAAATAATCTCACGGCTCCCTAAGCAATAAGAGATACCATAGCCAACATCTTCCCAAGCGACCATAGCGATTAAAACGTGCATCTCCACCGATTCTTGCATTAAAAGACCCTCTAACCATGCTCCGCTGACCCATGGCTGACCCTGTGCTAAAACGGTCGATTGCGGACACCAAGAAAGGTGTCCAACTAGTTGATATGCCGCCGCGACGCCGTCTCATCGAAAGTGCATACACCACGCCGAATACTGATGCTCCACGAAACTGGCGCTCCCCTTTCCCTTCCAATATGTGAAAGTTATTGCGTGGGTACATATCACCCACAGGTTTGATGACGGGTTAAGTCGATCGCTGATTTGTAGCGTGTGGTCCAAAACGAATGCCCAACAATAATGAGCTTTCAGCCAGAAGGGTCAACTCTGTTTTGACAGTAGGTTTAAACCCTTATATGTAGTCCCATTTGTTTGTCGAGGTGATAGATTATTCGCTAATCAACTAACTCAATGGAGAAACCCAGTTTTTCCAATTTTTTTAACGGAATTGCTTTTCAATTGCAGAAGTATTAAATTATAACGTTATTCCGTGATATTATTGAAGATTGATAGTTTAACAAATGAATCGAGGACATTGAGTCTGACTGCAGAGCTTGATTTTAAAAACGTTGCATGTTATGTAATGTTTGTATCGGGAAAGTAAAACCACACAACAAGGTATTCTTGTTATTAAACTTTCCCCAACATTATTTTGGATTCTAAAAGTAAGTAACTGCTACATCTTGGGTTATAAATCACAGAAGAAAATAAGGATGGTAAATTATTTGCTGCGCTAATCCTACTGACGCAACACGAGACATCTCGAGAAATCGCGAATGATGTAAAACTATTATGTGACGCCGAAGATTTGTTATGGTGAAAGTATCGCTAATGGTCTTGACGATTCATTTGAATACTCGACTGGTAGGGACATTATGTACATAATGCAGCGCTTTCTTTATTGCATCGCTACCAAACCGTTGGCCAAATTATTGGTCGACTTTGCTCTAGTTGAGATTTTCATTTTGGGAAAAATTGCCTCTAATTTCTGCCGCTTAGCGACAAGCCCTGAGTAGCATCCAGTATCATCGTCTTGATACTTGCTAAGCATGAAAGTTTATCTAGCTTACTAGTTTTGTCTCCTAGCCACATTATTTTTTCTTTCTGCTGTTTTGTCAAAATTTTCTATCAGTATATGATAGACGTGATCGAATGAAAATTTCGCCTTAACCAATTTTGTTCCGTTTCGTCTATTTCCTGCCGAAAACAAACTGAATAGGGGGAAAAAATACGATATTGTTCATCCTCAGTTTGTGGCAAAAGTGTGACTAAACGTTAATTGGACGGCAACAGACTCGTCTTCGACAAATTTGTACGACCTTGCAAATTAACACAATCACCGTTAAAAGCGAATGTTTTCTCTGAGTTCAGTAAAACGTTATACGTTACGTAAAGCTCAATCTATTCTTGACTACGTTATCGGGACTTTTGATATCACCATACTATTCACAAATACAGGTGTGCAATGAAATCGTATTGAAAGATTTGTGGAATCATTACGAGTGAAACATTGCTTGGATTTTTTGACATTGCAATCCGTTCTGCACATGACCTGTCGGCTGTCACCTCTTCAATAGTCGGCCTATCATTATTTATCCTTGTATCACACGTCGTATTCTCACTTCTGTGAATTGAGTTAAAAAATGAATGTTTGTTTCGCTGCCTAATGTTTGGTTCCATAACATCAATGACTCATCTATTCGCATCAAGATCATACATTTTTTAGTTAAATATTTGCTTGTTTCCGCCGCTGTTAACATGTGTAAAGTCATCGTGGATATGTGTCAAACGTCCATTAATAATGTTGGTCAAAGCCACCATAAAGCACACTGGTCGTCGACGCTCAAGCGTATTTTTTTTTGCAAATACCAAACGAACTCTATTGACACATAGAAAATGTTCATTATTCAACGACATTAATTTTGGCCGTGGCATTTATCACAGAAATTTTTGAAATGAATGAATTTTTGAAAACTTTATGCATATACTTAGTTCGTTTTAGCATTGGTTTAATGCGGCAAAATATCTTAATAACTCAAACCTCAAGTAGGCTATTTAATTTAGCTGATATTTGTCCCAGCACAATATTGGATCTGTTTGGTCCTGAATGATAATTCTGGTATTTCCCCGATGAGAAGTTCAACGTGGGCAAAGACCCGCGAATTCTGTCGAGTTTCCGTATTTACGTTTGACGGAAACGGACATACTCGGAAACTGTGAAGAAATCCATTAGCGGTATTCTTCTTCTTTTTTACGAAATGAGTGAAATAATGAAATTTAATGGAATAAGATAAGGAATGCCTTAACCTAGCGGGTATTTCAGCCAGTGTCAAGTAACTAATAGCAAAAGTAAATTCAATAAATACACATTATAAATAAAAATGGGTGATGAATGAAAGATGGCAAATAAAGTAGCGGTATTCATAAAAAATAATTTCTGAAGAATTTGACGTGTATCTTTCTGTCATCTAAAGACTCGTGGAAACATTTCCCGTGCGATGGGAACTGCCCAGACCCGCTCATAAGGCCTTGGTTGGAGTGCACTCTGCGCTCGCCACTCCTCCGGTAAAGCTGTAAAGGCCACCTCACGGCCAACAGCGGAGTCCTCTAAAAAAAAACACTGTTATATTTAAGAATGAAATCGACTGATAACTAGATAAGAAACAGATTAATTGACCTAATCTGGGACTTATTGTGTATTATCTTCATTAACCTTGAAGTCTATTTGAAAGTGAACAATATAAAATACTGTCTGTATTTGTTTGCGCGTAATTCCTTCATTCGTCGTAATCAGTGTTAGCGCCGTTTATCAGCTAATTGTGACAACAATACCGACAGTGGGGGTGTGACGATCACGTACTGGGCACGCCCTATTATAAATATATTTATATCTGTAGTTGTGTAGCATGCGCGCCAAGACTAGATTTATGTAATGGAGTAGGTATGTTGATTTTGTTTCATTCTCTCGTATGAAAAAAGACAAATAGCGAGCGAGCGAATCCGTGACGAGGGTGTTTGTTGAAGCATTCTTTGAAAGCTTCAGTAAGCCTAGCATGTGCCCCAAGACAAGACTTATGGCATGAAATACGTCTATAGTGTCTCTTTCTCTTTCATGAACTAAGAAATTGAAAGAGCGAATTAACTGTATGTTATTGTTTTGGTGAAATGAGGAAAAAGCGGACGTAAATATTTGACGTTCGGGCTCGGTTCAGTGATCTGTGCATCGGGCTCTCGTGTATGTACCTACCTACCTACATCATGTAGATAGATACCTATTACACTCGGGTGTACATCTCGCCACCGAACACAATCGGGTAACGGGACGGAACGGTTGTTCATGTTATTGTAATTTGCGATGCAGTTGCCACTCGTTGCGGTTTATGAGTAAGTAGGTATTCTAGCTTCGACGAGTTATAACTATAATAGTACCGTTCGGTAAGACGCTCGAAAGCCTAAAGTCAGAGTCAAATCATTTATTTCATATACCTAGGTCGGGGGCGCTTACAAATTGACAACTTTACTTTTTGTCAAGTACCTTAATTATTTTGCTCACTGAAGTTTTAAAAAAAAATATATCAGCACGCCTGTATTCCCCGAAGGGGTAGGCAGATGTGCACTGCAGTGCGCCCACACTTCGCCGATGTATTTTTGGTTCCAATGTAATGGTGGGCGAGCCTATTGCCATTATACCGGGCACATCCCGCTTCAATACGAGGGAGATTTGGGCCATAGTCCACCACGCAGGCCCAGTGCGGGTTGGTGAACTTCACACGCCTAGAAGTGCAGGTTTCCTCATGATGTTTTCCTTCACCGTTCAGCAAGTGGTAATCATTGTTGAAAATGACATTCGCACATGAAAATTATCTCAGAGGTGCGGGCATGGGCCTGAGGTTTAAAAGTTATTGCTTATTATTTGTGTAATATAACCACATCTTTATTTTCAAATTGATATCTGCAAAATGTAAGTTGTTTCGCTGGGTAGTATCTAAGTAAAATAATAATAGGACGTTTCTTTGCCCAGCCACACAAGCACGGCTAGCATGGGAGCTACAACTAGACTTATGTTATGGCCGTGCGTGTTAATGCTCCCATAGGATTAGCACGCATGGCACGCTCACTCACTGTCTTATTTCATACGAAAGAAAGAGATGAAATCAACGTATTCCGTGACGTAAGCCTAGTCTTGGTGCACGTGCTGTTACGCATATGTGGTTACGGGTTCTTTTCCCGTCAGTAAATTTCGGACACGGCCTTTTGGCAATTTCGAAATTCGGAAATTCTAGTTGCGACATATGTCGAATTAGAGATGATGTCGATTATGCGAGAATTGGGTCCTTTGAATGGTACCCACAGTAGGTACAAGATTTGCTTAGTTTGGGATCATACGATGAGTAACTGTTGTAAAGCGATATAAAACAACCGGCTAAGTGCGAGTCGGACTCGCGCACGACAGGTTTCGTACCATTATCTATGAAAACGGCAAAAAAATCACGTTTGTTGTATGGGAGCCCCCTTAAATATTATTTATTTTATTCTGTTTTTTAGTATTTGTTATTATAGCGGGCAATAGAAATACATTATCTCTGAAAATTTCAACTGTCTAACTATCACGGTTCATGAGATACAGCCTGGCGACAGACGGACGGACGGACGGACAGCGAAGTCTTAATCCGTTTTACCTTTTGGGTACGGAACCCTAAAAATGGAGTTGCCATGAACTTGCTGTCTCATGTATGGGTTATAGGAACACTTCACGCTTCCATTTAAATTTACGCGCTTATTTTAACTATTCAAACACCATACCTATTTTTATTTATCAGACTCAATTTAATTTCATGTAACACATTGTATTCGAGTCAACCAATGAAGCTTAATTTTCTACGTTGCTATTGTTTTATGTCTGATTCTGGATAACTCGCAGTTAAATACTTAATACTTACTATCTATAAAAAATATTTACACATAAATGATAAGCTGTAAACTACAAAGAATCGTGACTCAAATACTATTTACTCTAAGGAGTACCACTCTGTTATTATAGGTGTTTACATAAAATATTTTCCCCCTTGTTTTATTTTTTATCGTTAACTTTCCAGAATTTAAATCTACTTATAAAATAAATAAAAAATACACCATCACGCCTGTATTCCCAAAGGGATAGGCGGAGGTGCAAAGCAATGCACTCATAATTCGCCAATGTATCTTTGGTCGCAATATAATAGGGGCATATCGCCATTATACTGAGCACATTCCCCCTCAATATGTGTGCCATAGTCCACTATGCTGGCCCAGTGCGAGTTGGATAACTTTACACGCCTATAGACGTGCAGGTTTCCTCACGATGTTATCCTTCACGGTTCAGCAAGTGGTAATCATAATTGAAAATGCTTCTGTTTGAATACGAATTATGTAGGTCACTTCCTATCTACTGTTTAAGGTAAACTTGTTTATTCGCATAAAGGATAGGCTTTAATAAATAAGCACAAACAGTAGGTACATTGTACTTTCGGCATTGCAAACCTTGACCGCTGTGATGAGGTATGGATATATGGCATCGGTATAACTGTTGCTAATCGAATCTACTCTAAATGTTGGAATAATTTGCGATAGGTTATCTATCTTAGCAACTAATGTTGACATTGGCCCGGCTAGGCGGCTGCTTATCAGAATTTGAATAGAGTATCTTTATAAGGTTCTCTAACGACTAGCTAATCTTAGTAGTTTCTGTGGTTTACTTCATTATCATTATTCGTTATACAACGATCAAAAACGGTGAAGGAAAACATCGTGAGGAAACCTGCACGTCTATAGAAAGGCGTGTGAAGTTCACCAACCCGCACTGGTGGACTATAGCTCAAAAATCTCCCTTGTATTGAGGGAGAATGTGCCCGGTATAATGGCAATAGGCTAGCCCCCTATTACATTGGGACCAAAATACATCGGCGAAGTGTGGGCGCACTATAGTGCACCTCTGCCTACCCCTTCGGGGAATACAGGCGTGATGATGTATTTATATAACGATCAAAAATATCGCTAGACAACTCGTACCCCTCGTACATGGCCCTATGGGTACCGTCCAATGGACTGGCTTGATTCTAGTTACACTCAGGTCACGGCGAACTTTGAAAGGACCATTCTCAAATTTGTGGCAAGCGAACTCACAAAATTCCAACCACTCTCGCACCGCTAGACCAACTCGTCCTCAATTCAAGTCGTTTGGTTTCGAATAGCTTTTGTTGAATGAAGTACTTGAATGAATTTAGCCCGGCGGCGCGGCGCTCACAGGGACTTCAAGAGGTGCGCGTAAATTTTTTTGACAATTCCAAATCTCTTTTTTTATTTTTTTATGAGATAGGAAGGCAAACGAGCAGACGTTTCACCTGATGGTAAGTGATCAACGCAGCCCATGGACACCTGCAACACCAGGGGCATCGCAAGTGCGTTGCCGGCCTTTAAAGAATGAGTAGGCTCATTTCTTGAAGATACCTTTGTTGCATCGGTCCGGGAACACCGCTGCAGGAAATTCATTCCACAATATGGTGGTGCGAAGGAGAAAATTCCTGGTAAATCGCACTGTACTGGAACGCCATTCATCCAGATGGTGAGGATGGTAATGCAGTCTGTGGCGAGCCGTGCGATGGCAAAAGTCCCTCGCGTCATCGTCGACATTTTTGTTGAAGAATGAGCTTTTCGCATGAGTTGATACAGTTCGTTTCGGTAGAGGCAGACAGTTGATCGCGCGAAAGTTGACGCGCCTGTGTGTCCAGTGCCCTGATTCTCGTAATAAAAATCGTAGCGATATCGTAGCGAATTAGTCGTTCAAGCCCTTTTGGTATTCTCATCCGTCTATCGAGCTTGAACGGCACCGATTTTTAAGTACTTTAGTCGAAGTGTCGTTGAATTTGTTCGCAAAAACGTTGATCGTCTTCTAATCGTTCCACCACGTTGACATGATGGTATTCTCATAGCTCAACAAAATTACTTTCTAGCGGGAATCTGTCAAATTTCGCAATCAAAATGCCGTTGAACACTCGTAGGTTATTTGCGGCGATTACATGTATTGTTCTCGTGAAAAATATAATTAATGTGCTCCAACTTACGCTGTTTTTACGATTTCGAAGACTCGGAGCCTAAAAAGTGCTCCGAGTCCTAAAATACGTTAGGAAAATTTTAAAACTTCAATTAAAATATGTTACGAACTATACCGCCATCTATTATTATTTTATGCAAACAAACTCTTAAAGAACATTTATTAGTAGAGGTGACAAATAAATAAAAATAAAAACAATGTTTTTGTAAGGAAAATTAAAAAAAAAACAAAATAAAGAAATAAAAATAAAATAAGTGCGGGCCCGGGGTTTGAACTTGCAACTATACGTTCGAGGCGAGCATTTTACCAACTAGGCTTACACTTATAACATTAAACGAGAATCAATTTAGCATCCATTTAGCATCTTTCTGCATAATCATGACAAATAGTGCTTTTTGAATTTCTATTTATATTTTATATTTATTTTAATGATTTTAAGTGTAATTTATTTAATTTTTTCGACGAAAATCACGATATTTAGTGCAAAAGACATTGTTTTGATATTACGAGAATACCAATTTTGGATAGATCTACGATAGAGCGGGGTCGGAACTGCGGCGATGCTTGGACTATTTGTAAATACGAGAATTAGGCTACAGGGCTTTACGATTGCAATGATCTCAAAACCTGCAGCAATATTTATGATGTCGAGCTCGCTCGCAATAACTTAACTACTACTACAGCCCTTTTAACGTCCCACTGCTGGGCACGGGCCTCCCCTCAATGCAAGAGGGATTCAGGCCATAGTCCACCACGCTGGCCCAGTGCGGGTTGGCAGACTTCACACAACTATCGAGAACTAGTCAAGTTCCCTCAGACGAGCAGGTTTCCTCACGATGTTTTCCTTCACCGTTTCTTAGCGAGTGGTAAGCTCGGATGAAAATGAGATTCGCACATAAATCCCAGAGGTGCGAGCCGGGGTTTGAACCTGCACACGGTGATTGCAAGGCGTGCGTTCGACCACTCGGCTACCACTGCTTTAACTTAACACCCGTATCGATATTAAGCGATCCTTTACCGTTAGAAATCTGCGGCCGCACTGCCCGTCTCGGTTACCGCTACGACTATTAGCATTTTAGGTGAAGGCTAACCGGCCACGTGAACTCAACCAACGCCGGCTGCGTCAAACACAACTTTATCCCCCTCCATATAACGTTCAGATTCAATTGGTCATTCTGGACGAAAGAAAGTCGACCGTTTAGATGAGAAATATAATAATTGTTTGCACCGATACCATCGGCCGATGATGAATGAGGTTGCGAGGTGTGTAATTTTATGGTTATTTTTGCCATTATTTTTTAATCTGTTATTATTAAGATAGCGACATTGTGGGTTATGTTAATAATATAGCCAGAAAACACATACTCGTCGTATGCTCTCGATCTAATCTTGTGCTATGTGTGCCGTACGATGAACTGCGGGCGATCCTATTTCATGCAGACGATGAATTTAATGAAGCAATTTCCGAAGTTTACCGCTGACAGTAAGCGAACCTGTAATTACCTGGGTACCAAGACAGCCTAGCTGTCCTAAAAATGGAAATATTATGTGTTAATTATGGAGTGTAGAAGTAATCATCTGTGTAAAGGAGTCATCTGTGTATCGAAAAAGTGTCCGTCGAAATGCGTTAAAGATTCCGAATCTGGCATAACAGCAAAAAGTCCATAATAGCGCTACCGACTTATTCCAGGAGGCGTCGATATATACCCTTTGTCGATACCAGCGCCACTGTGGAAGGTTTTGGTACTATTATTTAATGCATTTCGGAACGTTTTTGTACTATTATTTATCACTTTAATTATTTTTTCCCATAGGAGATTGTTCTCCTTTAGTTCTACACCCCATAGTGTTAATGTATCTCAAATATCAGACTGTTTTGTTTTCATTGCAAAGATACGATACGCACACGTGATCTCATTTTGTTTGGATTAAGAAAATGCGTCTTATTTTGTCAGTTTTTCAACCTTCATTATAAATTTATGATCATATAAATTATCTGTTATTTATTAACATAGCTATGCGAGCATTAAGTTCATTGCTCGGTTGGTGACGCACCCACACAACGAGAGGATGTTGTCTCTCGGCATACTGTTCCAAATCTATAAGCCCCCCGCTAACTGCGGCGTCCAACGTCGAATATTTTGCCATTTTTAATTGTATTGATTCATAGAAAAAGTTAAGTCCTTATCAAAGAGACATTGACAGCTCGATCGAAATTTGACGCGTGGTATGTGCGTGGCTTTTACCATACAAGTTTAATCTTTATTTATATCGACACAGAGTTTATTTTGGTATTGTCAAAAAATATAAGTATTAACTTACCTACGTTCTATACAACTGTACCCATATTGCAGTAGGCGAAGCGCTAAATGTTATTACCTTCGCAATCATTGCGATGTCTACTTTCATATTCATTATGTAAAGAGACTTGGTATATACAACATACATAGGTAAATAGACGTAGGTACTTACTCTACAATGTTGTAGAAATGTATTTGATTTGACTTTTATGTACATATTTAAATTCAATTCAACAATCATGTACCTTATACCAATTGATAATAAAACATAAATTATTTACCGACTAATTAACCAAAAAATAAACATTGTACCTATACAATGTAAATAGTTTAATGACATTCCTTATTCATGCGTGCCATTTACACAAATTTATTTAAATAATAACAATAGAATGATATGTTATGTATTGGGTCTTTCTCCATTGTTAGTACTGAGTCCTTAGGTAAGGTAAAGATAATTAGGTGTTATTTCAGACTCAGTGTCGAATTGCCCCAATAATAATGTATTGTACGCAGTGGTTACCTCGACAGTAGAACGCCCGCCTTCAACGTAAGGGGTGCAAGTTCAAATCTCGGGCTCGCACCTCTGAGATAATTTTCATTTTCAGTAATGATTACCACTTGCTGAACGGTGAAGGAAAACATCGTGAGGAAACCTGCACGTTTATAGAACCCGCACTGGGCCAGCGTGGTGGACTATTGGTCTAATATCCCTCGTATTAAGAAATAATGTGCCCGATATAATGGCAATAGCCTCGCCCCCTATTACTTTGGGACCAAAATACTTCGGCGAAGCCCTGCCTACCCTTCGGAGAATACAGGCGTGATGATGTATGTATTTATTTAATAATGTATTCTTGGCATTTCTTTCACATTGTTGACGCATTCTTTGAAAAATATAAATAAACTGACCTTCACACTCGCCATTAACAAGGGCGTACACAAAAATAATGCGTTACGAATTACAAATTTAGGGTTTTTCCTTTGCGATTGTTCCGCCTCTACTGTCAGTCAATACCTATGGCAAATTTGTATTTCTTTGGCAGTATTTATATTTACAAATTCAATTATCTATAGTCTCCTTACGAAGTGAACGAATGTGTGTATTGTAAATATTAAGTATTGTTTCGATGGAAATTCACACTTAGAGAATAAGTTTTCATGCAAATTGTTCGTAACGAGGTGCAAGTGTGGATCTGGTTACCAATTTAAAGATATCATTGCATATCCAGATGTGCGACGCGTACTGTGAGCCTCCTTTCGCTTTTCAAGGTGAATTTCTCTAACAGAGTTAAGGCGACGCTTGCATATCGCAATGCGTCGAGAAAGTTAAAATTAAATGTCAAAATATTTGTTTTAGTTAAGTCTCTCTCTACGTGGATTTCCTTAAAACTAGATGTAAATTTCTTAGCGACATTATTATGAAAGTCCTCTTAGAATAAATAACCCAAGTTGTATTTTTTTTTGTATATTTCATAGGTTTTTTATCTGTAATTTTCGGAAACAATAGATTATCTGCATTCTGTTAAAGTATTGCGTTAGCTATGTAATCTTAAACAGTAACAGTTAGATTTCTTTGGTAATTGACGTGACGTTTGTTGGGTAGGTATTGTTCGCTAAACACAGTGATTATCTGCCGACCAAGGGTAAAGACCTCTCTATTCGGAGTTATAAAAACATATCATTGGCAGTTGCTGCAACTGCTACCTAAATATATTAGAAAGTACAGTTACTACTTAAGTCTTAACAAAAAGTTAGAATTTGTTGTTAATATTTGTCATTTGGTTAACGTTTTAATGACGTCCATGCGCGGGTTAACGTTTTAATGATGTCCATGATATTTATTTACTTTCTACCATATACTACGGCAAAGCCAAAAGAAAGGGTTATGAGTTTAGTAGTCTATGTATGTTGCCAACTGTTGGTATTTACGTAATGTTCCTCCGTAGCGCCTAAACTGTTCATCCCATTTTGATGAATAAGGTGTCAATCGATTCGTTATTACGGCCCGGGTAAAATAGGCTACGTTTTAACCGACTTCAACAATAGGAGGAGTCGATGTACCCTGTTTCCGTAGTCGGGGTGACAGGTTCTTGCTTCTATTTATTATTAGTACTTGGGACTTTCCATATGATATCTGCCCTTAACAAAACCACTGCAAGTCTGATTGAGCTCCGTGAAATTCCACTTTCGCTTACTTACGTAAACACTGGCGACCTTATATCGAGTGCCGCGGGATTGGCATTTGCTCCGAAGCTTTAAGCCTCCCGCACACTGCGGCGTCGTCAATCGCGCGTCAAATTGTTTGCCATACCAAAACAAACCGTATTGACTTATCGAGTAAGTTAATTCTTCAACTAATTGACACTGACAGCGCGAGGGAATATTTGACGTGTGGGACGTGCGTAGCTTTTGCCACATAAATTTAATCTTTATGTGTATTGACACAGTTCGTTTTGGCTCCTCCGGTAAAGCTGCAAAGGCCACCTCACGGCCAACAGCGTCGTAAGTCTTCCAAAAAAAGTTCGTTTTGTTATTGTCAAAATAAAGACGCGCGAGCCGCCGAGTGGGCTTTATGTATAAAACACGTGATGTGACGTAAGGGCGGCTGTTTAATAAGGAAGTACCTTATTATGCTGTTAAAATGATACAGGACTTTCGCAATACAGAAAAAAAGTGAAATTGTCGCTTGTGTGTTGAAATTTTGGAGATATTACAGTATTTTTATATAATACTAGCAGTGCCCGCGACTTAGCGCATGTGGAATTTAGAAAAGAAAATCTATATTCCCTTGTAACATTAGCTATCTTACAGTGAAAGTCTCGTCAAAATCGGTTCAACCGTTTGGGAGTTTACCTCGAATAAACGTGCAGACAGACAAACATTTTTTATATTGCGTTTTCGCTATAGATATTCGCTACTACCTAATTACCTATACTTTCATATGAATTTATTAACAAGCAAACCTACTGTTATTTATTTGTATGTATGAATTGCAGTGATGTAATGTTATATGTGATCAATCAACGTATCGTTAATTATAAATACTCGCGACGATTTAAATCAATAATTAGAAATTTAAATCGTCGCGAGTCCCTGGTATTTTGACCGCCTTTATGCTGTAGGTAGGAATGTAAATAAACAAAGACAATAGTGTTCCTGACTCACACTCATGATTCACCAGACGTTTTTAATTCTTGGAAGAAGGGGAATGCTCAATAAAAAACAGGCTTAAAAAATATTATGTTGTATTTTCCTTGGTCCTATTATACAGGGTGTATCAGAAGTCCGAAATAATAATTGAACCTGTATATCGCTATAAGGAGTGGAGCTATATGGCCCAGACATTAAGTTAAAATTCTTAACTTTATTCTTTCATACAAAACTAGGAAATTCATTTTTTAAACAATTTTCGGTCGGCCCTTCGCAAAACGTGAACCAGCTGTTTATTTAAAGGTCAATGCTTCACACCCATTGTGACAAACCCCGCCCACAGCGGGTACTAGTACTCTAATCTAACACACGAGCCGCGCGGGGGTGGGGTACAGGGGTGAAGCGGCGGCGGCACGCGGCCGGCCGGCGCGCGGCGGCGCGGTGTCTTTGAGCGGCTTTGATTGTGTCGGTCGCCTGTTGCCAACTCGCCCACAGCGGTCTCCTTCGCACTCGCGCCTCTCTTTCGCACTCGTCGGTCATTGTAATTGACAGAAATTTTGATATTCCTAGGTAGGTATGAGATTGACCAAAGCATTGGTAATGAAATTACTGTAAAATTTAACCGCCGAGAACCAAGCTTCCTTTAATGAAGGTAAATAAGTAAGTAGGTAGGTATCGAGACACTTTTTGTAAAACGCATTCATACATTTTATTTTTGTTGCTAAATAGTAAACATTATTAAATCTTTTGTGGTTTGGTAGGTAGCTTTCTATCAAAATGTACCTGGTAGCTGTTTTATTTTTGATAAAGACTACGCTGTTGGCCGTGAGCGGCCTTTACAGCTTTACCGTACGGGATTTGTGCTATTGAAACTTGGGTTAGTGTGTAGGTATCTATCTAGGATCCCAGACGGCCTACCTACCATACAAACACTATTTAGGTACTAATGAATAAGATGTATGACTTCTTTTTACAACAGTTGTCTAGGTATCTACCTAATTACATAACTACCTTCTTAAGAAGTAGGTTGGTAAGGTTATTAAAATTGTAAATTAGAAGGTACCTACGTAAGTTTTCATTTAACAGATTTTCTTCACTAATTGTAAATGTAAGTAGGTATCTGGGTAGCGACTAGCGACCTTATCGAAGTTTTTAGTTGGTAGGTAGGTACGTAAGTTTTCATTTAACAGATTTTCTTCACTAATTTTAATAGTAAGTAGGTATCTGGGTAACCACTTACTTAATTAAATGACCTAATCGTCCGACTAAAAACTGCTATGAAATAAAGATAATAATAGTAGGTAAGTATTTACCCGTGGCCATGTGTGCAGTGTATCAATCCATGGGTTTAATTGGAATTTATTCACTTCTCACATATCACAAAGAGCTAGGTAGGTACCTACCCACCTGCACACTTGAGTAAATATTACTTTCACGTTTTTTAGAGGACACAAAAGAAATCACAAAACTGTTACCGGTATTCCCTTTAGTCGCACCAATGCACAAAATCATCTCACAGTTTTCCGAGTTTGAAAACACTTCACTATTACGCGGAGAGCGAGACATTTTTCGGAACACAAGTTAACGCCTTGACGGATTGCAAGGAACTAAATATTTTGATTTACGTTATTATTACTGAATAAAAATATCAAAGGACCGCTCCGACATTGCACGAAGGCACAGTGTTTTACCGCGCTGCAACGCTGGGCCAATCACCGCTGATGCAATATGGCCGATGATTTGTCACTGGACGAAAATTGTCCTTGTGTGTGATATCTCCGCCCGCTAATGTTCACTACATTGACATATTCGCGGCCATGATTATTAGAGTAATCATAGATTAAAGTCTTTCAGATATGCAAGACCAATTCTAATAATTTTCTACATCATTAGGTACCTACTTGTAGTGATGTAGTGATGGTTCTAAGAATTGTAGTGATTATGATAAAGACAAACAATAATAATAAAATAATATTTTTTTTATTTTAATCAACTCTCCCTAAGTTTCAGTTTAAAAAGAAATCCGTTCACGAAAACTAAAACGAAAATGGATTATTTGCTCGTGGAGAAGTTTTACTTTACATCGATTTAAATGAAGTATGATTTTTTGTCATAGTTTAGGTAACTACAGTGACCGATTTTTATTTCTGTATTGAACTATGCTCGTAGGTAAAAACCTTGTGTCATATCTATCACTCCCTCATCATTTTAAAGCGAGTTCATTCGCCTTATCAGCTGATTTTTAGGGTCGCGGTGCGTAAGTTTTGACACCAACTTTGGACACAAATTGCTCAGAAACTAAATTAGTTACGTATATTTTGCTTGAGCGTGTTGATTGCTTATCATCTGTCCTATATGGCCCCCAAGTATTATTTCGGACTTCTGATACACGCTGTATGGTAAGGCGTTATATTGCAAAGATAATTATTTTAATAACTTTAATAAGCAGTGAGTCTAGTTACGCTTACATTGAAAGCAAGGGGATAAGGTTGTAATTCCGGGTTCACACATCAGTTATTTTCGGTTCTGATGTGCGAATACAATTTTTTAATAGTGATAATCGATTCATGAACGGTGCACATACTTGCTCAACTGCATGTTTATCGAAAGGCGTGTCGACTTCGCTTATCCGCACTGAACTAGCCTGGTGAACAAACGCCCGAATCTCTCTTGCAAATGCTCGCCCCTTATTACATTGCGACCAAAATTACACCTTTAAGGGTGGGTGCGCTGCATTGCACCTCTTTACTTCGGGGACTACAGGGGCCCGATTTTCGTGCGATCGACATTCATCTCGATTCGAGATACCTCGAAACGAAACGTCAAATCGTATGTATTTTTTTTCATTTGTTTCCGAGATATCTCGAATAGAGATGAATCTCGATCGCACGAAAATCGGGGCCCTGGACTCATGGTGGAGATATATTTTATATCTAGGGGTGAAAGGATATTTGACTTAAGCGACATTCTGTTAACTTTACAGGAGAGCATGCTCATTCGACGCAGAAACATTGATTCCAAATATGTATTATAAGTCTATATCGCCAAAAATTTCGCATAAATCAAATACGTCTTTCACCCCTATATATAATAATAATAATAATACATCATCACGCCTGTATTCCCCGAAGGGGTAGGCAGAGGTGCACTGGAGTGCGCCCACACTTCGCCGATGTATTTTGGTCCCAATGTAATAGGGGGCGAGCCTATTGCCATTATACCGGGCACACCGGTTTCCTCACGATGTTTTCCGTCACCGTTTCTTAGCAAGTGAAAATCTCAGATGAAAATGAGATTCGCACATGGAACCCAGAGGTGCGAGCCGGGGATAGAACCTGCGCACTTTGATTGCAAAGCGTGCGTTCGACCACTCGGCTACCACTGCTTCTGCCCTATATATACCAACTACTACATATATGTATTATATACCCTGTATATAATACATATATTATGATGAAACTGTCCAAAATAGCTTACAAAATCTTTTTAACAATCTTGGAATCGTGACTCCACAATCAGATAACAGCATGTATATTTTTAGCAACTGCGATACATCGTTGACAAGTGACAAATCGTTACATGCTAATTATTATATAAACATGTTTAGGCCTAGGATCTAATCTGCCTAATAAAAATGAATATCGTGCCCGTTTTGAACACCAAGTGACGCCTTAAGACCTCTATCGCCCTTTACTACAGATATTCAATCGTTATGTAAATTGACAATTGATTGTATGTAAGCAGTGGTAGCCGAGTGGTCGAACGCACGCTTTCCAATCAAAGTGAGCAGGTTCAAACCCAGGCTCGCACCTCTGGGTTTTCATGTGCGAATCTCATTTTCATCCGGGATTATCACTTGCTAAGAAACGGTGAAGGAAAACATCGTGAGGAAACCTGCACGTCTATATAAAAGCGTGTGAAGTTCATCAACCCGCACTGGGCCAGCGTGGTGGACTATGGCCCAAAAAAATCTCCCTCGTATTGATTGTGCCTGGTATAATGGCAAAAAGCTCGCCCCTATTACATTGGGACCAAAATACATCGGCGATGTGTGGGCGCACTGCAGTACATCTCTGCCTACACCTTCGGGGAATACAGGCGTGTTGATGTATTATTATGGAAATTGATACAGAGTTCGCTAAGTTACTGCCAAAAAAATACGCGAGCAGGCTTTAACGTTATGCCTAATTATACGATTAATAGAGTGCGTTGGTATTTATTGATTTCGTAATGTTCACGCTTGATCACTTGCGTTACGCACACAGTAATTATAATCTGTAACTAAGTAGTGGAACCTTTAATTAGATTGAATGTTCGATATCCACTCGCAAACCTGATTAAACTGTTACGGTAGTTATTTCATAGTAAGCATAAATATTTCGAGTATACTCGGGATAACGTTGTTTCTAATTATGGTCCCAATCCTTCTGGAATAGGGTGGCTTTTGCTATGGCAATAATCTTGTCAGAGCGGAGTCAGCCGGTGGGCGGAGTCTAAGGGGCGAAAAGAACCGAGGAGTCAAGAAGCTGCTCGAAGTTTTGGGATCACGGCATCGCGGCTTCAACAGTCGCTGACACTCGCCAAGCGCGCTATTAGATGTTTCACATCAAAAATGTATGAATGTGGATGAAGCGAAGGAGGTATGTCAGAATCGTAGGATGTCGCAAACGGTTGTCTCTGCCTACCCCTGTGGGATAGAGGCATGAGTATATGTGTGTATGTGACTACATATTATGTAAAATAGAGGGTCACACGTCCGTCAAAGTCGACCAGTTACACCAAGTCAGTGTTATCGGGTTGGCTGTTATCGATACGAGCAGTAAAATGGGTTATTGCTTCTGATAACAGTTGCGTTCACATTTTCCTATTTAAATGGGTTGCGTTTGTGCAATAAATTGGATTGTTTTTTTATGTATTTTATTTGCGAGTTATGCAAACACCGCTGATATTAGTATCATCGACAAATGATTCATTGGACTACGATTACAGTTTACTTACATTGTTTGTAGGAGGGTCTGACTTCACTTATTAACCTCATAAATAATGTGTCGCATATTTTATGTCATTGGTTGTGACATTGTTTAAGTATATTGGCACCGAAGCTTGCCTATTAAAAGTACTTATCGTATTTTAAAGTCGGACCCTACGACATTTAACTTCTAGTTTTATTTTGACACATATTATTAGATCTACATTTTTATCTTATTTCTCTTTTCGTTTCTTATCCACGAAATGATACCTAGCTAATCTCCTTCTAGGTATAAAAACAACTCAGGTACTATATTTTAACTGTTATGGTGTCCTAGTACAAAAATATATTAATTTCCTTTAAGCCCTGTAGAAGTTAATAGCGCTGTTATAGATTAGGACGAACAGACTTACTCATGTTCTCAAGTGTTCTTTTGTTTGCCATATGTCTACAGACCTCTAAAAACCACCTTTAACTCATCATGACCGTCCAAAACAGAAAATACTTATAGGTTAAATACATCTGAAATTAATTCCGGGTTCAGAAGCCGACTTTACACAACCAGCCTCAGCATAAGTGATTAATGTTTTCCTAAAAGGACGTATAAGTAACATGTGAAGTCGAGTAATGCGGTTCCAATACAAATAAAAGAGGTTTTATAACGAGTTCTGCACGGAACTGGTCACGTTCACTATATTATATGCATCTGGTTAGAAAACAGCTCCATCCATGCAACAGTTTTTCTGCTGCCTCTACACCAATTATGTCTATCCATCGTATCCAACATAGTATTAGTAAGATTTTTTGTCTGCTAGTTTAGACTTGGAAATGCACTCGTTTCTAAGTCGTTTGTGCTTATTAATCGTGAGAAAATTCATGCAATTTGCATAATTAAGTCATACTTGATTCGGTTGGTTGTAATTGGTCTTCACTCTTCGATACTAGAGTCTTATTTGTTCACGATATGTGATCAGATGTGTGAATACTGTACTTAACAATCAAGAACTGTGAATATACCACCCCTAAACTTTTCCTCTCTTGATGTTTGTCGAAACAGTGTCTTTGGTACAAAACGTACCTACCAAAATATTAGGAACATGTATAATAATGAGTAGTGAATGTATAATTCGTTTAGTTATTGCTCATCGTTATAATGAATCTCTTGAAACGAGAATTTATTGATTAGGGAAATTTACAAGCAACAAATGCTAGTTTATCAACTTACTTAGCAGAAGTTACATACCGACTTGACGTGCTGCCCATATATAATTTTCCAGCCAGGATAATGAATGACTCAGTGTGCTAGAACAAGCCATGTGGTCATCTCGGTCGAGGTAATGGCAGTTTTCCCGAATCAGCTTTCTCCAGGATACTTGGTCGTCCATTGTAAACTTTATATTGACAAGTGGAACCTCGTATTATATTCGATTGGTTACAAGGCGTCTGCTATTAAGCGTACGTTTACATAAACACCAATGTATGTCATGCGTTTCTCACAAGTCTAGACTGCGCTGTAACTAGGCAATACGCTATGCATTCTAGGTTCTGGCAACTCGGTAACCCGGTGGCCCGTTTGCACACTTGCGCGTACGCACCTTTTTGTACGCGTCTCGTTCGTGTTTGTTCACGGAGATGTTGGTCACAATTATGTTTGTTAATTATTACCGGTTGCCAGCTCCGGCTTGCGAGGAAATATCTGGCACGTTAGAGTCATGTGTATAGTTAGACCTATCTATTGCAGTCCTTTATACAGCTATCGGTGTTCTAAATACCAAAGTTGTCGAAGGTTGCAATTACTGGCGTTGACAAATTAATTCCAACTTGTCTTGTGGTTTCTTCACTTAATTTATTCTTGCCTTTGATACGGGATACAGTGGTTGCTGTTGATTAGTCGCGCGCAAATCAAAATGCTATATATAATTTGGCACACGGAAGTTTTGATAGTGTTGATTGGACACCAATCGCATAAGCAACAACGCATGTATGTAATAAAGCATTTGGCGACACTTGGGAGGAATGACAAATAGTGGGTATCGGCATGAGGAAGTCAGCTGAATGCGCCTCAATCGGGTCGCGATATCGCGATGACGCAACCGCCTCTGTTGTTGCGTTTGTCATGAGTGGATATTTACCTTCCAACTATTGTTTTCCTTTTCTTTGCTCATGATGTCTTATTAATCAACATCTTTTACTTCACCTTTCTGTGACATTGGACGAAACGACATATCTAATAGAACACGCTCGTGGATTTTCTATAACTGCACTTATCGTGATCATTAGTGAAGCGGCGATTTCAATTCCAGAATCTTTTGAATAGAATTTCTTTTGAATAGAAACTTCGCATCTCGATGTGAATTTATGTTCTCTAACTACAGTTTAATGACTCATGTGCATGGACATAGAATATATTAAAGATTAATCGTTTAGTTGTCTCAATGGTATTTAACATTTTCTTTTTTAATTGTCTTGGATTGGCTCTTCAACTAATATATGTCAAAAGTTTTTGCTTCAAGTGAATTCAACATTTCTCGATACTGAAGGTGACTAACCATTCGGCTATTAAAGCTTTATATTTTTCAATAAACAAACCAAAGAAAAGTAACAGGATTTATATAAAAAGAGTACTTGGTACCTCAGTGTCTTCCTTCTTATATAAACTGCAAGACTTTGACTTGTTCTAGATTGTTGGTAAAAAAAAACTATATTTATTTCTTAAAACTTAAGGACTTTTGTTTACCCAGAACTGGTAGCAGATTATGGCAATGTTATATATGTCCATTTTGTCTTTTTCTCTCGTATAAATTATGAAAATGAGATAGCGACTCGGTGTGACATAATCCGCGACTTAAGTATTGTCTTGGTGGACGTGCTAGCCGTGCCGTAGCTATCAATTGATCGACCAGCATCATGGCGTCACGGTTGAAAGATACAGCGTTGTATAATCTTACTCTTGTCACCCCATCCATCTTCTTGATTTGTTTATCGCGCTGAGTGTAATCACTATGATGCTGACGGTTGGTGTATTGTTGACGTGACTCTATTTATAGGGCGGGGGAAACTCCACTATGCAAAGATTGTCTCGAAGAATCATGTCTCGCAATGGAACAATCATAAAAAAACAATACTCTTACAAATAGAGACATGTATGCTCCAAATGGTCTCGCTCGAACTACTTCAGTTTTTACTAGGTAAATCAGAGTTTCATTCAGTTCAGTTTTGTACTACCTAATTTACGAAAGCGTTCCACCATGCCAATGGATATACTACAATTTTTTTGTAAATAATTTGGGTTACTTTTCTGAAACATTATTGCTCAGTTAAACAAAAACACATTTTACGAGATTTTACTGCTAACCACACCCTAAATATTTATTTTAATAATCATCACGCTTAGGGATTTGTAAACAAGGAAAATCGTTAGCTTATTTCTCAATGTATGTAAACATCGCCATCAAAATGCCATACCGATAGCATCGATACGGCGAATGTTTTCACGATTCTCGATTTTGTTCACCTATGTCGATTGCGCCAATTGTTGGTGGGTGCGTTGACCTGGCTCGGTTGTGCAAGTTGGCAGGCTTCGGGTCAAGGTTGCAGCTGTGCTCCACATGCCAGCTTGATCTGTTATGTATTTGGTCCATTGGAATCCATTACAAAGATCCACATGCTCGTGAGATCGTTTTATACTATAAGCTTATTGTTTTGATTTTGTAGCACCAGTACAACCATTTGGAGCTTCACCAAGTGCTAGTTATTATGGTGATAATCTCTAAACAGGTTCGAGCCAGATATGCACAATAACATTGGCAAAGACGACCTGATTTTCATATATCATACTTTATATCTTCTCAATAAACTGTTGGCCTTCTGCTAGTTTTTCATTATGTTTAAAAAGCAAAAGCTATTCTTGAAACGACAAACTTTTGTAATCGGAATACTAACCCTGTTCCTTAAATCTTTGCCTTATGCGTATTAATTTGATCCTGGTATGGGTGTGGTGAATACTATAAAAAAATATTATTATTCTCTTCTAGTTACAAGTCTCTCAAAATAATGCATACTATCTCTCTCTGACAATGAGTAAATCTCATCCAATTAAATATATTGCATGGTTTGTCATGTAAACACCTTGTAAGTTGTGACGATCTTTATATATTTCAGAGTTCGTTGATCGGATCAGCTTTTACAGAGAGTCATAAAAAATACTCAAAAGCCACAAACGAAATCTATCGTGTTACAGAATGATTTCTCAGCCGTGGGCCACTTATTAGTCAGGAAATCTAACCTGGCTAGCGACCTTGTAAAGTTCAACCGTCCGGCTCGCTTGCGGAACGGTTATTGCCATTGCAACCGTCGTCAGCAAGTAATCGAACGCCTTTGTCCTCACCACCCGCACCGGCTCCATTGTTACATGTCTATTATTGTTGCCATGTCCGGCCCTATGCGTGGTTCTTCCATCCCTCGGACTTTTAGTGCGGTTATGGCTCAAAATTATAGTCTGGCCGGCGATTGAGCAAGCTTGGCTCATTATTTACGGGCTGCTTTCGGAAATTCTATAATTTTGTGTTGCGTTTTATGTATTGTGGTTTGGCTACTATTTTGCAATGACTCACCTAAATTCTTTATTACATTTCCTGTTTTAGTTTAAAGCTTAATTGATCCAAACGTGTTTATATTTTTATAGTACGCTACACGTTGAATCTTTGAACTTATCACATTGAACTTATCTTATCATAAATTGAACATTAGTCTATTGACCAACGGCGTTACATTTATTTCTTATTATGCATCAGCTGCTGCCAAGTATTACATAAATGAATGAGTGAAGTCGATTAAATATTGCATGCAATTTTAAATGTTTATATGCTTGGCCTCTTGTGGAACATGCGCCGGCGCAGTCAGCGCGCCGGACGTATTGCAAACAGCGTCGCCGCCACTATCGCCGGTGTCGCCTACTCGCACAATCCACGCTTATCGCTGTTGAATTTGAACCAGCTTCATGTGTATGACAAGATTTAGATATGCCAAATCTGCGTGACTACATCTGACACAAAAGAAATGTTGCTTCACAAATACTCAATTATATAACTAGAGTTTTATTCAACGAATTCAGCCCCAAATGAGCAAAAGATTCATGTTGGATGTAGGTCCATTGGACGTACATTTATGTTCATTATTTCATGTTATAAGAGAGATAACTTTAAATTTACTTGTTACCTAGAGTTGTTACTACAAGTATCTTACTGCTTAGATAAAAGCGGACAAAGATCTCTTATTCCACTTTTACATGTAGGTGAGGCCCATAAACTCCCACAAGGCGAAATAACAATAAATCTACTTGTTATATGGAAACGAGGACTCGTCCCTTGATGTGCAATAAACTGCTAACAGACCTAGATATAAAGGCTGTTCTTAATTTTTTCCTTGTGCTAACCTTTACGAAGTTCATAAAACATTATCTTTCAAAGAAAATCCCAATCTGTCGAAACCTTGTCAAAAATCAACACGTTGGCATTTACGTTGGTAAATAAAAAATAGTTTTTTTATGTCAAAGCTGTTATTATCGCTATTTATCTTAATCTGACTAAGAATCTTAAATTTTCCTAACTAAGAATCTTTGTAACGGTATAAGACTGGGCAACAATGCAAGAAATCTAACAATACCTACTAATTGTGTAATATTGTACCACAAAAGTATCTAGTATGAACTAAATCATTCATTGACCGCTTAGTGTTATTCAAATCACTGGAATTTTCAGTTCTGATAAACAAGTCATTCTCACAATACTAAGGGCAAAACCATTTTTTTTTAACCAGATAAGCGATAGTTAGCAAACCGGCAGTATAAGTTAGAAGTTTTTATGGATAACTAAAATGTCAATTGTCATTAAAATAATATTTAAAAAGAGGTAAAAGGTAAACTAACATGAAATTTGGAACGCAAAAATAGAGATGATTGGCAATTATATTCCCAGTTCGGCAAAACCACGTTAGTAAATCAGACAATAACACAGTAACTGCTATATTTAAAGATTAAATCAAACAATAACACAGTACCTGCTATATTTACAGATTAATCATAGTATTTAATATATCTCACCGGAAGATCACAAGTCGAAATGGATGACATAAATCAAAACGTACGAGGACACTTGGTGAACAATTGATTCGTAATTGCGACCTTGTGCCAACGCAAAACAACGTTGTTTACTGTGCCGATATGTGCTGCAGTTGCTATGTATACCATCCCTCTCTGGCTTCCTAGTAATATCGGGACCATTTCATCACACCTAGGAACTGGTGTAGCGATCAATTCTCTACTTGTAATTAAATGTCACAACACTTAATTTGATCGATAATCCCTACGTTCCTTTACCAATGTTGTACACTCAAAGATACTTTTTAAGACGAGCTTATTTCTTGCGTTCAATTTTAAAGATTGCTGCTATTACTGGTCTCCTAAGTGTTATCTTATCCTGTATCTAATAGAAGCCGTTTTCATTTTTTTTATAATCTGATGCTCTCAGACCATCTTGTTAATGGCATATGGATTCTTAGCTGTGAAAACAAGACCCCATTATCAAAATTACAAATTCGTTGTATTAATTCTACATTATATCCTATAGTGTTGTATTCGTCACAACTCACAATGCATACTATCTGGTGTTCAAATTGTCGGTTGACGTGTTGCATTGCAGCGTTGCGACACAATTATGCGACCATGGACGTAGCGGTACCTTCACGGTATCTAACTGCATTATGTCCTCTCCTCTCACTTTGTTCATGTGCATCACTGTGCCATATTATGATGGGTGTACCTACCTACACTAGCTCATCACTTGCCTTACCTTGTCCCATTATTTGGGGTCGGCGCAGTATGTAGTTTTTCCCATTCATCTCGCTTTTCCGTCATACTGACACATCCACTACGATCACATTCATATCACCCTTGATACAGTCCATCCATCTTTTCTTGTGTCTTTCTCTCGCTCTATATCCGTCCACATTTATACTCATCACTCTTTTAGTCACATGATTCTCATCTCTTCTCATCACATGTCCAAACCATTCTAATCTCCTACTTCTTTCTTTTTCTGTTATGGGCGCTACTTTTATACTACCTCTGATATACACATTTCCCACCTTATCCATTCGCGTCACTCCACACATCCATCTCAACATTTGCATCTCGGCAGACTAGCTGCCGGACAATATCTTCAAAATCTGTTGTTTCAAAAGTTATCGCAGTCATATAATGGTGTCTGCTATGGTCATAGTAAAGCCTTGGGCCTACAGAGGCGTAATTTTGCCAGTCCCAAAACGAACACTTGTGTAGGTACCTAAAAGTCACGCGACCTCGCGTAAAAATTTTCTCGGGTCCGGCGACCCGAGAAAATCATCAACGACCGGCGTCGTTGATGACATTTCGTTGAAGAATAACCTTTTTGTATGAGTGAATACAGTTCGTTTTGGTATGAGCCAAAAATTGGTCGTGCGAATTTTTACGCGCCTGGGGTCGGGACTCGGGAGTCGTAATAGTAATAAGTTTTTGTTTATTCTTTTTCTTTCTTTCGTTGTGTTCAATATACTTTTCATTATAGGTAGTATAGAGATTTAGGCATTGTAGTTACTATGGCAGCATCTTGAAGAGCATAATTTGAATAAAATGATCACGTTCCTTATCGTTTTTATTAGGTAGCATAATAGTTATTGTCATAATATGTAAAGTTAAAGTTTATTTTTAACTATTCCACGCGCGAACATAAAGTATAAAATATGTTTTTCATGTAAACATTAACAATTTACACCTCTTTTATTACTCCCCTGCTCCTAATTAAGTTGTTAAACTGTACGTAATAGCAATGACATAAAAAAGCGAGGTATTATTTCCATATTAAACCATGATTGTGCGCGCATGAAAGAATCTCGCCAATTGCCTTATTCTACTTCCATAATGTACGGAGATACCATTTTCTTTCCAACAGTATATTAAGGATGGATCGATACAGTACATGTGGGTACCTGCCGCAAGCTGGATAAAAAGTGTGTCGTAGAAAGTGACTGAATTCTGGACAAATACCGTTCATAGCTGTAGACAAAGTGAGGCAGTACTCTTATGGCACATTAGACGAGGGCTCGCCAGAGCTGACTGTTATCGGAATATAGAATAGTGGCACCTTTGGAATCCATAGTTCAAGTTAGCTGAATTACTGCTCATTCCCAAGACGGGCTGACATCTGGCGGATCCCAAAAAAACCCTCTTTAATAAGACATACGTCTTAGTCAGAAAGCTTTCAAATGTCTTACAGCTATCCACACCATCTGCGTTGATATAACGTCTTATTTTCAAGGCTACAGCAATGAGTGTCGGGTTTAACAGATTGTAACTCAATTCGTCATGTAGAACTTTGTGACTGGACGTGTATAAAAAACTTATTACCGTGTCGTGAGAAGCGACACTTCAATTCAATCGATATTTAGACCAAACCAGTTTGGTTTTTGTTACTAATCAAATATAAAAGTAAAGTGATTATTTCGTGAACAATCGCAAATCACAACCAAATGGTTGACTTAGAATACTTTGGTGTTGGGATTATTCTATACCTTTTAGGGTTCCGTACCCAAAGGGTAACATCGGAACCCTATTACTAAGACTTCGCTGTCCGTCCGTCTGTCACCAGGCTGTATCTCATGAACCGTGATAATTAGAAAGTTGAAAATTTTACAGATGATGTATTTCTGTTGCCGCTATAACAACAAATACTAAAAAACAGAATAGAATAAATATTTAAGGGCACTCCTATACAACAAACGTGATTTTTTTGCCGTTTTTATAGATAATGGTATGGAAACCTTCGTGCGCGAGTCCGACTCGCACTTGGCCGGTTTTTTACCTACGTATCCTACCCGGCAACATATTGGGGAGTTGGAAACAGGAATTATTCCGGTTTTATGGCAATAAAGACCTTGGTTTATTCAATAGGATAATGGACTGCGCAAATAAGCGCGTCAAAGCGTTTGCGATCAATTACTTTGGAACAGGCATAGAAGAAGCACATTTTTAACGGAATTACATCGAGGAAGTGAGCAAATGTAATCTCGTGGTCGTGTGCCTTTTGCCACTATCATTTAATCTTTATGTATATGGGCACAGAGTTCATTAACAAAAAAAGTCAATTGAATTCGTACGCCTCAGTACGTTCACGGCGAACATTGACGGATGATACAGCTCGCCTTCATACTATAACAAAGTAAGCTGTTAACAATGTTCAAGTAAATGTTGAATCAAAACATTGTCCGTTTTTGGCATGTTGAACGTAAGCAAAGCTAACCGGTTGTTTACGCACCCGCGCACACACGTCCGAACGTCCGTTTCCGGGTTACACTCGAATGCAATTTTACGGAAGTCGTTGTTAAGGACAACTTCAAGAGACTTTTAACCTGCTGGAATTCATCCCGCGCCACAAAACCTAAGTTCCAAGTCGCTTTTGTGATAGTTTGCGTAATTCATCATTTCCAAAACAACCTCTATTGTAAAGCCATACAGTCACATGACAAGATTGGAGCAGTTTGACCGCACCGGTCTTCAATTGATTGAAATTAGTAATGTATGCGGCCAATTGAAAGGTCCTAAGTACATGTTGTCAAGTGTACATTTTTATAAGTAAGGACGAAAACAATGATTATTATTGTCTTATCTGTGACACAGCATTTGTGACTGTGGTGATTTTTAATTGAGTTGACGTCACTAGGATCTTTAAGGACATTATGGTCTGGAGAGAAGAGGCTTTCGGTTTTGAAATAGATTTAGAAATGAAAAAAATCACATGTTAGTCTATACAAGTCAATCTACTTATACGCCGTTTCAGATACTTATTATTGTATTCGGAGAGATAACATTAATGTAAAAAACAGGTACAAACATAAGAAGCAGCCAACATTAGTCCATATGACACCTGTATAAAATAATTATAATCCTTCGAAGTTAAGCTTACGAAAATAATATTTCCAAATTTCAATCATATTCCTATAGTAGGTATGGTGGTTTTATATTCTTAGCAGTCTTCCTTTAGAACCAACTGAATAAATCATTATGGTGATTGTTTTGACTTCACCGCATCATCGTCCTGTCCAGGAAATAGGCGCCATCAGCTCAGGTGGGCGATAACCCGCGATCGTAAAAGCGAACAGATATAATGTGACACTATGTAGCCTGAATACAATGAAGTGTGTGAGCGAACTGAATTTAACGATGGAGACATTGTCCAGCGGATGTGGTACAAGTATTGAGCTACTGCTGTTGATTCAGAATCAGAAATTCTTTATTCATATAAACCAAAACAAGGGACTTGTGAATCGTTAATAAACAAAAGAAATGTATCTCTACCTAACCAAACTACACTAAATAGAGTGTATTGCCCTCCTTCGCACAGTTATAATTTATAAGCAAGACAGCAAAATTTAAAAGTTGGTCGTAGTTTGTGCAAACAAATTTGGAACTATCGTCAACCGCTGATTTGTAAGCCGTTTGTTAGTAGACCTCTCCAATGAAAGACGTCTTTAGCGAGACCTATCGCTCTGTGAACCTGTAATCTATCCCAAATATTAGTTTCGGTCATCTAACATAGAAGATTACATTTGTCTCCTACATAATCTACTTTAAATGTTGCATGTCATACCGGAATTAAGCTATTTTAAATTTATATCAGCAATAGTCTGATAAATGTATATCAACCACAATAAATGTATCTTCTTTGTAAATCAATTGTACCCCTACATATCCTTAAAGACTAATTAATAATATCACCAAGCATCTTAGTTTAAATGACTAGTTTTTTTGCTTGCTTACTCACTCACTGCTAGCGCTCATCGTGAGGACCTCGCTGCAAATAAATGTAAACAACATATTGTCGTTTTTACAATGTTTATAGCCACAACGCGTTCGTTGACATACAAAATAGCGTTCATTGCGTGCACCCAATATAGTTGCGGGGCGTTGGTTCGACGTGCAACGGGACGCCAGGTTATTACCATAACATTGTTGCTAGCAACAACATCCATTGTAATTAGGGGTGCATCGTGGAAGGCCAACAAAAGGTCTTGTTATTTTGTATACTGTAATGAAAAGGCGAAACACGTATGATCCGCGTCACATATTTCTAGGATATTCTAAGTGCCTGCAGTGAATCACATAAGTATAATGTATAAAAAAATGGTTTAAATTATAAACATTCTTGTTTATATTAAATATCGTGAGTCAAATCTACACAAAAAAATTCTTTCCTAGATGTATATCTAAGTATGAAAAGACCTATTGATTAAAAAATCTCGGTAACAACCCTGTCCGCCTGTACGGATAACAAACTTGCAACATGTTTATGACCGGAGAACAGATTTTTGTTGAAACAATAAAAAGGGTTTAGTGTGAAGCTATCTGTAGCAATATTCGTACAATGTAGGTATTGGAATACGGATTTCTGCGAATGAAATTAAAGATTGTACTTCACATGATGGTATCAAAAAACTGGTTAGGTTTCGAGCGATATCTCCGTTGACATAACAATGTTTTCCTCAACAGTAAGGCTCATTTCAACTTGTATTTCTGAAAACCCGAATTTGTAAGGCTACGTTATTTTTAAGGATAAAACTCACCAACTAAAGCTTAAACTTGCTTGTTCTAGATGCTGCAGGAGAAGCGTCTCTGCATCTTGGGCGCGGAGCTATCCAAGCTGGATGTCTTCGAGCGGTTGCTGCGGTTCACCGGCTCACAGCTACGACTTCTACAATGCTTCCAGGTAATGATGACCTATCTATAACTAATCTAACCGTTTTCCTTTTTTTTATCAGCCTGTATCGTCCTACTGCTGGGCAAAGGCCTCCCTTTCCTTCCTCCACTCCTCTCTGTTCTTTCCTAGTATAGGCCAGTCTATTGTTTGAGTCCAACTCATCACGCCATCTCTTTTTGGGCCTCCCGCAATGTCGTTTGGCTACATTTGGCACCCAATCGGTAATTAGTATAAAGAGCACATATTTACTGATAGTGATGCCCTTTGGTCAGCTTTGCAGTGCAAACAGGGTGTTTCAGAAGTCCGAAGACTAAGACTTTGGCGTTTGCATCAGTATCGGGTATACAACTGAATGGTATGAAAATGTGATCGAAATTCGACAATGTTGTTCCAACTTTTTATTCGTACTCAATTTCTACAACTCGTAATATCTCCAGTGCTATGTATATATTTGCATGTTCTGTTTTCTGAATATTGGTAGTCGCCCCTGTGTAGTATACACTGCTGAATTGGGTTATGAGTATACCCAAAGACGAGAATACGATACCTATGACAAACTATGGTAGTTAGGTATAAACGGTCTTCACTAAGCATCCACATATGAGGTACCGTATATGTACCCAAAGTGTTATTTCGGACTTTTGATACACCCTGTATAACGCATTATATTTGTAGACCTATATTTGGTTACTTATAGTGAAATGCTAAGTGCAAAGGTGGATTTCAAGAGCAATCAAATAATAATACTTGAAACACCACGCTGTGGATAAAGATGGAAACGATGACGCGGCGTAAGACGGATCTAAAGATTTGTTTGTCTAGCTGCAACAAGATACTGGAGCTAATAATAAAGATTGTCTACGTATCAAACCCACGTCCCCACCTAACGGGGTATCTATCTATAGTTCGTGTAATAAGAAAGAGATAAAACGTGGTGAATAAACGCGTCAATATGTTTGCCAGCATCAAAACACACTTGGGTTAATACAAATAAAGTTTTAATTTCTGTGTTAAAAGCCAAGCGACCACGTGTCGAAACTCGCCCGCGCTGTCAATAACATTTCATTGAAGAATGAGCTTTTTGTATGAGTCTATAAAGTTTGTTTTTGTATTTGAGCCCGGGGCTTAGTTTCTTAAACACAGATAAAGTAAGATGTGGCGATTTAAACAATTATCAGCCCACTGATTTTCTTGCAGGATCTCAGTTGTGATCGCGCTACGCACCAGTGTAGTAGCATTTAAGATAAAAAAAAAACATTTTACAATTTATTACCCCCGTAGGCATGTTCAAAATAAATGATTTGACTTTGATCCGTCTCTAATAGTAACACTATCGTGTTGCGTTCACACAACCAACCTCTATCTATCTATCAGCCAGGGACGTCCACTGCTGAACATAGGCCTCCCCCATAGATCGCCACAAATTACGTTCTTGGGCTTTATGCGCCCATCCAACCTCATCGGACATGATTTACGTACATTATTTTGTAAACAATCGAATTCTACGTCAAATAAAGCGATCAATAGCGCTCGTGCCGCGCATACGAACGCCGCCGGTGTAGTTAAACAAAGACCAATGATATTAAAGACTGAACAAACAAATAATGCCATTCATAATGCGAATAGTAAACAGCATAATTCGCGAGTGTCTGCACCGATGTAATGATCGAAGGTCTACGACGAATATCTTTTGTTAATGACGCCAAACCTAGACTTGTGGAGAAAATATAAGCGAAATTGCTGCCATTGGAACCAGAAACCAAATAGCTTTAAGTATAGAATCTGGTCCAGAAGAGATTATAGCTAATATGTTATTCTGTCCTTCATACACAAGTATCACTAATACTGCAATTCATAGTTGAGGCAGGGGCTCCTCTATGGAATGATTATCAAAGCCCCGAATCACGTAAAATAAGTCTATAGATTTCGTAAGTAAAATTTTCATTGAGAGAAACAAGCAAAGCAATCCATGGCTGCTTATAAAAAACATATGTTTATGTATTATAAAGGTTATTAAACCACAATGTATATGGAGGGGTCAAAGGCTATTCGACTTAAGCGACAATTTTGGACGATATTGACTTATACATATTTGGAATCAGCGAATTTTTCAGCGTTATGAGTTCGAAAGTTAAAAAAATTTCGTTTAAGTCAAAACTAAAACGTTTGTTTTTACTTTCGACCTTTTAGCCATTTACCTCTCCATATATAGGACTAGGCCAAGTAAACACCATGAATGTGTGGAATACCCCTACTGTGTTTGATCAAATGGTATTGAGAAAATATTTTAAAGTGATCCAGGGTAAATATCGCTAGATGAATCATCTGGCTTTCCCAAGATATCATCAATATATCAAGTCGGAAATCACGCGTTGGTGTCCAAAAATACCTTCAACCGATGCGTACCTGATTAAACTCTATTCTGTTTTTCTCATACGACATACTTAACACCGACTCTTCCTTCAGGTAATCTTCTTTCTACGGCTTTAAATTTATTTCTAATGGAGCTAATACAAAAAGTGATACTAAAAATGTTCAAACATCTTCCACGATTTCAGAGGTTTTTAAATTGTAATGTTTAAAAATTCGTAGTTCCGCTCGTAGAATTGCTCATTTGTGTCTATGCCGTATAAGATGACTTTTAGGGTTCCGTACCCAAAGGGTAAAACGAGACCCTATTACTTAGACTCCAATGTCCGTCCGTCTGTCACCAGGCTGTATCTCATGAACCGTGATAGTTAGGCAGTTGAAATTTTCACACATGATGTATTTCTGTTGCCTCTATAACAACATATACAAATACTAAAAAACAGAATAAAATAAATTTTAAAGGGACGACGTTTACAACAAACGTGATTATTTTCCCGTTTTTATAGATAATGTTACGGAACCCTTCGTGCGCCAGTCCGACTCGCACGTGACCGGTTTTTTTATAAATTTGCCATGCGTCATGAGATGGCCTATAAATAATGATATTTCTTCGTATATTTTGTATTGTTTCCATTTTATTTATAAATTATTACTTAACTTGTTGGGAATATCATATGTTATTGTCACAGACAGTAGGTACAATAATAGGATGCTTTCGTCGTAAATCATCTCGGCACGGAATAAAATCCCAATGAAAGATACATGGATGAAAATAGCCTAATGGACGATTTGCATATTCCATCTTTAGTATATGTACTTCTTAACCTTGTACAAAGAAAATTGTATTATTTATTTAAAGATTGGGAAAAGAACAGCCACAATAAAAATAATAGAGAAAGAGTATAAATTACATAAAGCCAATTATAGGTTTCCACGGTTAGCAGTAGACAGGATAACATATTTACTTTTAGCGATCACATAATAGCAAAAAATATATAAACTATAAAATAAATAGATTAAATTAAAGACTCATTAACTAAAGAACCTAAGGTTGAGCCGCCACCTTATTGTATAACTATTCGTGACAAATGGGTCAATAACGCATCTTTTAACAAGATCATTGTCTACCGCCTCTCATAGCAGTATTACTTTGATAATGCTTATATGTTTTTAGAAAGTTTTTATAATCAACTGACAAGTTCTAGTAATATTAAAACAATACTACGTAACATGCTCTTTGCAATAGGTAATGGAAGCCCGTTCTCGACGGCGGCATGTTTTTCAAGAATAACAGTTTTATCCCAAGATAGGGATAATAAAAGGTCAGAACGTGAACTATTCAGGGCCGTACATCTGTCCTCGACTAAGTATAGCTCAGGTTCACTATTTAATCTGCTCCCTTAATAAATCAACCACTGAGTTATGACGTACTAGGTGTCGTATCTTCAACACAGATGACATAACGTCCGATTGTTGAATTGGCTGAGCGCGCGCACGATCTTATACACTATGTAACTAATTGCTTATTACAGTCTACATGATTATACCGCAAAAATTGCGTACGATTAATTAAATACTGGATTCATAAACTATCTTTATACATTGAAGTAAATGTTTCGTTAAATGTAACCAAAATGTTGTGTACTATTATCAAAAACTAAATGACAGCTGAACAACGTGACACGTAACAAAAGGACATAATTATAATATTCCAACTTTTTTACCCAGTTTGATGTCTATTAAGTGACAAAGTTTTGTTATTTCAATCGAACATTGATAACCGAGCAGTGGTAGCCGAGTGGTCGAACGCACGCTTTGCAATCAAAGTGCGCAGGTTCTATCCCCGGCTCGCACCTCTGGGTTCCATGTGCGAATCTCATTTTCATCTGAGATTATCACTTGCTAAGAAACGGTGACGGAAAACATCGTGAGGAAACCTGTGTGCCCGGTATAATGGCAATAGGCTCGCCCCCTATTACATTGGGACCAAAATACATCGGCGAAGTGTGGGCGCACTGCAGTGCACCTCTGCCTACCCCTTCGGGGAATACAGGCGTGATGATGATGATGATGGAACATTGATAATCAGTAACAAAAAAATTGTGAAAGACACGAAAAAGGGTTAAAGAAAGAAAGAAAGAAAAAACATTTATTCGGCACAGACAAAACAAAGCAAACAAAGCACACAGAGAATATGAAACTTTGTATAAGTTTCATATTCTCTGTCTCATATACAGAAAAAGAAAGAAAAAGAGCCCAGTGCGTTCTGTGCCGAAAAGGTATTGGCTCAGCACGTGCTGGGGGGGAACTAATCTTCCCCAGCGCCGATTTTCAGCCAACCCTCTTCTTACCTTTTTACAGTGCCGAAAAAAATTCATATAAATCGATGTTTCTTTTCAGGCGGTGATAGAACACGGATCCAAATTGCCCGCGGAGCTGACTACGGCGTACTTGTCGAAGTGTGACGAAGGCGCGCACTCCCAGGACTCGCTCATACATTTAGGACTTAGACTTGGTAAGCGCCGATATAAACCTTATTCGTTATATGACCAGCACCGTTAGCATGGCCGTGTAGACATAAGTTTTATCTCTTGTTGAAAGATTTGTCGAGAAAATGACGTCTCTTCGAGCTTTTTGTAGGTACTGGACATGGCTCGATGTTTTTCTCGACGAATCTGACAGATGAAAGAGATAAAAGTTAAGTCTACACGCTCATGCTACAGGGCCAGGGAGCTTAGTATGTTCAAGTTTTTGACAGCATCAAATACAATAAGAAATAGGTTACACGTGTAGATTAAAAACATTCGATCATTCGGTTATTGATATGGAGGAAATTTGATTTTGGATTTCTTAAATGTCCATTTAAAATTATCATTTTAGCGTAATATGGTATCGTTTGATCGCTATCAAAAGAAAAGTTAATGTGTCCTTATATCAGTGCCAATTCTAAATGTATCTATGAAGATTGAATGATATAAGGAACGGTCAGATTATCACTGTGCGGATAGCTCCCCTCCCAATCATTCCGTAAAGTATGTACTACCCCAAAAAAATTACCCATTTACAGTGGCATTGCTTGCAAAAAAAGAGGTTGCAAGTGATTTGTAGATCGAGTGATATGTACAATAAATATGTGGTTAGGTCTTAGTTTTGATTGGTGGTTTTGACGTTATAGGCGGCTTCCTGAACGAGGCAGGCTGGTACGCGGACGCGCAGCGCGTGCTGCTCCGGTGTAGAGACCTGTGCCAAGCTCAGCCACAGACTACACACTACAAAAGGCTTACACTCGAATGCTGTCACAGGTAAAGGTTCATGGACCTGCCACTATCCAATAATAATATACGACTCAGCCATGCAAATACTTATAATCCATCCTTCATTGATCGACGAAAAACATAGACAATTTCACTACAACCATGAACTCATTTGTCACTTTTGATAAAATTAAAGAAAATAGGCAACAGGAAATTTATAATTGATGATTTTCTTCAGACTGCTTAACACACAATCAGCGTATTGCTGCTTCCCGGCGGCGGCGGAGACCTACGCGCTGTCGCTCCAGCTGCTCGGCCTGCCCGATGACGTGTCCGGCGACATGCCGCGCGGGCCCTTCGCGCTCGGTGACACCTGCACCAAGGGAGTGCAGACGGACGACGACAATGTTGAAGATTGGTGAGTGTACCACTCTCGTTAAAGTCTGAATTTTGTGAAGTCAAGACAAAGCTTGATTACTATTGCCATTAGACTCTTATTTTTTATATAAATATGAGCTTTTCTTTCTTCGTCTTCGTCTAAATATGATATCTAATGTCTTCGTCTATGATATCTAAATATGATATCTTCGTCTAAATATGAGCTTTTCTTTCGTCTTTCCACCTTGAGACTCCACTGCTTGGATGAACGCTTTGGTTTGGCTTTTGCTTTGGAAGTTATTAAATTATGTCTGTCTAGACTCAAAAATACTGGGCTAACAGAAGTAAAGTATATATGAAGGGTACAGGCAAATAACAGGGAGGGTCCTAATTAATAAATTTTGAGAAAACACAATTTGAGAGTTCAACTATTCTAACAATTCTATAGTTAGGCCATAAACAAAACTGCATTTTTGGCACCATCCGATAACTTTTTTAAAATTCTATTGATTAGAATTAAAAATACCTTACATAAAATACGAAGATTTTTTTTTTGACATTCCCTGTTTTGCCTGTACCCTTCATATTATTGCTACATTTCATTTTTCAATTTATTCAATAAATAAAACTTATGTAATACAATACAATTAAATACATTAATTCTCTTCCGCTTGTGTAACAGTCACAGAACTTAAAGTACCAGGGTACCATGACTACAGCGTAGCTCACTTTCAGCACGAGTGTTGCTACGGAGTCTTGCGAATCGTGTAGCGGTTGCTACGCCGTAGGCGCGTGGGGCATGTCGGGGCTCACGGCGCGGCTGTGCAAGGAGTTCAGCGCGCTGTTCTTCGTGCGCTGCGACTACAACGCCGCCTACGCGTGGAGCATGCGGGCGCTACGGCTGCTGACACCTCACACGCCCGTCAAGTATGTAACCATTGCCATCAAAATATTGGATATACATACAGTTTTAATATTCAGTTAAATCTATCAATCTATATATATAAAAGGCTTTGTCCTGAATGACTGACTGACGGATGAACGCACAGCCTAAACCGCTGATCGTAGAGACCTGAAACTTGGAGGGTGTGTTTTTTGTATGACGTAGGCATCCACTAAGAACGGATTTTCCGAAATTAGTGTAAGTCAGTATCCGGGCGGATACCGGATAGTAATTCAGTATCCGGCCAGATACCGGATAGAGTAAGTCAGTATCCGGCCGGATACTGAATTACTATCCGGTATCCGGATAGTGTAATTGAGTACCCGGCCGGATACCGGATAGTTATTTAGTATCCGGCCGGATACCGGATAGTAATTCAGTATCCGGCCGGATAGTGTAAGTCAGTATCCGGCCAGATACCGGATAGTGTAAGTCAGTATCCGGCCGGATACCGGATAGTGTAAGTCAGTATCCGGCCGGATACCGGATAGTGTAAGTCAGTATCCGGCCGGATACCGGATAGTGTAAGTCAGTATCCGGCCGGATACCAGATAGTGTAAGTCAGTATCCGGCCGGATACCGGATAGTAGGTAATTCAGTATCCGGCCGGATTAGTACGTATGTCAAGACATGACCTTTGCCACTTATAATTTCGACGCCTTATGGTGAGCGACGTCGCCACGCTTTATAGTGAGCGTCGCGACGCCTTATAATGAGCGTTGCTAAGCCTTATAATGCGCGTTGCGAAGCCTTATAATGAGCGTTGCGACGCTATATAGTGAGCGTCGTGACGATATATAGTGAGCGTCGAAACGCTTTATAGTGAGCGTCGCGACGCTTTATAGTGAGTGTCGCGTAGCTTTATAGTAAGCGTCGCGACGCATTATAATGAGCATCACGACGCATTATAATGAGCATCACGACGCCTTATAAAGAGCGTCGCGAGGCCTTATGGCGAGGGTCGAGACGTTTTATAGTATGCGTCGGTCGCGATGACGCGTGGGAGATGGATTTAAAGTTCTGTAAATTTTAGGGAATCATTTAAAGGTCGGTAAAGTCAGTACTTTCGAGGATCACAATCATTAAAATCTGTATTTTTGACCATACAATCTGTTCCATAAAAATAAAAACATACGGGTTGAATTGAGTACCTCCTCCTTTTTGAAGTCAGTGAAAAAATCCTATTAGAACCATTTTCGACTTGTACGCGGACGAAGTCGCGGGCAAAAGCTAATCTAATGGTAACGTTAAGGATCCTGGTGGAGGTTCTGCGCGCGTGCGGCAAGGCGTGCGTGGTGAAGCGGCGGTTCGGCGCGGGCGGCGAGCTGGTGCGGCAGGCGGTGGCGCTGGCCCGCCGCGCCTTCGGCCCGAGACACCCGCGCTACGCCGCCGCGCTGCTCGACCTCGGCTTCTACCTGCTCAACATCGACTCCATCGTGCACAGCGTCGCCGTCTACGAGGTCCGTATCACAGTCACCTGCCGACAACATTCACGCACCTATGTGGACAATAGTGTGTGAAAGAAATATTGCGCGTGTCCAGGAGGCGCTGTCGGCGCTGCGGCAGGTGTTCGGGCGCAGCAGCCTGCACGTGGCCACGGCGCAGGAGGACCTGGCCTACGCGCTCTACGTGCTGGAGTACTCCTCCGGACGCTTCTACAAGGCGCGCGACCACGCCGAGCGCGCCATCAGGATCATACAGGTACGCTCGGCTAGAACGACCTGGCCTACGCGCTCTACGTGGTCATCATTGACATTTAAATGATAATGTAATTCTATTTTATAAATGTGTTGTAAACGTTTGTTGTTACGCAGAACCTGGTGCCGTCTGACCACCTGCTGCTGGCGTCTGCGAAGCGCGTGAAGGCGCTCATCCTAGAAGAGATCGCGCTCGACACGCCCGCGGGACAGGACATGAGCGGTAACACTATATTAATTTGCTATATACTAAGGAAAGCGTGATAAAATGCAAACCCCCAAAGTTATAGAATAATTAATAAACATCGCCAGACAACACTTACTAAACAAAGCTTGTACTATATAATACAGAAAGCCGTTATCGTCAATACTTGTCATCACCATAGAAAACTTATTTGAATAAGAAAGCTTGCACGCTTGGCCAGGGCCCGTGTGACAATTACTTTACCCTTTAAACAGGGAGAAACAACAAAATAACAATAGTAATATTTGGATATTCTACTTGTAAAGCTTCTAAAAGACATTTCACAGTTATATGCTTAAATAGATTACAATTACCATAATTATTTGTGTTAAAATTTGTCAGATAATGAAATTGAAAAGTGTAATAATTGTTTAGAGCCGAGTTTATTGGAAGAGTCTGAAGCGCTGCACCGGGCAGCGCTGGCGCTGTCCATGATGGCGTTCGGCGAGAAGAACGTGCAGACCGCGAAACACTACGGCAACCTCGGCCGCCTCTACCAGAGCATGCAGAAGTTCCAGGTACAAACCTTAATCACATGGCTTCTAAACGTTACCGTCGCTCCAACTGCACTTGAAGTTTGAATGCTTGAAGGAACTAATAACGATATGCAAGTAATCCTGAAAAAACAACAAATTGCTAAAAATAACGGTAGTCTCTGAATTTTCCTTGCTACTTCTGTTAACGCCGTCTAAAGAACATCACTAGTCGGGGCCGTGTGACAACACTAGTTTCTGCCGCCATTACATAAATACGACATAAAACATGAAGACGTAAGCGCATATAAAATATATTAAAATACAAGAAAAATAAGAAATAATACATTACAAGACAAGCATAAAAGAACATAAATAACGTAGATGTAATCGACATCTGCGTGAACAACTTCTAAGTAGTAGTAGTAGGGAAAATTCAGAGACTACTACTACTACTACTACTTAGTAGTAGAAGTAGTAGGGAAAATTCAGAGACTACTACTACTACTACTACTTAGTAGTAGAAGTAGTAGGGAAAAGTCAGTAGTAATATATGTAGTATAGCCCTCTTAACATCCCACTGCTGGGCACGGGCGCCCCTCAATGCGAGGGGGATACGGGCCATAGTCCACCACAATATTCTAGAATTGCTAGACTTTTTCTTTTAATGTGACTGCTTTATGCACAGTCTGCCACTTTTATTTCGGACTTCTGTAACAAATTGTATAATGGACGCGGGGATTTCAATTCGATTATATAGACTAGTAATAACAATAACTGTACCTTTAAAATGTGTCGCGGCGGCAGGACGCGGAGACGATGCACCTGAAGGCGATCGCCATCAAGGAAGAGCTGCTCGGGCCCGACGACTACGAGGTGGGGCTCAGCATCGGCCATCTCGCCTCGCTCTACAACTACCACATGAGCCTGCACTGCGCCGCAGAGAAACTCTACCTGCGCTCCATCTCTATCAGTCAGTATACATATACTTTTTTTATTATTATTACGGTACAACAAACAGCTACATTTACATAGTTATAAAAAAATGCTACAAATGCAGCCAACCCGTTGTACACATCTTAATTTGAAGACATATTGGGGCGGATCGAAGTTTAACTTAAAGGTTATAAAGTGTAAAACAAGGCAAGTGATACAAAATTAAAATAAAATTAAAAGCAAGTGGTAGCCTCGTGGGCAAGAACGCCCGCCATGAACGTAAGGGGTGCAAGTTCAAATCCCAGGCCCGCACCTCTGAGATAATTTTCATGTGCGAATGTAATTTTCAACAATGATTACCACTTGCTGAACGGTGAAGGAAAACATCGTGAATACAGGCGTGATGATGTATTATTATTATTAAAATTAAATAAATATCAAGCAGTTGGTGGATTGATGCCAAGTCATTTGTTACTTTTATATATTAAAAATTGGAACTCTTATTATTTTGTTGTCTTAGACGGATACGTCTATCAAGACCTTATACTCTCCGGAATGGGTAGAGATATTAATGTCAAATACTAAACTGTGAAAGTTCAAGATTCTTATGCGGATTTATTGATAGAGACCAGAAATCGCAATTTCTATATATGTAAACAGGTAGCAGTGCTTATAAATTGTGCAAGATGTCAAAAAATATTAAGATTGTACCATAATTCAAAGTCGCTCGTAAATGTAAGATTATAATATAAGGGACCTCCCGTTAAATTGGAATGATGAAATTTTCCAAGTAACAAAGTCTTGCAACAGGAAAATCAAATCGTTAAGTTATTATCGTATAGTGTGTATAGTATCGTTGAAAATATACGATAAATGTATAAAATAAATTTCTTACACTGCCTAGTTTCAATTCAAAAACTTGAAAGTTTTTTTTACAAAAGTTGGTACAGAACCTTCAGGGTGTGAATCCTACTCGCTTTTGTTCGTATGGCAAGTCTCTGTATCGGAGTTTTGATGAGAAACGTTATGTCCTACACTGAAGGTCTGAAGCTGTTTGGCGAGCGGTACAGCGGGCTGGAGTACGACTATCGCGGGCTGGTGCACGTGTTCACGCAGCTTAAGCAGCACGACCGCGCCGACCACTACACGCGCCTGCTGCACCACTGGCAAGGTAACCGACCGAACTAAAACTAAAGCTAAACTAAACTATAACTAAAGCCTAGTTCGGACTAGGCTAGTAATTTAGTAAAGTAAGAGTCATTTAGTGGCTTTTACTCGCTACTGCACACAGAAATCGTTCGCACTCGCTTGTATACTAATACAGTACACAAGTGAGTGGTGTTTTGCAAGATGAACAGCCTGCAACACAATAGAGTTAATAAACTGGTTAAGCTAATCGCAATCTTTTTCTAACTCCATGTATGCGGATTGCTTAATATTTTTATTTTTGTATTGTGGGGACTTAATATTCCATAAGCATTTATGCTCCAAGTATTTGGAAACAAACTTCAAAGTTGTCTCTTCGCTCCAGCGGAACGACATTTTTGCCGGCACTAATGAACTAGACTAAATTAACAGGTTCAGACTTGTTTAGCCGGTGAACCAATAAGCACGGACGCGTGGTGGGGGAGCTACTCGCCCGAGAAAAATAAAGTAGAATGGATTGACTCGACTAAATCATTCAATAAACTACTCAACTAATTTTTTGTGATTCGCACACATTTAGCCACTAAATCACTCGCTACTTTACTAAATTACTAGCCTAGTGCGAACTAGGCTTAACTAATATTAACCCAAATTGTCAGGTCTGTAGATAGATACCTTAATGTATGATAACAGTACGAGCAAATTTTGACGCGTGGCCGCGGCGATTTCACCACTGAAATTCAACCTTTATATATATCAGCCCAGAGTTCGTTTTGGTATTGGCAAACATTGCCATGCGCGTGTTTTGACGCCCCAGTTCGCGCTGGGCTTGAATCTTGATGTGCATTCACAGAGCACATCTATATGTATCACAAATAAATAAATAGTAAATTAATCACAATTTTCTTGATCACGCTATAACCTGAGAACGACCGTACCGACGATTTCATTCATCTACTTCCTATTATAATACTTTGTAGAAGGTTGTTACGGGAAAAACAATTATAAAAAGTGAAAATATTTAGGGTTACAAAATTCTCAAAAACAAAGCTCTGCTAATTTCCAACAGATCGCTCCAATGCATTGCCATGCATTGACAAACTAAAGCGGCTTTCAGACTACGCTATAATATAATTTGGATTTTTGACCATACAAAGCTAATTATATATAGTACAGTACAGTGTGAACGTGGCCATAACAATGTAAGGTGCGCGATATTGTTGGGCTATGAGCTATATGCTATATTGTAGTCTGCAACCTGCTTAATTGCCGTCCCACTTACGACGGTAAAGTATGGCAATATTGTTAGTGTTAATTAATTTTTTCTGGTCAGCGTTACGAGAGAAATCCAAGGGCGAGCAGCAGCCGGCGCTGGGCAACGAGCAGATCGTGCCGCTGCGGCAGCTGCAGGCCAAGTTCTTCGCGCCCAACGACTGAGCCGCGCGCGCGCCGCCCGGAGGACGCGGTGTACGTCGGGCCTGCCTAGACGTTTATGAATGCGATGGGACTATTAATCTTAAGGCTTTATCGTACGCAGGAAATTCACCCTTATCCCCTCGGCGCACTGGCTATATTGCCGGACCTTTTATAGCCCAAGGGAGTGTGCGCCACGTATTGACATAAGGATACTGGTCGCATCGTTTGCTACACAAATAATCGTTCCTTATGAGGATTACAGTACTGGCATAAATTAACAAGAGTTTAATGATAAATAAGAGTGAACATTTTGTGTGGAAGCCGGTGTAGTTGTATTATTATGCCGATTGCGAGCCGGATAGAATTTTAGTTTGCTATTTTTAAGAAGGAAAAGTAAGGAAAACTGTCTGTGAACACCTGACATACATGTAAAGATATACTTGCGCAAGTTCAGCCGCTGTTCAGAAATGTAGGCCGATAACGCGTTTGGCGTATGACAAGATAAGATGTGAGATATTTAGATTTTCTCACGTTCTCTCATATGAAATAGAGAGTGAATGAGCTATAAGTGTGATATGACCAAAGTGCTAGTCTCCTACTGCATTATTTGTTTGGGCAGTGGCTGCACTAGCGCCGTTATATCGTTACACGAATGTTCCCGCGCATGTGACGTCGGATAACGTAATAAGTTGCGTAACTGAATAAAAATTAAAAATGAGTAGTGCGACGAAAATTGATTTCTCACCCAAACCGTAACTGTGCCTATATAAATATATCAACATTATCAACGCTATGTAGAATATAAATAATTGTAATTAAATTTATTATTGCTTTTAAAGCACATATAAAGCACACTGGCGTCAAAAGCCAAAGAAGTGCGTCAATTTTTTTGCCAATACCGAAATGAACCGTATTGACTTATAGAAAGAGTTCATTCCTCAATGAAATTACATTGACAGCGCAGGCGAATTTTAAAGCGCGGGGCGGTCCTGTTACCACAGAATTCCAGCCTTTATGCATATTGACACAGATTTCATTTTGGTATTTGCATATATTTTGATATGCAGCTTTTGATGCTTAAGAGTTGTAGCTATTGTACACAAACTACAACTAAACTAGCAATGAAAATATTGCTGTCTCGTTCATACATTACTGTGGTAAGAAGGACAGCAATATCGCATCTTTAAAAGTATAGAGACCTAACTGAAAAATAATATTGTTGAAAAATGGTCGTTAGAACGACCCTTTAAGATGTATAGTCGAAATCCTAAAATTCCAAAATGGGTCTCTATACTTTTAAAGATGCGATATGTTTTGTTGCGAGCCGCCAAAATCGACACTAGTTTGGTTATTCGTTATACGTATATACTACAAGTATCTGTGTTTATTATATGGAAATAATTTTGTAAAGTACGTATTCACGCTATGAACTCGCAACGCATAAGTTTCGAAAAGATATGAACTACCGCACACTAAAATTTGTATTATACTAGCCATGTCTGTCTGTCTATCAATGTCAACATACAATGTTACCTACGGCATTCAGTTTGAGTATTCGGCGGTTAGCATCCTCTTCTCAATTTGTAAATAATAATAGAGAGCCCACATACCTATCTGTGCTAAGCTCTGAACTCGTTGAAATCGTCATATAGCTATTTGTAAATATTCTAGGGTAAGTCATAATTAGTGGGAGCCTCATGCCGTGAGTTTTTATTCTACTGCAAAATTTTAACGTCACTAACCAAGAGGTTAATGCGGTAATTGTACAGATATTCCTCTTATTCTATGTTTAAAGAACTGCCTGTTTCTCTAACGGATCGTAATACGTATGTACAACGTTGGTCAGAACTGTTCCTATACACAAAAGTTTTGTAAATAACGCTCCCGATGCCTGTTACGCCTCGTAACTCGTTCTACAGAAAATTAGTTATTTATAGGAACTTAGCATAGTCACCGCTAGATATGCCGTGCTGTGTATGCCGCTTTAAAACTATGTACCACCCATGTTATATCTACTGTCTAAAGAAAAAAGCCTCTTAGTTTCTCATTAGAGCCGGAATCTGTTTCGGAAGTCCGAAATATACTCTTTCGTTTGAATTTAGGATACATTAAGTATATTAAATAAAAATAAAGTTAGAGTTCATTTATAAGGTCTTTTGGATGCCTTAAAACAAAAGCTGTAAATATTATTATTTTCTAATCGTCATAAAATATGATTTCGTACTTCTGATACATTTCACGTGTCGCAACCTGACGAGTGATGATAAAAATGTTTTCAACTAATTTACACCATTTAAGATATTTTTCATTATCGCCAGATATCTTGATAGTAATTAGAACGATATTTGGAAGAGGCGAATGCGACCATTAAGCCCCGTGCAGGCTGGAGCGTTTAGTTTACTGCCCATAGGTTGTTGCCGGGTTCTTGTATATATGTGCAATCGCTCGGATCACTTTAATATCGCGATGCAGGATTAGTTCGTATGCGGCGAGGTAGATGTCGCTACATACGTTTTGGTGTTAGAAAACATTTTGCAGCGTGTGTCTAGGACGCTCCAGTGTGCCCGGGCTTTAATACAAATATTTGTAAAAAATAATGTTGAGTGGTGAAAGATTATTTGACTTAAGAGACATTTTTTTAACATTACAGGTAGGGTTGCCAACTTTTTTTTGACAAAAATACGTATATAATGGTTTGGTTAGGAAAAAAATAAAGTATTTGAAAGAAAATAAAAGTATTTTAAAATTTTTATGTTTTTATTGCCTGAAAAACATAGTTTTGTGTGTGCTTTGATCATGTTTCCAAGCTTGTTTGAAAATTGAAATCACCACACACGACACCACATCTGACATCTAACTTTTCGTTTAGTTATTATTATATCGTTTCCATCATCCGTTTTCACTTGTTAAATAGTTAAGTACTCATAATAAGTATTTGTTTTACGCATCACAGTAAAGGTTGGAAATAAAGTATTTTCACATATTGGTATGCAAAAGTATAATTACAATAAAGTAGGATACTTTATTATAAAGTATGGTTGGCAACCCTAATTACAGGCGAACATACTCATTGGACACAGAAAAAATAGCCGATTCCAAATATGTGTACGACTTACACATAAATACATATCGCTCATAATTGTCGCTTCAGTCAAATGGCCTTCACCCCTCGATGTAATGGGTATAATGTGATTTTATTTCGTGTACTACGTAGCGTGCGTGTACGTGTCTTGTGTAAATTTATTGTTAGGTAGATCATTATTTGTTGCTTCCGCGTTTATTTAGTTGTTAAATATATATGAATGTGCAATGAAAAGTGAGTTTTGAATATTGTAAATAGTTATATTGTTTCCGCCATTATTACCAGTTGCGGTCACAACTGCCTCCGTAGCATAACCTTGTAGACATAAGTTCAAGTTCAACTGTCAGATTTGTCGAGAAAATGACGTCGCATTGAACTCTTTGTACTGGCTCGGTGTGACGTCATTTTCTCGACTAATCTGACAGTTGAAAGAGATAAATATATCTCCACGGTCATGCTACAGGGCATAGTAATGTATAATGTAAATATACTATGTGATTCAGAATGGATGTAAGTAAAAATAAGATCTCCAGCTTATTGTAAACGATCAGTCGAAGTCAAGTAATAAATTGTATTTTTTTTTTAATTGTGTGTAATTTTTTTCGCGCAACTCTAAAATCGCCTGTGAAGTCTCTGTGATCTCAAGATAAACATAAAATATGGATTAGGTGATCTAACGGACCACGCCTACGTCCTACATCTCTACTCAAAGCTTAATAAATAGATAAAGGAGGACGGGCAAAAATGTATGGAAGCCAGCCTAGGAACCAATATCAACATGCGATATACCATTAGAAAGATTTTTTTAAGTACTTTAAATATAGTTACGGCAGGAAATCCCAAATCGCTGTGTGAAAAACCTTATGGCGAAATAAAGTCAGACTTCATTCACAAAAAATAAGTGTTTCTTTTTATGTTTATCATCAATATTAAGATTCTTTTTGTAAATCTAATATAGAGAAGTACCAATTTTTTTTTAAATTAAATTGACTTAAATGCGAGTACGGTAAGGAATATATACGTACAAACTGTACGTATATATTCCTTTAGCGCATCACTATAAATTGGATGTAGGCTGATGCTAGCAGGACTTAGTATAAGATCAGTGAGCGCGAGATATGATGAATCTAAACGTCAAATCCATAAGAAAATTATCAAACCAGATATGTCCCATATAAAATAATTGTATATCTACGTGGTAGCCGAGTGGTCGAACGCACGCTTTGCAATCAAAGTGCGCAGGTTCTATCCCCGGCTCGCACCTCTGGGTTCCATGTGCGAATCTCATTTTCATCTGAGATTATCACTTGCTAAGAAACGGTGACGGAAAACATCGTGAGGAAACCTGTGTGCCCGGTATAATGGCAATAGGCTCGCCCCCTATTACATTGGGACCAAAATACATCGGCGAAGTGTGGGCGCACTGCAGTGCACCTCTGCCTACCCCTTCGGGGAATACAGGCGTGATGATGTATATATCTACGTATATTTTTATCAATTGATATGAAATGTATGGATTTTATGTTTAGATGTCACATCGCGATAAAGAAAACAGTGATATTGACAAGTTACGCATATTTTAATATCCATTATTTATGCGCCCGCGTATTAACACAGGTTTATATTTTTGTCGGTACAGCCTACCAGAGTTGTAGTACCAACATAAAATGACGTATTGCTTGTTGTTATATCATTTTACAAATAAAAATGGGGAAAAAAAATGTTTTGCCCATGTCTGGCTTTATTGTGCAATAACTTTTTCCACACTGCGATTTGGGACTTCCCACCATAACAAAAGTTAAAGTACATATAAAAAGCTTTCCATTGATTTATAACATGTTGTTATTGGTTGCTAGGCTAGAATGCCCGTCCTTCTTTATTTGTTAAATTGGGATTTTATTTATCCTGTTTAATCTATCTATTCCGTCAGATTGTATAGTATATAGGAAGTGAATATTTTTTTATAGATTTACGTGTTTAAAATTCTGATTCGAGAGTCAGTTGTGTAAGGATAATTAAATCAAACAAAAATACCTCTGACGTCCCAATTAAAGCTAAAAAAAATACATTTTTGTATTTTTATTTCTTGAACAAAGACGGATGGAGGTTTACTTTAATTTTTTTGATAAAGTTAATTAGCTCCCAAATTAAAAGAAAGTTTAATCAAGGTTTAAACCGCTGTTTGGGGGTAAAAAATATCCATAGCTTATTTACATTAAATTTGTACTGCGAATATCAAATGCTAGAAATGTATACCATGGAATTTAATGAGGCATTTAATATTAGAAACATAAGGCCCGGGTCACAGTGGTAGTGCGGGCGCGGCTCATTGTGTACATGTCTGCTATGTCGCGCCCACGCTGTCAGCGGGCTTATATTTAAAGATTTTAAAGCGTCGCCCGTGACGTCTGTGATTCATTGCTTATGCTGATTTTACAGCTTGACTCTGGAGGCTCAGTACAAGTTTTGACCGTAGGTATAAAATACCGATCGAGTGAATTTTATTCATACATTTCACGAGTTGCGTCCCTACCGGAAACGAAGCTTTACCGTCAAATGTAGAACATTCCATGGAGATATTATCCATGGAACATTCGCTCACTCGTTCGGTATTTAAATACTTTCAAAACTCATACTAAGAACCTTTTATTTACAAGTATTTTTGTGGATGTTTATTATGGTATACTGATTCTATAATCATATATATCAGTTAATCTATTGCTGCTACGTACGTAGCATAGATGGCGTGCGAATATATAAGTTTTACGAGGATGTCGAAGTTTCATTTCGTCAATTACTTCAAAACCGATTGAGAGAAATTAAGCTGAAAAATCTTTGACCGAATAATTCACTCAGGGCGCCTACCCTTATATGCCACTCCGAGCCGGCGCGAGATGCGGTCGGTTTGTGCTGTACTCTTTCGGAAGGATGTGCGGGAGGAGTACTTCTAATATCTTCATCATTTTTTGTTAATGGGGGTAGTAAGAAATTTTCCGTGAGAAAAAAATCCGATGTAGAATTTGCCACTGGGGGTACTACTGGTAAATGAATACTTAAAAAAATTTTCACATGACTCACCAGCCAATTTGCAAGCATTACAAACCTGTGATCCATCTCAGTCCTGCGACATTGAGCGGCTACGATGGGGGGAACCACGTGCACGCTTCTTAGCGGGCGGTGCGGGCGCTGCTACGTTGTCCCTTGCCGGCTCGCTGTTCGACTCTCACGAACTGAGATTCGGTACACGATGAATCCGAACCGCCTTTTCATCCCGTAGCCTCCATTGTTGGCGCGGTGGATTCGTTATCCATTTTACACTCGCGGAGAACTATACTACTTATTTATTCGAACTTTTTCCTTTATTCTACGTTTATACGTCTGCTCGTTTGTCTCCCTATCTCATAAAAAAAAAAAAAAAAAACTCAAAAGCTCAGTGTTTATTTTAAACACTCCAGTTACGAAACCAGAAACTGTCCGAACGGTTGGAAAGCCGACGCAACAATGAACAAAGATATCTTGGCTTGTGGTGTTGTAGGTTGAGTTTTTGACAGATCGGAATGACAGATGACAGTTGCGCGGTGGATGGAGAGCTGCGAAACCACAACTTCCGGCGGAAGGAATCGATGTTCTATCTCCCATTAAGAGACTTCGGACGTCAAACGGAACTCATAATAACATAACAAACTCATAACAAATCGGTAGAAAAATATAGTGCGTTTAATCGTACAACAACTTAGTAAAACAGGACTATGCGATCCAAATAAGAATAGGAATGTCAATAACCTATATCTGTCAAATGTCACAGGAAAAGTATTGTTTTGCAAAAAAACTTATTTGCATATCTATAATAATAGTACCTACATCAAATATAAATAAAAAGGTTAAATTAGTAGTAAATAGTCTTACTAGAATATTTAATTATTTAAAGTCATTATTCGTTTTTTCACGTCATAATATGGCGCAAAGTCGATCCTATTCTCATTTGAATTGCATATTAAGTATCTACATTTCATCGAAATTTTCCATTTATCGACATTTCTCAGATCGTGTTGCCAATATTTTGATTCTCTAGTATTTTATGTCTGCTGTGTTGAGTAACATTTTGATTCATTTAGTGTTACCATATCACGAAATATTTAGTTTTTATAATATCAGAGAGGTGGGAAGAATATATCCCTTTGTTTTAATAAGGGGCTAGGCTTCTCAAAGCATAGAAATAAATGTTTAATTTTGTGGGAGAAAATAAACTGATTGATATTCTCTTAAATGATTTCATATATATGTTGCAGGCTTGTTCTACTAACTCTGAATTACATTGTATATCAATAGTCATATGTTAAGAAACTTGCATGTTAATCAAACAATGAAATCATTTTTAATATATTTAATCAAAATTAAACCTAAACGAGTACACTCAAGTTTGAAACAATAATGGAATGACCGCTTAAGAGACAAATAATTATAGAAAATTTGTATTGTCGTACTATAATCACATCTGTGTATTCGATTTGATAATTAATAATTATCCTCTATAACTAGAGGCACTGCCTAAGGCTAGACGCCAAGACATTTAGATTAGCTCAAGCATAAAGTCTACAAATCTTTGCAGCAAATGAGAATCTACCTCCACACATAAATATCGTTGTATCCTCCATTTTTGGACTACAATAACGTCTGTAAATAATAAAAATTAATTATATAATCTGTACTTGAAAACATTTCAACTACTACTAATTCTAAAGCGTTGCTTGGCTTGCCAATTATGCTATATATGGTGAAAATAAATACTAAAAATTGCTCTTAAATATTATGCGCGAGTAATACTATTCAAAATGAATACAATTAAATACAAAACTGGTGCGTATTACGCTTGTACACGTGTACAACATTCACTTATTATGTAGTTGCTGGTTTATCTTCACGCCTCCACACAGTAGGGGTAGTTAGACGGGTCCGAGGAGAGCCACCAGAGCGCGCTTGTAGTCTCCCGACGTCTCGCCCTGCTGCCGTGTCGCAAAACAGAGCGTTACCAAGAAGTTCCGGGGTTCGCGGATAGAGGGCGGTGTTCGTGACGGTGCCGATCGATGCGCATGCGACGTGCGTGTGGAAGAAAACGCGACACAATTAGTCACTTGTGGTTATTATGGTTTATGTGCCCGCAACCATGGTTATAATTGGTTGGTGATACGGGTCAAATTTGTGCAAGTTATAATCAGTTTAATGGCATTTTTCGCTATTGCGAATGTTTCATGAAGCCCCGGGCAGGCTGGGGCGTCAAGACTCGTTTGATAATTTTTTCCAAAGCAAACTGTATTGGCCTTGGAAAAGTTTTTCTTTAACGAGAGTGCGAGTGTTTTTTTCAGCGTGGTCGCGTGCTTTTTACCACAGAAATTCAATATTTATGTATATTGCCACAGAGTTCTTTATGATATTGTCAAAAATAAATTAAATCACGCACAAGTTTGCCCGAGGTTTCACTGTATATAAATTTAGGAGTTAGTTTTTATGAAATTGACTGATTGTTAACGCTAACTGTTATGGCCATATCCTAAATTTGGCGCTGACGGGAATCGAACCCACATCCAGCAGGTGCAGTCAACCGAGCGGGCTACATTCTAACCACTTGGCCGAGCCGTCGACCAACACAATTGTAGTAATAAGATAAAATATTCACACAAAATAGGCGCAACAGACGTCGAGTTGAGGAAAACGCACGCAGTAGAAGAAGATAAAATCTATATCTATACTTTTATACTAATATTATAAAGAGAAAAGATTTGTATTTTTGTATGTAACAAATAAACTCAGAAAGTACTAATCCGTTTTCAAAAAATATTTTACCATTAGAAAGCTACATTATCACTGAGTGACATAGGCTATTAGAAACCCGTGCGAAGCTGGGATGGGTCGCTAGTATTTTATGAAACGAGTAAAATTGGTAAATTTACTTCCAAATCCAATTGAAGGACACCATTTATCTCACCTCCTTAGTCCATCGCAAGGTAAGCATAGTATTATACAATAAAATAATATTAAACCACATTACCACACAAGAGTTGTGAATTCATAATTATTAAAATTTAGAACATTGAAAGCTGGTGCAAATCAAAAAAAAAATAACTATATTCTTGGCGGTTAATTAAACTACACTAAACTGAGCGTATTGTCATCCTTCTCATTGAGGCAATGCATGAGCAAGATGGCACTATTTTTATTGTTTCGTCATAGTTTGTGGGATAAATGCAAATGTCATGCGTACAGTATGATAAAGTACGGTGCAGACAGTAATGAAATGCATTTTATTAACCGAACCTTTAAATTGCAGTGCACAGTACCAAAGCTCCTAGTTATAGTACGGGCTTTATTGAAACACAGTGTTCAATAAGAAATTGGATCGGTGACAATTTAAACTTTGAAACTTTAGAATTTTGCTGAACTCATGTCCAGTTCAAATAAATTATTGCGATATGATAGCCTGTTACGAAAACAAATCCACCACTTTGAATAATATTTTGCCCATAATTCTCATGGCGTTGATGTGAGCAAACAAGAAGTGGAATCGTAAACTTTCCAAAAAATCTCCGGAAAAAGATGGGCAAACTTTTTTACGTTGTGTCAACGGTCTCTGCCCTACCCTGTTCCATATTATGACCGTTATTGCGAATGAGAAGATGGAACTTTAGCTATTTTTTTTTTAAATAAAACAGCAAAAACTGACATTTCTCTCTGCCAAACTGCACAGCAGTTTGTCGGCAATTGTTCTCGGTAACAGGGTTATTTATTAGGTTATGCTGTAGGTAATAAAATCATAATTAACAAAGAAAATAAAATACAAAGACAGGGTAAAAAAGAAGCGTGGACTTGTTTTCACTAAAGCTAAATTATATAGAACTAGTCTAAACTATTTGTCAGGGGCATAATGATAGATAATATTGTACGGCAGTAATGTGTACCTTGCCCCAATTATAAAACACCGTCCAATTTTTATATTGAAACGCGTCCCTAGCGGACATACCGAGAGATCGCTGGCCAGGGTCTTGTCGTACAAGCGCTCGTACTCGCGCTTGATGTTGGCCAGGTCCAGCTCGGCGCGGCTCACCACCACCCGCACGAGCGTCTGGTCGGCGGTGCCGGCGCCCTGCATGGCGGCCCGCAGCCGCTGCGCGAACCACGCGCCCGCGTTCTCAACACACTCCACTGGAAAACATTCACACGATACATACCCTGATCTCGCTCTCCAGCGTCTTATCGTATAGCCGTTCGTATTCCGTCTTGATGGCCCCCAGGTCGATTTCGGAGCGGCTCACGACGATGCGTATGAGAGTGTTGTCGTCGGTGCCGAGACCCTGCATCGCATTACGGAGGCGCGTCGCGAACCACGCGGCCGCTCCCTCCACGCATTCCACTGAAAGTTTTGTTGAGTGCCAGTTTTTTTATCTATGTGTCCCGGATGGAGGGCTAATGCGACTTTTTTTGTTGGAAAGGTTAAACGGACGCCGTCGCTGACGGGTGCAAATATTTCGTGCTTACAATTTTTGATGCATATACAAATTACTGTACACTATAAGGCGTCGCGACGCTCACTATAGGGTGTCGCGTTGATACCTATAAGGCGTCGCGACGCTCACTATAGGGCGTCATGATGCTAATTATAAGGCGTCGCGACGCTCACTATAGGACGTCGCGATGCTACCTATAAGACGTTGCAACGCTCATAATAAGGCGTCGCGATGCTGCCTACAAGATGTCGCAACACTCACTATAGGGCGTCGCAACGCTCATAATAAGGTGTCGCGACGCTCACTATAGAGCGTCGCAACGCTCATAATAAGGCGTCGCTATGCTACCTATAAGGCGTCGCAACGCTCATAATAAGGTGTCGCGACGCTCACTATAGGGCGTCGCAAAGCTCATAATAAGGCGTCGCGATGCTCGCTATAATGCGTCGCAACATTCATTATAGGGCGTCGCAACGCTCATAATAAGGTGTCGCGACGCTCACTATAGAGCGTCGCAACGCTCATAATAAGGCGTCGCTATGCTACCTATAAGGCGTCGCAACGCTCATAATAAGGTGTCGCGACGCTCACTATAGGGCGTCGCAAAGCTCATAATAAGGAGTCGCGATGCTCGCTATAATGCGTCGCAACATTCATTATAGGGCGTCGCAACGCTCATAATAAGGTGTCGCGACGCTCACTATAGAGCGTCGCAACGCTCATAATAAGGCGTCGCTATGCTACCTATAAGGCGTCGCAACGCTCATAATAAGGCGTCGCTATGCTACCTATAAGGCGTCGCAACGCTCATAATAAGGTGTCGCGACGCTCACTATAGGGCGTCGCAAAGCTCATAATAAGGCGTCGCGATGCTCGCTATAATGCGTCGCAACATTCATTATAGGGCGTCGCAACGCTCATAATAAGGTGTCGCGACGCTCACTATAGAGCGTCGCAACGCTCATAATAAGGCGTCGCTATGCTACCTATAAGGCGTCGCAACGCTCATAATAAGGCGTCGCGATGCTACCAAAAAGTCGTCGCAACGCTCATAATAAGGCGTCGCGATGCTACCCAAAAGTCGTCGCGGCGCTCCCTATAAGGCGTTGCGATGTCCATTACAAGGCATTATATTACTGTTCGAATATTTAAATAATTCGAACACCACTTAAAAAGATATCGAATATTTACAAGCCCAAGTCACAGTATCAGAGCTACAGACGATTGTTATCTTCTTATATTAAATTTTTTATCCTAATTTCTCACTGTTACTAAATCAATGGCATTGATTTCTAAAGATTGTTTATTGCAGCGGCAAAATACGTACCTCGCTATTGATAATATGATATGAATAAATGAGATGCTTCCGTTTGATTCAACTATACGACAACGTAGGTGTGTATCAACTTGCTGAATAGGAATATCGTAGCAGTGTGCGCAGACAATTGGTGTAATTGCTTCACAGCAGACGAGGCATTCCCTTTCAGTGGAGATTAGAGTGAGCGAGTTCACTTGACATACAGATTCAATCTCAATGACGAAACCCACGCGATAAATCCGCGTAGAGTTATCGATGACATTTTGTTGAATTTCTTTCCATACATGGTGTATCAGAAGTCCGAATCCGAAATAATTTAGGTACATACATACGGTAGCTAATATGTATATGCTTAGTGAAATCAGACTTTATTTAACTATCATTGTTTCCGAGTTACAGACTTTTGAGTATTTGAGCAGTTTTAGCCGAGTGGTCGAACGCACGCTTTGCAAATCAAAGTGTGCAGGTTCAAACCCCGGCTCGCACCTCTGGGATTTATGTGCGAATCTCATTTTCATCCGAGATTATCACTTGCTATGAAACGGTGAAGGAAAACATCGTGAGGAAACCTGCACGTCTGAGGGAACTTGACTAGTGCTCGATAGATGTGTGAAGTCTGCCAACCCGCACTAGGCCAGGGTGGACTATGACCTGAAATCCTCCTCACATTGAGGGGAGGCCCGTGCCCAGCAGTGGGACGTTAAAAGGGCTGTAGTAGTAGAGTATTTGTCACTAGTAACGTGTTGTGGCTTTAGGTCACACCCAAAACCCTGTTTAACAGTATAAAATACATCTAGGACTACTTATATTCCCATAACAGAACTTGAAAATTTAACAGAGGACTTGAGATATTGCAAGAGTATAATTGAGGGCAAAGAAAAATTTGAAAATCGATGAAATTTTCATACCTTTAATTTGTATACGTATGGGGTAAAACATTATGTCGGACTTATGATACACCCTATTGGAATTGATGAAATGTAAAATGTATACGGACCGATGGCGGAGAGGGCGTCCTTCAGCTCGCCGTCGATCTCGGCCTTGATGGCCTGCTCGATGGTGCGCCCCGAGATGTTCTTGTACTCCTCGAAGATCTGGCTCAGCTGCGCGAACGACTCGTGCGCGAGGATCTACACAGTTACAACAACATTACACCTTTTATCATACAGTCACAGTACTTTTTTTTCTACTAATACCCTATTTAATGCCCCACAGCCATTCCCACTCCCATCTACACACCTTATGTATTACCTACATCTATTTTAATAAAGATACAAAATCGAAGCCTCTTGTATTTAAATTTATGACACCATTACAATTACATTGTAGAATTACGCTACTATTGTAGTGGACAGTGCCGATTTTTTTACCATTAATTTTATATTCTACACCATTTTTTTAACTCGCATTATTTTGTAGGCAAGTCTTGCTTTCACCACAGATCACTACTACGAGGTAATAGATATTGTATACTCTTTGAGGTTAGATCTTGTCGCACCATAGACTTTATAGTTTTAATTTATTACTTTATATTTTTTATTACTTTAGTCTTAATTTTGTTATTTATTTATTTTATTTTTATTTTTTGTGGTTTGCGCCCGTGAAGTCGCCAAACGGGCCCAATGGAAGACCAGCGCTGGTTCTTGTCAACCAGCACATGCTGAATTGGGTTAGTTTGTGGGGAGCAGAATTTTATTTTTTATTATTTTATCGGTTTGTAATCTTTTAACCTATTTGCTGCTTGCCACAATAAAGTTTTTTCTTTCTTTTCTTTCTTAAATGATCTGTAGTTGAAATAAAATTGAATGAAGTGAAAACACAGTTTTCACGTCACCTTTTAAACGAAAAAAGTTATCATGAAAATAATATACCTACAGCCGCCTCTAGCGGCGAGCTTATGTACTACGACGACGACGTTTAAAAGAATGCTAAAGCACTGTTATAACCAGACTAACCGCGCCATATATTCCCATCACTGTTACTCCTGCAAGCCAGAATCGACGGCGGTATCCATTAAAGATATCGAGGTTTGATCCTTGGCGAGTCCCGGGGAAAAGGCTAAATGAAGGGTACAGGCAAATAACAGGGAATGTCACAATTAATTAATTTTGAGAAAAAAACAATTTGCAAATTTGCAAACTATATATTTAACTATTGTTAACGCCAACTTTTTTTTAAATTCTATTGATTAAAATTCAAAATACCATACACAAAATATGATTCTAAAAACGATTAACAAAAAAAATGTGAGATTCCCTGTTATTTGTCTGTAGCCTTCAAATGGTCTTGGAACCCGCACGAATTTAATCGAAAAAAGCTGTAGGAGGAGGGCAACTTACTCGGTTGAAGACTTCCTCGTCGGTGCCCCACTTGGCCTCGCCGGCGTCGAACAGCGCCTGCGCATCCTCGCGCGCCTTCTCCACGTCCACGCCGGACTCCTCGTCCCGCGCGCCCTGCCGCACGGACTACATCAACACGTAGCCACACGCCCAGGTGGCTACCTTGGATATCGTGGCTACCGGTAAGTGCTGTTACTTCATCATGATCATAGTCAAATTTTGTGTAGGCCTAGGAAAATTATGGGGAAACCAAGAAACCCTAATTTATACAGGTTTTATTTGTTATAATTGACAACCGTCTAGTAATACGATCTTATGTAAAATCCAGAAAAAAACTTGATTTTATTATTGCCTAATTTGGTATAGTTCTTAGTGATCTTAACGAGTGAGCAAGATAACTATATTTTTTATCGACAATAGCTATTTTTTTTTAATATGGACTACGCTGTTGGCCGTGAGGTGGCCTTTACAGCTTTACCGGAGTAGTGGCGAGCGCAGAGTGCACTCCAACCAAGGTCTTAAGGGCGGAAAAGGGTGGCAACTAGCAAAAGGGCGCCACACGGCGCGACGCGGCTTTTAGCGTTCGGACGCTATTTTGAAGTGTTTTCGAATTGAGTAGAGGCCAAGGTAGAATGAAGATCTACGTTCCGTATGTACCACGGGGCACCTACGGCCCTACGGAGAAACCGGGACTGCACTACTTGCAGGCGGTTGATGTGTGACTTCGCCGCGTGAGCGAAAACCACACTGGCATATGACATAATGGAGAGGATGCATGTTTTGTAAAGTGTCACCTTATTTCTAAGGGACATTTTACTCCGCTTGCAGATCAAATAGTGAAGGCGACCGAGCACAAAAGCTAGTGTAAGCCGATATTCATATCACTAACCGCATTCTACATATCGTAAATCTTTAACCACGAGATATCCTACTGTTTCTACATCTTATTACAACCACATTAAATGTTCAATATACATACAACGATAAACTTTTTGATAAATAGAACACTGGTATAAAATTCTATTTGGTATATATTTTGTTAACGATTGTGTGCTTGACATTATTTTTGTAACTTGAAAAATTATGGTGATTAAATTCCTGCATAATCACTTATTATGTCTAAGGTTAAATGGTTAAATACCTGAGACTTTCTAGGAATTCATTTACACTTGTTACCAGAGGGTAACAAGTTTAAATGGATTCCTCATTATACCAAATAAATAAATATGTATGCTCTCATCCATTAGACGGGTAGATAGATAAGACTTGTCGATTTCAATCGAATTTGAATTATAGATGTGGATATTACGTTTTAGCACACAATTCAGCTCTTATTCTTTGTTTGTTGTTCACAAACAACACTAAACTACATTTAACAGCACAAAGAATATTGCCATCTTGCTCTCACATTACAACCATGAGGTCCTCATGGCACGGCACGGCTAGACGCTTTACTTTGTCTGGTGTAAAAAAAAAAGGAAATAAAAAAGAGCAACGTTTATTACCTACATTAAAATTGATTCAATTTATCAGTTGTGTAAACAATATAATGAGATTGTGATCATAAGAGATGCACAGTACCGGTAGCCACAATCCAAGGTCTATACGGTCGGCAGAAGCGAAAGTGGAAGAAAGTATAATAGTGCGTGCGGGCGGCTGGCACCGGGCTGAGGGTCGCGATGACTCATCGTAGGCACGGCCCTCGGATACAGGGCGCGACCTAATTGCCGGCAGTCCACTAGCTATTTTTATCTTTGTGTATGAATCCTCGTTAAATAAAAAAAAAAAAATGTCATAGCTCCTAATCTATGGTAAAATTCTACACCAATTTGTGAATAATACATAATTTTATTGAACGGTGAAGGAAAACATCGTGGGGAAACCTGCACGTCTATAAAAGGCGTGTGAAGTTCACCAGCCCACACTAGGCCAGCGTAGTGGACTATGGCTCAAAATCTCCCTCGTAATGAAGGAGAATGTGCCCGATATAATGGCAATAGGCTCGCCAAAATAAATCTGCGTAATGTTGGCGCACTGCAGTTCACCACTACCTACCCCTTGGGGGGAATACAGGCGTGATGATGTATTCATTTGTATAATTTGATTAAACCAATAATTATTTTCTCTAGGATCTTTATCGGTCAACATCTAAATAGCAAAAAGTTATTGTTTAGCCCAAAAGATGAGTTAAAAGCGTTAATTGCAAACGAAACACATCGCTAAAGCAACAAACAAAAACATACCGAGATTAGTTATATTAGTATTAGTTGTACATAATGGCCATATCCTTAACATTAACTGAGTAATCTACTCGTAATTAATATGACAGACTGTCATTATAATATACTATTCGCCAAATGTATAGAAAGCGGCAGTCTTTTTAAAATGCTGTTGTAGACTGATTAAAATTCGCATCCTAGCGTCTCAGGGTCGGTAGGATGCGAGTGTTGGAGGACCAAGATTTGAGGAATTAATTTTAGAAAAGGATTAGGGTTCCGCGGAAAAACATAGTACCCATTTGTCCAGGTAAAATCTATACAAATAAATAAAATTGGAGTGTCTGTTTGTAATATAAAAATAACACTTTTTTACCAAATGCGTATGAAAGTATATACGATACATATAACGAAAACGCAATTTCAAAATTTTTTGTCTGTCTGTCTATCTGTCTGTCTGTTTGTTTGGGGTAAACTTCTAAACGGCTGAACCGATTTCAATGGGACTTCCACTGACAGATAGCTGACGTTCCAAGGCGTAACTTAGGCTACTTTAATTTTAGAAAAAAGCATTAGGGTTCCGCGGGAAAAACATAATACCCATATTTCCGGGTAATCTCCCTAAAGTCCACGCGGGCGAAGTCGCGGGCACAGCTAGTATATAATATAGATAGTGTGTACTTACTGTTACGATGAGGGTGAGCAGGCGGCGGAAGTCTCCAGACGTCTCCGAGCACATATGCTCAGCCAATGGCCGGTCGTACACTACAGCACAGTATAGCATCATCATCACGCCTGTATTCCCCGAAGGGGTAGGCAGAGGTGCACTGCAGTGCGCCCACACTTCGCCGATGTATTTTGGTCCCAATGTAATAGGGGGCGAGCCTATTGCCATTATACCGGGCACACAGGTTTCCTCACGATGTTTTCCGTCACCGTTTCTTAGCAAGTGATAATCTCAGATGAAAATGAGATTCGCACATGGAACCCAGAGGTGCGGTGAGTATAGCATACATTATTATAATGATCTTATTTATTGTATAGTTGATCATCCGCCATCTTTATCACTGTCATCATCCATTTTTATTTATAATGTGTTTTTATTGAATTTGCCCTTGCTATTAATTACTTGACACTGGCTGAAATACCCACTAAACGCAGGTGGAGCCATTCCTCATCTTATTCCATTAAATTATCATCATTTCACTGATTTCGTAAAAAAATAAGTATAGACTTATTGTTTTCTTATACAGGGTGTTTTAGAAGTCCGAAATAATACTTTGACGTTTGCATCAGTATCAGGTATACAACTGAATGGTATAAAAATTTGATTGAAATTCGACCATGTTTTTCCAACTTTTTTTTCATCGCCGATTTCTACAACTTGTAATATCTCGGTTTCTATGTAAAATTTGCATGTTTTGTTTTGTGAATATTGGTAGTCGCCCCTCATAAGTGTAGTTTAAACTGCTGAATAGGGTTATGGATGTACCCAAAGGCCAGAACACGATACCTACAACAAATATTCAAAGGGCCATAATTCAGAAACTATGATAGTTAGGTATAAACTGTCTTCGCTAAGCATCCACATATCAGCTACCGTATATGTACCCAAAGTATTATTTCGGACATCTGATACACCCTGTATTTACGCGAATACTATACATTGAAATTAAACTATTTTACGGATTTTATCGCGTTTATTTAACGTCGGGAAAATAAAATAGTAAATAAACGCGATAAAATCCGTAAAATAGTTTAATTTCAATATAAGTATAGACTTATTACAATATAATAAGTTTGTTGTGAAAGCTGAGTATGACCTTTTTTTATAGATTGTGACTGGGATAGTAGTTGTAGTACCTGTAATAATAATTGATCTCAAGGAACCTCAAAAATAACGGACATGGGGAAACAAACGGTCATAAAGTATATACCTAAATATCGTCACAAAGTAATTATTCCAATAAATTAAAGATATTATTTGTGTTGGAATCTTATTAAAAACAATTATTAGTGCTAATTGATTTGTATTCGTTGTCTACCCTGCCGTTGTGTTATATGTACGTTAATTATAATTTTACCATACTGCTACTACAGCCCTTTAAACGTTTCACTGCTGGGCACGGGCCTACCCTCAATGCGAGGGGGATTCGGGCCATAGTCCACCACGCTGGCCCAGTGTGGGTTGGCAGACATCTACCGAAAACTAGTCGGGTTCCCTCAGACGTGTTTCCTCACGATGTTTTCGTTCACCGTTTCATAGCAAGTGATAATCTCGGATGAAAATGAGAAAATTTACCATAAACAATACTAAAACTACTTACTCCTTTCATAAGCTTGGACTATGGCGGCGATCTCCGGCTTGGTCCGGGTGCAAAGTATCTCGACGAGCGTGTCCTCCTCGGTGCCGAGTCCATCCATGCACTTGTTGAGCTCTTTGCACAGGTACTCCTCAGGGGGCAGCATTAGGGCCACTATTACATCTTCGAAGTGACCGCCCAGCTCCGATTTTAGGTCTTCAATGATATCCTATGGAGCAATACATTGTTAAATTTTGGTCACAGACCAATTACGTATCTGGTCTGTGATTTTGGTTCATAATTACTTAAGTTACAGAATAATACCAAACATAGAAATCATGATATGTAGTACAAAATGGTTATACAATTCTATTGAAATGGTTGATGGTGGATTAAATGCCAAATGGAAGATTTCTGTAGCTTATACAAAGCCACCAAAAATATAATAAATGTTAAAAAAAAAACTTTTAAAAAACAAGCTTTTATTTAATTGCCCTTAGTTTTTGTGTTCTCCTCAGCATGCCCTTTCATTTGATACTCATACTGTGGTAGTGCAGAAAAAATAGCTATTCCGCCATCTTGGATGATCCGCCATATTGGAATTAGTATTACCTCACAAGCATGTGACGTCATTCTAATTCCAAAGCATGCATTGTCATCCAAACTAAGTGTGTATACCAAATTTCAGCTCAATCGGTTAAAGATAACTGATTTAAAATTCAGTTGCAAGATTCCACATACATATGTTGCAAGCTAATATAAAGCTTGTAATAATATGCGAAATTTGGCCTTGTGGCACCCCATAGGTCCTTCATTTTTCATTTGTTGTATAGTGTACTTCTTTTGTATAAAACACTCGTTGTTATGACGAGGCGATGACCACGCGGCCTTGACTTTAATTGACTATGGCATGGCGTGTGTTCATACACCCGCTACCTAGCATACTATGAATGATTCATATCTTAGTGATAATACTCATCTAATTAATCATTGATACTGTACTGAGTGCATGTTATTTTTAACAATTACGCAAGCAAATTGGCAAGTTTAGCAAGAATGAAATTCCTTTGGTGCCGATTAGAATCAGCACTATTATTTAACAAATTAATCCTAGATTTTTGGCAGCTGTTGAGGAATTCTCAACATAATTTTTTTCTACCTCTTGAAGCAGCATCTGAATCAATTAATGTGGCTGACTCAAATTTCTATCCTCCACAAAATAGGGGCAACAGGTATATTGGTATTTAAATATTATATTTGTGTGTATGTTTCATAGACACAATCTCTATTCGAGATATGTCGAGAACAAACAAAAAAATATGACCAATTGGTTGGAGTGTTTAAGCTAAGATTTATGATAGCTATATTGTATTTTTGACTATCTAACAAACACTGGGATACTGAGGAATTCAACAAAGACTTTAGTGCTTATCGTAAAAATCATCAGAGTAATTCAATTAGCCATTCAATATGAAAGCAAAAGTACAATTTTCTCAATTATTTGTTGAGTGCTACTTAAAATACAATATACAGCACATACATTCCAATATAAAGTACTAAATTGCAGAGAAAAAGGAAACATACTAAAGCTTGTGTTATGCAGAATCTTACCCTTCCATACTCATGAGTAAAAGCTTTAGCGATCGCCTGCCGCTGGATATTGGAGCGAGAGGTGAGGATGTCAATGATTGCCTGCTCGTCCGTGCCAAACCCTTTCATAGCTGCACGGAGAGCCGCCGCATCTTCAGTGGCATTGAAGTTGGGGACTCCCACCACTGTTGGTTCACGCTGGTAGGAAATATATACTTAAATACTACCAATTATGATAAAGTTTATTAACTACTATAAACTACATTTAACAATGATTTAATTAAATCTCATTAGGGTTTATTTGCTTTTATATTAATGAGATAAACATTGGTACCTATTCGCTATATACTATGCTATATACCTATCAGCAGATTTAATGTTTTATTATTTGTCATTAAACTGAATGAATTTCAAGGATTTTAATGGTACCCCGCAGGGCCATGGAACCGGTTTTCCCCCAACCGTAGTAACAATAAAAATAGAACATCGATACTGAAGGCTTCGCTTCCTACAATTAAACATTCATACTATAGTTACGTCTGATGTTAGCGGGAGCCGCCCTATTAATTGGTTAGCGGATATATTCATGATTAGGTTAGTTACTTACTTGGTACACCATTTTCTTGACCACGTAGATTGTATCAGAGAGAAATAAAAATAAAGTAGACCAGATGAAACACTTTTTTTATTTCACTGTCTTCCACTTACACGTACGTATTTACACTTTGTCAATCTGTAAACGAATAAAAGTATAGCCTATATTATTTCATTAATCGAGCCATAAAATTCTTAAACGGATTCTATTACAGACCGCCGTTTAATTATTCGCTAGAAATACTATACACACAAGCACAACAATTATTCGTGACGATCAGTGACACAGATCACTACATCAGTGACAATACTGACAATTTTTTTTTCTTGATTGAAAATGAAAATCAAGTAACAACTTTTTGTCACGAAACTACTACATCCATCTCGGAAAACTACCAAAACACTTTATCAATGGGTTTTAGGAAAACATTGAAATGTTAGCAGGTGCTTTTTTATGTTTTGTATTGTACAATGCCAGTCTAAAGAAAAATAAATATTTATGGTAAGCAGTATTGAACAAAAAAGGTATCGTTCCTTTGCCATTTAGTGTTACTAAAGTTTGAGAATCAAGTACATTTATTTAACATCGATAAAGTGATGGGGATAAACATCTACGAAAAACGACTCAAATTGTATCTATTAAATATAAATTTGATGGTCGTACAGGTATAGGTACCTGTACTATTCTAATACTACTAAAAAAGTCGCAGACTACAATAGGTAAATTGTACTGCCTTGTTGTTTTTATTACAAAATGGCTACAGAATACATGCACTGCTGCCAGTGTCGAATGCACTCTATAAAAGAAAAAACATATTTTCTTGTCATGTTCGAACTTCAGTGTAATGTATTTTAAAAAGATTAATTTAGGAGATCTATTACTTCGATGAGATTACTACCTATTTGACTTACTGAACCCATATCGAAAATCAAAACAAATCCTTAGTAGACCTCTCAAAAGCAATTAACTTTCTTCAACGATACTTTAACCATGTTATATTTCGGAATTTACTTCAATTAAAAAAGCTTTGTGTAGTTTTCATACGTTTAGTGATTATCATAGATATAATGCGTTCGTTTCCCACTTTTTACTTTGAATACTTTTGCTTACGTAGAATTTCAGGACATTTATTTCTACGGGAATATTGAATTAAAACAAAGCTTATAATACAAATTTAATTTAATCGTCACAAAATTATATACAGACTCATTATAAAACTAGCGCGTATTTAAGTAAATTCTAAATGGCCCATATAACTAAATTATTAAATTAATTGGATTCGCTTAACACACAAACAAATAAAACCCTGTCAGTTAAATAGTAAAATCTTTGCGGATATCACAAATATTACTTTACCATTATTACTATGCGATTCAAATAAGAATAGGAATGTCAATAACCTCTATCTGTCAAATGTCACTTGAAAATAGGGTTGCCAACCATACTTTATTTTTGATAATTATAATTTATACTGTTGCATACCAATAAAGTATGTGAAAATACTTTATTTCCAACCTTTACTGTGATGCGTAAAACAAAACACTCATTATAGGTAAATAACTATTTAACGGTACACTTAAGTGAAAACGGATGATGGAAACTATTTGTAATTACTAAACACACACACATTTAGATGTGGTGTGATGTGTGGTGGTGAATTTGATTGTCAAACAACCTTTGAAACATTTCAAGATAGTAAAAAAATGTTAGAATGTGCTAAAAGTACACAAAAATACGTTTTAAGGCAATACAACATAAATTTTTAATACTTTATTTTTTCCTATCCAAACCATTTTATACGTTATTTTTGTCAAAAGACGTTGGCAACCCTACTTGAAAAATATGGTTTGCAAAAAAACAATTCCATATCAATAATAATAGTCTTGCATCAAATTTAAATAAAAAGGTTATATAAGTAGTAAGTTGTCTTAATATAATATTACATTATTTGAAGTCATAATTCGTTTTTTAAAACCATACCATAACCTTGTTTATTTTAATTTTTGGCGCAAAGGTCCAAAAGACATGCCAAAATTATTAAATAAAATAAGATAAGGACGCCAGTCGCCAATTTGTCGTTGTTTGTGTGCTTCGTCGTGCGACTGAGTGCATATTTCACTCTACCTTTGCAAATAAATTTTATTTAAAAAATATCTTGTTTTGAAAACCCTACCTAACTGGTTAGAATTGACAGCTACGTCACAATATGGCGCAAAGTCGATCCTATTCTCATTTGAATTGCATAGTACTTTACTACCTTTACGCCCCGAACACACTGAGGCATAAGACGCGCGCGTCAACATCACTAAAACGTACTGTATTAGCTCATAGAAAAAGCCCAATCTTCAATGAAATGTCATTGACATGGCGAGCAAATTTTGCAGTGTGGCTTTTACCACAAAAATTCAATATTTATGTTTAATGACATAGAGCTTGTTTTCTTTTTGGGGCCGTTCAAATATTACGTAAGCAGATTTATTACAATTATTTACCCCTCCATCCCCCTTGTCAGCAAAAGTAAGCAAAACTCTTACCCCCTCCCCCGCGCTTACGTAAACATTTTATAATTAAAAATATTTTTTTTAATATTATAATTATAATGTTATAATTATATTTTATCCCCGAAAATGCGTTTCGTTTTCAAGCATAGACCATGTGAGGGTTGCCATTCGTGTAAAAAAGTAAATAACTACCGATGACGTAATCATCATCTAGACTCCCCTACCCCCCATGTCATCCAAAATAAACCCCCCAACCCTCATTGAACGGCCCCTTTGGCAAAAAATTGTAGCGAGCGTCTTCATATCTGTGTGCTTGAGACTTAAATGCGCGAACCGTTGCGTTGAGCCAATTTTGGAATAGAATAATTAATCAATGTATGCTTCCATGTTTTCCGTCTTGGTTATAGATGTATGTGAACACGCCCAGCGCCATTGATGCTGCTGTCACGTCAGCTATTTGCTCGTGTTATGGCTCCAGTGTTACCATCTTCTAAAAAAGTGTTTTCTCTTCATTCCAGCTGATACAGACTGCAAAAGATATTAATAAAAAGTTAGATAAGAACGCACACATAATAATAAAGGTCAGTTTTATTTATACAGTTATTATTACTTTATTTAAGCAGTGGTAGTGGTAGCCTAAAAATGTTGGTAAACGCTTTCAAAATAAGGACGCCAGTCGCCATTTTGTAGTTGTTAGTGTGCTTCGTCGTGCGTCTGAGTGCATTTTTCACTCAAGATTTGCAAATAAAATTTATTTAAAAAATATCTTGTTTTGCTCACCCTACCTAACTGGTTAGAATTGACGTCACAATATGGCGCTAAGTCGATCCTACTTCCATATATTATTTTGTAGGTCGCACATATTTACCATATTACTTGGGAAGAATCCTTTCAGTGTAGGTTTCTGGTTATTTTCAGTCTCCTCGTCTAGTGACACCTCTGAAACAAAATCGAATAAGATCTTATGTTATCATCACAGATAACGCTATGCTATTTTTGACAGGTCATAGATAAGAAGAATTTCTCGGGATTGATCAACTAATTAATGCCGGTATGAATATAATAGGGTAATTGCCATAACTCTGAAGTCGGCTATATTGAGAATAAACTATTGATATTTCTGGCGTCGATGTTGAGGTTATGACAGCAGCGCCTCTGGCGTGGACTTAAAGCTGGACTGGCGTTTATATAACTACAAAAAAACCGGCCAAGTGCGAGTCGGACTCGCGCACGAAGGGTTCTGTACCAATATCTTTAAAAACGGCAAAAAAACACGTTTGTTGTATGGGAGCCCCCTAAAAAAATATTTTTTGTTATAGCAGCAACAGAAGTACATCATCTGTGAAAATTTCTAACTATCGCGGTTCATGAGATACAGCCTGGTGACAGACGGATGGACAGCAAAGTCTTAGTAATAGGGTTCCCGTTTTACCCTTTGGAACAGAATAACGGAATTCTATAAATTGTACTAGTATCCCAGTAATTTTATAGTTTACGGTTCTCCCTTTTTATTAATGTAGTAATTCTATACTAGTCACACAAAGTGGGTAAGCATTTCTGCTACCTTCTGATCTTCAGCTCCGAATATAGTTAAAAAATGAGATAGTTTTTTTTTTTAATTTAACAGTCCTTGTCCAATTAGTCAAAGATAATAAAAAAAAATATAAATATTTTCATGTAAATGATAAATACCAAATTATAAATAGTGTCACAGGGCACGAAAAGCGTCTAGACGAAGATATAGCGACCCGCGAGTAACCCCAGATAGCGATAACTTTTCAATTCTGTTTATTAAAAGCAGTGGTAGCCTCGCGGGCAAGAACGCCCGCCTTGAACGTAAGGGGTGCAAGTTCAAATCCCAAGCCCGCACCTCTGAGATAATTTTCATGTGCGAATATCATTTTCAACAATGATTACCACTTGCTGAACGGTGAAGGAAAACATCGTGAGGAAACCTGCACGTCTGTAGAAAGGCGTGTGAAGTTCACCAACCCGCACTGGGCCAGCGTGGTGGACTATGGCCCAAATCTCCCTCGTATTGAGGGGGAATGAGCCCGGTATAATGGCAATAGCCTCGCCCCCTATTACATTGGGACCAAAATACATCGGCGAAGTGTGGGTGCACTACAGTGCACCGCTGCCTACCCCTTCGGGGAACAAGGCGTGATGATGATGATGATGTATTTTTTGTAACTCATCAATTACTTTACTACTATGTTGCTTTGAAAATTTAAGCGTACACTAGCAGCCCGTCCCGGCTTCGCACGGGTTTATATTATAAATATAGATAGGCTATATTATAAATATAGCCTATGTTACTCAGTGATAATATAGCATTTTAACAGCAAAATATTTTTTTAAATCGGTCCAGTAGTTTTTAAGGTTCCGTACCCAAAGGGTAAAACGGGAACCCTATTACTGAGATTTCGCTGTACGTCCGTCCGTCCGTCCGTCTGTCACCAGGCTGTATCTCGTGAACCGTAATAGTTAGAGAGTTGAAATTTTCACAGATGATGTATTTCTGTTGCCGCTATAACAACAAATACTAAAAAACAGAATAAAATAATTATTTAAGGGGGCTCCCATACAACAAACGTGATTTTTTTGCCGATTTTATAGAGAACTAGCTGTGCCCGCGACTTCGCCCGCGTGGACTTTAGGGAGATTACCCGGAAATATGGGTATTATGTTTTTCCCGCGGAACCCTAATGCTTTTTCTAAAATTAAAGTAGCCTAAGTTACGACTTGGAACGTCAGCTATCTGTCAGTGAAAGTTCCATTGAAATCGGTTCAGCCGTTTAGAAGTTTACCTCAAACAAACAGACAGACAGACAAAAAAAAAAAATTGCGTTTTCGTTATAGGTATCGTATATACTTTCATACGCATTTGGTAAAAAAGTGTTATTTTGATATTACAAACAGACACTCCAATTTTATTTATTTGTATAGATGTACAGATGGTATGGAACCCTTCGTGCACGAATCCGACTCGCACTTGGCCGGTTTTTAAGTTAATTCGTTACATACAAAAATACAAATCGTTCCTCTTTATAACATTAGTATAGATATAGATTATCCAAAATAATACAAGAAGTAGGGAAGCTGTTGTACCTTGGACCCATTTTTTGTTTTTGATTTTTTAATATACTGCTTTGTGATGGATTTTTAGTCTTCTATATGATTTTACGGTCATCCATGTACACATTTGCTACATTTATTAGTTTATATGGGTGATAGATAGATAGATTACTCTTTATTGTACACACCAAACAATTTTGGAGTCTAAAGAGATTTGTAGAAAGATTTTTGGGCTCGGAAAATATCTTGCAAATACTAAAACTGTTATCACATATATGATTTGTAGGTGGATTACGGTTGTAATACATAGGTATAATGGCTGGCACTATTTATTTACATGAAATCCGGGTACGCTATCAACGAATAACATTGATTATTTCGCAATAAACCGAATACTTAGCCCCATTCTGAAGCATTAGAATAAAGAAGAGGTCAATACTACACATAAACAAAGCATTTATGATAACAATACATACAAACACGAGTGTTATGATCTGATAGACGATTTTTTATTCTATTATCATCAGCTGACAGTATAATTTGCAAATATCAAGATTTAAGGTCAATGACATGGCAATGACACATGTAAATAAAGGGCGATGTGCTCATGAAAGACCACATTACGTTGGTTACGTGTATTATAAAGTATTTATCATGGAAATAAAATATTGGTAATAACCAACCGACTATGGCCTGTTTACAAGTTTAGATATCCTATAAGTGTTGTTGAACGATTAGGTTCATACATTGTTTTATGATGCCACAAAAAAATCCTAAGATAAAAAAAGTTTCCTTACAACATTGTAGAGTTATTATCGAGTTTTGGATCCGTTTTACATCCCCATGTCTTCTTACAGTAGAAATAGGTATTGTGGATTTACTCTTAAATTTATAGAAAATTTGAATCATCATTCTTGTTTTGTAAAGTGTTTTTGTCCATTATAGATTGATTTTAGAATGTTATTGTTACATATTTTAATAGCAACATAAACTGAGCCTCTAGAAATAGCCTTTTTTGTGCCTTCATATCGAGGTTAAGTGGGGGCGGGATCATATAACCTCGCTTCTTATTACACTGAGATCAAAATATAGCAACGTAGTGATTCTACTATAATATATTTAACACACAAATTGTTTCTACCTATGTCCTTTGAAACCGTGCAACCAATATACCCAAAACCAGTTTCCTTAGAAAGACAATAATGCGAAGATGGTTTTAAACCATTAGGCCTCAGGCACATTTTGTATTTAAGGAATGATTTTCGACTTTTCCCCTACATCAATTTTAGCGTAGCACACGCCGGGTATCCGCTAGTATATATGTTTCTTTTTTACCTTTACTAGGCAATGTCAGCCAAAAGTGCGACTTAAATCTGTTTCTAAGTCCGGGTGGCAGCGTGTCGGCGGTGACGGAGGCCGCCAGGGTCCTGACCGCGTCCACCAGCAGCGAGGCCGGCCACGAGGCCGCGTATATTAAACGCACCGACGACTGCGCCGCCGTCGAACTTATAATCGGGTAGAGGGCTTGATGTCGACGGAGATTGTAGAATGACATTCCTGGAAGTATAAAAACAAACAAAACATAGTAGTCTAGGCGGCGAGTGAGCGAGTGAGCGGAGTCAGCCGGTGGGCGGAGTCTAAGCGGCGGAAAGAACCGAGGAGTACGAAGCGTGGCAGCATTTAAAACTATACTTTATGCATCAAGTAATAAGGTTCATTTCATTTTGTTGTGGCTTAGCGCTCGCCACGCCAAAAATCAGGTTTACCCCTCGCCTATAGATGTTTCACATCAATAACAATAAAAACATATCGCCAGACAACACATACTCATCGTATGATCCCAAACTAATCAAAGCTTGGACTGTGGGTACCATACAATGGGCTGGGGGCGATCCTAGTTGCACTGAGGCCAGGGCAAATTCCGAAAATTGCTGCTGGCTGGAATCGAACCTATGACCCGGTGCAGTTCCGAGCGGTTCCGAGCGGCCTCCGCTCAGACCACCTGGCCGAGCAGTCATCGGCAAAACTATCAATACATTTTAGGAACATTAGTAGGATTTTCAATACATTTTAGGAACATTAGTAGGATTTTCAATACATTTTAGGAACATTAGTAGGATTTTCAATACATTTTAGGAACATTAGTAGGATTTTCAATACATTTTGTCAGTTGATTGAAACTTATTTACAATTATTATCTTAATCACCCTACAGAACCCTATCAAATCAATTACCACAATTTAGGTGTAATATGTCGTGTATTCGTGTTGAATGTTATCTATTACACTTCGTTAGTGTTAATAATTAGATCATGGAAACAGGCAGAGGTCATGAAGTATATTGTATTAAATTCAATAAGACGGCCCACCCTTTCTTATGCCGAGTATATGTCCCCGCACTTTGGCTTGTCAGAACACGTGGGTCGTCAATTTTTTCGATGATACCAAAACGAACTGTATTAACTGCAGAAAAAGTTCATTATTCAACGAAATGACAGCGCGATCGAATTTGGCGCTGGAATATTTAAACTTTATGCTGAACCTATTTGGACGGGACTGGCAGATAGCTGATGTTACAAGGAGTAACTAAGCCTACGTTTATTTTAGAAAAATAATTAGGGTAGATAGATAGATAACTCTTTATTGTTCTACCTCTTAAAGAAATACAAACTATAAATATATGTTAAAAATTAATAATTATTAAGTGCAACAATGGGCGGCCTTATCACTAAAAGTGATCTGTACCAGGCAACCTTTGAATGGAGAGGAATTAAAGTACTGCGTGATAAACATAATAACCATTTTTCCGGGTAATCTCCGTAAAGACTACACGGGCGAAGTCACGGGCACAGCTAGTTAAATATAAATACCTTGCGGCTGTCTATTCAAGAAGAACTCGAGGGTCCCCAGCCACATGTCGACCTTGACTCCCACGATGCTGCCCCGACAGAATCCTGCGGACTCTCTGGCCACGAGCCCGTTATGCCGCAGCGCTCCCTTGTACGATAGACCGTAGGACTCAGAGTCGCGCCCCAGTAGAGGTTCGAAGTGGAATAATAAGTCAGTGAGGTTCACCTTGTCCGTACCTAAGCCTACCGTCTGTGGACAATATTGTGACGGTTTTAAGGAACTAATTCGTAGGACAAACTCTTGTCTGGTTGGAGGAAGTTTATGGCAGTACCAGTAGTTGTAGCATGTGCCCAAGACTAGACCTATGTCACAGAATATATTAATTATATCTCTTTCTCTCATATGAAATAAGACAGAGAGCGAGCAAGCCAATCCGTGACAGAAGTCTTGTCTTGACATGCATGCTAACAGCACAGATGCATATTAATATATATATTATGTATACATACATTTATGATTATGAGATAGAAATGATAAAATATCTGTCTATTGCTTGTCAATGTAAAAAAAAAATACTGGTTTTGGAGTTTGATGTTATTTTACAAATAATCCACCACACATCAAGGAAAAGTGTGCTTAGCATTTGTGGAAATTGGCTTGCTTATTAGAATATGGTAGAAAACTTACAATATCTGTACCATATGGCTCCGTCAGCATCTTTATCTCCCAGTAGTAATGGTAGTTATGTACCAGAGGAGTGTCCCCCCTCACGGCGGCCGTGCCGCAGCTGTACACTGGGTGGAAGGTCACCTGCTGGTGGTTTTCGCTGAACTCCACCCATCTGTTTGTCGCATCTGTCTGGTCTTCCCATTGCCATTCACTTGCTGCATTTGATTTTATAAAGCATGGTTATTATAAGGCCGCCTATTGTAACACTTTAGTCCCATGTCATTTCTTTCCTTGTTTTTATTATTTTAAATGTGCATCCTTTAAATAGTAACACTTTGTGTGTTGAAACTATTTGGAATTACCTATCTACAAATAAATCAAAATGAAGTATCTGTTTCTAATGTTGAAATAACAGTTTTTTACTAAATGCATATGACAATATATCCAGTACTTATAACAAAAATACAACAATATTTAAATGTTTGTTTGCCTGTCTGCTTATTCCAAGCAATCTCCGAAAAAGCGGCATTAATTTTGATGGGACTTTTGCTGGCAGATAGCTGATAAGGAAATTAGCCTTTTTATTTAAAAAAATAATTTATAGTGGTAAATTTCAATGCGTAGGGAGTCACAGGCAAAACTAGTCTAAAATAATCAGAATCAGAAGAAAACTTATGTCACAGACTAGGTCGATTTTGTGTTACAAAATATTTCTCTCTCTAGTCTTCGCATGCATCCTTGCCCTGTGGTGCCGATTTAAATATTTGTTACAAAAACGAAAATTGTTAAACATACGTTCATCGTTCTCTCCGCAGGTGCACTCGTCGGGATGATCCGAGGTCGGACTCTTGCTGATCGAGCACTGACAATAAGGCTGCGGGGAAACACTGTTGATTCGTGAACGTGATTTAAGCATTTCGACTGCCATCAAAGCTGCTTTCTTCTATGCTCATTTATATTATTAATCGATACTATACTGAGCTGTGGATTACTGACCCATAGCACAAAAAAATCAATAATATAATCACTCCAAAGAAAATCAGCTAATGTTTTACACAATCAAGTAATGTAGTTTTATTTAAAAATATACGCTGTGGATATTAGTATAGGACTGCACGTACTATTATATTACTCTTTGACTGCACTGCACAGCACAGTAGGCTTGTTGAAAAAATATCGATATATCGATTTTTTTTCTAAGTATCAATATTTTAGAGCGATATTGAATATTTCGATATATCGATGTATCGATATAAAATTCCAAGTATCGAAAAGATATCAAAATAGATTTTTTTTTCAAACCAATAAACAAAAGTTGTATGATTTAAAAATCCTAAAAAGGAATACTTTTTTACACTAACATCTTTTTTAGTATTGTAAGATGATTGAAGTAGATTAGGCCAACCAAATAAATATTTTTTTAGAGCACGAATATTTTCTGTCAAATCATACCGATATATCGACGTCGATATTGATATATTTATAAATATCGATACATCGATATATCGATATTTTTTTTCACTTCCGACATCCCTACAGCACAGCACAGAGCAGGGATGTGCAATAATAATCGATTTTTATATTAATCGATTATTTATTTCATATAATTGATTTATAATAATCGATTTTCTAAATTTTAACATAACATAGCTTTTTATCCGACTTCCAAAAGGAGGAGGTTCTCATTTCGATTGGTATTTTTTTGTACACCAATTACGCTGTGATTTATGATCTGATTAACGTGATTCTTATTTAGTTCTGGTGACTTTTTTTGGCTGTAAATATTATTTTAGGGTTGTTATGAGGTATTAATACTTACATATTTTCCATATTTTCAACGATTATTGTGACACTACAAAGAGTGAAAAAAAATTAATGAAAAAAAAAACCGACTTCGAAAACCTAGGTGCACTAAAAAGTTAAAAATAACCTTATAACTCATTACATTTGGAGTCGGTGCCAATTCATGTGGGTATTTGCCTATTTGCCTACTCTAGTCTGCCGTAGATTGGCACCTACTACTTTTTTTTTAATTTGTTTCGGAAATATGTGTATGTTTTTGTTTTTTTTATATTGACGTCATGCTCCGATGAGCCAACTGCTCAAAAAGCTTAGACATGAATCATAGATTATAATTATCATAGACTTTGCCTCTGATGAAAGTTTTACGATAACGACAGCTTATTGCTTATTTTACTTTTTGGCACAGCTTTATTAGGGTTCCGTACACAGGGTAAAACGGGAACCCTATTACTAACACTTCGCTGTCCGTCGTCCGTCTGTCTGTCACCAGGCTGTATCTCATGAACCGTGATAGTTAGTAACAACAAATACTAAGCACCAGAATAAAATAAATACCTATTTAAGGGGATACAACAAACGTGATTTTTTTGCTGTTTTATAGACAATGGTACGGAACCCTTCGTGCGCGAGTCCGACTCGCACTTGGCCGGATTTTAATTATTCGATCTCATCTCCGGCATGCTCAATGTGGACAAAACAATTGACTTTTTTAATAATGTAGAAATTTGCTGGATGTTTATTTTTATAAAGATAATGTGGATACTAAAAATTCATAATTAAAAAAGTTATCAAATGATTTTTATTGATTATTTACGGTATTACAGTTGGCTACAGATTGCTTTGCTTCGTTTGCGCCGCGCACGGCGCACTTACCCCCTCCCTCAGTTCACCCCTTTATTTGGCTATTGGTACTCCGCCCACGGCGCCCACTAATGGCTGGCTGTCAAGTGCAAAAGTGAATTGAAGATTGACTTTAATAGATATTAGGAGAAAATAACACATAATGAGTACTAAATATTATTAGTTCTGTAGTGTTTATATTTTTAATAAGTAGTAATATAGTTTTCTAATCAGTCCTTTATGTAATAAAAATGAAAGAAAGTGCATTCGATTGAGTCGGCTTTAGAAATAAATATATTAAATAACTACAAGTGAAGCGTCATTATCCAGTGTAGATAATATTAGCGAATAGGTAAACAGTTTTGCTGTGTTTTTATTTTGTAGACATATTATTAGGATGCTTTGTAATTTGAAAATGAAATCTCGCTGTTCATCGTGCTCTGCTACTTTGGGCCTAAATCACATTATAATATTGATCCCATTGAATAATTCTATGTTTGACAGAAATTATCGCTTGAAATTTTATTTTAGGTACACAATGATAACAATACATTGATGAAGCTCCAGTCTGGGGAGCAGTGAGTTCTGCAGAAGGGCTGTAGTGTCGTTCCGATGCATTTCTGGATAGATAAGCGTAGCCAGTGTGCCTACAACGGCCGCCACCGTGTCCCATCCTCATTGTCTGCTGGTATGTTATGAAGCTATTTATTTTATAATAAATGTTTAGCCGAGAGCATTTTTGTACTGGCCGTTACAATTGTACTTTTATTTTTCAAATAAAAAAATCTGAATTGGTAACAATCACAAATATGCATGTGTGCAGTTATGTCAGAGTTTAATTATTCAATACTAGCGGCCCGTTTTGGCTTTGCACGGATTTATAATATAGCCTATGTTACTCAGTGATAATGTAGCTTTCTAACGGCAAATGAATTTTTGAAATCGGTTAAGTTGTTTTTAAGTTAATAAGTTACATACAAAAATACAAATCTTTCCTCTTTATAATGTTAGTATAGGTATAGATTGTTTTAAATTATAGCCTATATATTGTTTTCTTATATTTACGCGAATACGAAACGTCGGGAAAATAAAATAGTAAATAAACGCGATAAAATCCGTAAAATAGTTTAATTTCAAGTTATAGCCTATATGTTATCTGATGTATAAATAACACCACTGTAAAGTTTAATCAAACTCCGTTCCATTACTTCCATATATTTTGCTTGTACATATTTTAATAATAATGTAATTGTGTTCTTTGCTTAAATATGAAAAAAAATCAATCACTATCTCTGAAAACATGAGACTTTGCTTGATTGGTGGTAATGTTTTGTGTTTGTGTCAGGACGAGCGCGCGGGCGCGTGTGTGCGGGCGGCGGGGGCGGCGGCCTGCGCAAGGGCATGGCGGCGCCCGTGCACCGCTTCGCCGCCGTCGACTGTCCGCCGCGCCGCCCGCACCGCACTCACAGGCAGTATGGGTCAGTATTCACTTTCACACATACACTTGCATACTTGTATGTGTAAAAGGCACATACCTAGATGATGATTGCCCAAATAGCGCAAAAATATTGCAGGTATTTGCCAGCGAATGTATCTATAAACAATAAGACTAGGGGCAAAGACAAAGTAAAAAATTAGGTAAGACAAAATAATTACCGATTGTAATTCAGAATGCTATAATTTAAAGGAAATATAACAATGAGTTGTGAATTAGCTAACGGAAATCGAATTATTTTAATTTGAAAAAAAAAACCGGCCAAGTGCGAGTCCGACTCGCGCAGGAAGGGTTCCGTACCATTATCTATAAAAACGGCAAAAAAAATAACGTTTGTTGTATGGGAGCCCCCTTAAATATTTATTTTATTCTGTTTTTTAGTATTTGTTGTTATAGCGGCAACAGAAATACATCATCTGTGAAAATTTCGTCTCTCTAACTATCACGGTTGATGAGATACAGCCTGGTGACAGACAGACGGACGGACGGACAGCGAAGTCTCAGTAATTAGGTTCCCGTTGTAACCTTTGGGTATGGAACCCTATAAAAACATTAAAGAAATAAATCCTATATTTTAATCAAAATTGATTTATGGACTCTTTAGACCTCCACCCATCCCCCCGGTACACACACGACGACAGAACGACGAGCCGAGTCTGTACGTAGAGATACCGATGGAGCCCCCGCAGCCGACCATCGCGAGCCTGGCGGCCGCGCGCTCCGTGACCCCGGACACGTTGCTCCGGACCGCGGCCCTAGGGCTCCACCACTCGCCCATGATGGCGCCCCAACTCAAGTTTGGGATGCTGGTGTCCTTCGCGCTGGCGACATTGTTTCTTGCGGGCGCGAAGTACTACTTTGATCGGCAGGTGGGATGCTCGTATTATTAAACTTAAGAAATTATTGATAAGTAGCATAATATAGCTTTATATAGGACACTGTAGATAGCTCATTTGAGGGAAGTTTATGTTTACTACTAAGCCTGTTTCCTCTCTCTTCCTATCTTTAAGTCTAACACGTCTTCTATTGTATAACTGTTTAATTATGAAAAATTCACAAAAAAGTAAATTCTTTTGCGAAAGTAAACGAAAAAAGAGGTGGTGGAGATACTATTATTATTATTTTTAGATTATTGACGATTCATATGTACCTGTATGGGTTAATATGTATGAAAAAGTCTTATTCTGATTCTATTGAACTTAAAAATATAAGCTTATTCCAAAACGTTCATTCTTCAACCAAAATATAGTGATATCGCGAGCGAATTTTGACGCGTTTTAGCTTTTACCAAAGAAATTCAATCTTTACGTACCTATATGGTTACAGACTATAGAGTTCGTTTTTGTATTCGGCAAAATTATGTCGCGCAACTTTCGACGCTATAGTGTGCGGCTTAAGTCGGGTAATATAGCTTGTAGAATACACGGTAGACATCTAACTAGTAATATCTATTTAATCTGTCTTTACACCTTAGGGTATTACAGTTGTGATGATAATGATGTTTTTGCGTGCAGGTAACTTGATGTCCTTGTTGACCTTACAAATAATAAATTGAATAAAAAAAAGTGAATACTATCGTGAATAATATCGTAGGTAGAATATGTATGTGTTGTTCCTTTTGCCCTTATCGCATGCTAGGTGGGGTCGGCACAATATGATTTCACATGTTGTCCATTTTTTGAAATTGCTTTAACTTTCGTGGGCTCGGTTTTTTTTCTCGGTCGTCTCTGGTGCCCCCGTGGACGGGATGCCCTAAAGCCCTATTTACATTACGACACTAGTAGCGTGAAAGTAGTTTCGCGACCTTAGTTTCATCAACAGTTTCACAGTGTAAACATCAAGTTTCACAATGCATGCATCGATGAATGTATGAAATTTGACGTTTACACTGTGAAACTAATGTCACGAAACTACTTTCACGCCACTAGTTTCGCAATGTAAATAGGGCTTTAGCAATTAATAGCTTATAGGCTAATCCAGGTCTGTGTGCGTGCAGATGGTCCGCGAGAGCGCGGGCGGGGCGGGCGGGGCGGGCGAGGCGGGCGGCGGCGGCGCGGGCGGCGCGGCGGGCGTGGTGTGCGCGGCGGTGGCGTGCGTGTGCGGCGTGGGCTGCGCGCTGACGCTGTGCCGCGAGCGCGCGCCGCCGCCGCCGCTGCCGCCCGACCGCGTCTCCTCCACGGCGCAGCGGGACCGCGCGGTTACTATACTACTCTTAACTCTTCCCCGCACACATTTTTTTGACCTTCATTCCGATCTTGGCCTCTTCTCTATTCGCAAACACCTAAAAATACCGTCCGAACGCTATTATAAAAAAGCCGCGTCGCATTTAAATCCTCTAATTGTCGCCGCCGGCAATTAGGAGCCAGATCTCGCGCTCACATCATCAACACGACGCCGCCGTCCGCGGCACGTGTGCAGTGCCCCCATAGGCCTATACAGAATAAAACATTTGACTTGGATGATCTGGCAGCCTCCCCCGTCGGAGCCGTCGGACGACATATCGCTGGCGACGCTGCTGCAGTCGTCGGAGCGCTCGCAGCCGTCGGAGTCCCCGGAGGCGCCGCCCCCGTACAAGATCGCGGTGCTGATGCCGCGCGGCAGCCAGCCCGGCCCGCCGCCGCCCGCCTACAGCGAGCTCAGCTAGCCACACGCGCCCGTCACCCGGGAGTTCATCATATAGACTCTACTGGAGCGGGTAACTTTTATTTTCATTCTCTTCTGTAAGCTTAGCATGACGGCGTAGACATAAGTTTTATCAAAGTCAAATCATTTATTTTGTATAGGCCTCTGGGGGCACTTACAAATTGTCAAGTTTACATTTTTTTCTTATATACTACTATACTACCACCGAATCAAAACGCGACCTCAACTGAGAAGATCCGGCAAGAAACTCAGTAGGCTGATCATTTTTTTAAATCGCCAAAACTTATTACAAATACACAGGTACATATAGCTCCAGTGTGTTGCCTTTAGAGCTGCTTTTAATAATAAAGATAAAATAATAATACGTTAGTAAGGCAACACACGCTACACTCTGACATCTCTTTCAACTGTCAGATTTGTAGAGAAAATGACGTCACACCGAGCCATGTCCAGTACATAAAGCTCGCAGTGACGTCATTTGCTCGACAAATCTGACAGTTAAAAGAGATAAAATTTATGTCTACGCGGTCATACTAAGCCTACTGGTGTGCTGTCGCTGTGTACTTGATGTTGTAAGGCGGATATTGATACGTTATTATCAGTGGTTCGGATGGAAACTCTGCCTGTGTCCTTGAATAGCATGTTATGGTTGATTGATGTTAAGACTTTGTGTAGTCCGAAATTGAGTACAGCGACGACTCTTAAATTCTTTTAAATACTTAATAATGAGAGTAACTGCACGACAGAAGATTTTTAATGTTTAAAGAGTAAATACTCTATTCTTTTTTATAATATTTATACAATCAAATATGTACTTATAAGTTACTGTTATAATTGAATTTAGTATGTTTTTGAAGTTAATACGTGTGAAAATGTATCACATAACGATATACCTCTAGTCGATATTATTTAGTATATATTTTATTTGTTCAATTTGGTTAATCCTTACCCTATCTAGTATATACGTAAACATATATCCTGACTCACGTAATCACGCACATTATTAACAAAATTCCAAATTATTCCTACTCCTAAATTTAACCCACGTTTTTATCTTTCCCACCGTTTTAACAACTCTTAAATTTATTCCCATTTTAGATATTAGCACAGATCTCGTTTGAATCTCACACAAAAGATGTTCAGTTGTTTTTTTTTTTTTTTTTAATGGACTACGCTGTTGGCCGTGAGTTGGCCTTTACAGCTTCACCGGAGGAGGGTGTTGTTAAGATATAAGTAGGTACCTTTTTATTTGTAAAAGTTTCGCAAATGTTTTTGTTTACAAGACTTAATATAGAAAAATCCCTTTTTATTAAGGTGTACCTAACGGACTTAGTTGATAATACATATATCTACACAGACAAAAAATGTTGTGTAAAAGTTGTGTCATCACGCTTTGGCTGACTGACTACAGAATGTATTTGTAATTGGAATAAAACGCATTGTACAAGAAAATAGTAGGTATCGTAATCCTAACAAAGCGTTATAGTTGTCCGTTTGTTTTGCGTCCACTATACGCAACATCGCAGATTGTCAGACGTTTAACTTAGCAAAATGAAGCAAATTCGTTGATATGTCTGCGTACCGCACTATCGCAAACGTGGACTATTAAAATGTATGTATACTATGTAATATCAGTACATACTATATTTAGAAACAAGTTTATGTGGACACGACAACGGTATTACGAAAGCATTCAGATCATGGAGATATTATAACGGAGATGGCATTTCGAACCCGCGCTGCGGTAAACTTTTCTGGTTTATCTGACTCCGCCATTTTTGTTTTCCCATATAGTTGCCGTATACTACATGTACATGAGATAACAACAATGGCGGAAAATATGCCGCAGAGCTATACGAAGAGTGGAGTCGTTATGGGTATTCTAGATACTCTATGATTCGGATTCATAAATTGTGTCAGATAATCTGAGCGCACATGTGCTGGATCGCATCAGACTGAGATATAGCTCCAAACGAGTTTAAGTTTTATTTCAACTAGTTTAAGTGTGTTATAGCTTTATCGATGCGGCCGATGTGTGCAAGCCTTAATATCCTAACCATGTATAAATTGAACAAATACTCTGGATATCAGGTTGGCCATTACATTTTACATAATCAATTGGACTTCATGTCCATTTTAAATGTGTATAAATTATTGGTATGTATAGATAAGTGCGGTGTTCATTAAACGTCAGAATAAAAAAATAAGATATTTTTTAGAATAATCTCGAAACATAGTTTTGTATCGCATATAACGCTTAGAGATAATCTTAAACCCCAGTTGATGAATATATTACACCCAAATTTGTAGAAATTACAAACCATTTAGAGTGCTGTTTTTCAGTACTAAAGTGTTCCACATACCACTGAAATTGTAACTTTCTATAAATTGGGGCGTTGAGGTTTAGTATAGTATTGTGATGTCGTATATAATGTACTGGGCCGGAATTCCTTCCACCATTAAAGGGGGGGAGGTGTAGTCCAACTGGAATATATCACTGGCTAAATATAAAGTAGTTTTGGTTATAATTTATTCGAATTTCTTATCTGTGTGCCGTGCCAAAGTTGATGGTAGAAATGAGTTGATAACTGTTTATGTTCAAATCCTTTGTGTGCATTTTAACATGAGCCTCTATAAATAGTTAGACAACGCTAAACAGTTTAAATTGATCACTATTGTACTGATCATAGGGTTGATAATTGCCACAACGCTGTGAGGTGTCTATTAATTACCGAACTATTGAGGCCATTTCATAACAGGAATTTTCTCAGTTTTATAACTTTGATGGATAGTCAGCCATAAAGCGGGCCCACTGGAGCGTGATAAGGCTTCATCATTTATGCCAATATAAAAACGAACTCTGTAGCAATATACATAAAGGTGAATTTCTGTGGTAAAAGCCACGCCTCCAAGCGTCAAAAACCCTTTCGCCGTTGTCAATGTAATTTCTGTATTATAGAATGAATCTTTCTATACATCAATATAGTTCGTTTTGATATTGGCAAAAAATTAAAAGCGTCTTGTCGCTCCAGTGTGCGGGGGGCTTAACATAACATGTGATTTGTGTGCTAGAGCTTTATATATGTAGAACGTGCTACCTGTGGCAGCTGGGTATCGTATTGGTATGTCAGATAGAGCTGTATACAATCTGTAGTGACTAAAGGACGATTTTTGGCCGAAGCCGAAGGTTCAATAACCCTAATAAATTACCCCCAGACAATTTAGCTTTTCCCCGGGACTCGCCGAGGGTCAAACCTCGGTGTTTTCAATGGACACCGCTGTCGATCCTGCCTTACAGGAGTAACAGTGGCGGGAATGTGTGGCGGGTTAAGTCCCAAAAAAAAACCCCTAATAAATGCAGTTTCAAAATTGGCCACAAGTGAATTAAATAATGAAATCTTTTTAACAGACTAGTTAAAAAAAGCATACGGGTCGAATTGAGAACCTCCTCCTTTTTGAAGTCGGTTAAAAATTATTACTAGCGATGACGGCCGGCCGGTGCAGCGCTGTATAACCGTGCGGCCTGTGCGACCCGCCCCGTGCGGCCCGTGCGACCCGCCCCGTGCGGCCCGTGCGACCCGCCCCGTGCGGCCCGTGCGACCCGCCCCGTGCGGCCCGTGCGACCCGCCCCGTGCGGCCCGCGCTACCCGCTCCGTGCGACTTGCCTTTTCGCGCATTCGTAAAGCGGATTTCAGACTACGCTATAATATATAGCACAACAATATCGCGCACTATACAAAGCCAATAATATATAGTACAGTACAGTGTGAACGTGGCCATAACAGTGGTGCGCGATATTGTTGTGCTATGAGCTTTATACTATATGCTATTATATTATTGCGTAGTCTGAAACCCGCTTAACAGTTTGTTCAAATTAGGCACTTGCTAGAAACCTAGCTTGAGTCGAAGCGGTAACTTAGGTCGGACACTGAAAATTTGTGACGTTGTCAAAAAGGTTTAATAAGGCAATAAGTACGCGCCAAATGTTTTATGACCATATGCAATGTGTCTCAGCACGAAGTCTCGGGATATTCACAAAAAGCACACACACACAATAATACAATTGATAAAATAACTAAACATAATATTTAAGCGTAAGTCTTGTCATGTTAGCTATAATGAATGTGATGTAATTTAAGTTGGTTCCGATTCGTTGGCTGTTACAAAAAATATGATTTTACAATCCCTTTGTAGAGAGGGTGAGATCGGTTCGTCTTTTATAACAGACGCTTGATTAAATAAAGTTATATTATCTGTGTCTTATGTTTTATTCATATAATCTACCCAGTTTGGAAAAACCGGCCAAGTGCGAGCTATATTCGCGCACCAAGGCTACCGGTTATTAAGATAATAGAGGTTTTGAGATTATAGATCGAAATTAATTTTGCAACAATTTAATCAACACAATTTTTCGGAAAAAAGATATAAAAAACGGCCAAGTGCGAGTCGGACTCGCGCACGAAGGGTTCCGTACCATTATCTTTAAAATCGGCAAGAAAATCACGTTTGTTGTATGGGAGCCCCCTTAAATATTTATTTTATTCTGTTTTTTAGTATTTGTTGTTATAGCGGCAAGAGAAATACATCATCTGTAAAAATTTCAACTCTCTAACTATCACGGTTTATGAGATACAGCCTGGTGACAGACGGACGGACGAACAGAGAAGTCTTAGTAATAGGGTTCCCGTTTTACCCTTTGGGTACGGAACCCTAAAAAACACCAAATTAACTTTTAAAAATCAGATCATAATTAAATTTGGACGGAGATTTCTTAAAGCGGGGATAAAATTACATTATTTTTGAGCTACGGTACATCCGATATTAAGATAATAGAGGTTTTGTGATTTTAGATCGAAATTAATTTTGCAACAATTTAATTAACACAATTTTTCGGAAAATGAATAATAAAAAAACTGAAAGCACCGAGCATTACTCTCATGAGAAGATAAACTTGGTAGAGATACAAAATTAACTTTGTAGTTGGTATACTGGTGCCCCCATACAAAGCAACTACAAAATAAGTTTATAATCACAAAAACATTTTCTAAGAATAAATTTACAGTTTTCAGATTTTTTCCTATTCAAAATCATATTCAAATCGTCAAATATGATTAAGCATCCCAATAAATACAATTTTTAAGCTCATTCTTTATATATTTTATATCATACAACATTAAGTACACTGTGTAATAAATAAAAATATAATTAAATAAGGTAAGTGAAATATTAGGCTAACTAAATAATTCTTAAGTAATATAAAAATGCCTACGCCGTTTGCGTACACACTTCTTACAGACAACGTCTTTTTCTATAGAACGAGATGCAACTGTCACTTGTCAATACCGGTGGCATCTTGAGGAGGTACTAGGTCGAGTTCTAGAAATAGAACACACAATTTTGTTACCAACAATGTCAAAGACTATAGTAAGTCGAGATCGTTAAGTATTGTCACTCCAGTAGACTTAGCATTAGTGTATAGACATACGTTTAATCTATTTTAACTGACAGATTTGTCGAGATAATTACGTCACTTCGAGCTTTTTGTACTGGACATGGCTCGGCGCGGGCGGTGACGCCATTTTCTCGACGAATCTGACAGTTGAAAGAGATAATACTTATGTCTACGCGGTCATGCTAAGCCTACAGACGTCCGTATCAAATTCTACGTGTGACTTGACTAACAAAACTACGTATATAGATAATATTTGGTGATTATAATTTAATCTACACTTTTAACTGAACTACTTCTCCCGGCAAATATAAATATAACATGGAATGTATTGTTCATAAGCCTCACGTAAATATAGCGCTAAATGCATATTATAGATAACGAATCCGCATCTCTAGAATCTTGATATAACCATAAATGTTAAATTGATATAATGTGCAATCCAAATAAGAATAGGAATGTCAATAAGCTCTATCTGTCAAATGTCACATGAAAATTATGGTTTGCAAAAAACTTATTTGCATATCAATAATAATAGTACCTACATCAAATATAAATAAAAAGGTTAAACTAGTAGTAAATTGTCTTAATAGAATATTTAGTTATTTAAAGTCATAATTCGTTTTTTTACGTCACAATATGGCGCAAAGTCGATCCTATTCTCATTTGAATCGCATAGTAGTTAATTAACCCCTATTTCTTTGACAACATAATTATAAACAAATAAATATACTACTAAACTCAACGATAATCAAATTAAAACATGTAGATAAGTATAAGTTATCATTAATTACACACTAAAATATTCTCACACAACAAAAACATCTAAAAATCGATATATTTTGATGATATAATTGTTTTTACGTGTAAAAGATTTTAAAATTCATAAGTTATTTAAAATGAATACTTATTATGATTATATTACACAGATTAAAAAAAGAATTGACTAGGCGCAATTTTTAAATTATTAAATGAGTACGAGACGTAACATAGAAAGCGTTCATAAGAGATACAATTCATACATTATTAAATTAAATCTATATTCTTTGTCGACGACAGTCAACACACCAAACTGCATACATTTCAATTAATTCCGGAATGAATTCAGGGGCCGTCCAAGACTTTAATGTCAAAAATAAAGTCGTTAAAACGGTATTACTCAACCTGCATAGACTTCACATCTAAGTACAGGGCCCCGATTTTCGTGCGATCGAGATTCATCTCTATTCGAGATATTTCTAAACAAATGAAAAAAATACATACGCTTTGACGTTTCGTTTCGAGATATCTCCAATAAAGATCAATCTCGATCGAAGATCAAAATCGGGGCCCAGCAGCCCGATTTTTGTTTGATATTCATCAATCTCTATTAGAGATATGTCCAAGCAAAACGTCAAATTGGTCGTATTTTTTTCATTTGTTTCGAGATATCTCCAATAGAGATGAATCTCGATCGCACGAATTCGGGGCCCAGATGACCTGCGACCATTTTTTTATTTTATTTTTTAATGGACTACGCTGTTGGCCGTGAGATGGCCTTTACCGGAGGAGTCCTGCGACCACATTTTTGCTAGACATAACATAAAAAAGTCCGGTTTGTTTATCCCACTGACGTCAGCGTACCTAGTTAGTTGAACTATTGCAGTAGACCACAACTTTTGGCTACCCAGTGACGTATAACCAATGATATTCTAGTGAGCAGATATGTTATACACGCACAAAACAACCGAAAAAAGTGTTCCGCGTAACAGCGGCAGCACACATACACACTTTTCATTTCACAACACGTAGAAATGTGCAAAAGTGATGGCTTGATAAAACCAACAAGATAAAAAGAGATAGCTAGTGTTGTCACTTGCGCTTTTAAGTGATTTAACATTCATCTGTCAACCAATCCGCATGTATACGTCCAGATTATTACGTATTCGAGTCTTCACTTTTACTCATTTCATTTTTCTTCACTTTTACACTTTTGCTCATAACATAACTGTTTACTAGAATATCATTGCGTATAAACATATCGAGAGCTGAAAGGCTATACGACTTAAGCTACATTTTCTTATCTTTACAGGAGAGCATACTCATTCGACGCAGAAAAACCATCTGATTCCAAATATATATATGAGCCAATATCGCCCAAAAAATCAAAATATTTTTTTTTTATTCGTGTAGGCCAAAAAGCACTTACAAAAAGTCAGATTCTACCACCGGTACGGAATGCTGCTTCCACTGAGAAGAGCCGGTAAGAAACTCAATGGTTACTCTTTTCTAAATGATAATTGCGAGTAATACATTCTCAGGAGCAGCAATGCCTTGAGAGCAGACAGCACCTTTGCCACAATACTAGAGAAGAATTATACTCACGGCAGTCTAATATTAAATACAAATATCGTCTTTACGCTTAGGAAGCTAGTACAGTAAGGTGCGTCTACTCCCATTTACAATGAAGGGATTATTCTAAACCACAGATGGTTATAGAAATAATTGTTTTGGTATGATGCCTTCAACGCAGTAAGCTGGGGGCTGCCTTCAACCCAAAAGTGTCGCTTAAGTTAAATAGCCTTTTAAAATAGCCCCTCGATATTGTTTTATTTAGTATTTTGGAGCAGACGATCGAAGAACCAAGACATAATAAATAAATAAGTATCCCCAAGTTATCTTCCATTCACAAAATCATTGTTCACAGCAATGTGGTTTATAATGTTATCGTGAATAGATTGTAACTTTGCAGAAGTGTTCGAAGGTTGGAATACAAACATCGTTCACACGCGCTGTATCTCGAACAGTTTCACGTCCGTGTCGTACCATATCGGCGGGTCCACGTTGCTGTAACAATACCAAGAACTTTAGTTTGCAACGTACATCGCAACAAACTCAGAAAATTTAACCCCAACTTTATGATGTTATAAAATTCTTATCAGAGCGACAGCCGTCGTGTGCTGCATTTATTTATTTAACCAAAATAGTCTCACTACCTGTGATAGTTTTTATGATAGCCAAATATGTAGCAGCAACGGACATGTCCAAGGATGGTCAAACTTCTCAGTTGAGGTCGCGTTTCGATCCGGTGGTAGTATATATAAGAAAAAAAATTTGTAAATTTGACAATTTGTAAGTACAAAATAAATGATTTGACTTTGACTTTGAAAAACCCGTAAAAGTACCTTGAAAAGTCTGGGGTAGGAGTACACTCCTTGTATCATTGAAATAAAGTATAATTTCCTTAGATTGTTAGAATCGTCATATAAAAATATTAAGACTACCACGCATTCGGAATGCCGTTTCTACGGAGTAGAATGGGCAAGAAACTCCATGGATACTGTTTATAAAAATTGTGTGATGACTTACTGAAAAGCAGTAAGAGACGAATGGTCGAAACACGCTTTGCAATCAAATTGTGCAGGTTAAAACCCCAGCACGCACCTCAAGATTATCTTTAGCTCAAGCACGGTTGAGGGAACTTGATTAGTTCTCGATAGATGTGTGAAGTCTGCCAACCCGCACCGGGTCAGCCTGGTCTGAATCCCCCTCGCATTGAAGGGAGTCCCGTGGCAAGTAGTGAGACGTTAAAAACGCTATAGTTTTAAGCCGAAAGCGTCAACGTTCGCGCGACAATTTTTTTGCAACGCAAAAAGTCCATTCTTCAACTAAATGACACTGACAGCGCGAGCGAATTTTGATGCGTAGGGGAGTGGCTTTTACGACAGAAATTTAATCTTTATGCGTATTAGCACAGAGTTCATTTTGGCATTGGCAAACGTTGACGCCTGGGGGCCGGGGCTTTACCGTATGTAGATGACGCCCCAGAGGTAAGTCCGGAACCAGGCGGCGGTGCCGGCGTTGGCCTGGTACTTGCGGATCAGGATCGGGTGCGGCACGGGCAGCAGCCCCACCAGCGTGCCGTGCTGCAGGAACCGCAGGATCTCCGACTCGTCCGTCAGACCTCTGCGACACAACACACACCTTATTACCTTTCAACATAACGGTCCATTTACTATGAACATGTCGGCGCCGTTAATACTGAAAAATATGCAAGATTCAATCAAATAATTAAGATAGAGAGTAGAATTGGCGCTACATATAAAAAACATAACTATGTGACGTAACATACAATTTTGTCAATTCTCGCAACATTGACATTATGTCGAAACAAAACGAAAAAGTACTACCAATTTGACTTTTTGTTTGGCCATTTGTCGAATTAGAGATAAATTTCGATCATGCAAGAATTGCTCCCCCAGTAATAGATAAAATGTTTTATTATGTTGAACATAAAATGACGGTTTAATGAGTGTTGCGAGATGGTTCTTACTTGTCGATGCAGATCTTCTCGACCTGCGGCACGAGCACCTGCAGCAGGCGCATGATGGTCTGCAGCGGCAGCTTGCCGCGCCAGCTCGCCACCCACTCCGCGCCCGCCCGCCACGACCCGCCTTCGCCTTCACCGCCCTCCCCGCCCTCCCCGCCCCCGCTCACCCGGATGCTATCCCTCTACAAAATACAAAGCGTATGGAACAATTGAGGATTGTCTGTTCATAAGTCAGGAGGGGCCTAGATACAAGCTGGCCCTCAAGAAGGTAAATGGTACCTGATACCGTTTTCCCCGGAGAAGTGCGTGGGTGGGAGCTACCCGCAAACGAATGGTTCCGCAAAAGCGGATAGCCGCGCTTCCACGTTCCCGCGACCTAACAACCAGCGGAGTACTAGACACCAAGGGATTGTGGATTTCCCCTTGTAAAAAAAAGGAGATGCCTAGATCAACATGATTGCCCTCCGTGGATTGATCGACTGCCCAGAGCTCTATGACTTGTTCTGTCGATTGTATGCGACCAACAAATACGTGGGGCACCGGCAAAACCGCCGGCACAAACTTTTCGCGCAACCTCCCTGTCAAACCAGAGCCGATTCCCCAGTCTGTCGTACCCTGGATGTGCTCAATACCCTCCTGACGGCCTATCCTGAATGTGATGTCTTTGCGGATGGATGGAACATAATAAGACGACTATGTTTGGAGTTAGAAGAAGTAGTGTCCTCAATTCAATTATAATTATTTTTTTATTGTTCTGTTATTGTTTAGATTTCAGCTTATATGTTAATTAATGTAATTGGTTCTGCAGTTTTAATTAACTATAAATAAATAATAATAAATAAAGGAGATATTTCCAAATTCCATAGTTTTTTTGTTTTTAATCTGTAATCTGGGTTGGTTTACATCATCAGCGCTTATTAGACCGCGTCAAAATACGTTATATCCAATAAAAAAAAAAATTTACAAAAACGATTGTCTCTTTTTGATTCTAAATGTATCAATCAAAAGATACAATAACCTTTCGTTAATATAATAAGTTGATAGACTTAAGTGAGTGGGTTAAGCTCAAAGAATGAAGACGTTTTGGAACGTAGTTCCTTGTCGCGTGTTGCGAAAGGGGGCTAGACGAAGCTAGCTAGGCTAGACGAAAAAAATAAGACTAAATTTTGTAACGACACTTTTACATATGTGTGTGTGATTTTTATTGTATACATTAATGTATAGAATAAAATTCGATTTCGATTGCGATTCCGGTTTGGATTTCGATGTGTGTGTGTGTGTATGTATATGTACAATTTTTTTGCTTTTTTGAATTCAAAAGGAACTTCGTTCCAACCGGGTGTCCCTTGACACCTCTCAAGTTTTTTTTGTACCTGTACTAATATAACTCTAGGTTTAATTATTTTTCAATTTTCTTTCTCAATTACGGTTGGCACGACGTTAAGTTAAAATTACATGTTGTGTTCACCGTCTCGACTGAACTAGCGTGTTTCCTCGTCAATCCCTGACTTTTTGAAAAGATTTTCAAATTCCACGCAAACGGAGGCTAGTTTGAAATATACTGACATGTGTGACGGTGAGTTTCTGCGCGTCCTCGGTGTCGTCGGCGTCGTGTTGGGGGCGGTCTTCTCCGTCGGGCCCGGCGCGGTGCGGCAGCAGGCGCGCGCGCGGCTGGCGGGACTCGCTCGGTGAAGGCGACTCGTGTCTACCCTCCGTGTCGTCCGTGTCGTGCGTGTCGTGCGCATGCGCATCGGCCTCTATCCGCTGCGCCGGAGGGTGCGCCGATTCACGCTCCGTCATCGTACTGATAGCTATAATAAATAAATTTAATAAAAATTCTTGCATGATCGATAATATATATATAAAACGCCAAATTGGTCGTATTTTTAGGGTTCCATACCCCAAGGGTAAAACGGGAACCCTATTACTAAGACTCCGCTGTCCGTCTGTCTGTCCGTCTGTCACCAGGCTGTATCTCATGAACCGTGATAGTTATACAATTGAAATTTTCACAGATAATGTATTTCTGTTGCAGCTATATCAACAAATACTAAAAAACAGAATAAAATAAATATTTAAAGGGGCTCTCACACAATAAACGTAATTTTTTTGGTCGATATTGATAACGGCAACAGGTAGACGCTTGAAATATTCACAGAATATTAAGTTATGTCGTTTACTTTTAAAACAAATAATAAAATAAAAATAAACATTTAAGTGGGGCTCCCACACGACAGTAATATTTTTTTTTGCTATTTTTATAGATTATGGTACGGAACCCTTTGTGTGCGAATCCGACTCGTACTTGGCCGGTTTTTCGTTTTGTTTCCACACATGTCAATATAGAGATAATTACGACCATGCGAAAATTGGGCTACCGATCATCGCATCATAGAGTCGAATACTATAAAATATTGTTTTTAAATAAGAATATCCATATCAAACATTGCATACCTATAGGTGTACAATATATAATTGTGTATAAGAAAAAATAAATTGAGACGTCGCGGGACGTCTGGCAGATGTGAAACATAAACGTCGTAGCAGCGAGTGAGCGGAGTCAGCCGGTGGGCGGAGTCTAAGCGGCGGAATGAACCAAGGAGCCACAAAGCTGCTCGAAGTTTTGGGATCACGGCATCGCGGCATCAACGTCTGTATGTGTACCTGCCCGGAGAACGGATGGCCGTTGGTGCATCAAAGTCCTGGAGTGGCGCCCACGAACAGGGAAGCGGGATGTGGGACGACCCTCGACCAGGTGGACGGACGACCTCACCAGGGTCGCCGGGAGTCGGTAGGCGCGTAAAGCCCAAGACCGTCATTTGTGGCGATCTATGGGGGAGGCCTATGTCCAGCCGTGGACGTCCCTGGCTGATAGATGTGTACCTGGAGTCTCGGCCAGGGTCGGGTTGAGCGTGCCGGGCTCGGCGGGCTGCGCCGGCCGCGAGCCCTCCATCGGGGTCTCCGCCACGGACTCCGCGCTGCGGGACCTGCATACATACATTCAACTACCACTGTAATGGCATTCAGTAACCAAATAAACAAAAACATGATAACTCCAAAATGGTTCACTTTTGAATTATGCATATGGGAGTTAAAATGATCGCAAATAATAACCTAACCTAACGGAATACATAGTTGGAATCAGATAACCAAATGTACCTAATACCGATGTAGGACTGTGAATGAAACGAAAGAGGTATGTCGGGACCGTATCAAGTGGCAAACGATGGTCTCTGCCTACCCCCATGGGATACAGGCGTGAGTATATATATACACTCACGCCTGTATGCCATGTATATATATGTATCTATACTAATATTATAAAGTGGAAAGATTTGTATTTTTTAACCGACTTCCAAAAAGGAGGAGGTTCTCAATTCGGTCGGTATGTTTTTTTATTTTATGTATGTACACCGATTCCGCTGCGAGTTATGATCCGATTTACGTGATTCTTTTTTGTTTGATGCGGAATAGATGCCATTTGGTCCCATAAAAATTTAAAATTGTATGGCCAAGTAGTTTTCATTTTGGAACGAAGTTCCTTACGGCAGGCTTGGAGGGAATAGGGATTTTGCTAGGCGACTGAACTGAAAAAAATGTGATAGTAAAACCGTAAGAAAAAATGCGTGGAAAAAAAACCGTTAAATGAGACGTCTCTTTATTTGTGTCGTTTGATGGATGGATGGACGGACGGACGGACGGACGGACGGACGGACGGACGGACGGACGGACGGACGGATGGATGGATGGATGGATGGATGGATGGATGGATGGATGGATGGATGGATGGATGGATGGATGGATGGATGGATAGACTGATGGATGGATGGAACGAAGTCTGCGTGGACGAAGTCGCGGGTAGAAGCTGGTATTTTAAATGTCCTATCATATATGTCTACTTCGAAGGAACTTCGTTCCTACCTGGTGTCCCACGACACCATTTAGTTTTTTTTTATGAACATTTTTATATTTATTATGATCATTATTATATATTATATTATATTATATTACGTGGATGATGTAGTTGTATACGGCTTTTTAAGGAGTTTTCATTTAGGTTGATTATTAGTTTTGGTTTAATACGAATTGTTAACAAACATCGAAACTTACCCCCAAAGGAGTGGAAAGGGGGGATTTTTTTTTGTAATGTAATGAATGAATCTCCAAATGTAATGAATTATAAGGTTATTTCTAGCTTTTTAGTGCACCTAGGTTTTTGAAGTCGGTTTTTGTTTTTTATAATTTTTTGTATGTAACGAATAAACTTAAAAACGAATGGACCGATTTCCAAAATTCTTTTGCCGTTAGAAAGCTACATTATCACTGAGTAGCATAGACTACATTCATTTATGCCAAATGTTTGGACGGGCCGCTTGTGTATTTGTAATTAAATACGCCTCTGACAGAATATTAAAATAATTAAAAAAAAAAAATATTTGTAAGACATGTGAAATATTACAAAGTATGGTCCTGCCCTGTTAAGTAAAGCCCTATTTACATTGCAACACTAGTGGCGTGAAAGTAGTTTCGTGACCATTAGTTTTAACAACAGTTTCACAGTGTACTACTACTACAGCCTTTTTAACGTCCCACTGCTGGGCACGGGCCTCCCCTCACTGTGAGGAGGATTTCACAGTGTAAACGTCAAGTTTTATGCATTCATCGATGCATGCATTGTGAAACTTGACGTTTACACTGTGAAACTGTTGATGAAACTAATGTCACGAAACTACTTTCACGCCACTAGTGTCGCAATGTAAATAGGGCTTAGTAATACCTGTGTTAGGGAAGTACAGTACGCGTCATGTAAAAAGAACGCTGGAGGAAGGTGGAGGGGGTGTGTTGGCGCATGGGTACAATCGCGCACGAAAGTACTAGCCTATTTGCTCGCGGCTTCGCGGTTATTGGTTGGCACATTGAATAATATAGGTATTGGATGGAATATTATGAAATATAAATAAAATAAAAAATTAGAATGTTAAATCTAATTTAGTGCAAACAATTAAAGTATGAAAAAAAATTACATTCTGTTGCCTCTGCGGTCCGTTTCATGCATTGTTTTAAATTATCAAGTGATTTATTATCAGTGTCTCTCTTCATAAAAAAATATACGTCATATATCATTTTTCTAACTTTTCTATGTAAAAACATTTCGTAATTAAACACTTTGGTGTGCGATGGTATTTTGCGACGGAACGTGACGTGGACGGAGCGCGGGAAGCAAACGGACCAATAGCGCAGTAGCAAGCACGCGGCGCGTCGCCCGCCCGCCCCGCGCCGCACCTCACACCACCAATGATACCGATAAATGGCGTAATGCGCAGCTCGACCGCTAGCGTTCTTTTTACATGACGCGACCTGTGCCGTTATTTTTTGGGTGTATGAATATGTAAGGTGAGGAAACCTGCACGTCTGAGGGAACTTGTCTAGTTCTCGATAGATGTGTGAAGTCTGCCAATTCGCACTGGGCCAGCGTGGTGGACTATGGCCTGAAATCCTCCTCACATTGAGGGGAGGCCCGTGCCCAGCAGTGGGACGTTAAAAGGGCTGTAGTAGTAGTAGCAGTAGTTACCTTGGCAGCACGTTCCTGGTGGGCTTGCCCTTGGCGTGGTGCAGCGAGCGCGCGATGGCGGCGTGCTCGTGCGGCAGGTTGGCCAGGCTGTGGAACACGCCGCGCTTGCGGATTATCGTGTACACCAGGTTCGAGTTACCTGCACAATCAGAATCTTTTTATTCATATAAACTAATACAGGCACTTATGAATAGTCAATACACAAAAGGAAAAACCGGCCAAGTGCGAGTCGGACTCGCGCACGAAGGGTTTTTTTTTTTTTATTATTATTGTGAATGCGCTGTGTGCGCAGTCTGCCACTTTTCTTCTGACATGGTGATCAGAAACCTTGTTTTGTCTTTTAAATTTTTCCTATTTAGAATTTATAGATTTTGAAGAATGTTGTTTTGAATTTATTGATTTAATTACATTTTTATTATGTTTTCCAATTTTAAATATGGATTATTTGTATGTTTTTGTAGATTGTATTTGATAATTGATTGGATCGAATGTATATTTGAATTTTCATTAGTATTGTTATATTCCTGTTCTCACTTATTTCGTTATTTTCTTGATGTTTTTTGTCCAGGATGTTCTGATTTTTTGTTTGTCAGGGTTATTTTGACCATATTATAATGGTTTGCGAAGTGGCACTTTGTTTTGAATTAATCATACTAAAGATTCTTACGTAATATTAGTCATAAGTTTTAATTAGCTCTTAATTGCTATGTTGTATACATTTTATAGGAGGATTTAATGATTACATTATATAATAATTTGTTTCTATTTTGTGCTTATAAGTGGCACTTTTATATTTCATTTGTAAGAATTAGTATTTTAAATTAAGTAATATTAGTTTTTATTTCTGATATTGTAATTTTGTATAATTGTATAGTTTGTATAATTTATATAAATTAGTTTAAGAATTACATTATGTATAATTTGTATAATAGTATATTTTGTATAATGTAAATTTGTTCTATTGTGTATAATGGTTGTATTTAATAGTGTTGCATGGCATTAGGTACATTGGTTGTGTACATATGGCGATTGTCCTGTTGTGGTTGGTGATGATGTACTCGTGTGTTTGTGAAAGTTCAAGTGTATTTCGTGTATGTTTGTTGTTGTGTTTTTAATAGGTTAGGCAACGCATTAGTGTTGTCGTATCTATTTTTTGTTTGTTGTGTATTTATATTTAGGTATGACCTGGATGCTCTCCAGGGAAAATTGTGCATAATTTTTCTGACAAACATATGTTTGTTTAAGTTCCCAGGTCATACCTGATACTTGTGTGTGGGTGGCGATGTTTGTGTGTAGTTGTATTGATGTTTGTTTTGTGTAGTTGTGTATTGCCGTTTTGTGTATGTTCACTCGCCATATGCCACACTGGATCTGGCGATGCTGTCCCATTTTTTGCGGACTGGACACGCGTCGTCGAATGCAGTGTGCCCCACGTCCCGATGTTTCGCGATTTCGCAGTTATGACACTTTGGCGGATCGCCCTCGAGAAATCGCGGGCAATCCGTCCGTTTGTGAGGGTCACCGCAGAAACTGCAAAGGTCAGTTGCTTCTTTGCAGAGTCTGCGGCCGTGTCCGTACCCGAGACATCGGGTGCACTGCACCAGAGGGGACTGATCCTCAACGAACACTCGTTGCAGATCGACGTAAATTTTCCCCGCGGACACTAGCCTCGACCACACCTTGGGAGACACCTGGAGGACGACATGGGTCTCGAAGGGATTCCGCGCCCTCCTCCGGTATCTCACAGTCATGGAGTCGAGGTCTGCGTCCGCGAGGCCAATCAGTCGGTCAGCGTTTTGCGCCTTAATTGCCGCTATCAACTCCTCGTCAGAGATCTGATGGAGGTCCTTGATGATAACCAGCGGGTTCTTATTGAGCGCTTCTTCCACTGTAAGGTCGGGGGCTGTCTTGAGTTTTGCTGCCATCTTGGTCAGCTCATCTTTGGTGGTGCAACTCAAGACAACCTTTTGGTTCTTGACCTTACGGACGCGCTGAAGTCGGAACCCGCCAGCTTTCGCGTTTAGTGTGTCGCGAACCACGTCGAGGATATCGTCGCTTCTGTCTTTCGCGTCGTGGGATGACACGATGACGGAGTGGTATGACTCCGGCTTAGGTGGGGTTTGGCTGTTGTCGGGCTTCGGAGTACTCGCAGTATGGAAGGGAGCACCTTCCTTGAGGGCTGTCACCTGCTTGCTTGTTTCCTCCGAGACGCGACGCAGCTCCCGCACTTCGCCCAGAAGTTCGGTGTATCCTACCACTCCATCACCGCCCGAAGGGGCGCACGGCATGTCAGACAGCCTGCCGATCACATCGAAGGACACCATCTTCCTCAGCGACTCGACCTCCTCCAGTACTTTCTGAACTGGGGAGGTCACGTCGGTCCTTCCAATGGCGTCCGCCAACTCGGCAAGCTGTCTGGCATGCTCTGCTCCTGATTTCCTCGCCTCCTCGCAATCTCGTCTCGCCTGCTCCAGCTGATGTGTTAGGGCCTGTTGGGCTTCGTCTTGCCTGAGGACTATGTCGTATAGCCCTCTTAGACCATTAAGGGCCCCCTCCTTAATGGTCGTTTTAATGTTACCAGACTGTTCCAGTTGGCTTTTGGCCTCCTGGAACAGTCTGTTCGCCAGGGCTGTGGGTTTCACCGGTGCTTCCTGGGTGTTTTTGGGGGAGCTAGTGGAAGAGGAGGACGACTTTCTATGCCCCGGTGAGTTTCCCTTCTTTTGGTACGTCAAGCTAATCTGCTTGACGTTTTTGCCCGGGGCGGCCGTTTTTAGGACGTCAGCGGCTTCCGGTTTTTTGACGGGAGTACGGTGGCCAAACATTTTTGTATAATACAATAATATAAATTCTAATTAAAACTTATGACTTATTTGTAAAATTGTATATAAAATATTAAGTAAAATTGTATAAGTTGTAAAAATAAATAGAGTTGTATATTGTAAAATGTCAATTGTATATATTTATTGTATAAAATAATTTGTCAGTTTGTATAAATTTCAGTAAATTTTTAATTCTAATTTTGGTCAAAAAACCCTTTCGTCAGGTTTTGCGGTAGATTTTTACTATACCGCAAGCTAAGTGTAAGTTGCTTCCCTGACGTGATGTTTTGGGATTGGTTAGTGTATCCCGTGACAATACGGGATACGTCAAATTAAATTCTAAAAGTCAATCTGAAATTTTTGCTTTTGTACCAAAAAACCTATCTGGATGACTTCGCGCCCAAGCGACACGTCGTTCGACGCGGCTCGACGAATGCAGCACAGTGGACCGAAAAACAAGAGATGTGTAGAAGAAATTAAATTAAAAAAAATAGAAAAAACGAAAATTTTTGTCAAAATTTGTCAATTTTTTTTACTAATTTTTATGCTCAAACCCACAGGTAGCAGGGAGCAGCGTTCCAGAACAACGATTCCAGTCAATATTTTGAAAATTATTGCAATTTAATAGGTTTTAATTAAAATTTTCAATGTTTCAGAGACGATAATGTACTACGGATCGCAGAGCTTAGGTGGATTTTTCTAAGTTGAAAAATAATCGAAAGTTGCGATTTTTTCCAAAATTTGGAGGGCTACACGCGCAAGCGACACGTCGTTCGACGCGGCTCGACGAATGCAGCACAGTGGACCGAAAAACAAGAGATGTGTAGAAGAAATTTAATTTAAAAAATAGAAAAAACGAAAATTTTTGTCAAAATTTGTCAAATTTTATACTAATTTTTATGCTCAAACCCACAGGTAGCAGGGAGCAGCGTTCCAGAACAACGATTCCAGTCAATATTTTGAAAATTATTGCAATTTAATAGGTTTTAATTAAAATTTTCAATGTTTCAGAGACGATAATGTACTACGGATCGCAGAGCTTAGGTGGATTTTTCTAAGTTGAAAAATAATCGAAAGTTGCGATTTTTTCCAAAATTTGGAGGGCTACACGCGCAAGCGACACGTCGTTCGACGCGGCTCGACGAATGCAGCACAGTGGACCGAAAAACAAGAGATGTGTAGAAGAAATTTAATTTAAAAAATAGAAAAAACGAAAATTTTTGTCAAAATTTGTCAAATTTTATACTAATTTTTATGCTCAAACCCACAGGTAGCAGGGAGCAGCGTTCCAGAACAACGATTCCAGTCAATATTTTGAAAATTATTGCAATTTAATAGGTTTTAATTAAAATTTTCAATGTTTCAGAGACGATAATGTACTACGGATCGCAGAGCTTAGATGGATTTTTTTAAGTTGAAAAATAATCGAAAGTTGCGATTTTTTCCAAAATTTGGAGGGCTACACGCGCAAGCGACACGTCGTTCGACGCGGCTCGACGAATGCAGCACAGTGGACCGAAAAACAAGAGATGTGTAGAAGAAATTTAATTTAAAAAATAGAAAAAACGAAAATTTTTGTCAAAATTTGTCAATTTTTTTTACTAATTTTTATGCTCAAACCCACAGGTAGCAGGGAGCAGCGTTCCAGAACAACGATTCCAGTCAATATTTTGAAAATTATTGCAATTTAATAGGTTTTAATTAAAATTTTCAATGTTTCAGAGACGATAATGTACTACGGATCGCAGAGCTTAGGTGGATTTTTCTAAGTTGAAAAATAATCGAAAGTTGCGATTTTTTCCAAAATTTGGAGGGCTACACGCGCAAGCGACACGTCGTTCGACGCGGCTCGACGAATGCAGCACAGTGGACCAAAAAACAAGAGATGTGTAGAAGAAATTTAATTAAAAAATAGAAAAAACGAAAATTTTTGTCAAAATTTGTCAAATTTTATACTAATTTTTATGCTCAAACCCACAGGTAGCAGGGAGCAGCGTTCCAGAACAACGATTCCAGTCAATATTTTGAAAATTATTGCAATTTAATAGGTTTTAATTAAAATTTTCAATGTTTCAGAGACGATAATGTACTACGGATCGCAGAGCTTAGGTGGATTTTTCTAAGTTGAAAAATAATCGAAAGTTGCGATTTTTTCCAAAATTTGGAGGGCTACACGCGCAAGCGACACGTCGTTCGACGCGGCTCGACGAATGCAGCACAGTGGACCAAAAAACAAGAGATGTGTAGAAGAAATTTAATTAAAAAATAGAAAAAACGAAAATTTTTGTCAAAATTTGTCAAATTTTATACTAATTTTTATGCTCAAACCCACAGGTAGCAGGGAGCAGCGTTCCAGAACAACGATTCCAGTCAATATTTTGAAAATTATTGCAATTTAATAGGTTTTAATTAAAATTTTCAATGTTTCAGAGACGATAATGTACTACGGATCGCAGAGCTTAGGTGGATTTTTCTAAGTTGAAAAATAATCGAAAGTTGCGATTTTTTCCAAAATTTGGAGGGCTACACGCGCAAGCGACACGTCGTTCGACGCGGCTCGACGAATGCAGCACAGTGGACCAAAAAACAAGAGATGTGTAGAAGAAATTTAATTAAAAAATAGAAAAAACGAAAATTTTTGTCAAAATTTGTCAAATTTTATACTAATTTTTATGCTCAAACCCACAGGTAGCAGGGAGCAGCGTTCCAGAACAACGATTCCAGTCAATATTTTGAAAATTATTGCAATTTAATAGGTTTTAATTAAAATTTTCAATGTTTCAGAGACGATCAAACATCGCGCACGAAGGGTTCCATACCATCTCTATATATATAAAAATCAATTGCTGTTCGTTAGTCTCGCTAAAACTCGTGAACGGCTGGGCCGATTTGGCTGATTTTGGTTTTAAAATGTTTGTCGTAGTCCAGGGAAGGTTTAAACGGTGAGAAAATAGGGATTAATTATTATTTATTAAATACCCAATCATTGACATTAGAGAAAAACGAGAAACCATAAACAGAGAAACGTACACGAGTAACCATGGTAACCACAGACAATGACGCAAAATATGGCAGCTGATGTATGAAGGATGACAATCTCCTTTGGGAAAATATGGAAAAATTGCGAGGAAGATAATAAGAAGATAGGATGCAAATTAAAAAAGGCTTTATTGTGCTATTTCAAACACACAATATTTGTTTTGCTGGAATTAAAAAATATATAAAATTCTGATTGTCAATTAATTGGTTGTAGAATGTTTATATTTGAGTCGTCTGTCAACGTTTGTCAGTACTTGAGAACTACATTTACTGTTATTGTTTTATAATGCCAAGGAGAAGACATTTAACATCACACATTTAACGTTTATTAATTCTAAGGCGGTACGAAGTTCGCCGGGTCAGCTAGTTATCTATAAAAACGGCAAAAAAATCACGTTTGTTGTATAAGAGCCCCCTTAAACATTTATTTTATTCTGTTTATTAGTATTTGTTGTTATAGCGGCAACAGACATACATCATCTGTGAAAATTTCAACTCTCTAACTATCACGGTTCATGAGATACAGCCTGGTGACAGACGGACGGACGGACGGACGGACAGCGAAGTCTCAGTAATAGGGTTCCCGTTTTACCCTTTGGGTACGGAAACCTAATAATAGTACACACACACATACACAAAACATAATTAATTAATTATTTTCTTAGGCAACTTATTTATAAAGCAACTCAGCCAATACAGTTATTTTTGTCTCCTTTGCAATGGAGGGAAGTGAAAATGTTTTTCTTCGAAAGTCTCCTAAACCTTTTCGATTAATTCCGTGCGGGTTCCAAGACAATCTAGAAATAAAGTCATTATTTCACTTTTAGTTCGTTTTGGCGTTGGCGTGCGACCCTTGAAGCTTCAGTTTTGTATTCATGTATCCATTCAGTTTGATTATTGGAACGTAGTTCCTTATCGCGCGTTGCGAAAGGGGGCTAGACGGAAAAAATTAAGACGAAAAATTATTGTATACATTTACGTATACAATAAAATTCGATTTCGATTGAAATTTCGATGTAAGTACAGTTAAAAGTGTTGGCGTGTGACTGACCGTCGAACTGGTACTGGATCATGTTGTTGAACATCTCGAGCAGGAAGAAGACGAGGTGGTGGTGGTGCGGCCGCGAGAACAGGAACCAGGGCGTGCTGAACGCCTCCAGCAGGTGCAGCAGCTTCGTGGACGCCACCATCGACAGCGTCTTCAGGTACGGTGACACTGTACACACCACATTTAACATATAAAAAAGATCTATGATTATAAATGATTATAAAAAGATTGTGAGGATGAATGTTTGTTACTGTTTCACGCAAAAACTACTGAACGGATTTTGATGAAACTATGTAAAATTTGCATGTTCTGTTTTGTGAATATCGGTAGTCGCCCCTCATAAGTGTAGTTTATACTGCTCAATAGGGATATGGATATACCTACCCAAAGGCAAATTACAATTTACACGATACCAGTGACAAACATTCAAGGGTCTATAACTCGGAATGTATGATAGGTATCAACTTTCTTCATTAAGCATCCACATATGAGCTAAGGCATATGTACCTAAAGTATTATTTCGGACTTCTGATACACCATGTATAGTAGTATCTCACCGTTGACGAGTATAGTGAGTAGGCAGTCGAAGAGGGGCTGCAGGCGCTGGTGGCCGGTGGTGATGATCTTGTGGAAGACCACCACCAACAGGTCGGCGTGGCTGCCGGTGAAGACGGGGATGTCCATGGGCACGGTGGCGGTGTAGGGCTTGTTCAGACGCACGCCCAGGTTGCGCTCCCCGGACAGCAGCAGCAGTATGAACACGCCGATGTGCATCAGACCGACGCGAGCTGGAATGTTTGCGATGTGTTTTGTCAGTGGCCCGATTTTCGCTTTAGCCGAGTGGTCGAACGTACGCCTTGCAATCAAAGTGTGCAAGTTCAAACCCCGGCTCGCACCTCTGGGTTTATGTGCGAATCTCATTTTCATCCGAGATTATCACTTGCTATGAAACGGTGAAGGAAAACATCGTGAGGAAACCTGTACGTCTGAGGGAACTTGACTAGTTCTCGATAGATTTGTGAAGTCTGCCAACCCGCACCGGGCCAGCGTGGTGGACTGTGGCCTGAACCCCCCTCGCATTGAGTGGAGGCCCGTGCCCAGCAGTGGGACGTTAAAAAGGGCTGTAGTAGTAGTAGAAGAAGCACATTTTTCAACCAAAATGTCGTCGATAAAACGAGCGAATTTATCCGCGTGGATTTTGCAAAATATATACTACACAATCGATATCAGAATCAGAATAATAATCAGAATATTTTTTATTCATATAAACCAATACAGGCACTTATGAATCGTCAATAAATAATAATAATAGTATCTCTACCACCCATTCGTAATGCATTTCCCATGGAGAAGAATGGGCAAGAAACTCCATGGTTGCCTTTTTTCCAATGAGGATTTACATTTTGCGTGTTTTTCTTAATTAAAAATTATACAATCTATACAAATAAATAAAATTGGAGTGTCTGTTTGTAATATCAAAATAACACTTTTTTACCAAATGCGTATGAAAGTATATACGATACCTATAACGAAAACGCAATTTTAAAATTTTTTGTCTGTCTGTCTGTCTGTCTGTTTGTTTGAGGTAAACTTCTAAACGGCTGAACCGATTTCAATGGGACTTTCACTGACAGATAGCTGACGTTCCAAGGCGTAACTTAGGCTACTTTAATTTTAGAAAAAGCATTAGGGTTCCGCGGGAAAAACATAATACCCATATTTCCGGGTAATCTCCCTAAAGTCGCCGGCACAGCTAGTATTAATATATAGTTGTACTTACACTGATCGGCCCTGGAGTCGTTAAGATGATACAGTATAGGCACCAACACCTCCAACACGTCGCTACTCTTCAACACGTAGTACATAAATTTCTGAAAGAATACTTCACAGTCACTCATCATTATATTATAGGTCCAACTATTTATATCAAAGGACACACAAGAACACAAACAATAGACGTTTAAGACTAGACACCTGTGGAATCAATGACATCAATTTCGGGCCATTTTTTGACATATTTAGGGTTCTAAAGTGAAGATATACTACAGGGTTTATCAGAAGTCCGAAATAATACTTTGGGTACATATACGGTATCTCATATGTAGATGCTTAGTGAAGACAGCTTATATTAAACTATCATAGTTTGTGATTTATACACCTTTGAATATTTGTCACATGTATCGTGTTCTGGCCTTTGGGTACATCCATAACCCTATTCAGCAGTATAAACTACACATATGAAGGGCGACTACCAATATTCACAAAACAGAACATGAAAATTTCACATACGACTCGAGATATTACGAGTTATAGAAATTGCCGACGAAAAATAAGTTGGAAAAATATGGTCGAATTTCGATCAAATTTTTATACCATTCAGTTGTATACCCGATACCGATGTAAATGTCAAAGTATTATTTCGGACTTCTGAAACACCCTGTATACACGACATAATAATACAATTATTTCATTGTTTGTGATCTGGTCTACCATACCTATAAGCTTACGACCAGTCCTGGATTAGCCTATAAGCTAAAGCAATTGCTTAGGGCATCCTGTCTAGGGGGGCACCAGAGACGACCGAGAAAAAAAAACGGGGAAACGAAAGTTGAAGCAATTTAAGAAACTTGGGACATTATAAAATTGTGCCGACCCCACCTAGCATGGGATGAGGGCAGAAGGAACAACACATACATATTCTACCTAGGCTACGTATTCACATTTTTTTAAAATTATTTCTTTGTAGTTATATAGGCCCCCCTATCCTTATGTGAACAGGGGAAGATTGCTTAGGGCATCAAGTTACCTTAATCCGGCACTTACGACGATAAACATAGCTTTCTGTACTAATTTTACCATTAGATCTAGACATCTGATTTTGTTTTTCTTTACTAAGAAATTAATGATATGGAGATGGTAATGGAGGAAGATGGGGAATGACTGCACTTGCGTTCAGCGGGTATTTCTCCAGAAATGTCGCATCTCGAAAATGTATCTAAATGACTTAGTGATATAAAGTTGATCAGAATAAAAAGATGCGTCGAATGGTCCATGTCTCATCTGCCTACGACAAAAAAATGATACAGCATTGAATTTTTTCTAGTTTTATTATCAAGTTATGAAGTTTTTATATAGTTTATTTATTTATTTATTAAGGTTCTTTAACATTGGATACATTGCACGTTATATATAAATCTAGCTTAATGTATTCTAAGTTTAAATGCTCCAACTATTACAAAAGAACACAGCATTCTTAATAATAAAAATTTACCCTACACCTTGAACAAAGTTTAAAAAATCCAGATTAAAAAGTAATAAAATGGGTTATGAGAAAAATAAAAATAAATATTAAAAATAAAATTAAAATGAAATAAATAAAAGCACAGCTTAGACAACAAATTACTTCGACCAAGTAAAAGAAAAAATAAATGCCAAAACATACCAGGAGGTAAAAAGGAAAGCAGAAGACAGGGATGAATGGAAAAAACTCCACCGACAAGGGCCTAGCTCTTAAGAATAAGAAGAAGACAACATTAAATAACATGTAGAATTTGCTTCTTAAACCTACAGAGTTATTCGACTTTGGTGTAAAAATTGAATATTCGAAATACGACATTTCCGCTGTCTGCCGTCGTCGATATAAAAATGGATGATGAAGGCGATAAAAATGGCGGATGAAACCTAAGAGTACCTTGTTGTAGTCGCACATCTTCCAGAAGAGCACGAGCAGTTCCTGGTGCAGCGCGACCTTCTTGGCGGAGTTGGGCAGGTAGGTCTGCGCCAGCGGGTTGTTGAGCAGCCGCGTCACGCCGCGCAGGATCAGCTGGAAGTCCTCGTCGCGGTGGATGCGAGACAGGTAGTTGATGAACAGGTTGTCTGGGAGGGTCTATCACACAAGAATAAAAAAAACTTAAAAAAAAACAGACTTTTAATCATAGACGGCAAACAGGCGCGCGACCAATAATATGCCAGTATAAAAACGAACTGTATTAACTTATTGAAGAAGCAACGTCTCTGATAAATACTTATGCACAGGGAAAAAAAAAGTAATTTGAATTTGTTCTCGCGAGTATATTACAGCAGCGATTCCCGAATTGGGACCCTAGGGGAACCTATGGGTTCCGTAGAATAGTCATCAGGGTTCCGCCAAAATTATATACGCATACAATTGTCGGACATACCTAATACCGAGCTGTAAAACAATTATTCATAAAACAATTTCATTCTTCACATTAAAACCTTTGATATGAGCTGTGACAGAAATCTTCTCTTGTTAGCCGTGCAGAACGTTGCCGCAGAAAGTTGCCCTGCACTTCGCCTTTTTGTTTTAGTCGCCAAAGTGCACAAAGCGCTTTAGACTCTATTTGAATTGGTTTAAAGTTCAAGAAAAAACAAATGACACGTGTATCAATTTAAAGCTTGTCAAGATTTTTTGTCTCACATTCCATTTTATGTTGATTAAAAAATATCCTATTTGAAGACAGTATTTGAAACAACAATTTAAAAAAAAATTGCCAGCAGATTAGCTTACCTCGTCAGAATCCTCATTGACTGCATTACTCGTATCATGATCCAATGTCACTATCAACACCTGCAGTGCCACCTGCAAAGGAAAAGCGATTATAATCACCAGCCAACAAAATGCAATTTCCTGTGACACAATAAGGAGACATAAATACTCACTTCGACCAGTGGTTCTACAGTATCAGCGAAGAGTAGGTGGTTGTATGGTAGACCCAATCCGACTGGGTCGTATGAGCAGACAGTGTTTAGGAGTGACGTGAACAGGGGTAGCGCGTGTCGGTTCTCCGGACTAGTTAAGTATCTGTAGAAGAACAAGACAAACTTGGAGAAAAACCAGCCTCGCACGACAGAGCTTAACCCTCTAATGCCTTCTTTTGGAAAAAAAAATCTACATTCAATAAACAAGTGAAATTGTTGCTCCAATTCTGAAAACTCTTTCATTGATATAACTCACATCTCATATTGGGCATGACTCAATAAAAACCGGCCAAGTGCGAGTCAGACTCGCACAAGAAGGGTTCCATACCATTATCTATAAAAACGAGCAAAAAAAACTCGTTTGTTATATGGGAGCCCCCTTAAATATTTATTTTATTCTGTTTTTTAGTATTTGTTGTTATAGCGACAACAGAAATACATAATCTGTGAAAATTTCAACTGTCTTACTATCACGGTTCATGAGATACAGCCTGGTGACAGACGGACGGACGGACGGACGGACGGATGCCCTAAGCAATCTTCTTAGCACCCCTATGCTTAAGTGAACTACAAAGAATTAATTGGAAAAAAAGGGAATACATATTGTAGTTAAAATATTATTTTGTATGTGTTGTTCCTTCTGCCCTTATTCCATGCTAGGTGGGGTCGGCACAACATGATTACACATGTTGTCCTAAGATCTTGAAATTGCTTTAACTTTCGTGTGCCCGTTTTTTCTTCTCGGTCGTCTCTGGTGCCCCCTAGACGGGATGCCCTAAGCAATTGCTTAAATAGCTTATAGGCTAATCCAGGACCGATTGTGTGACTCACGCAATCCACTTGTTGTGATGTGAGGCGGCGCGTGCGGCGGGTTTGTAGACAGTCTCGCTAAAGCAGGTAAGGAGTAGCCGCAGCAGCTCGGTGCGCGCGGCCTCGTGCGGCGCGGCGCGCGGCGGCGAGCGCGCGAACCCCACGCCGCCCGCCCAGATGTACTCGCAGCTGTCCAGAGAGGATAACTCCTCCGCCAACTCCTGAACGTGCACACGCAACTCATAACTCTACAGGCTGTCCACTCTAGATGGCAAAAAAATCTCAGACATTTCCTTGACCAATAATAGCTTTATTAAAGATTATTTTAAATTAAATTATTGAAATGATTTAAGAAAACATATTCAAAAATAAGATTTTTGAATGTGAGAATATAACGATTGTCAAAATACGCGCGCGAATTTGTTGCGAGCGTCGTCGACGCCCCCCAGTGACTCCTGCACACTTAAAGGTCCCTTTGTGGTCACTTTTTTCCCTATTTAGTTATGGAAGAACCCTAAAAAGTACATTTTTCAACATGCGAAGTGGCATCGAAGATGCGAGGAAATTTGAACGAGTGGTCGCATAGCCATTGCCACGGAACTTCAATCTTTATGTATCTTTCAACGGAATTCGAGATACAAGCTAGGCCTAATTTAGCTTTCATAGACAGTGGAATGATTTTATTGTACTTATTTTGGAAAATAAATTTTATTTTATTTTGTTTTATTCTCACGGAATATATTTTCAAATAAAGATATGCTTGCCTCAGTATGTCTAGTAATTTATAAAGTGATACAGGGGGGCAATGACATTATCTGTAATTCGACATACCTATGTCGAAACCAATCGACATTGGGTCCCTGATACGGAAAATGGATTTCAGCTTGTGATGTTATGAAAGAGTTAACTACGCGCCAATATTTCTTATTCAATCTCAATCATTCTGTCTGTACTGAAAGTTGTAACCTTCTTAAATCATTACACAAGCCTTGGTCAAAGACCTTGACACTACGACTATTATGCATTGAACAAATAAGGATAGAATATTCTGATAAGGTTAAGATGGAAACAATATTAACTTATTTGAGTACTTAATAGAAAATATGTGCAACTTATAAATGACATATAAATAAATAATTTCATCTGTATTATTGACAAACACTCAACTTAAGATCCCAAAAAAAAGCTTTTACTACAACAGGTACCATACAAAAGAATGACAGATTCTGAAAAAGCCATTCCTCAAACTTGCCACTTCCGGGAATCGAAACCGCAATCACTCAGTGCAATGAGTAGCGTGACGTTCGAACCACTACATATAGACATCGTCTAATAGAATAGGTAAATAATTTGGCAGAAAATCCAATTTCTTTTTCCACACTACTACTAAACTAACACTCGACAGCAATCAAAATATTCCCATTCTGCTCATACATTACAATAATGAGCAGGATGACAACAAAATCAATTCCGTTTGGTGCTAACAAAATCAGCAACAGTAGGTATTTTTCCACATGTGTCTTATCACAATAAGCCAGGAAGTCACAGTGGAGTGCTTTTAATGACGTCAGTAATACCAACATTGTCCATTACATAGAGTAGAAAACAGATAGTGTAGATGAGATTACATTTTTATCTTTAAATCAATACTTACAGTGCCAGATCGCTTGCTACTGGTCACAGTGAAATCAGGACAGAACAGCAAGTCCTAGAAAATAATAAATGATTATTAAAAAAAAGATAAGTCATAAAAAAAATTTGAATCCATAGACTAAATTTGGGACCACTAAAATTTAAATAATATTTATTTCTTGGGACCACGAATAATATGTTCATACCATTGACCAATACATTATTAATCCATGCTCATAATAAGCAGTGTATTCATGAACTTCTCATGGCTAAGCTCAGTGTGAGGGTTTGTGTTGACAAATTCTTCTAGTTCAAATTCATACAAACTGGGTTTTTCTCTAGAAGTTTGCATTAGGGAGGTGTCTTGTGTACCTTACCCCACAGCACAGATAGATAGATAGAGTACTCTTTATTATATACACCAAACAAAGAAAATAATACAACATTCTTAGTTCTAAATACAGTAGCTATGTACAATTGGGTGGTTGTATTGCTAGAAGCAATTTCTTCTAGACAAACAGAAAAAATATTGGATTTTTTTTGTAATACCAACTCCACTCTTATTTTTTTCAATAATAATCATAAAGAAGGATATATTTTATTTTTGTCGTAAACATTCAAGATGTAAGGTATTTATTACTTACACAAATAGCATTAATGAGGGACTGGGCCAGTGGCACGGACTCATTCTCAGCGGCAGCTGGCAGCGAAGACCAGAAGAAGCCATGCCATTCAGGTTCTTCCAGCATGTATGGCAATACCCGAGTCAGCAGGCGGGCACAGTTTAGAGCTAAAAATAACTTTTACTATATCATAGGACCAAATAATCAGTATTGATGGTAATTCTATTGTCAAAAAATTATGTAGTAACAAAATTTAATTAATTTACAAATACCTACATCCAGCTTACACATAACTGATCTGAAGAGGACAGCAATACATTTTGATAAGAAGTTAAAGCTATCCCTAACCTAAAGGTTAGCATTAAGGAATAAAAGCTTTTATTTGTGGTGTTCTAGATTGTGTATATTAACATTTCAACCTTCATTTGTTTAAATAGTTCGAAATAAATAAACATCAAATGTGATATAAAGAAATTAAATTAAAACTGTTAGAGTACAAGGTAATAAAAAATTATAGCTACTTACAAGAACAGATTATACAATACAATGATATTTGCAATAAAATATGCAGAGGTTTTATACCTGTATGTTGTTCCCTCTGCGTCCTGCAGCTGCTGTCCACCATCTTCACAAGCTTTTCCACTGCTTTATAAACCAGGGTGGCGAGGTTGTTCGGGGACTCCTCGCGTAACGCGCGTATTTCAGCGCCGGGAACCAGTGCGAACACATCCTGCACATTTGTCACGCTCTCCGACCAGAACTGATCCCAGAAACTATCGTCTGACGAGTCAATAGGCTGAAATTAATAATTACATCAATACTTCACGAGAATGAAATTTCATTCTATCATTATTTTCCTGCACAATTGAAAGTATTTACCTGTGTTTTAGAAGTAAGCTGTACCACAGCTTTCCTAAAGTTTAATTTTGTGTCAGCGTTACCCATGTTTTCGGTTTTTATTCCTCCAAAAACTGCAAACCCATTTCATATACGCTCTACGAAAACAATGAAAACTGACAACTGATCTGACGGCAGGTTGGATGACTGCAACAGTGACAGACAGTAGAAGACGTGTCAAAAGTATTCTACGTCGACAAAGAAAGATATAGACGCAATAAGGAGAATTTTATTAATAACTATACGTGTAATAAAATAACTGTTCTTTAACTCGAAGACAATAACATACCTTTTACATTACCGAATTCCTGCGTGATGTGTGTTATTATTATGTTACGTCTTTGAATCATAGACTAATTTGGACTAAAGAGCGAAGAGGAGGAATCATTCATAGCCAATTTTAAGCCATAAGTAGTGGAAGTCTATGAAAATCAAATAAAAAAAGCAAAAATCATTTGAAGTCTTGAAAATGGCTGCCGCGAACGTTGTTCGTAGTGTTTTTAGTGGATTACTACGGCCTTCCACCACCTATAAAACACCGGTGGTGTGCCGACTGTCGACTGTTGTCTTGCAGCAAAAGTTTAAAACAGTTAAAACCGCTGTCAAGTTATACAACCGCCAGTCCCTGCTAAATGGGGTAAGAGTCTTATCAATCGATACAATGTGATTTTTGGGAGATAAATCTACGAATTAGGTCACCCAAGTGCTAGTTAGGTTTTAAATCATGTCATAAAATGCTATTGAGCTTAATTTTCCCATTGATAAAAATATAACCTCCCGACTTATTGCATAACAAAATAATGTACAATGTAACCTAAACTGTTTAGGTACAGTCACTGCGAACACAACAGTACTCTTCCGGGGCCCAAACTAAGCCTTCAGTACGAGAAATAGAGGAGCGAGTATTAAAAGTTTGCAAGGCTTACGACAAACTCAGTGCTGCTCAGGTACTTTTTATATATTTACTTATAAACATTTTGTTTCAGGCCCAGCTTAACTATGTCCGCCACTACAGCCACGGTCCCCCGCTCTCATTAGAGCTTATTAAAAATAGGGTGCTACTTGTACTGCGACTTTATGACAAAATTTCTCCTGAAAAGGTAGCCTATCATAATTAATTCAAAGTAACCAATATAGGCACTTTATTTAACCCTCAAGTGTGTTAAATTTATTTCCAGTCTCACTGAATATTCTAATTTTATTTCAGCTAAACATTGATTCCCATTTCACGAATGACTTGGGCCTGGATTCCCTTGACCATGTAGAGGTAATAATGGCAATGGAAGATGAATTTGGCTTTGAAATCCCAGATGGAGATGCAGAGAGGCTTGTTAGACCAAGAGATATCATTCAATATGTTGCTGATAAGGAGGATATCTACGAATAAATTAAACTAAGATTGTCTGACATTTATGGCCAGTTGTAAATACTACCTTGAATAACGAATTTGATGAATTTCAGTGGTCTTTAATGTACAACTGGCTTGTAATATCAGTGCATTGTGCTTAGCGGTTAGTTTGATTTATTTTTCTTGTTTCATACAAGAATGAACAATATTAACAGCTGAACGAACATCCATACTGATGTATAGTGTAAATTCTGTTTTTAATGATTATATGCCTGTTAGAATAGATCATTTGTTTCTTTCATTTTGATCTATATATAACCTGGATTAAAAATATGTTGGTACAATAATTGCTTTGTTTTTTCCATACATAAATTACATACCAATAACATGTTGAACTTTTTCAGCAAAATTAAAGCATTCAGCTTTATAGTAATTAGCTACCTATACACTTATGATCATAGATAAGCACTATTGCTCAGATGTAAAATTTGGTCCAAATTCTAGGTGCTACTCATATAAGCATTATCATAAAAACTATTCATTTAAATGTCAACAGAAGGAATTCATATTTTGTACATAAATTAACTTTATTATAGGTACTTTTGTTTTCTTATATTTACGCGAATACTATACATTGAAATAAAACTATTTTATGGACAGTTATTAACTATGACATCAGGACGTCTAACACCTCAGTCCCCCGTGACCATGGTTACTGTAAAGCAGCCGAAACGTCGGGAAAATAAAATAGTAAATGAACGCGATAAAATCCGTAAAATAGTTTTATTTCAATGTTAAGGTACTTTTTATCAACCTGCCTACCCCGAAATAGATAAAATATTAAGAATATGACTATATATACAATCTTCATACATCTGATATTGCTTCAACACAAACATTATGGGAAATATAATAGTAAGTATGAAATGAAACTGCTGTATGAGAATCATAGTATTTATACAACTTTATTTGATGGAAATATTCTTTACAATAGTCAAAAAGATGGGAACAAAGTGTTTTAATAATTTCATGATGAAACATTATTTCCAGGTTTGACTAGTCACAAACAAAGAAAATAATAAAAAGTATAAAATAACTTATTTTTGGGAAGCTTACATCATTCTCCTATCTTACATCATCGGGTAAAAAGTAGTTTAAGCATAAAATAAAAACATTTATGTACATACATACTAAGCTTGCGACATCTACGCATCGCACTATACACACACGCATGCAAAGTTCCAATCATTTATTAAACAATATTTACAACATCGTCGGGAGTTCGCAGCCTCGATATATTATTCTCTTACAAACAAAAAACAATTTAAATACTGATACTCTCAGTTGTCTAACCGCCTAAAATGGCGAAATCCATACTAACAGCGTATTTACAATAATAAATAACAACAGAAATAATATACCGGAGTACAGACGCGGTCACGAGTCACTACACGACTTCAGATCGTTCATCATCATCATCCACTGGTTATCGAACTAACAGAGTTTGGCTAACGAGTGCGAAGCGCTGCGTTGTCGCGCCGCGCGCTATCTGAACCTGTTAGTGCGCGCGGTGGCCGCCCGCCCCGAGCCGGTGGCCGCTCGCCCCGCCGAGCGCAGTCGGCGAGCAGCGCCCGGGTCCACTCGCGTCACACACACGATCGGCTGCAGCCAGTCTCCGAGACCCTGTAACGCTCGCTTCTTCCTCTTAACCTCCTTGTCGGCCTCCGAACTGCGCGACTTTCTCTCTTCCCTTTCATCAGCCTTTTTCTTCTCTGGTGAGATTTTTGAGTCCATCAAAGACTTGTCCTCGTCTACGGTATCACCGTTTGATACGTCCATATCCTCTGATTTATCTTGCGAATTTTCGGACATGGCATCATCTGTTAAAGTTTTCTCTTCTGATTCAGATTTTTCTACTATTGTCATTTCATCTTTTTCTGACTCTGACTGATTATGATCATCTTCACTCATCGTGTCCTGGGTAGTGTCGTCATCGGGCGGCTCTGCCGGCGATCTATATAGACTGCTATCCGCTTTTTGTTCGGAGTCCAAGCTATTCACTCGCGAACTCTTTTTCTGCTTTCTCTTGTTAGGCCAGCCGGTTCTATTCTTCTTTTTGAACTTCCCTCGTTTTCCTATCGGCCTGTCTGCGGCTTCTTTTAGCTCCTGCCTGATGATATCGCAGTTTTCGCACTCTGATACTAAGCTCGATACGTCGGGAATGTTAGTGGAGGTCATGACTGCCGCCTCGCCGTCCATAGCGTCCTCGGACACGTCATACTCGGCCGCGTCTTCGAATACTTCTGATAAGAATTGCTGGAGTCTTTCAGATGCTTCTTGTGTTTCGGTGATAATTGGTTCCACTTTCATATTGCTGTGTGTGTCACTGACAGTGTCTTCAGAAGCCGTTGACTTGTTATCATCCACATGTTTTCTTCTATTCAGCAATCCAGCCGACCCTAGTATAGCTAAAGTTGACGCATGTTCTCTTGGCGATTTCCTCGGATGGCTTTCTAGAGCTCGTAGTGCAGCCGTCCGCTTTCTAATCTTCTGTTTCTTCATCCCCCGGGTACCGTATGACCGCGACAGGCCTGGCTTCTCTCCGCGTTTCACTAGATCACTGAGTGGGCAGCAATTTGGTTTCAACGGCGGCAACTGACCCATCTCGTACGGTAACTTTGGCGATTTGGAGTACAGTGCTGTAACAATAGATAAAACACAAATTATATGGGAAATTATAATAGGGGGGAATAGCTGAAGTCATAGGTAAAATAACACCTTTTTAACCCAACCTAGAGTTTATTTCTATAACAACTATAATATGATCTACAGTATTAGTCTGTATAAGATACTTACAAAAATATTGTGGCACATTCCTGATAAGCACCTTATCTTCATCTTGTCGTTTGAATGTTTCGAACCACGGCTCACTGTGTGGCACCGATTCAAATGCAAACTCCAACTGTTCCACAGCCGGAGTATACTTTAGTTTACCATCTTCCCACTTCATGCACCTCTCTGAAGGTTCCCTTAATGGACTGACTTCACCTTCTGGAGCAGGAGGTTCTACTGGTACTTCTTGTTCTAACACTTCTTGTTCTATTACTTCTTCTTTCTCCTCTGGGGATTTGACCGGAGCCTTACAGGGCACTCTCCGAGCCCTCTTGGCGACCGGTAGGACCCTTCGCTTACGTCTCCTCTTATACTCGGGCCAGCTATCTTCCTCTGAAGATTCCTCTTTCAAGGCTAATGGTCGGGCCTGTCTCCGCCGCTCGATCACTGGAGGTGGCTGCGGTGAACTCTTCCGCCTCACATTTAGTTCTTTGTCGTCGTCATCCGACGATGTGGAACTAGTCGAGCTGGCCCGTTTCGGAAACATGAACTGTTCTGCCTCGTCACTCAACACCGACAGCTCTGATTTCCGGACTTTTCTGAACTTAACAACAAGGGGTTTGGTTCCGTTGACTGCCGGCGGTGACTCTTTCCGCTTGCTAGCGAAACCACCGCTGGACCTTAGCTTGGTGCTGACGCCAACCACTTTGTAATATTGTCGGTCCTCGCCTTGAGCTTCATTCGCCCTTTTACTGCACCGCGTGTTATGTTTTCTCTCATCGTCGATAGCACCGTTGCGTTTTGGACTCTGGTTACCGTTAACCGTCGAGTCCGGGGATTGAGATCGCTTCGACCGTTTGTTCTTGGGCGCGTCGACATCTCCGTTGCACATTTTTCTTAGCGATCGTCGCTCGCCGTTGATAGGCGTCGCTTTGTCTAGGAATGTTGTAACATCGGCTCCGGAGCCTATCAAGGAGTCGAGCGAGAGGAAGTTGGTGTGGTCCCGGACGAACGCGAGGTGGTGCGGCGAACGGCGGTGCAGAGCAGCGTCTACATACTCAGTGTTGCACATCTCACAATAACCCCCTTTTGCTTCCTTCTCCTCCCTCTCCTTGATTCTTGGACGACTCTTTCTTGTCATTCTGTGGATGAAGCATAAATGTTAGTCATGACATTGTGTAACTTCAAAAATAAGTACTGACAAGCTTGTTTATAAGAATGTCTAGTTTATTTAGCAATTCATTCACACATCACGCTTCTGGTCATCAATCAGGTAAGCAGAGGTTAGCTGAAGTGGTTTTTTTATATCAACTATGAATTTTGGTCTTAATATGTGTGATAGCATATAGTGTGATTACATACTTCTGCGTTGCAGTGTTGATGACCGGTTCTGGTGTCTCTTTCTTCTTTTCCTTAGGTGGATCTGGCTCTATGGATATTTCTGGCCATTCATCAAATTCCTTGTAAATAGGTCTGCACAATCTGCAAATTTACGAAGCCGGTTTTAATATGTCGAATCACATACAAATCTATATTGGAATGGTTTCTTAAAAAATATTTCATACTTGTCCAAAAACTCAATCTTGATAAAATGTTTAGTGAAGAGCGTGACATGCGCTTTACGGGACGCCGTGAAGAATGTATCATACAGTTTATCCAATAGACTTATAGCCTGAAAGATTAATAAATATGCTGTAAAGATATATAATAATAAAGCGAAATATATAGTTGTTAGATGAGAAAGGAAATGTTAGTGAATATAATGTTAGTTAGCGACTGCATGCAGAGTACATCAAGCGTAATATTAATCAGCATTTTATTGTAACTAGTCATCATAATTTTAACATTGGGAGTAGTGTATCATATAAACATTTAATTAACAAAAGCTTGTCAGCAAAATAGATATCAAACTTAAAACTATATTCAATTAAAGAGTTGTTATAGTTACTAAGTGATTTGAATCTAAAGATAGCACATAGAGTTCCAAAATATTCTCATTAGTATTTTTAAAGTACCATAAACTAATCTTCTACTACTAATTTTAAGCCTTTTCAATTTTTTTTTATCAAAGAACCTCCTTAGACCCATATCACATGAACCAATATTGCATGGTGCTTTCTTCCTATACCTTTTGCACAGTGAGTTGTATGAAATTCTGGTGCGTGTTCTGTGCGAGCTCGGTGCGTCGCACTCGCTCGAGCATGGCATCGGCGCGCGCGCGGCCCTCACGACGCACCCATCGCGCCGCGCCCGCCCCAGCACCCGCCGCGCCCGCCCCAGCGCCCACCCCGCCCGCCCCACCACTACTGCCGCACGGAGGACGATCGCGGATGACGTGGCTTACGCGCGATGTTAAGAATACTTCCTGTTGCTGAAAGATAGAAAAAAAACAATGGAGTTGAATGGGGTTAACTCTACGTTCATAGACAAATTAACAACTGGAATTTACTTCTTTATATGTAGTTCTCTTCCAAAGCTCATTGATTACCCATAATTGAGTATAGGCATGCATGTATATTTTCCAAGTTTGTTCTAGTGCAAGTTTATAGGACTCTTATTACCTGTATTATTTTAAAAACTATCTAATAATAATACTACATATATTACGTACTCCCATTTATAAACAGATCTATATTAAGAAATCTTTACATCATGTTAACTATAGAAAATCATTTTTTAAATTAAGTTGGTCTTGCACTTGACTAGTTTTCGATAGATGTGTGAAGTCTGCCAACCCGCACCGGGCCAGCGTGGTGGACTATGGCCTGAATCCCCCTCGCATTGAGGGGAGGCCTGTGCCCAGCAGTGAGACGTATAAAGAGCTGTAGTAGTAAGTTGGTCTTTAATATGGTCCTGTGCCCACAGGGGCGTCAAGAAGTGCATGTCAGTTTAATTGTCAATACCAAAACGAGCTCTGTGTCAATAAGCATAAAATATAATCTAGCATACAATACCCTTTGGGGAGAAAGGATTAGATTTTATTTTGACCATATTATTTGATTGAAGTTAAATATTTTATTAACTTTATGACATCAGATTTCCATATTAAAATTTACTAAATAAGTTTAAGACTTCATTTAACACAAATAGAACATACTTATGTTTACATACTTGATCATACAACATGTTTTCCAAATAAGAATATCATTCAATAATCAACTAACTGCATTAACATATACGTAACATACAATTGTGTGCCCTAGTAGTATATGCCTTAGAGTTCAAAATTTATAAAACACTTATTTGTCATTGATATCATGTTGCTTATAATATATTTTTTGCTATATAAGTGTGTTTTTATTATTCTAATTTAAATATGTAGTTGCTGGAAACTTTAATGTATGTGATAGGTAAGGTTGTATACTTCAATAAAAAATGCACTACATAAGCAATTTGTCTGTCTGTCGGCAGTTGAATGTAATAATAAGACATTGTTAGGATTCATTTAAATTACTTAAATATGTGTACTACATACATGACATTATTCTAAGTAAATAATTAACTTTAACAAAATGTAACATCATAAGTGCCAGCCCTAACATATGTCAACCTTGCATTTAAATTATTCTAAACAAAGTAAGCTTTTCTGTGCATAGTAATAAGACCCATTTGTCATGTGTTCATAGTGCATTATGCAATGCTTCTGTGCAACACATTCAACTATTTATCATAACAAATGGATAAAAATACCAGTAACTGCATATTGATGGACAATATTATTTGCATATCTACAGCATAAGTAGGTATCTACTGATAAAAAAATTGTCACTGCTATAGCAATGTTGCCAGAATTAAAAACCTATGTATCTACTTATTATAAAATTAGTGGCAACACTTGTTCTTATTTCAGTGTCAGCGAATGTTATTGTTTATGTAGTGCAATCATGTAATGATAATATGTGAAAGTCAGCAGTACAGCACTGCAGTGTGACCCAATACGCGATGTGAATGTGTCGCAACGTGCGCCCGACGCGCCGCCAGCGACGACAGTTTGGTCAGAGGGCATTCTTAGAATATCTATGTTATTGAGCGGTGCAAGCCGCCGCGCCGAATAACGGGGCGGGCGACCGCCCGTGTCGACTTATCGACGCGGCCACCACACTTTTCCCTGAAATACGGTTCGCTCGCAAGCGGACGCCGCCGGGCCGCGGCATCGCGCCCTCCGACTCGCGCCAACCGTCCCGCGCAAAAAAATAACAACGTACCATCACACACAAATCTCACCCTTAAGTCGGCACACTTAAGAAACACATCCCCTTGAAAGTACTAGTTATATCAACTGTCAAAAATTAAGCGGACACACGCGTAACCCAAAGGAAACTTAATTTTTAAACGACTTTTAAAATGGTAGTAATGCAGCGCAGCATGAGAGAGCGCGCCGCGCGGCCTCGGGCCGCTGCATTTCGCTCTACGGCGGTGGGTCTAACGCGACCGTACAAAAGATGACCTAAAATTGAACGCGAGCTACGCGCCCCGATAGACAACCATTTGTTTTTAACCATTTTTTTACATAATTCTGACACGATCGGAGTGTCGGTACGCACGTGTGAATAATATATATCGTGTATACTTACTTAAAAGCGCACGCGAGGCCCCCGCGTTTCGCTTATCACAAAAATAAGTAACTATATACTAGTCACTCAGACGGCCACTGTGTTCGTCACTTATAGATTCACCCTATACTGTTGAATGCATTCAAATAGTCTATTTCACGCAATGCACAATGTTATTGTGTATTTATAATACAACCTTTGATCACTTTATGAAGTTATTTATATACATTTGATGAATAAAATCGCTAAAGTAACAACAAACACAAATCTGTCACACAAGATGGAGATATTTCATGTTAGTTTATAATTTGGACACTAGAGGCGCGGCAATCGAGTGGAAGGGGACGTGCCTCCTATTGGTCCTTCTAGTTACGTTCCTTTTTACGTAGAATTTACTTATGAAGTGATCCTCTAATGATAATACAACTTGTCGAAAGTTTTTCATAATCATACTTTAAACGAAACTGAATTAACTGAAAGCTTTAAATAATTATGACCCATTGTTAAAATGAGATATATTACTATTATTAGGAACTGGGAGCTTAATTGAAATTTAAAAAAAAATAGATCACGAGAAACCGAACGGCCATAATATAACCAAATTTAGTATACCTGTCATAAAAACCAAATAGTTCCAAATACTGTTATCCATTATTCGGTCATACAATAACTAGCACATAACCAAAAATATGTGGCAACGTAGGAACTTAACTGTACATGGTTTCGGGGGCGAATCAATATTGGCGGCAAAAATATGTAGTAAGTAAGTACACTTACCAAACCCATGTCTTGAATCCTACGGGATATAGATCTGGCAAGGCCATGATCTTGTATATCCAAGTAAAAACAGAAATTTCTTCTCACTGTAATGAACACAAGTATAATTACGTTTTAGATATACGAATTGCCTGATGGAAATAGGTCACATTGAAAACATGACGCACATCGGCACATACCTCTGATATATTTTTCGTCTAAATTCAATGTTGATACCATTTTTATTATAACAGATATCAAATTCTATACGTATACTGGACCATTATAGACGCACACTTGTTTGTAAGCACAGTTCCTTAAACTTAATTATATAATAATTAGCAATATAATCTAAATATAATAGATGAAGGAAGAAATTATTGAAAAATAATTTCTCAAACGTTTCGAACGTCGAAATGTCATTGACAGCTGAGAGGAATAGAGAATTAGAGATGACGACGATACATTGCTAGTCTATGGCTCTCATAATAATCGATAAATCGATCGATTGAGAAAAATTTCAATATCGCAAGTTAATTGAACCTGTTGATACCTACGGGATTGCTTATATCGTTATAACTATGATGATTGACAACAATGTGAGAAGGTACCAGTAGGATATATAACTTGAAGCGAGCGAATTTTAGATCCGTGGTATTCCAATGAAATTACCTCTAATTGGTACTGGACTGGATCGTAACAGTATTATGCTATACAAAAATATGTTCATCTTATCCTATACAATTTTGTTAACTTCATTATTACTTCTTTTTCTAGCTTAAATATCTAATCTGAAAAGTAGTCCGTTGCAAACAAGAGACGTATTAAGTAACCACTCAGTTCCAACAGGCGTTAAGTATAAACACGCAGATGCTGTATAATGGTCGGTAGGTCAGAGGGGACGTCGTGTGTAGGTATAGAATTTATTTTATTGATTGGTCCGCGAGAGCGCGGCGAGGAGCGACGTGGCTCAGTATATAGGTGGGGACATGTACTCTATGTATTTGCGCCCGGTTTGGTTATCTATATTAAATTTTATCTAGTTCACTATCCCAACAAATGGAAATGTTTACCTAAATTCACAATGATAAAGCATTGACTTACACACTGTAACTGGGATTATTTATTCTTATATAGGTACTTAGTTATCTACGTATGCTTACTTTCACCGATAGAAATAGTTTATAATTAAGCAATTACGTACTTCTTAATCTTTACGAATAAGATTACGGTTTATACTAATTCAAAGCTCAAATATAGAATGTTTGTTGCCACATTCGCGGTCACTTATTATTTCTTCAATGAAATCATAGCTACGAAAATGAGCTACAGCATTACCTTGTTTTATTTAAAAAACTTGAGAGTTGTCAAGGGACACCCGGATGGAACGAAGTTCCTTTTGAAATAAAAAAACAAAAAAAATCGAAGTCCGAGTCGGAGTCGAAATCGCAATCGAAATTTATTGTATACATTAAAAATCACACACACATATGTAAAAGTGTCGTTACAAAATTTCGTTACAGTCTTAATTTTTTCCGTCAGCCCCCTTTCGCATTAAGGAACTACGTTCCAAAATTAGTACCACTACTCCCCGAGTGGTGGCATTAACGCTATCTATTAAAATACCGAGTTTAATAACTAGATGGCGTAAGTAACCATTTTGAATTTATGATGGAACTACCCCCTGATTTAAATAAAGTTTCATTTCATTGACAGCAACATTACATGCCACTATTGCACATACTGAAAAATACTAATTCAGGTGGATTGAACATTTCACACATTTGGGACTAGGTAATAGGATATATTTAGGATAATAATAAAACAACACAAACCCACTTATAATATACTTATATGATAATAATTAAATTAACATTTTACAATATTACATCATTGTATCATACATAACCACTTTGTAAAAATTCTATGTAAAGTATAGCTAAATATTTGTATAAATAATATTAGATGATAGTGGCATAAATACAGTTAAATAGCTTACAACAATATATAAGCTTCGGGCACATCATCGAAAATTCGCGCCAAATTAATGTACTAACTCCCTAATTTATAGAAAGTTTTCATCCATTGACAAAGGCATTACAAATTACTTTTATTTAGAAAAGCGATTTCGTAACTGGTTTATTTATGGACTGTAATTTTATATAAATTTAGAGCAGTAATTTGACAACGCGGCTACCTGCGTTTGACGCCAGCGTAAAATAGCGCTTATTTTATTAATAGCAAACTATTTGAAGCGAATTTACAATAACTAAAGAGCATGGCTGCAAAAAAAAATATCACGCATTTTTTTTATTAAAATAAAAGGCGGGAAGAATAACATATTTTGAGGTTAGTTTCCTGTCAAACAGAAAATTAACGATTTGATTCCTCGGATTTCACGGATTGCGGTGAACGGCTATGAGAATATATTTATTTAGATGCATTATTTGTGTTATAATATGACAATAACATGACTTAAAATGTAAAAATCTAAACTCACTTATCATCAGTCTCAAATTAGTCGACTTCACAGATTGTAGATGCGGGACCACCACAATATTTAGTTTTTTAAACTTGTTCACACAAAGAAAAGGGAATATCAAATTGTCATTATATTTTTTACCTAAAATTTTAAACTAGCGTGGACATTAACTTTAAGTATGATATTGTATACACTTTAATGATTATTTTCGCTTTGATCACCATTCGTTTCGCCGTTAAGGACGGGCGACACTGGTGGCTTTATAGGCGGCGCTGGTATCACCTGCGGAGGATAAACAAAATGGTTAGTCTGTGGAAATAGCATGTTACTAGTACGTGCAACCGTCACGGTACAAATAAATAATACATATATAACATATCTGACCGACACCGCAGATATCCCCATGCTATATTTAGTTATATCAGAAAAAATATGTAAACTTGACAATTTGTAAGTGGACGTAGGACTATACGGAATAAATGATTTGACGTTAACTTATTAAAAAAACTCCAATAAGCTTTAACTTCAAACTTGAACACGACTGTTACATGCCTTTGACCAAGCATTAATTTACCTCAGACAAAAATCCATAGATTTTTCTTGATCAGCTAAGCATAGATAACTGTCACTTATTGTATTATTTTTTTTGGTCTAATGGCCTCTTTCCAGTATATTTATTTACAGATAAATAAAAAAGCAGTCACTCAAAAATACTCAAACATAAACTCACACAGCCTCCACCAAAATGTAAGTATTTATTAACTTAACTTCTCATTTCCCGCCAAAAAGTTTATTTTACTAATATTACATGCTATGAACGACAGTAGATAGCCAATACCGATATACAAGTTAAGTTCAGTTTAAACAATTATTGGCATCGTCATACCATAAACTTGGAAATAATTTACGGTCTTTGGTTCATACTAAGCTTAATCTGTGTATAAAGGAATATGGCATCTTGTTTTCTTTAAGACAAAATTTAATATGAAACTAAGACAAAAATGTCATTTGTAACATTATTATCTAAGTTTAATATTATGTTTGCACTGAAGAAGCGTCGTCAACTATACTATTGAAACTATTTCTATTCCATGCCTCAAGCATTGCGTACTTGAACTTCTGGCGAGTCTTCCTCGTCCTGTCACAAATAAATTATTGTTATAATAAAATTTCTGTATTTTGTTTGTACCCAACGAATTTTAGTAACGAGTTTAGTAAAAAGGGAGGTTTTAGTAAATTTGACAGTAATTTCACACGTCCGATTTTGTGTGATATTGACGTCTACGGACGTGAGATTGTCTATGTCAAGTTTACTCTATGAAGTCAAATAAGACTAGACAGGAAAATGAAAATGAAAAATTCTTGTGAATAAATTAAAAAAATCTCGCGACTACAAAAAGGATTGTTATGTAGCTATAAATACGTTTCATCCGCCATCTTTATCACTGTAATGACCCATTTACATTTATAGTGTGTATTTATTGAATTTGTGAAAGCTATTTATTAGTCGACATTTTGGTATAAACATGACAATATGTAGTTGTCCTTTTTGTAGTCGTTAAAAAGAAAAGTATAAATGTACTAGCGGCCCGTCTCGGCTTCGCACGGGTTTCTAATATAGCCTATGTTACCCAGTGGTAATATAGTTTTCCAACAGCAAAATAATTTTCGAAATTGGTCTAGTAGTTTTTAAGTTAATTCGTTACATACAAAAATACAAATCTTTCCTCTTTATAACATTAGTATAGATAGTATAGATTGTACTCACAGAGGGCTTGGGTCGGTGCGTGTCGACGGCGGGCACGGAGAGCGTGATGTGCTCCTCCCGGCAGCCATACGCCACCGGCGTCAGCTTTATCACCGTGTGCAGCGGCACGTGCAGGTACGGCAACTCCTCTGTACCACACAAATTTCAACGATTAACATATGCCACTGGATAATGAACTTAAGCATTTATATTTTATAACTGAAAATTCTTTGAAGTAAGTATTTAATGCGAGGGTAATCTACACTGTTCACACCTTTATGGCATAAAAAATCGACGAGCGACTTCATATTACTGTTTAAAAAAAACGCATCGGAATAAACCTATCGTAGTTGTTTATCTACAAGATGTTGCAGAAGTCTGAAATAATATTTTAGGTACTCATACGGTAACTAATATGTACATGCATAGTGTAGATAGATCATACCTAACTATCATAGCTTCAGAGTTACTGAGGACTTACGAGTTTTGATTTATTGGAACGTAGTTCCTTATGGCGCGTTGCGAAAGGGGGCTAGACGGAAAAAATTAAGACTAAAAGTGTCGACCGACACTTTTGTAAATGTGTGCGTGAAAGTAAAAGTTGTAACGACACTTTTGTAAATGTGTGTGTGAAAGTAAAAGTTGTAACGACACTTTTGTAAATGTGTGTGTGAAAGTAAAAGTTGTAACGACACTTTTGTAAATGTGTGTGTGATTTCGATTCCGGTTCCGGTTTCGGTTTCGATTCCGATTTCGATGTTTGTTATGTGTGTATGTATATGTACATTTTTTTTTGCTTTTTTTTAATTCAAAAGGAACTTCGTTCCATCCGCATGTCCCTTGACACCTCTCAAGTTTTTTTTCAATATTGCGAAAATGAGTACACCTTTCTAACTGCTCGTATAAAATGGTATTTTGAAAGCGCTGTGTGCGGTAAGTATAAGTACCGGCGGACTTGTCGAGGAAGTATGCGAGCAGGCAGCGCATGACGGCCTGGTGGCTGACGACCAGCACGTTGCCCTGCCGCTCCAGCTCCATGATGACGGGCTCGAGGCGCGCCACCAGGTCCTCGTAGCTCTCCCCGCGCGGGTACCGGTACGCGAACTTGTTGGCGTCGCGCGCGTTGAAGTCCGACGGGTACTTCTGTTGGATCTCCGCGTACGTCATCTCCTCGCAGATACCCTGGATGTTAACGTTAGATAGATAGATAACTCTTTATTGTTCCACCTCTTAGAGAAATAAATATACATCGAATATATCATCACGCCTGTATTCCCCGAAGGGGTAGGCAGAGGTGCACTTTAGTGCGCCCACACTTCGCCGATATTTTTTGGTCCCAATGTAATAGGGGGCGAGCCTATTGCCATTATATCAGGCACATTCCCCCTCAATACGAGTGAGAGTTGGGCCATAGTCCACCACGCTGGCCCAGTGCGGGTTGGTGAACTTCACACGCGGTTTTCTCAGACGTGCAGGTTTTCTCAAGATGTTTTCCTTCACCGTTAAGCAAGTGGTAATCATTGTTGAAAATGACATTCGCACATGAAAATTATCTCAGAGGTGCGGGCCCGGGATTTGAACTTGCACCCCTTACGTTCAAGGCGGGCGTTCTTGCCCACGAGGCTACCACTGCTTAGAGAAATAATAACTATACATATACAATAGAAAATAATAATTAAGTGCAACAATGGGCGGCCTTATCACTAAAAGTGATCTCTACCAGACAACCTTTGGATGGAGAGGAATTAAAGTACTAGTAAGGACGAAGTTTTTACAAATAACATAATATAACGATAACATAAATTAAAATAATATACTAATTTAGGTACGAACGACTCATTGTTTAAAACCAAATAACCGTTCATAACTAAATGAGCATGTGAATAAGCTATATATCGGATGAAAATAATTATAAACAGATAACAGCGAACAAACAAACAGAAATTTATGCTTAGGCTGACTATACTCTTGGGAGCGTTCTAGTATTATGTAACGAAATTTTTGGAGATTTTTGACACTCCCTCCCCCCCATGTAACGCGCCGCAACATTTTTCTTTACCCCCCCTCCTCCTCCTCCTAGCAAAACGTTACGTAACCACCACCAAGTGACCATTTTTACCACCGTTGACCATTCCATTTGAAATTTTAGGAAAAAAAAACGTTTTATAAAATGCATGACAAAAAAAATCTCTACCCGACCGTTCTGAAGGGTTAATACAATGTTACGTAACGCGTAGTTCAAACACCCCCCCCCCCCTATCAGCTAAATAGCAATATAATTGGATCTGCGTAGTAAGATACCAGATTTATAACAAGTACAGATAGTCGCAGATTATCGTTTTTAACTTTTACAAAATTGTAAATGTGTTTAATATTTTTGGAAATGAGTAACCATTGAGTTCCTTGCTCATTCTTCTCCATAGTAAAGTCCTATAAGTGTTTAACAGTTACGTAGCGTCCATAACAGGTAAAGTGAGAAATAAGGCATTACAATATTTTGGGCATGTAACTATAAGAGTGATAAGTATGAATGAGGATGGATACAGAGCGAGAGGAAGACCCAAAAAAGATGCATGGAGTGCATAAAGTGTGATATGAATGTGACTGGAGTGGATAAATGGAAAAAGGTAAGGCAAATGAATACTAACAGCGTCAATTTCATTGAGCGCCTTCCACCTCTCCTGAGGTGCTTTCACGTCCTTGACGGTCTGTATGGCGCGCTTCATCCAGGAGGTCCAGACGCGCAGGCCGGGGATCTGCTGCTGGTCGATGTAGGTCGCCAGCGCGCCCGCGTAGTGCCGCCCGCGCGCCGACAGCGAGCTGTCCCCGCCTATACGACCCTCTATGTTGTGCAAACTCTCACCGTGCTGTAAACAATTATATATTACAACTAAACTACACTATCAAAACAACATTACTACTGCAGCCCTTTTTAACGTCCCACTGCTGCGCACGGGCCTCCCCTCAATGCGAGGGAGATTCAGGCCATAGTCCACCACGCTGGCAGACTTCACACATCTATCGAGAACCAGTCAAGTTACCTCAGACGTGCAGGTTTCCTCATGATTTTTTCATTCACCGTTTCATAGCAAGTGATAATCTCGGATGAGATACGCACATAACTCCCAGAGGTGCGAGCCGGATTTTGAACCTGCACACTTTGATTGCAAGTCGTGCGTTCGACCACACGGATACCACAAAACAGTATTACTACAAAAAAACCGGCCAAGTGCGAGTCGGACTCGCGCACAAAGGGTTCCGTATCATTATCTATAAAAACGGCAAAAAAATCACGTTTGTTGTATGCCCCCTTAAATATTTATTTTATTCTGTTTTTTAGTATTTGTTGTTATAGCGGCAACAGAAATACATCATCTGTGAAAATTTCAACTCTCTAACTATCACGGTTCATGAGATACAGCCTGGTCACAGACGGACGGACGGACAGCAAAGTCTTAGTAATAGGGTTCCCGTTCGTCAAGAAGCTGGGGAACTTCCTGGCAGAACTTGGATGGCTGGAGTAATCCAGCTCACCCTCCGTCACACGTCGAGTTGTGGAAACGCCCGCAGTAGAAGAAGAAGAAGGGTTCCCGTTTTACCCTTTGGGTACGGTACCCCAAAAAAACCTGATACTATGAGCTCCATGCGAAGCGTATTAGTAATTATTGATAATGCTTACCCTGGTCAAATAAATAGTTCTGGGAACAATGTGTATATTCATTAGGTAATATACGATCCTGCTTTGTATGTGGCCCTCGTGTTTGTGCACGACCACCTTCTCCCCCGTGTCATATATCTTCATATAGCTGTATTCCGACTCGAGGTTTTCGTCCAGCGGTTCATACCTTTCTTTATAGTGTTCTATCCTTAACAGGAAATCGTTAACGACGTTGTCTGTATTCTGTATATTCGTGTAGTCCGGACTGCTTACTTTCACTTCCTGTAATAACAATTATATCAAAGGCTATTTCACGTAACCGACACTTTTGTTCTATACTGACATATACAGGGCGTCTCACGGATATGCCACATGGAGGGAAAGTACCTTGAATATTGTAGATGGAACATTTTACTGAGAGAAGACATTATTTGAATTTAATAAACAATTTAAACTGCATTCATAGATATTTAAATGATTACATGGTTGAACCGGGAGTCGAACCCGTTACATGAGAAAAATAATCAATAATCATACCAATCGAAAGGCTTCATCATAAGGATTGTTTTTTTCTCAATAACATAATGTCAGAAATAAAAGGTAAGAACATGAATTTTAACATTTGATGTGAAATTTTGCTCAGAAAAATGAAAAGCCGAGATATTTGGAATCAGCGATTTTTTCTGCGTCGAATGAGTTTGCCCTCCGGTAAAGTTTTAAAAATGTCGCTTAAGGTCGCATAGCTATTCACCCCTCGAATTATAAATGATCACCACGCCTGTATTACCTGAAGGGGTAGGCAGATGTGCACCATATTTTGGCGGCAATGCAACAGAGGGCGAGTTTTTTTGTTATCATACCAAATTCTCAATGAAGCTAGTATAACAGGATCTATAAAATCTGTTTCAGTGTGAAATATTTCGTTATTTACAGTATATTAAATCATTTTGTAAAGTAAACATTTGATTAAAAAAAAGAAAGTCTCACTGAAATTATAATATAACTTTATTTATATGCTTTGTCAACCCTAGGCATGGTCAGTTAATTTAAATGTGTGCTTTTCATGTTGACTACTATCTGGTTTTATTCCAAATTAATGTACTATATGAAATTAGGCTCTAAATAGAAGGCATTAAAAGTTATATTTCAAAAGCAAAAGTACTTAGTAAAATGCTTACCATAATATTTTGTTCAATAATCCTAGGGTCGTCGCATATTGACTCCACGAAGAAAAGCTTGAAGCCCATCTTGTGCACCACGATGTCGCGGATCATGCGCCGCCGGTCCAGCGTTGAGTTGGTCGCATCGAATACCTGCGTACAATAAACGACTTTAGACTTACAAAAATAAGTTTCCGTTTTCAATCACCTAAAAAAGTTTTGTAGAATTATTTGGAAACAATAGGGTACAGTTTAGACAGGCTTTGGTCAAAATACAGTCAAAGGATATGACAAGACTTTGGTAAACGTAGATTTTGGGGCCTAGCCACAAGTATGGTTTCTGTACCCAAAGGGTAAAACGGGACCCTATTACTAAGACTCCGCTGGCCATCCGTCTGTCACCAGGCAGTATCTCATGAACCGTGATAGACGGTTGAAATTTTCATAGATAATGTATTTTTGTTGCTGATATAACAAAAAATTCTAAAAAACAGAATAAAATAAATATTTAAGGGGGTTCCCATACAACCGACATGTTTTTATAGATGTATGAGATATTACAGAGCTATACATCGGTTGTATTGTCTCAAGTTAAGTGTGGAGTGTGTGTGAGGATATGGCTACTGGACATGTACTCACAGCGACCTCCCCGCCCTTGACGAGCCACTGGCAGACGTCGTGCAGCGCGTCGAGGGCGCACTGCTGCCGTATCGCCATCGCTTCCTTGTTGTCCGCGCGGAAGAACTCGTGGCTGGTGTATGCGGTCGTCGCGTGCCGCCTGTACTCGCCCAGGTTGAATACTTAACAAAAACAAATACATATCCTTGTTAACAAACATTAATAATATCGCCAGACTAAACATAGTCACCGCACATTCACAAGCCGAGTGGTAGCCGAGCAGTGGTGGCCGAGTGGTCGAACGCACGCCTTGCAATCGAAATGTGCTGGTTCAAACCCCGGCTCACACCTCTGGGATTTATGTGCGAATCTCATTTTCATAAGAGATTATCACTTGCTATGAAAGGAAAACATCGTGAGGAAACTTGACTAGTTTTCGATAGATGTGTGAAGTCTAATTGATGGACTATGGCCCGAATTCCCCTCGCAATGAGGGGAGGCCCATGCCCAGCAGTGGGACGTTACAAGGGCTGTAGTAGTAGTAATACCATCATGGGTCGTTTCCAGGTCTCATTGAGTAATTTTTTTTATATCATTCAACCAGCACGTAACTCTAATATTTTGAAGTAGACAGTACGACGACGGCGAGACATTTGAAATAGTTCGCATTTGGGTACTCACCCCTTGTGTTAATCCCTATCCAGTTGAGATACCGCGAGAGTTTCTTGGAGATGTAGGTCTTCCCTCGCGCGGGCAACCCCACCATCGCGATCACGTGCGGTATGTTCACATAGTTAGCTCGCTCCCCTGTGGAAACAGGAAAACATTATCAATTACAGCTCAATTCAAAACGAAGACATCATTATCAATAAAAAGATCCAACTACTGAAAATGTTTCATTCGAAATTAAACTTTGACATTTTGTTGTTTAAGTTCAAATTGTAATGTTGCGAAGTTAGGTTCTATGTATTGTTGGCAGGGAATGTGTGTGGTCACACTTTCCATACTTATTTGCACGGAGTCATTGTAAGCCAGTGACTCCTATTACTACAATGCATAATGAATTCCTTGTTAATAGGGCTATAAGCAAAACAATACATAAGAGAAGGTTCCCTATTATCTCATTGTACATATAATCCTTTTGGAAAAGAGTAACCATTGAAATAAAACAATTTTACGGATTTTATCGCATATATTTACTATTTTATTTTCCCGACATTTCGGCTGCTTTACAGCAACCATGGTCACGGGCGGACTGAGGTGTTGGACGTCCTGATGTCATAGTTAATAACTGGGTACCCTCATATTTAGTTGTTGTTTGCGGTCCGATCCACGCAGAAAGTGCTCACAGTGTCTTGAAATGGTACGCTTGGTTTTGGATTTAATCATATTAATTACTGAATCCCAAGTCCAATAAAATCCGTAAAATTGTTTTATTTCAATGTATAGTATTCGCGTAAATATGAGAAAACAAAGAGTAACCATTTAGTTTTGTGGCTAATTCCAAATAGGTAGAGTCCTATTTTGATTTGTTTGTTTGACCATTCATAAGTACTCTGTAAAGACTTACTTGAAAAAAATAAATTGCTGACTGATTACAAAGTTTTTTTTTTGTGTGAATGAAATGTATGGAGAATAGGGACCTTTTTAATTCAAATACTACCATGAAGGTACCATCTCGAAATATATATGGAATTTGTTACATAATACCAACATTGGACATTGCCAAGAATAATTTCCAAGATTATGTAAGTTTTAATGAAGCACATTCAATATTAAAATGTAAACAACTATGATATGCACATACCTACATTGTTTTTAGTATGATCTATGTATATACACTTAAGTAAGCTTATCTATAGATAAATAGCATAATGTATTGGTTAGATAGTGGCTGAGACAACACAGTGTAAATCTTTTAAACATTGTTTTTTTTTACTGCACATTTTTTACTTTTTTAGAGCTGTTTTATGGTGATAATATTTGCAAATTTTCTACGATCATTGACACTATAAGTCGAAAAAAAGTCAGTTTTTTTTTTGTAAAAAAAAATTTTTTATAGGATAAAACTCAGTATAAAACTAAAAATCTAAAGTCCAGTGTCCATCAGTACATAAGTGTGTAGACAAGTAAATAATTTTAAAATATAATTATTGATAAATAACTACTTCAATTAAGAAACTGTTCTTATCATAAGGTCATCGAATGTTTTGTTTACAACTGGTACTATTATGTCTCATGACTTTTGTACTATTTCAATAATATATATTTTATACCACTATCTTCGAACAATTAAAAGAACAGTTTTTAATGGCTCTGCACTGTGGTCTTTAGACAGTAACTTTATAAATATTTAAATAGACACACCAGAACTAATCTAATTATTTCGTGAAAACTATTTGCTATGATATTTGCAGGCCACTGTAAGTAATTGAACATTTTAATGTTCAAAGTCGTATAAGATTTCGAAGCGATTTTTTAATAATCAAACATAAGATAATCCCAATTATACATATACACTAGGATAGTCCTGTGACCCAGATTGAAATACACGATAAGCCCTATCTGAGCTATTAAAAACAAAATTTATCTCTGATATAAAACGAAAACTATCATATTACTACTTAGAACAACTAATAAGGCGATAAGATCAGGTTTTTAAATCATCCAATAACGAACGACGATTTGACGAATTATTAACACTATAATAGATATACGGAACTAGTCGACGATTGAAATATGCGTGTGCCCTTGTGACGACAATGCGAAATTAGCGAAACATGAAATCAGTACGAACCATCGCCGAAAAATTGCTTGTTAAGGTATTTCCAGCCTTCAGCGCGGTTGTCGTCGTGGTCCATGGCCATTCAGATACTATTCTACCCCTTTTGGTACACTTAAATATACTTATTTATTTAAATTATTTAAAATTATTAACACTTAGCACTCCGGCCGATAGCAATACGTGAACTGTCAATGTCATGTAAATCGATTAGACTGACAGTCCGACCGATCTGACAAACTGTTCTCTAGGAATAGACAAGAGCTGTTACAGGTTCAACATTTCCTTTACTAGTATTTGGAGCATTAAATAGTGTTTTATAGATCACTAGATTATGACGTGTCTATTTGTTTATTTTAAATGTTTCCATCATGTTATTTTATACTCTTACTTAGGTAAGTGATTATAAAATTATGTTGATCATAGTATACCTACATAACATAGGTAATAATCATAATATCTACGGGTAATTAAAAATATTTCAAAAGGGTCTAATTTATTTCTTATAAATGAGAGCCCCAAAATAAACTGCACTTAGCAGCGATTCATAATTTTAATTGTAGCCAAGGTTTTGTTATTTGTATACACGAAATACGACTAAGTACTAATGTAAGTACCTAATAAGCCGGACTATTGGAACGTAGAGCTAATTAATAAGAGAAATAAAACACGTCACTTATCACGCTGCTCGCGGATGTAGAGAGTTGACGCCATTCGATAACCTTTGCATAAATTGCTTGATAAGAATTATTTTTCCACGGCGAGTTAATTTAATCATATCTAATACTGTATTTCACTCTTTCTATTTACATTCGCTGTGTAGAGATAAATATATACAATGAAATACGGAAATTGCAAATAAAAACAATCCCTGTTGTTAAGTAATGCGTAATGATAAAGTCCTTAAAATATTCTGCACCAACATACACAAACATGTATTAGGTTTTTTAAAGATATACTTGTTGACTCTGGCGGATCTTTGGAGTAAAAAAAATAGTTATTATCAACCTTCTTGCAACGTAAGTTTAGTTCTCATTTTTATCTCTAGATGGCAGTGCAGGATTTTAAAGACGTAAGAAGAAATTAGTACCTGAGTAAATAAAACGTGAGGTGTAGTGATTTATCATTTTATAATAGTCATAATACTGTGTATCTGTTATCCCACTACCCATATATCTGTTTCTAATAACACTAACATATAGCGTCAAAGACCAAGACACGACCAAAGATTCGTTCGCTACAGTGTCCTACCTACCTATTCTATTACGATGTGAGCGTAAATTGCCTGTAATTGGCTTAAACGGGCTGTTTACAGATGCATCGAAATCGTCTTGTACGTCATTAGGCACAATGAATGAAAGTAAACGCGGTGGGTGTGCGCTAATTTGGTCCACACGTCCCATGTCGCGTCTATCCTTGACATTGTTTGCGATTATGTTCGCACTAAACTAAATAAACTAAGTGCATTGCCACCGTTATTCCCACGCCCGTAATATGACAGCAATATTTTAGGGTTGCCAAGAAAATCGACACCATTGTCATAAAAGTATGTATGGAGCACAGACTTGGGAGTCGTGAACTACACGGATGTAGCTCTACCATGAGTTTTACGACTGCCCCGACTCGATGGTCGCTAGCGTCTACGTAAAATACTTATTTTTAGGTCGAAATCTTAATTTTTAGTTCTCGGGATGCCTATAGCGCCACTATACAACTGCTTAACAAATATTGGACTTAGGTGGTAGCTATCGATCGATTCACAGCGAACTTAGACTACCTAAAATCAAATTTGTAGTAGTATAAAAGTATTTTTTTTTAAACGGATTAAAAACTTCTGTCAACCACACTTTCTTCTGGCGAAAATTCACACATCTTTCATGGGGTACTGTGTCAAATTTTATAATAAAATACCCCCTAACGTCATTAACCTCAATGAAACTAAATTTAAAACTTGCATTAGACATTCACTATGCAGGCGAGCATACTATATACTTAATAGGCAATTATTTGGAGGATAAACACGCTTGGTCAGGCGCTGTATTGGTTTACATGAATACAAAATATTCTGATTCTGTTATTATGGAGTTAGTCTACAAAATTCATAAGCTATCATAAAATTTAAAGATACCAGCTACGAATAAAATCGATAAATATTATATAACTTTACCACCTACTTACGTAGGTAAGTACATGCTATCTTATTACATCACATTTTATCAATTTAGGTGCATAGATACAATTAAACCAAACAATCGAGTGCGCAAGTTGATTGATAGTGTACCTATTGATGATTGATGTAATTGCCTGTGTGCTACCAACACTGATGAAATAATGTCTGTATATGTATACAGGTTGTTCCAGAAGTCTGTAACACCCTGTATAGTATCCGTAGGTATTGTTGATGTGTTTATATCAAGAGTTAGCTAGTACAAGTCTGAGCTGAATGAAATGGATCATAGAGGAAATTGCAACCTACACGTTGCGCCCACGTCTAGTCGTCGTCGCGTCGCTCCGGACATAGCTTAGCTCTTCGCGAATGCCTATAGTTCCTTCAAATCCTTAACCACGATACGTACTAATGTCTAAACGGGCTGCTGTACTCGGGAATGGAACCCAGTACCTCACGAACAGAATGACTGCTAAATACAATAATGCAAATAAGAATTTACTTAGCTGTTTGGTAAATCGTATCTACCTAAGTTAAAATAACTCTGAAAATAACTGAATTAGTTACATTGGGACCAAAATACATCGGCGAAGTGTGGGCGCACTGCAGTGCACTCTGCCTACCCCTTCGGAGAATACAGGCGTGATGATGTTTTATCTTACAAATTAAAATACCTGAGTAAGTATTAGAGATTAAAGTTGATAAATGTCATGTGAGTCATTTATAAATCACATCTAGTAAACAGATGCCACGATGATTAATTAAATAATATAAAGTTTGTTTACAAATTAATTGATTGTTGTCATTATCTTTTTGTTAATTGCTTTTGAATAGCTGCCATAGGAATTTGACAAATATTATGGGATGTTTCCCTTCGCATTACCTGATTATATTCGATATTATATTACTAAATTATAAGGGAGTGAGTCATATTTTTCATGTATTAGAAAATTAACTACCTACTTTGTTTATAAATTAGTACATACAATACTTTACGAGCAGATTGCAAAACATGATATGCGAATAAAATATTAATTTCAACACAATATTATAGACAAAGCACTTGTGATATGATAACGACCCACTCACCAAAGGCCCGATAACGATTGATTAGTAAACTATTATATTCAAGATTGGAGTCAGGGTAACCAACCCTATGACCTTCATATGTAAAGGTAAGCGATACTTTACCTAAGTCCCTCTTTTATATTCATCTATTTACAATCGTGAGTTAATTACTTTCGTAATTAATGAATAATTTTTAATCATTTTACACAACAACTTAGGTACCTACTTACTTTAATTTTTTAACTGACTATCAAAACGAGGTTTTTTTTTTTATGCGATAGGGAGGCAAACGAGCAGACGTTTCACCTGATGGTAAGTGATCAACGCCGCCCATGGACACCTGCAACACCAGGGGCATTGCAAGTGCGTTGCCGGCCTTTAAGGAATGAGTAGGCTCGTTTCTTGAAGATACCTTTGTCATATCGGTCCGGGTGTTCAATTCGACCCGTATATTTTATTACATACTAACTAGTTACTTGATCAATGTCAATGCCTTCTCTAGACTGGATGGCATATCTTTCTGGATGTTTCAGAAGTCCGAAATAATACTTTCACGTATTCCTGAGCGACGGGTATACAAAACTGAAAGGTATAATAAAATGATCTGAATTCGAACATCATTAAAAAATATCTTTGCCAACAATTTTATATACCTACTTTTTTAAGTGAGACCTATGTGATATTATCAGGATGATGATACTAATGATGTAGCCAGTAAAATTTAGTATTTTATCTCAGTTGGGAAAGTTAATGTAACAAGTAAACTTAGGAAAAAAGTAACGTAAAATGATAGAGCTATGTACTGACGTAAAAATGTCGTAATAAAACCGCAAAGGAATACGTGTATCATCCGTGCCGTTGCAGTTATCACTGCTACCTAGATACCTATTCGTGTACAAACTAGAAGCAATAAAGTAAATAAACTATCAGCTAAACGTATTGTGTGTTCATGACGATTCGTCACCTTCATAATACATGTGAACAACGTGGCAATGTGTTTATTTACTACTGAATAGTTACATATCCACGTCGTTTCAGTAGTCTGAAATAATACTTAGTTTTATACAGTACCTCATATGCTAAGTGAAGACAGATTATAAGTAACTATGATAAGTTCCGAGTTATAAACCATTGAATACTTGTCGCAAGTATCATGTTGTCGACTTTGGGTACATCCATAACGATATTAAGCTGTGTAAGCTAAATTTTGCGAGGGGCTGCTACCAATATTCACAAAACAGAACATGAAAATTTACATAGAACTCGAGATATTAAAAGTTTTTAAATAGGAGATGATATAAAGGTTGAAAAGGCATGTTTTAGTTTCGACCAAGTTCGTATACCATTATACTGATATTCGATGCTCATGCAAACGTTATAGTTTTATTTCGGACTTCTAATACACACAGTTTAAAAGGATTGCACTTGCACTCGTGTCGTCTGGTTAGTAGGTACATACGACTTAACTTCTCAAGGTTTTTCAGTGTTACTATGTATTCTGGTACATGCTAGTTGTCGAAGTTGTGTAATTACCTTACCTTTTTACGTTATTCGGTGGCATATAAATGGCACCTATTCACGACAGTCGTCCATTATATATCTAGGCATCTATTTATTGACTACTTTTCAAAATTAATAATAATAGATCATCATGCCTGTATTCCCCCGAAGGGGTAGGCAGAGGTGGCAAACTTCGCCGATGTATATTGGTCCCAATGTAAAGGGGGCGAGCCTATTGCCATTATACCGATTTCATGGCAAGTGATAATCTCTAATGAAAATGAGCTTCGCACATGAAACCCTGAGGTGCGAGCCGGGGTTTGAACCTGCACACTTTGATTGCAAGGCGTGCGTTCGACCACTCGGCTACCACTGCTTTTCGAAATTAGAAGTCATAATAATAAAGTTATTGGTGGCGAGAGCTGTAACAAGGAAGGTGAGACTTGTACGCTGTACTGAGATAATTCAGTGGGAGAACTCTGAACTAGACATATACGGATTTTGTCGCACCGGACACAGTGCGACAAACTTTCTTCATCCTTATGAAAAACAGAAACAAAATCGATACAACTCACTGTATGTTTAATCATAGCCGGTTATGCATACTAGATATGAAATTAAATGAAATAATAACAAATACTGCCTGACATCGTTCCATGCCATGGTCAACCATTTATTAATTTACAAGACGGACGTAACAATTCGAATGCAAATTTGAATGCAATCGTGCTGTCAAATAAACGAATTACCAGAGGGTAACTCAGTCGAGTTTTGGTTAGGTAATAACCCTGCAGCCGGTAACTCCCCAACCTCGCTATAAATCAAGCAAGTAATTTCATCCAGTGTAGTTTGAGCTTCAACCTGAATAACGCGCAGTCTGCGAGATCTAACCGGTTTTATAAACTCAATTGGTATATGCATACAAGGACGATTTCGTAAGTGCAAAGAAAATAAACTAAATTATTGATCAAGATCACTTAAGATACGTCTAGCAAGTAATTATGGTATTTAGAGAAGTAGATTTCAACACACGAAAAAGAAGCACACCTACTCACTACGTAGCAAATAAATAACGCAGGGTTAAAGAGTGGACAGGCTAGAGAGGGCTTCGAGAGCGCAAGCAAAAGTTAATTAGGTTTCCTTTTTATATCACCATCATTTTTTATCATTTTTTTCTCACTGCTGGGCAAAAGCCTCCCTTCTCTTCCTTTACTCTTTCATGAGAGGGCAAGAAAAGAGGTTTCGATGTAAAACTTACCACGCTTGTCTAATGCGAGACAGGCGTAGACAATGGTACTGGTTAATTTGCAAACTAACCTCTACCCTCCATATCGCAAACGAAAAAAAATATGGAAACAGTGATGGAGCCTACATCAATATCTAATCTAAACGTTTAATAAAGTACAACAGACGAGCAGCGTCCGAGTGCCTGTCCCAACATATCGATAAGACATTGAACAATTGATATCAGGTATCGATACAATTATTCACACACAAGTGCTTAGATGCATTGATGCTATCTAATTCGATTACAGTGTTTATTAATTATATTGTATGCTTATTAATTAAATCCTTGAGGATTAATATTATCAGTTACATCATTATGCCCAATGACTGGCGAATGAATAAGTACAGGGAGCGAGCGAAATGTTATCTCAAAAATTGCAATAAGTATTTTTTACACTATTTTTAATTATTATCTATTGTAGTATAAAATTATATTGGATAAGACCTACAATTTCCTTACTTTTGTAGGATCTAGTAAATTAATCTACTTAAATTCAAAGAAGTAAGTTAAAATCAGTCAAATCTATTCATATTAAATCAAATTTAAGAGAAAAATAAATTAAATATACCTAAAAAAATTAAACCTAAATTTGCTATTTTAAGTAAGTACATAGTTAACGTAATTCCACTTTATGTCCCATTATTTTGTTTTATGTCCAACAATATAGGTAAATTCGTAAAAAAGCAAACAATATTAATGTCTATAATGTTATATTAGGTATCTACATATTCAAGTTTTGTTTAATAACAACACGAGAGGACTCAATTGCAATTTGGCAATTCCCAAGATTCTGTTTGCAACAAAACTCCAACTTGCGTGATAAATAAGACGAAACCAATCGCCATATGTACCTACAACTACATTTACTAAATCTGTGCGAGATGTGAAACAAATTGTGCGGTTGTACATCGTGACACGTAGTAATGAGAACAACGACCGAGCAGAATCAGTTTTTATTAGTATTTGCCGGTTTTAATAGTCGAGATTCAACGGAATGTCACATTTTCTAACGGAATTTATACTCTATGCCAATATTATAAACAGATACAGTTGTATGTTTGTTCGTTGGCTAAAACCTCGAGGAATAATTGACCGTATTCATAAATATTTCCATACCTAATTATAAATTGTATACTCCCCGCGTACACAAATACTTATTTTACTAACTTAACAAATACTTAACTCTAAAGTGATATATATAAATACTTTTTTATCATGTATGAAGAACATACATAACTTTTTTTATATTTTTTAATTTTTTATATCAAACAATTGTGCAGCGGCTTATACATAACACTTTTAAATGTGTAAGGGTAATACCACAACCAACACCGTCATCCAACAAAAGAACTGTCGCCAATTGTAATGATGTCGATGCAATGTCTCTTATTTGTAATGTGCTAAACTAGAAATAATTTTTACGATACTAAGTAATTTAACAGGAAGAAAGAACTTTGTTAACAGCCGGTTGTAGTACAAAAACTAATAAGTATACAGCGTGTAATTTTGTTAGAAACACACAATTCATCAGAGGGACCGCATGGTATGCATAATTAACCCACAAAATGTATTTAAAATTAATTATTCTGTTCGGCATGGACTATCGCACACATCTAATACCAAAACGAACTCTGTGCCAATACATATTAAGATTGAATTTCTGTAGTAAAAGCGCGTTAAAATTCGCTCGCGCTGTCAATATAATTTCGTTGAAGAATGAAGTTTTCCTGTGAGTCAATACAGTTCGTTTTAGTATTGGCAGAAAATGTGAGGCGCGTGTCTTGTCGCCCCAGAGAGCGGGGGGCTTTATACATGAAACGCGTTGAAAGAATAGGTCTTACATATTTTTATATGCTCGGACAGACTAGACAACGGATACTAAACAGTACTGAGTAACTATGTAATGCGGTTATCTAGCTCGTGTAGAGCTAGCACGCGGTCCACTCGTGATCTCTGACAACGCTATCGGCAACGCAGCTGTCCCCCGAATAAATTTAATAACGATGTTTATAAATATGTACGGGATTCTTTTATCGGCACTCGAGAACGTTGGACGATTTTTTTTATCTATGCGGACGACGAAATGGCTTCGAAACGCGAAATTGTACCTTCTGGGTCAAGGCCGCGGTGACGATAATGACGTAAATCGCGAGGGTATACGTATTACGTGTGTATTTTGCGTACAATACGAAAGGATATATTGGCAAAGTGACCAAACGATCAAGTTTGCAATTATTTCAATAATAATTTTAAAAAATATAGGCAAACATCTTATACATTATTTTGAAACTTGTTCGTTAGGTCATGGCTCTCAATGCCAACAAGTTGATTAGCATACTAGCATTGTATTAAATTGTACCGACAATTACAATAAGGTAGAATAAGTGAACGAAATTTTCAAGTCGTATTACTTTTAAAGAACAAACAACTGACTGGCAAAAAACTACACGTGATGTTCAATAAAATGATATCTCTGACGAATAAATTCATAGTACCTAACTAAGGTAGGTAGTCAATGAAATTGAGGTTCAATAAAGCAGCTACATAATTTTACAAAATAAAAATGCGTCGTAACTGTGTACCGAAATCACTAATTGGTATGCAACTATTATATTTGTGACGTCAGCCCCAAATCTTTGTATGGTGTCCATAGTACCAGCTTTGCTTAGTTTGGGATCATACGATAAGTATTTGGTTATCTGGCAATATTTATTCTTATTAGTTACCCGGCGTGTATATTGTATTGTATTACGTATAATTTATTTATTGAATAAAATTTGATTTTGAAAAAAAAACTTAAAAATAATTACTATGGTCTAGACTAGTCTAGTGTTTTCATTCAAATTCATGCCACTATGTTAATATCCAATTAACGAAGTTGGCTTACCTGGGTTACTAAGATAGAAGTTCATTAGCCTTTTGGGAGCATTACTAAAGAAGGTAGAGTCCTTTTTGTCTCTTAGTATCTTCCACAGAGTGACCAACAAATTTTGTTTGGCAAAACCAAACAAATTCAGCCTAAACAAATTAATCGTGGGTTCTTATTCCATTACTATAACATCGTCACGAGAAGGGAGATACTCAATATATTTATAGCAATTTTTACTGCGCTATATATTTTTTTCTACCTACATGTAATTTTTTGCGACTGAATAAAGAGCTTATTCTAGGAGTTGATTAAAAAATACATTTATAAAAATATTTTAAAAACAAGCTTTTATTTAATTACCCTTAGTTTTCGTGTTCTCCTCCGCAACTCATTTCATTTGATACCCATAGGTACTGTGTGTGGTGGTGCAGAAAAAATAAACTATTCCGCCATCTTGGATGATCCGCCGTATTGTAATTAGAATGACGTGGAACTAGACTAATTAGAATGGGCATGGAACTTTTTGTCCCATCCTCTGCAGTTCCCATTGGTGGTAAATCAAAGCCTTGGTTTGAACGCTTCTGTAAGGCGGTTTCACGCCGCAAGCGGGAGTCGTTTCAGGCTTGGGCTGCGGCGATGGCGTCTCAGGATCCTAATTCTTACCGCCTAAAAAAGGAGTACAATCATGCCTCCAGATCCTACAAAAGAGCCCTGGCCGGAGCAAAGAGTGAGTTCATCGGCAGAATTGGCAAGAGACTTATGCGTTACCCCTCGGGTTCCCGCGCGTTCTGGTCTCTTGCCAAAGCTGTCGAAGGGAATTTCTGTCGGCCATCTTTTCCACCACTGCGCAGGGGGGTTGACTCCTTGGCCCAGACTGCGAAGGAGAAAGCCGATCTTCTAGACTCTCTCTTCGCTTCCAACTCCAGAATTGATGACCATGAGATGTCTCCGCCGACTATAGCTCCCTGTGATTACTCCATGCCGGAGATCCGTTTTACACAGAAGTCTGTGCGTAGAGCGCTACTCTCATTGGACATCAATAAGTCGAGTGGGCCGGATGGTATCCCCCCAATTGTGCTTAAGACATGTGCTCCTGAGTTGACTCCGACCTTGACGCGTCTTTTCCGACTCTCTTATTCTAACGGCGTAGTCCCGGTCTCTTGGAGGACTGCTTTGGTACACCCGATCCCTAAAAAAGGAGATCGCTCCGAACCAGGAAACTACAGACCGATCGCCATCACTCCTTTGCTCTTCAAAATAATGGAGTCCATTATAAACCGCCAGCTCCTTCGGTACTTAGAGGACCACCAGCTGATCAATGACCGGCAATACGGTTTCCGTCAGGGTCGATCGGCCGGTGACCTTCTTGCCTACCTGAGTCACCGTTGGGCTGTGGCGGTCGAGAGCAAAGGTGAGGCCTTAGCGGTCAGCCTGGATATAGCGAAGGCCTTTGATCGGGTGTGGCATAAAGCGCTTCTTTCGAAGCTTCCCTCCTACGGGCTGCCTGAGAAATTCTGCAAATGGGTCGCCAGCTTTCTTACGGATCGGAGCATCGTGGTCGTAGTCGACGGATCATGCTCGGATTGCAAGTCCGTAAATGCTGGCGTCCCGCAAGGCTGTGTCCTATCCCCTACCCTGTTCCTGCTGCATATCAACGAAATGTTGCTTAATATCAGCAACTTCCGTTGTTATGCGGATGACAGTACAGGAGATGCTCTTTACACCGGTCGTGCTAATATTTCTCGGGCAAACGTCGATGAGTGTCGGAACAAACTTGTGTCTGAAGTCGAGGCTTCTCTACATCTAGTCTCGAACTGGGGCAAGCTGAACTTAGTGCAATTCAACCCCAATAAGACACAAATTTGTGCGTTCACCGCCAAAAAGAACCCCTTTGTCGCATCTCCTCGCTTCGAAGACACTCCCCTTAATGCCAAGCCAAGTATCGGGATCCTTGGAGTCGACATATCGAACGACGCGCAATTCCGCGGTCATCTGGAAAGTAAGGCCAAGTTAGCCTCCAAAAAGCTGGGTGTGCTCGGTAGGGCGAGGCGGTATTTGACTGCGGCTCATCGCCTGCAACTTTACAAGGCGCAAGTCCGTCCGCACATGGAATACTGCTCTCACCTTTGGGCCGGTGCACCACAGTACCAACTTCTTCCTTTTGACCGCCTGCAACGAAGGGCAGTTTGAATTGTCGATGGCAAAAAGCTTACCGATCGGCTAGACCCTCTGGCGTTGCGTAGAGATGTAGGCTCTCTCTGCATTTTCTACCGCCTCTATCATGGAGAGTGTTCCGAGGAATTGTTCGGTATTATATCTGCCGCTGAATTCCACCATCGCACGGCTCGCCACAGACTGCATTACCATCCTCACCATCTGGATGAATGGCGTTCCAGTACAGTGCGATTTACCAGGAATTTTCTTCCTCGCACCACCAAACTGTGGAATGAACTTCCTGCAGCGGTGTTCCCGGACCGATACGACAAAGGTACCTTCAAGAAACGAGCATACTTATTCCTTAAAGGCCGGCAACGCACTTGCTATGCCCCTGGTGTTGCACGTGTCCATGGGCGGCGTTGATCACTTACCATCAGGTGAAACGTCTGCTCGTTTGCCTCCCTATCACATAAAAAAAAAAGACGTCACATAGCTAAGCATGCATTGTCATCCAATATAAGCGATCGCTTAAATATAACTGATTTAAAATTCAGTAACAAGATTCCACACGGACATACATACATTGCAAGTTAATATAAACCTTGTAAAAAGGAGCAGAGTTTCATGACGAATCTTCTTAATGGCGGTCACGTTCCTTTTTCTCGGATTTTATATTCCTACGTTTTATGTATGAACAAAACTAATAACATAAATGCTCACTTGTCCAAAATTACAGACTGCATCGAGACAGGCTGCAGTAAGAGACATGACTCTAACATTAAGAGTGGCATATCATAGCAAAATAGAGAGTAGTTAAGGTTGCTAAAAGTCTTTGCCCGTGGATATATAGACTTACAATAATCTATACTTATAATATATAATATATATTATATATATATATATTATATATAATATTATATTATATATATTATATATATAAATATAAATTATTATTAATTATTAATAATTAATATTAATATATATTAATATTAATATATTAATATATATTATTATATAAAACTAAAGAGTTTGTTTGTTTGTTTGTTTGTTTGGTTGAACGCGCTAATCTCAGGAACTACTGGTCCGAATTGAATAATTCTTTTTGTGTTAAATAGTTCATTTATCGAGGAAGGTTATAAGCTATATATCATCACGCTACGACCAATAAGAGCGGAGCAGCAACGAATAATGTGGCAAAAACGGGAAAAAATATTCCTTTTGAAAACTTCCGTTGCGTACGCTGCCTAAACGGTTAAAGTTTGCACTTATTGAGGAAGGTCGTAGATTTTATAACATCACTCTACGTCAAAGTAACAATTAGCGTGGGTGAAACCGCGGGCACAGCTAGTAATAATATAAATTGGATTTTTATTGGCACAGCAGCAGCATTGTAGCAGTGGTAGCCGAGTGGTCGAACGCACGCTTCGTAATCAAAGTGCGCAGGTTCTATCCCCGGCTCGCACCTCTGGGTTCCATGTGCGAATCTCATTTTCATCTGAGATTATCACTTGCTAAGAAACGGTGACGGAAAACATCGTGAGGAAACCTGTGTGCCCGGTATAATGGCAATAGGCTCGCCCCCTATTACATTGGGACCAAAATACATCGGCGAAGTGTGGGCGCACTGCAGTGCACCTCTGCCTACCCCTTCGGGGAATACAGGCGTGATGATGTATTATTATATTATTGGCACAGCTGTTTCTCAATAATTATCGCAAAATTGATATATCAAGAACGCAGATGGCAATAACGAGGTAAATAATCTAGATAAAGAATGTAGGATGGTACAATTAAATAGTGGAATCCGGTTGCAAAAGTACTTTCTTTATTTAGCAAATACATTTATTTGTACTAACCTTAAATAGATAAGCCTGAAACTCGACCGTAGATAAATGTAGCGATCATTGACCTCAACGAATACGTTCATATAAAACGTATATTCAAATTTTGATTGTCACTAAAGAAATGTAGGTAGGTATATGTTAAAACCGTAGTAGATTAACCTAGCAATTTTCTTAAACGCCGAAAACTTTGACAGGCCTACTCCGGTAAAGCTGTAAAGGCCAACAGCGAAAAAAAATATTACTTCGACAGGTAGGTATCGTATATAGAGTGTCAGTATATTAGGTATTTTGTGCTTATTTTCTTTTATTAGGTACCAAGTCTAGACTATTGGTAATACGTAATATAGTTTTATCAAATTAAACTAAACAAAGTCCCGAGCCATTTGCAATTTAATTATCGTTCGATGATTAATCGTGAGTCACATGACTCTGTTAACTGCCTATGGGTGAAGTTGAAACTAGGTACTTAGTTTGATTTGTGGTCAAATAGATAGACGTTATAATTTGTAAAATAATAATTTAATAGACTAGAGTCTTTACCTTTGCAAAGAGGTATAATAAATAAATGTTATGTTAATAGTTAGTTATAGTGTTTATGCTAATCAAACAAAGTAATTTAACAACTTAACGGATTTTCCGCCCTATTTCAAGCCTAATTTGTAGGAAATCCCTAAAATCGTTATATTATCTACTTGCTGATAAAGTGAGTATAGGTATCTGTTGTTGACTACAAATATGAATCACGATTTGTTTTGTTTTTGTTTAACAAATAAACAAAGTACGACGCAAGTATTAGCGCACAGAGTAAAGTGCAAAATATATCTCTTCCTTACGTTTGCAATAGGTTAAACTTTAAACATTTGTTTTAAGTTTGTTTATAATTTGATTTGTTTTTAAATCTGGATATTTTTATAATGCCTATAAAATAGGCTCCCTTACATTTAAGCCTGTTTATGGCTAAGATTTGCAGACAAAAAACTTTTTATTAAATCGATGTGCTTAAAAATTGTTGTTTAATTCGTGCAGATATTTGGTCAAGGCACCTAGCACACAATTACATTATTTACCTAAACGCAAATACATGATGGAAGTTTATTATATATAGTCAACGGGGGCTTTTTTCAAGACGCTTGTAGGTAAACCCAAAAGAATGCGATTGTTGTAAATGGATTCTAATGAATTTTCACGTATTGTATGCGGGTGCGGGATACAGGGACGGGCACCGCGCTTGCAGCTGCCGTAGACTAACGCGTCCGACGTATTTTTAGTTCTCACTGAACTAGTCTACTCTTGCGTTGCAAATTACCTCGTATCGGGAAGGGCTTCGTCATTATTGTGTCCGTAGTCGGCGGCAGCAGCCGCTGAGTCTCCGGCGACATGACACTCGGGCACAAATTCAACTCATGTTTCTTACTATCACCACCATTGACGCCGCCGCGATGCCGCAGCGACGGCGATCCGTAAACCACGTCCATCTGCGAGTATTATCGAGACATGACTGAATCGAATCGACTTTGGTTCGGGCCCGAGCCCGCGCTCGCGATCCTCAGCTGATTGTAGAATTATAATGGAAAGCGTCGGTTGAGACGGCGATATTTCACATTTGCATCTGTCTGCTGCGTGCGCGCTAGACCGTTGTTTGGTAAGACGACATTTGAAGACTTCAAGTGCAAGGGCAATCGAGCAATCGATCGAGCGCGGTCGATGGGCTCAGCGCCGCGGTCGGTACTGCGGCCAGTTTTGGGCACTCTGCCATTTGATGGACGCGGACGTAAACACTTTTAAACAATGTTGCGTGCGTATGATGCTGCTAGGTATACGTTAGTAGTAATTGTATTTAGTTTTCTTCGGATATATCTCTATCTTGGTTGCAATATAGCCGTTGAGATTCTAGAGATAGAGTTCTTTACAATTTTTTTTTTTAAGTTGGTGGTTAATTTTTGCCTTGGCACACATTCAGAGTAGGTATATTTTATGTCCCGGTACAAGCCTGCATACTTACCATTGTAGGTACATACGTTTTTAAGCCATAATATTAGAAAAGTATTTAAAATATCGTCAATATAGTAAATTGTTGTACCAAATAAAACCAACAGGGAATTATGTATTTTATTAAAATGCAAATCAATTCCTAATTCATACGTAAACTAATTGCATTATCTTGCATTACAAGGCTATCTATAGTTACCTACCTAGGTTGATATGACGATATAACTGGCATTGATTTCAATAGAAGAATAAAGGTGTCACTGCATACATTTTGACCGTTAAAATGATGGAAGTTAATATGAAGGTGTTCACGATTGTTTTTACGTAGCGTTCCTTGACATAATCGTCTTCCGGCCCATTCAATACAATACACCTCGGTTAGCACGTGACACCTATTTAATATCTGGTGAATATGTTAGATACAGCTTTAACTGTATACCGTTAAGTTTTTAATTCTTAAATTACTTGACCTTGTTTAATCAGTTTCATTGGAAAATAAATAACGTGGGCGGATCTAAGTACGATCTGCAGTGTATACGCGCGACTACTCACGTCTTCAAATATTTTCGGAATAGACAGGTCTCCAGTGGCATAGCGGGGCTGTCATGGCAACCAGCACGTACTATAATACCTACATAGTGTATTGAACCAACTTTGTTACAACATTGCTACCGGTGGTCGCCAGACTTCAAGAGGAGTGCTACTGACACAGATAAGTGTTCATACGTGTTTCGCGACGCGTATTACGAAAATTCTACATTTTATTGCATCTGATTTTGAAAGCTAGGTCACTAAATAGGTCATTCACATTGAAATAGGGTGTGTTTAGTATTTTCTTTTGTTATTTAATCGTGTGAACCCGTATTAATTTTTGAACAGTTACAGATTTTTTTAAATAGGCTTAAGTGGAAAATTTTCAGTTGTTTCTTAGTAACAACCTATGTATATTGTGTTACGCCCTTCATACTAACGTTACTTAGTCTCCGATACAGAAATACTATACTCAATAATTATTGATCCTCGTAAATACGTAACATCCTTGACATGTCGAGTTCCACGTTACTGAAACGATAGATGGACTATTTTTATGGACCACAACATATTCACAATTACTACGCTATAATAAAAACATAAGTCGAGTTGATAAGTTCTTCATTTTTGAAGTCTGTTAAAATGAACATGTTCCCAAACTATCAAACCATAATCGTTCGGAAATGGTGAACGAGCTGGAAGTTCCGGAAGTAACATTGTCCCCGTATGTCTGGACGGAGCTCGAGGAGTCCTTGTCTGCGAGGAGCGACAGCATCCTCACCGGCAGCGTGGACGTCTATGAAGCCGGGACGCCCCTGAGTACGGACTCCAGCATATCGCTCTCAAGGGCCATGACTGACTCGGAGATAGATTACGGGAGGTACAGGAGGGTAAGTTATGTTAGTCTTATTAGCCACAAAATTTTATCATCTATGATTTAAGCTTTTCCTAATTATCGAACTTAAACTTAACTATGTATTTAAACTTATTGGAGAGAGATCTCCAATTAGGTTTCTCTATGGTAGATTTATTGCAGTGTTTTATGGATCAACAATTATTTTTGAATCAACAGCACGCATGTCTTCTTAAAAGTATTTTTATTGAAGAATAACAAAATGCACATAGTGAGTTTAGTTGAGAATTTTGATCTTTATTTTATTTATTTTCACAGTACAAAAGTCGGAGCTTTAGCAACCCTTGGGACCACATGAAAATGGCCATGGAAGCCTTCCCTCCTGATTATCTTGCATCACTAAATAGGTAGGTATACATATAGGCATATGCTTACTGACAGTACCGATAGGTTCCAGTAGTCCTAAATAATACGTTACGTTTACGTAGCGATCATTCTACAGGTTTACCTTACTTTTGTGTTAGTGACACAACTGAGGTGTGTCCGTGTCCGATATCACGAGTAATCGTGTTTTTTTTCCGCGAATTCTGTGAGATTTCACATTTAACTAATCGAAATGCGTGAATATTGTCACCTCGTGCGATCCGACCCTAGATTAAAATACGCCTTCGGTGAAAATATTACACGCGCGCTTCGCAACCACCATATTGTTTTTATTTTAACCGAATTTATGAATTTCCCGCCAATAACTAACTATAATTTATTGAATAGTTCTAACAAATATTGTATATGACTACCATGACAGTAACTCGATTATGAGTTTAATATTTTTATAAGCAATTAACAATTACGTAATTGAAAACAGTTTCTTCAAATAAATGAAACTGTTTACAATTACGTACAAATTAACATAGTATATTATCAATTGGTAGTTGGTAACTAGTTAGGTGGGCGAAAGATGCGCTTTAAAACTGGCCATTCTTCTTCTTTTCGAGTTAATAATAGTCTTAACTGATGGGGGTGGCGCTAAAAAGTGCCGTTGGTCATGTTAAATGTAATAAACCATTGTGTAGTAGAGATTTGTCAGCGTAGGACACTGCGTTACCGTGCCTACCTGCTTCCAGGGTGCGCCATGCTAATACTTTTCGTGGACTCCAGAGAGCAGCGAGCGAAGACACGCGTAAATTAATTCATTTTCGTGGTAGATATATATTGTAGGATTCCTAAGAACCCCATATAAAATCTGTTATTATAGAGTTACTGCTGTTGCCAGTGCTAACATTTTTTACTTTTCTTAGAACCCTACACCTAAGTATAGTGGATTTTATTGACCTTATTGTAGAGATTTCTTACCAAAACGGAAGTCAAGAACAAACAAGTTCTTCCAGAATAATCTTCATACATACTTTTCCATCCGCCAGTTTCCAGCACTCTTCAACTGATAGTACAGAGGAGCCAGCTAATCCGGAACGCCTGCCGCGCTACAATGAGGAGTTGCAGCTGAAGATGGAGCGGTTCTTCGACGAGGAGTGCCGCGTGTTCACGCCTGATGACCCTGGACTACTGGCGCTGGAGGAGGCTTTACAGAGTTTAAATCTGGAGGTTGTTATTTCACTTTATGCAGTGATGTCTCCTGGATGAACAAGGAAAAGCTAGAAATACTTATTTGTTATTCATCGTAAAGTATTATTCCCACATTAGTTGCGTGGGTGAAGTCAAATCTTATTTATTTGATAATATTCACTAATCAAGCAGTATAACAGATTTGCAATAGAGTTTTTTATCTAACCAAGAATAATCATTTGGATAGCTATGGATTTTAACTAAGTGTAATATCGGTTATTCTACTTTTTTCATCCGTTTCGCTGTTATTCGTGTATCTAAAGGGTTCTGTTGGATCTTTAGAAAACTGAATATGTCCTCGTATTTCATTTAATAACCTCCACTGTACCATTTGTTTCAGGATTCCGATTTGGAGAGCTTGAGTAGAACCTAGAAATGTATAGGTACCTGCTTACTGATGTAATTTTACCAATCATGTAATATCGAAATATTCATACGATCTGTCGGTGCCATGCCTTAGACGCCGAAGACACTTTAGAAACGTAATAAAATTTATGTTCCTAGAACTCTGGCACGATTTTAAAGTTCTTTCTCATAGTAAGCTCGCTATTTGCATCGTAAGTACCAATTTTATTAAGTAAACTATAAGCTTCAAGGTTTAAATTTTATATTAAAAAAAAGCGAATTTGTTCCTGATATAATGTAAAATGGTTTGAGTGGGTGAAATGTGTAGACAAATCATTATATCCAATAGGCGAAAATAAGGACGAACATTGAATTTGAATGTACAAATAAAACCAAGTACTGTGTAAAATGTAGTTTTAATAAGAATGATCGCCAGCATCGGCTCCAACAATTGCACTTAGCGCTATGACGGGCATCACGTTTCATTACATAACATAACTAACCAAACACCCTATCAACTTCTGTTAACAGCTAAATATTTAACGACAAAATTCATTAAATCATTAATAAGCAGGCACATTTTTTAAGTTATCTTACCAATATCCCTCTTATTCAACGCCTTGCTTTTTACCTACCACTTATTAATGGTAGACCTTTTAAATCGTTAAATATTTGTCTGATTCTAAAATAAAATATCAAGAAGCATATAACATTGCACGTTATAAAATATATTGCACAAGATTTTTTGGAACATGAGATTCAATTAATAATAAACAAAAGGGCATTTAGAGTTTTGGACTCTACGCTTACAATATCAGCATAGAATTGTTTGGAACTGTAAAATCAATGTTAAATTACACCTTAATTCTAAACAAATTAGTAATGAATGATAACGTATGTTGGTGCTGCAGAGTTTGCTTTACCATAAGTTTAAATGTCCATTAGCTTAGTCGCTATTGACTGCGGACATATGCACGTTGTTAGTTCTGTAAGTCCAATTCGAAAAACTTTTAAAAATTTTACGTAGAGTAAATCTCGTGGTAGAGCTACTTTGACAGTTACATTAAAGCGTAGGTGGTTTTAGAAAAAAAAAAACGATTTCCTTAAAATATATATATAAATGAAAAACATTGTCTTTTTGGTAACACAAATCAAACATAATTCTTATCTTAATATTAGCGAAACAAAACTAAAAAATTATGCTTCGCTGCCCTTCTCTTGGACGTGCTTAATTCTTAAAAGGCGTATCTTAAACCTATAATATGCCTAGGTACTTTAATATAAAGTAAATAATTGGAGTTGTATATATATTAGCAGAGGCTTCGTAGCGATGTGTATAGTTTTAAATCTAAGGACACATTGGATACTATCAATTCAATTTCAACTATAACTTGAGTGGTATCGGGTGGCAATTTAGTTATATTCGATTATTAGTCATTTAACTAAAGAGCAACCGTCTGAAACAATAATGACGTTATAGTGCCCTTAGCCAACACCAAGAATTAATTAGTCTTAATATAATACGTCTTTTATTCAAGAATGTCTACATTAAGTGCACGAATTTAAAACACTGAGACAGAACAACATGAATTCTACAAAATAAATACACACATCGTTTGTTATCTTCATGCATAATTAACAAACGTAATATCTTTGAATTCGAGTTTAACACACAATGTTCTCGTTAAGTAACGCGGCGACCGACGGCAAACATTGTGATTATATTACACATAGCATGCTGAGCTACATTTCAACTAGCGTTAGTAGTTGCTTCATTACAATTTATTGCGAATTGTACGAACATAACATGCATCAAATCACCGTAGACTTTAGCAGACGACTGAATGAAATACCTACCTTACTTAAAGTGAATGTTGGTAGCGACTTAAAAACACAGGATGGAGTATGATTTGTGAATATTTAATTGGTTTGAGGATATAATATAGATAATAAAAGATTGAAAGCATTACTATTTGTAAGTATAAATGAAACTTTTTTGAATTCAATTTTGGGCGTTACCATCCCATCTGTAGGCAGCAATTACTGATTTATATATTTAATTTGATAACTGATTTATATATTTAATGTATTGTCTTTCAATGAAAGCCAAATGAAAAACAAAACTACTCAAGTTGTCGTGGTGCTGGGGCTGATCGAACAATTAAAGGCTAATTAAGGACGCGAAGGTAATTTAAAATATGAATAGCAAACATACTTTCTATATTGTTGGCTATGTCATCATAATACCATGACAGCGTTATAAGTATAAAAAATCAAAAGTAATTAATTACCAAGTTTGTTATACAAAAAAAAGTAAGACATCGTCTACACGAGCGATTATTTGCAATAGTAGGATACAAACTATATCAGATTTACTATTTCAAAGCACTTGTGATGATTTTAATGATTAGGAGGATGAAGTGATCCATAACTTAATATTTAGGGATACGTAGACAAATGGCTTAGCCGGAAACTTAATAATGTCGTATTCCTATTGGTGCAGCACATCAGCAATAACTCAGACTAACTTTGTCCACGCAATCCTACGAACGAAAATGTACCCTTTTTTCAATAATATAGAATACATACTTGTAACATTAGAATGTTTTGTCTTATGATGCATTCATTATTAATCTTTAAATTGTAGAAACACATCGTCAATTATAACCGTCAGTCATCCGTCACTTTCCAGTCTTGTCTCGCGCGCCGCTACACTAGCGTCCGAACAACTACGCTACTACAACACTTACGTTACTATTTATCACTAATATGATAGAAACAGACGACGTGCCGCTTTTAAATAGGGCAGTGTCAATAAGGCCTCCCACGCACTGCGGCGTCAATGTTCGAGCGTCAATTTATTTGACATAGCAATACGAACTGTATTGACGCACAGAACGTGGAGCCATTCCTCATCTTATTCCATTAAATTATCATCATTTCATTTCGTAAAAAAGTTCATTCTACAACGAAATTACATTGACAACTTCTGCGTGGCTTTTGCGACAGAAATTTAATCTTTATGCATATTGACAAAGAGTCCGTTTGGTATTGGCAAGCATTGACGCCCCAGTGTCGCGGGGGCTTAATGAAGTTTTAAGAAAGACGAAAAGTTAATAAGACATCAGTAACGTGTAATATAAATGGGAAATTTTAGAACGCACTTCTCATTGGGTCACAGAACATAGAAAATATGGGATATTCTCAATATATGATGGTACTCATTTCAATGCAAATCTCTTCAGAAAATGCTTTGTAATGCTGAGGTACAGGGATAACTATAAATCAAAGGATACGTAGATTAATAAATTAACAATTTTATCAAATAGTTTCTATTTACGTAATGTATTTAGACCTCTAGTGATGCGTGGACAATGGACATACATTACGTTGCGTCTAATCACAAACACAGACTGTATCTACCTATACTTCAATACAACGTATCTACTACGTAAAGCCACGAATACATTCTAGTACAAAACTTAAGTTGTGTAGAGTAAAATTGTATTTAAGAAGGGGACTGAAGACCAGACAATTTATCGTCTCAATAATTTAAAGTAATATTTCATGAAACTAAAGTTGAATTTGCCTTTAGTTTAATCAGGACGGGTCCATAAAGAATTTACAAGCATTTCACTTATAAAAGTTTGTCACATTATTTATCACTAACTACTTTCTACTTATATTATATTAAGCGTGCTATTATACAACACAATAAATATAAAATTATGTTGTTGATAATTGAAACGTCAAATCTGATACAAAAATATAAACGATTTAATCATTTTTTTTATATTCTCGATATGGAAAGAGTGAAGACTTATCCCCCTTATTTATAGAAAGTTACAATACATTGACAGAGGTACCCTTTTAGTTTAAAGTGCCGCTACATATGGATTGTAGAACGATTGAAATCTCTATAAACTTGGAGGTGAGATGGTGCTTGTATTATTAAAGGTATTGTTAGTAGGTGTAAGCGGTACTGTGTAAAATAAAGTACTGGGCCCCATATCTACCAACACTATCGTTATATAACGTGTAAACAAAGATAGAATATAAGCAGCTTAGACCATAGGCTTTGTCACCTTGAAGCCCTGGAGCCCGATTTTCGTGCGATCGACATTCATCTCGATTCGAGATATCTCGAAACGAAACGTCAAATCGTACGTATTTTTTTCATTTGTTTCGACATATCTAGAATCGAGATGAATGTCGATCGCACGAAAATCGGGCCCTTGGGGCCGGATTTTCGATCTCCATTCGAGAAATTTTGACAAATAGAGAAAGTACGACCAATTAGACGTTTTGTTTGATAAAATTGTCTTGAAAATAAAGCAATGCTCATACTACAACGATTGTGTTAGTAAGCTTGGAACCCTGGTAGAAATGTGCGAATATTGTCTATAGAAGCGAAGCTTTCGAAAAGAGTGTTGCTATTAATGTTAGATTATTTTACTTACCTCGTAGTTACGCGATATCGATTTCAACTCAAAACCAATGAAAATATTATTTGTTGGTATTGGTTTTGTGTTGAAATGTTAGAGAGAGTATTATTATTATGACAGTGTGCAAGCTCATTAGACGAGATAGAGACGAAATTGTAATTGACGCGATAGCACATTGAATACACGTGACATACATACATAACACTTATATACTATTCGATCGAAGCGAGCACAACGCAGTAGGAACACCTGTTAATATCGTCAAGAACAATGTATCAAGTGGGGTTTGATGACATTCTGAGAGCTCAACGGGGTGATTTTCGTGCGCTCGACATCCATCTCTATTAGAGATATGTCGAAAGTCGAAACAAAAGAAAAAAATATGACCAATATGACGTTTTGCTTCAACATATCTCGAATAGAGATTGATGTCTATCAAACAAAAATCGGGCCCCTGCCCTGCATCAATGTTAGATCTATGAGCTTAAATAAAATAAATATGGCCAGACAACACACACTCATCGTATGACCGTAAACTAAGCAAAGCTTGTACTATTGGTACCATACCATGGATTAGGGGCGATCCCAGATCAGGGCAAATTCCGAAAAGGCCATTTTGGAAATTTGCCACTGCGTGGAATCGAACCGCAATCACCTGGTTCGGTGAGCTGAGCAAACACATCAAACATCAAATCCCACTTAAATACATTTGTCCATATACTATAATTTATACAAGTAATATCGCATATAGGTACATCTTAGTGCAGGATAGGTATAGATGGAGTTTAGGTAGTTAAGACACAGGAAGGCAATGAGCAGTTCAAGAAAGGAGACAAGGAGAGCTTGCACGACCACCTAAAGCTAAAACTATAACCTTTATAGAAATTTAAAAATATTTTCATACTAAAACATTCTATTCAATGTATCGTAAAATTGCGTTACTATGAAAGTGTCAAGTTGGATTAAAGGATTAAAGGAGAGGCCTTTGCTCAGGAGTGGGACACAAAATAGGCTTATAAAAAAAATGAAAGTGTCGCTATTTTGTTAACAAATCAATAAATTGTGGGAAACAGCGCGTTTTAACAATCAGCACGAGACTGCAGTTTATGGAGGATTAAAGAAGAGGCCTTTGCTAAGGGCACACATTACACAGATTTAAACTAGGTTTTTTTTATATATTGTTTATGATTCCAATTTTAGATAGTCGTGCAAGCAATAGCAAGGAAAATAATTCAACCGTGATAAATACTAAATATCATAATATTTGAAAACATCTCCGTATATGTCAAGGCTCCCCTGATATGTATACACGCCGTATACAAAAATAAACAGCTATATACTTACACAACAATTCAATATCACTCGTATATATATATATCTTCATGATTTGGACATTGCAAATCTACAGGGTGTATCGAAGTCTGAAATAATGCTTTCATATAGTGCATCGTAACGGGTATACAACTGTAGTTTTAGCACGAGTGCCAAGACTAGACGTATGTCACGGAATATCTTGATGTTGTCTCTTTCTCTCGTATTAAATAAGACAGAGAGCGACCGAGCCAATCCGTGACACAGATCTTGTCTTGACATGCGTGCTAACACCACTGAGTAGTATAAACATTTAAACATGTACCGATATTGATAATGTCACCCCGTTTTAAGAATCTGACAGCACAGTGGCCACTTTCGTGAATTTTATTAGTTTACTGGTATCCTAAGGGATACCATAACAGGCCATAACAGAATATTTGTGAATATTTCAAAGGCCATTAACTCAGAATCGATCATGAATATGACTAGTCATCACCAAGAACCCACATATCATACCTTAGATATATCGCATGCTTAATGGAATACTGACCTAACTCAAAAATAATGTTGTTGAAAAATGGTCGTTAGAACGACCCTTTAAGATTTAAAGTCGAAATCCTATAATTTCAAAATGAGTCTCTATACTTTTAAACATGCGATATGTAGATACTCAAAATATTACTTCGGACTTCAGATACGATCTGTACAACTTTGAGATGCTCCTAAGTATCTCAGTGACCTGTAGCAAGGATGCAACGTTGAAAATTACGAATATTTATCTCACATAAAGTGTATTTATTATGATCGTCATCACTGTACAATTTAAAATGGACTACAAAATGATTATTGATTTTAATTCCTTCTAATAACCTACTTGGAATCATCTTTTTAACAAGCTAAGATTAAAATGCTGACAGCCAAATAGTTAGACAGTCCTCACTCGTAACCGAGGGGCTTCAAGTTTGTTCCTCTGGCCATTAAAATAATAGCATGAGCCCACTACTAATCTACACATTTACCTTAGAGGTCATAACGAATATTAATAATATGAAATCCGATAATTGAATACCATCAAATATTTCTAGGTATTAAAAAGGTCCCCCCAAATGTATCTACTTCAGACTAGGCAAATACACACATGAATGAATTGGCACCGACTCCAAATGTACTGAATTATAAGGTTATTTTTAGTGCACCTAGGTTTTTGAAGTCGGTTAAAATTAACAACTTTTAATGTAAATAATCGTTGAAAATGTTCATAAAAAATAACTACTGCGCCAAACAATATTAATGTTTTATGGGATCAAATGGCAACTATTCCGCATCAAACTAAAGAAGAATCACGTAAATCGGATCACAAATCTCAGCGTAATCGGTGTACATACATAAAAAATATACCAATCGAATTGAGAACCTCCTCCTTTTTGAAGTCGGTTACAAATGACATTGTATACATGATTTAAAATGTATATATGAATTGCGTTAAGGTTTAAACATGTTTTAAATTGAACAATAATGACGATCAAAAGCACACATTTGGTATCAATCCTTCGCATCATTGCCTTCAAGTGCCGGGCATAACGTACATAGTAAACATGTAAATAACCACTACCATATTGTCTTTTATTATAACTGTGAACATTTAAGCAGTGCACCTTAGGCTACGGTAAACTGGGCGATCGGGGCGCGTCTGATCCCACCCAAAGCTTATACACTACATATTTCACTAATATTAATCAATACCAATGCACCAGTCTCCATACGGTATATAATAAAATATATATACACTTATTAGATACACCTTAATGGTGATAAAAACCCAATATGAGACAGAAACATAATAATCACAGCGTTCAAAATCACAAAAATTTAAAACAAACCGACTTTCATCGTTTTAAAAATGTCTACATGAGATCTCTTTTATAAAAATACCATCTAAAATATAGCAAAAAATATAAATATAATTAAAAATATAGCTAGTACTATAGCTAGCAACACTAACAATATTGAACGTTAAGCAATATGTTTCCTAAAAAAAGATTTACTCGGATTTTCGGGGTTGCCAAAAATATATTTTTTTAATCATGGCAGTATAGCGTAGGTTACTATATTTAATAAAGATAGTAACTTTACAGGTTACTATATTTAATAAAGCGTATCTCAATGTGAGCTATCACAGTCCAGCTTATCTTCATAAGCTCCTATTGGGCTATAAAATATGTCTCACATTGAGGCGGTTCATTTAGCTGTTGGTATGTCAGCGAGTGTTGTCAGCTACAAAAAAATATATATAAATACTAAAATAAACCGTTCGTATCAATCAGACTTACTGCGATACGAGAAAATGCAAGCATCAGTTCTTAGAAATAATGTGTACAAGATTGAATTAACTATAACCACGATAATAATAATATTACATCAACATGGCAACCACCGCTACGCTCAATCACTAAACTCTTACAAAACTAGAAATTATCTCTCTCAATTATTAGGTAAAAGTTTAATATTGTTGCACAGCAACGTATTTATTTCTTAAAACATCAACGTGTACTGTATAGATAAAGATTCATTGTCTCAATTTTAAAACTCAAAATTTAATACATTATTGTTTTGTAAAGTCTCACCCATCCACCAAGTGTTTTTACATATTCTGTGGCAAAATTATCGACTAAAAACGATGGAGGCCATATCTTTTAAAAAGTGAATTGAAGTGAAATTTGGGCATGACAAGTGTCAAATATGACAGCTGTCAATTAAAATTAATAGAGCTGTTTTTTAATAATGTTTAGAGAAATAAGAAAAAACAGTCGATGTTCTAAAAAATCAATCCGTGCTTGCAATACACAGTGTTTGTAGTACCACAGGCTCACGAGCGCAGCGATATAACCTCCAGGCTATCCTATCGCAACGAACCGTTAACGAAATTAACACCGCGCGTTTTGATATGTTCATATTTACCCTAACGCCAATTTACGAGCACATTTTAAGGTCTGTAATAGATGGCGCCAGCGTAGCAATGTATAATATCAGAAATATTCGATAAATAGGTAATTGAAATCTGCGCATCCGTAATTGAAGTTTTTGTGAATTTACTAGGTTAAACAAAAAAATTGGACCTTATCGCTGCCGCCATGTATTAGAGTCCAAATTTAGCCCACCCAATGTTAATGTCATTAAAATGGGCATATTATCGAAATACTTTACAAAAATCAAAATCGAGCTCGTATATTAGACGACTCAGACATGTGGAATTGTATGACGTGCAACGCTATGACGTATATTTTACTTTGCAATTCTGTCAAAACGACATGATAATTATTTCACTAGTTTCTCAAGATTTTACTGTCTCATGACGTAAGTATTATAATCACAGAAATATCCAATTTACTGTAGCAATATTAGTCAGTATCGGAATGCGTGCAGTGAGTGCGCATGCGCCCATTTGAATAAAATTTTACCTGCTTGACTGTACTTGTATTATCTCTGTGACTATACCTCCACGTATTTCTTTACGAACCTGGATCCACGTGCCCCTGCCGTCAGACAATCATGATCATGACAATAGGCCCGAGTCGGTGCGATAGAATATCCTAAGGTTAAGTATTGACGAGAATCAAACGCGCCTGGGCTTGCCGGGGCCCGGGCACTCCGCCGCCCTGATGACGGAGGCGGCCCGCGACTGCCGCGGCCTGATCGGGTCCATCTCCATGAAGCCGGGGTTCAGGATTATGTTGGGCACTAGTTCCATTACGTCTTGGTCCTCGACGCAATCTTTACCGTGGGCGATGTCAAGGTTAGTTAGTTATACGTACCGTCACCATGTGTGTGTGTGTTTGTTAGTGTGCGGCCCGCAGTCCAAGCGTGCGATCCAAGCGAGTGCGATAGAGGGGAAAGAAGAAAAAAATCTCGAATGAATAAAAAATTTGGCAGTAATTTGTTTGCGTACTTCTTTTTCGTATAAAGATATGCAAAGTCATGCGGATAGTTCCAAGAGTGGAAACTCGCCATCGAAAATTATACCTTATTGTCAAGATTCAAGAGCGAATTTCTTTTGTCTACATCATGACAGCAGAACATAAGAGACATAGTAGATTCTCTGCACGTTCTGCTTAAGACCAATTCCATACTCTTACACTATGAAATAAGGTTCAAAATGGTATGGAATTCATCTGATCTCATTTGAGCGCTATGCAAAGCGACTCTTTTAAAATGGTATAAAAATCTAAACTATTCGTACAAGCTGTACTTTGAATCTTGTATCTTATAATCTGAGAGTGGCACATGCTCATAAATGGAACATTGTAAAATAGTCTATAGGAGGTTAAAATAAATATATAATGTTCAAATTTACTTCAAAAATAAATAAGTTATCCATTCTGATCATAATAGCCACTCTCTTCATAATAATCTTGCATAATTGCTAAAAAGATCTATCGGAAATATATTAGCTATGTTAAAGCGATTTTGAAAATGTCTTCTTCATCTCAATTAGATGACTGTTGGCCGCTTTAGAAAGAGAAAAGAAACTACAAATCTTATCGATTTCAAGCAACTGACAGCTATTGGGAAGAAGTTTTTAGACCAGCAGATGATCCTCTTTTTACCTTATTTTTATTAATGTAACAAACTTGTTTCTATTTTTAAGAATTCATGTTATCCTTGTCTCTTATTACTTAAAATCTAAAAAATTGCTTAAATCTCCGCGTTTAAAAACATAAAAATTGCGCTTAACATTATAACAACAGTAAAAACTCGTGTTTTGAACGTAAAGTATTTTTCCCGTTGATTGAAAAGCGCAATATTTATGACTCTACTTAAATAATTGGGCATTTTATGCGTTATTTTTTATATATACTAATTATTGCATTGTCGCATTGTACTTATAATTATTTAATTGAAGCTTACGTTTTTACTACATGGCTAGGGAGAAGTAAAAGCTATATAAGTATTTAGTGTTATGGTGGTCCATTACTGTGTGTATAGCATGGTCCTAACAGTCATAAGAGTGAGCAAGCTTACGTTTTAAGAAATTCGGTGGCTTATTCCTATGATTCCATATCGGAATTAATATTTAATTGGAGTTTATTATATATGTGTCAAAACTGAGCCGATTTTTTTTTTTTTATATAATAACTATTGTAATAGAACAATATTTTAGCAGTAACATATTATTGCTGGGAATAAAAGTTTGAATTAAAACAATTTTTTTTTTTTGGCAGGAATAAAATATTTCATATAATTATTTAACGACATATACTATAAAGTTTTTATATTATAACATCTAATAATTAATATTTTTATATCTGAATTATAATTTATTTCAATAATGATTGCTGTAATTTTTATACGCAATTGTAGAATATAAGGACGACGTTATATTTTTTTTTTCTAATCTATGAGATTACTGAGGTATAAGATTCATGTTATGTATGAATGAGTATCGCTTTAAATTTAAATTTAAATATTTAACGAATCTACATAGAGGCATATAATTTCTATAAGTTTTTATAATTTCATAATCAGAAAATGCCATGTTTATAAGTGCAAATTAAATTGAATCTTACATTGTCATAATAATGGTTATATTATAAATGCATCTAATCAACAAATAATATCAGTTCTATGGTTGTAATTGACGTTTTGTAGTTCATATTGGTCCGTATACTAACGTTTGATTTGAAAGTGTTCACATAATGATTTACGTAGAGATTGGTAGAGTTAAAGCTCTACTCACTTTACCACATACATTTTATTTTGGTTATAGTGCCGTCGAGATATGAGAGGTCCGTTTTAACACGTCTGTCATTCCTTACAATTAACTTCGGATTATTTAGTGAATTTAAAGTCGCCCAGCGAGCTATGGAGAGAGTTATGCTCGGTGTTTATCTGTGGGATCGAATCCGGAACGAAGTAATTCGCCAGAGAACTAAAGTTATCGACATAGCTCAACGGATTAGCAAACTGAACCGGCTGTGGGCCGGTCATATCTGCCGCAGTACTGAAAACCGTTGGGGTAGACTTGTCCTAGAGTGGAGACCCCGAATCGGCAAACGTAGCGTAGGACGTCCTGTGACCAGGTGGAGCGAAGACATACGCAAAGCTGTGCGCAGTGATTGGAGAAGAAGAGTCGAAGATCGGGCTCAGTGGCGCATCTTGGGAGAGGCCTACGTCCAGCAGTGAAACAAAAAAAAACTTGAAATATGTTTTCACATATTATTTAATGCATGAAAAAAGAAGTGTTTTTAAACCCAAAATTTTAATACTTATTTTCAGTTATTTAGGGATACCTTTTAGATCTCGACGACAGTAAATATAAATAATTAAGTGAACACTTTTAAACGTTTACTTTAAGATTTAAATAACCTAGATATTATTAAAAATTTAATAGCAATATTATACAGCATTAGGTAACTGATTTAAGGCGATATTTATTTGATTGCTTTTTGGTATCACTATATTATTATTATTAATAGTTATTATTTGCGTAGCACCAAGCAATCGCATTGCGTCCTTTCAATAATTCTAATAGTTTTATGAAGATAATTATTTTTTGGGTTTAATTTTTATTATATAAAAATCGCTATACTATTCATCATCTATTATTAATTATTGGAATATTAGGAAATGTTAAACTTGGCACGATTAATAAAGATATTGAATATCCACTTAAATAATTTAATAATTATGTCACTAGTTTCCAAGCTGTGCGTAGAATATTGTGAATATAGTGCTCTTGAAAATAGTCAACTATTATTATGCGATTATCATTAAGCGTTCCATCTATTATTATATTAATTATCGTATTAATTGAATTATTATTTACCTTAATAAATGTATCCTGAACATGCATATCACACGTCTTACACCGTTAAACTAAACGTTCACGGATACGACCGACCGTCCTACCGAACGATCATTATAATACTCTTAATAAATAGTAGTAAATATTGAATTATTGCTATCATTAACGACTTATAACCTAAATAAAATTTGATCGTGGGATGGAACGATTTTAGAGTATTCGATCGAATGGACCAAAATATTTGTTCATTCTGTACCACAATCCTAAAAAAATGTAGAAAATGTTCGTATACCAGTTGCTGCATCCGAACGACAGAACGTAGATATGTGGGTGTTCTTTGTACAAACAGTTTATACACTTTTTAAACTTTGGGACAGCTATGATTGATACATTAACGTAAATAAATGCTTACAATCACTTTTATCTATAGAGAAAGTGGCTTGCCCTATGTTCATAATCGTTGTGGAGTTGCTTTGACTTCATTTTTATGGCATAAAAGCAACATCTTTGACCAATGGTTGCTAGAATATGAAGTCTAATGGATTTAAGGTGACAATTTAAAGATGTTGTTTTCATGGCTTAAAAATGTAGTCATAGCAACTCCACCACGATTGTAATAGTAGACTTAAACTCCCCATATCTTATACATACACTTGTTGAATAGTATTTGTCAGCTATAACTTTTTCTTTTACCAACGCCTTTGCTTTTTTTATACCGTATCCTAAATACACAATGGAATGATTCTGTTACAAAGTCGAGCTACCTCTCAAATTTTAGCGCAATATTTTACGCAGCTGCCTTGAAGATTACCGATAAATTTAGTCTAAATTTATTTGACAAACGATTTAATATACTAAATTGATTTTATATTACAGAGTTAGCAAGTCTATTCATGAGACAGCGATCCTTTTTGTCTCACAAGCCCATAATGACATAGTTTTAGTTTTTCGTGCTTCAGAGGGCACGTTAGGCTGGTTAAGCCTACAACATTTTGACGTCAATTGAGCTTCTCTTCAAATTACTTATGGTCCCACTAGTTGAGTATCGATAGACACACGGCTGTGTTGATATTGGTAATCACTCAAACCCAACCCAATACTAAGTTTGGAAGCTTGAATGATGTAGTCTTGTCAAAGTAAATTCAGTTTACTGGTAAAAACCAGTACACCTCTAATACTCAAAGTACACCGTGAGCAACTCACGCGCCTAGTTCCACATGAAGTAGAGCCGCAGATAACACTAGTGGAAAGCACTTAATGAAGTACAATGTAGCCAACATTCGCGGCTAGTTCCATATGTAAGTGTTCAACAACAGTAGGTAAGAGAGTACTTCATGAAGCACTAGTTCCACATGAAGTAGACCCGCGGGCAACTGTAGTGGGTGAGAGAGTACTTCAGGAAGAACGCCACGGGCAGAACTCGCGACTAGTTCCACATGAAGTCGAGCCACGGATGACACTAGTGGAAAGCACTTAACGAAGTACAATGTAGCCAACGATCGCGGCTAGTTCCACATGGAGTAGAGCCGCAGGCAACTGTAGTGGGAGAGAGAGTACTTCATGTGGAATGTCGCGGGCGGTACTCGCGGCTAGTTCCACAGGAAGTAGAGTCTCGGCAGCGGCGCGTGCTATGGCTGGGGCTCACCGTTCCGCCGCCACTCGCGGCACAGCACGGCGCAGGTGCCGGCCGCCAGCACCACCAGCGTGCCCATCACCACGCACACGGCCGCTACCCACGTGCGCGTGTCGAACGTCTCCGCGCCCTCCAGGAAGTGCTTGTACAGCTCTGTCATTAGAATTTCGAGGGGTATAGTGGTATAACCCAATAAGTACCATGCGATCCAAATAAAAATAGGAATATCAATAAGCTCTATCTGTCAAATGTCACATGAAAAGTATGGTTTTCAAAAAAATTAGTTTTGCATATCAATAATAATAGTACCTACATCAAATATAAATAAAAAGGTTAAGTTAGTAGTAAATTGTCTCAATAGAATATTTAATTATTTAAAGTCATAATTAGTTTATTCACGTCACAATATGGCGCAAAGTCGATCCTATTCTTATTTGAATCGCTTAGTATATCGAGGGGTAAAAGCTATTTGACTTAGCGATATTTTTGGACGATATTGACTTATATATATTTGGAATCAACCAATTTTTCTGCTTCGAATGAGTATACTCTTCTGTAAAGTTAGAAAAATGTCGCTAACTTTCACCCCTCGATATATTTATTGGGTTTTACCTCTATACCCTCGTTATATGGAATTTCATTACAGTGCCAATCGCGTTGGTACACTTCAGTGCGGTCACATTTCGATAATAATGTGGTTTTGGTCACAATGTGATAGGAATCGAGTCTGTTGCTGTTATACTGCGCAAAGTGCCCCTCAATCCGAAGCTGATTTGGGGCATAGTTGGTGAATCCGCCTCGCACTATCGACTAACACTGCGATAGGATCATCACCCACTATTACAGTGCTGTTCTGTTTAATCTACACACCTTATATATAGCAGTATGTGTGTGGTAGCCTAGTGAAGCAGTCGTAGCCTAGTTGGCGCCCGCCTTGAACGTAAGGGGTGCAAGTTCAAATCACGGGCCCGGACCTCTGAGATTTTGATGTGCAAATGTCATTTTCAATAATTATTATCACTTGCTGAACGGTCAAGGAAAACATCGTGAGGAAACCTGCACGTCTGTAGATAGGCGTGTGAAGTTAATCAATCTGCACCGGGCCAGCTGCGTGGTGAACTATGGCCCAAATCTCCGTCGTATTGAGTGGGAATTTGCCCGGTATAATGGCAATAGGCTCGCCTTTTATTACATAGAGACCAAAATATATCAGCGAAGGATACATTGCAGTTCACCTCTATCTACCCCTTTGGGGAATACAGACGTGATGATGACGTTGGTGTATATATTAGGTAGACTATACAGTATATTAGGTAGTATGGTATATTAGGTAGTATAGTACATTAGGTAGTATGGTCTATTAGGTTGACGTAGCTGACCTGCTTCCTGGTCGCTGTAGAGCGTGGTGGCGAGCACCTCGACGGGCGGGCCGGGGCCCAGCACGTTGTTGGCCCACACGCGGAACCAGTACGACGCGTTCGGCTCCAGGTGGTACACGTCAATTTGACGCTGGAACATTCATTGGGAAAACAGTTAGATCTGTAAATAATGGATCTGATGTATGTATTCTGCAATGTCAGCTGTCACACCAGCGTTGGAGCCTTCCCTGGATCGCCTACATTTTTTTGCTGCGAATGAATTGCAGCTATGTACGAAACACCTATTTCTATAATTATAATTTTTTATACTCCTTGCTGTCACTATGGTCAAATGTTTTTCCTTGTGTATTGTGTGTGTAGTTGTAGTTGTCCTAATAAATTTATCTTCTTCTTCTTTCTTCTTCAAAACGTTTTGTTTCTTTTTGTACTATGAACGTCGAAGCATTTATTATTGGATCAGATGTAGTACCGCGCAGTATTAAGTTTGAGTGGAAAATCATACGGTCGGTCACCTAGCTCAATAGAAATAAATATTAAGTCAAAATTGGAATAATTTTTTGCAATGACCAAGGATAAGCAAAGCTCTTACCATTACACTCAGACCAAAACAGATTTTGAAAAGGTTATCTCCGTTATTTTCCACTGACCGAAATCGAAGCAGCAATTATCTGCTGCAGTGAACCAATCGCCCTACGCTCAAACCTCTAGACCAAGCAGTTGTAAAAAGAACTTAACGTTTGCCAATCTTAGACTAAGTGTTCCAAAAAAGTGGTGTCTTCTTACCGAGTTAGGGCTGATGTGGTTAGGACTAATAGGGCGCCACGCTTCAAGGCCGCCGTCCACCGGCGCGGCCGAACGGTACTCGGCGGTGAAGTCGGTGATGGGGTGACCGCCGTCACCGCACACGTTCCACAGGATCAGCGCCAGGATCGTGGACGCGTGCACTGTCACGTTGACGAGGGGAGGCGGCTCCGCTGGTGAAGAAAATCCAAGGTTTCTTGATTACTAGCCGAGTCTGCGACTACGTCCACGTGGAATTTAGTAACTCCAATTCTATTTTTAAAATAAAATACATCTATATTACTCTTTGTATCATCAGATATCTGCCGGTGAAAGTCCCGACAAAATCGGATCAGCCGTTTGGGAGTTTAACTCCAAAGTTTAAGAAACAGAAAGACAGATAAAAAAACTGCGTTTTCGTTATTGTCAGCAAAGGTATATACGATACTTTTAGATGCATTTAGTTTATAAGCTGTTATTTTGACATTACAAACAAACGCTCTTAAATCAATAAAAAAATATTTTAATCTATAAAAAATATTTTTTTATTAAAATCTATAAAAAAATATTTTTATAGATCGATCGATGTATAGATTTGTGTTATTAGTTGTATATGTTAATTGTGCATTTACTTTTACCTTATTTGTATGTTATATTTATGTATTATTATTGTAACAATTTTTGGATGTCCTAATAAATAAACAAGCTCATATTAAGCAACGCTTTAGTGGTTGTACATTAAACTTGACGAAGATCTCATTAACAAAACTAACAAAAGACAGCCGTGGGCTCAAAGCATTAAAGCACGCCAGCAGCCGTCAATTCTGAGTTATCACCTTATATCATAACGATATTAAAACAAAGGTTAGATTGGAGGACAAAAATTACATAATGGTTTTAGATGTCTTTTGAAAAAACAACCGTGCGTGCATGACTAGTGTTACGAGATCTTATACTTATGATACACCTTTGACTTGCAAATGCCTAACATAATAAGGTGACATTGAAACGGCATTGTTGGCGTTTACCTAACGCTTAGAAGTAGGTATGTATTATGTAAACTATCGGACGGCAGAATTAATAAAAATAGACTTAATATAAAAATAGGTACTTACCAACAAATAAATTTTGATACAAAAACAAAGCGCTAGTGGAATTTGGTATACTTATAATTTGAATGACTTCACATTATCTGTATACAGATCACCTATATTCTGTCTAATCTGTGGAGTTCCCTTACTTACGATAAACTTGTATCTTCTCTATTTTTCCATCCCAACATTTATGAGTGATAACTTTTTACCAAGGATAGGGAGATCGTCTCAATATTACTTTGATGACAATTTATATTTTGGCTATCAACAAAACATAACAACAAAAATTGGTTTCGGCGATAAGTAAACTATTAGGTACTTATAAATCGACCAAAACGTTTACATACAGAGTGGACTCTATCAGCCAGAACTCTCCTTTGTAGACCGCCAATGCAGGCGTCACGCAAGAAGGGTTATGTATTATGCACGCTTCAATTACCATGCGGACAGAGCGGCCAGCTATCAGTCCACTGGTTGCCGTATTTAGCAACAGCCACTAAACTTTGACCTTCGGACTTGACAGCATATGCAACTGGTTGGCTATACGACGGCTTAGTCAAGTGGTTTGAGCATAGGCCGCTTGGCATTCGTTGCGGGTTACCCTCAGCGGCAAATTTCAGAAATTATCTTTCTAAATTTGCTCTGTGGGCTTGACCGTGTAGACATTAGACATAAGTTTTATCTCTTTCAACTGTCAGATTTATCGAGAAAATTATGTCACTTCGAGCTTTTTGTACTGTGGGCTTAGCACGAGCCCGTAGACAAAAATGTTATCCTTTCCAACCGTCAGATATGTCGAGCAAATGACGTCACACCGAGCTTTATCTACCGGCCTTAGCATGAGCACCACGCGATAGAAAACCAAATGCGCCTCACATGGACCTATCTTATATCTATTTTTGTCAAGTCAGCGTAGAGATACATGTCTGCCCCACTGTATGAAGACAAGGCCACTAGCAATGTAAGTTAATGCTCATGCTAATGGTATAATCGGTAGACACGACAGGGTTTAAGTTGTCCATAGACATATTGTCGGTAGTGTCGTGCTAAGCGTGCTGGACATGGCTCGGTGTGACTTCATTTCCCCGACAAATCTGACAGTTGAAAGGGATAAAACTTATGGTCTCCGCGGTCATGCTAAGACTACTGATCTTGGTTTAACCCTAATGTGTGGCGATATAATATAATGTTCTATAGGTAATTTGGTTTAAACTAGATAAGGATAGGTAATCCTTAATGCCTAGTGTATCAGCCAACAAAAAAATATTTGACATTTAAATGGAATGCAGTAGGTACATGTACATTTTCCGTATGAAAAACCTGTATGACTAGTTAATGCGATAGTTCAAGGTTATTTAAGGTGGATTCTTGCATGTATACAAAATAATAAGTAGGAAGAAATAAGGAGCTTATTTAGATCAGAGTTATTTAATACAGAAAATATTGCAAGCACCAGCACCTTTGGAGTATGTATCTCATTATGACCGAAGAACATTGGTATAAGAAATTAAATAGTTTTTAAAACCTGAACTCCTGATTGAGCAAACCCAAGATACTTTGACTATTTTGGATTTTGTTATATTTCTCAAACATACGTAACGTGGTGTCTAAATAAATTTAATGAGCAGTGTTTAAAGAAAATACGGGACCATAACCTTTCAGACTTCTGTTAAGTTTTTTTTCGTCGGGTTAAGCCTCCGCTAACGAACTGAAGTGACACTGAAATTCAATCTTTATGAATATTGATATAGAGTTCGTTTTAGTATTGACAAACATTTTGACGCGCTAGCTTCGACGCATTAGTGTGCGGAGGGTTTAACCGAATACGGAGCAAGTGCGAAATGGGCCGCGTCCTGGTTTTACCCCGCCGTGCACCGCCGGTCAACAAGTCAGACCCGGAATGTCCTAGATTGCTTCGAATCTTCATTCTTATCACTCTATTAGGTACGTGAATTCTCTCACTGGGCACTTACTTAAATAGTTTTAAAATAGAGAGGGAGGAATGTTTAAATGGAAAGAGCTCAATAGTTGGATAAGTAATGTCAGTTTTATACCGTATTCTTTGGTAGAAATTTACAACGAAAATGTTTCATAAAAGCATTAAGTAGTTTCTTATGTCTATGGCTGTTACATTATTTGGGCAATGGTTGCCAAAGCCGTATGCCCTGGACATACTGGTGCGGGAAATTTCACTTAATTTTGACAGAGTATTTACTCTGTTAGTATGCCTACATTCACTTTGAATATCTGCTACAAAAGCCACACTAATTACTCTCGGGTCATTGACGAAATTTTGTCAAAAAAATTGCGTAACGGACCAAATTTGGTCATGGCTTTCATCGTTTGTTGGGAGAATCCGTTCAAATTAAATACGATACTTAGGGTGATTGGCTAGTTTTACACTTCATAACACCCACTTTGGTCTCCCTATCCCTACATCCTCAGAGAGCGCGATACATTTGTGTACACGGTATAGTATGCCGAACTCTACCTGTGCGGGGAAACTGAACAAATGTTTGTTCACTAAATGAAATTTTATTGATCAGCGGCAGGCTAGACGCTTTGTAAATGTATCAATAAAACATGGTTAGTCTGCGAAAACAGACGTGTTATGCAACGGAGGTATAAGAGTACTATGGATACCTTTATTTTACTTTACCTTTACATGTAAAGATGGTGCAAATTGACAGCAAGCGATGACTTTACTCTTACATATCTAGAGGTAAGGTACGGTAACTGTACCATGAGTTTTACACTTGCTCGTCGAAGTAAAATATTTTCCCATATTTTCATTTTAAAATATTTTCAAGGTACAGCGAGTCTATCGGCATGAGAACCAACAAAAACTATGTAAACACATCAACACCGTCTAGGGATATTTTGTATAAAGTTCTTAAACTCAAAAAATACTTGCCAGTTTTAAATTATTTTAAAAAAAGCTACTTTATAAACCTTTTTGAACGATTCTAAATTTGAATTTGAAAAAATAAATTAAAAACAAAAGATTTGCACGCAGCATAATGATAGCGAAGTCCTAAGATTTCATTTACCTACAGTAGTTTTTGGATATTTTTTTGTGTCAAATTTAAGTTTTATAACCAGTTAACGTTTAATTTCGAATTAATGTTATTCTGTGCATCATGCTGCGGCGGCATTTAATAAGAGGAAGTGTTAAGGGTAGTAGGCATGCTCCAAGCTGGGGCTACTCAACGGAGTATTTCTGAGAAGATTGGAACAAGACAAAACGTGATATCAAGGTTATGGTCACGTTATCGTGCTACTGGTGAAGTGGCTGTAAGACACCCAGACGGGAAGCGCATAACCACTCAACGACAAGACTGATTTTTGCAAGTTGCCGCGAAAAGACAACCAAATGTTACGGCCATGCAGTTGGTTTAGAGGCTCCAGCCAGAGCACCAGTTGCTTGTGATTGACCAAACTGTGAGAAGAAGGCTGCATGAAGCTAACCTTCATGCTCGCAGACCGCTTCGTACTCCAGCATTACGCCGAGGAAATCGTGGACGACGACTAGAGTGGGCTCGTGCACAATTGCTCTGGGAAGATAACCAGTGGTCTGTAGTGCTGTTTACCGATGAGTCCCGGTTCGGTTTCCATCCCGATACACTTAGAGTACGTGCTTGGCGAGTTCCTGGTCGTGAGAGCCGTCTGCAACATCCTCAGGAAGTCCGTTCGTACCACGGCGGGACAATTATGGTTTGGGCGGGAATTCGTGTTGGTGGAAGAACAGACCTCGTTTGGATCAGAAACACCATGACGGCTGAAAAATACCGTAACGAGGTGCTAGTACCAATCATCTACCCCCGTCGACTACAAATGGGCCAAGAATTCACGCTCATACACGATAACGCTTGTCCACACACAGCGAGAGTGATGACGAGCTGGTTGCAGGAGCACGACGTATCGGTCTTAGGCTGGCCCACTCAATCGCCTGACCTAAACCCCATAGAACACGCGTGGGACATGCTCCAAATAAGGGCTTTGAGGAATTTCCCTTCAAACATTGCGACGGCAGAGCAACATTTTTTGCATCTTAGCCGGACCTTGAACAATATACCGTAGCAAGACTTGGATAACTTAATCCAAAGCATAAAAACCGTTGCAGGACCGTCATTAACGTCATGGGTGGTTTTACTGACTACAGTTTTTTTACATAACTGTTAAAACAGATTAACTTTTCCTTATTTTTCACCTTTTCTTGATAAACACATTCATTGTTAGTTTTACCATTATTTCACGTTTTTTTCTTTATTTGAATAAAAATTTGTTTACACAAAAAAAATAGTTTTCTTTTATTCTGGAGTGTAGTCTGATACATGGGCTTTATAAAAATATATGCATGTTGTATGTTACCTTTAATACATTTTGAGTAAATTGAGCAAATCCAAAATATCCCTAGACAGTGTTGATGTGTGTACCTATAGCACTTTTTTTTGGGACTAACCCGCCACACATTCCCGCCACTGTAACTCCTGTGAGCCAGGATCGACAGCGGTGTCTATTATAGACACCGAGGATTGATCCTCGGTGAGTCCCGGAGAAAAGCTAAATGTATTGGAACCCGCACGAATTTAATCGTAAAAGGTGTAGGAGGAGTTGGAACAAAAATGTATCGACCTTGTAAGTCCTTCTTGATATTATTACGACTTAGAAATGATGATGTAAAACGTTTCGCAAAACAGCATTTCCTACTTTAGATCTCTCGCTCGACTCATGCACCATATTATAAATAATTGCCTTGTAACAAACACTTTACTGCGCTCGATGACTCGCATTGCGGATGTAGGTAAAAAGTCTGCTCTGCTGAAGTGGGGATGGGCGGGACATCTAAGCCGAATGGATGACACCCGGTGGGCAAAACTATGCACCAACTGGATCCCAGATGATGGACACCGCCGCCGTGGTCGACCCAGGAAAAGGTGGTGCGATGGCCTGGACCGTTATCTGGAGACATGGACTGATCTGGCAGGAGATAGAGATGCGGGGCGGAGAATGGGGGAGACCTTTGCCCAGCAGTGGGACTATGTAGGTTAAAACAAAAAAAAAACAAACAAACACTGACACCATAATAGCGGGCGCGTATCAGAAAAATAGACCATCCGCCAAGTCATTACGTCGCCTGTGAAAAGCCACCAGCTTACACGGATCTGCCTTGTTGCGGATATTTGTATGAAGAGTGAGGAGGTGCGGTATGTGGTGGGGGATCAGGGTGTGCTGGCTGATGAATAATGACCGTTATTATGCGACCTTCGTGTTACCCGTCTTCAGGTAACTGGGGCGTCACCGTTCGCGCGTCAAAATATTTGCCAATACCAAAACGAATTTAGTTTCAATGTGCATAAAGATTAAATTCCCGTCGTAAAAAGCCACGCACCCACGCGTCAAAATTCGCTCGCACTGTCAGTGTCATTTCGTTGTCGAATGATGAACTTTTTCTAATAATAATAGGGGGTCATCCGCCATCTTTATCACTGTCATTATCCATTTTTATTTATAATGTGTATTTATTGAATTTGTCCTTGCTATTAATTACTTGACATTGGCGAAATACTCGCGCTAGTCGCAGGTGATGCCATTCCTCATCTTATTCCATTAAATATCATCATTTCGCTCATTTCGTTAAAAAAAAAAATAAAATAATAATAGGTACATCATCATCACGCTTGTATTCCCCGAAGGGGTAGGTAGAGGTGCACTGCAGTGCGCCCACACTTCGCCGATGTATTTTGGTCCCAATGTAATAGGGGGCAAGCCTATTGCCATTATACCGGGCACATTCACCCTCAATACGAGGGAGATTTTTGGGCCATAGTCCACCACGCTGGCCTAGTACGGGTTGGTGAACTTCACACTCCTTTCTATAGACGTGCAGGTTTCCTCATGATGTTGTCCTTCACCGTTTCTTAGTAAGTGATAATCTCGGATGAAAATGAGATTCGCACATGAAAACCCAGAGGTGCGAGCCGGGGTTTTAACTTGCGCACTTTGATTGCAAAGCGTGCGTTCGACCACTTGGCTACCACTGCTGTGTCAATAATGTTTGTTGTGCTATGGCAACCAATTTTATGCGTGAGCGTTGACGCCCCATTGTGTAGGAGGCCTTAATGCAGTGTAGAGTAACCATACATCAGAAGTTTTTTTTTTTTTAATGGACAACGCTGTTGGCCGTGAGTTGGCCTTTACAGCTTCACCGGAGGAGTACATTAGTTAGAAGATGATGTATGTTCCCCAATTATTAAAGATAAAGTCTCCATAAATTCGCGGGAAGTGAGTGTAGCCTAGAACAGGTTCTTTCAGTTTTATATTATCTTTGATTCATGTCGTCCATTAGGGTCTTTTAAAAAATTGCTAAGCGATATAATAATAAAAAACAGGCCAAGTGCTAGTCGGACTTGTGCACCGAGGGTTCGGTAAACAAGTCTCCTTAGTTTTTCACAAAAATACGGCCGCATCTTTTGATTGCGTTGACATAAAAGTTTATTATTTTTACAGCTCCAAGGGATTGCCGACCTGAGTATTGATATTAATTTCAACTTGATACCTCTACGCGTCTCTGTGAGACAAAGAGATTTTATACACGGACAAACGGACAAGGAAGTGATATTATAATATTTTTTTTCCTTTAAAGGCACGGAACCCTAAAAATACTACAATAACATGAACTAGTCCATGAGACAAAGTGTCATTGCATCAATTTTATACGCAATAAAAATAGTCTAAAAGTAGCACAGCACGGAGACCATCGTAATATTTTAAGCGATAAATTGATCTTAATTTCACGAGCAGATTTATAGAGCAAATGTCTGGTCCGCTTGTTTCAATCCGTCTGGACCTGTATATTGTATACGTTTTAGGTTATCTTGACACAAATATTGATACCTATTATCTTACAAACAAATAAAATTTTTACTTAAAAGAAAAGTCATTTTTTGGTCTGTCCGTCTGTCTGACTACCTGTCTGTTTGTTTCGAGTAATCTCCGGAAGGGCTGGACCGGGTCGGGTGTTCACGGTCGGTTTATTTTGTATGTAAGATTACTGACAAATAGCTGATTTTAAAGGGGTAGCTTAGGCTACGTTTTAATATTTCTAAATTCCACGCGGACATCTAGTTATACACAATACATATTTACTTATATGTATATGGCACAGACTAGTTACACTGTACAAAAAACCACCTAATGTGATTAAGTACCTGAACTGAGAAACTCTATGCTTTTTGTGAAGTATGGAAGCTTAGCTTACTAATTGCCGAAGAATTTGTGTAATCAGAAATAAAAGAAAGAAAGAAAGAAAACAATGAGTGTCCTGATTATCTGGGAAAGTGTAGTGTCTCTAGCAATTCATTTTATCAGATCGCTATTTCTGTTGCGTGTGGCTGATTGTATTGGTCTCATTGTAGCATTAAAAGATTCCCTTCTCGTTCACACAACCCCGTTGACTATTACTGTTATATGTATATCAACATGTTCTATGGATATATATCGAACTTATTTCAAGGCTGTCGAGTCCAACCAGCAATTTACGTCCGTTTTTAAAAAACGCCAACAAATATTTTAAAATTAACATAATGTGACGAGTCAATGTAACGGGTGAATTTTTAATAATATAATATCGATATAATAAATACGATATAATATAATAAAATCGATATAATATTATTGTGTTATAAGCCACAAACAGCCGTCTACACTACACTGCGCATCAATGGCTCTGGTTGCCAGATCTGCGCAATGGATAGTAGGGAAATTTTGTTGTTTTAATTTTATGATGTTTTATATGCTGTGTACTATCCTTGTCCACAGCCATATTTAATCGTTCTTTTATATTGTAATGTAAGACAAGTTTAGTTTTTATCGTGTATTTTTATGACTTTTATGTTTTATAATAAAAAAATGATGAGTTATATATTTAAATAATATTAAGATAGGAAAAACTCATTTTACACACTAATTATAAGGCAAAATAAGGACTCTGACCCCCACATTAGAGGATAGCGCGACGGCCGGGCCGAATTAGGGCCCGGAGAAAAAAAAATCCATATATAACGCCTAATTGATATATCTAACTATGTTTACCGGTTTAGCGCTCACTAATGTCAGGGAAAACATCATCGCGTTGAATGCTCAATTAGATTTTTTGCTCAATTGTTTTTTGTACGATTGTCACGCAGACTCGTTCGGCCATCATTGTGGATGCTTACTGACATTGTGGCGTTTAAATAATTATGTCCTATTTGATTACAATAGTAGATCATCTTTGTCACGTTCATTGCCCATATTAATTTATAATGTGGATTTATTAAATTTGCTTGATACTGGCTGATATATCCAACCGCAGGTGGAACAATTCCTTATCTCTTATTCGATTAAATTTCATTCTTTCGTAAAAGAAGAAGAACAAATACAATAATCTATCAAAGAGATGGTGTAGAACATGCGGATACCGCAGAACTAAATAATAAGATGATTTGGAAATGTCAATGTTCAATTCCCGATCGGAAATAAGATGAACGTTTCAATGATTGTTATATGTATAGAATCTGATGATTCCTTGGTGTGGTCTACTCACTCCGCACTGTGAGGTTGACCCTGTCGAGGTACGCCGTCTCGTTTTCAACCGCACACTCATACAGGCCGGCGTCATCCACACCTATTTGCATGAGGAGCAAACTGCCATCACCCTGAAACAATTAAAAGGAACATTTAAGAAAACCCTTCAAACATATATTTAAAACAATTATTATTACATCCGCGGCCTTGAGAAACTCTAAATTTATAAATCAAATAATTTAATTGATTATAGAATAGGCCGGCAAGATTGAACTCCTTGGTTTAGTAAAATCGGTGGGTTATATGTATTTCTGGGTTAATTAAGGCTTTCTAGCAATAGACATTCTTTGTCTAAGGTCTTTAAAAAGACATCCTGCATCGACCCCAGTAATGGGAAATGGGAAGGAAGTTCCTACATCTGTGAGGTCAGTGCAAGTTTAAGTTTGAAATGTATATGGCAAATTTAGAGAAGCACTCATTCCCCCTATAGTATAGCGAACACTTCAACTTACGACGAACGGCAATCATGATAACGTGCCCGAATGTCGTAATAATAAATTTTAATTAATAGTGACCAGGAGATCAGGCGTTGATAAGAGTTCAGTACATCGACGGAATGTTATGTAAGTAATATATTTTGAACACGCCAACACAAGGAAAGGAAGTAACTGTAAAACAATATAAAGGTTCAATACTAGAAATCGAAATATAACCTTTGAAAGCAAGGCTTATTTTACATGCCACGTATGGCTGCGCAAATTTGGAGATCATAAATTAGCATATGTTGCTAGATGATATAGTGAGGTAGCGTTTGTTTTATTTTTACAAGCTTTATATTAACTTGCAACGTATGTATGTCCGGGTGGAATCTTGCGACTGAATTTTGGATCACTGAAATTTGGTATACACGCTTATTTTGGATGACAATGCATGCTTAGCTATGTGACGTCATTCTAATTCCAATATGGCGGATCATTCAAGATGGTGGACTAGTTATTTTTTTCTGCACTATCACGATATGGGTATCAAATGAAAGGGCTTAAACACGAAAACTAATACAACATAACATTAAATCCAAATAAATAAAAAGGAAAAAAATATTATTAATGGTAATCAAATAAAAGCTTGTTTTTAAAAAGGTTTTTACCATTATTATTTTGTGTTTTAAATCACAAGCGGAGCATACAGGAATTAACACATAGAAGGGAATTTGATTCTAGCAAGTACCAAATTTATGATAGTAATTTGATGAACGCTGTAAATTTAAGCTCGGACCGTGGACGTGGACGCCATTCACTCGACTGGCTGTTGTGACATTTAATTTCCCCCGTGATTTGTTCAAATGGCCCGTGGGATCTACGCTCCTGAACGATAAATCAGGTTAGAGGTTATTAAACGAACGTAGACTCTAGAATACCCTAGACATGGTGGAACTGGCTTAGAAAATATTTCATCACAGCACTTATAACAAAAATAACTGTAGTTACATATTTGTAACATTACCTACGCATTTCTCGACTTTTATAAACCACTTTCATTTTTTACCTTTGTTTAACCCAAAAAGAAAAGCCTAAATCGAATGCACCACGGGTTATTAGAGTAGGTAAACTAAAGCAAAATCAAATGACTAACAATTTTTTGCGTGTTAACTACATATGTCTATTTCTTCCCTTCGTATAAAGCAAAAAAGTAGCTGAGTATTTACATATCAAGGACATAAAATAACATACAAACGGCATTGCCTGCGGAAAACAGTCCTTAATAATGCATAAATAACACAATTTTCACATTAACGTCGCTTGTGGCGGGAAATGGAAATTTTAAGCGCCACCGCATAGTCAAACACCCGCGTCGTCCACTGCTTAATTACCTTAGGTTGTGATAATTTTAATTTCTAACCGACTTTAAAAAGGAGGAGGTTCTCAATTCAACCTGTATGATTGTTTTAGGTATGTTGACCTATTTAAAAAATATTAAAGAGCCTTTCGCAATAGAAACGCCTCAATTTTTCAGGTGCGGTGGGTAGGTACTACTTGAGCTTATGGTGTACGTAATAATAATATACTTTTCTATTTTTATTAAAAAACCGTCTAGGCATATACGAATAGGTTCTATAATGGCGACTAAGAGTAGGAAGTTTTACCTAGACGCTCCCCAGGAGGCACGAGGTGGATCGATGACTTCACGTGCGTTGCATACAGGCAACCGGAGTATGTGTCCTAAAGGTTCATGGAATAACGTTCTTGGGGGAATATGTAAAGCTACTAGTTAGTCTAGTCAAAATTGGCACATGCAGTTCATGCGGTTTAAAATTAGCTATCTCATTTTACCATAAGAAATAGATGTTATTATTGGGCAATGGATCAGACACTTTACGTAGGTACACAGCGATTTGGCCTTGCGACAGCAGGCCTTGAACTGGGATCGATATAGTGGCCTACAGACCGCCTCGCTTAGGTATCAACGACTACACAATAAAAGACTACGACATACTCTTCTGGTACACATAACCGTAATAGCAATGGTGAAGTAGGCAATGTTTATGAGACTCGTGACGCAATACGTATGCATACGTCATAATCATTGACCAATTAACTGCTGCCTTCAATTTACACTGGTCACGTCATTGGTTAATCACTGATACGAAACGGACGTGAAAAATCCAATGTCGACACTTTAACCCGACGAATAATCTACAATTATTAATCCTGTAGTTGTAGCATACGCACTAAAAGGACGTCATGTACTCTCGTATACAATAAGACTTGGCGAGCGAATCCGTGACAGAAATGTGATCTTGATATCCGTGCTAACTCCATTGGGCTGATACTTTAACGCAAAAAAACTCGTGTGATGGACTAATTTACATTGCTCTGTAGGATGTAGGCAAATTGGTACATTGCAAAGTCGGAGATTAAGAAAAGGTATACAGGCATTATCTGACAGGACCGTGCAATTGTGATCTTTTTAAAATTAACTCTATACATAAATAATGGTGCGCGATAAAGGAGAATTTTTAAAACATTCGCGATATTGGCAACGGGGAATAAATTGGACGCTCATGTAGGGTTAAATCCGATCCGGATATAGGAATTATTTTCCGGCACGGCCGGGAGGGTTGAGGATCGATGATAGCACTTACTGAAAGTTATACAGGGTGTATCAGAAGTACAAAATAATACTTTGGGTACGTATACGGTAGCTCATATGTAGATGCCTCGTGAAGACAGTTTATACCTAACTATAATAGTTTCCGAGTTATAGGCATTTTAACATTTGTCACTAGTATCGTGTTGTGGCTTTTGGGTACACCATTAACCCTTTTAAACAATGTAAACTACATTAACGAGGTGCGGCTACTAATATTTATAAAAGAGAACATGAAAGTTGTATACAGGACTCGAGATATGACAAGTAGCGTTACTTGTCTTGACGGCGGACGGACGTTAAGGCGACGTAAAAAAGTTGAAAAAACATGTTCGAATTTCGATGAAATTTTTATACCATTCGGTTGTATACCCGATACTAATGCAAACCGATACTAAATGCAAACGGCGAAGTATTATTTCGGACTTCTGAAACATCCTGTATACATGTTGAGAACACATATAATAAATAATATCGCCAGATTACACATAAACATCGTATGATCCAAAATTAAGTAAAGCTTGAACTATGGGTGCCATGCAATGGACTGGGGGTGATCCCAATTAAACCCAGTATATCCCAGTTATATGACACAAGGTGTATTGGAAACATTTCTAATCAGGTAATATTAATTATTTTATAACAAGAGTAATACAATTGAAAAAAGTGTCATTATACAAGCTTAAGTACCAAGTCCTTAGCTAGTTGCTTGCTTTGCTTTGTATATTATTTTTTGCTGTTGTTTTTATTATTATAGTGTTATTTAATAATTTATTATTTTTTCTACCTACTGGCTGGTTTCAGCAATACGTCACAGATTTAATGTTATGTTGTGTTACTTCATCGTTTTTTTCTTCTTACTTACCTATTTTAAAAAAATGTATTATCTTTATGTTCTCTCGCATACCTAAATAGTTATGTAGTTTTTGCATGATGTGTTTACCTTAGAGAATTGTACACTTAGTTTTAGAAAACCTTGTTTCCATTATGTTATTTTTGGTGTAACAATTATTGGTGAACCTTAAATAAATAAATAAAATAAATAAATAAATAACATCGTTTAGTATTTCACTAAAGGATGAGCACCATAATAAAATACTCCTCTATTGATAATATAAACAGGCTGTCTGCATCTTCAATACGTTGATACCAAGTTTGACTTACTAAAAATATTTTGCGAACTCTTGTTCAGAAACGAAGGTGAGTACACGCTTTATCCGGCGAATAATCTGCAAAAAATTGCCAGAGCAATTTGAATAGTATAAAAACTATTTAGGTGTAATTTTAGTGCTATCAACGAAAATTCCACCCATTAGCGTTGCCGGATGAGTTACGTTTCTTCTCCTCCGGCAAAGCTGTAAAGGCCACCTCACGGCCAACAGTGTAAGTCCTTCAAAAAAAAAAAACTTAAGTTTCTTCATGTTTTGTTAAAATGATAATCTCAACTGTCATTATTACGTATGTCCCGGTATTTGATGCTAGCTGATAGGATTTTCTTTGCGTGCGCGAAGTCGCTGCCAACGGTTTAATAAACCTGCCAAGTACGAGTCGGACTCGCGCACGTAGGGTTCCGTACCATTATCTATAAAAACGGCAAAAAATCACGTTTGTTGTATGGGAGCCCTCTTAAATATTTATTTCATTCTGTTTTTTAGTATTTGTTGTTATAGCGGCAACAGAAATACATCATCTGTGAAAATTTCAACTCTCTATCACGGTTCATGAGATACAGCCTGATGACAGACGGTCGGACGGACAGCGAAGTCTTAGTAATAGGGTTTCCGTTTTACCCTTTGGGTACGGAACCCTAATAATATGCTCGGTAAACAAACGCATATACCATAAGTGCCTACAATGCTGCATGATAGTATAGTTGTTGTTTACTTGAACCCATGCAAACCACATATTATTGCAATCACAAAAGTATACGCTCCAACAACATGCTATAAGAATATTTAACGTAGACTTTTACTAAGTTTTTAAGCAATGCAAGCTTTTGGTTTATACTTTACAGCAATAAGCTGCGTGCTATTAACTAGATTGCGACCTCATTAATGGTTTACCTATCTACATATACAATAACGAAATCAGCACAGCGAACATAATCATCAATAACAAACATAAAAACCGTCTGGATGGTTTAATTAAATTTGTATCTTTATAATTGTCACATAAAATGTGTCTGTATGATCCGTTTAATGGCAGATTTACACGTGCGACACTATACACGACTTTGGTGAGTTAATTTCATGGACGGTCGAGAGAAAACGTGTTGGCTGCCAAGACCTATGTCTTCATTTATCGATTTGAAGTTTGAATTCGATAATAGATAATAATTAATGAAAATAGAAAAAGTTTGAAAGCATGCTCTAAAAAGTTATAATCAAACATACTCGCCTAGTTAAATGAGTTTTTGTGTTCTTGTTGTATGTTATAGGATTCGTTTTAGACATGTCTCTGCATGTCATTTCAAAAAGTGTTAGAAGAACATGTAAGATGACCATACGCCAATCTACTTTAGGCAATGTTCTAAGTTTAAAAGCACTAAGACAAGTATATAACAAAAAACTGCAAGTAATATTTATGAATGATTGAATGATATTCTTCATTCAACAGAATTTTCGTGAAAATAGTGGTCACATCTGTCCAATTTCTATAAAATGTGCGTGATCATGTTGTACACACAGCGAGCAGGGGATGATACATGTATTTCAGCCCTTTCTGCAGCGATCAATCAATTCACCTGTGCTTACATGTCATAGGCCTTCAGAATTTTAAAATTTAATTATATTAATTATTTATATTTCTGCCTAAATTGTAAGAGATTTAATAAGAAGAAATCAAATTGAAGCCTGTTTTTTGTGTTGGTTTAATAACAAACATTGTCTCCAATAGAGTCAGGTGAGTTTGCGGAATTATCAAGTGTAATTTGCGAATGATGTTAAGAAGATTATCTTGGTTGCTCTGATTTTTCAGTAGAGCCACCAACCGTGCAAGCATGCCTACATGAGGGTGGATTCCACGACAACTTGTACGGAAACCGACTTTATTGCTTTGATAAAAATGTAGTTATGAATCAGTACGTGCACCTATAAAAAGGCAGTTGAATTAAAACGTCCAATATTTATATTTACGAATCGAATAAAACAAGTGCCTACTCACCTACTGAATATTTTTTTATGGCTGAGTCCCGCGCTTTAAAACTAATTGTATTTAATTTTGAGCCATTCGCCAGGTTTATATTTGAAGCAAATTATGATATCACCAACTTTGCGATACCGAAAACCTACTTACTCCATACTACTAAAATTGTTAATTAAAACACTTCAACCAATATTGCCGACAATGTTGTACGAAGCAATTGAAATGTAAATGTGGTATTGTAACGCACAAGGTCCCAAAAGAGATGGCAAATACCAATGGTTGTGTCATGATTAATTATGTATTGGAACGTAAATGAAAATTATGGCCCTGGTTCCACTGCTAAAGTGGAACCAGGGCCTCACCACCACCTCTTAATAAAACATTGCTGCAATACAGGTGGTGGTAAGGGGGCAGGAGTTTTTGGAACGTAGTTCCTTATCGCGCGTTGCGAAAGGGGGCTAGACGGAAAAAATAAGACTGTAACGAAATTTTGTAACGACACTTTTACATATGTGTGTGTGTGATTTTTATTGTACGAAACTTTTACATATGCGTGTGTGATTTTTATTGTATACATTTATACATACAATAAAATTCTATTTCGATTTCGATGTGAGTGCATGTATATGTACAGTTTTTTTTTTTGCTTTTTTTTATTTCAAAAGGAAATGGTTCCATCCGGGTGTCCCTTGACACCTCTCAAGTTTTTCTTATTTTATATTTTTACGTCTACTTCAGACTGTCGATATGAAGAGTGATAAGTCCTTTCCTACGCTGTTTGGAATGTCCTTGTGGAAAATATTTAACATATTACTCGCCTAATAAATCCCCGTTACAAGTCTACAAGCAAACACAGTCTGGGGCCATTTATTTCAGAACTAAGCAACCACGAAGCAACAAACTGTCGCGACGAAGTCGTAAACGCTTTACTACCTACCCACACCTATAAATATCAACACTACGTTACAGTACGAACAGTGAAGGGAAGTTGACGATAACACCAGTAGTTGTAGCATGAGCGCCAAGACTAAACTTATGTGACAGAATATGTGACAATATATGAAATCTCGTATGAAATAAGACAGAGAGCGACCGAGCCAATCCGTGACAGAGGTCTTGTCTTGACATGCGTGCTAACACCACTGGATAGGTTATTGCGGCTGGAATAACAGCGAAACCTATATTTTGTCCAATCTGTGTATTTACCTTAACAAGGATAAAATTGCCTATTTTTCTGTTTTTGCATCCAAACATTCATGTGAGTTTACCTTTTACCATAAGGTCGACAGAGCAATCGTCTCTATAATATTTTGATCACGACTGACATTTTGGTTATCCATAGAAACTTCTAACTTATACTACCGGTTCGCTAACTATCCCTTATCTCTGTCAAAAAAATATTTGTTTCGGCCGTAAGGTACTGGCTTATTGTATACTCGAAGAGTATTGAACTTGGGCATTTAAGCTGACGTTTTGATCTTGACACCTCTGCGTTAGCATTATAGACGGACAGGATATAAAATCTGTTCAATCATGCTGATTATTTTGCGATTTCAAAGACTTTGTGCCACCCAGAGGAATTTTATCACTTCTAAAGGAAGCCAAGCACTTCGCCTACGCTTATCACATGCATCTTAACCACCGCCCCATATAAAATATGAGTCAGTTACAAAGGGCAATGCTCCCCCCACCCCATAATGGCATGCACCCCCAGTGACTAATGTCGTGAAGTTACGGATGAATCATAACCGGGCCGCCGAGACGTATAGCAACTGTCTAACTTTGAAGGCAGTCGGCAACTTTAAAGCCAGATTTTAATTGGAGGAGCTTTTATTATTTTGAGGTAAGTTGCCGAACAAGTCGAAGTATGAAAATAAATAAACTTAAATTCTTACTCGTGGAAAACTTATTTCCTGAGCAACTGACATTATGGTTAGAGTAAATGGAAACATTTTAAGTGGACTTTTTGTTCGTATATGAAAATTACTCAGAGAATGCATTGATCTGAACTTTCTAAACCGTTTGTATAGTTTGTCCTCATTATGAAACCTTTAATTATCAAAGTACTGAAATGACCACCCTACTTTGACACCTGACAAAAGGTTTCAACGCTAATTAAAGTTATTTTTATATGTTATACGTATTTTTCCCTGAAAATCCGATGCCTAAGTGCGTCAGAGATGTTTGTGATCAATAGACCATCCACCGTGCGTCCCGGCATAATCATTAACAATGAGCGTGTTAAAAGCACTACCGCAGTAATGCCTCTATTATGGCGTTGACAAATTATCACTGTGTTTGTGCAACAATGTTGAGAGTATAATACATGTGTGTCTCTCGGTTTAATACGTGCGTTTAGGCACGCGTCGATACGAATGTTTTGTTTGAAAACATATGTTCTCTATTGTGATAGTGGTAGAAATAAGCACTTGTTTTCGTGAGAACGTATACTCAACAATAATAGGGTGAATGGTAAAGATACATAGCACAGTGTAGTTTATCGAATCACGATTCAATCCGTCTTAACTATTGGTGGACGGGCACACAAAGGCGAAAAGGGATCTCATGAGGGGGTGGCAAAGGGCGGCTTGCCTCCATAGGGTACTGACTTGGTCAGAATTGGTTTCAAAATAGAGATAAATAAATTAAACAATACAAAAATCAATACAGGTGTAGGGATACTAGAAAATATTTTTTTACAGAGAGTTAATCAGCGATTCATGGTAAACAAAAATAGTACTTTATTGCGAAGAACTGAGTACAGAAGTCGGAAGTATAGTCGGGCATATAAAGCGGGACATCTTTTCCGGCGTCACTGAGGGTGGCTCGAGCCAGACAGAGATAGATAGAACATGCTTCCGGCAATATACGGATCTAGCGCATTTAGAAATTAAGTTAGAAATATAACTTATACAGTTAGAAAGGAAATAATTTTAACCTTTTTGGAATAAAAAAACTAGAGGCCTAGTGTTTTAAACCAAAAAATCGACGAATAACCTTCTTTCATGTTTGAAGAAAAAACATTTGAGGTAAAGTATACGCAGTAAAAGCTAGTAGTACAGATGACTCTACCTGACGGAAGTGCGATTGGACACCGGGGAGCGACGTACGCATACGGCGCCTGAAAGGGTGGCGTCGAGCCAGATTGGGGATTGATAACATATAACTACACTGGCTGGGGTGGAATTGGCACTCTGAAAATAATACCAAAGCAATGCTAAAATATATACCCACATCTGCTGGGCTACATATATTTTTAATTATTTTTATAAAGCAATCTAACGTTCGACAGGATACACTTATATGTATAAAATCATGTATACTCGTATTATAACAACATTTGATAATAGTGCCATATTTTTTTGATACAAGCTATTTTACATAAACTGCTCTCAATTTTAGTACCTACAATGACAAAATTCCGTAAAATTAATCGAACAATAACTCTAACGAACCGTATTCAGACCGGGGTAGTCTGCGACTGACATTGATAAAGTTTTCAATGATTTTAACCCAAACCGACCCTGATTCTATCAGCTTTGTAAAAAACTTTTAAGTAAAAGTTGATTACCGTACATCAAACCATTGCTATAAGTTTAAAAAATAAAGCGATTCTAGGAGTATTGTATATTATTTCGGAAATATAGCAAAGACTGCATATTCTGGCTTAAATGATGCAGTTGCTATTACTAATATAATAAGTTTAGCGGTTAAATAAAAAATTGCTTCAACGGCCGTTGTTAATCGAGGTTCTAGAGGCCATAAGACTGTCTAACGAATTATTATGATGGCGCGGTGCGGTAAGTTCGGAAGGAGCAACGTTCATATTTCAAACAGTAACTTTTCTGCACCTATAACTTTTTTACGGGTTCTAGTTAGATTTTTTGCTCGGTTTGAAAGTTTTTCCACCATTTTTGTGTTAAAACATAGAGGATTAGCTTTTTTATTTTGTAAACGATGATGAAATAAGTTATTAAACATTTAAAAAACTTATTTATAAAAAATTACAGGTACCTACATAATCAGTTATAATTAATTCATAATTATGATAAGAAAGTCAACATTTTTCATCGTACTTGTGTTTAAACGGACTTATTTAAACGAAAACGGATTACTTACAACTATAATACTTAGACACATGGCCTCGCGGACTTTTTTGTATGTTCTTCATTAAACATGTACTACAATATTTAATGTATTATCAATCGTTTTCGTAGCGCACGCCAAATAATGTAATTTTAAGAACATTTTTGACACTGTATTAGGTACATTATTGCTGTTTTCGTAGGGATTTTGATTTGTTTTTAGGGTTCAAAGGGTAAAATGGGAAACCTATTACTGAGACTTCGCTGTCCGTCCGTCCGCCCGTCACCAGGCTGTATCTCATGAACCGTGATAGTTAGAGAGTTGAAATTTTCACAGATGATGTATTTCTGTTGCCGCTATAACAACAAATACTAAAAACATAATAAAATAAAATATTTAAGGGGGCTCCCATACAACAAACGTGATTATTTTGCCGGTTTTATAGATAATGGTACGGAACCCATCGGGCGCGAGTCCAACTCGCACTTGGCCGGTTTTTTAAATAAAATATAGCCAATGTCCATTCTGAATAATGTAGCTCTCTATAGGTGGAAGAATTTTTAAAATCGGTTTAGTAATTTTCGACTGAATACATTACAAACAGACAATCTTAATCTTGCCCTTTATATAATAAGTTTAGATTATTGAACTCTGAACCTACGAATGTCAGTTATTGTACATCTTTTATAAATGTTATTACCCTTTGAATATAATAATCATTCCTTATTTAAACTTAAAGACTCCAATGATTATTTAATCTATCATTATTAAATTAGGGTTAGAATAACGTGCGCAAAAACAATAAGTAGATAGGTACAAGGAAATAACAGGCGCGCGCGCGCCGCCGCACAGTGGGCCCAAACTGAAAATTGGTGGACATAGGCAACAAAGTTCCAATATCGATGCGATTTTTTTTTATATGACGTGTTAAGATATTCCTGACAACTTTTATTCAGATAAAATTTCTTCTAAAGTTGATAGTTTGTCTTGAAAAAAATAAATTAGATTTTTTTGTATGGAGCGAATCACGTTTCATTTATTTTCTTCAATTGTACAAATATGTTGGGTTTGTGGCGTGAGTATATGATAGCTAGGGTCATTCTGTATCCACGAAAAAATAAATCAGCGCCGGCCATTTGCGGCTGCGCGAGTAATCATTCGGTAAAAAAAAAAAAATTTGGAAGATTTTTTTTTCCATTTAAAATAAATTCAAAGTATCTTTTTTGTCTCATTTGGCTGTTTTGACCTTCTTTTTAGTTAAATATATAGTTTTAATAGCGCATAGGAACTTATAACTAGTAATTCTGGTAGAGATTTAGTTATTATTGCATGTTATCGGTAGCACCTGCATTGTGATTGATGACTCATTTGTTTGTGCGCTCGGCTAAGCGCATAACTAATGAGTCATTGTTAAATGCTCGTCTCTGATTGGCTGACTAAAAACTCACTGTTATGTCCATAACTTGAGTAATTAACACTTACTATAAATTTAAAGACATTAATTAAGTCCATCTAGTTTCGCTCTTACCGCTTATTTGTAAACACAGTGAAATACTTTTATTTTTATATTTGAACTATGGCTGGATTTTGTACCAACCTAGATATTTTTGTGAAATTAAGAAATGGCGGTGATCTGAAAAATCATACGTTTCTATATGAAAGTATCATTTCTGTCTTGACTACCGAAGTTTTTGAAGAAGACAAGAACCGAATCAAGGAGTTCTGTCGACTTATTTGTGTAAATCTAAATAAAAAGTGGATAGAGTCAAGTAGAAATCTAAAAACTTTTATGAATCGTGAAAGTAATCGCAAGTGGTTGGAAAAAAACATCAACTGGCCTGTTTGTGGCAGTGTTGACCTGAGAAGTGAGATGGGCTTCTCGGAGGCAGCCTTATCTGAGCCTAAGGATATTGATTCCCACTCTTGCAGTATGTACTGCGGAAGCGGGAACATCTACAGAAAAAGAGCACAGAAAACCGTTCGAAGAGTTAAGTAATAAGCAAAAAAAAAGACGTACTACTTCCATAGTAGAAGAAAATTCCGAGGAAGAGTTGCGGTACTGGTACATAACAAAATTGAAAGACAACGGCAAAACTAATCTGGCGAAAGTTGTCGAATACCTTTCCAGTAATCCAGATGCGCTATCCAAAGTAGACGAGCAACTATACAAAAAGCAGAGCTTGAGTACTGTTTCTTCAGATAAATGTTTAGCTCTTTATACATCAGTTGCGCTCTCGAAATGGAAGTACTTAGCTCTTCGACAATTTCTGAAAGAAGAAAACTGTGCTGCCTTTCCATCTTATCCAAAGCTTGTAAATGCTAAGAAAAGATGTTACCCTCCACAAGAGAGTATGGAGATTACCGAAAAAGGAGCTCACATTAAATTGCAAGCGCTATTGGACCACACTGTGGAGAGGATTTTACTAGATATTAATTCTGTTGATAGGTCTCAAAATGAAGAACTCAAGTTGACCTGGAAATGGGGACTTGATGGTTCTTCGTCGCAGAGCAATTATAAACAGAAGACGTCAAACACAGCTGTAGAGTTCAATGATTCATCAGTAGTCATGATAAGCATCGTACCTCTTCGGCTAGTGTCTACTAGCCCATCATCTGGGAATGAAAATATAGTTTGGGAGAACCCCACACCTTGCTCAACTCTGTACTGTCGACCAGTAAAGTTCACTTTCACTTCGGAGACAGCTGATTTTATAAAGTCTGAAGAGACTGAGATGAAAAAACAAATTGATGAACGAATATCTACACAGTGTGGTAATATTATTGTGTCACATGAATTGCATATGACCATGATTGATGGAAAAGTGGCCAATATTATTGCTGAAGTACCATCATATGCAACGTGTCCCATTTGCTTGGCAAAACCGAGCGAAATGAATAATTTAGAAGCTTTGACTGCCAAACCACTTCGTGAAGAAATTTACAAACAAGGAATTTCTTCACTGCATATGAAAATTCGGTGTATGGAATGTCTTCTCCATATATCTTATAATCTGGATTTTCAACGATGGTCAGCTCGAGGCGAACATAAGGCTATGAAACAAGCTAAAAAAAATACCACGCAACAAGAGTTTCGTGAGCAAACTGGAATGCTGATTGATATAGTCAAACAGGTATTATTTAATTTTCGCTCTTTTTATGTATTTTGTGTAGTAAATCTCTATGTATTGTATATTACAGTATTGTTTTCCCATTTTAGGGTTTTGGAACTACAAATGACGGGAATACTGCTAGGCGCTTTTTCCAAGATTACAAAACATCATCCAGAATAACGGGAATTGACGAAAATCTGATTTTCAGATTTTCCGTTATTCTACAAGCCATATCATCAGGCAAAAACATTGACTGTGAAAAATTTAGAAGATACTGTAGAGAAACAGCTGATGTATACGTGCAACACTATTCGTGGTACTACATGCCAGTTAGTGTACATAAACTTCTAATGCACGGTGCAGACATCTGTAACCACTTTGGTATTTTGCCAATCGGTGAGTAAAAAAAATATATAGTTTGATTTATTATTTGGCTCGATTGCATTTTGAAATTAAAAGTTATGTACTTATTCGTTTTAGGTACCTTATCTGAAGAAGCTTCGGAAGCCCGTAATAAGGACTTCAGAAACGTCAGGGAGAGGCACACTCGGAAGTCGGGGAGAATAGCAACAAACGAAGACATCCTACATGGACTTCTAATAAGCTCTGATCCCCACATATCCTACATAAGGCCTAGATTAACGAAACAGGCTCATAATGAGTTGTTGCCTGAAGCAATTCAGTTGTTACAGACTACTGAGCCTCCCTGTGACAGTGAGATTATGGAGGAAGAAGAATACCTCATAGCAGAGTCCGAAAATTTGCCGGACCCACTAGCACTTCTGGAATAAGAAATGATGCGATCCGGCTTTAGATTATTCCCACAAAAGCCCATCAGGGCTAGGAATATGACAAACAGCCCTTTTCAGGGCTACAATTACTTCACAGTTTCATATTGATCATACGTACGATAAATAATAATAAATTAATCTATAATATACATACGCTTGATTATGTAGATAATTATCAACGACTTGCCCGTACAAATTTAAATTATTTCACCTATCATTAACAAAATTAGTATAACCTGAAATTTATTACGATATTTATTCAACAATAGATAACGTGCAGTTAAAATAATAACACAGCCAATCAGAGACAAGCATTTTTCGGTGACTCATTAGTTATGCGCTTAGCCGAGTGCACAAACAAATGAGTCATCAATCACAATGCAGGTGCTACCGATAACATGCAATAATAACTAAATCTCTACCAGAATTACTAGTTATAAGTTCCTATGCGCTATTAAAACTATATATTTAACTAAAAAGAAGGTCAAAACAGCCAAATGAGACAAAAAAGATACTTTGAGTTTATTTTAAATGGAAAAAAAAATCTTACAAAACTTTTTTTTTTACCGAATGATTACTCGCGCAGCCGCAGATGGCCGGCGCTGATTTATTTTTTCGTGGATAGAGAATGACCCTAGCTATCATATACTCACGCCACAAACCCAACATATTTGTACAATTGAAGAAAATAAATGAAACGTAATTCGCTCCATACAAAAAAATCTAATTTATTTTTTTCAAGACAAACTATCAACTTTAGAAGAAATTTTATCTGAATAAAAGTTGTCAGGAATATCTTAACACGTCATATAAAAAAAAATCGCATCGATATTGGAACTTTGTTGCCTATGTCCACCAATTTTCAGTTTGGGCCCACTGTGCGCCGCCGCGCCGTCTCGGCCCCAAGGGCGAGCCGAATGAACTTTCAATGTATTTTTACAATCACTATTTGTTCCTACTGTTTACTAAATAAAATATAGTTTTATTTTTTATTTAAAGTAAATATTCACTATTTCATATTTTTAATACTTTTAATATTTAAATTTAACTAGGATAACGAACATAAAAAAAGAATCAAAACGGTCAAACCGGTTTTGAGTTTTAGCGAAACTAACGAACAGCAAACGATTTCTATGTGTATGACGAAGAAAGAGATAAAAAAGATACAACACAGAGATGAAAAAGATGTTGTTGGACGATGAAAATCATTTAATTGAGGTCTAGATAAAGAAAAGGCTACCCGATACAAAGACAAAGTAAAGAAAAGGAGACAATTGGAAGATAAAAAATATCTTCAGAAAGCTTCGGGCAAATGAAAGGCGACGTTATGAACTCTGAAGCTTTGGAACTGAAATAATCTCATATATCTCTTTTATACTGTGGGTTTATTTATATATATTGTATTTAATAGAGCGAATAAATACCTAATAACATTATTTTGAATAAGATAAGCTTATGAGAATGATAGCTGTAGGAATTACTGAGATGACATATCGAGAAGTATTTGTTAAGATGAATCAATATCTGTCTCACTATAAAAGTGAGATATGCCCGCTTTACCGACACTAGAAGACACCTTATCGTGATGCCTAAATTTTAAGCTACCAGTGTCAACTGTACTAAAATTGGACTGGAAACTAATTAAATTTATCCATTTAATTCACAACATAAAGCTCTGGGCAGACTATGGCGTCAAAGCGTGCGCTATATTATTTTGCCTTTACCAAAACGCACTCTGTGTCAAAATAAATAAATATTTAATTTCTGTGGTAAAAACGCCGCGACCACGTTGCAATATTCGCTTGCGCTGCGAATGACATTTTATTGAAGACCTTTTTTTAGATTTACCTTTTTCTAGGAGTCAATACAGTTCGTTATGGTATTAATTGATGGAATCAGGCGTATTATTGCGGAAATCCATTGTAAATAACAATTGTAGGCAAAAGGGACCCCCACCATTCACCCTCGAATTGTCAGTATCTCAAATTATAAACCAAATACATTTGATCGATTCCAAATTATAACTCAAATATATTTGGTCCATGACTTATGACATACTGAGTCTCGACTGACAGGGAGTTTGGTCTTGTTGGTTTCCTCTATTATAGATCAAATTTATTTGGTTTATAATTTAGGATTCTGACAATTCCGAGAGTGAGTGGTGGGTCCCTTTCTCAATTGTTATTCGTTATGGTATTGGAAAAAAATATAAAGCGCGGGTCTAAGCGCCTCTGTTTCCCCGGGGCTTTAACGATTTTAAGTACCTATAACCATGAATGGTTGATGGCCAGTAGATTTGCTTAAGTGGAAAAGAATGACTGCATTAAAATCCGCCTTATGTAGGTAAATTATGGGCTATAATAGTTTTATGGTATTCTCAGTGGAAGCAGCATTCCGAACCGGTGGTAGAATCTGACTATTTGTAAGTGCTTTTTGGCCTACACGAATAAAAAAAAATGATTTTATTCGATTTTCGCATCGCATTTTTCGCATTCTACGGCTCCTTTCGACAGGAATGCACGTTAGTGGTTGCGTGTATTAGCTTCACAGAGTATACGATGCTATATTTATTCTCAATAATACTTGTTATTAAATGTAATTTAACTAAATAACTGCATATTGTTTTCTTAAATTATAACGTAATAATCATAACGTCGGGAAAATAAAAAAGTAAATAAATGCGATAATTTTACGGAAGTAAAATAATTTTATTTCAATAAATAACTGCAGTTCAAAACCCCGGGCCTTGAGATGCGTCAAAGCGCGAAAATGTTAACTGTACTAACTTATAAAAAAGTCTATTTTTTTTATCGAAATCTCATTTATGGCGCGAGTATTTCAATCTTTATGTACATTAACGCAGAGTACATTTAAAAATAGTTAATTGGCTCGCCCCAGTGGGTACAGGGCGCGATAGCGAGCGTCCAACTACGTGCCTCAAAGCCTTCTCCCCTCCACTTGAAATAATTGAAACTCGTAAGCAGGGCTTAAGGATATTATGCGGACTCAGAATCCTAATGGAAATATCGGTTTAATTTCACGAACATGAAGCAACGGGAGCTACATTGAAGATAGATTACTATTCTCATTAATAAAAAATATGGATATAATTCATTCCAGAGCCTTGTTAGAAAAAATGATTAGTTACGTATTTGATATAGGAGGCTGATATTTGTTGAATGTCGACAAAATTCACGTGATCACATTTCTTTGGTTTTCTAAAAGGAAACTGTAATACTATTGCAACATATTTATAATAAAATCCTGACTTCGTTTTGAAGAAACTCGTCATAACAGATTACATAAATAGTGAGATACTTATTTAGTAGACCTATAATATAAGTACGTATCGATTATAGGACAGGTTATTTTAATAACGGCTATCCGCTCAGTATTGATTTGACAGACCAAATGTAAGGAGCCCATTCATTAAATTCAACACATTTCATGTGATCTCAGTTGAGAACCTAGTCTATAAATAGATGGAACATCGTCCGAATTGAGACATTAGCCAATTTACTTTACGACAAACGGCAGCCATCTTTGGAGATCTACTTCCAATTAATACAAGTGAATTCTCTATTTTTGGAGATTTTAATGGATTCAAATGTTTGTAGTAGACACTTGGCAATGAGTCGTCTAAATTTTAAATATTAAGTTTCCCGTCCCAATGTTTCAGAAATCAGACGAGTCCTAAAACATCCTTACTATAAGTAGTGTGATAAGTATTTAAATTCAAGGCACACTTTTTAAAACATATAAATAAGTAAAATGAACAATCTTCAGACGAACCATAACTCAAAAACAATAATATTAAGATGGAGTAGAACCAAGCACAACAATAATTGCTTTCTTAAATATACGTAAACAGCAGAAGCGCACACAAAAGATAAAGACAATGGAACATAGCGCGTCCAGACAGATTAAAGATTTATATCTCTTTGGGAAACCAACTGCTCGTTAGACACGAATATTTTACACAGTCAAGATCAAGTCAGTTCAAACTTGTCAACGCATACCCAACATCAATGCTTCGTAAAGTATTTGTGGAACTCAAGTTGCTCAAGACTTGATATTTTCAGCAACCACAAATCCTTTTGGGCATCAATAAATAAGTATCGCGTAAGTTGCCCCACTTGGAGCGACGAAGACTGACGGAGTCAGCGCGTTGAGGAGGTACGTTGATTATCTCTAAATGAATACCAGTTATATCCAGATGTGTCGAGGTTACTGGCGGGACGGCGAAGCTGGACAAACTGGCTCATAAAAACTCCGATCCCATATTTGTTAGGTATTTGAGATAAAATGATTTTTATAACATGATGATGAAATGACGTTTTGCTTTTAAAGATTGTGCGAACTATTTAATTAACCTTGAAGTAAACAAAGATAATTACAGCTGGTTTGTAGATAATGTTACTCTAAATTTAAATCTACTCATAGAAATATACGAACGACCCTATCATCCTGATTAAATGCATTGAAGGGAGAAATTACGCGTAAGGGGCTATCCCCTTACGCGTAATTTCTATATTGAATGTTGAATACTTCGCAAATTGTAATAGACGGTAGTGTAGACTGCATTTTAAAGCATACGATTTATGTTATCGTTTCTACAATGGCTAGCGAAGAAATATTGCTTATCAGAAATATTACGTGGATGCATTGCTTTATATTAAATCAGCGAGGACAATTGTCCCTAGTAGAGTAAAACAATTGCAGTAAATATAGACAATGTTGGATGCTTCAAAGAATGATTATGAGCTCATATCCTTAGCTCAGCAACCTTTCTAGAAACCATTCCATCAAATTAATTATGTTCTAATTGTTATTGAGAGATGACCATTAACAGTTGCATTGGACATTAGACAAAATCTTTTCCGCACTAGAACCAAATAAAATCGGCGCCTATCAATGAACGAATCAAGAATCCAGTGAAAATCGGTAACTATTGCATGTGTACGATTGGTCGTGTCAATTCGTGTCAGTACTATTATACAATAATGCAGAAATGACGCATGAAATGATTATCATTGTGTTTCCTGATATTCCTCACCATCAATTATCAGTCCTATATTTTAGAGCATATACTTAAACAGGTTTCAAATAGTATTTAGTCAGGTTTCTAAAGCATACTACAACATAGGTGTTTGCCCAGTAGTGGTACACTGTTATAGGTTAGTAAAAAAAGAAAATGAAAATTTACAATTAACGTCAACTTGATTTAGTAACGGTTCAATCAATCAATAAAAAAATAAGTCTATCCTGAATAATAAAATATTCAGTTTGTGTTTGCACTGTTCAATTTAGTAGCTTCATTCAAATTGAAAAGAAAAGGACCGTGTATTCTCCCATAACAATACTCCAGTATAAATTGTCAGTGTCCAATTGTAAGGAGGTTCGGCACGGAAAAATGCGCCGCGGCCTGGTTGCCTCTTGTAAACGGATCGCTCCAGCAGAGTTCTGACCCAATTAGCCCCTTCCGGTAGACATCTGACAAATATTCCGGTAAGGAAACTATATAGATAGTGACCCCATTAGGATGGGTTCATTACCTTGGTAGAGAATTTAGTCACGCGTGTAAATTTAGAAAAGAGTGGCGTAAAAATCTTGAATAGTACCTAGTAAAGAGGTCCTATCACCGAATTTGAAAAGTAAAAACGACTACTTAGAGAGCGACCACCCTTTTCCAACCTTTAAATGGGTATTTAGCGAAATTGTTTGAGAATATCCACTAATTTCCAGTTTCGCTAATCAGTCTTCCAGTGAGTAGATGGATACGCGGAACAGAGAGCATGGGTTAATTGGTACTGGATTGTGGTCAATGCCCGGTCTTCTATAGATCTTCGTCTACAAGTGTCACATTGTGTTCAATGTGTAAAAAATTGTAGCTTTTAGTTAGTTACTTCACTCAGCTGAATTTCGGTTTAAGGTAGAGCAAATGCCGCATAAAGTCTGTTTAGTTAAATTAAACAATATTTTGGAGGTTAATCATGTTTTCAAAATGACTTGCTTTATTTAAGAGAGTAGTTAGATAAGCCGGTACCTGTCAGCACGAAGATCAATACAACATTTTTGTTGCAGTTTAAATAAGATATTGTACGTATAAGAAAATCCGTAGGCGACGCCGCACAAAGCTTGGGAAAGCTGACGACAGTGTAATCGAATTTCGAGGGGCGTATTTGGGGTTCCTCCAACACTCATTGTATCATCCTGCCTATTCGACGACTAGAAAAATATTTTTATTGTATTTAACACTTGCCTTGGCAAGAATATAAAAACCGGCCAAGTGCGAGTCGAACTCGCGCGTAGGGTCTCGTACCATTATCCATAAAAACGGTAAACGTTTGTTGTATGGGAGCCGCCTTAAATATTTAATTGATTCAGTTTTTTAGTATTTGTTGTCATAGCGGCAACAGAAATACATCATCTGTGGAAATTTCAACTCTCTAACTATCACGGTTCATGAGACACAGCCTGGTGACAGACAGACGGACGGACAGTGAAGTCTTAGGAATAGGGTTCGGGTTTTACCATTTGGGTACGGAACCCTAAAAACGTACAAAAATCCTTTAATACTTATTAAAGTAGGTACCAAGTTTTCATTTAATAGTGCCATTTGCATACAACAGATTGGAATGGTTAACAAAGGGTAACCCTGCACAGGGGGCAACTGTTCAAAGGGTTTAAGGTAGGGAAACAATAAGTTCTGTTACACCGAGGGCAATCGATTGCAGTAATAGATTTTTGTTACAGTAAAATATCGCAAGGGTTTCCATTTCCTATTAAAGTTTGAACCAAAACTGATATAAGACCAAAATACTAAACGGAGGATATCAAGAATAGAGCCTTACACCGACAACAAAGAGACTTCAATAGCTAATCCCGGCAATTTTCCGGATGGCGTAGCCAGTATGACATCGAGTTAAAGCCTAAATATAGGGAATGTATTTGAAGCTCATATAGCTGAAGAACGTGCCAAGTGCTATATCATGCTTCCAACTGAAAATTTGTCGAATCTATTTATGTTTAGAATTCGAAATAGATTATTGGACTTCGGTCACAAGCTCTCCGAACAGATGGTCAGTGGGGCGGAAGGGTTTTTATTATTTACATATTGCTTCAAACTTGGACGTCTTTCATCGGAAGCAGATTAGGGGGGCCTGAGTCGTCCACGGTGAACGGATCCTAAAATCGCTAAGCGCAGTCTAGCTAAGAGGATAGAGCACAAAGGGAGAACCAACATTATTTTATCTTACTTTGATAAGGAAATTTTAGAATTTAGAAATATACAATGCGTGGCATAGAAAAAATTGAAGTTGTCCAATTTGAATGCTTGCCTGCGCACGATTGCCAAACCCCTGCCAAAGCATGGGTGCGTCTCGATTCTTGGCTTGTAACTCAAGGATTTTAGAACTTCTTATAAATCTAACACAACATCAATGCTCAACAATAACCACTAGTTTCATGGCAGTTCTTAAACTGCGAAGGCAGAAGGCAAACATCGTGATGAAAATATAACCGGTAGCTTTACGAATATCTCTCGAATACCAACAAAACCTCATTACCACAATTTGTACAAGTGTTTGAGATTTGTATACGAAAAACTGGTTTTCAAGTATTAACGTACCAACCAACATCATAATAGTAGTACATACATAATTATTTATGTACGAGTACATAACTAAAGAGTTGTTTGGAAAGGTTTAGGAGAGGCCTACGCCGCAGAGGCGACTACTACTAGCTTAGTACAATAATTATTACTTTGTTTGCATGCACTTATTTATTAATGTAGTACCTAGATAGTGAAATATAGATCTAAATTAGTTTGTAAAGATATCTATCCATGTAATAATATAGTCAGGAAAAATGTAAATGTAACGTTAGTAGTAAGTAAATAAACGCTATTTTTATTTTATTTTACATAACTACGGCCTCGTTTGCAGGCAAATAAAGCATAAAAGTTTTTTTCAAACTACCATACAAGCGTATATGCTCGTTTATCGAAGTGCGAGTAGGCGCGCCTCTTGCCACACGCGCAACTGATACAAGCGTTAACGCGCTTATAAGTGCGATGTTTCAATATTTCCTTGGTCGGAACCCATATTGCTACTGGCACCCGCCATCACAGATTTGAGCAGGAAAGCTGGAATAAGCCCGTGTACGCGCGTATGGCGATACGACTGTATATGCACCAAAAAAACGCCAGTTTTAAGGTGTTCTTAAATTGATCGCAAATTTGGCCGCACGTGCCGAATTTAAAGGACTTACTTTTTTGTTACACTCTTGACAGTTCAGATTTTTCCAATCTTCTCACTCCCGCTTATCAGGTGTATTGACGCACGGGATCACCTATGATAGCTTAAAGTTGGCCTGTCCATTTCTGGGCGAATTTGCAGGGCGCTTTATACATTCGCTTCCACTTCGCGATTTGGTCAAATAAAGTCAGAATACGAGAGCAAACGTTGGGGGATAGGCTTGTCGCGGATTTCATCGCGATTTATTACCTGTTATTGTCATGTGTCAAGGTGAGTGTCAATGTCATTAGTTTTTGACAGTGCGCGAGCGCGTTTAGAGAGAAAAAGGGCGTAGGCGTGGGAACGCTACGATATGTGGGTGGTTGTATTATGAGCAAAGCGTGGTAAAATGGTTCCACATCTACCTACAGTGGTTAACAAGAAAACCGAGTGTAGTCTTCATGGAGTCAAGACCGACAAATGGTTGTAAGTTATGCATTGCTACGATGGAGGTAGTAATGCAGTAAGTACAGAGGGCATGTAAGTACAAAGTAAGTAATTGCGTGCAAGGCGTGGAGTCACGATCCACGAGGCAATGCTACCTAGAGTATCGGGGTGAGTCCCATTACTATTATTACGACAAAGATTATTCGAGATTATTAATTAGTAATACGAGCACGGACTCGTCATTACGGTAAATGTGCGATTGAGTTTGTACTCGAGCTATAGTCTTTTCTAGAGGGGCTATGGTTAGAGATTTGAGTAGGCCGCCTTGCGTAGCGAGTATGCGCAAGGGGCAGCCGCCTTCGTAGCTAGTATACGAACGGGGCACAGTACCTATGGGCATGAACACCCAAGTAGTACCTGGTGGCAGGGTAGAGCTGTAGGGGAGTGTGTGGAGGCTCAGCTGCGGGTCCGGATGGGCCGCAGTGGTGTTCAGGTCATGTTATGGAGGGCCAAAACAGTGGAAGACCAGAGGGTTGGAAACTGTACCCATTAACTTGGGCTCCATAACATATGAGTGGAGTAGCAAAACAGTGAACGACCGTAGGGTTGGGATCTGTACCCATTAACTTGGGCTCCTTTTAGTGGTACACGAGATTGAACAAGTAAAATTAGTAAAGAGAGTCAGTCGCACAGTTTCCATGGTGATGAATTGGTGACGTTATATTATTATGCTGATTATAGAACCACAGGCGCCGCGACAAGGCTGCTTGACGCCGATTTATTTAAGTATGGTCTGGTTTTAGATTAACTACTTATATGTAGTAGGTACCAAAACGTAATACCAAGCTATGATTGCGAGATATCTACCTAAACGTTTGGCGAAATTCGGAGTTTCGGCGCGGCCCAAAGCATAATAAACTTTATGTTCTGACAAGTGTCTTTTGGTGCGTATTTTTAAGGCGACTATAGAACCACTCCCATGTATTGAATAAATGTTTGTGGTGGTAGGTGTACAGTGCACGGATTTTTTTTATTAACGTAAACCAATACAGGTTATGAATTGTCAAAAAAAAAAAACTATCTCTACCATCCATTCGGAATGCATTTCCTATGGAGAAGAATGGGCAAGAAACTCCATGGTTGCTCTTTTCCAATAAGGATTTACATTTTTGTTTGTTTTTCTTAATTAACAATTATACAATATAAAGGTATACCTATGGTAGACATACCATTATTATTTTTTGTTTATTGACGATTCATAAGTACCTGTATTGGTTTATATGAATAAAAAACTGATTCTGATTCTATTTGGTGGTATTTGAACCAGGCTGCTCTTGAGTTCCCAATATGAGTGTCCCAGTCCCAATATTCGGTAATTTTATAAGGTGTTTTTTGCTTTGTTGTGATTAGAGGCACCAGTAAACAGCAAATAACTAAATAACCAAGGTCATGTTGATATGTGTTTGATCACTGGATTTAATCGTAGGAACATATTTTGTTATTGTACAATTTTATACCCTATGTAATTATTATCTGATTATGTCATCATAATAACAACATTAAAATGCCTTTTATTGTCCTCATATCACAGAGACTTTAAAAAAAAATAATTATTAAAGAGGCTTTGTCGCTTTGGCGACCATATCGCTTCATAGGAACAGAACAAAATTTATCTTACTTACTAGGTGCCTATACTAACTTATCACAGAGACTTGTTGTAGTTTTTAATAAGTAATTCGAGGTATTAATAGCAAGCAAGATTTTAATATTAAGATGCACTGAATATTCTTATAAGAATCTTCTTAACAAGAAGGAATAAATATTTTAGTATTAAAAATGAAACTCTACTTAAAGATTTATTATTATTATTAGTAATTTAATTAACCCAAAAATAGTAAAATATATTTTGAGACTGACTGAAAGAAACTGTAGCCTCTTCGGTAAAGACTATGCCAATTTTATACTCCTTAGTTTGTAAATGTAAATAGAGTCTAGCCTCCCGGGCCTAGCAGTAAGGAGTTACAACTTTAATTTATTATTAATATAGAAACTTACCAAAACTTCATGGTGAGTTTTGTTGCCCCTATGCACCCATTGGACATTGGGGGGAGGCAGAGTGAGTAGTCCGCCACATGGTATTGTAACATTGGTACCCTTGTCTGCAGCCACTTCCCGGAATTCCACATCCTCGGCTAGTACCCGTGGAAAAACTAGGTTTAACAAAAAAAATAGGGTCTTATGCAGCCTGCCGGTTTAATACTTTTAATTTATAGAATGAACGAATTCAGCATATTGTTTTATTGAATTCTTATATCAGTGTTAATATTCCACAAAAACTACCAACTATGAACATTTTTATTTACCTTCTATCCCAAGGCAGAACACAGACAACAATATACGCTCGAAAAACATTCTACCGTAACTACATCTAGACAGACACCTAAGAAAATTATCCTTGAGCTGTACTTGTTTGAAAGTAAAAAAGATTTATTTCCTATCTAATTTTAATACATTACACAGAATGAATTAACGACGGAAGGCGAAATAATAGGAAAACATTTCACAACATACGTCTACACTTCATTGACAAATGTCATAGACTAATTTTATTTCGTCATAAAATAAATTGTGTAGCTGAATATTGCCAGTGACAATTATTGTAGACTGGTTTCCGAACGACTACTTCAGAAAATTAAAATTACAGTCCTCCATACACGTACAGTACAAACAGACTACAGATATATTCGCTAGCTTATCTGGTAAGTGGTAGGTATTTTGATTGGCAGACTGTTGAATGCTTGTTTCTTGAAGATACCTTTGTCGCATCGGTCCGGGAACACCGCTGCAGGAAGTTCATTCCACAATTTGGTGGTGCGAGGAAGAAAATTCCTGAGAAATCGCACTGTACTGGATCGCCATTCATCCAGATGGTGAGGATGGTAATGCAGTCTGTGGCGAGCCGTGCGATCGTGGAATTCAGCGGCAGGTATAATACCGAACAATTCCTTGGAACACTCTCAGTATTCTTTTTTCCATATAATATTTGGTTGCACTTTTAGTGTTCACAAATAGACTACTCACTATCGATAATACATATTGAGCTATTGCTATGTGCCCTCCAACCAGTGTCTCCACATGCACTGTAATTACAATAGATTTACTTTAATTTCACTCCATCTACTATAATACACTATAATGATACTAATACAACTGGTGATACTGAGAGTTTGGTAGATAGAAAAACAAATGATTCTAACGCGACTGACCACCTTAGGAGTAATACATGGAAATATTAACAAATCTATCACGACTGACAACTCTAGGAGTCTAATAGATGGAAATACTAATGAATCTAACGCGACTGACAACTCTAGAGGTATAATAAATGAAAATACTAATGATTCTAACGTGACTGACCACCCTAGGAGTGTAATAGATGGAAATACTAATTATTCTAACGTGACTGACCACCCTATGAGTCTAATAGATAGAATACTAATGATTTTAACGCAACTAACTACACTGGGAGATAAATAGATAAAAATACTAATTAATCTTACGCGACTGAAACAATGTGAGTCGAATAGGTAGAAATAAAACTAAAGCCACACCGGAGAATGGCAACACCTGTTCTGAGATGGACATTGGTACAATTTATGTGTAATAATAAATGAAAGGAGAGACAGAGACACGACTATACTCAAAAGGAATATAAGAAAAGGATAGATAATAATAAAAAATACCGAGATGTGCATGGCTATTTGACTTAAGCGACATTTTGTTAACTTTATGTATTTATTTAATAGGTTAGCCAACAATTGTATACATTAATACACTTGCTACTTACTGACTGGTCTACATTTATAAGTGTAATAACAATCTCTTACAGGCTAACACCGCATGCACAGTTTAACGGTATATACTATCTATGACTTAATCAAGATTAAAAAAAATAAAAATAAAATAGAAATACAAATAGGTACTGTGATCAACTATTTTCCAAAATGTGTATTTTACAAGAGAGTATACTCATTTGACACTGAAAAATTAGCTGATTCTAAATATGTATATAAGTCAATATCGCCTAACTAAAGTGTCGCTTAATAAATAGCCTTTTGCTCCTCGATGTCATCACGCCGGTAGACAGAGGTGCGTTGCGATACACCCACACTTCGCCGATGTACCGTAGTGCACCTCTGCCCACCCCTTCGTGGAATACAGGCGTGATGATGTATATTTTAGCGCTGCCCGTGTGGAATTTAGGATAAAAGGTAGCTTAAGCTTGTAAATCAGCTGTCCGTCAGTGAAAGTCCCCTCAAAATCGGTACAGCCGATTCAGTACAAACGGACACGCTGACAGATTACTTTTAAATTTTGTGTTTTGGTTATAGTCACAGATAGTACGTAATAAAATTTAATTTCTTAATAGTAATAAGTATTTTAAAATAAACTTTTTAATCTGTTTTTGTTTATTAAAAATTAAGTAAAAATAAACCTATGCAGTTTTATTTGTTTGCAAAGGATTTTTAGCTGTCTTACAAAAGGTTTTGAACATGTTGTAAGCCAGTGTTTTGATGATTTAAGTATATAAGATAATTTAAACAGATTAAGCAAAATTATTTATATTGAAAGTTACAATCTGTTTAAAAATCACTTTAATTATCACACTGGTTTCATTCCTTGAGAATGGGCTGCTGTAACTATTTGTTTTTTACCATGAACATCTGTAGGTCAGATGGAATCTCACTCAATAATAAATGATGCAAGCACATGTTGGTTTGCTTGTATACATCTCAAGCACATATCAACATGTTGCTTCACTTTTGACGTATTTTGTGGAGTCTTTTATTATATGTCCATGTTTTTGGTTATTTCTATACTAACTTACTGAAAATCAGGACTGTACTGTCCAAACTTCATACCTTCGCGGCCTAATTAATTTTACTACAAAATCTGGAGGGCCGCAGAAAAAATATTTTGAGTTTTCAAGTAAAAAAAAATACAAGTAATAATTTCTTTATACCTACATTTATTGGTTCTTCGTTAATTTATCTTTAACAATTATATATTGTTTTCTTATATTTACGCGAATACTATACATTGAAATTAAACTATTTTACGGATTTTATCGCGTTTATTTACTATTTTATTTTCCCGACGTTTCGGCTGCTTTACAGCAACCATGGTCACGGGGGGACTGAGGTGTTAGACGTCCTGATGTCATAGTTAATAACTGGGTACCCTCATATTTAGTTGTTGTTTGCGGTCCGATCCACGCAGAAAGTACAGTACATCAGGACGTCTAACACCTCAGTCCCCCCGTGACCATGGTTGCTGTAAAGCAGCCGAAACGTCGGGAAAATAAAATAGTAAATAAACGCGATAAAATCCGTAAAATAGTTTAATTTCAATTTAACAATTATAATTGATATCAACGTCAACATTCGTTGTTGCCAGCCGCATTGTATGAAGAAGTGACTTAACTGACAGTAAATTGCTTTATAAAATCTATACTTAGATTTTATAAAGTTTATTGTTGAATATGCACTTTCACATAAATAAGTGCTGCCCATCATCGATCCCATTTTCAAGCCAAAATTTGTTAGGGAAACGAACGCCAAGGATCGTAAAAAAATCCATTCCAGTTTCTGTCAAAAACTACTTTCTGGTTAAAACCCGAAATCTGAAAACAACCCGCGGGCCGTTGTTTGACCAGCCCTGCTGTAAATTATTTTCAAATTCATACCCCATGAATCTATAACAAGAGTGCAATTATAACATTTTTCAAATTATGAATACTATGAACAATAGCCTACCATCTAAATAATGCTTATGCCAAAACCATGTCGTTATGGGAATCACACTTAATGGACTGGGGCGATCCCAGTAACACCAAGACAAGGGCAAAAAAGCGCAGTGAGCCGAGTGGCCTACAAATAAATTAATACATATCGAGGGGTGAAAGGCTATTTGACTTATGTGACATTTTTTTAATCAAATCAAATCAAAAAAAAAAAAATTCGTGTAGGCCAAAAAGCACTTACAAATAGTCAGATTCTACTACCGGTTCGGAATGCTGCTCCACTGAGAAGAGCCGGTAAGAAACTCAATGGTTACTCTTTTCAAAATGATAATTGCGAGTAATACATTCTCAGGAGCAGCAATGCCATGAGCGCAGACCGCACCTTTGCCACAATACTAGAGAAGAATTATACTCACGGCAGTCTAATATTAAATACAAATATAGTCTTTACGCTTAGGAAGCTAGTACAGTAAGGTGCGTTTACTCCCATTTACAATGAAGGGATTATTCTAAACCACAGATGGTTATAGAAATAATTGCTTTGGTATGATGCCTTCAACGCACTATGGGAGAGTAGATGGTAAGTCATTAAGAGGAAAATGGTTGGACCAGTCATCACTCTCCTCAACCATATTCGAGGGAAGAGGGTACTAATTTAACTTTATGAGCATACTAATTCGACGCAGAAAAAATGCTGATTCCAAGTATATGTACATATTATATCAATATCGACTACAAGGTCATATAGCTTTTCACCCTTCGGTTAAATATCGCCAAACAACAAACTAAGCAACGCTTGTATTACAGGGGCGATCCGAGTTACACCCAGTTACAGCCCTAATTTTTCGAGATATTACAAGTTTTTAAAATAAACGTCACGTAAATCATGTTCGTATTTCAATCTAATTTTCGAAACGTTCAAATGTAAATCTGATATTCCTAAAAACAGTAAGGTATTATTTCGGACATCTGATACACTCTGTATACGTGAAAAGTTTAAAACGCTCTAGTAAAAGCAATATACGAAATCGGTTAGTTCTGATATCTTGACTAGATGTCGCTGAACGATTTTAGATCTCGCCTCCTTCGATCACTAGTGATCGAAGCTCGCCTCAGACGAAATTTTCGCTATGTGGTACTGCGGTACTACTGACTATAAACAAAATCACAACATGGTCATAGACAATTTTCATAGATGGTGAAAGTAATGGACTGTATAACAATATTATGTTCTATCTCTCTCGGACGATCGATTTCATTTTAGTTGCTAAGTTATTGAAATTATAATTTTAATTAGTTTATAAATAAAAAAATGCATTTGCTTATCTTTGAATTGAATCTATTTTTTTTCCAAACAACAAGTTGACAACTTGTGACAACCAAGTTGACAACTAACCAAAAATCACTCTATGACTGCCCGTCTTAGCAGACGGAAATCAGAATGCATGCATGAACATAGACAAAAATATAGATTTTATTCTGATATGGCCGCTGTTTCGGCAATACAACATCTGCAATGTTTTGTATATTCATTTTTATAAAATGAATAAGGTGTTTTTTACTTATTTATAGTGATTAGTGGACCGTGTACAGTGCTGTGATATTTAATATTTGTAATGGATGCAGAGAACGAATACGAATTGAAGAGAATACGTGATGCAATTCAAACGATAGACACTATTCAATCCATGATCGACGTTTCAGCTGCTAGACTCGAGGGTTTGAGGACACAATGCTCGACAAGCGCCGAGCTGACGCAGCAGGAGATCCGGACCCTGGAGGTGAGGTCGCTCGCGTCGATATTCTCGCGTTAGGCAAATAACGATGCCCTTGAAAATAGGTACTTCGAAAGGCCGGGATTCAAGGACTTGTCATCTCAAGGACTGGGGTGAATAGTTATTGCCGTTGTGTAGTATAGGGTGCGCTGGATGGTCTATGTTCCTACCTTGGATGTTTACATTTTTTAATTTCACTTAACAGACAGGTGAAGGTTATAAACACTGTCTACATTTATTATTATGATTTTAAAGTTAAAGTACGGTAATAAATTATAAAAGGAGTGTATTAAGATTACTATTCTATATAATTAGAGGTCATTGTGAATGTTGGTGAGTGACAGAAGGAATGTAGCATGTTTCTCTACTACGGGAGAGTGGATAATTAGCTTGAAATGTGAAATCAACAGTCTAACAGAGCATAAACAACTCTAAATGAAGATACTGATGATGGGTGTATAAATTTTCTATTAGATCTAAGTTTCTAGATTGGAGTTTTTATTGCTTACCTATTTAATTTGTGCCTACATAATTATTCCTAGAATTGGTATCTTATTAAATGTTTAATTAATAAAAATATGTAATGTGTATAAACAATAGACTTGTTTTGATATTAGTGACTAAACATCTAATTAATTGTAGCATATTACTGAGTAGTACAGCCCATGACCACCTCAGAAAATCTATTTCAATGGGATATATTTCACATAACTGCTGTCCTATACTGTGCCAATAAGAAAACAAACCTTGTGTCATTTGAATATGGTAAACTTTTCTTAGTAATGCATCAGTAGTTGGTTTGTTTAGATATATTTGATGCTACTGATGATGGTCTGAACATTGGAGGTATTAATGCATACTTGCTGTTTTCCCAGATATGTTAATGTTTTATTTATCTTTGAATATTATTTGAAATAATGCATTTAAATAAATATCTTTTATTTATCTTTTGCGATAAGAATGATGTAACTTTTAATAATTATTATGACTTTCTTTATTAATCATAAATTTAGCAAGAAAATGACTACAATCTAAAAAGATTTCATTAATTTGGAGGCATCCAAATTAATTTTAAGTCATTTCATGCTCTATGGTAATAGTTATAAAGGCTAAAATGAAATGAAATATTCAATCAGCTAATCCGTATATCAAATCATCAAATGTATCTTCTAGTGAATACTTGTTTAAGTACCAGTTGCATGTGTCATCATACTATCATGAACAATGACAATGACAAAAAGCTATTCAGCAAAGTGATTCTATGCTAATTCAGTTATGGCTCATCATCCATTAAATTCGTGTGGATGTTTTTTTAAGAAATTCAACTCTATTGCATGTTTTTAAAGTTGGTATTTATTCAACATTCATTTCATGATTCTACCTCCATAAAAGCCTGTGACATAGGCAGGTATGCAAACAAACTACAAAAGTTACAGTCTTGTAAATTACTCTTCCTCCTTATAATATTAGTATCTACGAGTATACCAGGTGTTTGGAATGTCTGTAAAAAAATTGTCTCATGATTCAGATGCCTTAATCATGATTTATTACATTGTTTACACATTACTTCAATAAAATAACAAAAAAAATATTTTTTTTGTCATTCAAACTGACCATTATATCCAACTAACTGCAAAATAATATGCTTTCATCATCATCAAAATACATCATCACGCCTGTATTCCCCGAAGGGGTAGGCAGAGGTGCACTGAAGTGCGCCCACACTTCGCCGATGTATTATGGTCCCAATGTAAATGGGGGGCGAGCCTATTGCCATTATACCGGGCAGATTCCCCCTCAATACGAGGGACATTTGGGCCATAGTCCACCACGCTGGCCCAGTGCAGTTTGTTGAACTTCACACGCTGTTCTATAGACGTGCAGGTTTCCTCACGATGTTTTCCTACACCGTTCAGCAAGTGGTAATTATTGTTGAAAATGACATTTGCACATGAAAATTATCTCAGAGCTCTCTTACGTTCAAGGCGGGCGTTCTAGCCCGCGAGGCTACCACTGCGCGTCATCATCATTAAAATTAGCCAAAAAAAATGGTCACACTTCACTTAAGACAAGTATGGTTCAAATGGTTCTACATAGTCTATACTAGCTCCCATTCACGGCTTTGTATTGAACTTCCAAACACCCTGTATATAAATGTAGTTGCCTATTACAGATCTTCCTCTCTGCCAAAATCCTCCGATCCCACATGGTCTTTGGCCACTCATGCACCTTAACTATGTTTAGATATTTGAGTTGCAATTTTTTATATAATTACGCCTGTATTCCCCTAAGTTGTAGACCAAGGTGCACTGCAGTGCACCAACACTTCACCAATGTATTTTTGGTCCACATGTAATAGAAGGTTAACTTATTGTCATTATACCAGATGTATTCTCCATCAATGCAAGGGAGATTTGGGCCATAGTCCACCATACTGGCCCAGTGCAGGCAATCCAACTAATTATTGATGAATTTGTTTGTAACTTAGGGTAAGCTGGTGAAGCACTTCTCCCGACAGCTGGTGATCAAGGCCAGCTTCGGTGAGCAGTTGCGTCGGCAGCTGGGCGACGTGCCGCGCCTGGCGCAATGGCTTCGGGTGGTGGGGCTTGGACCCGAATCCATTGATGTGAGTTTCAATAGAATGAGTCGCAGACAGGGTTGGAATGCTACGTACTTCATATAGCATCCATATGGTTGCCATAGCTACCCATTTCGTCGATATTAAAATAAGAAACCAATCCACAACCAATATGTGCCTATACTCTATCCACAAGATCTAGCAGTTTTGAAACCTATATTGTTTTAGAACACTTATTTTGAGAAAACGCTAAAAAGTATTGATGTGATGGGGAAAGCCATTCCTAAAGAACTCTATAGTATAAATAATACTATAGAGTTCTTTAGGAATGGCTTTCTGAGGTGTTTACATCGCAGATCCTTTGTATGTAATTTTATACTGTACCTGGGCGGTCCTCGAGCAGGCGGTGTGCTCGCGCGTGTCGTCTCTGGAGGGGCTGCGCGAGCGCTCCGACCACGAGATGCGCGCGCTGCTGGCGGGCGCGCGCGACGAGGAGGTGCTGCGGCTGTGCCGCGCTATGCACCGCCTACGGACATATATTGGTAACATATTAGTACAGACTGCTCTCAGGTCACACTTAACCACCGTATTTCTGGTCCCTATGGTACGCGAACGCGTTGCCTATCGTGCGAGGCACGATTGTTATATTATAACAAATTGATTGTGTCATACAAGATCACAATCAGTTGGTTCTGTCAGCAGCAAATGTGCTTCATAGTCATTTTCTAGTCACAAACAAAGTTGCTTTCTTTCGCGTCGCGCTTGAGGGTTGCGACCTGAACGCGTGTGGGGTGTGTGCAGAGGCTCTGGGGCGGGGCGAGGGCGGCGAGGCAGGCGAGGGCGGCGGCTCCGAGCTGCAGCTGTTCTGGGACTCCTGGGAGCGACACGTGCGGGCCTCGCCGCGCGCGCGCCGCCCGCACCACCATCAGCATCACCACCACCACCACCACCCGCCCGACACCATCCACGCTGCCAGAGGACTCGCTGGTAGGTTCACACACCTTACCTACCACTCTTTACTGCTCTGTCACACACTGCGGCCTCAGTACGCCTGCCAAGATGTTTTCTCACAAGTCCCAAAAACATCTTGTCAACTTGCGTTCCCGTATCTTATTTGCTAACATGGCTTCCAAGATGTTTAAAATTAGACAGCCTGCTAAAATTTTCTCACAGTTTACGATCTTTCGTTCATTCGTTCATTGAAATGACAAATAGAGCGAGACGGAGCTTTACAAAGAAAAAAGATGCTGCATACACATCATAGAATATATTAGATTATTTATGCACAGATTAAAAATATCTTTGGGCATAGATTCTTTTTTATTATGCCGGAAGCTTTACGTATTATCATTTGGTCGGTGGTATTATGCTTATAATTTATTTCTTGGGCACTATACTATTTTTATTTGCCTATTTAAAGAACTTTACATTGTAAAACGGCAAAAAGCACGCAAAGTATGATGCCAAACAAAATCTAACCTCAAACCTACAGATTTTTTGTAAAATATGGATTTTAAATCACGTGGAATAGGATTATGTGGATTTTCGGAAGAAAATAAAACAGATAGAAATGTCTCTACACTTTTTTGTTGTTGTTTGTCGAACACGAAAATAAATTTACGTGTTCGTTTTCGGAAGAATTTTGCATGTAGTCCGCTTGATATTGGCGAAGGATAGAGTAAAATAAGTATTATTTGTTATAATAGTGTATAAAATGCTATATTTATGTACTTCTTACAGCCTAATTATTTTCTCATCACCGGCCTTTGACCGTGAGAAATTTCTTTACGTTGACCTGTCAAATTCGTGTCTCTATGGTACATTTTGGTAACCCATGCTAGCACTTAAGATATAACATCTTATCCATACGTCAAACACGTTTTATTTAACTGTCAAACCCATTTTATATTTACGCCATGCTAGCAAATAAGACGTAACGATTTTGCCACAAAAATGACGTCACGATGCGTGAGAAAATGTCTTATCTTGGCAGGCGTACTGAAGCCGCTGATATGGTATCATTAAACCATGCTATTAGGCGTCTTACCCTACTTTATGCCGAGTAAAACGGTCACTCAAGCATGGACCGGACAAATTGTTGCGTCTTCATACATTGGACAGGCTATCTATACATCTATACAATCTATACATCTATACAGCTATACAAATAAATAAAATTGGAGTGTCTGTTTGTAATATCAAAATAACACTTTTTTACCAAATGCGTATGAAAGTATATACGATACCTATAATGAAAACGCAATTTTAAATTTTTTTGTCTGTCTGGCTGTCTGTTTGTTTGAGGTAAACTTCTAAACGGCTGAACCGATTTCAATGGAATTTTCACTGACAGATAGCTGACGTTCCAAGGCGTAACTTAGGCTACTTTAATTTTAGAAAACAAATAAATAAAATTGGAGTGTCTGTTTGTAATATCAAAATAACACTTTTTTACCAAATGCGTATGAAAGTCTATACGATACCTAAGAATTGATTTACTTAGACATATTGATTTTCTCAAATGTTTGCTCATAATTTTATGTTTAACTAGCTGTGCCCGCGACCTCGCCCGCGTGGACTTTAGGGAGATTACCCGGAAATATGGGTATTATGTTTTTCCCGTGGAACCCTAATGCTTTTTCTAAAATTAAAGTAGCCTAAGTTACGCCTTGGAACGTCAGCTATCTGTCAGTGAAAGTCCCATTGAAATCGGTTCAGCCGTTTAGAAGTTTACCTCAAACAAACAGACAGACTGACAAAAAAAATTAAAATTGCGTTTTCGTTATAGGTATCGTATATACTTTCATACGCATTTGGTAAAAAAGTGTTATTTTGATATTACAAACAGACACTCCAATTTTATTTATTTGTATGTATGTATGTATGTATGTATGTATAGATATAGATATGTTATGGATCCAAATATGGCATTGTAATATGACCCTTTTGTGTTACAGTCCCCAGTATGATACTTTACATTGGTCTCTGCAGCTCTGTGATTCGCTTACGGTCAACTGTAATTGATTTACCTTTGCTGGGGTTAAATGTTTACGTCCTCGAATACGACTGAGCTTAAAGGGCTCCCCGCACACTGGGGCAAATTTTTGCCAACAGCAAAATTAACTGTATTGACTCATAAAAAAGTTCATTCTCCAACGAAATGTCATTGACAGCGCGAGCAAATTTTTACGCCTGGGACCGTGGCTTTTAGCACAGAAATTCACGGCTTATTTATATTGACACAAAGTTCATTTTAGGGAGGCTTAAAAGGGGTGGGGATGTGAGTGTGAGTCAGTCCTCTATTTTATGATATGTGTTTGTGCAATAGGCGGCAAGTCTCCAACGACGCCGGTGGGAAGGCGGAAACAGAACTCCAACTCTAGTCTGCCGGCACCGGCCGCGTCGCTGACCAAGTCCCGCTCGCACGAGTCGCAGCTATCAATCAGACCGGACGCGTCTGACCATAGGTATGTCTATACAGGGTGTATCAGAAGTCCGAAATAATACTTTAGGTACATATACGGTAGTCATATGTAGATGCTTAGTGAAGACAGTTTGATTGTACTTAACTAGCATAGTTTCTAAGTTATACACCACTGAATATTTGTCACACGTATCATGTTCTGGCCTTTGGGTACATTCATAGCCCTATTCAGCAGTGTAAACTACACTTATGAGGGGCGATTACCAATATTCACAAAACAGAACATGCAAATTTTACATTGTACCCGAGATATTACGAGTTATAGAAATTGGCGACGAAAATTTGTCATTTTAAATTTGTTATAAATAATATTTCTATTTTGAGTAATATAATCCTTACTAATATTATAAATGCGAAAGTAACTCTGTCTGTGTGTTACGCAATCACGCGTAAACTACTGAACCGATTTAAATTAAATTTGGTACAGAGATAGTCTAGAGCCTGAGAAAGGACCTAGGCTGCTTTTTAACCGACTTCCAAAAAGGAGGTGGTTTCTCAATTCGACTTAGGATAATAATATCACGCTTCGACACGGTAACATTAAGCGCGGTTGATACCGCGAGCCCAGTTAGTATTTCCATAAAGCTGACTTAATGTGAAGGGTACAGGCAAATAACAGGGAAAGTCACGTTTTTTTTTCATATTTTGTGTAAGGTATTTTGAATTCTAGCAGTGGTAGCCGACTGGTCAAACGCACGCCTTGCAATCAAAGTGTGCAGGTTCAAACCCCGACTCGCACCTCTGGGATTTATGTGCGAATCTCATTTTCATCCGAGATTATCACTTGCTATGAAACGGTGAAGGAAAACATCGTGAGGAAACCTGCACGTCTGAGGGAACTTGACTTGTTCTCGATAGATGTGTGAAGTCTGCCAACCCGCACCCGGCCAGCGTGGTGGACTATGGCCTGAATCCCCTTCGCGCATTGATGGGAGGCCCGTGCCCAGCAGTGGGACATTAAAAAGGGCTGTAATAGATAGATAGAGATTTTGAATTCTAATCTGTTAGGTTTATGTTTTAATCATTATTTTAATTTACTTTAATGGCAACACTGGTATAGGTTTCCGATTTTTAACATATGTCAAATTAATGTTGGTACTTTTGAGAATTATTTTACTGGCAACATTGTAAGAAAGAGGCCACGCGGTTGCTGTGCGAAGAACCATGAGGCAGTTGGCTTCGGGTCTTCAAACGGATAGGTTGTCTGAGCAGAATATACGTACCGTTACCAGTGGCTGTGATTTAGTGATAGCTAATATACATTTGTGTTATATGGATTAATATTAGTGTGATATAAAAGATTGTGAAGCATTGGTCGGTGTTTTATTATAATTCAGAAGTGGTAAGTACCTGTTTTTATCTTAATTGTTAGGACATTTTTATTGTTCATTATAAAGCATGATAGCCGTGCCAACTGTGCCTAAAAGTAAAATTAATGTACAATTGATCACAAACTAATGAAATAGTGGGTGGGCGGTAATAAGTGAGATAAAATGTGTTAATTTGTTCATTTTTTATATTACGCGATACGTACAGATACGTAAAATTGTAAAATATGATAATTTAATTTGTCTACCTACCCAATAATTTTATTCAGTGCTTCAATTATTTTTATGATTATTATTATAAGCTTTATATTAACTTGCAATGCTTGCTTAGCTCTATGGCGTCATTCTATTTCCAATATGGCGGATCATCCAAGATGGCGGAATAGTAATATTTTCTGCTCTACCACAGTATGGGTATCAAATGAAAGGGCTGGCCGAGGAGAACACGAAAAATAAGGGCAATTAAATAAAAGCTTGTTTTTTTTTAAAAAAAAAATGCATGCAACCATAGAGGTCGAGAAAACACTTCAATTTTATAAAAAAAAATATTAGGAAGTTGTTAAGAAATTATGGCAGCACTTTTCAAGTTTATAGAGAATGAAGTGAGTTGCTAGTGAGCAATAGTATTGCGTATGGTTTATTAACCACTAACAATGAATAAATTTAGGGCGTTGAACATTTTACATAGTTGTCCTTGTTTCTGAGTTTCAGATAAAATGAGTGGAGCAAGGAAGTCGCAGTCTCGACGACTGGTGACACCGGAACGTGAGGAGTCACGTGGCCGTCGGTCTAGCGACAGGGCTAGCGCCCGCCAAAACAGCATAGCCGAATTTCGTCGAAGCTGCTTAACCGAGCGTAGCAGCCAACACGAAGACGTCGGACTGCGTGCGTTAGAACGAGAGATGGCACGAGAACGGAAAAAGCTGCAAGATCTTCAGGATGCAGTAGATCGAGAGCGTAATCGTGTGCGGCGTACTGTAAGTAATCATCGAGACTCTGAATATCAAAATAGTCGTCAGGCTCGTGTTGCAAGCACCCAGGGTGCATTGCGCTCTCGCAGAAGGGAAAGGAGCCCATTTGTAGTTGACGAGGGTCCGGAGAGACAGAAAAGCCGTACCGAGCAATATACTCAGCACTCTAAAAGGTCTCCTAGCCCATCATTTTCGACTAAGGATGTTGTTAATATTCTGAATACGCTTAAGAATTTGACGTCATAGCCATCGACGTCAGTCGCACTTACACCCATTCATTCAAGCAACCATAAAAATATTTTACCCGATTTTGACCCATCATCAAAAAATCAACGTATCGATGTATGGTTGGAAAAGGTCAATGAGTGCGCGACCGTCTACGGTTGGGACGACAAAACTATAATACAGTTTGCTATGCAAAAGCTTCAGGGTTTGGCCAAAGTTTGGTATGAGAGTTTACCTTCCATTCTTTTAACTGGGCCGAGTGGCAAGAGAAATTAGCAAGTGCATTTCCTTGTGACCAAAATTATGGTCAAACTCTTGAAGACATGCTAAGACGTAAAAGTAGGTTTAATGAACCTATTGAAGTGTACTATTATGAGAAACTTGCTTTATTAAACCGATGCAACATAGAGGGAAAACGTGCTGTCGAATGTATCATACATGGCCTGGCAGACAAAACGATAAAGTCCAGTGCTACAACGTTGCGTTGCTCTGATCCGGAACAATTATTGCAATTTCTTATGAGTAGCAAAGAAACTTCAAATACTTTTGATCATCCAAATTTTAAATCTAAGTCAGGGATAGACACAAATTTAACAGGCAACAACTTTAACAGCAACAAGTCCAGTTATCGCAAGGCCCTAGCAGCAGCGGTATATTTTGCTATAATTGCAAGGAAAAGGGACATCCTTTCTTAAAATGTCCCAAGCCCATTATTAAGTGTAGTAAATGCAATAAAATGGGTCATAAAACTGAAAACTGTTTCTCTAACAATAAAACCCCAAAAGTGGATACAGTTCACAAAACTATGCTCATATCTAGCTCAAACCCAAGTTCAAAATTCTATAAAGAAATTCTCGTTAATAATGTGCCCATGAAAGGTTTTGTTGATTTTGGTAGCGAGGTGTCTTTAATAAGGTTATCTAACGTTTCTAGTCTAGGGTTAAGTAGTAATAATCAGTCTTCAGCGTTAAAAGGATTCGGGAATGACATAGTTCGTACCATTGGAAATGTATCTGTAGATTTGTCTATTGACGGAGTGAATGCTAACGTTATGTGTCAGATAGTTGACGACCAATATCTTGAACTGCCTCTATTAATTGGACAGTCGTTTACCGAGCAATCACATGTCGTTGTTTGTAAGACTGCAGAGAAACTTAGTTTCTTTGATATTAACCGTGAGATGCCATTCTTTGAAACTGATATGCGACCTGATTTGTTGGTTAAAGTTGTAGCTGTGGCTGATGCTAGTGTTTTCGGACCAGCAAGTATTAAAGCTATTGTAGGCCCACATTCTGGAAATAATGTTTGGTTGATAGCAAGGTTGTTGGTAGGCCCATGCAGCAGTTATTCCTTGTAGGTGGTGTGTATCCTGTTAAAGATGGAGTCATTAATGTAATCATTTCTCCAGTATTAGGTTGTGGTTTCTTGAGAGAAGGAATGGTCATCAGTCGTGGCTTAGATGTTAAAGTTGTCAATTGCATTACTAGACCATCTGAAGTAATATTGAAGTACCCTAGTATCGATTAGGATAAGGTTCGTTTAGGTGATAATGTTAATATACTTCAAAAACAATGACTAATGGAGTTACTGGAAAGATATAAGCATTGCTTTGCATCCTCCCTGAAACACTTGGGGTGCACCAATATTACTGAAATGACTATTGAACTAAATAATAAAAAAACTAATTGTCTATAGACCTTATAGGCTTTCCCACAAGGAACGAGAAGATGTACGGAATATGGTTAGTGATGAGTTAGAGGCAGGAATAGTAAGTGAGTCAGTGTCAGAATATGCAAGCCCAATTATTCTAGTGCGCAAGAAGGATGGAAAAATGAGGATGTGTGTGGATTACAGAATGTTGAATTCGGTTACTAATAAGGAACGGTATCCCATGCCAAACATTGAAGATGAAATTGCACGATTATCTGGCCAAGCGTATTTCATAACCCTTGATTTGATGTCAGGGTATTATCAGGTCCCTATCTCTGATCAATCTCGTCCTCTTACTTCCTTTGTCACGCTTGACGGCCAATATGAGTTTAACCGTATGCCGTTCGGTTTGGCAAATGCTCCAGCTGTATTCCAGCGTATGATGAACACAGTCTTGGGTTCAGCGCGCTACAATGGAGCTACAGCTTACATCGATGACGACTTGATTTATGGTAGAGATGTTGAAGAATGCCTAGTTAGATTAGAGAATATATTACAGTTATTACAGAGCGCTAATTTGACCTTAAACTTAACCAAATGTGAGTTTTTAATGAATAAAATAGATTACTTAGGGTATGAAATAAGTGTCGACGAAGTGCGACCTGGTAATAAAAAGATTCAGTGCGTGATAGATTTCCCTTGTCCCACCAGCCAACATACGGTGCGCCAATTCCTTGGCCTTGTGGGTTACTTCCGCAAATTTATTAGAAATTTTGCTACCTTGGCCGATCCTTTAACAAGGTTGCTAACTAAAGATTCAGTTTGGACCTAGGAATGTGTCCAAGATCACGCGTTCGAAACTCTCAAGAGCATGCTAGTGGAACGACCTGTTCTTGCCATTTATGACCCAGCAGCAGTGACAGAACTCCATACTGATGCTAGTAGGTTAGGAGTTGGAGGAGTTCTTTTGCAAAAGTCAAAGTGTGATGGTGATGCTTTCAGACCAGTGGCTTTCTATAGTCGTAAAACTTCTCCGGAAGAGAAAAACTTCCATGCTTACGAGTTAGACATTGGCTGTAGTCTGCGCGTCAAAGAAATTCAGGGTATATTTGTTAGGTCAAAGCGGGGAAATACTCACTTGCTAGTAATAGTTGATGGGTTCACTAAATTTGCGTTCACGAGGCCGGTGCGAAATACGAAAACTGTAAGCGCAATGCGGGTACTAGAGGATATATTTTATACTTTTCGTATTCCGGACCGTATTATTAGTGATGGGGGAACATGTTTCACGTCCCATGCGTTTAAAAGATTTTGTTTGGATAAAGGCATTAGGCATGTCCTCAATTCTGTGGCTAGTCCCCGCTCGAATGGGCAGGTTGAGAGATACAATCGCACTATCCTTGATTCATTAACTGCTCAAAATCTTAATCGCAACGAAAAAGAATGGGATGATGCGGTTGGAAAAGTTCAGTGGGGAATTAACAATACGTGCCAAAAGACCACAGGCAGAACACCAGTCGAGGTATTGTTTGGTACTTGTATGAACTCTGAAGTTAATCCTAAGTTAAATGAAGTGCGTCAAAAAACCCGTGAGGTTAGCGATTTGGTCACGATTAGGGAACAGGTTAAGGATGCGATTGATGTTCAGCAGGAAAAACAAAAACTGGCTTTCGACAAGGGAAAACGCCCTGCTCGGATTTATGCAGAAGGAGAATTGGTTAAAATAACCAAAACTGCTTTTGCCTATGATGGGAAGAGCAAGAAACTTCTGCCTTCATACATAGGACCATATCGTGTGGTATCTGTATTAGGAAAAGATAGGTATAGGGTTGCAGGCGTTCCAGGATTAACAGGAACCAACAAGAAACGTAAGACGACTGTAGCTGCGGACCGAATGTTGCCTTGGGTTAATATTGCCGCTTTAGAAGTTAACGAATCGGATACAACCGATAACAAAGATCACTCTGATCACGATGATTAATGTAATAATGTAGCTTAGTAACACATGTTAAATATTTTATATATTATCGGTAGCTTAGGTGATTTTGGTTGAGAATGCATATGATGTGTAAATTAATACATAAAGAAGTAATTGTTGCTGAATGTGTATTTACAATGATGGTGAATTGATATTATTTAATAATAATAAATTATGATGATGTATAATTATCCAAGATATCGATTTAATGATGTAATGGAATGAGTTGAAGTGTGGAACATTGACTATCTATGAGAATGGATGGGTTCATAGTGGTCGTATCGTCTGCTTTGGTTATGAGAATGGATGGGTTCATAGCCAGGTTGGCGAGGTGTTCTACACAAGATTGCGGAATGTGTTCTTTTTGTAAGAATGGATTGGTTTGCAAATGGGACTCATTCCGTGATTATGTGATTTTGTAAGAATGGATGGGTTTACAAATATCACACTTAAAATGAGGATTAACGAGTGTTTACAGTGCCATGCGAGAATGGATGGGTTCGCAGCGCACACTGTATATATATATATTTTTAAGGAAGTTCTTGTTTATTATGTACTCGTATTATTTAGGTATATCACATTGAAATGTTACTTTACTTTCTAATAGATTAATTAGTTATAATAAATAATAAGCTTTGTTAACTGGCCTAATGTTAGGATTACCGTGCATGAGGACATGCACGAGGACAGGATGGACGAATGTTAGGTTTTTACCGTGCATGAGGACATGCACGAGGTCAGGATGGACGAATGTTAGGTTTATGTTTTAATCATTATTTTAATTTACTTTAATGGCAACACTGGTATAGGTTTCCGATTTTTAACATATGTCAAATTAATGTTGGTACTTTTGAGAATTATTTTACTGGCAACATTGTAAGAAAGAGGCCACGCGGTTGCTGTGCGAAGAACCATGAGGCAGTTGGCTTCGGGTCTTCAAACGGATAGGTTGTCTGAGCAGAATATACGTACCGTTACCAGTGGCTGTGATTTAGTGATAGCTAATATACATTTGTGTTATATGGATTAATATTAGTGTGATATAAAAGATTGTGAAGCATTGGTCGGTGTTTTATTATAAATCATTAGAATTTAAAAAAAAGTTACCAGATGGCGCCAAAAATGCAGTTTTGTTTATGGCCAAACTATAGAATTCTTAAGCTGGAAACAAACTATCGGACGCGGCTGACAGCCGCGACTTATATGGTATCTAGATAGTGTATGGACACTGGGGTGTGCAAACTATCGGACGTAACCTTGAGCGTTCGGACGTCCGACAGAAATCTGGCGCGCTGGATGTTTTCGTCTGTGCACACTTCTCAGTCGCGGCTGTCAGCCGCGTCCGTCAGCCGCGTCCTATAATTTGTTTCCAGCTTTGGAATAGTTGAACTTTGGCTGTTATTTGGCTGTACCCTTAATGTGTTTGGTGCAGTGACAACAGCCAGTCGTCAGCGGTGGATGGTCGGGAGGGCGCGGAGCCGGCGGAGGGCGGCGCGGAGAGCTCGCCGCCCGCCAGCCCGCACGACACCGACCACGACCACACGCCCTCGCACAAGCCACTCGCCTACTACAACAACAATGTCAGTACTTATCATACAATGCTATATATACCTGTGGCAAAGGTGCTGTCTGCTCCAATGGCATTGCTGCTTCTGAGAATGTATTACTCGCAATTATCATTTTGAAAAGAGTAACCATTGAGTTTCTTACCGGCTCTTCTCAGTGGAAGCAGCATTCCGAACCGGTGGTAGAATCTGACTATTTGTAAGTGCTTTTTGGGTAACACGAATAAAAAAAAATTGATTTTGATTTTGTATTTGTAATAAGTTTTGGTGATTTAAAAAAAATATCAGCTCACTGAGTTTCTTGCCGGATCTTCTCAGTTGAGGTCGCGTTTCGATCCGGTAGTAGTATATAAGAAAATTTAAATTTGACAATTTATAAGCCTTTATTTATTTATTATTAGTCTATAACTACCCACTGCTGGGCAAAGACCTCCCTCCCCTTTCTCCGTTCTTCTCTATTTTGAGCTAAGATGGGCCACTCTATTCGATGGGAGTCCAGTTCATCCCGCCATCTCCTTCTGGGCCTACCGCGATGACTCTGTGGTTATTTTCGCCCAGTGTTGTTCTGACATGCGGCAGATGTGTCCAGCCCAGCAGGGCCGACTTAAACTAGGCTGGGGCCCTTGGGCACACAAGAATTTACAGATTTGAATCTGTTTTTAATGTATTTACTTTCTATTACTTTTATTCCTTCCTAGCTAAAATGTTACTATTTTATCTGTGAAGATTTGTTAATAGCACGTGACTACATATTGGTATCATAATAAACCATTTGGCCGTAAATCTTCCTAACAATAAATAAATATACGGGTATGACTATAGGTGTTAGCGGCGCCGCGGTCGCCGCGCACGCCAACCGTGAGCCGCAGCATGGCGCACGACATCGCGCACCGCTTCGCCAAGTCCTTCAACATGATCGCCACCTGCGACTACTGCGACAAACAGATACTCTTCGGCTCCGGCCTCAAGTGCAAGGAGTGTAAATTCAAGTGTCACAGGTGAGATTATAATAGGGTTGTCATATTTTTTTGACAAAAAAAACGTATAAAGTGGTTTGGATAGGAAAAAAATAAAGTATTTAGAAGAGAAAAAAGTATTTTTCAAATTTTATGTTTTTATTGCCTTAAAAACGTTAACAATTATTTATTTTGCTATCTTTAAATGTTTCAAAGCTTGTTTGACAATAAAAATCACCACCACACACCATACCACATTTAAGTGTGTGTGTGTGTTTAGTAATTATAAATAGTTACCGTTAAGTACCCATAATAAGTGTTTTGTTTTACGAGTCACAGTAAAGGTTGGAAATAAAGTATTTTCACATACTTTATTGGGATGCAAAAGTATAAAGTATAATTACCAATAATAAAATATAAAGTATGGTTGGCAACCCTAGGTGAGAATAATATTCCAAAGAAGTAAAATATATCTTGAAGAAAGAATTAAAAGAAAGAAAAAACTTTATTGTGGCAAGCATCAAATAGGTTAAAAGATTACAAACCAATAAATGAATAATAATTAAAATTCTGCTCCCCACAAACGGACCCAATTCAGCATGTGCTGGTTGACAAGAACCAGCGCTGGTCTTCCATTGGGCCCGTTTGGCGATTTCAAACCACAAAAAATAAATAACTAAATTAAGACTAAAGTAATAAATTAAAATTAAAACTATACAGTCTATGGTGCAACAAGATCTAACCTCAAATAGTATACAATATCTATTACCTCGTAGTAGTGATCTGTGGTGAAAGCAAGACTAACCTACAAAATAATATACATCATCACGCCTGTATTCCCCAAAGGGGTAGGCAGAGGTGCACTGTAGTGCGCCCACACTTCGCCGATGTATTTTGGTCCCAATGTAATAATGTGAGTTAAAAAAATGGTATCTATGGAGTTTCTTGCCCATTTTTCTTCAAGTAGTGGTACCCGAGTGGTCGTACGCACTCCTTGTAATCAAAGTGTGCAGGATCAAACCCCGGCTCGCACCTCTGGGCTTATGTGCGAATCTCATTTTCATCCGAGATTCTATTGCTCCACTCTTCGTATAGCTCTGCGGTGATTCTTCCGCCATTATTGTTATCTCATGTACCTTAGCATACAGCAGCTATATGGGAAAACAACAATGGCGAAGTCTGATAAACTAGAAAAAATTTCCGCAGCGCGAAATGCAATCCCCGTTATAATATTTCCATGTTCGCGACATTATCGCTAAAATATCAAGAAGTAATAAGAAATATTAAGCTTCCTGCACACTGAGGCGTCGACACTCGTGCGTCAAAATGTTGGTCAATACCAAAACAATCTCTTTGGCAATATATATTAAGACTAGCTGTACCCCGCGACTTCGCCCTTGCGTAATTTAGGAATCCTAATCATTTTCCTAAATGTAAAGTAGCCTAAATTACTCCCTGGAACATCAGCTATCTGCCAGTGAGGTATCATTTTTTGGAGTCGGTTAAAAAGTAGCCTATGTTTTTTCTCGGGCTCTAGACCGTCTGCGTACCAAATTTCATTTAAATCGGTTCAGTAGTTTAGGCGTGATTGAGTAACACACAGACAGAGTTACTTTCGCATTTATAATATAAGTAAGGATTGAATTTATGTAGTAAAAGCACGCCGCCACGCGTCGAAATTCGCTCGTGTTGTCAGTGTCATTTAGTTGATGAATGAACTTTTTCCATGAGGCAATACAGCTTGATTTGCTATGGCAAAAAATTGGACGCGTGAGCGTCGCCGCCCCAGTGTGAGGGAGACTAAAAATGTATATTTTTTTTCAGGGATTGCGAAAGTAAAGTTCCCCCCTCGTGTGGCTTACCGCCAGAGTTCGTGGACGCCTTCAAAGAGAAATTTCACAAAGATGGTCAGTGAAAATTGAAATTTTTATTTATTTAATAGGTTAGCCAACAATTGTATACACTTGCTATATACTGACTAGTCTACATATATAAGTGTTACAATCTCTTACAGGCTAACACCGCATGTACAGTTTAACGGTAGATACTATGATTTAATCAAGATTTAAAAAAATAAAATAGAAATACAAATACTTAATATAAATAATTAAATCTCATGTTGAAGTTTTAAGTGTCATTTTTTTTAAATTGTAGAGTATTATAATATAACGATTCTGGTCGTTCCCTACGACCGAAGTTCATATATATAGGGGGTATCAGAGGTCTGAAATAATATTTTGGGTATATGTAGCTCATATGTGGATGCTCAGTGAAGACAGATTAAACCTAACTATCGTAGTTTCAGAGTTATAGACCTTTAAATATTTGTCACAGGTATCGTGTTCTGGCCTTTGGGTTCATCCATAACGCTATTCAGCAGTGTAAACTACATTTACGATGGGCGGCTACCAATATTCACAAAACTGAACATGTAATTTTTACATAGAAGTTGTTTCGTATTTCAATAAAAAAATATACCATTCAGTTGTACGCTCGATACTCCTGCAAACATCAAAGTATTATTTCGGGCTTGTGGAACACCCTGTATATACTTATTACAAAAAAAATATTCAAATAATTTAGGTAAGTACTCAAATTAGTTAGTTATAGTAAAGTTGTGTTGCAGGCGGCTACTACGGGTACGTGTCTCCGCAGCCGGGGCGCGGCGTGCTGGCCTCGCTCACGCACCGCCGCAAGCACCACGCGCCGCCCGCGCTGCATCACTCGGTAACTACTTATAATTAGTGACGTGCCGGATATACGTATACGTATCCGCAGATATCCGAGGGAAAAGAAAGATCCGTGTCCATATGTGTTACTTTTTGGCGGATCTTTTACCTTATTAATTTCCAAGGCAGATGAGATTCTATTAAATTATTTATTTTATATTTATTATGAAATTCTATACACTCATAGGTGATTGGATAGCAATTAAAAACTATAAAACTACATTCAGATTATTTTTCATTTATTAAAATCAAATACCATACCATAACTTTGTATTGATTACCATACCAATATTTTATAGCTTAAAGGTACTAAATCAAGTATCGTTATAATGATATCAATGACAAATCTTTGTGATAAGATGTTATAAGAAGTTTTTATAAAATTGTTAAGACCCGTATCCGTGTCCGCGGACCTTGACACCAAATATCTGTATTCGAGTCCGTGTCCGCGGATATACATTTTTAACGATCGCGCACATCACTACTTGTAACCTCCCTATTCGTCTCTTGTCTGAGTCCTATAATCCAGAAACGTTTCGTGTTGTTTGCGGACCATGAAATTTTCGACGGAACGTTAGTCAAAACTGTTCCTTTAAAAAATGCGTGTTACGATTCTTTCATCAGAAAACTAATCGTCGCTCATGCGGAAAAGTATTCGCTATTATAGGAACTCACCATAAATTGATTCCCTCAATCTATCTATCGATGCAGCTGTAGCGACAGCTATCTGTCTGCCTAGTTCTGCCTAGTGTGGTTGCTGGTAACCCAAATATACAGTCAGAATTATTTAGGGCTCATGTCTACCCGTAACCAACTGCCAATGTTGAAGCGACACCTGTGGTGTTAGCACGTATGTCAAGACTAGACCTCTGTCACGGATTGGCTCGTTCGCTCTCTGTCTTATTTCATACGACAGAAAGAGATATGATCAACATATTCTGTGACATAAGCCTAGTCTTGGCACTCATGCTACAACTACTGGGAACTTAAAGTTACTCTAAAGAGCTACAAAGGTAGGCCTGCGGGGCGATTCTCTTAAGATCGACATTATCTCGAAACAACACGAAAAATTACGACTCTAGAGGAATCTGGAGACCGATTTACGATCTATTGGAAATATGTCGAAACAGACAGACATATTTGTTTTAAAATAGCGTTTACGTTATAGTTATCGTATATACTTTCATACGCATTTGGTAAAAAAGTGTTATTTTGATATTACAAACAGACACTCCAATTTTATTTATTTGTATAGATGTATAGATTATAGGAAAAGCAAGCAGTGCCGTTAACACCACCTAAAGTACCTCAAGCTACCTGTATAAGTTATGAAGTTGGTTTGGTGTGTGCTGTATATAGGGTGGTCCGGATTCCTCGTCGAACACGTCGTCGTGCAATAGTTCGACGCCTTCCTCCCCGGCGCTGGCGCCGCCCAGCACGCCGCACCACCACCAGCACCACCAACAACACCAACAGCACCAACAACATCAACAACATCAACAACACCAACAGCACCCGCCGCACCCGCCGCCCGCCGCCAGACAGCAGTTCCACTTCCCAGGTCAGTCTCGCCGCCAAAACTATGTCATCGGCAGAATGCGGAAATGTCATATCTTGATACAGTGTAAACTCTATATAACGACACTTATGGGACTGTGCATTTTATTGCGTTAAAGAGTGATGTCGTTAAATGGAGAGAAGAAAAATCTGAAAAATCTGAATTAGAGAAAGAACAAGTTTATTTTAGACTAGTGTTAGTAGTTATGTACATATAAAAAAGTAGCCGTCGCGAGACGCCTGACAGATGTGAAACATTATGTTATTGAGAGTAGAGAGAGAGAAGCGTCGTAGCAGCGAGTGAGCGGAGTCAGCCTGTGGGCGGAGTCTAAGCGGCGGAAAGAACCGAGGAGCCCCAAAGGTGCTCGAAGTTTTTCCATTTCCATACATACATAACATTATTTACAGTTAGTTGAATGTACTCAATATGGAAAATATGTAGAGTAGAGGGGCCTGAACTTAAACGAGGGCTAGTATTATATTCCTTAACATTCATCACGATGAGTTAGTATTAATACCAAGTACCCCGTTTGTGTCGCTTTGCTGAATATTTGTTTTTTTACTGTGCATATCTTGTGCATATTTTGCCCCTTTTTAGTGCATATTTGCATGCATATTTTGTCATTTTGAAAGTGCATATAATCCGATGTCTAGTTACAACATATAACGTTATGTAACGCCAACTAACGGCCAACAGCGTAGTCCATAAAAAAAAAGCGTGTGTCGTGTGTGCAGAGCTGCAGCCGGCGGCGGGCGCGCAGTCGCCGGCGCACGCCGCAGACGACGCCGCCGACGGACACAGCGGTGAGAATTTACCTTTAAACATTTCCCAACACTCGTACAAATAAAGCCTCTATTGTAAAATGAATTCTATCATAGATACCACTTTCGTCGTTCGATCGTCAGTTGTTTATATATATCTCTCTTGTCATTATTCTCCGTGTAAAAGAAATACCTGTTTGATTCTCTTAGATAAAAGTAATTCTCTTTTACTGGAAGTATTATTTCCAACAGCCTCCCGCACCCTGGCCCTGTGGCATTACCGTGTAGAGATAAGTTGTATCTCTTTCAAATGTCAGATTTGTCGAGAAAATGACGTCACACCGAGCCATGTCGAAGCCATGTTGCATGATGCCATGTTGTACAAAAAGCTCGAAGTAACGTCATTTTCTCGACAAATCTTACCGTTGAAAGAGATAAAACTTGCTGGGTGCTAAGGGTCCTGGTGTAGTGCAAATGTTCGTTTCTTAGTAGTAGTATGTGTGTGTGTCGGTGCAGACAGCGTGCGGTCGCTGTCGGGCTCGGGGTCGACGGACAGCGGGCCGCACGGCGACTCCATGCATCTCGCCAACTCGCACGCCGACTCGCGCTGGCCGAGGCAGAACAGCGTGAGTACTTACTACTTCAACTTTGTTTGAGTTTTTAATATCTTATTTTATACAAAACACACACTTTGTATTGTAACCATCCTCTCCTCTTCATCGCGTCGTGCTCGTCATTACTGAGGGTCGTGATTCCCCCATGGAATTATTTTCTCATCGACTGTCTTGTGCCACCTTTTCTTGTCTTTGGCGACGTGGAGAGCTTCGTGGAGATTAGTGTCCAGAGATTTGCGGATCTGGTCAGACCATCTAATGGGACTGAGGCTGGAGAAATTATTTTACACACATTAAACTTAAGGCTAATTTTAAGAACTCTGACCCCCACATCAGAGGTGAGCACGCGGGCCGGACCGATAGAGGTCCGGATTAAAAAAAAAAAAAAAGGGACTTCAACCTCTGGAACTTTTTCCGACGATTTTTCGGGTAACCATTAGTTGCTCGAGGTTGTGACCATCACGATGACCATCATTGTAACCATCACTAGACATAAAATCGTTGATTTCCTGGATGTCATAATCTTTGATTGTCGCCTACGTATTACACTCGTTTTAAGCCCTGTGTCCACAGGGGAGAAAGGGGGGAGTCAAGACGCGCGCGAATGTGCTAATACCGATAATACTGTGGCGTTTCCATCAGTATCGGGTATACAACAGAATGGTATAAAACAAACATGGAAATTCGATCATGTTTTCTCAATTTTTTTTTCCTTGCCATTTTTGAAATCTTGTCATATTTGAAGTCCTATCCGAAATCTTCATGTTCTGTTTTGTGAATATTAGTATTCGCTTCTCGTAGATGACGTTTACACTGTTAAATAGGCTCACGGGTTTGCCTTATGGCCTCAACATGATACCTGTGACAAATATTCATAGCTCGGATACTATGATAGTTAGGTATAATCTGTCTTTACTAAGCATACACGTTATGAGGTACCGAATATGTACCCAAATTATTATTTCGGACTTCTGATACCAACTACAGAGGTGCACTGCAGTGCGCCCACACTGCCGATGTATTGTTGGTCCCAGTATAATAGGGGGCGGGCCTATTGCCATCATACCGGGCACATTCCCTCTCAATACGAGGGAGATTTGGGTCATAGTCCACCACCCTGGTGGTGATATTTAGTACAAATCTACCTACAGAATATGCATTTTAAATTGTATAAGCGATCAAAAAAATCTAAATAAAAAAAAAATTATTCGTGTAGGCCAAAAAGCACTTACAAATAGTCAGATTCTACTACCGGTTCGGAATGCTGCCGGTAAGAACCTCAATGGTTACTCTTTCCAAAATGATTATTGCGAGTAATACATTCTCAGGAACAGCAATGCCATGAGAGCAGACAGCACCTTTGCCAAATTACTAGAGAAGAATTATACTCACGGCAGTCTAATATTAAATACAAATATAGTCTTTACGCTTAGGAAGCTAAAAAAGAGAAAGAAAAGAAAAAGTGAGAAGTAAGAGACTAGAATGGTTTGGGCATGTGATGAGAAGAGATGAGAAGCATGTGACTAAAAGAGTGATGAGTATGAATGTTGATGGATACAGAGTGAGAGGAAGACCAAAGAAAAGATGGATGGAGTGTGTAAAAAGTGATATGATTCAGATCATAGTCGATGTTGGTATGACGGAAAAGCGAGACGAATGGAAGAAAAGGACATACTGCGCCGACCCCATATAATGGGATAAGGTAAGGCAAATGATGATGAAGCTAGTCCAGTGAGATGCGTCTACTCCCATTTACAATGAAGGAATTATTCTAAACCACAGTAATAATATTATAAACTTGCGAGTGAATGAATTAAGCTTTCACTTGTAAAAAGGTCACAAGTGTGAACTGTGGCCTTCGTAGTCACAACATGCGGGCGTCCCTTCCGAAGCGATAACACGCCACCGATAATGACATTGTTTAACGCGAACTTGTAACAATAAGTTGTGTTTATGTTATTTGACAAGCTCCGTATTTGAATTTATCTTATGTTCGAATCAAAAGAGTGGCTAGCTATGTATTAAAATTAGATTTATGAGTTTAATAGTGTGCTAATAGTTGGTATCATGTGTTCCATAACATATCGTAAATTATTTGAAGAGGTATGTATTTTTACTTTAAACAAAATACTTTTTTAGGGTTCCGTACCCAAAGGGTAAAACGGGAACCCTATTACTGAGGCTTCGCTGTCCGTCCGTCCGTCCGTCCGTCTGTCACCAGGCTGTATCTCATGAACGATTTCGATACTTTTTTGACGTTTGCTAGGGAATTCTTCAAGGTTGGTCCCATTTTCAAAATATTATCATTTCTTATATGTGTACAGTGCTGCACAGTGGAAGCGTGCTGGGCCCATAACCTGATAATTTACGAAAGAATTTATGTAATTCCGGAACTAATAAATAAAATACGATAACTGACCAATAATCTTTTGTAATGTAGTTCAACACAGAGTACAGAGCAATATATCAGTATGTCATAAACGTCAATAAAAGTGACATGTGTGAGAGGTTTCATAGTTCACATGATTAGAGAGAGATGGCGTATTGAGTTCAGTGTTGCAATTAATTCATTTCAACATTGTTGTTCAAATTTAGCTGTCGATGAAGGAATGGGACATACCTTACGACGAGTTAAAGTTGTACGAGGTGATCGGCCGCGGGCGGTTCGGCATCGTGTACCGCGGCAGCTGGCACGGCGCGGTGGCCGTCAAGCTGCTGCACGTGCATCCGCTCGCCAACGACTGCGTGCCGCTCGACACCTTCAAACACGAGGTGAGGGGGACCATGGCACGCCCATACATAAATACATATCACCGGACGTCCGTCCAAAAAAATTATGACTGTACTATTCAATGCCTCTTAATGCCATGCATGCACAAATTTAATCAAATCCATCATCAAACTGTATTCGCCACCTTTATGAGCGGTACCGCGGTACGGTAAAAAAAAAATAGGTATGTGGATGCGTATTTTTTTCGGGAGATGTTGCTATTTTATAAAAAATAATTAATGCTTTTAAAAATATAGTACTTTTGCGTACTATATTTTTCTTCAACAGTATATAGTACGCAGAGCTAAGATATAGTACAATACTATATTTTATAGTACGGTTGGCAACCCTAGGTGAAAGGCTATTTTACTTAAGCGACACATTCGGCCGATATTGACTTAAGGTACTGTTACACATGCTCATTTCAAGCATGAAAGCACGCTTCTATTGAACAGTTGCTACTTAGTAGCATGTGTGTCCGCATGTTGCTCAAAATTATCATGCTCATTTCGAGTTAGCTTAAAAATCGACAGGCGTGCGATATTTGAGCATGCTACCTGCCGCGCGGGTGGAAGGGGGCGTGCTTTAAGCGCGTCTATACAGGTTTGCTTATTGAGCATGCCAGTATCGATCAGTCGTTCGAATCAAATCAGAATTACTAGCATGCCTATTGCTAGCAAATGTAAACTGCTCATAAGCATGCTCGTATTGAGCATACTCAATAGCACACCTTTTAGTACCTTAATATACATACTTGGAATCAGCAATTTTTTCTGCGTCGAATGAGTGTTCGACGCAGAAAAAATCGGTAAAAAATTTAATATCGCTTGAGTCAATAGCCTTTCAACCCTCGATATGGACCACGCGACCCCTCAATGCTCACGCAACAGGGAGACCGCGACCGAGCCACCTGGCTGTGTCCTCTGCGGGACCGTGGGACACACCGCGAACTATCGCGGTTGCCCCAAGGCTCCAAAGGGGAACGCCGGGAGGGCCGGACGCGGGCGCCCTGGCGCGCCCCGCACCACCGATCCCGCGCCCTCTGCGCCCCGCCCCCCGGTACCAGTACCGGCAGCCGCTCCCTCTGAGCGCAGCTGTCCCCCCTCCGCCCCACCCGCGCCCAGCAACGTATGGGTCAAACCCTTGCCGCATACCGCGGTGGGGGCTTCACCCGTTGCTCCCGCACCCGTGCCCCCCCCATCTAAGCCCTCCCCCTCACCCTCGGTGAGCGGGGTGGCATTTAACGCGGATCTGTCCTTGATGCGCATTGCGTTCAACGCCTTCAACGTTGAGAGAGTGCGTTCCCTGGCTCACCTCCTCCGCACAGCCACCTCGCCCGACGACCTTATGGCCGCGGTGGGGTCACACTTGGATGTCTACGACTCCATGACCTCCTTCCTCTCCCAAAGAAACCCATAATGGATCCACGCCCTTGTAGAACCAAACCCAGACACCTATCCCTAGCGTTTCTCAACGCTTATGGCCTCTCCCAGCAGAGAGATCAAGTCGGTGAGTTCCTCCGGGACCACCAAGTTGATGTCTTCTTAGTGCAGGAATCTTTATTAAAACCTTCCATTCGCGATCCCAAAATCGCCAACTACGTTATGGTTAGAAATGACAGAACCACCTCCCGCGGGGGTGGCACTGTCATTTACTATAAAAGATCCCTGCACTGCATCCCTCTCGACCCCCCTGCGCTCACTAACATCGAAGCCTCGGTCTGTCGTCTCTCTCTAACCGGCCACGCGGCCATAGTCATTGCATCTATTTACCTTCCACCTGACAAGCCTCTACTCGAGAGTGATATCGAAGCACTCCTTGGTCTGGGAAGCGCGGTTATTCTGGCTGGCGACTTCAATTGTAAGCATGTCAGTTGGAACTGTCACTCTTCCACTCCCAATGGCAACAGTCTGTACGCCCTGACTAACCGACTAGACTTTGACGTAATCGCGCCAATGCATCCCACCCACTTCCCCAATAATACGAACCACCGACCCGACATACTTGACATGGCGCTCCTGAAGGGGGTAACCTTAACGTTGTGCTCTTTAGAGGTGCTCTCGGAGCTTCACTCGGACCACCGTCCTGTCCTTATGCGACTCGGACCGACCCCGTCGTCCGCCCCACCCACGCGATCGGTGCTGGATTGGCACGCGCTAAGAACTACCTTGGCGGATGCCGCTTCGGTACCTATCGCAAATGTCCCTACCTCCATCTTGTCCCCTCAGGACACGTCTCAGGCCATAGGTGCCTTCACTGAACACCTAAGCTCGGCCATCAGCCAGTCTTCCAAGCGGGTCGTAGTGAGTGATCTTCACCGCTTCGTCCTGCCGGATGACATCAAAGACCTAGTCCGAGTCAAGAACGCCTCCATCAGAGCGTACGACTCTTACCCCACCGTAGAGAACCGGGTCCGCATGCGCGCCTTACAGAGGGACGTAAAGCGTCGCATTGCGGAACTCCGGAATACTAGGTGGGATCAGTTTCTAGGAGGGATTTCGCCATCACACCAGGCATACTGGCAGGTGGCGAGAGCTCTCAAATCAGACATTGTAGTCCAGATGCCCCCCCTTACGCGCCCCTCAGGCTCCCCCCCCGCGTTCGACGATGACGAGAAGGCCGAGCTTCTCGCTTCCGCTCTCGAAGAGCAATGCTCGACTAGCTCCCAACCCGTAGACCCCGCTCACGTAGAGCTAGTAGATAGGGAAGTAGAGCGCAGGTCCTCCCTACCCCCATCCGAACCTCTCCGCCCAACCACCGAGACAGAGGTCAAGGATCTGATTAAGGGGCTTAACCCCAAAAAGGCCGCCGGCTTCGACGGCATTACCAACCGAGTTCTTAAACTCTTACCCGCCCAACTCATTTGCTTGCTTGTGACCGTCTTCAACGCCGCCATGGCCAATTGCATCTTCCCCGACGAGTGGAAAGATGCAATTGTCATTGGCATTCACAAGCCAGGCAAGCCCTCTACTGTCCCGTCTAGTTACCGCCCCATCAGTCTCCTTAAAGCCATTGCCAAACTCTACGAGCGCTTGCTCTATGCAAGACTCAGAGAGTTTGTCACTACCCATGGTATTCTCATAGATGAGCAGTTTGGCTTTAGAGCCCAACACTCTTGCGTCCATCAGGTGCAACGCCTCACGGAGCATATTCTCAAGGGGTTTCATAGACCGCGTCCCCACAGCACGGGAGCCCTCTTCTTCGATGTGGCGAAAGCGTTTGACAGGGTCTGGCACAACGGCTTGATCTACAAGCTGTACCTCTTGGGTGTGCCGGACAGTCTCGTGCTCATCCTGCGAGACTTTCTGTCGAACCGCACCTTTCGCTACCGCGTTGAAGGGGCGCTCTCGGCCCCTCATCCCATTAGGGCAGGAGTCCCTCAAGGCTCCGTTCTCTCCCCCCTTCTCTATAGCCTGTTCACGAACGACATCCCTCGTTCGGACAGAGTTCAGCTCGCCCTATACGCGGATGACACCGCTCTCTATTTCCCCGCACCCTCCAACGCGCAGTAGATTCTTTGGGCGAATGGTTTCGGAAATGGCGCATTGAGGTGAACCCGGAAAAGAGCGCCGCTGTACTCTTTACCAGGGGAACCCCACGGCGTCCCCGAGCTCCCTGGTTCAGTCTAGGGACCATCTCCCTGTTCGACCAAAGCATCCCTTGGGCAAACCGCGTCAAATATCTAGGTGTCACTCTTGACAAGTCCCTTACTTTCGGTCCCCACATTAGAACGGTGAGCAACCGAGCAGCTTTTGTGCTCGGTCGCCTTCACTATTTGATCTGCAAGCGGAGTAAAATGTCCCTTAGAAATAAGGTGACACTTTACAAAACATGCATCCTCCCCATTATGTCATATGCCAGTGTGGTTTTCGCTCACGCGGCGAAGACACACATCAACCGCCTGCAAGTAGTGCAGTCCCGGTTTCTCCGTAGGGCCGTAGGTGCCCCGTGGTACATACGGAACGTAGATCTTCATTCCGACCTTGGCCTCTTCTCAATTCGTAAACACTTAAAAATAGCGTCCGAACGCTATTTTAAAAAAGCCGCGTCGCATTTAAATCCTCTAATTGTCGCCGCCGGCAATTACGAGCCAGACCCCGCGCACACGTCATCAACCCGTCGCCGCCGTCCGCGGCACGTATTGATTGATCCTCCCGACACGATCACCGCCCTCCTCAACCCGGGCGTTGAGAGGGCCACTAACACACCTACACCAGCCTCAAACAGACACCGATCTCGCCGGCGAGGTCGAGGAACCCCCTCTTCCGCTCGTAGGTGCATCTTTGCACCTAGGAGCGCAGTCACTACCTCACCCCTCACGGTAACTGCCCAAGCCGAGGTCGTGCCCCCTGTGGCGCCCTTGAGCTAGTTGCCACCCCTTTCCGCCCTTAAGGCCTTGGTTGGAGTGCACTCTGCGCTCGCCACTCCTCCGGTAAAGCTGTAAAGGCCACCTCACGGCCAACAGTGTAAGTCCTTCAAAAAAAAAAAAAACCCTCGATATGATCTCAAACGAAGCAAAGCTTGTACTATGGGTACATGGTGTGTGTAGTTGCCAGTCCTAATAAATGTATTTTCTTTCAAATCAAATCAAATTTATTTGTTCAAACATGAGTGTACAGAGTACAGTTCAAACAAGTGAGTGCATGCAAGATGTTAAGTAGTAAACAGATGTTCTCGTCATGTTTGCCACATACATGGCGTACAAATATTAGGTTTCTTAAAAAAAAAATAGGTAGTTAAAAATATTAAAAATTATAGAAAAAACAAAGTAATTAAAATTATAAAACATTCAAACAACAGAATAAATTATTTGTTAGGTAAAAAAAAAAAAAAAACATCATCACGCCTGTATTCCCCGAAGGGGTGGGCAGAGGTGCAGTGCAGTGCGCCCACACTTCGGCGATGTATTTTGTAATTAAGTATATAACAATAATAATTATTTATTTATAATATATCAATTAAAAAGTCTGCAACATTATAGTATGCCTTATCAGATAGGACGGTTTAAAGTTTTCTTTTAAATGCTTCATTACTAAGCTCTTTCCAATTCTTTATTTCTTTGTTACATGTGCAGGTGGCAACATTCCGCAAGACCCGTCACGAGAACCTGGTGCTGTTCATGGGCGCGTGCATGAAGCCGCCGCGGCTGGCCATCGTGACGTCACTGTGCAAGGGCATGACGCTCTACACGCACATCCACCTGCGCAAGGACAAGTTCACCGCCAACAAGAGCGTGCTCGTCGCGCAACAGATCTCGCAGGTGCGGGCTCTATCACGTCACATTTATTATCTGAATCTACACTATAAGAGGTCGTCCATTAATCACGTAGGGCTCGAAAGGGGGTAGGGGGTTTGGCAATTATCACAAGGTGGGGGGGAGAGGTTAGTAAGATATCACGTGTATTTATTTTTTCGTAAAACGCGCGATTTCTAAACAGAAAAGCGGCTTGTAGTGTGACCTTGACCCGCCTTAATTTCGAAATAATATTGCAAAATTTTTAAGATTCGTAGGTACTAAAAATACACGTGATTTGGGGGTTTAGTCTTAAACCTCGCCATGTATCACCAGAGGTTAAGGGGTTAACCCCCCTGGGTTAAGAAATGCTTAAAAAAACAACATGTGATTAATCGACGGCCCCTAAGGCCACCACGACGTCGAACTGCTCTGTACAACTAACGTCTGCCTTTATACGAAGTGCATGAAATTTAATGGAATAGCATGAAAAACCGGCCAAGTGCGAGTCAGACTCGCGCACGAAGGGTTCCGTACCATTATCTATAAAAACGTCAAAAAATCGCGTTTGTTGTATGGGAGCCCCCTTAAATGTTAATTTTATTCTAATTTTTAAATTCGAATTTTTCTAGTATTTGTTGTTATAGCGGCAATAGAAATACATCATCTGTGAAAATTTCAACTCTCTAACTATCACGGTTCATGAGCTACAGCCTGGTGACGAGACAGACGGACGGACGGACGGACAGCGAAGTCTTAGTAATAGGGTGCCGATTTTACCCTTTGGGTACGGAACCCTAAAAATGGCCTCACCTCCAATAAGCGGGTACTCTGTCAGTGGCAAGTAATTAATAGCAAGGAAAAATTCAATGGATGTCTACACGTTATGAATAAAAATGGGTCAGAGTCTTGGGTATGCTTCTGCATGGGTCAATTTATTACATATTCTAAATTTTTCGATATATTTTCTTTTCGTTTTATTTTAAATTGAAAATGTATTATATAATAATAATAATAATACATCATCACGCCTGTATTCCCCGAAGGGGTAGGCAGAGGTGCACTGCAGTGCGCCCACACTTCGCCGATGTATTTTGGTCCCAATGTAATAGGGGGCGAGCCTATTGCAATTATACCGGGCACACAGGTTTCCTCACGATGTTTTCCGTCACCGTTTCTTAGCAAGTGATAATCTCAGATGAAAATGAGATTCGCACATGGAACCCAGAGGTGCGAACCGGGGATAGAACCTGCGCACTTTGATTGCAAAGCGTGCGTTCGACCACTCGGCTACCACTGCTATATGTATTATATTGTTTTCTTATATTTACGCGAATAATATACATTGAAATAAAACCATTTTACGTTACGTTGCTGTAAAGCAGCCGAAACGTCGGGAAAATAAAATAGTAAATAAACGCGATAAAATCCGTAAAATAGTTTTATTTCATTGAAAATGTATTGTTAATAAATGATCTGAACATTATAAATGAATGAAATTACTCTTTAATTTGTTTGTAATGACAAAATACCAGCTTTTTGATATAGCCTTTTCTACATCAGCGTTATTTTCATACAGGGTATGGGCTACTTGCACGCGCGCGGCATCATCCACAAGGATCTCAAGTCGAAGAACATATTCCTGGAGAACGGGAAGGTGGTCATCACTGACTTTGGCCTGTTTAGCGTCACCAAACTGTGCTTTGGAAATAAGTGAGTGCTTATCATTGTACGCTGCGTTGAGGCCATTTTAAACCCTTGCAATATCGCCTTTAGTATTTTTTCTTCTAACCCAGATAAATATTATTCTGTGGTGTTAACACTCATGTCAAGACAAGACCTCTGTCACGGATTGATTCGCTCGCTCTCTGTCTTATTTCATACAAGAGAAAGAGATATAATCAACATATTCTGTGACATAAGTCTAGTCTTGGCGCTCATGCTACAACTACTGTTGTACCGATAACATCAAATAATAACGGCAATATGATTTTATGACGACTGTAAAGACTTAACATAACCATAAAGCCCCGCCACACCCTGGGGAGTTAAAAGTCTCGCGTTAAAATATTTGCCAGTACAAAACGAACTTTGTGCCAATATAATTAAAGTTTATATTTCTGTAAAAGCCACGCTATCACGCGTCGAAATGCTCGCGCTGTGAAATGTTATTTCGTTGATGAATGACGATGATGATGAAAAACTGTTTTCTATGATACAGTACGTAGTCATCCGCCATTTGTATCAGGTGCAGCCATTTCTCATCTTATTCCATTAAAATTTAATTATTTCATTCATTTCTTAAAAAAATAAGAAAACTAGAGTACGTATTCGTATTGGTAATAGAATCGACGCTCGCGTCTCGACGCCCCGGGACCTTAAATAAGAATGATTGGTATGGATATTGTGTGTTTTATAAGTTTTGGCGATTTAAAAAAATTATCAGCCCACTGAGTTTCTTGCCGGATCTTCTCAATTGACGTCGCGTTTCAATCCGGTGGTAGTATATATAAGAAAAAGAAATGTAAACTTGACAATTTGTAAGTGCCCCCATAGGCTTATACAGAATTAATGTTTTGACTTTGACTTGTACTATGCGATCCAAATAAGAATAGGAATGTCAATAAGCTCTATCTGTCAAATGTCACATGAAAAGTGTGGTTTGCAGAAAACTTATTTGCATATCAATAATAATAGTACTTACATCAAATATAAATAAAAAGGTTGTCTTATTAGAATATTTAAATATGTAAAGTCATAATTAGTTTTTTCACGTCACAATATGGCGCAAAGTCGATCCTATTCTCATTTGAATCGCATAGTATTGTATGTAATAATGATGGTTGGCGTGTCAGACAGCGCGGCGACCGGCTGGGGCTGCCGGCGGGCTGGCTGTGCCAGCTGGCGCCCGAGCTGTGCCGCGCGCTCACGCCGCACGCCAGCCTGCATCTACCCTTCTCCAAGGCCACTGACGTCTACGCCTTCGGGTAACACACATTTGTCACTCAATACACCGTTTTCACCAACACTAAATCCCTATTTACATTACGAAACTAGTGGCGTGAAAGTAGTTTCCCGACATTAGTTCAATCAATAGTTTCACAGTGTAAACGTCAAGTTTCACAATACATGCATCGATGAATGCATGAAACTACTTTCACGCCACTAGTTTCGTAATGTAAATAGGCCTTAACGTGATGCCTAAGTATTTTAAAAGCGCCTGCGAGCTTTAGTTGCGACGTCTTATTGCTAGCATTGCGACAATTAATAGTTGGTGTTACGACGCTTTTAACGAGCATCACGACACATTTTAATGACCATCAGTTGGTGTGGCGACGCCGTATTAATGAGCGCCGCCACGCCTTATAATTAGATACCCACCCACTGCTGACTGCTGCAATTCTAGTCGGAATTGACATGAGTTCTCCTTTAAGAACCTACCATAAGGCTAAAGTTCCGTAATTAATGTCTAGTGTTGGTTTTACAGCACTGTGTGGTACGAGCTACTTTGCGGCGAATATCCTTTCAAAGGACAGCCGCCCGAGGCTATCATCTGGCAAGTCGGCAAAGGAGTCAAGCAGTCCCTAGCAAACATGCAAGCGTCCAGAGACATCAAGGTAATTAGTGCTACTACTACAGCCCTTTTAACGTCCCACCGCTGGGCACGGGCCTCTCATCAATGCGAGGGGGATTCGGGCCATAGTCCACCACCCTGGCCCAGTACGGGTTGGCAGACTTCACACATCTATCGTAAACTAGTCAAGTTCCTTTAGACGTGCAGGTTTTACTCACAATGTTTTCCTTTACCGTTTTATAGCAAGTGATAATCTCGGATGGAAATATTAAAATTAATTAAAAGATACAGGTCGCATGTGTGCGCATCAAATTTTTCGATTTCAAAAATGATGAAGGATACATTGTGAGGAAAGTTGCTCACCCGAGGTTACCTAACCGGTTCTCGACAGAAATGTGAAGTCTGCCAACCCACAGTGCGCCAGCCTGACTATAGCCTGAATCCCCCTCATATTAAAGAAAGACCCGTGCCTAGTAGCAAAACATTAGCGATTTTTTTAAAAGGGATTACAGAACAAAACTGTTGAATAAGAATATTTTTTTATTTCGTCTATTAACAACGTCTTGGTGGTTGCAGGTTCGAATCCCGTCAGTGGTTAATTTCGGAAATTGCCTTTTCTGAATTTGCTCCATTCTGGGTGTAAATAGGATCGCCTTCAAGTGTATTTGTAATAAGTTTTGGCGATTTAAAAAAATATCAGCCCACTAAGTTTCTTGCCGGATCTTCTCAGTTGAGGTCGCGTTTCGATCCGGTGGTAGTATAGTAGTGTATAAGAAAAAATGTAAACTTGACAATTTGTAAGTGCCCTCATAGGCCTATACAAAATAAATGATTTGACTTTGACTTTCAGTCCATTGTACAGTACCCATAGTACAAGCTTTGCTTAGTTTGGGATCATACAATAAGTATATATTTATTAACCGACTTCCAAAAGGAGCTTTCTCAATTCGACCGTATATAATGTTTTATTTGATGTGAAACATATATAGGCGAGGGGTAAACCTGATTTTTGGCGTGGCGAGATTTGCCGACGCTTCGCCACAACAAAATGAAATCAACCTTATTACTAAATGCATAAAGTATAGTTTTAAATCCGGCCACGCTTCTTTCCGCCGCTTAGACTCCGCCCACCGGCAGTCTCCGCTCACTCGCCGCCTAGACTACTATGTTTTATGTAAAACATCTGCCAGGCGTTCTGCACAGGCTCAGTTTTTTTTTATTTATAAATAAAGAATAATGAACACTTATTTTCAGGACATACTAATGCTGTGCTGGGCGTACCGAGCCGAGGAACGACCCGACTTCCCGCAATTACTCACCACGCTGCAGAAACTACCGCGCAAGCGGTTAGCGCGCTCTCCCTCGCACCCTGTACACCTGTCCCGCTCCGCGGACTCCGTGTTCTGAGAACGGCTTGCAGGCGCACTGTGCGTGCGACCGTAGCCACTGCACACTCGATGCCCTTACTAAGGTTAAATAAGGAAGTGACCTTGACTTGCTCACGGCAAGGTCAAAGTGCGGAGTTTAATTTAATTTTGACAACTCACTACAGTTGATCAGCTTCAGTAAAAAAACAAACAGATTTTGGGCTGCATTGTTTAGTCATTGACTTTGCTCTGCACTTGTTAAGATTTATTTATTGTCAGGGGTATGACAGATCATATAAGGGGGTACCCATGGGGTAAACGCTACTATAATCTGTTGAACTGTTATTGTTTTATTATTGTAATACAAAGTATCAAAACATCAGAGTAATATTAAAAGCATACTGTGGACTGTCTGCTGTGGTTGGTAGTGCAGACCGTGTTGTTTTGAAAATTATGCGAAATAATTAGGTTTTCTCCCACAGGTTATTGAATGATAGAGGTGTTTATAGATTGATCAAGCGACACTTATTAGACCAATAAAGTTGTTCTGATCCATACCTAACCGATATTACACTTTACCGAATAAAGCCGATCCACCGACCACAATATTCGCTCAAAATAACGTGGTATTGAAGTAAAGAATAGGAATATTTTATAATTTTATAAATTGAGGGCTCAACTTGTATTTATGTTATTTACTGGAAACATTATTATTATCCTGTTTAGTTACTGCGATGTGTCCAAAGCTGTGAATTTAACGATATTTTACACAGAAAACAGTCTTGATTTATATTATTCTATCAATTCATTAATAAAAAAACGGGTCCCTGTTACTTAGCGTTACAGTAAATGTAAATAATGTTAATAAATAAAATATTCTTTCTCTACTGTAAGTAAAAATCTTGATCTCTGAAATAATCAATAGATTAAATTATATTTTCGTAATTATAAAGTAAAAGAAAAGAAAAAAATTGTGAAGTTTATATACTATAATGTAAATATAAACGTAGTGTGTAGTGTTACGGTTTTGTTGTGATTGACACTGTTTGGGTGCGCTGGTCTCTGACAAGAATTTTTGAAGTATAAATTATAATAAAATTACTGATGACCTTATTGCTCTAGTGGCTGAGAGGCATGCAGTTCTGGGGTCAATAGTAATTGGTTATATTTTTTAAGACAGTTGGTAAACCTCTAGACAGTACTATGCGATCCAAATAAGAATATTGTGTCAATGTCAATAAGCTCTATCTGTCAAAAATGTCACATGAAAAGTATGGTTTGCAAAAAACTTATTTGTATAATTAATAATAATTTAACCTTTTTATTTATATTAGATGTAGGTTCTATTATTATTGATATGCAAATATTTTTTTTGCAAACCATACTTTTCATGTGACATTTGACAGATAGAGCTTATTGATATTTCTATTCTTATTTGGATCGCATAGTACTATTTTGTAAATAAATCCTGTTGAGAGTTAAATTTTAACAGACAAAGACCTGTTCTGTCCTATTTATTTATGCTTAACAGAAGGCATGGTATTTGCAAAGACTAGTGCAGTCAATTGTAATGTTATTCAGCCACATATTTATAGAAAGCTACAAGGTATTAACGGTGACATTACAACATTCTTTTGGTCCGGAAATTGTTTGTAAAGGAATTAATTGGTAAAATTTTCTATAAATTTGGGGTCAGCCTTGATACTATATCATCATTGTCATCTTTCAAACAGGGCTAGCATAACAAGCTGTGACGAAAATTTTAAATTTCAATCATGTCTCATGTTCCCCTATCAATTGTGAAACTTGTTGGTCTTGTTGTGGTATCTGCCACTCTTGCATTTCTTAAGGCTGATTTTAGTCTCACGCTCACTGTCAGCGTTCATAGCTCAGCGCGTAGTTTGTCAGCGCTGAGGCTCAGTGTGGCTAGTTTTATTATCGTGCTGAACGCCTTACTGTACAGACGACGCCCAAAATGCGGAGTGCATTAATTATACCGCTCCGCTCGACACTAGAACGCTCACTGAAAGCAGAGGCGCTCGTGCGATCGTCTGCGCTGATAGCTACGCGGGAACGACTAACGACGCGTAAGCCCGCGTAGCTATCAGCACTGACCACCGTGCGCGCTGAAAGCTACGCGTTAATCAAAAACGCTTCCTAGAAGTTCATATATCTCGGCCATCAGCGCTGACGGTGCGCGTGCCGTCGGCGTGAGATTAAAACCAGCTTAACAGGAGTTTCAGGTATTAATTCTATATCAAATTACCCATTAGCTGTAGGAACTATTCATTTCACAATCATTATACTATGGAGTAAGTTTATAAAATTGCAATACATGCAACTAAATAATACGATATAACAGATAACTATATTTTTGACTACACATTCTACAGGCCGCATTAGTAACAGGTAAGGTGAAGAGAACAAGTGATTATGGGACTCAAGTTGTACTCTTTGGTTCAATATGCAACGTATTCATTTTCAGTAAAATTAATGACACAAAAAAAATGTAAATAAAAAAATTAACATTCCTTTTGGTAGGTTGTTGAGGTTTTGAACTTGATAGTTACTATTTCAACTGTAAGTACATATGTTTCTATGCTCTTTTTAAAGTTACCACTTTATAATGTTTCTATGAGGCTTAACATTAGATCTAGGCTGATTTACGAGTATTGTTGATCATTAAAATTGTTTAGAAATGAGGAAAATCATCCTAAGTCCTCACTATTGTGGTCACATTAATCCAAGTAGCAATGGACTCTCAATTAATTTGCAATATATTCAATGATAGAAATAATAATTGTTCCCCTACATGTTTTTTACTGAATGCTAATGTTAATAGATCAAAAAGTTCTAATAATTTGGGAGTCAGTGTGTTACTTAATCTTTTCTACCTCATTTCTTCACCCTTAAAAGATAGTGCATGATCATTTTGCTAATAACTAAACAAAAACAAACCCAAAATAACCATTCATGATTGATTTCTAAACTATTATTAAAATAAATCATTCTGGTCACTTCAATCCTATTATAATTATATGTAGCTTTATTGACAGGGGGTGAAATGATTCGTAATTGTAAATATGTGAATGAAAATGACTGTATTATAGATATTTATTGATTAGAACAACAGTTTGTAAAGAAGGATGTAGTTTTACATAATGTATTGAGATTTCAAAACGCCTAGGTTAGTTGCATTTGCCAAAATAAATCTCCCATCACTGTTTTTCCTCGTTTTATTCATGGTCATATCTATCAGCTGGAAAATATGGGTCTACCCCCAAATAATTTGTTCATAATGGTAATTTAATAATTATTTTATTACTTATTTATGAAATATGTCCAGCTAATATGCTAGCTATACTAGTGCACATTTTCTTAATTTCATCATTACTTTTGTACTCTGAACCCAGTATTGCATTACCCAATGCTATGGTTTCCCTCACTGTCTTTGCCTTTATCCATATTCTGCCGTTCATACCAGCGGCCAATTCAAAAGGCCACTCATTCTTTAAAGAGTTTATAAGTGGGCATTCTGGGCTTAAAATTCTTCTGATGAGGTTCAAAGAGCATTTAAACATAAAACCATCTTCCAAAACGCCTAAACGACCTTTTTTTCCATGAGAATCCACACACACAAGTTCAGGTTCCATATCTTTGCTGGCCACCAGCATCTTAGCGTACACCACATCTCCTATTAGTACTTTAGGTCTGTTATTTTTCGTAGCGCCTTCAAAGGACAAATAGGATAGTGAGGCAGAGCAGCTGCCTCCGACATCTACTCTGAAGATGTCTCCCGCCTTTTGAACTACGACGCCTATAACATTCTCCCCACGAGCTGGAATGTATCTCTTCTGATGACTATCGACCCAATAGGTATTAGGTGCTCGTTTTTTGAGTATTCCAGCTTTTGAAATGTAAATACCGTCGATTTCTTTCCGTACGCCCGGACCGAGAATAACCTTGCTCTTTGTACCGACTGCTGCTATTTCTTCGCAGTGATCTCCAGGAATAACAACGTCACCGATGGCTACCTTCATGATTAATTATTTATTACCATTTATTTGAGCTATAATTATGAGTAAGAACGAAAATAAATATATTGGTCGTACACACATACACACACATGCAACAAGTTGACGGACGTGTTTCGTTTCTGACCACATTTCTGACTTTTTGACCGCGACCAAAGAGTATAGTAATTTAAAATGAAAACCGAGACAATTGAGATCTCAACTGTCAACATTTCAACATTTCTCTATGGTTATGTTAGTTTACGAAATGTATGAATATTGAAATTGTTACCGGATCACTATATATTCAAAAGCAAGGCTAAATTGAATAAATACACATTATATCTAAAAGTGAGTAATGAAGGTGATAAAGATGGCGGATACACTTCTAGACACGTTTTTATTCTTGATTTATTAGTTATTAGTTACTGACATTGACATATTGCGGTTTTATTATTTATTAGTTATTTTTTTATTATTTATTTATTAGGATTCATCCGCCATCTTTATCACTGTCATTATCCATTTTTATTTATAATGTGTATTTATTGAATTTGTCCTTGCTATTAATTACTTGACATTGGCGAAATACTCGCGCTAGTCGCAGGTGAAGCCATTCCTCATCTTATTCCATTAAATTTCATCATTTCACTCATTTCGTAAAAAAGAAAGAAAGTTACTGACGAGTCAACCGCCATCTTTATAACTGTCATTATCCATTTTTATTTAATATGTGTATTTATTGAATTTGTCCTTGCTATTAATTACTTGACATTGGCGAAATACTCGCGCTAATCGCAGGTGATGCCATTCCTCATCTTATTCCATTAAATATCTTCTTCTTCTTTTTTTACGAAATGAGTGAAATGATGATATTTTGATGGAATAAGATGAGGAATGCCTGCACCTGCGATATGCGGTATTTATGGCAATGTCGAGTAATTATAGCAAGGACAAATTCAATAAATACACATTATAAATAAAAATGGATGGTGACAGTGATAAAGATGGCGGATGACCTCCCATTAAATATCATCATTTCGCTCATTTCGTTAAAAAAAAAAAGTTACTGACATTGACATATTGCGGTCTGCTGTCATGTAAACGTAACACACGTGCGTCCCAATGTTTACGTTATAATTTTTCTTAATTATTTACAGAAAATGCCTGCGGTAATAGAAAAAGATGTGCTCATATACAAAGGCAGTAATTTTTTTCGTCAGAGACTACTTCTTTCGACACTCAGCGGTCGGGCTATAAGAATAGAAGAGATTCGAAGTGGTCACGATGATCCCGGATTGAAGGAGTATGAAGTGAGTCTAATCCGGCTTTTGGACAAAGTGACGAATGGCACGAGGGTGGAGTTGAGCCAGACGGGCACATCAGTGTTCTACCAGCCGGGCATATTGATCGGAGGGCAAGTTACCCATAGCTGCAGCACGCAGAGGGGTATAGGTTAGTTTTTTGTTTACCTGTTGTTTGTTCGTTTTCATTCTTACATTTAACTGTAGTTATAGCATGTACGCCAAGACTAGACTAATGCCATGGAATTAGTTGATTTTGTCTCTTTTCCCCGTATGAAATAAAACAGCGAGTGAGTGAGCGAATCGGTGACAGAGGTAGTCTTGACGTGCGTACTAATCCCACTGATATATGTAGTCGTGATAGGCAATAGAGTTTGTTTTGGAAAAAAATAACTTGAGCTGTCATGGGACGCCTGGCAGATGTGAAACTTAAAACATAAACATTTTAGCGGCGAGTGAGTGGAGTCAGCCGGTGGGTGGAGTCCTAAGCGGTTTTGGATTTGGGATTGGCAAGCGCGCCATTGTATCAAATCAAAATTTAACGCGCGAGTGACGATGCCCCAGAGTGCTGGAGGCCTAATGGTGTATTTCTGTCTACTTCCTAGAATACAGGTCTGATGGTACATTGTTATTTATTATGTTTCTCAGGCTATTATCTAGAGATGTTGCTATCTCTTGGTCCGTTCTGCAAGGAGCCATTGAATGCAGTTCTCCAAGGGGTTACTCACAGTGACTTAGATGTCTCCGTGGACAAGATAAAGACAGCAGCACTGCCAATGCTGTTGAAGTTCATACTGGTTGATGATGGACTAGAGCTGAAGGTGGTTAGAAGAGGTACGGAAACTGGTTGTAATAATTGTTTTAAGATTGATCTTTATAATAAGATGTTTGTATTTCTGGTACACTAAAATATAGCCATCTTGAATGGAAAACAGTTGAGTTAACTTATTTATCTTTCATTCTGTCCTTTGAACTAAAAAGAAAATATTATACATTCATCTTCCACATTACTATTAGTTGTAATTATAATTCAGAAAACTTTTAGGAAATTTAAAATATTTTAGTGGTACAACAGTAAATGCATTCATACTTTAATGTACATTCCATATAGAGACCTAACTAAAAAATTATGTTGTATAGTCGAAATCCTAAAATTTCAAAATGGGTCTCTATACTTTTTAAAGAAGCAATATAAACTAAATCATTTAAATAACTAACATAGATTTGTGAATATGAAGGTTTATATGCATTAAAAATCTTTATTTATAGGAGCTCCACCCCTGGGCGGTGGCGAGGTAGTCTTCAAATGTCCCGTGCGGCGCCATTTACGGCCTCTCCAATGGAGAGCGTGGGGCCGCGTCAAAAGGATACGTGGCGTGGTGTACGCACTGCGAGTGTCGCCCACAATGGCTAATAGGGTTGTTGATGCTGCTAAGGGGGTGAGTTGACTGCCGTATTAAGACCTGCCTGTAAGACCTTACTGCCTTATACTGTTGGCCCTAGCTAGAGCAAACTTTATTGTGCATGTTATAACATTTTATTTGCAAGCATCTCATAACGAGGTTGTCCACTTTTTGCAAAATAAGGAAAAGTCAGGAAAAAGTCAGTGAAGCAAAAGGTGGTCAGAGATAGTCTGGGATTGTCAAGAGAAAATGTCAGTTTAGTCAAGATAGTCAGGGAAAAGCTGATATTTTTGAAAATAATTAACTGACTTCTTTTATTGTGAATTTTATATTTTTCTTCAAGTTACTTACCAGAATCTCTTTGAAAAATATGTTTTTTTGTTTAAGAAAAGAAAGATACTATTTATTATATCAGGTTTATTTAGCAAAGTGGTTAGAAAAATATCAGTGAATTTCTTTTGGCATTTAGAGTGGACAACTAGATTATTTTGCTAACAACCGCGTTATTAATTATTTATTGGTATGTTAAGGTGATGCTGAAGTTCCTGCCCGATGTGTATATCAACACAGACCAGTGCCGCGGCTCCAACGCTGGCAAGAGCCCCGGCTTCGGTGTCAGTCTGGTCGCGGAGACCGACGAGAAGACTTTCTATTGTGCTGAAGCTGTATGTATACATGATCAATGGTTTAGATTTTGATCGGAAATAATTTTATAAACTGTAAATTACTCTACTGACTTACTAACATATACCTCTTATTTATAGAATGTTACACTCAATTTACAGGGGCGTTTTAAATCATTTACTACTACTACGGCCCTTTTAATGTCCCACTGCTGGGCACGGGCCTCCCCTCAATGCGAGGGGGATTCAGGCCATAGTCCACCACGCTGGCCCAGTACGGGTTGGCAGACTTCACAGATCTATCGAGAAGGATTGCAAGGCGTGCGTTCGACCACTCGGCTACAGCTGCTAATCATTTATGTTTTAAAAAGTGTCACTGTAAAGTCTTGTAGATGGACTGTTAAATTTTTAGATTTATTTATCTTCACATTATCTACGACAATGTGTAAATAAGTAATTGTAAATTGAAGCATATTACTTAAATTTTAGAGTTCACATTAATACATCCTTAAATGTCTTATTTCAGAAATCTGCGGAAGTCGGCAGTGGCGAGATCACGCTACCCGAAGACCTGGGCAGGGAGTGCGCGCAGCGGCTCCTGGACGAGGTGTACCGCGGCGGCGCCGTGGACTCCGCCTTCCAGTGGCTGCTTGCGCTCTGGATGGCGCTTGGACAGAAGGACGTCAGCGAGTGTATTGTATGTACTTTATTAATAACTTACAAAATTAACAACCTAATACCTCTTTTACTTCAGTTCGGTTTGGTTTCAATTCTATTAATGAATTTTTATTTTAACTTGTTGCCCGAAGCTCGGAGCAGGTCACAAATTAGTTAAATAATGGGCTGAATTGATGAAACGGCAAATTATTAGATGATACGGCTCACTGAATGTAGATTAGATTTCAGTTGGTGTAAATTTCGGTTTGCTTAAAGTTATTCGTCAAGGTCTGGGATCGCCTTCAGTCCATTTTATGGTACCCAGAATACAAATTCAGGGTGTCCAGCTTTCTGGAAAATCAGGAAAGCATAGGGGATATCAGGGGAAAACAAGTTTTAATCTAACAATAATTATTTAATTCTTGAAGTTATTTTCGTATGTTGTTACCATAAACTAGTTCAAAATAAGAAAAAGAAGACATCTTTTTTCTTTAACAGATACAGGGGTCGAAACTGGTCAGTAAAAGTCAGTTTTTTGAACGGTGGTCAGTAACAGTCAGTTTTTTCTGAAAATAGTCAGTAAAGTCAGTATTTTAGACTCGGAAAACAAATTTTCGTGTAAAATGTCTGTATCTTCAAAGAGTTATACATGCACGTTCCTTTTACTACGGATATTCTTTGTTCATGCTTGACAGTAGGACTTAATATTACAAAGCCGTTATGGGAGTGGCAGGCTTGCAAATATTCGTCAATTTTAGGTATTCGTATATTCATTTTTAAGGTTCCGTACCTCAAAAGGAAAATAGAAACCCTCAGGTTGTCCGTGAGAAAATAGAAGCACAAAAATGTAAATCCTTATTTGAAAAAAACAACCATGGAGTGTCTTGCCCATTCTTTTCTATAGGAAATGCATTCCGAATGGGTGGTAGAGCTACTGTTTTATTATTATTATTACATTTTACAAGCTTTATTAACTTGCAATGTATGTCCGGGTGGAATCTTGCAACTAAATTTTAAATCAGTTATCTTTAACCGATTGAGCTAAAATTTAGTATACAGGCTTATTTTGGATGACAATGCACGCTTAGCTATGTGACGTTATTCTAAATCTAATATGGCGGATCATCCAAGATGGCAGAATAGTAAATTTTTCTACACTACTACAGTATGGGTATCAAATGAAAGGGCTTGCCGAGAAGAACACGAAAAGTAAGGGCAATTTAATAAAAGCTTGTTCTTAAAAAGTTTTTTTACCATCAATTTACTATTTATTGACGATTCATAAGTGCCTGTATTGGTTTATATGAATAAAAAATATTCTGATTCTGATTCTGTATCAAGCGACGCTCACTGTACACGGGCAGCGTGGCGACGCTTTGTATTGAGCGTCGCAACGCCGTGTAGTGAGCGTTGTGACGCCTTTTAGTGAACGTCGCGACGCCTTATGATTAGCGTCGCGACGTCTTATGATGAGCGTCGCGACGCCTTATTATAAGCGTCGCGACGCCTTATGGTGAGCGTCGTGATGCTTTGTAATGAGCGTCGTGACGCCTTATGGTGAGCGTCGCGACGCTGTATAGTGAACGTCGCGACGCCTTATGATGAGCGTCGTGACGCATTGTGATGAGCGTCGCGACGCCGTATAGTGAGCCTTGCGACGCCTCATGTTATATATTGGCACATAGCCATATTGACCCATAATTTGTTTTGGTATTGTCAAAAAAAGCTTAATAGTGGCATTATATTATAAAGGATACTGTTTTCAATAAAATATCTGTTAGGGATTTGGAGATGGAATTAAAGTTCTGTAAATTTTGTTATTAAAGTCAATATTTTCGAGTCTCACTGTCAGTAAAATCAGTATATTTGACCATACAGTATGTTTCAACTCCTGAATATATTATTGATCGAGCAAAATTAGCAAACTGGTCAGGAAAAGTCAGGGAATTTATTTGCCATTTAGAGTGGACACCCTGAAATTGCTTGTTCTGTCATAATATTTTTTCCTAGGTTGGTCCCCTGTCAGACTACACAATAACCTTCCTGCAACATCTCAAGGAGTTCTTCGGGGTGATGTTCAAGCTGGAGGTGCAGCGGTCAGACTCCGACGGCGAGGACTCCGACGATGAGGAGCAAGTAGCCCCAGCACAAAAAATCAAAATGACATGTGTTGGTATAGGATATGTTAATATTAGCAAGAGGACTTTGTAAATAAATTGTAAATTTAGTTTTTATAACGTTTTTTTTTTCATTTTTAGGGTTCCGTGCCTAAAAAAGAAAAACGGAACCCTTATAGGATCACATTGTTGTCCGTCTGTCTGTCTATCTGTCAAGACCTTTTTCTCAGAAACGCTTGAAGGTATCAAGTTCATAACAGAGACATGTCAGCGGTGACTTGGTGCCCTAAAAAAATTAAACTTCTAGGTTAACGCAATTAATAGGTATGGCGGCTTATGATGCATTTTCAGTACATTTGCACGGGAATCAAAAATAGAGAGAGATTTTCATTAGAGTAATGCTCGGTGCTTTCAGAGTTTAGGTACGGATACCCCGGTGCGCGAATCCAGCTCGCAATTGGCCGGTTTTTTATTATGGAAACAATTAAGATTAATATTGGTCTTTTCCTGCCGAGTGTTGCTCAAAGGTCTGTACAGGTACCGCAACTCCTAAAAGTGTTTTAACTAAATGTAAAAAAGTTATGATTCATTTATAGTGGCTTTGCAAAACACTTTTTAATTTATTGAAAAAATACAGACTGGATTAATCTTCTTTATACATATATATAAATCTCCTGTCACGATGTTTGTCCGCGATGGATTCCTAAACTACTTAACCGATTTTAAATTAAATTGGCACACTGTGAACAGTCTGGTCCAACTTGAGAGATAGGATAGCTTAGATCACAGCAACGCGTGGCTGGGTCTGCTAGTATTTCTATACATTTGGAGGTGTTTCTTTGCTGTATTCAGATTGTTAGATGTACATACGTTAATAAAACTCGGTAAGTATAATAATTTGTATATTGATTTTATCTTAAAACTACAATTGTATAATAATTAAGGCACGTTACGAAATTTATCTAATTCGGCCCGCGAGAGCGGTCTAGGACGTTTTCTAAGCCTTTAACACTTGCATAGATACTTAGATACTTATTGCTAAGAGTATAAAGTTGGCAGTGTTCGTACATTTTAGATACAAAAGTATAACATTCTGACTTAGAGTTATTATTATGAAGACATTTAAAACACTGGAATACATTGAGACATCCCCTATACAGTTTTTTTTATAAATTTGATCTGACAGCCCTGAATACTATGAATAAATTTACTAAGTTTTATTATTATGAGTGGCAACCCTCAAATAAATATTTTATATTAGGTATAGCTTTTCCATTGAGTAATTAAATAATATGAGAATTCTGTCTCCAGTGTTTATCCCCTAGTCACTTAATATAAAATTTAAATTAACTTTTGTTCAGTCAATCACACAGGATGGATAATATCACAAAGATTTTATTCTTTATACGACATAATTTTAAGAAATATAACGTAAATAGGTAAGAAATAGTAGAAAAGTATTAAAAGGTAAAAATTATAAAAAAGAGATTCATAAATTTCACATTATTTACATAAATATTATATAGACAGGCACGTGTATAATAGTGTAGTATTTATCATACACGTTGAAGTATTTTTTTCAACTCCGTATAATGATTGTAAGAATATTGTAAACAAAACTATAGTGGTTTTAAATAGCTAGTTACTTGAAATAAATACCTCAACATGCTAACGACCGTATTTATTATATTTTTAAGAGACTGTTATGGGGATCTGTCCACAATAGCTTAAAAAGTTATCTATGTAAAATAATATCGCCAAAAATTAGGTACTCTGCAATATACTTTTGCTGACCCTTATCAGGAAATTGAGTGATTAATCTACCATAGTGATTAATCTACCATTGAAGACAGACCCCCACTCAGCTCCCACTTGATCTACAACGACCCCTTACCTCCCCCCTTTTCAAGCGTCCTTCTCGTCACATCCAAGACCCGCAGACCAATTGCAGATGCCTCCCACGGGATCGAAGCTGAGACCTTTAGGACACACGTACTCCCATCCGAGGAACCCGCCAGTCTCCATCTTCGCGCACGATATAAACTTCTTGCATGACGTTGGGTGAGGGAAGTTCCCTATATCCAAGCACTCGATGTTGCCTATGAAATTGAATCCTATCACAACAGTAGATTAATTTAGTGGTGCAATTAATGTGTTATTATTACAGTACGTGCGTTGTATATATAAGGAATATGCATACCTACATTTTATTATAATTAATTTTGTCTTCATAAATCTAAGCCTCCTTAAGGGGGAGAATACAGCTCTTTAACAACTAATTGTTTTAAGGTCGAAAATAACCGGCATTTGATTTCAAAATACAATTACGATATTCCTCACTGTAACCACTCGAAAATTAATGTATTTCTTGGCCGAATAATATGAATACGACAGTAAAATTTGTAGTTACATCAAATTTTATAAAATTGGAGTCCAAATTTTCAAGTGATGACTACTTTATGGAAGCCTTTTAATATTCAGGTTTGTAGCATATTCCTTATTTCAGAAACTTAATATTATTTATATTTAATATAGAGACAGTCGTGCATACGGTGCCCAGACGTGCAGATAAGTCTGCTACCGTGCAGGTGGTCATATTCTACTTAGTCCCCAGGGTTAGATCTAGGATCAGATCATGCCGAGTTCTATTCGAGAGTGGTACACTGTGAGTGGTAATTATTCAGTGTGTTACACAAAATAAACATAGTAACAGAGGTTGAGGAATTTAGATCCAATCCCATGCATTTCCATCAGTTTCCCTTCACCAAACGATTTTGGATTAATAATTTCCCATTTATTAATTCCAATACATGCTAGTGCAAGTAATTTATGTTATAATAGTCTTATGAAGAATATTATGCCTCTTCATGCCAGTTAATTTTTAACCGACTTCCAAAAGGAGGAGGTTCTTAATTCGATTGTTTTTTTTTCATGTTTCAAGTTTATTCGACGACGGCTTGGTGTAGTGAGTGGAGCGTAGGCCACTCAGCTCACTGCACCAGATGGTTACAGGTTTGATTGCCGCCACAGGCATATTTCGGAAATGGCTTTTTCTGAATTTGCTCTGGATGCGGTGTAACTGGGATCGCCCCTAGTATGTGTTGTTTAGCAATACTTTATTATATCAGTCTTGTCTATCCTGATTAGGTACCAATTAGATTAGGAATGCTGATTAGGTACCAATATCAGAGAGCGACTGCTGTTGCTCCTCACAGCTCCGGCATATGCTTCTACTAGTAGCCTAAAGGAATCGACTTATTGGTGTAAGAATGACATAAAAGCCATCCAGTCAAAGTTCCCTTCGAGGTGCGATTGACGTTAAAACTTGATCACCAATCCAAGTCCACACTTGACTGCCTACTAGGTACCATTATGTATTTTAATACCGTAGTATAATTATTTACTCAAATATGTATTCGAAACTCACCTTTATTATGTAAGACGACCTTGGTCCCCTGCGCGTACTTCCCAGCTAATTTCTCCTGTCCATCATCATAATAATCATAGTTTTCTATCGGCCTATAGGTCCGGTTCGGCTCCGGCTTGGAGATCTTCTCAAAAGGCTTTTTGGATGGCACCCTTCTGGGTTTGACTGTCGTTGACAACGGAGTAGTGACTGGAGGTTCGGTAGTGGTTACCGATGGGGTAGTGCGCGGAGGTCGGGTCGTAGGCCGTTGTGTGGTAGATATTTTGCGTTGGATCTTCTTTCTAAACACCTTGCGTGGGGTCGGCGTAAACGTTGTAGTCGTGGTAGTTGTGGTTTCTGGCGTTTGTGGTGATGTTATCGGTGATAGGTATTGGTATTCTTCTGCAAGTGAAAATAATACAGCTGCTTGGTAACTAAGAAAGGTAAGTACGACAGTGTTTCTAGAGTGGTTTCATTAGTGGAGTCTTCTATGCTTGTTTACTGAATGTCTCGCAAGGATAGCCATGATAGTTTTGGTTGTTAGAATACTAAAAATGAGTATCTTAAAAAAAATACGTTATGTTCATCTTTGATCATGGTCGTATTAATGTTAAGTGCACAAATATAAGCTTACCGTCATAAGTCTTCGTCACCGGCGACTCGAGCAGGTAGTCCCTTGTGAAGTATGAAGGGTCCCGACTGCTCGAGTATCCAGCCGTCGAGTATCCACTATCCTCCACTGGTATTGGTATCAGCTTCTCACCTCTTGACCGTGACCTTGGTGTAGTTGACCTAGATCTTTGCTCGCCTCCAGAGAAACCAACCGGTATCACATTGGGGCTTGAAAGTGACTTTCCTTCAAATCTAGACCTAGATCTAGTCGCTACAGTGGATCTAGGAGCGAAATTAGTAGTAACTCTGGTGTTTAATTCAGTCGGAGTTTCTGATTCAAGAGTTGTTTCGAAGTATTTCAAAGACGATCTGGTTGGAGCGTAAGTTGTCGATATTCTACCGGAGTTTGTTTCAGTTGTTTCGTGAGATTCTTGAGTTGTTCTTGTATATTCTTGGTTTGTTGTCGGGTATTTTGGCACGTATGATGATAATCTCGATGGGTATTCGGTGACTGTTTCCGTAAATGGAATTCCCGTTGTACGAATGAATGAGTCAGTGTTAGTTGGATAGATTGTTGACGGTGCTCGAGTATTGAAGGAAGTTGGTATTCTTGAATTATATTCGGGTATTTCAGAATATGTGCCCTCTGTTGTTCTAATGAATTCTTGGCTGAATGTATTCGGGTATGTTGTAGGCGACTGCGGAACGTAAGTCGGCGAAGCCTTTGCAGTATTGAAGTCTCCGGAAATGCTATAGTCATCAGCAGTTGTTCTAATGTATTCTTGGTTTGTTGTTGGGAAGTTGTTTAGATAAGATGTTGGTATGTCGTAAGTAGTTGTTGAAATCTTTGGTTGTTCGAATGCTGATGTGTAAGTATCATCAGATGTAGTTGGGTAGTCCCTTAAAGTTTTGTAAGTGGGAGTAGTTGCGAATTTGGAAGGTGTTGACTTTGGAATTTCAAAGTCGAATGTTATCTTTGGAGAATCGAAGTCGGTCGGTATTCTGAAGTCTGTAGTCTGGTCGTAGTTTTGTCCCAGGGTACTTCTGTAGACGGGTGTGGTTTGGTATTTCTCATAACTTGGCGTTCTGTCCGAATAATCGTTGTATTCTCGGCTCGTGTACTTGTACTCCACTGTTGTTTGTGTCTTCTTGGTAGGTTCTTCCTCCAAGCTGGGGACGCTCGGTACAGGCGCAGTGATGAGCTGGTGAGCGGCTATCGCCAAAGCTGTTTCAGCTGTATAATCTGCAACAAAGATTTATTTTCTAAATACTATGTTTAGTTCTTGCGTATCAGCTGGACCAAACCAACAGAGAAAAAACTAGAAAATACTTTGGTCTAGGGTCGGTGCAATTCTTCCATACTAAGTTTCTTATTTCAACTTTTATGTAGCTTCACTAGAGTACACCCATACGCAAACTTTTGCTTTTTAGCACCGACTCTTCTGTTGCATATATTTAACTTACTTAAATATAATCTTAAGTTTCGGTACATTTAAGATTATCTAAATTCTTAATAATATCAACTCACCATCAGTAGTTTTCTTCTCCGTCGTATCCTCTTCTTGGCTTTGACTCTTAGTCTTCAGCAGGCTTTCTAATTGGTTCTGTTTGATGCTAGCGCTGTACTTCTTGCTCTGTCTCTTTTTCTCTTCCTCGTTGGTAGCAGAGGGGTTCTGGTCAGCGGGATCCTCTTTCAAAGAGGTCAGAGGTCGACGTTGGATTTTGGTGTTAGTTTTAGGTACATGAGGTTCCAATGATGGATCTTCAATTGCATCTGATAAGAAATAAAAGGTAGGGTTCTTAGACATAGTGTGGGTCGATGTGCTTCAAACGTCTTCAATTGACAGCTTCTCTTCAGACATGTACATTTCCTTAAGAATTTTGGTTAGTACTTATCGTTCCAATATCGGGAAAAGAACTGCCCGAACTAATAAGTTCTATGCATTAGCATACATTATTAGGTAATTCAACTGTTAATTAAATCATTTCTATAAATTTTACCGGACAAACAAAATAAGCTATCTAGTTTACATACCGGTATCTCCAATATCCTGCAGCGATTCCTCATCTTCGTACAGTGCGGTGGTCACGTGGATAGTTGTCGGGGGCGGGGTAGTAGTGGTAGGGATAGGGGTAGTAGAGCTGATGGTGGTAGAGGTCGTAGTGGACCGGGTAGTAGATGGAGGTCGGCGGCGGCTCGCGATGCGGAACGGCCGACGCGTGATACCGACTGTTGATGATGACGGTGACGTTGGTGTTGTAGATGATGACGGGTTTGCTGTGGACACATACAATAGACCGATTTAGTTAGTTGCATCTACCACTAAGGTGATAAAATTAATTATTTTTGAATGGTTATATTTAAATATCTACAGTTGACAATGGCGGTGTTGATATACAATACGTGAAAAACCTTATGGAATTGCGCATACCTTAAAAACAATTTATAATAAAACGTATAATTTTCCAGACAGCATAAATGCCCTCATAGGTATAAATTAACTTAGGGGAGAGGGAGGGACAAGTATTTTGACTACAACTATTAGATATAACTAGGACTATTTATCTTAACAGCTCAACAACTCTCATTCGCAGTAACGGCATGTATGTGGTCAAAATTTGTGTAAAAATCTCAATTAAAAAAAATATGACGTCAGTATAATTTTAAAGGATCAAGTAACATATGAAGGTCGATGTTACATGAAGCGCTATTGTCCGCCTGCGCGGGCGGCGTGTAATGACCGGACGTATTAGTTATTGCATGAGAGCAATGTTTTCGGCTAAGTACAGACACATAATGTTTTACCATAAATGGAAAATAAAAATTCACAGAGCAGGAAAGTCTACCACATAAATGTTTGTCTATAGCTACAGTGCAGAGGTTTTTTTGATATAATATAATAATCTCAGAAAATTAAAAATACTTCGATATATTATAATATCAGCATGTAAGTACTTTTGCCTGCATAGACTATTTATATTGCAATATTTTTTATTATTATTGTGGGTCAACAAAAAACTTTCGAATTATCAAAGTCTAATAACCAGAGAATAGAAAAAAAGAAAAGAAAAAAAGTTTGTGAGTTTCAATAAGAAACAGCAATGCCATGCCATGTTTCTATAACATTAAATAGTGTCGTAGAAGATCACCACTTAAGCAATGATTACTAATGTTGTTGAACCAATAAGACTGATCTGTTGCTCCACATCGAGCATTTCACAACTCTCAACTGGATCATGCGCGAGAGCCTCGACGGTTATACAGACGAGTTCACCACGAAATTGCCATAAATCGTATAGATTCGACAACAGTTCATAAATAAATAATTTAAAAAATAGACGTGAGCTCTAAAATGTCCTACTTATACTAAAAGGGTTATTAGGAAGCCCCATTCACTCTTGTTTGGTATATAGGTGACAAAAATAAATGTAATTCTAGTTTTATCCCCAACGAAGTTATAGGGGGTCAAAAATGGCCTGAACTGCTTCGTGAAAAGGATTGTGAAAGGATTTTTGCTCGACTTGTCGGGGGCACTGCCGCATGCCGTGCCAAATTATAATATAAACTTTTGAATTGGATAGGAAGGCGTTAACGTTTTCTCGGTATTTGAGGAAGGTATTAATAGGCGACGTGAACTCGCATTAACATTTTGAAATAACTTTGACATGCAACCTTTTCGTGTTTACATAATAATATTTTGCATAAATTTTAAACTTACAGTTTTCTCTTTATTGCTTCAGACATTATGCCGTCATATCCGGTTGGTATTAAGATTCTCAACATTGAAATAAAACTATTTTAAGGATTTTATCGCGTTTATTTACTATTTTATTTTCCCGACGTTTCGGCTGCTTTACAGCAACCATGGTCACGGGGGGACTGAGGTGTTAGACGTCCTGATGTCATAGTTAATAACTGGGTACCCTAATATTAAGTTGTTGTTTGCGGTCCGATCCACGCAGAAAGTGCTCACAGTGTCTTGAGGTCTTGCAATGGTACTCTTGGTTTTGGATTTAATCATATTAATTACTGGATCCCAAGTTGGTGGTCGCACCCAGTCATCTTCCCTATTGAAATTAGGATGTTTTTTAATTTCAATAGCCTCACGTATCATCCTTGGTCGGAGTCGGTGTTCTTTTGCGAGGATATGCGGTTTATCAAATCTGATATAATGGCGGGTGCGGTCCTGTACATGTTCACAGATTGCAGACTTCGTGGAGCGTCATAAAATCCGTAAAATAGTTTTATTTCAATGTATAGTATTCGCGTAAATATAAGAAAACAATATTCTCAACATTCTTAAAAATATATGGTTAAAATTGAACATTTCTAAATAATAATTATCTATAAAAATTACCACTAAATTTGCAATTACACAAGGCGTGCCATCATTAAGCGTGAAACTTAAGTTAGCGCTAAATGATCGATGCAATTGAGTTGCGCTTGTGGTAAGCGGCATTTTAGCGCAATTAGCCAATACTGTTTTATTGAAGCCATGGCATGCGTGGCTCAACCAGGGCGTGGGAGCTTTGGACTTGGCGTACAATGTGTCATGGGAATGCGTGGTGGCAAACTGCGTTTTTGTGATTATAGAGATTTTGCTCGGATTGCAGCGCATATTATTATATTTAGACTGGGATAGGGTCGCAACTCCGAGCTCGAAATATTGTTTTCACTATTACTTAGTATTCATTTCATCAGACATCTAATGTGAGCTGTTTAATAACTTCAGAATTGTACCTAGAAATCTTTTTTTTGGCAATTTTTTTGGCCTTTGTTCCAAAAAAACCTTGTTGTTTAAAAACTGTTCAGTAGTTTTTGCTATTAACCCTAACAGGTCCATCAAAAGACGCGTTTTCTCTTGTATATAGTGAATATAAATATGTAATACATGTAGATCAGAAGGTACACAACCTTACCATAAGGTTTAGTGAAACCATAAAACTAGGTTGATTTCTCACGGCGAGTACGAACTATGGTATTGCGATTCGGAATTATGTGCAGTGTGTAGAGATAGACCTTGTAGCGACATCATTTACATTTGCGTAAGAGATTGCGACAGTAATGATGATTAAAGGTTTGCAATGTGGTACGGTGCCTTTTTTTTATGTCAGCAACGCAGAGCGATCGATGTACCAGGGACCCAATTCTCGCATGTTCGACATCACCTCTATTCGAGATATGTTGAAAAAAACCCGAAAAAAACGACCAATTTGACAATTTGTTTCGACATATCTGGAATAGAGATGGTGTCGTTCTCGCGAGAATTACCTCGCAGTAGTCAAGGTTTGACGACATTAGGTAGCCGAGTGGTCGAACGCAGGCCTTGCAATCAAAGTGTGCAAGTTCAAACCCCGGCTCGCACCTCTGTGTTTATGTGCAAAACTCATTTCATCCGAGATTGTCACTTGCTATGAAACGGTGAAAGAAAACATCGTGAGGAAACCTGCACGTCTGAGGGAAATTTACTAGTTCTCGATAGATGTGTGAAGTCCGCCAACCCGCACTGGGCCAGCATGGTGGACTATGGCCTAAATCACCCTCGCATTGAGGGGAGGCCCGTGCCCGGCTGTGGGACGTTAAAAGGGGCTGTAGGTAGGACGCCCGGAATTTAGATATGGTGGCAGGTGCACTAGATATACACTCAAAAGAAACGAATGATGTATCTCATCAGAAAAGGAGAGGATTTTTACACGGCAACTAAATTGATACAGATAGGCTGAAAGAAGAAGAATAATACAATGTGTTGACTTGCTTTGTAAGCTGAGGCCCAAGTACATGATGTGTATGTACGTTAACAAAGCAATTGTATATAATTTTTGACAATGAAGTAAAATTATTCACGTAAAAGTTATCTAAACTTGGCTCGGTGTAAGTTTCTGCATTCATATAATAGTTTTCATACGTAAAATTAAATAGGGGTGTGATTTCTTAAATCAATATTCGTCTAAAATTTCGTCGAATCGGATCGATCAAGTGACGTAACGAGAGGGTCGGCGGACTGTCTGCACTTTGCGCGGACGTTACACTTGACCGACAGCTTTCACCGACTCTCGCGGGTCCGAGACGTTCAAACTTCAAATTCTTATTAGCTTTTGCACGCGTTTCGCATAGCTTTTTTGTCCATATACGTAATCTGTCCCTTCTGGATCACAATATTGAAATTGAAAGCCATTTCCGCACGTTCTTTTAGATAGTGTATGAAACCAAAATGGCTTTGGCAGTTCTTTTAATGATTTCGATCGATGTAGAAGCCACATTTTGGTATTATGCATAAACACTTGTATCTGTAAAAGTAGTGGTAGTCGAGTGGTCAAACGCACGCCTTGCAATCAAAGTGTGCAAGTTCAAATCCCGGCTCGCACCTCTGGGTTCTACGTTCGAATCTCATTTTCATCCGAGATTATCACTTGCTATGAAACGGTGAAGGAAAACATCGTGAGGAAACCTGCACGTCTATAGAAAGGAGTGTGAAATTAGCAAAACCGCACTGGGCCAGCGTGGTGGACTATCGCCCAAAAATCTCCCTCGTATTGAGGGAGAATGTGCCCGGTATGACAATTGGCTTGCCCCCTGTAACATTGGGACGAAAATACATCGGCGTACTGTGGGCGCTCTGCAGTGCACCTCTGCCTACCCCTTCGGAGAATACAGGCGATGATGTATTATTATTGACTTGTATCTCCATGACTCAGTACGCTTATGTTTATCTTTAATTCTGATTAAAGAATTACAAAGCAAACTTTTTAGTAACACCGTCGACTCAACCTCTAGGACAGTACTGAGTCATCTATTGTGTATTCTGCATTAGTTTCCAGTTGTATAACGTTGGACACTTACAATCACAAGATAAGATTACATCGCCGCTACTTTTTGTAGAGTTTCAATTGATTTTTTACTCGTTATCTAAGTGATGTGAGGGTCTGTGAAGCAATCTAGAGTTGGTTGACAAATCTGCCATGTAACTGAAAACTGGCGACGTTAGCAGCTAACAACAATAGCAAACGTATTTACTCTACCTTACTTAGGAGTATTGTTCATCTTTCTTGATTTTAACTATTGAGTTTGACATCATGCATGGCATGCTAGGCTGCTCGACAAATGACACCAAAATTCATAATCGATGAATGAAAAAATATCAGGATGCAATAAATCGTATCTAGTATTGGTACTTTGCTATGATACCAACTTCAAAATTGCTTGTTAAAATTATCTGTTGTATGTATTATGTGTGTTATACTGGCTCTTGGCACTTCGTCATTTAAGTTTAGAATGCAGTGATCAAGGAGAACGATTTCATGAAAATGTTTTGCAAAAGTAATGGTATGGTAGTGGAATATAGTCTTACAAGTTTACGTAATTCTATTAGTAGTAATGTCCGCGTGTATCGAATAACTGGGAAGCCGTGGTTTTTGCTTGATTTACACCAAGTATCGATTGCTCTCACGCGACCCGTGCTTTGTGAAAGTACCTAGGTATACTAAAACTGTGTGTTTGTCGTTAGGTGTGGATAATATGAAATATTTGCCAATAGGGGCGTTAACCTTTACAAGGAATTTATTTGTGTTGTCAATTAAGGAATTGTTTTATCAGATCTAATCGAATGATGACGAAGTACACCGACGTGTTTGGGAACTGTTTTGGAAATGTACCTATTATGCGGGCATTTTGTAATAGTTTAAATAAATTGAATGAACCGTAACGTTCCCTACGCTAATATTATGTTGGAGTATTTCGTTACGCCCCGATGCTAAGTCACCATGCTTTCAAATAGTACCTAAGTAAGTAAAATAGTAACTCATCAATCGAATTATGCTTGATATTATTCGAAGTAATCACTCCGGAACGGGCAGAAAGACGACAGAAAAGTTGACAATATTTTGCAAGAAGCAGTATGAATAGCAACGCTGTGAATACTTGAGTCGACTTTACGGGTTTTTATTTAACAAAAAATAAGTAGGGTTCACGAGATAAATGTACGTTTTGTGGTTGCAACGATTGTGAACTGAACGGTAAAAAAAAATAAGCGCATCCAAAGATGTTACGGACGAAACGTTTGAGAAATTTGTTCAGCATTAAAACATTTTAAGAGTGTGAACGAATCATTTATTTAATTTCGCCAGTCAAAGAAATAAAAAACGTAGTAAATTGTAGTAAGTATTTAAGTAATTTAAGTTTTTGCTGGAAATCTGAACAACGATTTGAAATAGATTATAATATTTAAATTAGAATAAGTATTTTGAAGTGGCTCTAATTTTTTTATTTTCATCATTTTAGTTTGACGAAATCAACGAGCAAAAAATACCAAGTTAATTTTGTTTTTTTTTATACCTATTTGGCCTACCTAGTAGCCGGGCTTACCTTCCACAATAGAAAGCCGATGTTTAACTAGAACGTTTTTTTCCGTTACAAAATACTCCTTAGTTTGAATAAGAATAAGATTTTTTATATTCATGTAAACCTATACAGGCACATACGAATCGTCCATCAATAATAAGTAGTTTAGTATCTCTACCACCCATTCGGTTTGCATATCCTATGGAGAAGAATGGACAAGAAACTCCATGGGTGCTTTTTTGTCATTGTTAAAGTGGTTTTGAGTAAATCCTCTATAGCGAATGTCGGGAAAACGTTGTAAATTCGATAGAACAGTCGAACAAATCGCTTTTGTTCTGGCGAATTATCGTGGAAACGCCAAAACGTTCACGGTCACTGTTAACCGCCGTTACAAAACAATGGCCGCCACTGAGCGTTTCGTCAATACACCATTATTACATTTGATGGTATTTTCGCGTGTGTTCATAACGTGTTATTAAGATGGACAACAATGATTTGTTCAGATTTTGTAAAGCTAAAGCCGAGTTCGACTTCTGACAGAACTGACAACTGAAAGTCACGTCTATTTAATGGAATTTCGTGAACTTAGTCAGTACTTTGGCTTAGATCGTGCTAAGTAACGTTTATGTATCTGGGCCTAAGTGTACGCTCGGAGCACGGGATGATTGTTTGAAGAGCCAGATCTTATTGTACAGACTACATACACCAATTTTACGATCGTATTAAAAAAGCCATTGTAGCTAGTTTGTAGACCAAATGTTTTTTTTATAATTTTCGACATATCACTATTTTTAGAAGATTTAAATTTTTTGCGAGTAGCCTCTTTAGTCATCAATATCTACTACAGCCCTTTCAACGTCCCACTGCTGGGCACGGGCCTCCCCTCAATGCGAGGGGGATTCAGGCCATAGTCCACCACGCTGGCCCAGTGCGGGTTGGCAGACTTCACACATCTATCGAGAACTAGACAAGTTCCCTCAGACGTGCAGGTTTCCTCACGATGTTTTCCTTCACCGTTTCATAGCAAGTGATAATCTCGGATGAAAATGAGATTCGCACATAAATCAATGTTAATCTACAAACTTTTCTGCAAATCACTGCGTTAAAATCTAAAGCAATTAAATAAAAGACGCGATCTATCTTTCGACAGCAATTGTTATGTCCACCGATTTGAGGATTACTTTTTGTAGCAGTTACCTATAGGAGTATAGGCTAATGATCGTTTCTTTTATAGGGTACAGCCGACAATGGTTTGATATTATATAAACCCTGCCAAAATCATCTCGTAGGTACATGTCGAGGGGTGAAGGCTATTTGACTTAAACGACATTTTTTTTAACTTTACAGGAGAGCATACTCGTTCGACGCAGAAAAATTCGCTCATGCCAAATATGTATATAAATCAATATGGCTCAAATGTGATATATATGTTATTTTATCAAGCGTAAATTTGCCGTTAGGAGAAAGTTCTGGGTCAACAGACATAGGCGCGTCAGGTTGCATAACCTGGGACCCATTGTTCGCTAAAAACAGGTGGAAAGCGTATGAATACAATAGGAAGCTACTGAGGTGAAGAACTCTTTATTATTTAAGTACATAATTATATATCTCTATTACCTAAACATAAATCATCTCCTAAGTAAGGGAAGTTAATTTTCAATATTGATTACCACTTGCTGAACGGTGATGGAAAACATCATGAAGAATCCTGCATGTCTATAAAAAGGCGTGTGAAGTTCACCAACCCGCACTGGGCCAGCGCGTGGACTATAGCATAATCTATCTCGTACCTATTGAGGTGGGAGTGTGCCCGGTATAATGGCAATAGTCTCGCCCCCTATTACATTGGGACCAAAATACATCGATGAAGTGAATGTGCACTTCAGTGCTCCTCTGCTTACCGTTTCGGGGAATACAGGCGTCATGATGTGTTTAATAAATGATTGGTGTCAATGAACACGTGTTTTCGTCACGCGTCAATAAAAGCGGCTACTGGTGTCTGAATATGCGTAAACATTGCGTGATCTTGCACTTGCAACGGTCATTTAGTTACGCGGTGTGCTAGATACGATTACACGGTGTACAATATTTACGACCACCAAAATATCGGCCACGACGACCACCAATCGGAGTATACAATTTTTGTTACGGAGGGAACAAAATATAATAAAGTTAAATTTATATCAAATTAGATAATGACGTGAAGGGTACTACTCAATATTCACGAATATAAAATTATGTTTTTCCAAGTATACAAATTTTATAACGAAGGATATATAATTTTTATATTTTATCAAATTAGATTCATACGTGAACGGTTCTAATATATAATAATAATGTGTATCAATATACGTTAATGTGACTATACAAGTGGTGTTACTTAACTGTTGCGTTGTGTTAATTTAATATATTAATGTTGTTTTTAAAGCAAATTAGTTATTAAATATAGTGAGTTTCTACTAAAGGTCGTAAGAAATCCCTAATTTTAATTATGACTTGTGATAGTGAACAAAAAATGTTAATTTATTAGATATGAAGAAACTGTAATAAATACAGAAATTATTAACATTAATTAATTTCGATGAGGAATAAAAAGTAGACACGTGAGAAGGCCTGTTAACTCTACATGCTTCAAATTCATAGACTTGAGCAATATCTATTCCTTATGTAAGTATTTCAGTAAGCTAATAAACATCACTCTACATAGAAAATGACTGCTCCAACAATCTGATTATAACATTACTTCTTCGAATTAAATGGCTATACATTTCTTGGCATACATAAATGGACGATATTTGCATTTTACTGACCAACGTGGTCGACCTCAGTGGAGGTCTGTGGGCACTCCCCCGAGGACAACGTCCCCGGTATGTCTAGGTCGCAATTTACTCTACATTATATCCTCTTCATAGGCAACCTGTTTCCTTTGTTTTCAATTCTTTATGCCATTATTTTTATTTATAACTAATACGCGCTGACCATAAATTCTAGAATTCAAGTTGTCTTTTTTATACCAGTTTTCCTTGTGGCCTGATACTTTGTTTTGGTATGAAGTCACGTTGTTTTAATGGCATCGTTGTTGATAAAAACAAACATTTGTTATGTTGTATTGCTTGAGCAAAACGGACTAGCAAAAACAATCTTAATTCAAATCTCGTGAAAGTTATAGATTTCTCCGGCGGGACATTGAAATATTACCATTTGATGTTACGCTCAAGAACAATAACATTATGTTTTTCGTTTTATAATATGACCTGTGTACTTTATTACTCAAACCTATGATTATTCCGTGAATTCGTGACTATGGTATAAATTGTTGCGGCCTTCAAGTACGACTATCTAAAGACGAAGGGCTCCAAGTGCAAAAATATAGGATTAAATATAGCTGGCACAATAGACCAGCGCTAATGGTGTTTTTTTTCTAAAATTAAATGACACCTTCCTTACATTTAGGAGTCCTAATTTAGGTAGACAACGTTATAATACGATAAACTTTACACAGACATAATACAAAGAGACACTATAACGGACAGACTATATGTGAGAATCTAAACTGAGAAGTTTACATACAGCGAGTACGACCGACAATCGACCGTGTCAAGTCATGGTAGTGTAAATGAAATCTGTTAAATCTTTAACGAACATTATGAAGTTATGTTCGTATAGAGTCTAATCACAATCTGTGCAAGAGCTTTTCAAACAGCTTTCCATGGAAAATGTTATAAGATACGATGGTAAATAACGAGATATGTTGTATACAAGTAAAACCGGACTCACAATTCGCCCCACCAGGTCGCCTGCGGACGAACTTGCGCGTCGCAGTTGGTCGCTCATTGCGCCGCGCACCGCCGTTCAAAGATGGCTGCTGTGTTCGATTTTCAATTTTCTCCCCCACACTTTTTTTCTCCCCGATCTGTTTTCGCGGTTTGAATTTGGAATTCCCGCGTCTCGTGAACTTGTTTGTGGTTGTTTCTGTGTTGTCGGTGGGGGTTGGGGTGGCATAATCTGTGGTGTCCGGGGGCGCTGTTGCTTTCGTGCGCCGGAGGAAATTGCGACTTACAGCCTGCAGGAGGAAAAATTTATGGTTAGTGAGCTTCTTTACTTTTTATATACTATTAAATGATTCTGATGAACTTTGGCCGTATATGCACTATCCAGAATGCCTTTTTGAATTCAGAGTCGAAATTAACCATTGAATGAAACATTTGATGCGCTTTAACTCGTAATTGCGTACATTTTAAATCTTAGATGATTAAATTCGTCTGAATTTAGAGCGGCATTCCAGTTGTCTGTATGAGTCTTTAAATTTACACAACAGTTTCATTCATGAATGATTCAATCTGTAAAGAATGTTGTTTATAAAAGAGGTAGGTATATCTTGGACCTACAAATGTATACACATATAAAGTTACATTTATTTATTTATGCCGTCACAATGTCTACAATTCATCTTAAATACCTTAATCTAAGTATTTATATCAATATGACCAAAGACTGAATTGCGTAATGTTGGAAGTACTTACAGGTGAATGCACTCTGAGATAAGTAAATGTTTATTAGAAGCCAGCGTCAAACAAACAAATCATAGATTTTAGAAAGTTGCGAATAAGAATTATGCAATTTTAGAAGAAAAGATTTCTTTTTCAGAACTGTTTAAGGAATATAATTACTTTACCACTAATTAAAATAAAATAAAAACTGAAAAGCATTGTCGTAGCTCTTTGGTTGTTACGCTGAATATTTTTTTTTTGTTATTTGAATATTTAGTTAGTTTTAGCCACGGTTTCACCAAGTTTATTATAAAGTAATGACTTGAATTAGACCGAGGGTAAAGTTTTTTTGCGGTTGAAGGATTAGTTCCACTCCCATAGAGCGTAATTCAAGAAGTTTTGCGGTTTACCTTGCGGTTGTATTGTTGTATTGTTAAAATAGAAAAAAATAATCAAATGACAATTTAACTTTTTTAAAACTCATTTAGAATATTCTGTTCCAGAATTAAAAATCATTGATTTGTTGTTGACCATTTTGTCGTTTGTATAGAGATTGCCATCAATGTAGTAATGATTACGTAAAACTATTTCTAACTCTTCTTATAACAAGTTTCACGATGAACAGGTTCTATGGAATTTTTAGTGTTATTATTATCTATAAAGCTAGAGGCCCCATATTTTAAAAAATATATGAAATTTTCAATATATTTAAATAAAATACGCAACGACGCAAAACGGGAGGATTTTTTAAATTTATTTCTTTTTAGAATTAATTATCTCAGTTCAATGTGTCCTAATCTCCTTCGTTTTAAATGTATAGTGGGTAGGTGTTATAAATGAGTTTAGAATAATTTCAATGGCAAACATATTGTGATGATTAAATCAGGAGGTGAGATCTGACATGTGATTAAACAACTAAAGGTTCCATGCTTGTCGGTCTGACTGTTACGTTTGGTTAGAGCGCCAACTGCGCATAACGATAGGAACTTTGTAATAAGAGGAGCGATTAGTGATCAAACTATAAATAACCTCATTTTTAACATAATACATAAAATTATCATTAATAATCACGTCATGGTAGGTACCTTAGTAAAAATAATTTATGTAGTAAATATTTGCTACTACCAAAACTGTTGTTCTTGCTTACAAAATTTTTTGTTCGTTTTTTTATAAATAATATTATGACGAAACTGATTTTTGTTTGTGTTTTACAATATCAGCGGAATTTTAATTACAGGTGTTAGCATACAAGGTTTAAGTTTCGACAGATTATACTTAAAAAAAAAATAGTGAAAAAAAATTGAATTGTTGTCCCTCCATAGACTATCTCGCCGTGGTTGAATGTCACTATTATTCTTGTGGCGTATTAACGAGCCATTATATCTCATGTTTTATCTATGCACATGTTAGCTGGTAGAGTATCATGTAGCCTCAATCAGACTGTACGATCTCACGTTAAAGGACTCATGGCGGTCGCCCGTCAGCCGCACCTCGATTCATTAACATTATTATATGACTCAGAGTAAATAAGATGTGTGCATATGTAGATATAGAGTAACTTATAAATACTTATCTACGAGTCTATGGTCCAACATGATTAATTAATAAAGATTGGTGGTAGAGATACTATTAATATTATTTATTTTTTACTGACGATTCATAAGTGCCTGTATTGATTCTGTACAAAAATACATTATACTCATACCAACCAAATGAAATAAACCTGTTATGCCCAAAAACAAATCTATGCAAATAAAATATGTTCCCTTTATTTTGATAAATATGTAGTTAATGTAAAATCTTTGTTTTCTGTATTTCTATGTTTATCTACTTGATGCAATAAGAATGTGGTTATCAGCCTATTAATCGCTAATAATGAGCAAAAATCGTTTTATATTAAAACTTAATACGACATATGAGTCTTAATTAATTTTGATTTAACGATGACTCATAAGATATGAATGCAGGACGATGAACACCGTTAATAATACCTGGATATTTGTGAATTACTTTATATGGTTCGCGTTGAAAGACTAGTCAGTCTTGGATTATGATAATAAATGATTCAGCGGATAATTTTCTATCGATTCGTCTTAATCTAGTATGTGTTCCTACAACATATCCTTTTTTTTAGCAGCCTGTATCGTCTCACTGCTGGGCAAAGGCCCCCCTTTCTTCCTCCACTCTTCTCTGTTATAGAGACTTAAGTAGATTATATTTATAATATATTTTAATTCGATCTTAAGAAATAGTTATCTGTACTATCAAAAACCGGCCAAGTGCGAGTCGGACACGCGCACGAAGGGTACCATTATCTAAACGGCAAAACAATCACATTTGTTGTATGGGAGCCCCCTTAAATATTTATTTTATTCGGTTTTTTAGTATTTGTTGTTATAGCGGCAACAGAAATACAACATCTGTAAAAATTTCAACTCTCTAACTATCACGGTTCATGAGATACAGCCTGGTGACAGACGGACGGACGGACAACGGACGGACGGACGGACAGCGAAGTCTCAGTAATAGGGTTCCCGTTTTACCCTTTGGGTACGGAACACTAAAAATGATGAGATAGTTAATGGTTTTGAATTCGTATGTAAAGGATTTCACGTTCACCATTGTATATAAAATAAATGGATTGATTTTCGTATAAATAAAAGAATGTAAATCTAAAGTTCTTTTGAAGTATAATTTCGTTCCAGAAGATATCTGAAATTTATATTTATTCGCTTCTCGTTAAACAATATATATCTACCTTATAATATCTCGTGACAGGTCTATTAGTTTTTATACGACTCAAGATAATAAAATTATGTATATAGGCAAAAAACAATTCGACTTAGGTTAGTGTACTACGAATAGAAACTTGTTCTTATCTCATATAAAACACGATTTATAAGAATTATCTTGGTGCACTTATAATTTGATCTTTTTAAAAAATGAGAGACGTCAGGATCATCATTTGCCTTACCTTATCCCATTATTTGGGATCGGCGCAGTATGCCTTTTTCTTCCATTCATCTCGCTTTTCCGTCATACCGACATCCACTCCGATCTCATTCATATCACTTTCTACACAATCCATCCATCTTTTCTTTGGTCTTCCTCTCGCCCTGTATCTATCCTCATTCATACTCATTGTGCTTTCTCAATGAGAAAATTCGGGATAATGGTTGACAAATATTTTACTTGATAGACTGTCTATTGATATAAATCTATTGATAAAAATTATTTGTTCAACAGTCTACGAGTATATAATAGACCATCTAAAATTTACACACAGTTATGGTTTATATACAATGGTTTATATACAATATCATTATAAAACATTTTTGTGCTGCAAAAACATCGTTGTAACTGCTCGAAGCTTTTTGTACAATCTCCATAAAATATTTAACGTAAACGTCAGGGAGTAGCGAGCGAAAAGCTTATAGTAGTGCTACTGCGCTTTAGTCATATGTATGAGACCTTAACTGCGTATTATTTAAGAACGTATCAACATAAACTCTATATAGTACTCTATCTCTATGTTATAGAGTCACCTATCCATTTCATAGGCTGTGTTGGCAGAACAAGCAATCTTAATTTTAATACTTGTCAAAATTATTCCAAGGGCTTTAAAACAAGTGGTGTGTGCAATTACAGAAGTATGTGATGTGGTGGCGATCAGCGCTCCTCAACTGACTCTTGATCACCTTGAACGGCTTCTGCGTACTATTACGGACGATTATGTCGGTAATACGAGCGTCCCACGTTACGCCTACGAGACGTAATGTTTGAGGATGAATTAGTAGATACATCGTTATTTATTTATCATACGAATAACGAGGCGTAGTGAAAAAGGGTTTTCTTTTTTTTGCGCAAACTTTGATTTTAGTGACGTTTTTGAAATATTATCATCGGCATTCGGGTTCCTTGGCAGCTCATGTGAACGCGTATACAAAAGTCGTTAAATTGTTAATATTTAACCTGTAATTATTGGGCAGCCGGTTTTGTCGTGTGAATAGACCCTATAGGGTTTCATCTAATAATAAAGAACTGGCCACACTGGAGTCTCAACAACAAAGCGTTATTTTTTATTTCAAAACCAAAACTGACTCTTAATCAATATACATAGATAATTAATTTTATTGCTTTTATCAGCGACCACGCGTCAAAGAAGAATGAGCTTTCTCTATAAGTTGATAAATTTACTTTTAGTATTGGAAATTTTTGGCCGCGCGTGGTTTGACTCCTCAGTTTACTCGAGGCTTAAAAATATAATGCGTGCTATTATTACTTGACTTTTGTCTGAAGTAAGCCTATTTATGATCAGGTTTTCATATATCTTAATAGTACGGATCCAAAACACAACCTTTTTTTAAAATTATCTTTGTTTTAATTATGTATCAAGGTAGACTAGTTTTTAGTAGTAAACAAACAAGATATCGTCAGTTTATTGTATGCAAGCTGCGCAAAAAACGAATGCGGAAGGCACTTAGAGTATTAAACTGATTGTTCTTAACTGATACTCTGATCTTGCCGTTGTCAATTAAGAACATCTTGTCTCGTTGCCCTTGCATCGCCCAATTCGGTAGAAGCCAGGTGTGAATCTGTCATGGCTGAGTGGGCTACAATTATATATAATGATTTTAACCTTTACTGACTGCGTCGTTTGTTTTTAGTAAATATTTATGATATCGACAGAATTATAACATAAGATTTTAGTGCATCTAATATAGCTTGATTAAAAATAATTTTATATTAACCGTCAAATTTATTGAAAGTCATTATAAAATACTAGCTGAGATCGCGACTTCGGACGCACTCAATTTAGGAACCTTAATTATTTTCAAGTCTCTTATTTTTTTCCGTAAGAACCTTCTATACAGTATTTTACATTTAAAAAAAACGAGATGAATGAAATCGGTAAAGTCAAGTTATGGCATGACCAAGGGAAATAGGGATTCATCTATAATAATATTATAAAGAGGATAGATTTGTAGTTTTGTATGTAACGAATAAAATTAAAAACTATCTACTGGACCGATGTCTAAAATCTTTTGCCGTGAAAGCTACATTATCACTGAGTAACATAGGCTATATTTATGAATCCCAAAATGTTTAAAAAAAATCCACCCGTGCGAAGCCGTGACGGGCTGTTATATCGATTTACATTCAAGTTACAGAAAACCTTTAATTTATCTATACTTACACCTCTAAAATGAGTATAAGTCTGTTAAAGTATTCCTATATAATCTGTATAATTTCGCGCCTTCCATCTATAGACTAGACTTTATAATCTATGCTTTTTGCTCTGTGGAACATTGTAACGATATCGTGCATAAAATTTTAATTATAATAAAACACAAGATTATTAGTATCCAAATATTTTTATTGCAACAAAGTCGTTAGTCGCTTGCGTGAACGTAATTTATGACACGTATTGTACTATTTGCAATGAGCGAGTGTATAACACTCGTAAAACTCACGGTAGAGCTGCCGATGTCATTCATATTTAACACCACATTCTTTACATGTGAACACAATTCAACGTTTATCATGAATGTATCGTGTTTGGAATTTAATCAACCTGTGAATTGTCAATCGAATTAAAGGTCACTCGATTCGCTGAATCGTAATCGTAGCCTCAGTGCGGTTGTAGAATTTTAAATCATTCCTCTTTTCGCGTATTCACAGTAGTACGAGCTCTATGATTAACTGCGAATTCTTTGGAAAATCACAATTGAAAGCTTCATTGACATTTTGACGTCGAGTTCTTAAAGGCGTGGAGTTTTAAAGTATTTATCTCGAAACCACGTAAAGTACCTACGAACGAACTCGTCGTTATTTCCTCAATTAAATTGCAAGTACAAAATATATTCCTCAGTCTTGTTAAGACTCTTAAAGGGCTTATAACCGATCTGATTTGATTTTTGGTTTATTCGTTAAACTGGTTATGGTTTCAAAAAGTAGGTTATAATAAGTTTGCCTCGCTGATGATTGGTAATAGTTATAGTAACTTTTTTATGGCTTTAAGTTATTTTGGTGAAAGTGATTGTTTTAGTATATCTTAACTAAGTTCGTAGTACTAAGCTAAATATGTAGTTATTACTGAATCAACAACGGTTGGTCATGCTCGTCGTCCTTTACTGTTCTCTGTAGGCAATCCGCATTCCTCGCCAGTAGGTCTCAATCATTGCTATCGATTGCCATCAATCCTACGATAGGTAGGTACTAACAGTTGATTAATCATATTGTTGGATTGTGAAATAGTATTGATATCTTATTTTACATTAAAAAAACAGTGATATTCACCTCAAAAATACACGAAGGCGTGCATTGCGCTGTAGATAATTATAAATAGGTATCACCAGACATCTCATACTCATCATGACGTGTCAGTAACAAAGTTTATGCTTTCCAGCGTCGATATGATCTAACCAAAGCTTGTACTATAAGTATCGTACAATGCACTGGGGGCGATACCAGTTACAACCAGACCGGGGCAAATCCGAAAAAATATAAAATACATCAACACGCCTGTATTCCCCGAAGGGGTAGGCAGAGGCACCACCACTTCAAGTATTTTTGTTGCAATAGTAACAGACTTTATCACATAATTAAATAATGACTAGCGCAATATCATTGTGCCAATGGGTTCTTATATTAACTTTAACCATTTAAGAAAAATAATTAGGGTTACGCGGGGAAAATATATAGCCCATCTCTTCCGGGTGTTAAGGGTTCCTAGACGCTGCGCCTCGTGTTCTCAACTAGTATAAAATAAGATAATAAGAGTCTTAGAACCAGGAAGCAGTTTCCACATTTGCATATTTTAAAACGGCGATTGCCAATATTTCATAAGATTGGCAACGAATCCTACATTTTTATAATTCCACGCTCGTCTGTAAATTATGTATTCACGATAATTGCGCAAAAAATACATTAAATACCGTTTACATACGTGACGGAACGGGTCGGCCGTGATTACTTGGAGTATTTTCAAGCTCACAACTACTATACATGTAAAATACGTTTGTCCTTGTGTCGTAAACGGCACAGTGGGCCAACAACTCGTGATGTTTTTTCTTGAAACAATTTGTTAAGTGTTAAAGATCGATAATTGAAGGAATTTCACGCGTTTGTGTAGTTTGAACAAAATGAAACTTTTAAATAAATACTATACTTTTTTACTTTTGTTTACTAAAATCTGTTGTTGATTTATAAAATAAAACTTTTCAAAATAGTTTACTTAATCGCATTTACAACAATTTTCAAATTTATTTTTAAGTAAATGGATAAATACTAGCTCGTGGATAGTAAATAAGTTTATAATTTATTTTAAAAATAGGTACGTGCCAACTAAAAAACTTTAATTGTATGTTTTTAATAAAACTAAGATGATTTCGTTTCTTAAAAATACATAATTAATTAAAACAATTATCGAATTCGTTGTGAAAGAGCCTTTTTTATTGTAATATAATTAAATGAAACGCGTATTGCATTGCATTTTTTATATGGAAACTTGACAACTGATTGCTTAAGTCGACGTGTGTGTAATTTTTCACGATTAATCGAGAACTAGTTTGGAAACTGGGTTCTTGGTATTCGCGCCACATTGCGATAGTTTACCAGTAAAGACTCATTTATTTCATTTGCTTACCGTGCTTTTTATAATCAAGAAACTAGAGCAATCACCCATAAACCACGCTTATTCTGCAAATAGTATTAACTCTTTACGGAACTATGACGGAGACTCAATATAGTCGCAGGAATCTAAAAATTTGTTGTGATTATGCACATAAAATTTTTGATTAAATGATTTTAATTGCTCTTAGTTTTCGTGTTCTCTTCAGCAAGCCCTTTCATCTGATACCCGTAGTGTGTAGTGCAGAAAAATAACTATTCCGCCATCTTGGAATTAGAATGACGTCATATAGCTAAGCATGCATTGTCATCCGAAATAAGCGTGTATACCAAATTTCAGCTCAATCGGTTAAATATGACTGATTTAAAATTCAGTTGCAAGATTCCACCCGGACATACATTGCAAGTTAATATAAAGCTTGTAAAAGCTTGTAAAAACAGAAAAGATCAACCCGACATTATGTGTAATCTAGAAATAGTGTTCAGTCTATGCGTAAGCTGTATAGGCCCACACGTGGAGTCTCATTATACTCACAGATATCATAAACTTGTTGTAGGTAAGTCTATTTTAAGCTATAATAGAAAAGATTCGATCACACGATACAGGTTAAAAGCCTCATAAAAACACCAATCGTCTTTTACCAAGGTGTACAAAGGAATTCGACTACATAAAGTTACCACATCAAGGTGTAGGTACCTATTAATGTGCTCGCTATGCTAATATTGGTACAATGTAATAGCGGGCTCACTCGGCATCCGAACAATGTCGAACCGACACGTGACGACTACGACGCGAAAAACGTATTAAAAACCCAAAATTCTTGTATTCGTAATAAACTAAAGTATCTTTATGATCAGATTATGTCTACCTTGTAGAATTATAGTATTTTGAGTTGGCTACTAAACTAATAAATATCGCCAGCCAACACATACTCATATGTGATCCAGAACTATGCAAAGCTTGTACTCTAGGTACCGTACAATGGACTGGGGGCGATTCCGCTTACACCCAGACCAGGGCAAATAGGGCAAAACCCGAACAAACTAAATTTGAAAGATCTAGAAACATTGCCTCCTCGCTCATAAATTACGGCCGTGAAAAGGACGGCAATACATTTAGTTTAGAGTAATCCAATTTGTTGCTAAGAGCATCAACCCCATTGTCTTGCTTGTTCAATGGGTATGCTGTTTTATCCTAAGAACAGCGATTCATATTCAAAGCTATAATATGACGGAATTCGTCTAAAGTTCCATCATATGATAGCTTTTAGTTAGTCATAATTACTTGTCCATGAAATGATCTTGTTTGCTTTTAAATTATGTTGAGTGTCATTAATAACTTTGCCTCATTATTTTTATAGTAAACCAATTCGTATTACCACTTCTATTATCGATAAGCATACCTATTCACTGGGCGTGGCAACTTGCCATCTGTTTGTTCGATTTTAAATAGGTTTGTATAAGTTGCGTGTTTGTGCCGTAACGGTGCGGTGGTGTATGTGTCGCGTTTACACGGCCGATGAGCTTTCTATTTAATTAGCCGTTAGGTAATGGAGCCATAATTAGTTATTTCCTATTATCTTTAATGATCATGTTACGCTGGTTTCTTATTTTACAAGACTTGATCAGTTAAGTATTAGTTTTAATCAAGTTACGCGTTTGTAGACTTTATTATTCCATGAAGGAGTTGAGTGGCGCACTAATAAGTACATTATATAGCCTTTTACCCCTTCATATATTACGTATTATAAAGTATTTGTCTTAGGAAGTGTGTAAGCTTATTTTGCCTGTAGAAATATTTAATGACTATGACCTATTATTTACTCCCAAATTCAGAGAAATTATTTACTATGACATTTAGAATAAAATCACCGGCGTTACAGACATCATTTAATGTTGTCTGTAACACCGGTGACAATACATTGTTATTATTGCTTTAAATAAACGAGGTATGAATTCAGAAAATTTTATTTTTAATCTATGTTGAATATTGGAGATTCATGACACGTCAGATTCAGTAACAATAAAGTTAAATTCACTTTACGAAAGTATTTTTTTTTACCTCAATTTTAATTATGTTTTTCCGAGTTCCACGTCTCTCGGCCTAACCGTAAAAGGAGTATGGCGGAATCTTAATCATATTTCGAAATCCTCTCAAGGCCAATATTCCCTGCTTACTTACTTTTAATGTAAGTTGCTGAGAAAGTACAAGCATTATGACTACATGGTGCCACTATGTGAACCGGTTAGTGTTGCTACTTTGCAAAATTATCTTCAACGTAACGAGGGGAACGGAAGCGGAAATAAGATGTGTGTGAAACATTCTCTAGGTTTTACACCGTTAATAGCGGTAATTATAAAATATAACGGTTACAGTGTTTTGTAATTATTTGCATTTTATGACTAATTAAACGTTATCTAAATTTACGGTTTTGAAATGCATCTTACACATCCTTTCCTTCTATTTATATTCTAATTAAAATCGCCAAACCCTGAAATATTAGCTTCAGTTAACTTAATGTCTCAAAGTATAAGAATTATAATTGTTCGTACTGTGCTACGTTTTGGTATTCTAAGCAAATTGAAGGTATAAAACCCCAAGGTCAACAATCTACCATTAAAGCTACGAGCTTGTCTTAAGGTAAATCTACCTTTAGGCATACATCTACTTTAGATACCTATCGTCAGCGCATTAAAAAAACCTTCTGTAGGGTGATCACGTAATTAAAATAAGACCATGTTTCAATCACATTCTGATATTACAGCCGTCAAAATGTATATAAAATCTGCCATGTTGTATGGTTTCTAACGAAAATTGATAGCAATAGGTTACGTAATAGCCTAGCTCCTCTCTTGGTCCGGTTTCTCTCATACATTTTTTTTAAAATATTACATTGTATCGAAATTTGCATTATTTTTAGTTAATCTACAAATAAATTCACTCATGAAACTTTATACTGGTAATAATAATATTATATATATTATTTACTATACTATATATTATATATATTATATACTTTTATAATTTCAAAACTATATTATTATTATTATACGAATTAATAGCAGTGGTAGCCGAGTGGTCGAACGCACGCCTTGCAATCCAAGTGTGCAGGTTCAAACCCCGGCTCGCACCTCTAGGATTTATGTGCAAATCTCATTTTCATCCGAGATTATCACTTGCTATGAAACGGTGAAGGAAAACATCGTGAGGAAACCTGCACGTCCTAGGAAACTTGACTAGTTCTTGTTAGATGTGTGAAGTCTGCCAACCCGCACTGGGCCAGGGTTGTGGACTATGGCCCGAATCCCCCACGCTTTGAGGGGACGCCCGTGCCCAACAGTGGGACGTTAAAAAGGCTGTAGTAGTAGATGGCAAAAATTATTACCAGGGAAACATAAATATGTGTAGGTAACTGGGGGCGATGCTGATAACGCCAAATAGGTAAGCATTCAGCAAATAATCGGATTAAAGCCGCCCACTGCTGCAGACTGCGGCGTCAAGGCGCGCGCGTCGATTGTTTTTCCAATACTAAAATAAACTGTATTGACTCATAGAAACAGATCATTCTTCAACTAAATGACATCGATAGCGCGAGCGAATTTTGATGCGTGTCTTTCATCACAGAAATTAAGTCTTTAAGTATATGGACATATAGTTGGTATTGCCGCCCCAATGTGCGAGGAGTCTAAAATATTTTGCAAGGAACCTCGTTGGTATCATTACGAAACATCAAACAGTGACTTAACCCCACCCACGTGGTTACCAAAACTACTTACGGACAAATAACCATGTATGTACACGTATAACTATGTACATACACTATACAAGTACCTACATAACATTTAATTAGACGAAATATTCCACTTGCGATGTAAAAACTGTCCTACTTGGTTTAAAGGTGTGATTGACGGTTATTTACTTGTTTCCTAACTGGATTCGGTGTAATCGGGAACGTAGGCCAGTAATGTACCAACTGACTACCTGATTATGTTATGTAATATGAAATTAGACTATTTCAGTTCAGATAGTTAACATTTTTTTTTAATGATCCGGTTTTTTTTCAGGGGTTTCAGCCCGGTTTAGTATCTGTGCCATGGTTTTATACTAAATTACTACCTTTGTGCAACATCACTAATCAAATCGATGACTTATACACAAACTACAAGTAAACCCCATTTCCTGTATTCATTCGTAGAATTAAAGTTTATAAAATGAAACCCTTGTGAGCGCTATTGCTTCTAAATAAATGAAAATGAAAAAAAAAAAACTTAACCATCTTTGACACCTAAGAAAAATCCATCTTCCTCATACAATACAAATACAGCTGAACAAATGACGGCAATACGCTTCGTTTAGTTTAGTTTAGTGATCACAGAATCAACATCAATATATAAGAGGTTACATAATCTAATGAAATTTTAATTTTGTCGTTACGGTTTGAAATACATGTTATTTTTCTTACAACGGAGCTGAATCGTCACTCTAATAGTCTCATTAGTATATTGATTGATGTCAATAATAATTATAAATGGTAATATAAACAGTATTATAAACAGATACAATACTCATACGACCTTTTCCATTAATTTGATCAAATTAAATCAATATTGGAATAACAAAATAAGACGGAATTAAAATGTGCTTTTCTTAATATTAATGATTGCATAGATCTGCGATAGAGTAGTATGATATTGTAAAATTAAACCTGCTTTCATACGCACAGATTATAAAAATTCAAATTTGACTATCTATAGGTACTTCCAGCGCCCGTCAACAATTTAAAATCTCTTCACTTGCATATTTATAACCCCATTCATTCATAACATTCGTAGATGAGCTATCTCGAAGCGCCCAAGCAATTTGTCATCGATATACAAACATTAATGACGCAACCAGTTAGATAATCGCCCGCTAAACATGTAGGTAATTTGTGCAGACGCAGAGAAAGCGGTTTTCTCCGGTCGGATGCTGCGTGCGGCCATCGCCTTGTCAATAAACCGCGGGAGAAATTCACACAAAAAAGAAAATAATGGCCGCAATGACGACATAAAATAAGAACGATAGTAATAACACCATTCTCTCGCTTCGTTCATTCAATTCTATTTAGTTTCATTCAGTTTAAGCTAAAGTTTGCAGTGATTGAATTTGTGCAAGTAAGTTTAAGCACATAGCCAGCCCTTTAAAACGTACTTAAGATCTCAATTCTTAAAAAAAGTTGCATTTCTCAAAAATGTTAAGCAGCTATAAAGGTATAGGTAGGTTTGGCCCAGTGTAAAATTGAACCGGATATGATTTTAATAGTTTATTCCGAAATAAAATGCTTCTACTCAGTTTACAGTCGCATAACAATTCAGTTTATTGTCTTTAGCCAATATTCCGTACTTGCGTAAATACTCCACGGTTATGTCCGAATCGATTCGTTTCAGTTTTACTTTCCTTTGAAGTAGCTTTTTTATGAAAATAACACATGGTTGTTTTGCTAGTAGAAAAAATGGCAACACTACATATTTTTTTAAAAAAGGTCTACTTATCGACGGATCTTAAAAGAAAGTAAAGTTTGCCTATTAATACATTATAAATACCGCACAGGTCAACGTGTCCTAATTGTAAAATTACCTCTTCAATACAAGCGATAGTTAATATATAAAAATAATTATTTTGATTTCACCATCTTACAAGTTCCAGATGCGTTCTTTGTTATTGCGTGCGTAACTACTAACCATTTGCGTTTACGACTATCATTATGTTGACGCCCGTGTTAAATTGGGTCTTTTTATAGACACTACCTATGTAACACTTATTTTTTATATTGTTTTCTGTTATATAACAAACTGAATGTTATACGCAACTACATTACATGCAGTAAGAACTTTAGATAAAGTTAATTAGGATAATAAAACATGGCACTACTTATGGTATTTTGTTTGTTTGTATGTCTTCCTATTGTTATTAAGATCTAAATCGCTGGAGTTTAAAAGACAGAGAAACAATCAGATATCATTTGCATTTTTTATTCCTACGGACGAGATTTCTGTTCATGATATAACTAGCGGCCCGTTCCGGCTTCGCACGGGTGGACATTTTTTTAAACATTTTGGGATAAATAAATATAGTCTATCTAGATCACTGAGTAACTGTGATAATGTAGCATTCTAACGGCAAAATAATTTTTGAAATAGATCCAGTAGTTTTTAACTTAATTTGTTACATACAAAAATGCAAATCTTTCCTCTTTATAATATTAGTATAAAGTAGGTATAGATTTTAGAGTTCTTATGCGGTTTCATTATGCTTAACTTTATTTTGTCTTTACGTAAATTTCTCCGCCATTATAAATGACCTCCATGTTTTTAATTAATCTCGTTAAAAAGAGCGATTTTTTTATAATGTATATGTATATATATATGATTTTTTTATAAACTTAGATAATTACAAATTAAACTATAAGAAAAAATATATTGTTCTTATTCAGGTTATTGAATAAATATTGTCGTAAAATTTTTTTTCATCATCACAGACTAATTGTATATTTCACATTGTTTCAGATTCGGACGAGATGGAAGCCGGATGAATCGGTCACTTCTCCACCAGGGTGACTGGTGAACTGGAGAACAGTTATGAAGAGAATAAAGAAGAACAAACCAGGTCGTAAAGAGACTGAAGCTTAACGAAAGATCGTTGTTTGCATAATAAAACAAGTCAATTTGCGTGTTTACTTTATTACCCCTGAATCCTGATTTAAGTCCTAACCTACTTCCTTACGAAAGACGAAGATGGTACCCTAAATTTGGGTTAACTATGGCCTCATTAAGTCCACTATAGGCACTGTGAAGGTGTCAGGGCCATATAGCCTATCTGTCCGCCTTTGTACATCTTTGTGCTAAAGTCTTAATAAATAAATAAAAGGATGCAGGAGGCTAAATTATCAATGCACACTAATATCTGATGCATAAGGAGTTCAACCCTCCTATCCTCTATAAATTGGTGCATATTATGTCCTTAAATGCCTGTGGGTAGAATGAACTTTGCACCTCTGGTAGACTTAGTTGTTGACAATGATAAATCTATGATTTAGAGTATTGAGTTAGATATGACCTTGATAATTATAAATATTTAGGCATAGTGTTACGAAGGGACAGAAAGGCATAGGTTGAGCAATAATAACGACGCGTTCTGTATTGACTTTACTTGTCGGCTCCGAACAGCAAAAGAGAACCCTCAACCCAGAAGGGCTTTACATGTACTTTTATATCCTCTCATCGATTGGTGTTGCCAACATGAAATATATAATAAATTAATCGACTAGTTTATAATATACTCGATTATACAAATTAATAATTCTAAATAAAGTGACTAATCCCTAGACATGCATAATTAAGTATTCTACTAGTTAGGTTATTGCTTCCGTTGATGTGTAGAGTCTTCAGTAGCTGAGCCTTGTATTTGTAACAATAGAAATGATGATTGCAGCGTCTTAAATATACCATTTGCCTTCTGAAAATCTTATGAATGATTTCATGTCTCAAGATTTGTAATTTACGTTACTAGTTTACTGTTTACGTATATAGTGTGGTTGTAGCATGTACACTAAGACTAGACTTATGACACGGAATATGATGATTTTGTCACTTTCTCTCGTATGAGATAAGACGGAGAGCGAGTGAGTCAATCGATGACAGAGTTTTAGTCTTGAAATGCGTGCTTACCCTACTGTACATAGTAAGCACTCATTCAAAGCCTATGCTAAATACACCTACAGACAGGTAGAACCGGCGGCAAATTATCAATTAAATTATCATTTACATAAACAAATCTCTGAAGAATCTCAAGTTTAAAATTTGGCACATTGTTGATTAGCGCTATATTTAACAGTACATGTATGTTATAATATACAAGTGCAGTAAATTAAAAGTACGTATGTAATCTCAGATAGGCTGCAAGACGAGTAGTGAAGCTACTTAATATTCAGCGGTGTATCGGAGGCTCCGGCCGGCCGGCAAGTGGGTCGCGGAGATGTTACAAGATACCGAGCTTGCCAGTCTTGCTATACGTGAGTATAGTCAGCATTAAGTTGCGACAGAGTTACTACCATCCTTATTCTGAAGATCTATCATCATTCATCAGTATTATAATAAGAGAAAAATAACAACAATACACATACGTAATAATTTCTTAAACTAGTTTAAGAAATTATTTTGAATTTTCTTTTGAGGCAGTTCCTCCGGTTCGATTCCTGGCTTTTTTTAATTGTCTGTAATAGTAGATAACTGCCTATTTCATAACATATTAATATGTAATATGAAAGTCCGGTGATAGAAATCACCTTAAAATATTGAGTAATGATTAATCAAAAACTGAATGTAAAACAGGGCACCTCTGCTAACCTCATTGAGAAATACTGGTCTTATGGTAAAATAGTACGTTAAGGTAGGTTAGGTTAATTTAATTTAGCTTTTAATGCAAGACAAATAATAGTAGAACGTGGTTGCCTCCATAAAACAGACTAGACATTCAAATATTCTAAAAAGTATAAATAATAATAGTATTAGTAGTCCTAACATGAGTTTAAACGTTACGCTAGTTGAAGGCATCTATGTTAATTTATAGATATATACCGAGGCTAGCGAATACCGAGTGTTAAACTCACCAGAGCTTGTGGGAGACCCACTGAACTAAGTTTAGGTCAGCACCCAAAGTACCTAAAGAGCGTAAAAGTGAAGGGCACTAGTCAGGGCTTGTCTACTAACGTGTGCATATTTCTAACACTGCCTGCGGTCACTCATAAATTAGTTTTTGTAGGTAAAATGTAAAATTATTGTACCTATCGATACAACACTACGGCAGTTTCTGATTAATTAACGAGAAAAGCGCTCTATCCAAAAGATAATTATGTAACTAACTGCCGTATAATACATATAACGCTGCAGTATAATAGCCGGTTATAAGAAGATCAAATGTGAGATGTAAAATTTGGTCCCTTTCTCACGCATGAACTACGTAAGCGATAGAGTTACTCGGTGTGATATAATCTGTGACAAATCCTGTCTTGTCACACGTTTTTCTGTGCTGGGTATTTGTGTATCATTCTTACTTTTAGAAGATGTCAAAGGTGCCATTGGTGGTGCCAGGTGGTGTAATGCCATTCACAAGGTATAGAAATGATCAACTTGTTCTTTTATGAAATGAATGAAATATAATACATCATCATCATCATCATCACGCCTGTATTCCCCCAAGGGGTAGGCAGAGGTGCACTGCAGTGCACCCACATTTCACCGGTGTATTTTGGTCCCAATTGAATAGGGGGCGAGCCTATTGCCTTTATACTATTTATAAATGAATGAAATGATAAAATATAATTAAACGAGACTACGAATAGCTGTACCTTTGATACATTTTGTTATATAACTGTGATCATTGTCATATATTAACTATATCTATATTATAAAATACGCATCAAACAATTAGTTATGTTTAACATTATTTAATAATTACATTGTTGAGCACTTGTTTAGTAGCACTTATACATATTTTGTTGTGCCTACCTGTGTAGTAAGTATCTGTATTTAGGCCAAATAAATAGTGAAGCTTAAAACTTTACAATTACACCCGATCGGTAGATAAATGAATTAGTCAGGCGAGACGCGTGATGCGTAATTTTCTACTACAACCTAAGAACAATGTATAAATTTTGAAACGCTCCGAGAAAAACGAATGAAGTGTATGAGAGCCGATTGTCTTCTAATAACGATGGTGCATTGTTTAATGGCAATAAGAAATCGAACAATGTTAACGTAGAAGGTCCGTTAAACACGTTGATGACGCCTGAGTTTGCAGAACGGGTAATTACAAAACAATGAAAATATGTAAGCAAAACAAAACACTACCTAACTACCAAGTATTATCTGGTTATATTGACTGTAGGAAAAGGGTCCATCAGGAATATTAATTCATATAAAAACGAATTCGTTATTTGTCATTTAAATATGAATTGTGTTATAGCTAATTTCATAAGTTATGTGCTTATTTATATGTAAATCGACGTTTGAAAGGCAATCCTTACAAAGCGACAAACACTCTTGATATGATTGAAATAAAACTATTTTACGGATTTTATCGCGTTTATTTACTATTTTATAATAGTAAATAAACGGGTAAATAAAATAGTAAATAAACGCTATAAAATCCGTAAAATAGTTTTATTTCAATGTCTAGTATTCGCGTAAATATAAGAAAACTCTTGAAATGAGTTAAATATACCATTCAAACGGCCAGATTGTTCTGCGTCTTTTGGTATATATTTTACTAATTTTGTCGTTTAGTAAGGATTGCCTTTCAAACTTCGATACGAAGTAATATGCGGGTAAAAATGTGTTTTAAACATAACTTATTACATCTAACCTCTTATAATTGAAGTTGGTTTTCCTTGTTTGTATTTATGTACAGATAAAATAAAAAGCCACTTACCTTATGAATTTCCATCATAGATTTGTGCACAAGCAGAAATAAAATGCATAAGCTTTTGCAACGACACTGTGACGTGTTTTTTTTTATATATGGTAATAATTACCAAGTATTCTTCATAAAATAATAAGTATAAAGTTATCTATAATTAAAATAACATAAAAATAATATTGACTAACACTTTATTACAATCCTTGTATACCTTCAGAATGTTACAATGTTTCATTCGCATATTACAAAATGTCCCGTTCCTAAACATTTCTATTTACATTAATAATGGTAACGATTAATTATTAATAATAAAACCTTTAAATAAATGTATTCTAAGTAATCATAACCTATGACAATTTGTAAACTGAAAGTCTTTTCAACCAAAGCAAACTAATAAATACATTATTTGGTACAAGAAAACTTTCATATGTAACACCTATAATATTAAGTTAAAGCTATTAAAATCTCTAAAAATATGACTATAATGAAACTGTTGCGCAGACACCTAATATATACAAACCCAATAATTGAAGAGTATTATTTTAAAATATTTTGGCTGAAAAAGTATTTCTAAGAATAGAGACACAAGAAAATACACAATTTTCGTACACCATTTCCCAATATTTTCGGAGTCAAACATGCCCAATTAATTATCATATTATTATCAGTCATTCAGATTATTATGGCCAGAGAAACCGGATCTAACCAGTTGAAAATTGCGTACATCTAGTTAAAACTAGATTTTTACTTAGGTGTCTCCAGTGAGCGCTGGCGTGGTTTTCCTAGGGAAGAAGGCCGGTCTAAAACTAGGTCGAATCGGTTTTGAATACAGTTTCCTCTCTGTAGTTGTCTTTGGACTCTCTGTGGTATAAGTTTTAGGAGCTCTAAGTGTTGTGCCTTTCTTTTTCACGTCTACAGGCACATTTTGCACTCTGTTACCCGTAAAGCGGGACTTTGAAGGACTAAATGAAGTTTTGTTTGCTTTCTGATTTAGATTCGAAAGAATTGTGGTATTAATCTTCTTAGCTGGTCTTGGAGTAGTTATTCTGGGTAAGTTGGGTGATTTAACAATTGGTCTTCTAGGGAAACCAAATTTGGCTCTCTTAGCATCTAGTGATGATTTCAATGTAGTCGTTTCTTCTGTGGCTATTTCTGTAGTGGTAGGTACGTCTGTGGAAGAAGTTATAGACGATTCCGTAGAAGGTATAGTAGTTGTTAACAATTCAATGATCGGACTCGTTGGTTTTTCCGTCGTAGTAGTTGTTGTGGAAGATGAATAAACTGACGTAGTAGAAGTTGTACTACTTGAAGTAGTACTTTCATTTTCCTGAGAGATTATTGAAACACTTATAGGATATTTCATTGTAGTGTCAGTAAATGATCCTCCATTAAATTCTTGGCCTTTGGCAAAGGTTACTATACTACGACCTGCCTCTGGTTTGCGAACGTCGAGTTTGACAATGTTTATTTCTTCTTTTTGATCGGGCATGGATGCAGAATAGACAACAAATGGTTGACTATTCGCATCACCAACTTTTCGTGCAGTGATGGGAATTTCCGTCCTAAATAATCCTTCTAAAGACAATGTTGATGGGTTTGTAAGCATAGAACGTGGTGTAACTATGTCTAAAGTTTTAGCTGATTTATCTTTTTCATTTTCATATGCTGCAGGTACAAACTGCCACTGAGAATATAACGGGCCATCGTCAACCTTGTCATTTTTACTATCTTCATTAACATAAGACAGGAAATCATCAGTGGGGACATGCTCTACGAGGCCTTTATTGATGCTGCTTCTAGATAAGACTGCTGGTTGTTTAATGTGTCTATAAGCCTCGTTTACACTCTCGGAAGCTACTAAATTCTCTTTCGGAATATCGGGGATGGTTTCAACAAGGGCTCTCGCGTTTCTCGCTTCATCGATACGTATAATATTATCCGGAGGATTTTCAACTGGATACACATGTCCTAGTTTCGTTAAATAAATTGGAATCTCGTCTTCAACAATTTTAATAAGACTAAACCTGCTAACTTCACCAATTTTATCGACAACTGGCTTCTTTTCAATCATGATTTGTCCTTCTTCAATATGAGTAGTTTCGTTATTTTTATTTACTCTATGTTTATCCAATTTAGAGGAAACCTCTACTACTCGACTGATTGAGAAGAGTTTATCAAATTGAGTCTTTATTTTGGGAGAGACAGGAGCGTTTGTTGTAGTTGTGGTAGTCGTAGGTGGTTCAGTCACAGCTTCTGTATCAGATACGGTTTCAGCGTAAGTAGTCTGTACTACAGTTGTTTTAATTTCGGGTTCAGTTTGAGCAATAGTTGTTAGGTCTTGTGTAGTTGGATAGTTCGTTGTTCCCTCTGTATATGTTAGGTAATCATCAGTACTATTGTCCACTTCCAATTGCTGCGTCACAGTTTCAGTTTCTATCGTATTTGTTGTTGATATATTTTTAACATCTGATGTCGTAAATACCTTGTTATCAGGCAATATGGTGGTTGTCATAGTAAGATTGTCATCACCTGTAGTAGTAAATATTTCAGTTTCAGTTACTAAAGTATTAGTAGTAGTGGTTTCATCGTTTTGTTTTTCCGTTTGTGTTTCATTTTTGACGGTGCTTAGTATATTAATCTTAGGTCTAGGCACATTGACCGGGCTATTATACCCTTTTGGAACGTTTTGAACACGTTTTTTAGTATCATTTATTGGTTTATTGCCACTAAATCTTGTAATAATACCAGTTCTATTTTGGATACCAAATCTCTTTGGTAGTGTAGTAGTAGAAGAAGATGGTCTGAAAGTATTTGCATTGACAACTTTAGGTCTAAATCCTGGTCGTCTTGTTGTAAAACTATTTTGGCCATTCTGTTCTTCTCCATCTTCCTCTAAATTTTCATCTCCTTCTTCAAATATTTCTTCAGAATTAGGGTTTTCATCTTCTGAATATTCTTCAAATGAATCAGGTTTTCGTGTAAACAATTGATTAGCGGGTACAAAGACTAACGGATCCTCTGTCTCGGGATCTCTCTCTTCTTCAAGAAGTTCCTCATCATTATATTCTTCTTCGTCCTCCACTCTCTGTGTAGTTCTAGCTGTTGTGAATGATGGTCTGGTAAATATTTTGGAAGAGAATGGCCTTCTAGTTACAGATGGTTTAAATGGTGATCGTTCTACTGTGGCAGGACTAGTGAAAGCTCCAATATTGAACTTTCTGCTAAATGACCTACTGTTTAATGGTGAAGCTGATTTAGTTGTAGACGTAAATAGTTTTTTACGTGGTCTATAGGGTAACCTAGTTCTACCCGATGTCGAAGTTAGTAAAGTTGTACTTGTAGTAGTTGTTTCTGTTTGAGTACTATCAGTCTCAGTAGGAGATAATTCAGTTGTAATTTCTTGACTATCTGAAATGTCTATCGCTTTGTCTTCAGATGCTATAGCAACTTCAGGTTTGATTACTGTTTCTGTTGTTTCCGTGGCAATTTTAGATTCTACTTCAGTTTTTATTTCAGGTTCAGCGTTATCTGTAGCCTTAAGTTCAGTGACAGACGGCTGCTCTAAGTTAGTTTTTGTTACAGACTTTTCTTCTATTACTTTTGAGTCTGTCTCCACTTTAGTTCGAGACTCAATATTTACAGTTGCAACGGTGGTGCTAGAAGTGGTTGTTTCCAAAACATCTTCTTCAGATTTTTCTTCTTTTTTCTCAACTGGTTCTTCTTTTGCCTGTTCTCTGATTTCATAGTTCACTTCTTGCACTTCCAAATCCACTTTACTTCCTTCTTTTATGGCTTCAAATACTTCTGTTATCGGTTCTATTGTTGACTCCGTTGTAGTAGTTGAAGTGGAGATTATTGGTGCTCTAGTTTTTTCTCCGTAATTAAATCCAGTTGTGGACGTTTTAAATGAGTTGATTGAACCAATAGATTTTGCATTTATTTCAGGTACGTCTTCAGTGGGTTTTATTTTCTTACGAATAATCTTACGGACTCTTTGAATGCCAGGTGCAACTGAACTTTCAGTAGAAGATACAATTTCGGTAGCAGCAGTAGTTGATGTAGGTCGTCTTCTGATCACTCTAAATCTCTTTCTACCAGAGTCATCAATTGGAATAGCTTCAGTGGATATAGTATCTGAACCAGAGTCAGCTGTCCTGAGTTTTTTTATAATAATTCTACGCTTAGGCGCTTCTTCTGCTGGTTCAGTAGTATCTTCATGTTCTTTTTCTTCTATAGCACTTTCGGAAAGAGAGATGTCATCATGCCTATTTTCTGGTTCTTCGCTATCATCATCACCATCATTCTCATCATCATCAACGTTAATAAATGGTTCCTGAGTGGTAGTGGTAGTCGTAGTAGTCTGACGGGAGAAGAAAGGCAATTTCCTTGCCTGAATGACAGGCGAAGCAGTTGATGAAGGTCTAGATCTACCAAAAGGTAGCCGTGTTGGTGTCCGTCTAGTAACAACTGATTCCGTGGTGTCAGAATTTTCATTGTCTGATGTAGACGATGGTCTTGCAAAGGGTCGTGCAGTGAACCTTGCGAAGGTCGGTCGTCTTTGAGTGCTAGAAGATTGGACTGCGCTTTCGGTTGTAGAGCTTACAGTAAATCGGCCACGACCCCTTGGCAAAATTGAAGGTCGCCTTGCCTCAATAGTAGCAGCAGACGCTTCGCTGTCGATAACCGTATCTGCTACGGTTGTTGACGTAGACAGTCTTCCACGGAATCGTCTTTCAGTCCTAACGTTTGTAGTTTGCCTAGGTACGAATTGCGGCTCTACGTCTATTGGTGTCAAAGATATAAGCTCATCAGGGCTTAATTGAGGTCTCAATTGGCCTCTCGATACGGACGCTGCAGCGGGAACAGAATCTTCGGTCTGTGTCTCTGTCACTTGGAATCTGCTCCTAAACCTTCTAGAACTAACTCTATCACTAACCCCATCTACTTCACGGCTATCAGGAGTTGTGGACCTAATCTTTCTGGAAACTTCGACGACCTCATTTGACTCCGAAGATATTTCGTTTGGCCTTGTCAATGGTCGACGGCGGCTTATTAAAGTATAATTCCTGGGACTCACCTGAGTGGTTGACGACGGTGCGGCGGTGGTGACGGTGGATGACGGGCCTCGACGGCGGAGTGCAATACGACGCGGTGTTGAGCTCGGGGGGGCTGAAGTAGTTGTACTAGTAGTTGTTGTTGTTGGCCTACTTGTAACAGGTGTTGTAGTAGGCTCAACAATTTCAGTCGTCGCAGCTGGCGTGGTTTCGGCAGCTGATTCGATTTCAGAGGAAGGAGGAGAGTTTAGTAAAGAGGAAATTTGTACGGAAAGTACTGTGGTTGGTTCGGGACTGTTCGGCTCCTCAGGAGAGGAGATTGTCGTGGATCGGAAACGGAATATGGGATCAGAGCTGCTCGGCTCATCGACGGAGCGCGGAGTGGTTGAGCGAGAGCGTACAATTGCAGTGTACTGTGGTTGTGACGAGATTTCCCTTTCCAAAGCTGTCTCTTGAAGTTCTACTTCATCGTCATCTTCATGGTATCTGAAAATGTTTTTGTCATTTAATTCAAATTCTTCAATTATAGAAAATTTAATTGTTTTATTTGAAATATAATATATCAAACTTACTGCACAGTAGTAGTTTCCTCAGTGGTTGGCCTCTGTCTTCTAATCGTGACATACTCAGGTGAATTCTCTTTACGCGCACTCAGAATGTCAAGTGAGTTTAGCGTATCAGTTGCAAACGGCTCGCGTTCGAATAGAGCATTTCTGAAATAAATATTAGGTATTTGTAAGTCTGTGGTTCTTTTCATTATGTGATAAAACTATTAATAGTGAAACTATTGTTTCTTAGAATGATCTGATGTACTGCATATATCTATGTGTGCAGTGCTCATCCTCGGATTGTCATGTCAATTCACAAACTCTATGGAAATTGCATCAATCTTACCTAGAAGCACTATCATCAGCAGTATCGGATGTTCCTGAAGTTGGTCTCGCCCTCCGGATGTTGACATATTGCAGCGGTTTCGCAGTAGTCTTAACAGTAGCCTCTGCCACCTTCGCCTTGCCCCTGAACACTGGCTGCACTGACTCTTCAGACTCGTCCGCGTTTTCCTCGCTTTCAATCGGCTCTTCGGTTGTAGTTGTCGACGTTGGTCGCTGGCGGTTGATTGTTGTGTATCTGGATAAGATTTTGTTGAAATATAAATTAATTCGCGTTTAATATTTAACCTGTAAAGCGGTGGGGGGCAATTCTCGCATGATCGAAAACATATCTAATTCGACAATTATGTCGAAATACTCGAAACAAAACGACAAAATACGACCAAAATTATTGTTTTATTACAACATACACACAACACAATTCAACAATTAGAGATCATGTCTATCATGTGGGATTTGACCCCCTGAGCGTTTATTTTAATCTGACTCCTATTCTACTTGTTATCTTAATAGTATTTATTTTATTTTGGTTTTTCATGCGTACCGAATCTTTCAGAATGCAGGCCTAATGTAAATGTCCACATATTATGTTTATTTTAAAAAGTAATCTGTGATGAAGATAAAATATTAGGAAATTATATGGGTATAGGTACTCACTGTGGCCGGTCCTTGCGCAGCAGCTTGTCTCTATCTGAAGTTGGCTCGATCCCCGCGTTCTGAGGCCCGCGCCGACTGTTCTGTGCCAATGTCTCGAGTAGACTGTTACCATACCTATGGGATATCATTCAGTTTGTAGTTTATAATTATAAACATAACGCCAAAATATTTTATAAATATTAATGAAACAAATTGATTCTTTAGAAGATTTTTAATAGCGACACGATAGGTGCCCTGGTACCCTGTAGTGTCGATACACGACAGGGTACCATGTGGTAGTAATCGATTACTGCTTGCTTAGGCCTCGTCGCGTCAATAGGTGTTGCTATTACTCTCAATAGATGGCGCTGTTTTAGATAATTATCTATAAAACGGCAAACAAATCACGTTTGATGCATGGGAGCCCCCTTAAATATATATTTTATTCTGTTTTTTAGTATTTGTTGTCATAGCGGCAACAGAAATACATCATTTGTGAAAATTTCAACTGTCTAACTATCACGGTTCATGACATACAGCCGGTGACAAACGGACGGACGGACAGCGAAGTCTTAGTAATAGGGTTTTACCCTTTGGGTACGGAACCCTAAAAATAAATCTGCAACGCATGATTATTAGATGATGATGACGATAAAAACTGGTAATCTAGGGATTATATTGGTCACGCATTTCTTATTGTAGCTTGATACCCAATATTCACCGTAGCTCAAAATGTACCAACATTTTTATATAGTAATTTAATGGTAAAAAAAAGTTTTAAAAAGCAAGCTTTTATATAATTGCCCTTAGTTTTCGTGTTCTCCTCAGCAAGCCCTTTGATACCCATACTGTGGTAGTGCAGAAAAATATAACTTTTCCGCCATCTTGGATGATCCGTCATATTGGAATTAGAATGACGTCACATAGCTGAGCATGCATTGTTATCCAAAATAACGCTTATTTTGGATAACAATGCATGCTCAGCTATACCAAATTTCAGCTCAATCGGTTAAAGATAACTGCTTTTTAAAATTCAGTTGCAAAATATCATTGCAATGTATGTCTGGGTGCACCCGGACATACATTGCAAGTTAATATAAAGCTCGTATCTAATAATAAAAAGGTTATAATACGTAGGTACTTACTTCCTTACATATATTTATGCAGAAACAAGCGGAATTTCTAATAAATAAGTATCTATAATTAACACATTATTTTCGTCTTGATTGTGAAATTTTTTTAAAAACTTTCAAACGCCTAACCGGATATTCAGCTGTACTTGGCATATACATGATATGATGTTTAACAAGGAATATTATAAGAATTCTCACTTGTTCTTTCCCCGGGTCCTTTCAAGCACCTTCTGGTACAGTTTCTTGTTGAAGCTGGAAGGCGTGGTGGTGCTGCCGCCGTCCGTGCTTGCGGAAGGCGTCTCACTCAAGCGCAGCTGCTTTTCTAACTGCTCGATACCACCTACATATAACCATGGAAATTATTTTCTCAACAGTAAACTAGAATACTCCAAAGTTATAGAACATTTTATTAAATTTACAATGACATAAAGCAGCACTAAAGATATCCTTATATGATACAATATAGTTTTGGCGTTTTATTAGCAACTTTAAAAATACAAGGTAACTAAAATTTATACGGCACTTACAAATTATCAAGTTAACATTTATTTTAGGCAGGCCTATATGGCTACTCTACTATGTCCTTCAAGTAGCTTTTGAGCCTACAAAAAAATAACCCATATATTATTTAAATGAAGATTTACTTTAAACAATCCCTTCCTGTCAGCCATGTGCATAATGACTTATTTTGTCATGATGATGTAATTTTGTCCAGGTACTTACCGACTTTCTTGATCAAATCTATCAGTTCTTTGATAACTCTAGGGTCTTCGGCGTCCTCCTCCACTTCAGGGGAGCTCCCGGGCAGGTCTTCTTCGTATTCTTCTTCTTCACTCTGTACGAAAAAAAATACGAAAATGTATCTTCTATATTTATTGATTTTACGTCCACGGTCGCTTATCTTTTAATCAAAATTATGTAAGATCCAAAGGGTTTATGACCTAGATGGATAGATAACTCTTTATTGTTCCACCTCTTATAGAAATACTAACTATACATATACAATAAAAAATAATAATTAAGTGCAACAATGAGCGGCCTTATCACTAAAAGTGATCTCTACCAGGCAACCATTCATAAGGGTGTGATGAACTATCAAGCCCCCTCTTACCCTGGGGCCTCAAGACGATAGCGTTGAATTATTGCCAATATCAAAATTAACTGTATTATCTTAGACAAAAAGTTCATTCTTCAAAGAAATTACATCGACATCACGAGCAAATTTTTACGCGTGCGGGTGTGGTTTTCACCACAGAAATTCAATCTTTATGCATATTGACACAAAGTTCGTTTTGGTGTTGGCAAAAATTTTAACGTGCGATTTTAGGTTGCCCCAGTGTGAGCGGGATTTCCTGTTAGTAAACTAAGATAAGAGATAGAGATATGCAAACCTCTGGTTGTGGCGTTGTGGTACTAGTGGTTCTGAAGAGCGACGAGCTCTTGGTGCTGAGCCGCACAGGCCGCCTTGTGGTTGTGGTCGTGGTGGTGGTTGTGGTCGTTGTGGACGCTCTTGTGGTCGGCGCTTTAGTTGTGGGATCGCTCTTCTTGCAGGGCACGTTGCGCGCGAAGTCGCACGAGTCAGCCGCTTTGTTGAAGAAAAGACCTGAAGAGGAGGTATTTTTAATTTTATTATTTGTAAAGACTTTAAATATATATAAAACACAAAAAATCTTTCTACCTATGTCCGTTATAGACTTTGAAACCATCCAACCGATGTGCCCGAAACCGGTTTTATTTTAAAGGCAATAATACGAAGATGGTTTTAGACCACTTTAACAATGCCTTAGACACATTCGGTTAATTCATCGTAGTAGCACATGCCAGATGCTTGTATATATCAGTTAGATTAATTAATTACCGGATGGGCAAGTGAACTGATGAGCTACGATGCCAAGGTTGGAAGGTCCGGAGTCCAAGCACCAGAAGTACTTCTTGCAGTCCCGAGGATGGGGGTAGAATCCTTCGTCAACGCACTTGAAGTCTGGAAATTAAAAAGAAAGTGCTAGGGTACGTCTCTTTGTTTTAAATATGGAGGGTAGATTGGAGGAGGGCAATCTCCTATGGGAAAAAATTGAAAAAGTGTCCGTCGAAATGCAATGTTTACTAGTTTAAAAGACTTCCACAATGGCGCTGGTGTCGACAGGGTGTATGGTGTGAATAAAGCAATTGTGGATGAAATGAAGTATGCCGAGTATAGCGCCATTGTAGAAGTATTTGAAATAGTAACCATTGCATTTGTCGAAATGACACTTTTGCAATAGATGTCACTCCTTCCATCTACCCCCCATAGTTTAAAAAAATAGTTTTTACTCTGTGGTCTTCTATTCTCTTTGCCCCTTGTTCAATGCGTCACGTCATGATTATAGTGTAGTAGTTTTTTTTACTGGAAATGTTAGGAAAAAATATGGGTGTTACCTGATCCTGGATCAGGCGTGGTCGGCGGCTCCGGCGTGATGATGTTCCAAGCAGGGGTTGTGCTCGTCAACGAGTTCTTCCGATTGTTGCTCCTGGAAGATATTAATTAATTAAACAATTTCTTTGACATTGAAATTCCTATAAACGAAGTTTAAGTTAAATACTGTTTTTTTATAACTCCATATGAATATTTATTTGTAAGTATTGGTTATGTTTTATATCCAGAGGGAGTTATTCCTAACATTAGCACACACATATTCATCGATTTGTGACAATCATTTGAACATCTGCCTTAGTACCTTAGTTCAAATGTTTTTATTTCTTTCTTTCTTTCTTTATTCACATACACACAAACACACATACACACCCACAGACACCCACACTCACACACACGCACAAACATACATTAGACAGATTTACATGTCCAATTTTATCCGTTATCTTGACGTCCACACACGTTAATTTGTCTATGGGCGAGGCATCAACGTGACCCATTTTATCGCTTTTTTTACGTTTCTTAACATTTTCTGTATCTGTACGTTTTAATATCATTGTTATGACCATTAAAAGTAAACTTACTTAGTGGTAGGTTTAGGTGTGGTAGTTGTGGTGGTGGTGGTGGTGGTCCTGGGTTTGGGCCGGTTCTTCCTCCTGTTGGAGGGGCGGCTCACCGCTGTCTTCTTTACAGCTATCGCGTTGTCTGTCGATCTGATGTTAACGGAACATTAATTATTATTTACAGCTTTTGGGGGGTGCTTCAGTAAAACACCTACATAGTTTGTACAGGGTGATTAAAAAGATAGGTATGCATGTAAGCTAAATAAGCCGCATGTAAAAAGTGGCTTCCGACTTGGTCTGAAATTTTGGAATATTTTGATAAATTTGACTTCAATAATCATAAAACAAATATATATTATATATATATAAACATACAAAATGAATAGAATATCTTCTACTTTTTTAAGGCGGTCAAAAAGAAGGAGGTTTTAATTCGACCTATATGGTTTTTTTTTGCTTTTCTACGGCATAATTTGTAAGCTTTTTAAATCAGGAATTTATTCAGATGGTTTCATTCCACATTAATGAAGGAATATTTTTCTCGAAGTATTTTTTCTGAATAAGTAAATAGGCTCACCCTATTTTGGAGTAGTAAGCTTCCTTGGCCGCCTCGATGAGCGGATAGGGCTTGCCGTGGCACGTGCCGCGGAAATCGTCGTTGTCGATCGACCAGAACATAATACCTGCGAACAAGACAAAGATCCTTTATTATCCCTCCTAACTGATAGGTACTGAGCCCAAGGGCGCGTCGAAACGCGCCCGTTCATTTTTTCGATCGCCCATAGATAGAAGAGATAGAAGCGAGAGAATCCAGTCGCGTCGGCTTTTGCTACACAGATTTAATCTCTATTATCTATATATTATACAGCGTGTATCATAAATCCGAAATAGTAGTTAATTTAACCTTTCGGATTTACAACCGAATGGCATAAAACATATCGAAATTTGAACATAATTTTCAATTTCTTTTGGAAGCCAATTATAAAAACATGAAATATTTCGAGCCATATGTGAAATGTCTATATATTCTATTTTGTGATTAACACTAGCCTTCCCTTATTGATATAATTGACAGTGGTTATTAGTTTAAGATGTGCCCTAAAGCCACAGCACGATACAAATATTCAAAGGTCTGTAACTCAGAAACTATGATAGTTATGTATAGTCTGCCTTTACTAAGCATCTACATATTAGCAACCGCATTGTACTTAAAATACTTGGACTTTTGAAACACCCTGTATAGAACAGAGTATATTTAAAAACATATCAAGTGTACTATCTCGCCCCGGTATGTGCAGGGTGTAATGCTCACCACCAAGACCATTCTCAGCGACGTATTCAGCCTTCTTCTTAACGATGTCGATGTCGTCGTACCCCACCCACTGGTTCCCGCGGTAGGCGACCGGCCCCATCGCGTCGGGGTTGGGGTGCATCACCGTCCACGGCTCCTCTTCCTCCTCCTCGTCAGAGTACTCCTCGGAGTCCTCCTCTGACTCTATCTGCCGCTTCTTCGTCTTCGGTTTTAAGGCTTCACAGATCTGAAATTGTAAAATAAATAAACCATTACATCTCTGCCTAAACCGCACTCACTAACTATCAGCAAAATGTAATTTCTTTACCTAGACTTAGCTATTAGAAATTACTTAGTTACAATGGTTTGGTCTCCTTAGCATTGAGAAACCATGCAGGTTTTTATTCCCCGAAGGGATAAGCCGAAGTGCACTGTATTTTCGTCCCAATACGATGCAATGCAATGCAATCGGGGCGAACCTATTGCCATTATACGCACATCCCCCCTCGATATGAGGGAGATTTGGGCCATAGCCGACCACTCTGGCCCAGTCAAGGATGGTAAAATTCTCACGCCTATCTACAGACGTGCAACTTTCCTCACGATGTTTGCCTCCACCGTTCAGCAAGTGGTAATCGTTATTGAATGTGCAATTTGCAATTCCCACAAGACACCTAGGGTCAAAGTTAAAATCAAATAATTTATTTTGTATTTATTTATTTTTTTACCTTGTATGTACCAAGTTAATTTTTTTTTTTCTTATATGCTACTATCGAATTGTAACGCGACCTCAACTGAGAAGGTCTGGCAAGAAACTCAAAGGGCTAATTATGTTTTAAATCGGCAAAACTTAGCAAAGATTTCAAGGTAGGGCACTGTGGGGCAATGCCCTACCTTGAAATCATAATTCCCTACCTTCAAAATACCAAAAATGAAGATAAATTATTATTATTAAATTGTTTGTTCATAGTTTAAGATAAAAAAAAATAGTTTTTACTTCCGCCCTACCTGCAACCAATGCTGCCCTACCTCAAATTCGACTCTAGCTAAAGCCCTGGTGTGTTGCCTTTAATAATAATAATAAAATACGTTAGTAAGGCAACACACGTTACACTATGACATGACTGGCAATGTTACAGCTATCAAGGCATAGAGTAACTAGAGTGCATTTAACAAATCCACTATTCGTATAGCTCTGCGGCGATTTTTCCGCCATTGATGTCAACTCATGTACCTGTAGTATACGGCAACTACATGAGAAAACAACAATGGCGGAGTCAGATAAACCAGAAAAAAATACCGCAGCGCAGGCTTGATGGTCATACCTCATAATAAGCTAAATATCCTTTCTCCCTGGTAGCATCTCCCTGTTCTCCGGGTCCGTCGGCCGGGGATCCAATCTCTATGGCGTCAGCGTTGAACAGCGTGTAGGAGCGCCCGTAAGTGGGGATCCCAAGCACCAGCTTGTCGGGATCAGCGCCACTCTCCAGGTAGAACTTTATTGTATAGTCCTAAAAACGATTGGTATGTTAATAACTGTTTCAGGGATCCTGCTAAGTCATGAACTAGGATCTCAGGAAAATATATTTTATAGAACCTGAGCAGATCAGTGCCAATGTTACTATTGTGAATCTTCTTAGAATTTTATTAGGTATTTATTTATTGTTTGCTTGGAGGTGGTAATAAATCGGATTAATGATCTGTGTAGGCTAGTATTTACTTATTTGGTATTCCTTATCAAAACGGCTTTTGATCAATAGATAGTGTATCTACATACATAAAGATGTATTACAATACTATTTCTTATAGGGGGTTTGTCTGCCTTTAGAAATCTAACCATATAATCATTTTTATAAATGTTTATAACGAGAAAACTTTTCTAATTTACAGACAATTCGAATGTTCATTTTAAACGTTGTGAGTTAAGCTAGTCATCAAGGTGGGGTTATTGATGGGTAGTCTACTCACGATATTCAGTTCGTTGTCGACGCTGTATTCATTGGGTTCCTCCAGTGGGTAGAGAGGCGCGTGGTGGTTCACGGCTGGCTCGAAGGCGGAGTGGTAGTCGTATGAGAGAAGGTTCATCCAATCCAAGTATCTGTGAGGCAATTAAACAGCTATAATTATGAAAAAGTCGCAAGAAGCCGCGTTATTCTTAAAAAAACACAAATGTGGGTCACACGACTAAAAAGTTACCAATTATTTATTATAAGACACTAAAGGTGTGCATGCAACACCTAATTATATACAAAAAAAACTCTACAATAATATGAAAAGCATAATTTCTAATATAGTAAAACCCTATTTAAAAAATCTACACATGTAAAGGTACCTACTTTATAAAATTGCTGCGTGTTTTCGCACCTCATCAGGATACACGGGTCATTTTTAACAGCATTCAAATAGTACAATTAAAAAAACCGACCAAGTGCGAGTCGGACTCGCGCACGGAGGGTTCCGTACCATTATCTATAAAAATGCCAAGAAAATCACGTCTGTTGTATGGGAGCCCCCTTAAATATTCATTGTTTTCTGTTTTTAGTATTTGTTGTTATAGCGGCAACAGAAATACATCATCTGTAAAAATTGCAACTCTCTAGCTATCACGGTTCATGAGATACAGCCTGGTGACGGTCGGACGGACGGACGGATGGACGGACGGACGGACGGACGGACAGCGAAGTCTCAGTAAAAGGGTTCCCGTTTTACCCTTTGGGTACGGAACCCTAAAAAACGCACTTCAAAATTTTATATTAAGTATTACTTGCATAACAACTGAGAACAACTTCTTAAGGCATTGAATTATGCAAATTAAATGTCTTTGAAACGTGTTGTTAAATTCGCCAACTCACACTGTGTCAGGCTTACCCTCAAATATGTAGAAAGTTATGATCAATTAACAAAAGCTTTATGCCCTCTGCAGATGGATATAATTTGCTATATATTTGGTGGTAATAGTCCAAATCCCCTCACATAAAGGGGGGAATGTGATAAGTATAATAGAAATTTATTCCACTGGTGTGACTGGTTTATATGCTTCGTTTATCGTTTTAATAATACATGCTATTTATCGAATATGATGCGGTAGGTACATAATTAGACGGTAAAGGTCAAGGTAAAGTTAGAGGCAAAAGATTTTTAACGCTGGATAGGATTGCGTTAACATTTGCACAGGCCGTCTCGGTTTATTACTTTGGCATTTTGTTAAAATTCCTATAGTTACTTACTTAATATGTACCTACTGTAATTTGTTTAAATAACAAAATTAGAAACCTATTATTGGTAACTGTGAGCCTTGGTTACTATTAAAAGGTCATGGGACTACTATAGATAAGTAACGTTTAGGTCAATATATCATTTTTAGTTAATTATTTTTAATTATTATGTCCGACTGCATAGGTCCAAATGTCTTCCACATTCCCTATTATAAATACCTAATGTTATTATACAAATATATATACAGGGTGTATCAGAAGTCCGAAATAATACTTTGGGTACATATACGGTAGCTCATATGTGGATGCTTAGTGAAGACAGTTTAAACCTAAATATCATAGTTTCTGAGTTATAGACCTTTGAATATTTGTCACAGGTATCGTGTTCTGGCCTTAGGGTACATCCATAACCGCATTCAGCAGTGTAAACTACATGTCTGAGGGGCGGCTACCAATATTTACAAAACACAACATGCAAATTTTACATAGGACTCGAGATATTACGGGTTACAGAAATTGACTTCGAAAATAAAAGTTGGAAAAACATGTGTACCCGATACTGATGCAAACGTCAAAGTATTATTTCGGACTTCTGAAACATTCTGTATATTATTTTTTGTAAGAACTACTTAGGTAATGATATTCCAGTAGTCTAGATAAGTTTTCATTCCTAAAAAACGTAAAAATATGAACTCATTAATGCCGCGGGAATTGAATTTAAAAGTCACGCACACATCCAGCTCAAAAATTGTAGTCTAGAATTATGTAATAAGTAGATATCCAAAGCACTATCTACGCTAGCAATTACCTATCTTTTTAACAAAAAAAATCTTAACAGTATGTAACAATTATTACACAATAGCACATAAAATGCGTTTAGAACAAAGCGGTTCTGAAATAGAACAAACAGAGCGTTGAAGGGCGATATGAGGAATATAAACCGTCATTGTCTCATTCAAACATTTCGTAGGCACTTGTATTGTGCTGTAATTATGGTATTTTTTTACATCACTTTGATATTAAGAAACAAATTGTCAGATTAAATATTTAATAGTTACCTTATCATCTAGTGGACACGAGTTACAGAATTTGTAGGTTGGAGGCTTTTCCCTATTGTGTTAGTCTGGCTAAATACCAATATTCACACGAAACAGACAAGGAGTCCTAGAGAAAATAACCACAAAGCTATCGCCACCAACCTTCCGCCAAGTCCAATTATTTACAGTCTAAATTCTAGATTACCGGCGACGTATAGGTAATATTATTATATTTCGCCTGTTATTTTTCTGACTCCTCTTGTGAAATAGTCTGGAAAGAAATTTCGCATCGCCAGCTTTACGTACTTAGGGCGAAAACGAATTTGGTTGTGCAAAGTTACTATCTCACACAATTCTATCAATAATGATAATGTTCAAGACATTTCCTTTGAAGTAATTTTCATTTCACGTTCACTCCTTAAAATAAAGTTCACGGTCAAGGCAAACATCGTGAGGAAATCTGCACGTGTGTAAAAGGCGTGTGAAGATCACTTACACGGGACCAGTGTCGTGTACTGGGGCCTGAAGCTTTCTGCTATTGAAGAGGTCTTTGCCCAGTATAATAACAATAGGCTCGCCCTTATTACTTTGCTTTGGCACCAAAATCCATAGGCGAAGTGTGGGTGCACTGCAGTGCACCTCTGCCTACTTCTTCGAGGGATACTCGCTCAAAACTATATAATAAGAACAAGAGTTAAGTGATTATAAACTATTTTTTATATTGCTACATTTCTTTACATTGCAGATAGATGTCGGGATCTTCAGTTATCTTTCCAGCGGTGATTATAAATGCTTTAGAAGTGAATCTAGAGTAAAGTTGATGAGACTAGCTAATGTGTGATAACAGTTTCAAGGTCAGACAAGCTTTCATAATCCCTAACCCACGGCCGCACGTCGCTATCCATTCCCCATTGTGTATTCATAGCTCTGCGCCGCCGCTGCGGCCATTCAAATCAGCTGATATGTTACGAAATGTACTATAATGCGACTAACACTATTTATGAGTCACGCACGTATCGTTGATGCAAGTTTAGCTAAGAATTTTACTCATGTTTCTTTCAGTATAATAATAAAATGCGTAATGTTTGTAGAAATCAAATAACAGTTTACGTAGCTAAACTAACCATTTTATTCAAACATTAATATGAATAAAAGCGATTTGAAGACTACAGTAGGTATATGAGACAAATTATGTACACGCAATCGTACCAATAAGTAGATAAGTACAGGTAAGTAATAAATAAAACTAAGCAAGAGCAGCTAAGTTTAGCTCTGCTTATGTAAGCTACATAGATATTTGCTATTTTGTCGATTTTTTAAGCCGGACAAAGTCAAGAGTCAATCCGTAATTGCTATACAAATCCGGCTCTATAGATTCTTATGTAAATGATTACACATTTAATATGCCGATCGTGTTCAGATTATATAAAAAGAAAAAATACGAGAAATAATTGTTCTCGAAATTGTTCGACAGTGTCAATTAATTTAGGCTATAAAAATCCGATTAAGATTACGCGGTGACATTCCGATGGGCTGGTTTGAAACCAGACCCACAGTGGTTGGTTTAATTAACGAGTGGAGAATGTATAATTTATAATACTTACTACTTACCTACCTTTAAATAGGTAGATCCTTTTAATTGGTTTAAAACAAGAAGTCCAAAATGTTAAAAAGTAAATATTTATGTGAGCTAATAAAGATACTTTTAAAGAAAAATACCAGACAACAAATACTCATCGTAGCATTCCTAACTAAACTAAGCTTGTGATATAGTACACTACACTACCCAATGGATTGGGGACGATCAGTGCCGTAATTAGGGCGGTGCCATCGGTGCCCAGGCACAGGGCGTAGACTCAGGGGGGCGCAAGAATGGCCAGACCAGCCAGGACTATTATTTTTTCAGTTTGCTCCTGATAAGTTCCCGCTGCGCCCCTATTTTTTTTTAATATTATAGGTTTTTAAAAAATATTAATAAAAAAACTTTTTAAATACAAGCTTTTATTTAATTGCCCTTAGTTTTCGTGTTCTCCTCAGCAAGCCCTTTCGTTAGATACCCATACTGTGGTAGTGCAGAAAAAATAACTATTCCGCCATCTTGGATGATGATGTGGCGGACATTGGAATTAGAATGAGGTCTCATAGCTAAGCATGTATTGTCATCCAAAATAAGCGTGTATACCAAATTTCAGGGCAATCGGTTAATGATAATTGATTTAAAATTCAGTTGCAAGATTTCACCCGGACATACATTGCAAGTTAATATAAAGCTTGTAAAAAAAATAGGGCGCAGTTATAAATGCTCGCACAGGGCACAGAAAAGGCTATTTACGGCACTGAGGACGATCCTAGTAACACTCTGATCAGGGCAGGGACGGGAATCGGAATCGCAACCACCCACTATAAATGAATGGAGCGGCCGACCTTTAGACCACTAGACCAAGCCGTCTTCACACAAGGATTATGAGTTGATAAACCTTTCATAACATTAAAAGAGTCAACGTGTATGCGCGAGCGTTTTCATCAATAGTGGTCATTACAGCTAGACTTTGCTGTTGAATTTAGATTTGGTATAAACAATTGCATGTATCAGAATGTAGTTATCTCTTTTCAATTGTACCAAACATCAGTACATGTTGTAACGTGACATTGAACTAGTAAATTAGGTGAGTGTCGCATGCGCTGGACGGGTGCAACGTGGCGCAAACGTATTTGCATTCGAAGTAATTTACGGCAATTAAGTATTTGCACAGAGCGCTCCGGTGTTAATTCTGTTCTTATCAAACTACGACCTAACCAAATTTGGTAGCACTAAAAGTTTTACCGAACTAGAGATTCCTATTAGTGTGTTAGAGCTTACAACAGGAACAATATCGGTCAAACTGTTTTTGAGTTTTAGCAAGATTAACGTACAACAATTGATTTTTCTATGTATAGATAAATATTGGAAAGGTGGCAATACATTAGTTCCAGTTTCCACTCAGACTAGGAAACGCCTGAACGTGATTTCTAAGTGACGTCTAAATATTAATACACTGCGACTGGAAACTGTTTTATAATTATGCATAAAATTAAGGCCGCCGCCATGACATGATAAGGCCGTGTCGTAGTTACGTGAATATCTGCACGATAGCGTAATTGTAACTTTGTGACCGCTGACTATTTCTGAAAGTTTAGTGTTTGTTGTAGATTCACCTTTTTGTGACAAGTTAACATTAGCGAACAGACATCTTAATATGAAGGAAATACTCTGCAGCTTCTTCCTATGTAGGGTAAAACCCCCAGCTATTGGCACCTTAAGCGTCTACTCCGAGAAAATCAGTCACCAAAACGCTCTATGGCCCGTTATTTCGCTAAAAAGGATATCAGATTATAGAATATCCATTCGTTTTTTAATTTTTCGAGATTTGTAAAAAATATAATACTAGAAACATAAGGTTTTTTACATTTGTTCCAAAATTTTCCGATTACCCGGTTACTGGCACAAGTACCGGTCCTTAAGAAAATGCGTAAAAAAGGGCTTTTTAGTGTATGTCCCAAACAAACTTAAAGTTTGTACTAATTAAGTCTGCGTTTGAGGTTCAAGTTAAGGGTTTTAGATTTAAAAATGTACAATGTTTCCATTTTTGACATAAAATCAGGGGTTAATTAAAGTCATGATTTTGTTGTTATTTTAACTTAAAGTCATGGGTGCCAATAAGTGGGGGATGCCAACAGTGGGTATGGATACCCTATTTGAAGTAAGATTTGGCGATTATAAAAAATAATAGGTAATTTAAAATAATGATAAGCTTACTGACTTTTTTGCCGGATCTTCTCAGTCGAGGTCGTGCTTCAACCCGGTATATGATAGCATATTATAAAAAAAAAAAATTAAGCAAGGATTTATTTTTTGTGTGTGTGTAGATTATTATCAATGTCACTTTATATCACTTTACCGGCCTTTAGTACCATTAACTCTGCCAGTTAAGTTAAATGCTTGTGCATTCATTGCCAGAGCAGAGGTCCAACCCGGAACCTTTTAAATACCAAGGAGGTCTGACTAACGTATTGGCTATTGTCGTTTGAAAGCTAAGGTGTTAAAGAATGGGTACTTACTGGTTCAAAGTTTTCACGTCAAATCCTTTCTGTATGTATTCAATTCCGGCTGGCACCGCCATGGTCAGCAGCAGCCTGGGCTTGCCAGTCTTCTCCGACTCCCTGTTGAACTCCTCGCGGAGTTCTTTGACAAGTTTGGCATAGTTCTCTCGGTCCTTTGGCTTCCCGCCGTCTCTGAACGCTGGGTACTCCCAATCTAGGTCGAGGCCATCGAAGCGGTTCTGTCTAAGAAACTGTGGGCGAAATAAGTGTTTTATGTTGGTGTGAGATATATCTATAGCGTCATCAATAAATTATAACTTAATTTGTGTCATAGGTATACATAATATAAAAGGTATACAGATTATACAAAAATATTGATTGGTATGTGGAGCGTGGGCCATTTTTATGTTTCCGTATTCTTTCATTAAGACCCAAGACTAAGACCGTAATTTGTGGCAATCTATGGGGGAGGCCTATGTCTAGCAGTGGACGTCGCTGGCTGATAGATAGATTATTTCATTTTTTTTTTTACTCGGTGTCAGTAAATGTGAAGCGCGCATCTTCGTGGATATTCCAAGTAGGTTAAATTACCTTGATAGTATTTCTGACGAACTCCTTCCTCCTGTCTCTTGCTCCAACCATGGGGGAGAACCTCGAGGAGCCCTCGTTCCATCCGCCGATGGCCAGCAGCGTCTTTAGGTTCTTATTGTAAGTCTTCAGACCCGTGAACTTAGCATAACCACCTGAAGAATCAAGTTATAATGTTATCATTGGTTTTACCCTAGAATTTATGTAATTGGGAGCAATTTGCCCGCTTGGTCTTGTGGTTTGAAGGTAGGTCACTCGAATCATTGCAACAGATGGTTGTGGGTTCCATTTCCATCATCACTGTTGGAAATGGTATTTTCGGGATTTTCCCTGGTAAACATAATACAAGCTTTGCTTAGTTTGGGATCACACAATGAGTACGTTGTCGGGCAATATTTATTTTTATTTAGAGCGTTGAAAATGAAAATTACTTTTGTCTTAATGTGGGATCTGTTTTAATGTGGCATCTATTTTCGTCCATATTTGAAACTCACCTTTTTCAATATCCTGATACTTGTCGAAAGGTTTGAGGGTGTTGTCCTTAGTGAACCCGCCGAACGCGTACACGAGATGTGTACACAGGTATGGATTGATGTTCTGTGGGTTGAAGCGCGCGGTGCCGGGCCGGTACACCGACCAGTTGGTGTAGTAACACACCACTCGCGGCTCGCTCGACCCAACTGGAATCAGACAAAAAAGGCTTTATTATCTAAAGAACAAGGATGAGTATGAAGCGCATAACAACTGATAAAGACATCATAATCGCAGTCATTGGATTTTTGCACTCACTCCCTAGCCATTACGACTTATTTTTAAAATAAAGATTATTAGGAACGTGAGGTTATCGCAGTACTAGCAGTGCCGTTAGCTCCTCCAACTAAGCTAAATGATCTCACGTAAATAGATTAATGAACAGGTTGCTTTATTTTATTTGGCGTTGAATCTATCAAAATAAGTCAATGTGAGGCCATGAAACACCCATTTTACAGTTAGAACATCTTGTTATACCATACATCTAAACCAATGAGAACTATATATTTTCTATCACCTTCATTATATATTTTATTTATGTTTTTTTTAATTTGTTCTTGCTATTAGTTATATAACATTGGCAAAATATCCGCTAACCATAAGTGCGGCCACAGTCTCACCGTATTCCATTTCAATTTTATAAAGAAAGAAAAATATGAGAAGATCAAACTATGTTAACTAAAACAATGTTTATTGGAATATACATGTACGAGGAGAAAATATAAATATTAACTATTCTAACGGCGAGACTAATCGCCAATCCGTTGCGTAAACCAGAAACGAACAGGCGGGCCCCAACTCTTTACTTACCTAACTCGCGTGAAATAAAGCTTTTAAAACACTATCACGCAATACTAAATTTAGGAAGATATAAACGCGTCAATAGCCGAGTGATAAGACTGGCCGCTTGCTCTAAGCTGTAAGCTTGCTCCAAGGATAACATTTAAGCTTAGTTAGAGAGGCTAACGTAACTAATAGTAATGTTATAACCTCGCATTGCCAATATTTTTAGCCGACTTCCAAAAAGGAGGAGGTTCTCAATTCGATCGGTATTATTTTTTTCTAAAACTAAAAATAAAACGATTACATAAAGTATAATAAATATATTATAACTAGCTATTGAATTTAACATTTTATCTAGATAACAATGTATGCTAATGGGTGGTTTAAAAAATAAAATACAATAATAAAAAATGTATTTAACAAATTTCAAAATCAACAATTTTATAAATCATCGTTATGTCGAAATATTTATTAATTATAACAATTGTATGATATCATTTGTCAATCACTAGATCGTAATACAAATTAGACTTACGCTCCGAATAACCTACCAAGCATTTAAAATGCTCTTCTGCAATTTGAACTCTATGCAGTGGCAATTAAAGTTAACATTCATACAATTATTTTAATTTGACGACGCACTTTAAAAATAATATCATACCAATTAACACTAATTTGATGTTACAGAAATAGGTGTTAGAAGTAATATTTAATGGTCGATTTGGCAATATCGAAACATCTAATTGTTATGAAATTATATAGAAGATGACCCGATGATGGTATTAATAAATATAAAGGAAGATAATGAGAATACTATGAGATTAATTAGATTGTTGTGCAAGTTAGGTACCTACTTAAATAAGACAGATCTAGACGTATGCACCAATTTGAACAAAAATACTTTGATCCCTGCGCGATAGAGAGATAGATGGTAGAGATACTATTATTATTCTCCCCCGGTGAAGCTGTAAGGGCCACCTAACGGCCAACAGCGTAGTTCTTTAAAAAAAAAAACTATTATTATTATTTATTTTTTACTGACGATTCATAAGTGTCTGTATTGATTTACATGAACAAAAGTCTTGATTCTGATTCTGCTTCTGATAGGTATGTATAGATAGGTATATGTAGTATATATAGAAAATATATAAATATTAAATCAATCTTACTTGTCTAAATTCGTTTGTAAAAACAAACTGCCACACCCTTTAGCAGAAAAAAAATCACAAAAAGTGTGGCTTCAATTTAACATCAGATTTAGCAACAACATATCACCAATAAAGCTTTTTCAGTCGATACAAAAATGCGGTTCTTGTAAATTCTTTATTTTCTTTTAAAACGTGAGTTGACATCCGCCGCGGTTCAGGAAACAAGTTGGGTAACACGTGATTCGGTGTCGGTCGTGTCTCTGTTGTTGTTTTATCAGTTTTACGGAAAGAAATGTTATTATATGGTAATGTCCGCGAAGCAAGGTTACACAATGAAGTCGCGCAACGTATCTTCCGTCGTTGCACGAGGTTTGGCAACATAAGTTCCTACTTACCGCAATATTATAGGTAATGTGAGTACAACATTTTGTTGAACTGTGATATCGATAGAATAAACATGCGTGTAAGCTTGAGTCTACTCATGTATAAAGCATTCATATACGAAATATCTGAGCCAACGCACGCCTTCATTTGACTGATATATTTTTTTGTTTTTCTTGGACAAAGCACTATAAGCAATGAATATCGACCAACCAATGTCAGGAAGAGTTCGGGAATCTTGACGAAAAAGAAAATGCTACTCATCCTAAAAACTGAGAACCCTGACCCGAAGGTTTTTATACGTATTGAGAATAAACCTTATATCTTGTGCAATAAAGTTGAAATAAGAGAATAAAGTGATTCATGAGACGGCTGTGGAGTCAGTGGAAGTGAATCCTGAACAATGGATCATTAGTCCCACGCTGCGCCCGCGCCGCGCGCTGCCGCCAGTGCGACGACCTTTACATACATACACAGTCGTATGGAATTCACATCGTGAGGTATTAATCTTGAGTACTTGTGGGTACTTGTTTCCGAAGCTACTTGTATTCAAGTTTATGTCTGGAATGCGTTCATTTCGAACTTGACTTTAACTTTTCATTTTGTTAACTTACGCTTCTGCAAATATGTTGCAATACCGCAATGCAATGTTAATGTAAAAAAGCATGCCTTTAAATAAACAATTTTTTTTTCTACAGTTTATAAACACAAATTTTTCACTTCTGTTGTATTTAATTAAACAACAATTATTGTCAACAGTGTTTATTTTTACCATCCACAAAAGGCACAGAGTATATCACATCCGGGGAAAACGTGAGAACATTTTCGGATGCGTTTAGTTTACGTTAATGTTGCGTTCTCACAACTTCCAAATAAAATTTGGTTCTTTCATATTTGCTACAACGGAGACCTCATATCACATACAAGTATTTGAGACTGTGACAACTCGTAGTTTCGTTCATAGCCCTTAAGTATTGATACTCAAAGCTTCGTATCAATGCTGGTTGTTTAATTTAAGTGGCTGACCTTAACTTAAAGCTGCTTGTTGTCATTTGATAACCTTTTACTAGCCAATAATTAAAAGAACAGGATTATATTTGATCGACGAATATGGAAGGTTTAATATTTACCTGGTGTTCCTAATGTGATTACAGCTAGCAGTAGTGAAAGCCATGTTGTGATGTCCTGTAAACAATAAGAAAAAAACACATGAGTAAATAATATTTTCTTTATATTTGCTGCTTTCATTAGAGTTACGTGATATTATCGTATATCAACAGTACGTTCGGGTATTAGCAATCAACAGGTATTAATTCTTGAAAACAAAAAACAATCATATATTTTTTTCTCCAATGCTATGATTCGTTCACAGTACTTAAATGATTATTTTAAAGAAAGTAAAGGAAACGTTCCTAATTAAACTAATGATTGTCAAGCTGAATATGTTATTATAAACTCATTTCACACACGTATTGTAAAAAGTAGTAAAAAAACTTTCATCAGCAATATGATTCCACGATATAATCCGTTTTACCCCACAATTACAAGAACTTGAACTACCACCCGTCAACTATAGTCTACAAACAAAACAAACACACATACTTCCGGTACAATGAACGCTAAAACCTTTATTGTGCATTGTTGTAAAACAACCACACATTGTTACATTTTGTAACTGGTTTAAAAAGATGCGCGAATGCCCGAGCGCGTTGATGTCTTTTCCATGCAGAGTACGACGGCATTGAATGCTTTGATGGTAAAAACTAAAAAGTGGCTTGTGTTTTATTTATTATATGGACTTCCTGTAAGTGACATGAAGTATCACATAAATAAGTACCATTATAAGGCAGAGAGTGCTCGTAAGGCTCGTTGCAAAAATTAAAACAGCTGCATTTAAATAACTATGCCATATACAAACAGACGTTACTTGGTATATTTATTCAAATATAGTATAAATAACTATATAGTTAAATGCAAAGCACGTTATAAGCCCTAATAAGTAATATGGGTTGCAATTGCCCACCGTTATTCGTACCAATTGTCTATAGACTCAATGCCCCGACTCCGCTCGCTGACCGTTAACTTGACAATCGCTAACTGTTCCACGGCAGCCGGTGTGAATATTCATTGTTACTTACAGCTAATAATAGAATTGTCTGTATGTCTTCCTGTGTTCCGGTTTAGATATTGATTCAATTTAGAGCAAGGCACTAGCTTGTACCTCTTTTATGATGTACAAAAAGATTTGAAGCAGATTACTTTGAGACAAGTTTGTTCAGTATCTAACATATATGTTGAGAATATAATACTTTAGTTTTTTAGCTAATACGGTACTCTTTATAGTAAAGTAGGTGCAATATTTCAAGAGATTTCATTAACATAGATTTATGTTAGTTTACTATTTTCGACAAAATAACAGGACCGTTTTTCCGGATTAATCCATATCCTAAGTTATTCAGTATATAAAAAATATTATATAAAGTTATATTAAAATCTATTCATTGAAGGCATTGTTTTATAAGTGTCCACTAGAATAATAATTTATTGAGATTATAAAACCAACTTAATTTTTCTTCGTTATGTGCAATGCGGATTTTAGAATTATCTTCGGCTTAAAGAACCTACTGACTAGCTACCCACAATTACAAAGCCAACGTACGTGTCACCGGATAACCTATCAGCTACCAAGTTATACCATATGTAAATAGCAATTATATTATCTAATGGCAACCAGCGATGCCCAACGGTTGCGCGGTGGTTGCGCAACCGCAACCGTTAGTTAAACTTTTGTCGATTGTAACCGCTTACCACACGTGCACGTCACTAATTGGTGAGATGGTGGTTTATTGTAGTTTAAATTTGGAACTTTGAGCGTGACTTTTTTTTTCTTTTACCGTTATTTTGACGCCATTTTCTTATCCATTATATTTTCAAAATAGTGTATATTTATTTTTCAATATAAATAAAAAAATTGTTAATTATGATTAGTAAATTTTTATGATGGAATTTATAATCATTACTTGTAAATACACACATACTACACACAGGTAGATGAAGATACATAAATACATCATCACGCCTGTATTCCCCGAAGGGGTAGGCAGAGGTGCAATGTAGTGCGCCCACACTTCGCCGATGTATTTTGGTCCCAATGTAATAGGGGGCGAGTAGATACAAAATATTTAATTAATACTTCAGTGTTTACCCATCCCTATAGCGAACTACTCTCTTGCAGTACATGTGCAGCTTTTGTTTGAAATAAAGATATATAACTGTTTCTAAAACATAAAAATGTAAACCAGGGAAAATTATAAATACATCATCACGCCTGTATTCCCCGAAGGGGTAGGCAGAGGTGCACTGCAGTGCGCCCACACTTCGCCGATGTATTTATGGTCCCAATGTAATAGGGGGCGAGCCTATTGCCATTATACCGGGCACATTCTCCCTGATTACGAGGGAGATTTTTTCTTGGGCTATAGTCCACCACGCTGGCCCAGTGCGGGTTGGTGAACTACACACGCCTTTTTATAGACGTGCTGGTTTCCTCACGATGTTTTCCTTCACCGTTTCAAAGCAAGTGGTAATCTCGGATGAAAATGAGATTCGCACATAAACCCAGAGGCGTTCGACCACTCGGCTACCACTGCTAACTGGGAAAGTTAATAAATTATAATTCATTCTAACATACTTATAATAATGATCTTAAGTTTGCCTAACTCCGTTGCATATTCATAATATTACACGTGGATGTAAGAAACTTGCGTAATGGAAATTATTCGCGAGCATGCGCGTTTAAAAATCGTTTTGCATTATAATTGCACAGTCTCTAGGCGGGAGTGTGGAAACTGCGTCTAAATGACACAATACTAATAGAATTTAGCCAATTTAATATAGAAATGAATACCTAGAAACTAATCATTGATTGAACAGCACTTAAAAGGAATCGCTTAAGAAATTATTTTATCGTTTCCTTCAGAAATTGCTTGGGTCGGATTTATTTTGATTTTAAATGTATATCTGGTCCTCATTGCTTGCTGATCACACTTTTTTACTAATAAACATGAAAGATACTACCAGTTCATAGATGGTAAATGTTCTACTGCACAAACTAGTTGCAAGTTCGATTCCTTAGCGTAATTGGCCTTAGACTAAGCAGCAGCGGTGCACTGCAGTGCACCCACGGTTCACCGGATGCATAGTAAGGGCAATGTAACGAATAACAGTATCGAGTGTAACAAAAAACGTTACTAAATCCCCTAGAAGATCCTGGATAGGGAAGGCTAATAGGTGAATGGAAACTGTTTTGGAATTTCCATAATTTTGCATGGACTTGTGACAGTGATGGCACCATAGCTTCTTGTAGGATTCAAAGCTAAATACCTCCGATCTACTGTTTGTTATTCTTTATTAACGTGCGTCAGACATATATTATGCTACTTCAGACCTTAACGATTTCCATAAGCTTCCATAAGCAAAAAGCGAAAAACTGGGTAGTTATCGCGGCACACCATTCGTTGCGTGCTGGTTACCACATCACTTGCAGCACCAGGGAAGTTGGCACATGACTGATGTGACGATCTTCACGCTTCTATCCCGTTCGGGGTCAGCTGCGCGGCGTGAGAGGTCAACTATGACGAACCGTGGATAACATAATAAATATTGTGTTTTGTTACGGTAAAAAAATACTGAAAAGATCTAATAAGATATTGCAATCTATTGCAAAACGTGCTTACTTATGTCTTTGAGATAATAGTAAGCTTTAGCATCAGAATTAGAGTCGGAATTTATTTTATTCATATATACCAATATTTGAATAAAAATAAACTGATTTTGAATGGTAAGTAAATAAAAAAAGAATAGCACACTAGCACTTTTTAAGTTATGTTTTACAATAGCAAATTATTTACATCCCTACAATGACAGCATTACCATTCGTTACAAAGTTCTTTGCAACGTCCATTCTAATGTCATAAAATATCCCATAAAACTGTGTACATATGTGAAAGTATTATTACTTGCTATTGTAACACGTGGGAAATTTCATCGCGTTGCGTAAATGTTGTTATTTTTCGAGTCAACAATTACTGGAGCAGATTGGATTGGGTATCATGAGTATAATAAGATTAATAATATAATATGATTTAGAATTACAGCATCGACTTTTAGAAGTAGGTAACAGGAAGCATTTCGACTCTTTGAAGAGTGGCGGCAGTGTAGACAATTGACCAAGACTTTTTTTAGAGGGAGATACTTATTTGTTGTGTTGTCCTTTTTTACCCATATTATCTCACTGTTTGGCAAAAGTCTCTCCCATTCTCCTCCACACATCTCTAATCTCCTGCCAGATCACTCCAGCCCTCCAGATAACGGTCTAGAGTCTAAACTCTAGCTCATCGTACCACCTTTTCGTGGGTCGACCACGGCCGCGGTGTCCGTTATCTGGGATCCAGTCAGTACAAATTTTGGCCCACCGGCCCCACTACAGCAAAGTGGACTTTACACCCATGTCTGCAATGCGAGTCATGGAGCGCAGTAAAGTGTTTCTCACATGGTTGATCCGTTTGAAACGCTCCATGGCTCGATGGCAGATCTTGTCCTTATTAATAATCAATTATTAAACGTTACAACATAAATACATACATTAAGGTAGTACAACCTCAGTGTTCCACATAACTATCTAAAATCAACGCAATGCAAATAGAAAGAAAGAAAGAAAAAAACTTTATAATAAAATAAAAGATTACAAAAAAAATGAACAAGGAAATAAATGTAGAGGCTATTTAAAGTGTGTGCTTGTAAGAAGAAAGTAAAAAAAAAGAGCGCCGAGATTCCAACACTAGTAAGTTGCAGTATGGTGCTGTTGCACAACACTATGCAATACTGGCTAAGGGTTACCACACGACTTACTCCCAGGTGAAATGATAAATATTTAACTTAAAAAAATATGCCTCAATTTAACAATTTTGTTTGAAGTGGAACGAAGAAAAAAAACGATACGGTCCTGTCTAGGAGAGAACCTTGCCTAGGGATGAGACAAATAATAAACTCTTTGTTTTATTATTTTTATAATTTATTTTTATAAATTAATATATTTATAATTATTTTTAGTTATAATAAGTGCATTTTTGATATTATACAACATAATTACGTATTTAACTTATTGAATAGATAACCTAAAAAGAAAAAAAACGGTCGTAGGTAAATTAGTAGGTAAGATTTTGTGATAAATCATGAAAATATAATTATGGATTTAAAACATTTGTTGGGTGACTGTATAATATTATGTTGTGAAGGTTAACCCTGCGTGGGATCAATTCCTGTGCAAGGTAGTAACATTCTTCAAATGAAAGCCGCATTTCACTTTCGTTCGCGTACGCACGACCGGACCGGGTCTGTACACTCGACTTTTTCCCAAACATCTTAATACAAAGACAGACGCTAGAGACAACATTGCGTTATTACTTTAAATTCAATAGTTTTTACTGCGCAGCTCCACTGTTTTCAATCGAAAATCGAAAATTTAACGAAGTTAAATGATTAACTCTCAAATAATAATAATTCGCACTTTTTAGGACCCACAACTAGAAACGGCGCAATGCAAAGGTAATTTAGACCATAACCAACTATCCAATTTATTTTTAACGCATCTACAAATACCACACAATGCTCCGTAAAAAAGTGTTCTACAACTTCCTCTAAAATTGGGGGGAAGTGTAATGCATACATGGATCCATAATAGAACTTTCAGGATTATGGCAGTTTGCAGACAACATTCCATATAACAGATATTTGAATCCAGTTTAATTATAAGGTATTAGAATCACGAATCACGGAAGCAATTGTGACGTGAATATTTAAACCAACAACGATTTTTTGTTTGTTTTTTTAAGATATCGGTTATATACTTGTTGTTGATTGGATCTAGATGGACGATATATAGTAATTTACATACATAAAGATTGTTTTATGTATGTAATAATAATATCATTATAATAATACATCGTCAGATATCCATTTTTGCATGCAAAGGTGTATGGTTGGTTTATTCTTGACCTCAATTTGTGTAAATTTAATTTTGAGGCCATTGTTTTTCGTTGACAAGTGCTACACATATCGCTAATTAATGACAATGTAATCATCAGATATTATAGTAACAACACATTTTATTCGTCTTACTAAAACCCGAAAACGGAAACGGCTTGACCGATTTAAATTTATTTTTGTTTTGTTCGCTTTAATACAGGGGTGGTCTAAAACAAAACAAAAATGTGCTACGAATTTCAGTAAGTTTTATAGAATTTGATACAAGTCGGTTACTTCATTTTATCAGACAAATTTATTTTGAAGCTATTAACCAGATAAATATGAACAGTTTTTTTACAAAGTGGTAACCAGATAATTAAAAAGATTGCCTGAGAGTGTATGTAACTCCTTGAAATGTAGCTAACGCGCAATCTTTTACGCTGACGATCGTTTCACTTCATTTAACACTTCCTACTGCGGCGTCGTTATGTAGAAAGCCGACAGATAGTGTGGACCAAATCATAATTTATACATCTCATATTTGTTCTACCGTTTGGTTTAGTAGTTCAAACGTGAGCCACCCGGCGCTTTGCAGTGGGTGATTGCAGGTTTGATTCCCGTTTGCGTTCGGAAATGACTTTACCAGAGTTTGCCTTGATCAGGGTGTAACGGGGTTGGCCCCTAGCGTATTATATCGTATTTTTTTTATAAGGTAGGGAGGCAAATGAGCAAACGTTTCACCTGATGGTAAGTGATCAACGCCGCCCATGGACACCTGCAACACCAGGGGCATTGCAAGTGCGTTGTCGGCCTTTAAGGAATGAGTATGCTCGTTTCATGAAGATACCTTTGTCGCATCGGTCCGGGAACACCGCTGCAGGAAGTTCATTCCACAATTTGGTGGTGCGAGGGAGAAAATTCGTGGTAAATCGCACTGTGCTGGAACGCCATATACCCATAGTAAAACATCGCTGAGAGTGTGTTATCTGATATGCATATATTTATTTAGACATCTTAGTATAGAAATTTTACTCAACATTTAATGACATATTGGATCAAATTTGGCGTCAATAATTAACGTTAAACGTTTTGCGGTTTCTATCGCTTAATGACAGCAATAAAATCTATCACTTAAAAATTGCAGAACCAATCAATGCGTATACAGGGTGTTTCAGAAGTCCGAAATAATACTTTGATGTTTGCTTCCGTATTGGGTATACAATTAAATGGTATAAAAATTTGATAGTAATTCCAACATGTTTTTCCAATTTTTTTTTCTTGGTCGTCGCCCCTTATTAGTGTAGTTTACAATGCTGAATAGGGTTATGGATTTACCCAAAGGCCAGAACACGAGACCCATGACAAATGTTCAAAGGTCTATAACTCAGAAACTATGATAGTTAGGTATAAACTGTGTTCACTAAGCATCCACATATGAGCTATCGTATATGTGGCCAAAGTATTATTTCGGGGGGGACTGGACTTATTAAATAGGCTATATAACATTTACAGGTTGAATCTGTAGATGTTATATAGCCTATTTCCATTAAAAGTCTATACAAACGCTATGAACGTGCAACATTTATTAATTAATTTTGAATCCTTGTAATATCACTGGCAGATATATTTATAGGAGTTTCAATACAAAGTTCCAAAGCAATTTTATATATTACATAATACACGTACACTATATATATATCACATAATACAGGCATCATCACGCCTGTATTCTCCAAAGGAGTAGGCAGAGGTGCACTGCAGTACGCCCACCTTTCGCCGTTGTATTTTGGTTCCAATGTTCCAAACAGACTTCAAATAGTTAAATCGGGATCTGTCCAAAGTAGTACTAGTCCAATCTCTTGCGGAGTACCACAGGGATCAATTCTGGGACCATTATTATTCCTTGTATACATAAACAATATATATGACCTGAACCTTAAAGGGGAAATTACGCTTTACGCTGATGATACCTGCCTTTTTTACTTTGGGCAATCAATCGACAAAATTATCGAAGACGCTCAGATTGATCTCAATCTTTTAAACATCTGGTTTCAGTCCAACTTATTAACTATTAACACGTCGAAAACAAAATACATTATATTTAAAGCAAAAAACAAAAAGATTCATAACTATGTACCTCTTACTATAAATGGGGAAACAATACAAAAATCAACAAATGAAAAATATCTTGGACTTATACTTGATGATCGCCTCACTTGGAAACCACACATTGAAAGGTTATGCTCCAAAATGTCGTCCCTTATGGGGTTAGTGAGGGGAATTGTAGGTTGCCTTCCGCGAAATGTGCGCTATATCATCTACAATTCATTGGTAAAACCACATTTAGACTACCTAATCGAAATATGGGGCACAGCTGCCAAGTCAAATTTGTCTCTCATACAAATAGCACAAAATAAAATTATAAAAGTATTATTCAATTACGATTTTCTAACACCTACAAATAAACTATACAAAGACTCAAAACTACTTAATATTGAACAAACTTACAAATATAACATATGTATATTGATATATAAAATATTAAATAAAACCATACAATCGGACATTACTTTTACAGAAAAACAAAAAATACATAAACGTATTTTAAGAAACGCACAAGATATATACCTTCGTCCCCCACGCACAAATTATGGAAAAAAGAACCTAACATATGAGGGTGGACGAATATATAATAAATTACCAAAACATATAAAAGAAGCAAACACATTACAAACATTTAAAAATAAACTAAAAAAATACATTTTATCTGAACATGTCAACCACGCTCACACGCTAACAGAAGTTGTCGATTCCAGTAAACACAAATAATTAATCTCTGTGAAAGCAAAACAAAACTACCCACTAGTGAAATATATTATTGTTTAAATTATTTAGAATTGTGTTAAGTTAACCTAATTGTTATACGATATTTTAATTTTAAATGTTAAATACTTCTGTACGTTCGTTAGTGTTATTCAGTGCATTACTTATTAGACTTAAGATTAATTAAGTTTCTCAAGTAAGTGAATTTTTGTAATTCTTTTGAGAAATAAAGATATTCAAACCTCAATGTAATAGGAAGCGAGCCTATTGACATTATACCGGCCATAGTCCACCACGCTGGCCCAGTGCGGGTTGGTGAACTTCACATGGCTTTCTACACAGACAACGTTTCCTCACAATATTTTCCTTCACTGCGTTGCATACGTTGCATATAGCTTATTCCGAAATAGGACATCCGGTTAGTATTGTGATCTTCTAATTCACTGATACGAATGCTGACATTATGTGGACCAGTGGCCATGACATATGCGATGAGGGGCGCTGCAACCGCTCTAAGCGTCACTGAGGCGTGCGTCTGCGCATGTCATGAATCCGCAATACCTAGCCTGAGTCATACAAACCTATCTAATAATTGTAAAGAGACAAAAAGATTATTGTATAAAATAATGTATATTTTTCAAACAGTACTGATGGAGATATATCACCAAATGTTTATTATGAGAGTTCTCTATTCAAACTGCAATTTCTGTGAAGAAAGTAGCGCTGGAAACTTAGAGAACATTGAGAACTAGAAACTTCATGGTAGCCCTCTTTTTAGGGTTACTATCTACGTCCATGGAGTTACTGAATATAACCCTGACATTGTGAACCCCTTTATTAATAACTAGCCATCCTTTTGTGAAGCAAAAACATCGGTATAACTTTATAATTCAGGAATAACCCTGAATTAAACATAAAGGTAGTCAATCTCAAGCTTTTTGTGATGCAAATTGGCAAATAATTTTGGCATGAAATCATCGTTTCTATTTTACTATTCTTAACGTGTACTTTATTAGGTACAACTTACTTAACTATATTCGTGACACGACACGTTCTAGCCAAGTGTTAACATTAATAGGTACTACGCATTTCCTAACGAAACAGCATTCGCAACGCGTACCGTTGCGATAAACACCATTGAACAATTAAAATTCAAATTTGGAAATCAACATCCCTTGCAACACTTAATCTTGACCCTATAAAGTGACATAGTTGGCGTTAGAAGCGAGGTCCCACGTTTGTATGGTAAAAGACTCACGGACTTACTCCCTATTGAAGACTCTACATGCAAGAACATTCTGATGGAAAGTCTCACCCCCGCGTATCGAATCGGGCCAGCAAATTAACTTGAAGTTTTTTGAAAATGTAATTTCTATAATAAAACACAGCGATATGCGCCAAAATTTCTCGCTTTATCGATGACATTTCGTTTAAAAATGTGCTTTTTGTGTGAGTTATTGCAGTTCGTTTTGGTATTAACCAAAATTAGGTCGCATGCGTTTTGAGGCGCCTGTAGTGCAGGTGTTTATTATGCCGCAGGGTGTCAGACAAGTATAGAGAACTAGGGGGTTTATCAATAAATAGTAACAGGGAAAAAAATACGGTGATGACATTTACGAAGTAATTTTTTGATTTGATCTTGCGACATGTCTTTAGTTCTTTGTGGCTTAGTTGAAGGCATTTAGACGACCTCGCACCGCAGTCACCTATTTCACCAATACTATAAATTAATATCACGATTAGTGCGCATCGATTATCATCGCCGTTTTGTAATTTCATCGATTTTTATGACGATTATCGGTATTAATACGTAACCTAATCGATATATTAATTAATTTTTTTATCGTATCATTTGATTACGATTGAATATAAGTGAGTGTTATGTATGAACCAATCCTGATAATGATACACTCTTCTCATAACTATAAACCTATATTTATTTATGAATATTGTGCTTGCGGACGTAGCCCCATGCGATGAACTGACCAAATTAAAGCGCTGACTAAGACCTCTCTTAATGAATGCGTCCGCCAGACATCGGTTCGGGATCGGTGGAGGAGGACCATCAAATCTATCGTCGATTGAACATGACCACGACTGCTCTGCCAAGAGTACACCGACCAAGAAGATTGTGTTATATTTGTGAACGAGTAACACGTTGGCTGCTAGGCTAGTTTTCACGTACTTTTTAAATATGCAGCCAGGTCGATTATACCCAGTGGGAGTATTTTTAATTGTGCGTTAAATAACTCGATTTAGGCACCCGCATAGGCATTAAGTTACTCACAGGGCTGTTCAAATCTAGTGTAGTAGATACCGTGTTAATAGGGAGATTGTTGTTCTAATTTTTATGTTATAGGCTATACTTGACTGCAAGCTAGCCTGGTAGTAAGCGAAGATGTAGTCTAGGGTGGACAGCGCCCATAAGATACAATTATAATTATGAACATCGCACAGACTGTAATAGAACTAGTTCCACTCATTCTATTCGGTTTCTTTAACGTAATCAGGTATTATTCCGTTTTGTCTATACAGGGTTTATCAGAAGTCCGAAATAATACTTGACCCTTTGCACGAGTATCAGGTATACAACCGAATAGTATAAATTTATTTTCGAAATTCGATCATGAATTCTCAATTTCTTTTCGCCGTCAATTTTTAAAACTCAAAATATCTCGAGTCCTATATGATATTTGGAAGGGCTGTTTTGTAAATATTAGCATGTCTTTGATGCAGTTTGCACTATTAAATAGGGTTATGGATGTGCCCTAAGGACGTAAGTACATGTAACAAATATTGAAAAGTATCTTACTCGAAAACTATGATAGTTACATATAATCTGTCTTCACTAAGCATCTACATATGAGCCACCGTATATTTCTTCAGACTTCTGATACATCCTGTATATATCTACATACCTCTCTATAGGTTACCAAGCATATAGACTACGTGTCGAATTACATATATAGCTAATTACTAGTACTGCTCTCTCTGCCGTATTTATTGAGACATCTCGATTTAACTTAGTAAATTTTTAAATAAGTACTGAAATCGCTGATTTTAGATATTTATCGGTGTACACCTAATACACATAACATTACACACTAAATTAAAGCTCCATTGTTGACAATTTTTCAAATCGAACTTTGACGTATTCTGTATCGAATTTTATAGAATACAGAAATCCGTTCACAACCAAAGGACCTGAGTGTTATTAAATAAAATACACGTGTTGAATTGAAAACCTCTTTTTTTCAGTCCGTCAAAAAAAACATTTTCCTTAGACACACATTGTATGTGCTTGAAGTGATTCGAGATCAGATTTTATCTGCGATGTATAAATTTGAATGTTTTAAGAGTGACCTTCTGTTAAGATCGCGGTGACCTGTCCTGTATTTCTGTATGATTCACGTGGCGATACTAGTAATTATATATTGCTAACTGGATCGTGTCCGTGTGTCCGGCGCGGCCTTGTCCCCAGCCTCCGGTTACATTTTTATCTCGCTGTATGACTGTAGAGCAATTGTATTTATATCTTCGTGACTCTCTACATATATTGTATATACAAAGATAGTTATATGAATCCAAATCAGAGGGGTTAGCACGCATGCCAAGATCTTTGTCACAGATTTGCCCGCTCGCTCTCTGTCCAATTTCATACGAGAGAAAGAGTCAACATTAAGAAATTCCGTGACATACGTCTAGTCTTGGCGCACATGTTACAACTACAAAATTAGTTTTTTTTCTCGTGTAAACCAATAAGCCAATAAATAAATAATACAGGGGCGTTAAGATGCGTGCTGTACAAACTATTCCAATGCGAAAACTAACCCTGAGTCAATATACATAAAGAATGAATTTCTATGGTAAAAGCCATGTGGCAAAATTCGCTCTCGCCGTCAATGACATTTTGTTGAAGACTTAGCTTTTCCTCATGACATCACTATTACAAAAAAATACATGACATTATCACAAAAAATATAAGACACTACAGTACACTACTTTAGCCGATGTATTTTCGTTTACAATAAAAGCAGTGGTAGCCTCGCGAGCAAGAACACCCGCCTTGAACGTAAGGGGTGCAAGTTCAAATCCCAGGCCCGCACCTCTGAAATAATTTTCATGTGCGAATGTCATTTGTCACTTCCTGAACGGTGAAGGAAAACATCGTGATGAAACTTGCACGTCTATAGAAAGGCGTGTGAAGTTCACCAACCCGCACTGGGCCAGCGTGGTGGACTATGGCCCAAATCTCCCTCGTATTGGGGGGAATGTGCCCGGTATAATGGCAATAGGCTCGCCCCCTATTACATTGGGACCAAAATACATCAGCTAAGTGTGGGCGCACTACAGTGCACCTCTGCCTACCCCTTCGGGGAATACAGGCGTGATGATGATGATGTGATATTAAAAAAAAAATGTTTTGGTCTAACTAGTCAAATTCATTGATTGAAAGGTGCATGAAAGGTCATTTTGCTATTCTAACAGTTGAATTTATTAGCGTAATGTTGTAGTAATCATGCTTTACCACTCCATACTCGATGACCGCAATCAACGAAGCAAAACAAAAAAAAAACAATTACTAAACTACAACTGAACTGAAACCCAAATATATGTTGTACCGAATAGAAGCAGCTATCGATCATTAATCAATCAATTATTAAATAATCGTTGGAAATTGATGGCATTATAAGTGTTAAAGACCAACTTGTTGCCAATACCAAAATGAACCGTATTAGCTCATGGATAAAGTTCATTTTTCAACAAAAATATATCGTGAACGCGAGCGAATATTGGTTCGTAGTCGCGTAGCATTTACCACACAAATTCAATCTTTATACATATTAATATAGAGTACATTGTAAAAAAAAAGTTCGGCCATTATTTTCGGCCAAGTAAACCATTGGTAAACTACTCTTACTTTGAAAAGTACTCTAATTACGTGTAATCATTTAAAAGTCTGTTTTAAATGAGATACAAACATACAGTTATATTAAAGTAACAAAAAATAATAAAAATATATATTGAGTTTACCTTGAAATTTATACAAAATGTAACACACTTACAAACCACTTACAAAAGCATTTTTCTGTATCAAAGTGTTCTACAATCTCAATATAAATGGACTGTTACTTTCAGGATAGAAACTGAGTAGACAATACAATTTTTCATTCTAATTTACTACTGACGTCATAAGTCGCAACTTGGCCGGTAATATGCGCACGCGCAAGTGTACGGGGCAGGTTCCGGAACATTACTCTCACTTTCGTTATAAACCATTATGTCGGTCTGTCTATGTTATTGACTCTGAGGTTAAGTACGACAATAGTAACATCGTTATAAGTATGGATATATAAACGTAAATAGTCTCTACAGGTAGAGTTCACTGTTGTAGAGATGATACTTGAAAGTATCAGAGCACTGGAACAGTAGTCACTTCACTTTTAAAAAAAAAATTGCCTCTATCGTATTTAGTCGATGATTTTGCCAACAACAGTGTATGTAAAAACACTTGGTCGGTGGATGGGTGAGACTTTACAAAACAATAATGTATTAATTAGTCAGAATGATTAACATTTGGATACCGATGACATTTATTTAAAAAAAAACTCTTTGAGTCAATACAGTTCTACAGTTACAAATGGGTATTGACAGTGAGATCTTCGTGTATTATTCGCGCAATATTTGACGTGTCTGTTTGTTGTTCGTTTTTATCGACCACAATTAACGTTTTCGCCCAATAGAGTCATAAAATAAACATTTAAAACATGCGATTGAACGACAATCGATTCCGAAATTAAATTTATTCATTTATAATAGAAACATCAATTACAGAATCCCTAATCTGTTATTCCAATACCACCACATTACATCATGCTGCATTCGATCAACGGGCAGGTTCAAGTCTCTTCTACTATGTTAAAAATCCAATTCCGAATTACGATCATGTACTTAAACAATAAAGCCCCGAGCAAACAAAGGCGTCAAGACGCGCGCGTCAAAATGCTTGCCATACCAAAACAAACTGTATCGATTCTAATAAAAAGCTTATTCTTCAACGACATTTTGTTGACAGCGCGAACGTTTTAAGGCGCGTTGTCGCGTGACTATTATCACAGAAATTAAATCTTTAAAGTCAGTTTTGGTATTAAATTCACGCGTGCGTTTTAACGTTCCAATATACCTGGGATTTGAATAGTCTAGACAATGCGATCATTTCCGAATAATAGGATGAATAATAATCATGACCTTGCTTTGCTTAAATGAATAAAAAATCTTATTGTTGTATGCATTCATTAGTGTGGGCTGCTCCATGCTTACAGAGATGTTACCGACCGTGTAGGCTGTACATAGTTACGTTACCTTGATAGACTAAATAAATGATACAGATGACCTGTGCAATTAATAGATTAGACATTCTTCATCTGCGGAGAATTCAACAAACAATATTCATTCAATTCATTGTGAGTTTTTATTTTAGCGCGAAATCCTTAATAAAAACAGTTTAAGTTAATCTTCATAAGTTACGTGCCGTCAAAATTGGTCAAACCGTTTCAGAGATTACCCGAAAGAAACAGACAAACATTTTAAACATTATATTCTTGTCATTAGTACCGTATCAACTTTCGTGTGCATTTAGTAAAAGTCTGTTAAATTGACATAACAACTAGATAAGTACTTAAATTTTAATAATTTGTATATTATGTTATCGTTGTATATTATGGAATCTTAGACGAAAAAAAAACAAAAAGCGCTTAAATTTATTAATAAAAAATATTTCAAAAAGAGAACGTCTACACGTCTGTGTGTCACGCAACAGACAATACAAACAAGAAATTGCAGCATGAATATCGTTGCTCAATGAATATTTCGCACGCAGACAATTACAAGTTGTCATTTACAACACTAGGTATAGGCAATGTTTAAACGATCACAGTCACAACCCCAATTTCATTGAACTTTTTAATCTATTTACAATGGCGTTACAAAACATTTTCATACTTAAAATAACGTTACAAATGGTTTCTGCGAAGACAGACATTAAAAAAAGGGAAAATTTAAACTAAATTATTTTTACCTATACTGTTTTTTACAACTATGCTATTTGTATTGTAGGTATTCTTTTACAAAAATGGGTAAATACTATTACTTACGGTATTAAGAGGTAATATTTTTGTGAATATTTTTGTTTCCGACATTTATATCAATAAATCAATGACAATATTATCATATTAAAAGATATGGGTAAGCTTATTTACTGGCAATATCAAGCTGCTTGGGTCATTTTAAAGAGTATATTTAACTTATATAACTCAGTCTGTTTTGTCACCCCATGTTTGAAAGAAACGCAAGATCTTCTGTTTATTAACCTAACACCACAATTTTTAACAATAGGGAGTGCCATAGTCAATAAAATAAACTGTCATTTAAATATACGTGACTGTAAACAACGAGACTAAATTCAACGTGATATTCACGATCGATAATCGCTACCAATCGTAATCGTTACAATCGATTTGTAACTCCATCAATGGCGTAAACTAATTTATGTTATAATCACAGTTTTATAAAATGCTTTTTATAATGTAGTTGTTTACTTAATTATTACTTAATTTCAATTGCCAATTAATCGGTTCATATACTCACTATTGTTAAATTTAACTTATTACCTAGATGGCTACTTATTTAATACCTCTATAACACCCTATGTAATTAAAGAAACACGTAGAAATAAGGTATATATTTTCTCTCAAGTAGAAGATAAAGATGTTATCAATTTATAAAGACACATATTTGTTACGATTTCGTTTGTAGAAAGGTGCATTTTATGATGAGTTCACTATGATTAAAATGGTTTGTAAAAAAATTTCGTTAAAATTACTTTTTAAAGCATAAATATGACATCAAATGCAGGTAGGTAAAAACCCAATGTGTGACTTATATCGCAAGTGCGTACGTATACACCTATTACGTAATGAAGTTGACTTGTCAAACCCAAATTAAATATTACATTTTTATTCTTTGCGTATGTTGATGCTCAATGTTCTCTCTATTGCGTGTGGTAATTATATATATTATATAAGTATTTAACTAATTACTGCTTTATTACTATTTATATTTTTTAACTTGCCAATTATACCAGAATAAAGTTTTTTTGTATACTTACTAACTTGTAGAAAGTGGATCATCGCACTAATTTGGAACTAGTGTTGGGTATATTGTATTAAGTGTGTCCAGCCAGTACGTACCTGAAATACAAAAAAAGTTTTTATTTAGTACATTTAAAAAAACAATGCTTGTCTATTATTACATAACCGTATCTTTGACACGTGTCAAACTTTATAAAAAAATAAAACAATGTGCATTGTAACCGCCGCCAATTAAATCCTTCGATTTTGAAAATGGAAAGCCCATTCGGAAGCGGTCGGCTCATCTCGGGCGCGGCCTATTACGTCATCATATCGCTTTCTACAATACGCAATTTGGTTAACATAGCCAATGGGTGTGGTATGCGGTTCGGCAGGTGTTACTAGGTAAAAAATAACTTGAATTCTACATTATTTAAGAAGGTGATTAACGTTTTTTTATGTAATAAACGCGTAGAAATATGTGGACATTAAATATTCCTGTATACTGGGCGTCTAAAGTTGCAGGCAAAATGTTTGCTGATACCAAAATGAACTCTGTGTCAATATACCTAAAGATTGTATTTCTGTGGTAAAAGCCACGCACCACTTGTCAAAATTCGCTCTCGTTGTCAATGTCATTTTATTGAAGAATGAACTTTTACTTTGAGTCAATACGGTTCGATTTGGTATTGGTCATAGTGTGCGGGGGGCTTAAGGGGCAATGCCCAGAGATGAATCTACACATTTTACAATTGTATCGTAAAAACCCTTTTTAGAGTTCCGTACCCAAAGGGTAAAACGGGAACCCTATTACTAAGACTTCGCTGTCCGTCCGTCTGTCACCAGGCTGTATCTCATGAACCGTGATAGTTAGACATTTGAAATTTTCACAGATTATGTATTTCTGTTGCCGCTATAACAACAAATACTTACAACGAGAATAAAATTAATATTTAAGGGGGCTCTCATACAACAAACGTGACTTTTTTGCTCGTTTTTGTAGATAATGGTACGGAACCCTTCATGTGCGAGTCCAACTCGCACTTAGCCGGTTTTTTGTGTACCTCTCTTATCACGATTATAAAGTTTTTGTTGAGAACTTCAAACGATCCTCAATTACTTGTCATACACACTCATTGTTATTAAATCGCTTTATAGATACTACTCTTCATTAAGCAACCCCCATTCGTCTAAGGATTTGATTTGATGACGTTATAATTGCGACAGTCTTTCTTTTAATGTATGGTTGGCCCTTAATGCGTTGGTAATAAGGTATTGCGTTGACATGAGTCGGGACAGGCCGGGTTGCAAAATTGTTGAGCGGTTTGACTGATGAGAGACAGACGAAAATCTAGTTTTTATTCGAAACTAGCGTGGCATTTCGGGAGATTAGATACTCTTAAAACTGGGTTTTATAATTTCCCGCGGAACCCTAATAACCCTAAATTCTAAATTATAAGTAGCCCAAGTTATTTCTTGTTACATCAGCAATATGCCAGTAAAAGTCCAGTCAAAATCTGTTTAAATGTTTCGGAGTTTACCTCAAACAAACGGAGAAACAGATAAAAATGTTGAAAATATGCGTTTTCCTTATAGACATATATGTCAACATATATACTGTCATATGCATTTAGTGACAAGCTGTTATTTTGACATTACAAACAGACACTTCAATTTTATTCATTTGACAATGTACATTTTGGTTGATCCGCCATCTTTATCACTGTCATTATCCATTTTTATTTATAATGTGTATTTATTGAATTTGTCCTTGCTATTAATTACTTGACATTGGCAAAATACCCGCGCTAGTCGCAGGTGAAGCCATTCCTCATCTTATTCCATTAAATTTCATCATTTCACTTATTTCGTAAAAAAGTAATGTACATTTTTATTTTTGTAAGTTTCGCATAGTGTCATGAATTTGCATCATATTGCCTTAAATTTACAACAAATTAAGAAATAATTAATAATATTATGGTAAACATGACGATTCTATTTTGGCGAATTAATTTGTTAAATCGCGACAGTTCCTAACTTAGGCACACTGCGCAGAAATTAATCATTGGTATTCTTCGTACCTCCACAAATGAGGCTACACCATCCAACCAAGGCGTCAACATTATGCTTGAATGCCTTTCATAATAATACATCATCACATCATCACCCCTGTATTCCCCGAAGGGGTAGGCAGAGGTGCACTGTAGTGCGCCCACACTTCGCCGATGTATTTTTGGTCCCAATGTAATAGGGGGCGAGCCAATTGCCATTATACTGGGCACATTCTCCCTCAATACGAGGGAGATTTTTGGGCTATAGTTCACCACGCTGGCCCAGTGCGGGTTGGTGAACTTCACACACCTTTCTATAGACGTGCAGGTTTCCTCACGATGTTTTCCTTCACCGTTTCAGAGCTAGTGGTAATCTCGGATGAAAATGAGATTCGCACATAAACCCAAAGGTGCGAGCCGGGGTTTGAACCTGCACACTTTGATTTGCAAGGCGTGCGTTCGACCACTCGGCTACCACTGCTTTGCTTGCTTTTTCCTTTACCTTACCTTTCATAATGTCACACACTAAATTGAATAAAGGGACTTGCTTCTTAAGGCTTGTATCCTATATGTAGAGTAGATGGAGTAGTAGAGTAGTAGAGTAGTAGTTAATATGTAGAGTAGTATGGAGTGTAGATCCTATGTGTATTATGGTTTATTTGATCTATTGTAGAGGGGGTTACAAATATTTATTATTAGGTATATTATTATTTCTAATTTAACTACTAGTGATGGATCGATCGAAATGTACCGAATTTGGGTCGAATCATAATATTTTTTTAATAAGTAGTTACTATTTAATAATTATTAACTACATAACTATATTATTTAATTGAATTTATAGAAACTACACAATCAAAAAATATCGCAAATATTAAACCGTAGGCGCAGCGACAACTAATAAATTGAGTCGTAACACTTATAATAAAACCAGCGCAAGCCGCAACACAATTTCCATCTTATTGTGTAATAAAATGTCAAGTAACCAAATATCAGACGTAAAAAGTATTAAACATTGTAAAGTAGGAAATCATTTTCACTCGAACACAATATTTTGACAATAAAAAGACGAAGAGAGCCCGTTGTTGTTGAACAAACAACCCGGTTAATTCATGCGATTCTGGAACATACTTCGATAACAATAGAGGCGATAATCGCTGTTATAAGAAACAATGATATAATATTCGTAATAATGTCAATGGTGACCCCGATTTTTCTACAATTCCTATAATTTTTCGACTGAGTTTGAAGAACATGAATATTTTTTTTTATGTAAGGAATTTAAGGCATCGAATTTTTGGCATTCACACATTTTTTCCTGTTCCACTACATACTAATTTCATGATGCATAGTGCTTTGTTTGGGACCATACTGTAGGTATTATTTTATTTTTAGGACTTAATCCGCCACACAGTCCCAATACTGTTAATCCTCTTATCTAAGATCTACACAGTTGTGCAATGAAGGCGCCGAGGTTACTCTTACTCAGCTCCAGAAGGAAGATCAATTGCCTTGGAACGCGCAGAAATATCCCCCTATTGCAGAGTGAGAGAACAAGATAACTGAGTAGACTTATTGGCACTTCGGTTGCTGATATGATCAGAAATTTGATAGCAGAAACTTATATTAAACTTATATTGTTGTTTGGTGATATGTATTACATTAAGAGACGATCTGCATTGACGATGTCTAAGTAAGAAGTGTATTTCACCCTATGCCGCAGCGGTGCAGTGCGTGGTCGCCCTGTGCTCGTGCCAATCAGTTTAACGTGAGATTTCACCAGTATTTAGCGTTGCAACGCTAACTTGTTACTGTAACCGTACTGAGATTTGGTAATAGACCTAAATTTTAAATATGGTGGGTGGAAACCTTGGAACTGATGCATTATTCCGAAGAGTTTAGATGTATGTACTATTTCGAACTGGGCCTTACCAATACCTCGGTTGTTTCTATACTCACTGTACATTTTTGACAGATTTTATACTAATTTAACTGTCATAAATTGAAAGTAATATTTAAAACATTGCTGAAAGGCAGTCGGTGGTAAGGGGGCAGTATCGAAATCAGTGGCTGTAGCATGTGCGCCAAGACTAGACGTATGTCACGGAACATCTTGATGTTGTCTCTTTCTTTCGTATGATATTAGACAGAGAGCGAGCGAGCAACTCCGTGACAAAAGTCTTATCTTGACATGCGTGCTAACTCCATAGTATTATTATTATACTACAGAGACATTAGAAGGTATTTAATTTATTAACTTACTGCTTAATTCAATTGTTTTAAACAAAGTTTGTTTTAAACTAATCTAATTTGTCTAATTTGTTTTAAACTAAGCAATGCTCGTCATAGGGCGAAATAAACAAAGTTTTAATTCGAAGCTGCTGCGAAGGGCTCAGAACTTAAAGTTTGAGATCGTTTTTTCGACGCGAGCGCAACGTCAACTCTTCACAGATCGCCGACCGTGAAATCAATCGACGGATTTGTATATACGAAATCTTCGTTAAACAAATCGCTGGCAGGGTTACTGCGGATTTGCAAAGAACAATATAACAAAATAAATATCCAGAAATATTTACGTTTATAATCACAAAAATACATGAAAAATAATTCTAGCAACCTACACGTTTTGTCGATTCCCGTATATCGACGAGCATAAACATCGTACTGTCACGTGTGATATAATAATATGTCAGTTACGACGTTTATGCTTTGGGTATGGGTGTAACTGGCATCGTCCCCAGTCCATTGTATGGTACCCATAGTACAAGCTTTGCTTTTTTTGGGATCATGCGTTGAGTATGATGTCTAGTGATTTATTTTTATTATTCTATAATATTCTTACCAATCCAGTAACCTATCTCTGTATGCAGTTAAAGATAAACTAGCTGGCAGATAGATGTACAGTTTTACATACACAAAATTTACGTAAACGATTAGGTAACGCTAACTACGTTACACGACAAACTATGGTAGAGCTCCGGTCAGCCTTATGGGTTGTATATCAGCCCTACACAATGTTTACAAACCACCGCTAGACGAAGTTAGCCAACCGTTAAATGATCTTTTTCTAGGGCATTCGACCTTTGTCCGAGCTCCAAGCAATTCCCACGAAATATCGTAATAGTTATGAAATTATTTGTGTACACTAGTTAAAAGGGTTTTCATAGATTCATGGACCTATATAAGTTAGCACAACGTTCGGTGAAGGATGACAGCGCATTCACATTAGGGCGAAGTTTTTTCCTCTGTAATAACGGCGTGCTTGTAGCTCCAGGTATGCTGCGGTGTCAAAACACGCGCTTAAAAAATGCCAGCACCAAAACGAACTCTGGGTTAATAAAAATAAAGATTGAATTTCTGTGTCAAAAGCCGTAGTGAGACTACAAAATTTTCTCGCAAAAGAATGAACTTTAACTATAAATCAATACGGCATGTTTTTTTATTGGCATAAATGTTTCTGCGCGTCATCACGCCCCAGTGTGCCCGGGTCTTTAAGAAAATCCATACACACCGTCATCGGAAAACGTAATTATTACAGGTTCATTAAAACTAAATTTTTATAATAACAGGATAACTTCATTTAGGATCGCACGTAAACAGGTATTACCTATATCCGGATCTCGGGCAGGTGTTTCGCAATACCGCCGGCGCTCACTGCCGGTGCGCGGGCGCTTTCACGCATGCCGAGAGGTCGGCTGTTAGTTTCCTATAATATCACTAATGGTACGGTACTACTGAGTACAAACTTATAACTCCAGAACCAGGATTAACACGTAATTGTTTTCTTTTAGTGGTTTGTTTCTTAAATAAGAGAGTGGATGGGGGATACTATTATATATAAATACATTATCATGCCTATATTCCCCGTAGGGGTAGGCAGAGGTGCCCTGCACTTCACGCGCCTGCGCCGATGTATTTTGGTATCTATGTAATAAGGGGTACCTGGCAAGGTATAATGGCAATGGGCTTTATGGGTCATAGTCCACCACGCTGGACCAGTGCGCGTTTGTAAACTTCACACGCTTTTCTATAGAAGTGCATGTTTCCTCACGATGTGTTCCTTTACCGTTCAGCAAGTGGTATTCATTATTGAAAATAATGCAGTACTTTTTATTTCTTAATTACACGAGAATAAGAGACACTCAATGAGTTATATTGACTTATACTATTATAGTCAAAATAAAAAAAATAAAATAAAAATATACGTGTAGGCCAAAAAGCACTTACAAATAGTCAGTTTCTACCACCGATTCGGAATGCTGCTTCCACTGAGAAGAGCCGGTAAGAAACTCAATGGTTACTCTTTTCAAAATGATAATTGCGAGTAATACATTTTCAGGAGCAACAATGCCTTGAGAGCAGACAGCACCTTTGCCACAATACTAGAGAAGAATTACACTCACGGCAGTCTAATATTAAATACAAATATAGTCTTTACGCTTAGGAAGCTAGTACAGTAAGGTGCGTCTACTCCCATTTACAATGAAGGAATTATTCTAAACCACAGATGGTAATAGAAATAATTGCTTTGGTATGATGCCTTCAACGCAGTATGGGAGAGCAGATGGTAAGTCATTAAGAGGAAAATGGTTGGACCAGTCCTCGCAAGTAGTACAGTATATGACATATTGCTGGTACCTACGTGCGTAAATACTTCCTTGACACATGCACCGTAATTAAAAACATAATTTTCATTCAGCTTGGAGTGAAATAAAAATAAGCACAGTAAAATAACTTTCGTTTGCGTCGCCCTGCGTAACTGTGTTCACTGCCGCTGACATTTGGCCTGTTTTTCTATCTTTGTTTTCATTCGTCTATTATGTTATATTAATGGTAATAAAATCTCTCCGGTTGAATAAGCTGTGGCCACGCTCCAATGGCTGCATAATTAAGTTGACACTCCGCCCCCGTTTCGAAGTAATTCGTTGAAATCAATCATTGGTTTGAATATAATTGGTATCATTACTATGAGGTAAATATGTAGCGGCTTAAAATTTATGTAATAGAACATATCGTTAAAAGGCGAATTGACGCAAGCGCCATTTTGCTAACTTTGCACGAAACCCAGCTCAAAAATTCGCTGATTCCAACGATATGTATCGGGGGGTGAAAGGCCATTCGACTCAAGCGATTTTTTTTTTAATTTTACTGGAGAGCATACTCATTCGACGCAGAAAAGTTTGTTGATTCCAAAAATGTATATAAGTCAATATCGCACAAAAGTGTCGCTTAAGTCAAATGGCCACATGCCGCTTAAGTCACTTTGCCTTTTACCTGTCAATATAGATATTCGTGACTTTTCAAATACAGTTGGTTTATTATCTCTGACTAACCTTATGAGCCTTACAGTCGTGATAGTACTCATAATATATGTCTAAATTTTAACAATGTCCGGGTGATGTAATAAATTACCTCTAATACACCGCCGCTAATATAAAAATAATTGGTGGATAATCATATTTACGTAAACGTTTAATTTATATTTAAGTAAACTTTCATCGAACAATGGATCGCCACGGGCGACGCAATTAAATATTAAAATGTAATTTATGGCTTAATTCACATGGTAAAGCCGGCTGCTCGATAATTACGGATTTTACAAGAACAGGAGCCCGATTTTCGTTTGATAAACATCAATCTGTATTAGAAATATATCGAAACGAAACGTCAAATTAGTCGTATTTTTTGTCTTTTGTTTCAACATATCTATCAGAAAATCCAGTAATGGGCCAGGCCAGGCCAGGCCCCTAATGTGCAGTGGCAGAACAATTTGTAATGAGGTGGGATTGGAAGATTCCCTTAAACTGACAGCTCCTGGAAACGCTTCTTACAAAGTGCTCAGTTACTTCACATACGTTCTTGTATAATCTGTAATTATGAAACAGACGAATTTACCGTGAGCATGCAGCCTAACAGATTACTATCAGCAAATACGTAATTTTATGTAACCGCAGACGAAATTATTCTAAATGACCGCATTAATTTTATTCTAGAAGCAGCCCGCTTTTGTTGTGCACTAAGGTACGTTTAAACTAAATTTTCTTCCTTGTTAACATTATCCTCCAATTAAAAGAAATTTCATCACAGTCACAAATCACATACATTGGAATTTTATAGTAATAAGCGTTTTACAATTCCACTGTACATTGTTCAATCTCTTTCTATAAATTTAAGAGCGTTTTAAGTCTATCCTTTTTATGGGCGTATACGTTCGTGTCGACTTACGCGCGCAAATCTAAAAGCCGAACGCTCGTACACGGGCATATTGCGGCGTGTACGCTCAAACCGGTGACATTGACTACCAGTAGCATTATGGATTCGGAAGAAACAATTGAAACATCACGGCTCGCACTTATACAAGCTTCTAAGAGCGCCAACGCTTGTACGAGTTGAGCGTGTGGCAAAAACGCGCCTATACGCGCCTGCACACACCTCGAGCTATATAAGCTGATATAAAACGCTATTTTGGAAAAGGCTCTAAGGGTACGACGTAGTTTAGTTGACTTTATTAAAAGGATAAACAGGTACTTATGACTTTGCTCAAGGTAACGAATAAAACGATTTGATTAGCTGTATTACATTAAAATTAAACGCACTCTCGTAATATTGTCAGTAATAACCTCTAGTAAACAGTTTTAATTAATTACTCAGTACCTTTCTACTGACAATCATTTGTGTGTCATGGTTTAAACGTTGCAATTGATTCATTGCTATTCATTACAGATCATTTTCACACGCATGAGAATCGATCTTATTAATTTATATTAGTTATTCGATACTAGACTTCACTTTCACCAAATCGACTAATGTTTGCATAACACTTGATATGCACTTGCTGACTCTATCGCGTAAGTGTTGATGATTGTGTCTCTATATCTACTATTACTAAGTATCACCTTCCGGGATCGAATTCAAAGTTTATTGTCACTCAAACACCTACTTAGTTTAAAAGTTATTTCAAATTTAAAACATCTGTATAACTTAAAAACCTGAAAGATTAAGTAACAATACTGTGTTCATTTGGGTAGAGACAAATAATAAGAGGTCATACTCGGTCAGACAAAATAACAATTCACTAGAAAAACACTAGGAATAGTGAAGTGACTATTATGAGTAGATGTAATAGTCATTTTTTGGAAGAATTGAAAGCGATAAGTTCAAAAAAATTCTGACAATACGTTTTATGGGACCAATATTATCTAAAAATTAAAATTAAAACCACTTTAAAAGTAGGTAATATTTCGCTAGCGGTCTTTTTAATCACAGTTTCGTCAGCAAAAATCCTGTTCGTCTCATCATATATTTTGCAACTTGTTGACTCGTAAATGTCAAAGTTGACGTGACATCGACTCGACCTTGTAAAAGGCCACATCCCTATTAGCATATTAACGTGACATTTGATTCTGTGGCTTAGAACTGAAGCAGTAAGGTCGTCATTAGATATATCTACTCTGTTTTTTTAATATCCCTTTCAATAAGGAGTTTTATTATGTGATCACCTTAAAAATATATATTTATCAATTCAAACCACAAGTGAGGGTTAGTTTATTTTTTCAGTTTTGGTCTCATAGTTTATCTGTATAAATTTTCCTCGTTTGTTTAACTAAATTATACAATGACTTAATTTATTTACAGTGCAGGTGCTACACTTCATACTATTTGAACTATTTACTTCGTTTTACTATTCTTAGAGAAGGCTTCGGTTGGCATAAAACATTTTATTGTATAAAACAATAACTTATTCATTTAATAATCACAGTGCAGCAAAACCTACAAGGTCGACTATCAAAATATCTACTTAATCTTTCGGAGCTTTCGAATATTAATGAGAATTTTGCCCTTTACACTTGTTTAACTCGACAATAGTACTACGAGCCATATCGACAGCCCACTAACACGTAACAGGCCGCGCGCACGAGATCTGCCAAATGTCAGGGGTGACAGTGCCGGGCACGACTTTGACTTTTAGCTGAACAAGCTATTTTAACGTCTCATACACATTATAGATGTTAAATAGGATGTTATATCATGAGCAAGGTATTCAAGACAGCTGTTAATAAATCTGTTATCATTAATTATATGGGTTCATAAAACTAATAGGTAGGTTCATTACGTATAGTAGGCATGTCTAAATTTTATAAATAAAAAATATTAATGAAATATTTTATTGATGAGAACAAGAGAATAATTAAATATTTTATTCCGATTTGAAGATGATCTACAACGTTCACACGAGCTGGGTCCAGTTTCAACAGTAACTGTCAATTATCATAGAGTAACTAGAAAACCCATTTTGACTCGGTAGGGCTCTGCGGAATTATTTTTTTAGGTTTATCTGACATCCGCTATCTATTTATCTTCATCTTTATGTTACCATTAGCATAAAGATGGACATAAATAAATACTCCTTAGTTAAGAGCTGGTTGTGTTAACACCTTATTTCACAATAAACATGCGGTCTCCGGGTGTGTAATCGACGCAGATAGTATGTTATCCAGCGCGTTCCGTGGTTACACGACAATACTAACATTTACAAATTGTGGAAACAAGTATATTTTAAAGTTTCAGAAAAATTAAAACCAAATGCTTACATAACTCTAAAAAGATCCTAAAGTAACTTGATACATCCTACGTCACAGATGCAGCGATAAAAAAAAAACTCAATCACGCTTCAATATTATTTCGTTAGAGAACAGCACATGAATGTTTGAAAATGTTCTTGATTGTACAAGAAATAACGTTCAAGGATGGCCCTGTATTTATATAATTAGTTCTGACACCTCTGCTAAGTAGATACATAATTATTATTTTCTAAAGTCTAAATAAAACTAAAGTACACGTATTATAAATGAACTAAAATATCACCATTACCGTCGTACGTGTCATAATAACGACCGTATAATTCGTTTAATCAGAGCTCTCGCTGGAGTTAGGCGAAAGTGTAGCTATCACCGGGTCTCATAACGCACGTTGATTATCTGAGAAATTGTACAAATCATTGCGTAGTGCGTTCATTTCCTGACTAATAGGTACGCTATTATGGTAACATAACTGTAAAGTATAGCAGTAGTTGCTGTCACTAAGACTTTTTCTTCGCGCCGTTATTTAATGAACACTAGGTAAGCACAATCTACTACCTCTTGGAGTAGATAGGATCGGAATTGGTAACGCGATCAATCCGCTAACATTTTTTTCTGCTATCTGTGATGTGCGGCTAAGGTAATTCTTTTTTTTTTTAAAGGACTACGCTGTTGGCAGTTAGGTGGCCTTTACAGCTTTACCGGAGGAGTTGAGGTAATTCATACGACTCTACAACGTAGGTATACTCGTTAAAAATCGCGGGCAGGTTTAGGCACGCAGTAATCAAAGACCATGTGAATCAAAAGTTATGTCAAAGAGGGAAGATTAGTAAAAGGCAATCCCGGTTTATATAGTCGAAGATCTACTACTTAGTGGTCAGAATACTGACACCATAAATTTTCAGAGTAGAATATCATATTTAATGTTTTCGGATTTTGATTCCTTTATGGATTCGTATTTTAAGTAACAGCCCTATTCAAATAATAACTATAGTTTTATACCTTCGTTTCGTCTTATAAAGGAAGCAGGTAATTGTTAACAGTTGTTCATCTGTATGAATCAGTAAACATTTAATTTTACATTTAGTTAACAATAGTAACTGCCGAATCATAACAGCGTTATTTATAAACAAATAATGTCGTGTACTGAAATTGTATGAGTAACGAAAGTAGACTAGACGCTCAAGAATAGAAGATTATTATAATTAGGTATTTAAGACTTGCCAATACAAAATTTGGATAGAAATTATGAAATGTATCGTTTGTTAAAATGTAAACCTTTTTTGTCAAACACGGAATTTCCGAAAATGCACAGGGTTATTACTAACCTAAAGTGCTAAATTTCAGTGGCATGTTACTTATAATTAATCAATGAACTCGTTTAAGAAAAACTCGAGCATATGAAACTGCATACACCTTCTGATAAGTGAAATATAACCTTGAGTATATCGCAAGTCTAGTATGCACCCGACACGCAACCTTTTATGCAAGTTAACGAGAGAGTTTCTGACGAATTCGACCGATCGGAGCGAGGAAAATTAATCTAACTAAAGTTGAAATGTTCACGTATAGTTGGGCCACGATTCAGTTCGACCGAACTGCCGACAAAATTGGTTAGGTGCATAAAAATAAATTAGTTCAGTCTCCAGGAACAATTGTGAAAAGTAATAAGAAATAATAAACTTAAATTTTGAAAAATACTGATACGTAATAAGCATAATCAAATTATAGTTAGATACTTAAATGATTAATCAACTCTGAATAAAATGTACCAAAAAATAAAGCACAGATAATATAATTGAAGCATATAAGATCCATGTCCTTCGATTCGCAGATTTGTGTACCAACCTATGGCGCTGTATACACCTTAAATCAGTTTTGATTTTATGGAATTTTTGAGGCGAGTATTGTATACAGTAGTTAAGTACTTAGTTCAAAAACTGTCATGCTGGTGTGTGGAATAAATTCATAGCATTATTAAGCTTATATTCATTCATAGCATATTTCAAAATGTTTCAAGTTAGTAAGTCGTTTTTTAGGGGTGCAGAAATCTTTAGAAGCTATTAAATTATGGTCTACAAATGTAGAAATAATTAATTTTTCAATATTAAAAGAAAATTGGTGTCATAATAGCGAGCTCGAACCTATTCTATTGTGTTGTAATGGAACATATACAATATTAATGGTGACATTTTATTATATGTTACTCGCATCATTGGCAGTGCAGTTAGATGAAGTCATGCGCGAAACGTTATGAAATTTTCCTGCTTGGCTGAATCGTAGCGTTGTGATAGCCATCGTTGGGACTATAATACCAGGCAGTTATAGCATAGATATAAATGCATACCGCAGAATTATAGTACATTGGCAATACTGTGATGATACCACTAAGGTATTACTCGTAATCTTCTTGCAAGTGTGTCGTACAGCGTGTCTCATTCTTTACCGAAATATGTAATCCTTTCTCACACAACACGTTATTTAAATCCTCCGTACCTACTCTTAAGTGCATGTAAGCAGCCATGACCGTTTTATTTTGAACCGATTGCTTAGCTTTACGTATTGAACAGACTTAATCCAGAGAAAATAACTGGTCACACGGGTCACAGGATATCAGTGGATGATTGTGATTGAGAGACGGGATGTGTGGAAATCATTGTGAGAGGTTTATTATTATAAATATTATTCTAATATTCTAGCACATTCCTACGACATAATAATCCTTTCCGAAACTTGGTTAGTTCCGAATATTTCTGACAATGAATTTATTGATTCTCGTTACACCGTATACCGTTGTGATAGGGACCGAGTGGCTAGCGGCAAATCTGATGGCGGTGGCGTTCTGATAGCGGTGCGACGGGGACTTAACCCCGTGCGAAATATATTACATTGCTCGCAGTATCCGATTGCACCTAATATTGATTATGTATTCCTTAAATTCCATTCTAGTACCAAACATGAATACCACACTTTATGCGCCGTTTATATACCACCCAACCAATCAAATGCGGTCTATCAGACGTTTCTTGATGCCTTGCAAAATGCACTATTACCGAGTGACATTAGTAAAATATACTTGTTCGGTGATTTTAATCTCCCTAACATTATGTGGAAGGATTGCGGCCCATCACTTCTACCCAACTTGACACAGGGACCTAGTTCAGTTGATGTACTCGTCACCAATTTCCTATCTACATTAAATTGTCAACAATTTAACAAAAACACAAACCAGATGGGTCGTATCCTAGACTTATTATTATCGAATGACGTTGGTTTACTCTGTGATTCCCATGTTTTTCCTCTTGTGCCAATAGATGATTATCACCCACCTTTCTATACTCTCGCATCCTTTTATGAACTTGATACACCATTAGTTCACAGTCGCACTCCTAAATATCGTTTTATAGAAGCTAATTACACAGATATTAACGATAGTATTAGTAATGTAGACTGGTCACAGATCTTGGATGGGTTGCCTGCAGAGTTAGCCACTGACAAGCTCTATGATATAATTTATGGTATTATTAAGAAATACCATTGAGGCCTATAAAATCCAACGAGTTTCCAATCTGGTTCTCACGTCCGCTTATTCATATTTTCAAGAACAAAGAGAAAGCATGGAAAAAATGGAAAATATACAAAAACAAGTCAGATTATGAAATCTTTTCATTATTTCGCAGACGTTATAAGAAGGTCTCAGAAGAATGCTTTAATTCTTATTTACAATCAATAGAAGAGGGCGTACGCAGTGATTTAAAGGTTTTTTGGTCTTATGTTAATAGTAAGAAAGATAAAACTGGTGTCCCTAATAGGATGAGATATGGCAATGAAGTATCCACAGACCCTGATAAAATGTGTGATCAATTTTCAAAGTCTTTTAGTACAGCCTATGAAAAAAGAAACCACTTGGTCACGACGGATTACAATCTCGATCATTTGCCCTCATCCCCTAATAGTAATATTACGTTGCATGACTTATCATTCTCTAGGGACACTATAGCTACCGCACTTGAAAGCCTAGATATCACTAAGGGTGCTGGCCCTGATGGAATCCCTCCTCTCTTTCTAAAACATACTGCTCTATCTTTGAGCACACCGTTGCAATACATATTCAATCTTAGTCTGCGAGAAGGAATCGTACCTCAGATTTGGAAGATTGCGAACATCACCCCGGTCTATAAAAGCGGTTCGAAGGACGATGTTTCCAATTATCGTCCAATATCGCTGCTCTCCACCTTATCAAAAGTTCTTGAGCGTCTGATTCATAATGCTATGTATCCAAGTCTACATAACGCTATAATAACAGAGCAACATAGTTTCGTTAAAAATCGCTCGACAATCACTAATCTTGTACTTTATACTAATTTCTTGTTTGAAAGCATGGATCATCAAGTGCAAGTGGACTCCATCTACACAGACTTCCGCAAGGCTTTTGATAAGGTGGACCACGACATATTATTACACAAAATTGCCTACAACGGTATACGGGGGAACTTACTTCGCTGGTTCTCTTCATATGTCACAAATAGAACGCAAAAGGTAGTAGTCAACGGTTTCGCATCTGACATCATAAATGTGACTTCTGGAGTCCCGCAGGGGTCTATTCTAGGCCCCTTGCTCTTTATTCTATTTATTAATGACGTTAACACATGCTTCAAACACTCTAAGTTCCTGCTTTATGCAGATGACCGCAAAGTTTTCCGTAGTATAAAGTCCCATAGTGATTGTAAACTTCTTCAAGAAGATCTCGATCGCTTCTCAGCCTACTGTTGCGTAAATAAATTAAAAAATACATCATCATCACGCCTGTATTCCCCGAAGGGGTAGGCAGAGGTGCACTGTAGTGCGCCCACTCTTCGCCGATGTATTTTGGTCCCAATGTAATAGGGGGCGAGCCTATTGCCATTATACCGGGCACATTCCCCCTCAATACGGAGAGATTTGGGCCATAGTCCACCACGCTGGCCCAGTGCGGGTTGATGAACTTCACACGCCTAGACGTGCAGGTTTCCTCACGATGTTTTCCTTCACCGTTCAGCAAGTGGTAATCATTGTTGAAAATGACATTCGCACATGAAAATTACCTCAGAGGTGCGGGCCCGGGATTTGAACTTGCACCCCTTACGTTCAAGGCGGGCGTTCTTGCCCACGAGGCTACCACTGCTATAAATTACAATTAAGCTTATCTAAGTGTAACTCTATAACAGTTACGAAAAATAAAAACGTATTTAAATTCAAGTATTCTTTATGCAATAACCCCTTAGAATACGTTACAGTCGTTAAAGATCTAGGTATTATATTTGACTCGAAACTCCATTTTGAAGCTCATATAAATTACATGGTCAATAAATCTCTGCAGCTTTACGGTTTCATTATGAGAATCTGTAAACCTTTCAGACGTCCTAACATATATTTGTTACTCCTTAAATCATTAGTTAGACCGCAATTAGAATACGCCATACCTGTGTGGAATCCACACTTTCAGAAATATTCTGATCACATTGAATCTGTACAGCGAAAATATCTCCGTACTCTAAATTACAAATGTTCTCGCGCTAGGTCCTCCTATCATGCACTTCTGGACAAATTTTCTGTGCCCACCCTAAAATCTCGACGATTGCTTCAAGATCAAGTTTTTCTATATAATATATGCCACAATAAATTCGATTGCAATCAGCTTATAAACCAAATATGCATTCTTCTTCCAAGTAGTTCCCAACGAATTCGTGATAATTATGCTCATAGATTGTTTGCTCCAAAATTATGTAGATCAATCGCTGGTGAACGTGCTCCTCTAACACGTATAATGAAAGCCCATAATGATAATTTTGCTGACTCAGACGTAGATATATTTCCTTCATAACACACGCGTTTTAAGATTTGTATACTTTCCAAGTTAAAAGAAATCGGTGTGTGAGAATTGTCAAATTTTAGTTTATTTTTTCTGTCGTTGATGTTGTGTACAGTGTTGTTATTGTGTTATATATAATTTGTGAACTAAGAAACTGCTGAGTGTTATGTACCACAAATATCTTTTCGTGGATGACGGTGTTGGTTGTGCTATTAACCATACAAATTTAAAACTGTTATTTTTAAGCCGCTGCACAATTGTTTGTTGTCCTAAATAAAATAAAATAAAAAAATAGTCTAGCATAGAAGTACTCAACATTTTTTCATAGGCGCCACAAACACGTGTTAATTATGGTGTCGAGAGCCACAAAAAAAAATGTAATAATTTCTTATAAATGAAATTTAACAACTATGAACGGATTCACATGTATATTTAAAAAGGAAAGTTATTTCGCGAAATAAAATATGGCTTGAAATATAGTAGTAACTCCAGTGGGGCCAACTACAAAAGCCCGGCGGGCCGCAGGTTGAGTATAGCTGGCGGTGTACATTAGAGAGTTAGTAATGTGTTTTAGGTTCGATGGGTTTTCTACGATGTCTATTGCACGAATCACACGCCGTTCTAATATCTCACCGTTCCTCATAATGCTATCTACGTACAGATGGAAAGTGCAACGTGCCGCGATTGCTGATCTTCGTTCGATTCTTTCACTTTTCACTCGATATTTTTGCGACATCCGCGCGAGTGTCGCGGCCGATTTCTAGAATACGAACTTTTATTCGAAAACGAAAGTACGAGATTAGAATCTGGATAACGTACTTTTTTTAAGTTTTTGTAGTTTTAATTGTGGCATTGCATTGTTCTTTTATCTGTGTATTTAATATTTGATCGTTCTTTTCTTTCAAAGTGTATTCTATCTATCTATCTATCTATCAGCCAGGGACGTCCACTGCTGGACATAGGCCTCCTCCATAGATCGCCACAAATTACGTTCTTCAAAGTGTATTCAGTTGTCAGTAAATTAGTATATATATACATCATCACGCCTGTATTCCCCGAAGGGGTAGGCAGAGGTGCACTGCAGTGCGCCCACACTTCGCCGATGTATTTTGGTCCCAATGTAATAGGGGGCGAGCCTATTGCCATTATACCGGGCACACAGGTTTCCTCACGATGTTTTCCGTCACCGTTTCTTAGCAAGTGATAATCTCAGATGAAAATGAGATTCGCACATGGAACCCAGAGGTGCGAGCCGGGGATAGAACCTGCGTACTTTGATTGCAAAGCGTGCGTTCGACCACTCGGCTACCACTGCTATTATAAATTAGTATTTATATATTTCTAATTTCGGAATAAAGTAAGGTATGGATGATCAGAATTTGACATATATCTTATCGATTTCTCTCTATAGGCTCAGACTCAAGAACTTGGCATGACTACATTAAGTGGATATATAAGTAAATAATTTTGCTATGGAATGAAGGCGTAAAAAGTCTAGAGAGATCTCACCTCGTGTTTTAAGAATCTGCTTAAGCAAGTCTGATAAATCCAGTTACATATAAATGAACCCTAAACAGCTACATACACTAGCGTTGACTTTAACTAAATTAATTTTCAATATAATTAAGTTTAATTATGTTTCATTCATACGATTAATATTATGAAATAGTTCGCAATTATTTCTGCTCCCCAATTCAGGAAACCAGTTTTCTCCCCGCTTACCCTTCGAGGGATTGCCGTAACCAAATAACTCTTACCAAATTCATTAGCGACATACTTGATTCAAGTCAAATATTGCGTGAAATTTTCGTCTCGTAATATTTGAATATCTCAAAAATTTCAAGCAATTCTCGACTTTCGTATTACGGAATTGTGACTATTCTTCCTCGGTGGGAGTATCTCGATAGCATGTGTAAACTGTCCCACATTTGCGGGTCACATTTTTGCGTGTGTGTAATGAAAATAAATACCGCAGTATTAAATATACAAGCTGTAGTTCATCCTATTCTCATCACAATAGACCTAATTTTGCTTTGCAATATTTTGCATCGCTTTCTACATATGTTAGGGTCAAGTCACTGTATAGGTTTGCAGCGGTTAACACTAGCAGGGTATCTTTAACAAGGGGCATCTACGTGTTGGATCCATTTCCCCACGAAAGTCTTCCAACATTCCCAGTATCCGAGTATACTATTAAGTTAAGCAAATTTAAGTCAGTGATTAACAAAGTAATTTATTATAATACATAATGGCTCTGTACCTTCCGAGTTTTTATTAGAAACTGTAGGTTTCCTTTGTTATTAAAAAAATACTTAACAATGTAAACGCGTTCACTACCACTAAACAGTGTCTGACGGAAATCCACTATTATCGTGGCGATGCGAATGATCAGTGAAAGTGTTTTAACACATTGTTTTAACAATAACATTACATTCAGTTGCTATATACCTACCTACCTATGTTGTACTATTCTGGCCTTGCAAATACGTCACCTGTTAAATTATCCATTGCCTTTAAAATTCCTTAAGTATATAATAATTACAAATCTATAAAGGTCATCTAAATATTACATAAAAACTAACTAAATTTGGAATTCAAAAACCATTGTCGAATTACCTTCCTTGAAGCGATACCATCATTGTAGTTATCTCATGAGAAATCCCATTGTTGATTTAATTTAAACCTTGTGTGGAGCCAGCCATGAATTGTACACATGCATTTATTGAGTGTTAAAATAAATATGTTTGTTTTCTGTGGGAGCAGAATCTTATATAGTTGCATTGTTTTTTTACTTATTCTAGTATGCTACCTTTAATTATGGCCTCTTTTATCCATATTTGCATGATTGAGTATTTTTTTAAGACATACACCTCCTTGACTGCTCTACAATTCTCCATGCTTTAATCTTTGATAGGAATATAATATGATTTTTAATATGATAGCAATGTTCCACTATACTTACGCCGAACCTATCATAACATTATATGTATTATAACTATAGTTTTAGTGGCAGGAGGGTTGGTATCCCTGAGCTATGGATATATTACAGTATAATAGCGAAGATTTTATTTCGATACCCAAGTTGATATTCAATGTATCTTAATGGTAAAGAAAGATGAGCTCACCGATAGTTATTTTGGTTAAAATAATGTCCTGTGGTTTTTACTGAGAGGTAATTATTCTCAGCAAATTGAAGAAACCGTCGCACAAAATGCGTTGAATACACGCTTCTAACCAGTAGCCTAATTCTCGTATTTACAAATAGTCCAAGCATCGCCGCAGTTCCGACCCCGCTCTATCGTAGATCTATCCAAAATTGGTATTCTCGTAATATCAAAACAATGTCTTTTGCACTAAATATTGTGATTTTCGTCGAAAAAATTAAATAAATTACACTTAAAATCATTAAAATAAATATAAAATATAAATAGAAATTCAAAAAGCACTATTTGTCATGATTATGCAGAAAGATGCTAAATGCATGCTAAATTGATTCTCGTTTAATGTTATAAGTGTAAGCCTAGTTGGTAAAACGCTCGCCTCGAACGTATAGTTGCAAGTTCAAACCCCGGGCCCGCACTTATTTTTTTTTTATTTCTTTATTTTGTTTTTTTTTAAATTTTCCTTACAAAAACATTGTTTTTATTTTTATTTATTTGTCACCTCTACTAATAAATGTTCTTTAAGAGTTTGTTTGCATAAAATAATAATAGATGGCGGTATAGTTCGTAACATATTTTAATTGAAGTTTTAAAATTTTCCTAACGTATTTTAGGACTCGGAGCTCTTTTTAGGCTCCGAGTCTTCGAAATCGTAAAAACAGCGTAAGTTGGAGCACATTAATTATATTTTTCACGAGAACAATACATGTAATCGCCGCAAATAACCTACGAGTGTTCAACGGCATTTTGATTGCGAAATTTGACAGATTCCCGCTAGAAAGTAATTTTGTTGAGCTATGAGAATACCATCATGTCAACGTGGTGGAACGATTAGAAGACGATCAACGTTTTTGCGAACAAATTCAACGACACTTCGACGAAAGTACTTAAAAATCGGTGCCGTTCAAGCTCGATAGACGGATGAGAATACCAAAAGGGCTTGAACGACTAATTCGCTACGATATCGCTACGATTTTTATTACGAGAATCAGGGCACAGCCCTCTAATGTTATCGTGAGAACATACAACCTTAGTAAGTGTAGGACTGGTTGTGGAGGTCAGAGTTGACTGCCAGCGAAAGCCCAATGACTTGTTCGATGATTATGTCTATACTTGTTTATAAATAAAACTGGAAGTGTCAGATCGTCTAAATTCAGTAACCGGGATTATGAGAACGATTTTATCGAATGATCTATTATGCAATATTAACATTTTAAACATGGACGTCGCGCGTCGCGCTCTCTCACGATTCCCTATCATAAGTTTATAGGACTATGAAGTTCTACCTCTTTTCTAATTGTTATAAGTTTTTTTTTTAATCGACTGACCCTGCTACACATTCCCATCACTGTTACTCCCGTAAGCCAGGATCGACAGCGTTACACAATGAAGACATGTTATTGTCAAACCTAGGTTTGACACTCAGCGAGTCCCGTGGAGAAGCTAAATTGTCTCGAATTTCGCACGAATGTCACATTAGATATTAACGTTGATTCTGTTGTACGAAAACTGCTACTAAATTATATTTGACAGCACTTAAAATATTGGTGTCTTTTTCATACAATACGACCATGACAAGGATAGACATACGCTTAGTTTAGTTTAGACTCTTTTATTATTGAATAGGTTCAATACCACTGGAGTTATTAGTAAAGTAAATATTGATGTAAGTGCTGCAGTCACCACTTAATATGGTATAATGATAACGTAGAAGCAAGAGTAGAGATCATAGCTGAATCATAGTAAGGTGTGGCTAACGTGTTATACAATCCGCATAATATACCCCAACATTGAGTTAGGTAGCTGCGCGGAATGCGGTTTCTCACAGAGCGGATTCCGGCAGAACAAATGATTGCGCGAATCCGCGTGGATGTGTTTATAGAAAGCCAAATGTTTGCGTTCGTTTGTCGTCACGATACCGCTAATTATGGCGAACAGTGTAACCCTCTTGCGACACTGAATATCGGAAAACGTAAATTGAACGTGCGAAGCCTTCGTAATCGGGTCGCTGTTTGTGAATAACCTTTGACTAGTTATTCAGTAAGGTGAGAGGTAACTAGAGCAACATTTTTGGCTGTTTCGCAAACCGTGATACTGAAAATCGTAGCGTTGTGGTATATTTGTGTTAATCTGCGACTCAATCATATAATAATAATAGTGGTAGGAGTGAAACGCAAGCGTCTACAGTACGTTATGTTTGGAAATAGCTTAATAAGTCTCGGCAAATACGATCTAGTAGAACTAAGGTATACGTAGCCTCAAATTTATTGAATTTGCAAACCATCTACAATACAATTATCAGTACAAAAGTGGTCTGCAATGCCAATATAAATGGATCAAGAAATATGGAGGAGTTATTCAGAAGACGTACTCTAGTAAAATATTGTATGCAGGCTTCCATGGCTATGACTCATATTTTTTTACAGAATGCCGGTAATGGGTTTGGATATATAAATATTTATACAATGTTATTTACAAAATTATACACTTCCTAATATAAAAAATATTTATACAGGCTATACGGGAATATATAAAAAAAAAAAGTTACTGAAATTATCTTGATTAAAAATATCCATTTGCGATAATGCATAAAAATCAAGTATGTTGTAAAATTCCGCTTATATTTTCAAAAACACGTTTCAAGCTGACCGGCGACACTCACTTGACGCGTCCTTATAAAGGTTACTCAAGGAAGACGAGTGTATTAATTTTTATTATTAACGAATACCGAAGTTCCTTTAAAGTGAAACAAGTTTTCAACATTATTCTTGTATAGTTTGAGACGGCTCTGAAATTAAAATTATATGATTTCCAGATATAATCAATTGCAAATATATATTTTTTATTCACGGAATAAAATATTAATCCAAAAAAATATGCAGAAATTTGAGAAAGAATGTTAATAGGGTAATAATTTAAACGATGTAAGAATTACCTCTAGCCGGTTATTTTATAAGTAGACAGAATCTTTTTTTTTAAATTATAAGCAGGACAAATATTTGCCACAGCAATGGAGTGCCTACTCAATATCTTAAAAAAAAAACAAGATACACCTATCATCAATAAGAACCAGCCAATTCTTTTTTAAATACTGGAAATAATTGTGACTCAATTCAACACGAATCGTTTGAAAACGCTTATTAAAAAAATACGAATTCACAGACAATAGATTGATTGATTTTCATTTGAGATTATCACTTGCTAAGAAACGGTGACGGAAAACATCGTGAGGAAACCTGTGTGCCCGGTATAATGGCAATAGGCTCGCCCCCTATTACATTGGGACCAAAATACATCGGCGAAGTGTGGGTGCACTGCAGTGCACCTCTGCCTACCCCTTCGGGAAATACAGGCGTGATGATGTATTATTTTATTTTAGATTGATTTTTAAATTATGAAATTTTCTGCAGTTGAACTTTAGGATACACTTCGTTCTCATTGCGACCGTTATTTTATATGTAACACAATAATAATTTACGTCCATAGAGAATATTTTTACTTAAAATTTTATTTTAAACTACATTCTAATTTAAACTACTTGTTAGTAGTACTCAGTGTTTCGTATTCAGTTCCTTGAAAGATATTGTTACCCAAATCTGTTTTAGTCTTCCTCCGAATTACTAGAATGTTATAATACTCTTACAGTGGCATTTTAAACATTTAGTAGGTAGGTACAGCAAAGGTTATTTTTGGTCCTGCGAAAAATGATGGTATTTCGTTCTGTTGTAAAGTCTGAACAGACTCATGTTTTAAAAATAACAAAAATAAAATTATTTTTGATACGAAGCAATAGGTCATGGCAAGGCCCTTCTGGGACCCGATCGAGGCAGAGTTCAAGATCAAGAAAGAACTTCTATATATTATGGCAGTTGCTTCACTTTGTTAAGAAATCCATTCGTCTATATTTTTACGCGAGTAAAGTCTAAGACATACTGGGGCGTCAAGACACACGCGTCAATAATATTGCTAAACTAAAATGAGCTGTACTCACGGAAAAAGCTCATTATTCAACAAAATGTCGTGACTGTTACCGCAACAATTCAGTCTTTAAGTATATTGATACAGGGTTAGTTTTGGTATTGGCAAGAATTATGACGGATGCGTCTTGACGCCCTCAGTGTGGCCTGAATGTGTCTTAAAAAGATAGACATTATGTTGTCTATATTGATGACAAATGAATGGGTTCAGTCTAGACAGTATACAAAACAAATTATTTAATTTATCAAAGTAAAAAAACCGGCCAAGTGCGAGTCAGACTCGCGTACGAAGGGTTCCGTACCATTATCTATAAAAACGGCAAAAAATCACGTTTGTTGTATGAGAGCCCCCTTAAAAATTTATTTTATTCTGATTTTTGGTATGTGTTGTTATAGCGGCAATAGAAATACATCATCTGTGAAAATTTCAACTCTCTATCACGGTTCATGAGATACAGCCTGGTGACAGACGGACGGACGGACAGCGATGTCTTAGTAATAGGGTTCCCGTTTTAACCTTTGGGTACGGAACCCTAAAAAAAATAACATGACATTATGTTGTCATGATCGCTTGTGAGGAAATTCCTAGGTGGTAGAGCCAGACACCAATTAAACATTTCGACAATACCCGTAACAATAGAGTGGTGACATTGAAATAACTATTCGATAAAATTTATTTACAAATGTTATTTGTTGGCTGTTAAAAAATATTCATTGACAAACTGTCGTTTTGGCGAATTGTCACGTGGCTTGTTTAACCTAACCAATTAAACTAAGATAACATGTTAAAGGCCTGAATATGAAAATGTACTCTGTACCCATATACATAAAGATTGAATAAGTGTGACAAACACATAGCGACCATATGAATAAATTCACTCACGTCATCGATGACATTTCATTGAAAAATGTGCTTATTTATGCGTTAATACAATCGTTTTTGCATTGGCAAATAAATGATCGCGCGCCTTCATGACGCGCCTGTTTGCACAAGCTTGTACACATTCCTTAAGAGCAACATTTTGTGTTAACAACAGCCTTGAAAAAAGTGCGAGTCGGTTTCGCGCACGAAGGGTTCCGTACCATTATCTATAAAAACGAGCAAAAAATCACGTTTGTTGAATGGGAGCCCCCTTAAATATTTATTATATTAAACTGTTTTTAGCTTTTAGTTTATTTGTCATCATAGCGGCAACAGAAATACATCATCTGTGAAAATTTCAACTGTCTAACTATCACGGTTCATGAGATACAGTCTGGTGCCAGGCGGACGGACAGCGAAGTCTAGGGTTCCCGTTTTGCCCTTTGGGTACGGAACCCTAAAAAGGCAATTTCTGAAATTTTCAGCTGACGGGAGACAACCCACAACCACCCTGTGTAGTGAGCCAAATGGATACGCTCACACCACTAATAGCAATCCGTCGTCGTACATCATCACGCCTGTATTCCCCATGTATTTTGGTCCCAATGTAATAGGGAGCGAGCCTATTGCCATTATACCAGGCACATTTCCCTTCAATACGAAAGAGATTTGGGTCATATTCCACCACGCTGGCCCAGTGCCAAGAATTTAACCAACCCGGTTAAATTCACACGCCTTTCTATAGACGTGCAGGTTTCCTCACGAAGTTTTCCTTCACCGTTCAGCAAAGGGGTAATCGTTTTTGAAAATGACATTCGCTCATGAAAATTATCTCAGAGGTGCGGGCCCGGGATTTGAACTTGCACCCCTTACGTTCAAGGCGGGCGTTCTTGCTCACGAGGCTCCCACTGCTAACGCACTGCTGAGCCGTCGTCGTACGTACAATAATTTCATTGAATCGCCACACTTATAAGTATTGGAATGGCATTAGCTCTCAAGAAGTACATCACGTGACACGTGAAGTGATTTGTAGAAATGAAATAGAATATCATCTTGACTAGAGGCACCGGTGCCTACTTGTTGACATTGCGGCGCCACACCCTTGAGGCCGACTGCTTGTACCCTTTACAACCTGTTGTATAGCGATATTGGAGGTCCAAGTGGCTATTGAGTGCCCACTTATACGGTGGTCTTTGAACAACTTGAAACTACAGAACAAAACCACATTTTAAGCTCGTACCCAAACTACACAAAATATGACCACCCTGTACTGTGTGGTTTATATTAAAAACTATGTTTAATAAAAAAACACAAGTCTGTCATAATCTTTATCTATACACCTTTCAACTACTTATAAGTTTTAATAATTAATAAAAAAAATACTTATTTCATAAATCTAGGTAAGACAGTAGCAGGAATAATCTTTACCTAACTACGTACTATTTAATTTAAAGTTACGTATATGATAATAACTGTATACTTAGCCAGCTTAGCTGTGTAGCGGGTTACGGTTGGCTAGTTTAGGCACATCTTGAAGGAGGTTATGAAACAGCTATTACGCGCATGCGCCATAACCACCGGATCTGTGTCAGTTTTTTCCTCGGCCCGTTTTTGTTGCTTAGCGATTTCTCTGACTAATCTGACTTTGGAGTTAGAAATGTAAAATAAACTGTTGTTTATAGTATTTGTAAGCGGCTAGTTAATACTAACACTTATTTTACGTTACTATGAAACACCTTACTGCTAGTAAATAGGAAATATATGATAGTCTGGAACTACCAGTCCGATTTAAAAAATACTTTTTGCATTGTATTGCATTGCATTGCATACCTATGTATTGAGGAAGGTTATAGACTTTATAACATCACGCTCCGACACAGTAACCATAAACGCGGGTGAAACCGCGGGCATAGGTGGTGAGTTATAAAATGGAAGGAAGACAAAAAAATCTAATCTACATTCAAGATGACTTTAGTCAACGCATCCCGTTGAACTCTTTTGTACTACCACGCCATTACAATAGCAGAAATTGTTGTAGAAAAAACTTGTTTTATGTAAGTATGTGATGTACTCTCACTAGTTATCGTAAGTTAAATTGTTACATGTAAAAGGGAAAGTTGTAAAAACATGTTTTTACTGCTTTCATGTCCTTGACTAATAGAATTAATTTTACATACATAATTGTAAAGACCGGTTTAAATGTAAAAAAGTAGTAATTTTTATATACGATGAAGTCGTAGATCTATTTAAATAATGACGAGTACGTATTCCACTATTTACTAAATTGTACAATCTTTTTTAAACACATTTTTGTCATTTTAGCCTGGAGTACAAAAACGTTAACTTAGTCCTGAACTTATAAAAAGTTAATTCAATCAACAGTATTGTATAAATAAATTACTTTAGTGCTCTATTTAAAGCTGTTTGTAAGCTGTTTATATAGCGACAATGCCTCAAGGTATTGTCTCGATCGACTCGTGAGAAGAGCCGGAATTCGACGGGGAACGTGCGCCGGCGCAGCCAAGGACGTGGTGACTACGCACTCCGCGCGACCGGAAATATGTATAAGATAGGTGTGTTGATTGTGACACGTAAAATAAATAAATCCCAACACCCAAAATTTGCCTAAAATAAATTTACTGATGTTTAAGGCCCAATAATAAAAATATATCTGTTGTATTTTATTTTGTCATTATCAAGATTTATCTTTCTTTTTAAAGTGTGCCTATAGGCACACAGATACCTACATACATGTATGTATATAAGCCTATATCATGATTGGCACATGCTATGTGTCAGGGTACACATTTTTTTTGCTTCACCTACCTTTTTTTCATGCACTTCCATCGCGGTTTATCCGTAACTCCTAAGGAATGCGTGACCTTTCAGAAAAGCGTCAGCTCCTCTCTGGAATGCGGTTTATGCGTAATTTTATTCGAAATGGCAATGAGTCTCAGTATTAAACCAGCATGTCTGGAAGAACTTAATTTAACCAGTATTTATGTGTTTAGTGAAGGCCGCCAAACCATGCTGGACTTTGACCTACATATTTGATTGATTTGTATTAAATGAAAGGGAAATAAATAGAATATGACTGGTTAAATTGCATCCAGGTGACAATATCTAATGTCTGCTCATATTCTAGGTGCCATTAAAAATAGATGTTTTTTTTTTATTTATGGCCTCTTTCCATTGAATCAACTCCACGACGATAGTGTTAGCAGACTTGGGGCCCTGGTCGATGGAAATTTATGTGTGAACTTCACCAACCGGTATTGAGTCAGTCAGGTTTCTTCTATTACATTAGGACCAAAAGTACATCGGTAAAGTGTGGGAGTACTTAAATGCACCTCTGCCTATGCTTTCGAGGAATAAAGGCGTGACAATGTATGTATGTAAATGTAAATGTATGTAAATCTTAAGGAATCAACACAAATACTAATCTAAGCAAGAATTTCTTAAACATACTACGAAATTCTGAGTCAAAGCGACTGACGTAAGTTAAATGCTTAGATTACTTTCAAATCTAGATATAGAAGGTAGGAACGCATAGTACCTACCTATGTCGAAATACAGGAAACTTCGAGCTACCTACATTCATCAATAGTGTTTCTCAAGACACAGAAATAATTGTACCGCTCTTAAATGACCAACATTGATTTGTATCAATATTCGTGTGATAATTATTGAACCGGCAATTTCAATAAAAACAAATTCATTGAAAAGGTAATTTTAAAATGCGCTATCTGCCTCAACTTAGTAGACTGGTGATCTAAATTCTATTGCGTTAATTTAAATTAAGATTTCTCAAATAAAAAATAAGGCAGGCAACGGAAAATGGAGAAATCTGCGCAAAACAAATCAAGTGAAATTCCGCAGTCAGGTTTACTCGGTGCCGCTGTTAAAACCATTTTATTACCAGTTTGTTACCCAACTGATCCGGACATAGATGGGCTCTACCTCTTATGCCTTTAGTAAAAGTGACCAATTCGTGCGATTACGTATGACTTATGGAAATATAAATCATTAGAAGTCGTTTCGAAATGAGTATAATGCACATTAATTAACTAGGCTGCATCTCGTTAACCGCGGTTACCGCAATGTTTTAAAGAATAATAAGTTAAATAATCTTAAATTAAAATATGCATAGAGTTCTGTATATTCACATTTTTAATTTTAATTTTAATTGACCGCCAAGACAACCTTTCACTTATTTATTTTTAGTTATAAATAAATCTTACCATTTTCAGTGCAGTATTAAACCACCTCGTCCTATCAAAGTTCCCCATCCTTTCGAAATTATGTACACAAAGAATTTATATTGTCCTCTGTTCATAAATACACAGAAATGTTTTTCACATTATTCACAACATCACATGCAAAATCTAATCTATGCACATTAAAAATAAAAACTTTTGACACTGGCCGTGAACACGCGAATAAAAAAAAACAAAATCGCGTTCGAAATTCAAGTTTTGGCGGGAAGCGTCGACTCGCACGGACTGCGCGCCACAGACTGCCAAGATGGCGGGCTTTTTTTGACGGTTCACACGAGTCGATTCACTTTCTACGACCTTACGGCGTATGCGACTTGTAAATTGTAATTAAGCATAAAGATTTACGTAACACGGCGATGTAACCCATACCAAAATTGATTTCCGCGAAACATTAACAATTTTCGGGATGCCGCCCAAAAATTACTTTATTTAACGCTTAATTTCGAGGGTAGTTAAACATTAAGAACGGATAACTCTTTCTTAACATTTATGCTCACGTTATATTTGAATGTTAATTGGTGACTGAATGCATCAAAATTTACTTGCCTGGTTGAAGCGAATACAGACAAAGAAGGTCAACGTAGCTACTTACTAAACTCGATACGATCTTGTATTTTGTCTCTTCTTAAGATAAGGATTAGGATTTTTGCTATGCCTCATTACATTTCAGCTAAGATAAACTGTTTTGGAGTTTACTTTAGAGAGCTAGCATGGTCACTTTCTGCTGTGTCAGTAAATGCCAATAAGTCATAGCTAATTCTACAATAAATAGGTACCTACATTTTATACCTCATTACTTCTCCACATATCTCTACTCTGTGCTTTTTTCTACCAAGAAGTCGCTCCAAAAGTGTTCAAATCATCTCTACCTCTGTCGGCCTCTTTGTCGGTGATTGCTATCGGGAATCCAGAAAGTACTGGACCCTCCTTTGTAGGCTTATGTGGGCCACATGCCTGGCCCACTTCTTGCAGTCTTTAGTCCGACGCCTGCTATTTGATAATAAAAATAACAATAAAGAGTAATATAACCTCAGTTTATCAGTTTTTTGTCTCATTATCTCAAAGAGCGACGCGATTTAAAAAAATTGTAATACCCACAGGTGGCGGCCGGTGTAGTAGCGATCAAATAGGCTTATTGATGACAAGGTCAAGTATTATATCTGCCCACAATCGAAAAGTAGTAGCATATAGATGAGGCGTAACTATGTAAGTACACATTAATAATACAGTATCTACCTATGTACTTTCGACTAGTTTTTTTTAAATCTATGTGTCTCACTGCTGGGCAAAATTCTCCCTCATTGTCCTCAAAATGTTTCTATCCCCTGCCAGTCTATTCCGTCATCCGTTCCCAAAGCCCAAGGTAGAATATTTAATGCTGTAATTGTCTTTTTAATATTTAACACCCGGCACGGCATACCTTCAAAGCTATAATCCACCTCACTCTAGCCTAGTAAGATCTTATAAAACTGGATAGGTACCCCGTTTGATAGGTCTGTCTTTTCATCAAATCAAAAAATATCATAAAATCTCGAACCGACGTCGGATTTTTGTTTATAAATCTATCACGTATGAGGTTGTTGAGGTCACAAATGGTTCTGCTTAGCCCTTTGGTCATTACAGTCCTTGTATTACGAAGCTAAGTCTATTAGCGGCTATCTCGGAAACATTAAGGAAAGTATCTGACAATTAGGTAATGTTAATAAAAATCTGTGAAGGCGCGGTTGGTGACCAGCGGTTTGGTGACATTCCTGGCGCTAACTTTTAAGAACTAGTTCTGTCACGCATGATCTGGGACATGTTGAAGGCTATTTATCACGGAGAAGGGTGTGCACTGTACGGTAGCGACTTTTGATTTACTATTTAGATAGGTTGCCTAGATAGGTTTACGAGAGTAGTATTGAATGCGGAACGAAATATTAATCTACAGAAACCTTTTGTCGATTTGCTAGGTCGTGTCACGTTGTCGTGTTGTACGACTCTTGGTGAACACGCACTGGGATATTTTTTTATCGACGGTCAAAAGGCTCATTGACATACCGTCTTCACCATAAGGGCACACGGGGCCAGTGCCCAGGGCCCACATTCTCAGGGGGCCCCGAAGGACCGACAATTTCTCTAACACATTTATTCTCAAAACATTTTTGTCGGGCAGATTACCCTTTTTTCACAAATCAGTAATCTTATCAGAAAGTAGAAATCGTAAGGTAGTAAAAACAATGTTATTATAATTCGCTTTTTTTACTTTCCAAAAGGGCTTCAAATTCTTGCGTGCCCAAGGGCCCCAGCCTAGTTTAAGACGGCCCTGCTTAAGCGCCATTTTGGTAACTTTGCATGAAACCTAGCTCAAAAAAACGGAGAAAAATTACCTTTATTTCAAAGATATATATTACTCAATATCGCCTAACATAGTGCTCGAGTCACTTCGCCTTTTACCCTCGATATGTACTTAGAAGCTGACTCGGACTAATGATGGAGTCGTCAGTACAGTAAGCTGCAAAAGTAATTGAATACCATCCACTTTCGTTCTTAACCCAGGAGTGTATAGTGAAGTGTACAACACCAGGGCCCCAAGTCTAATAACACTATCGTCGTGGAGTTGCTATGACTCCATTTTTAGGGTTCCGTACCCAAAGGGTAAAACGGGAACCCTATTACTGAGACTTCGCTGTCGTCCGTCCGTCCGTCTGTCACCAGGCTGTATCTCATGAACCGTGATAGCTAGAGAGTTGAAATTTTCACAGATGATGTATTTCTGTTGCCGCTATAACACAGTATAAAATAAATATTTAATGGGGCTCACATACCACAAACATGTTTTTTTTGCCGGTTTTATAGATAATGGTACGGAACCCTTTGTGCGCGAGTCTGACTCACACTTGGCCGGTTTTTAAGGCATGAAAACGACATCTTTTTCAATGGTACCTAGAATATGAGCTGTGTACACATTAGATATTGTCACCTGGATGCAATTTAACTAGTCATTTTCTAGTTACCATTGATACAAGATGTCATGTTTATGCCTTAAAAAATGGAGTTATAGCAACTCCACGACGATAGTGTTAGCAGACTTGGGGCCCTGTGGGTTTGAACTGATAACCGCCGTTATTCTTTCGATATCGATTATAGGCTGTGAGAGTCTTTTTTTATCTCAGTGGGTTCATTTACGGATTGTAAGGCAGTTAATCTGGAAAGGATGTATATTGCCAACTTCGCTGAACAACTTAATTAAACCTTTACAAACCCACGACCGCAAAATGCATTACAAAACATATTACCTACAGCAAAATTTCTCTCAATATCAGTATTTTACGAATAAACTTTCATTGGTCAATATACAAAGCACGTGCGTGAGTGCAGGAACGAAGAATATCGCCATCTTGGATCCTTACCGGCCGTGATGCGGTTACAGATTATATGAAATTGTTATAGAGTCACTGAACTTGGTACTGGTACTATTTACATACGTCATACCATAGTAAGTCTCAATGATGTTCAGGTAAAGTTGCTAATGGCATAAGGGTTATCCTAGGTCCTCCTATCTTTCGGCGGGCCGCGGGACGCCACGGTGCAGTACTTGCAGATCCCATGGCGCCCTATTGCAAAGCGAAGGGTGGTACCTATACCATGGGTTTTTAGTGGGTATACGACACTCTGCCGGGAGTCCCACTTAACCCTTCAGACTCCCCCGTGTAAAGGGGGATGCGTAACGCATTTTTCTACGATAAAAAAAAGTCTTCCTATCTACTACTTAGAATTAGCAATGCCTACGCCGTAACTAAGAATTTGAAATAAAAAGGGGTTGTAGACGCAAACTTTAATTGCATTCAAATAAGCCGCCGCTTATTTTGTTTCAAGGATATTAATTGTTCGTAACAAAAATATTTAATTGAGATTCTCTGTAGACGATCAAAACGGCGCCGCCCATGCGTGCCAGGATGTGTCGGTTCATCAAAAGATTCTTCGGAACTAAAAGCCGGATGTTCGTGCTGGCTGCTTATAACTTACATAAAAAAAATTGCATAGCGCTACGAACACCTAAACTAGGTACCTAAATAAAGTTAGTGAAACATAAGTAAAATTGAGATCACAAAGTAGATGTATCCAAGTCTCCACGTATTTACTGAATTGTAGTCACAAGCCTCCACGAAATATTTTATATAAGCTCGGAAATAGACTAATCACTTAGATACCTACAACTAAGTAATTATTTGATCTAGGATGGATCCTAGGTCAAATAATTACTTAGTTGTAGGTACCAGCAAGGTTACGCTGACGGTTTCTGTGGTAAAAAGAATCTAACCATCAATGATGTTCTCAATCGTAGGTATATAATTTTCATATCCACCTACAAAGTTTAGCGACTTTCGCTTCTACGCTTTACGCTCGAGGGTAAAGCATAGAAGCATAGCCGAAAGATTCAAGTGCAAAATTTTGCAGGTGGATATGAAAATTATATACGATTGAGAACATCATTGATGGTTAAATTTTTTTTAGCACAGAAACCGTCAGCGTAACCTTGAAGATAGAAACGTATGAAACATTGCTATCAAGTAGGTGGGAATTGAAGGATTCAAGCAGTGTTTGATTAAAGATGAAGATGCTCCCTACAGTTACAGAAACCTAGACCTAAACATGTCCAAAATTTTTACTCCTAAATTTTTACATTTAATATTTTGATTAATCATTTTAATACAAAATACATTTCGAAACTACACTTCCAGCGCCATCTCTTGTTCATGTCCTAAACTTTAATAATGAGCTGCCAGTTAAAATTTCTAGATTACATTGAGATTATCTATATAAAGCAATAGTAAAATAGTAGTGATTTCCATCTGTTAGCAAATCATTAAAATAATATAAATTTCCTGGCATATGTTCAGTTAGAAAGTTTGTATTTAACGAGCTCGCTGTACATTCATTAGTTTTATTATAACAAATAGACCATAGATAAATAATTGGTCTCGCGCGTGGCGCTGTGAAATAGAAATAGTAAGAATGGCAACATAAAAAAAACAAGTGTCAAACGAAACAGCGCCGCGGTAGGAAGGATCGTCGCTCATCAATAAATTATAAAAATAATGAAAATGAACAAATATTAAATTACATTTGCATAATAAAATACTGTTCTGAGTAAACAAAAGTGCAATGGTGTAATAAAGTGTCATAAATATTTAAAGCGGTGCAAGGGAAACACACAAGATGGCAAAGTAAGTGGATATTATTTTGATCAGATTCTAAATGGATTATCCGATGGTAATTCAATATAGAGGTGTCGCCTACGCTGTGTTGCGGTTGATTAGGTATATTGATGAACGTCTCGGATCTAATGTACAATATGGTAATAAATACGCATCTATAAAATATGAAGTTTTAGCACTAATATAATTATTTTAAAATGATCGTAAGCTTTATGTTTTTTTACCTTTAATTTTAATTCAGAAAATGTCGCTCTATTTATATCTACATTTGTGTAAATTTAGGAGTAATATTTGGTTAGTATATACATAATAATAATTATATTTTTCGGAAATGCATGTAAGTTGTATGTAAATAAATAGCTAGAAAATTGCAACACATGATATAATTACTTTAATATACGTACTAATTATTTGCACTCTCCACTATGTTCATTATGTTATAATGAAACTATTTTACGGATTTTATCGCATTTATTTACTATTTTATTTGTATAGTATTCACGTAAATATAAGAAAACATTATGTTATAACTATTTTATAAAATAAAAAATATATTTGTAACATTTAGAAGTACCTACTTAATTAATTGTGAGTCAGGTTATTGACAATACTGCATTAAATACTCTGTTATAGTAAGCATGTAAATGTAAAATACTTTTTAAACGGAAATCAGAAATTACAACTCAGAATATTACAACAGTCAGGTTAATTCTTAGGTTGGATGCCCGTAGAACAGAGTTAGGATGCTTGATTTGTGTACCTACTTACTGATCATGTTTATTTGTGATATAGCTATGTTATGCATAAATCATAATAATGATAGGTAAGTAATAATTATGAGAAATTAAAAAAAAAAAATTCTTCACCCCAACAGGGAAATGATGATAGTGTTTGTGTATGACACACAATGCTGCACCTCGGAGGAAGATGACCCCATAGAGGCGGTGCTCTACTTCCACCCGGGGTGGGTCTCCGACACCCAGAGACATGCTCTCGCCGGACAAGTGAGTGATGTTGTATTTATATAAAGGTCTATTGCTGTTCGTCAGTTTCGCTAAAACTTAAAAAACCGGCCAAGTGCGAGTCTGACTCGCGCACGAAGGGTTCCGTACCATTATCTATAAAAACAGCAAAAAATCACGTTTGTTGTATGGGCGCCCCCTCAAATATTTATTTTATTCTGTGTTTTAGTATTTGTTGTTATAGCGACAACAAAAATACATAATATGTGAAAATTTCAACTCTCTAACTATCACGGTTCATGAGATACAGCCTGGTGACAGACGGACGGACAGTGAAGTCTCAGTAATAGGGTTCCCGTTTTACCCTTTGGGTACGGAACCCTAAAAATGGATTTGAGTTTAATTTTTGTTTGCTATACTACAGGTGTGGTTTGAAATTTAAAAAAAATAGAGAACTTTAAAAAAAGAATGTTCACTGGATCATCTATGGATTTGATTTATTTCTGAATGTTTTAAAAATACTCCCTCGTATGCTTTTCTGTTTGATTTGTGCCAGATCTTTTCAGTCTCTACAAGCAACTTCAAGAAATTAAGTTGAATAGGTACAGTTTTACTGATAGCTATTGATGAAAGACTTTAGATGACATCTACAGGTGTTAGTCTAACAGTGTTAATTGCATAACTAATTGTCAATTAACAGTAGGTTCTATGCTGAATTTTATACGACTCGAGATAAGTTTCTAAAAGGGTTTAAAAAAAGGTAAAAGGTTTCTTCTAAAGGTTTTTTTACAAGTTGAATCTTCAGATAAAATGCAATTTTCCATTGCATGTAAGATAGGTACTGATGCATATATGTATAAATAATATTACGGACTTCTTAAACATTATGTCCTATCAAAAAAAACTTAGTTTTTCCAATGTTGTACCTATATCATCTAACAAATAGGAGGGAAAATAATTTAAATATTACCATATTTAATTTAATGGAGGAAGGGTAGGGAGGTCTTTGCCCAGCAGTGGGACGTTATAGACTCATAATAATAATAGGAGGTTGTCCGACATGTGGGACATTGATGCGGCAATCATTGTACCGATAGTCGTTTCCGCCCATGGCTTATTAGCCAAGAGCCTCGACAAACACCTAAAGAGGCTCGCGTTAGGCAGCTGGATCAAGGGACAGATTCAGAAGGCGGTACTTCTGGAGACGGCGCGTATAGTGAGGAAGTTCCTCTCTTTGGAGCCCTAACCACTGGTAACTAGGACCCTGTTCCAGATGCCGGTGGGGAACTGTTTTTTATATTTTTAAATGTATTTTTTATATATATATATATTTAAAAATGTAATTTATAAGAAATAAAGGAATAATAATAGAGCTACAGGTTATCTAATGCACAGATCTAATGACATTTAAAATATATAGTTATATAGAAAAAGCAGGTAAGGTTATATATAGGTATATAGTTGCCACATCATGAATCTTAATTGCGACCAGTCAACAACAAGTTGACATTAGAAAGCCAACACATTAACATAATGTTTGTGCCGCGCTATGTTCAACCTGTACCTACGAATTTTGTTTGTCATGTCTCAAATATGCATAGGAAACTAGTTTGGTTATGCTGTAGCTAATTATAGCACCTTTTTTGTTCCAACCAAATCTGTTTGGAATGCTTTTGAACAACTCAGCCGTGATTGGCGGCGTATGACTTCTATAGCCTGTACAACGCTATACACACAATATATACTATATATAGCCCTTTTTTATATATATGGCGATTTAAAAAAATGTTCAGCCCACTGAGTTTCTTGCCGGATCTTCTCAGTTGAGGTCGCGTTTCGATCCGGTGGTAGTATAGTAGTATATAAGAAAAAATGTAAACTTTACAATTTGTAAGTGCGCCCATAGGCCCATACAAAATAAATGATTTGACTTTGACTTTAACGTCCCACTGCTGGGCACGGGCCTCCCTTCAATGCGAGGGGGATTCAGGCCATAGTCCACCACGCTGGCCTGGTGCGGGTTGGCAGACTTCACACATCCATCGAGAACTAGTCAAGTTCCCTCAGACGCGCAAGTTTCCTCACCATGTTTTCCTTCACCGTTTCATAGCAAGTGATAATCTGGGATGAAAATGAGATTCGCACATGAAACCCAGAGGTGCGAGCCAGGGTTTGAACCTGAACTCTTTGATTGTAAGGCGCTATACACACAAAACAAACTAAATGCTTCAGTTAAAACTAGATACGATTTTATGAAATAAACAATCATATCACAACGGCATCTGCTTGGTCTGGTGGTTTGAGTGTAGGCTACCGGACTTACTGTACAGAGTTATTTTTTTTATGAGTTAGGGAGGCAAACGAGCAGACCTTTCACCTGATGGTAAGTGATCAACGCCGCCCGTGGACACCTGTAACATCAGGGGCATCGCAAGTGCGTTGCCGGCCTTTAAGGAATGAGTAGGCTCGTTTCTTGAAGATACCTTTGTCGCATCGGTCCGGGAACACCGCTGCAGGAAGTTCATTCCACAATTTGGTGGTGCGAGGGAGAAAATTCCTGGTAAATCGCACTGTACTGAAACGCCATTCATCCAGATGGTGAGAATGGTAATGCAGTCTGTGGCTCGATTCCCGACAACGGCTAATTTCGAAAATGGCCTTGTCGTAATTTGCCCTGCTCTGGGTGTAATTGGGTTCGCCCTTAGTCCATTGTATGGTACCCATACTACAAGCTTTGCTTAGTTTGGGTATACGATGAGTATGCGTTGTGGCGATATTTATTTAGGTACATAGGTATATTGTAGGTAGGTGGGATATCTATTTATTCAAAAGATATAAACTGAATATATGCTGTAATGCGATGCCGTAAACCACTATCGCATATCTTTACGATCTTTTAATGTCAACCAGTTAAGGAATCCTTGGAACTGGACGAGCGACCGCTAAATGCTAATATTTATTTTAATATTTAAAGTTAACTAAATTTTATAGTTTTGATAGGAATTTAGTTAAGAATTTTAGATGTTTAAGGTCTGTTTCGTCCTCTTTAGGTGGTGGGCGCGGCGCATTGCGTCAAGACGCTGTTCTCCCAGCCAGTCGCCATCACGCTGCAGAGTGGCAAGTTCATCATCAGGGAGTATGGCAGATACATACTCGTAAGCAACCTATTTAATAAAATAATAAACTTTCCAATCCCTCCAATGTTTCTTTCGTAAACCACAATCCACACGGGGTCTCCAATATAGTAGAGTCCCAGGAAAGTTCTACATTCTCACACGCGCGACTTTAAACCCTGGACAAAATCTTTGGTAATACGAAAACGAACTCTGTATCAATGTACATAAAGATTTCATTCCTGTGGTGAAGGCCACGCGGCCACACTGCAATTTTTTTCTCGCACTGACATTGACTTTTCGTTGAAGAATGAGCCTTTTCTATGAGTCAATGCGGTTATTTTTGGTATTGGAAAAAAAATACAGTGCGTGTCATGACGCCTCTGTCTGTCCAGGGTTTACGTACGACAGTGTTTTAATCGGAAGACAATTATCAACTTGTCAGTCAACTTAAAAAGCTTTTTGCAATAGGCCAGCAGACATGTTACATCACTATCTATCAAATACATCATCACGCCTGTATTCCCCCAAAGGGGTAGGCAGAGGTGCACTGCAGTGCGCCCACACTTCGCCGATGCATTTTTGGTCCCAATGTAATAGGAGGCGAGCCTATTGCCATTATACCGGGCACATTCTCCCTCAATACGAGGGAGATTTTTGGGCTATAGTCCACCACGCTGGCCCAGTGTGGGTTGGTGAACTTCACACGCCTTTCTATAGACGTGCAGGTTTCCTCACGATGTTTTCCTTCACCGTTTCGAAGCAAGTGGTAATCTCGGATGAAAATGAGATTCGCACATAAACCCAGGGGTGCGAGCCGGGGTTTGAACCTGCACACTTTGATTTGCAAGGCGTGCGTTCGACCACTCGGCTACCACTGCACTATCTATCCACCAACTCGTTATTCAAATTATATAGTTTTAGGATTTTATGTCAATTGAGTGTTGTCAGGTTGCCTCCAGTGAAATGTCAAGCTGAAAATAGACTGTTACCAGTGCATCTTAGTCTATCATATAACTCTGTCCCGCTCTCCTCATGCACCTTTGTCACTCCTAGGCGATAGGCAGCGATCGCAACATCCCCGACTGGGTGCTGAAGAACCGCGCGAATCTCCTCACATCCATGATCAAGGTGTACCACGGAGACCTTCAGGCTCTAGCGGCACAGATGGAGGACCAGCGCCGGCTGTCGGAGAAACTATACCAGGTGTTCGAGACGTATCTCCCCGTGCTGCAGTACGGCTGCCACATCTTCCAGAGAGTGCCTATGCTGAGTCTACCAAAGGTCGGTTATATAACACATTTTTAGGGTTCCGTACCCAAAGGGTAAAACGGGAACCTTATTACTGAGACTTCGCTGTCCGTCCGTCTGTTACCAGGCTGTATCTCATGAACCGTGATAGTTAGAGAGCTGAAATTTTCACAGATGATGTATTTCTGTTGCCGCTATAACAACAAATACTAAAAAACAGAATAAAATAAACATTTAAAGGGGCTCCCATACAACAAACGTGATTGTTTTGCCTTTTAGATAATGGTACGGACCCTTCGTGCGCGAGTTCGACTCGCACCTGGCTGAATTTTATTTTTTTATCGTATATGTTTAGTTTGTATTACATTAAGGGGTGGAACAATAAAGAGTTATCTATCGATCTATAATTTATGTTATCCTGTGAGAAGACAACCTTGTCTCTTTCTCACGTGTTCTGTGAGAGCGACTGGGGGAGACTATCGGTGCCATAAGTCTAGACTTGCCTTGCAAAACAGCAAGACTAGTCTTGCCATAGGTGCCAGCCGTGCGGTATCCCATATGTTGACTCAAGATTAATCAAATACAAATGCAATTTTTGTTTGTACAAAGAGGTAGGAAAACATTTTGAAGTTCATATTTATGTCTTTAGGGCGTCTTTTCCGTCGCGTCAGTCTTGAATTGTAAAGTTTAAATAATTAGATTTAGTTTAACTTGAGTCGGATTTCGATTTCAAGATTCTAAAAGTGTTGAAAGACACTCCAACTGCATTGTAAATAGTGGGTGCTTACCAATTGAGCTACTTTAAGTTACCTGAACATCCTACTAACAGTAAAACAAGATAAAAGATAAGTGTTTATTTACCCGATTCCGCTTATCAGTCGGCAATGTGGTCGAGTGTTGACTCTTCCAATCCCTTCCCTACACAATTCGACTGATTATTATATACACTGATTATGAATTAATAGAAATGTATTTTAGAAACAGGGGCGGCCCTAGCTATTTTTTGGGTGGTGCGAGATCTCAAAGTGGCGCCCCTTTGAATACAAAATTCGAACCAAATAATATTAAGATCTTGGACGCGACCTCGTCGTAAAGCTTTTCCTCGATACCTCACTGAATAGCGTCGCTAGGGTAACTATGAGGTGCCAGTTTCGGACTTTCGTTTGATTTTGCCCCCCATCTAGGGCCGCCGCTGTTAAGAAGAAAAATATTCTCTATGCCATAAATTCTCAACTACATTCTTTTAGAAGAAACACGTCCACAGATATAGGGCTTCTCTATTGATATCTATTCATCAAAGTCTGCTCTTCCGTGTCACCCGTGACATGTACTAACTATATCCAAGTATTCAACCAACTATCAGCCCCTCCCACTGGCACAAAGTATACAATTCTAAACGCTTTAAAAGCACTACAAATTTTTTCTACACATAGCATATTTTATATGTTGTCTCTTGATTTCTTGCTACATAAAAATATGTAGGTACGCGTAAAGAAGTATTTGTTTTGCCAATATAGCGGAAATAGAAACGACTTCAAATTATGTACATCATTATACAATTTACAGAGCACAGACTTACTCAAGGCTAAGTTCCGACCAGAACGCTTATGATTTTTTTATAAATATCTATACCTTCCACAGAGTATGTACCTAAGTGTTTAATTTTCTTTCAGAGTGCTACATCTGTATACATGGAGTCCATGCAAATATTGGAGCACTGTCGCAAGAGTAAGGGTGTTTTGGGCGGTGTCATACTTTACAATAATAAGTGAGTATAATAACTCTTAAGTCTTGATCGAAGATTCATTTAGGATCGAATTTTCAATTCCTAAAGAAAATGTGGTGTGACTACCCAACGCATAAAGTTATTTGCCTATGTATCTGTACATTTATATGACAATTTAAACAATTCTCCCACTTCGTGTAGAATAATATCAACACAATTGCCGCCCGGTTTGACTTCGTTCCTGACAGTCGTGGACCCGTACCGTATAAAGTCGCCGGCGGAGAGCCTGGTCACCGACACGCCACTGCCGCTCGGCGCGCAGCTGCTGCTCGTGTACGTCGGCAGGAACACCTACGATAGCCTCAAGAAGCAGACGGAGAGAGCTCAGGAGTTCCAACAGAACGGGGAAGAGATGATCGCTGGATTTAAAAAGGTACAACAGTTTATTGACATAAAGCCTCAAATTTTTGACAGAAAAAATTGGAGGCTATACCAAAACAAACTGTATTGACTCATAGAAAAAGTTTAAAATGACACTGACTTCGACGCGTGCGGGCGTGGCTTTGGCCATAGAAATTCAATCTTTATGCTTATGGACACAGAGTTTGTTTTGGTATGGGAAAAAAAAATGAAGCGCCAGTGTCGACGCCCAGTTTGCGAGAGGCCTTACAGAGCATCCAGGGAGGTACTTAAGGCATAAAAGGTAGTTAAAAAATCAATTAGAAATTAATGTTATTCGCGAGGAGCGCAAAATATATTACATTTATGGATAATTTTTAACCCATGGCCCAAAAGCTTTTAAGTATATGTATAGTGGAGTGTATTGGATAGTTTGGATAGGTCAGAGGTCAGAGGTCATAGGTCAGAGGGAAAGAAAACATGTCCAGTCGTAATGGAGTCCATGACTGAAGACAGATTTATTAGACAATAATGTTGCACAGATAAAATATTAAATCTATATTGTTGGGTTGCCAACAAATTTCGACTCGGATTTTTTGCACGATTGGTACTAATAATTGCCGTGGTAAGTCTTAAAGAGGTGTTTCTATGAATTTGGGGATAGAGTATATATTATTAAAGTCTAAATTATTGTTTATAATTTGTAGAACCAAGAAGCCGAACGCGAGAGACTCCGGGATTTCCCGCAATCGGGAATGAAACGGGACAAGTCGCTGCTCTTCACCGCAGTCCCCGAGGAAGATCACACCATGATTTCACCTCCCAACAGAGAGGAGAACCACTCGCAGGAGGACAGGAAACCCCCCACCATGCCGGACGTGGTACCATTCACCAATAAACCCAGGCAGAGACCCACTAAGCTGTCTCTTAGCTTCAAGACTCAAAAATCTTTGGATGAGGATGTTAAGGAGAATGAAACAGTTTTTACAGGTAACAAAGCAGCTCATCATTTTTATTTAAAAAAAATATACTTTCAAAATATAACATCAAAACTTTTAAATTGTGCTTCATTTTATGAATCGACAGAAATTCGCGTACATGAATAATATTAAGCGCGTCCATGTCGAGAACGTCCGAAACACGCCTAGAAATAATGTGTAAATGTATTCTAGCGATTCTTCTTTATTAAGACGAAGGTCATCTTCTTAAGTTTTTATAGACATTATACCGTATGTCGACTTAAGCGGGGGGCATCAAGACGCGCGTCGATTTTTTTGGCAATGAAAAATATCATTTTTCAACGAAATTACATTGACAGCGCGATTAAATTCCGACGTTTGGGGGCGTGGCTTTTACCACAGAAATTAAATCTTCATGTAAATTAATACAGAGTTGGTTTGGGTATTAGCACAAAGATTCTTACGCGCGTGCAGAGGGCTTTATTGTTACACTTGTTTGCAGGCCAAACAAGCGTGTGCTCCACGCCAATGGTGGAATACAAACGGCTGCACGGCAACATGCTATCCATATGCCAAGTACCAGAGTCGCAGCAAGACAAAACAGACATCGAGCCGGATGTACTCAGAAACATCGAAAACTGTGCCAAAATCAACATGGACAACGAGAAACGCGACACCAAAACAGTTTTAGACGCTAATTGCATCGCCGACCATTATATCAACAAACCAGAGCCAATCAGAAAGCTGGCAAGCGTAACGGACTTACAGGAAACCATAAATAAGATATCCAATCGTGCGACTTCGAAATTTAAACTAAAGCGGTCCAAGGGGTCCGTGAACGAGGAGTTGTCGTCGTCTGAACAATTGTCGAAAAGTCACAGCACTATGACGATCAACGATCCACTTTTCCCCGTATTTAGAAACGACGGTGTTGCCATATCAGAGTCGCTATTCAATCAGTATCTAGAACATCATTACTCCACAATGAAAGATACGAAAGACAATATGTTCACGTTTAACATGAAGCTATGCGAACAGGAGAAATTCGAGGATTTTGATTCTGAATTAAACAAGTCTCCGCAACGTACGCCCAAAAAGATCGCCAAGGATAGCACGAAGACGTTACAGAGTGATCAGTCGAGAAGGAAATCTTTGTCACTACCATTGAAATCGTTGTCGGAAAGTACAGATGCTCAGGTTGGATCTGAATCTGACGCGACCAGTTTGAAGAAAAAATTGGCGGGTGTGCAATTAACTCCGCTAATGGAGAAATTGAGCCATTTGGCGTTTTCCGACAAGTCCAGCGGGTACAGCAGTAGGGTGATGACGCCGTTGGAATTGAGGGAATTTTTGACGCCAGCCGCCGAGAGACAGATCACATTCGCCGATCGGTAAGACACCAAGACTCGAAAAATACCCCAAAATGTATAGAAATTTCAAAACCTAAATTTAAAATATTTTTAGATATAAATGTTCTGCAATACCACACTATAAAATCACTCATTACTACAGCCCTTTTTTAACGTCCCACTGCTGGGCACGGGCCTCCCCTCAATGCCAAGGGGATTCAGGCCATAGTCCACCACGCTGGCCTGATACGGGTTGGCAGACTTCACACATCTATCGAGAACTAGTCAAGTTCCCTCAGACATGCAGGTTTCCTTACGATGTTTTCCTTCACCGTTTCATAGCAAGTGATAATCTCGGATGAAAATGGAGTTTGTATTTACTATGACCAGCTGTATTAGAGGTATCATGGTCAAAATGAGTTAATAATGTAACCCTCGATTTTTATAAGTTTTCTCTTGATTATTGATGTTTTCCTTGTATCTAGACCAAAAACTGAGCGTCAAGATTCAGAAAGCGACGAGGAATCAGACTCGGATTTGGACCTCCTGCCCGAGTTCAGTCAACACGCGGTGAAGTGTGCGTTGTTCGTGAGCGGCTTGCATAATATGGCGTTGTTAGCGTTATTGGATATGGAGGCTGTTAATGATGTCGACACCATAAATACCTTGGTAAGAATTAAGCATAAATACTACATTTGTGACCCAAAATATTAAGTGATCATGTTCATCTGACATACATTGGTTCTTTCTTTTTTTACGAAATGATGATATTTAATGGAATAAGATGAGGAATGGCTCCATCTGTGTTTAGCGGGTATTTCAGCCAGTGTCAAGTAATTAATAGCAAGGGCAAATTCGATAAATACACATTATATTTGAAAATGGATGATGACAGTGATAAAGATGGCGGATGAATTGAAGGGAGCAATTTAATACAACGTATTTTTCTCCTATTAAATTTTAATGGTCTATCAACACTGGAAGTGTTCTCTTTTTCATTTTTGTATCTACTTTTAAAGTTTTGTATTCTCTGTGTTCTTTGTATCTGTGTTGAATTTTTTTTTCTTTCTTTCAAAATCCGGGCTAAATTTCAGGAAATAAGTAACCTAAGGAAGTTCATAATTTACAGTGGGAGACGTCACTGAACGCTCTGGGCCCGATAGAGCAGAAATGCATGGAGCCGCTCCCGGGCGGCAGCGAGCCCGCCGACTACAGCTACCTCACGCTGGACCCCGACTGGGGCACCGTGCGCAAGGGCGGGCCCTGGGCCGCGCTCGACATCGCCACCATGGGACTCATACACAACGAGTTTGTCGATGACCAGGAACTATCGGAATTTATATTGCGGTAAGTTTTTTTGACAAAGTTTTAAACAGTAGCATGGGCTGCCAAGGGAACAGATTTTCAAACGGCTACCCCGAGGTTATATTTCAGTAAGTGATTAGTTTGTAGAATGGCCGTTGGGGTATCAATTGGCGACTAAGGGCAGAAAGGTAACAAGTAGCGCCGATGGCAATTTTGTCGGGACTAAAGTTTACTTAAATCAAACGCAGGCTATCCTTGAGGTAAGACTTAATTTACTTTACGAGCTGTAAAATGTAGTTATCATAGGTCTTGTATAAAAAACCCAATCGTGTCAGTCAGTGTTGCACATTATATTGAGAGTGAAGTTGCACGTCCAGGAGTGACGAGAGCGTGGTGGTGGGCGCGCAGTGCGGCGGCGCGCAGGTGTACTACCAGGAGAGCGGCGCGCGCGCGGCCGGCCCGCCGCCGCCGTCCGACGCGTTGGCCGTCGCGCCGCTGCGCGCGCGCCGCCGGCTGCTGCGCGATCACTCCACGCTGCTGCTCTAAACGCGACCTTGCCGCATACAACTTGTGGATCAAAATGGTACGCAGACACGGCATTCGATATTAATTCATTCTTTTTTGTGTACCGGTCTACGTGATGTCAAATACTGTAGGCGGAGTGAACGTGGCGACAAGGAAGTCTCGAACGAAGGTTCGATCAATGCGATTAAAGCCCTATGATTATCCGACAAGTGTCAGAACATAATATGGGCAAAGCAAGTGTATTATTATTATGTGATGGTCTCATTTCAATGTATTATTGTTTTATATGTTACTTTAATGAACTGCATTCCTGTTATTAGTACATAAAACGGTAAAGTCCGTAAACAGAAAGTGCAAAGCATTTTTTTAAGTTGTCCATTGTTTATTGGCCCCACCTATGGCATAGTGGTTTTCTATAGGAACAGCATGTAATTATTTTCGTTATTTTCGTTTGATAATCCTAATGGATTGAGTGCTTATTAATATTTTTATAAGATTCTGGAATGAAGACTTGTGAAAACGAGTTTCATTTACCACTGGATGCTGTACTTTTATCATGTCAATAATAACGGTCGTATTCCACATATATTTCGCCATTTCCTTGCAAAATATTATAGATCTTTTTTGAATGGATATCAACATATAAATACGTATCGCTACCGGTAATGTGCAATAGACCTTTAATGATGGTAGCTTTTAGATATAGTTTTGTAGTAATTTTGAAGGAGTTTGTACACATGCATAGCATTAGTAGTAGTTACTTTATATTTACTCTAGCAATTAGTATTCTTATAGAAAACAGTTGGTCCGAGGATGTGACAGCGATTCGAAATTATTTCAATGCTCACAAGATTCTTGCCATTAGTCCTAAGTTTTGCGCCCAAATAGTTTATTTTTATAAAAACAAAAATATCTTTTCTATAATTTATAGAATCAAAAATATGTGTACGTACAGTACCGGCTCAAGTGTAAAGTTTGAAGAATATAATAATCTTTCAATAAGGGGGCGTTCAAGTATTATGTAACGCATTTGTTGGAGATTTTTGAGCCCCCCACCCATGTAATGTGCCGTAACGTTTCCCAACTAGTAAAAAAATTGGAGAAAATAAACGTTTTAAAAAATGCATGATACTAAAAATACGCGACCGCTCTAAAGGGTTAAAAAACAATGTTACGTAAAGCGTAGTTCTAACCCCCGCACCCGCCCCTGTAACACGTCGTAACGTTTCAGCAAACCCAAATTAGTTACGTAATACTTGAACGCTCCCTAAGCACTACAACTTAATAGTTGAGTTCACTGTTATAAGTCTCATCAATCCGACTAGGCCGTTGACCGATTTCACTAAAACGTAGGCTATATCACGCTGCAACACCGAGGGGGTAGGCAGCGTACATAAAAATGTAGCCGCATTCTAGAGTTAGTTCGCCGTCCAGTTCTGTCCGAAATACAAAAACTCAAACAGTTTGTTTGTCTAACAGTTACGACCAGTAATATAGTAGCACTTAGCAGCTCAAACCATATTTTTGCACTATCAATCTCCATGTCTACGCTATTTACTTAGCTTTTAAGCTTAATGTTGTAATTTTAAGTTGTTTAATTAATTTCCAGTATTAGATACACATTCCATGTTATAGTTTAGATAAAGTTTAGCTTGAAACCGCTTCCAAGATAATGGTTAGCATAAAAAATATTATAATAACGCTTTTAGGCGTTTTGGGCTGCAAACTGCCTGTAAATTAATCAACTGTAATAACAGGTCATACATTATGGAAATGTCATTAACAGCGCGAGCTAATTTTGCAATGTATGTTGTTCAGGATCGACTTATTAAAAAAGTGCTTAGTCGATTCTTAAAAATATCATTGTCTATGTTTTTACGATTGTCTATGTCATTACGTTTTGTCTATGTTTTTTGTCAGTAAAAATAAAATATGTTATAACCTCGAAGCGTGTATCAATGTGCGCACATACAAGAAAATTGATAGCAACATGTCAATGGTCCTTCGAGCCGGATCTCCGCATCGTAACCAGCGACTGGATTACGCTTCGAGACACCACGAGACGCCGTCGCCGCCATTCGAGCACGCTAGATGACATCGTGGAAAAACGCATCGTGGCACGCATCAATTGCCATGAATGAAGGCCTACTGCACATCAACATAATAATGCGCTAAATTGGGTACAGTCCGCCAGCCATCCTATCCTAATCACTCTCCACTTCGCTTGTGTGATACTGTGTTTGAACTTTTCAGTGCCTCGGTGCATGAGGTGTGCTTGCTTGCGCAGTTTGTTGGGTAAGCAGCTTTGTGCCGTGCTAGCATCGGCTGTTATTTCCCTGAAAACTGTAAGTACCTCTGCTTTTCATAATCTAACATAATGAGTGTTCACGAAGGTGCTATTACGCGCAACAAATCGCCTCATAGGCTTAGCCCGGACGCTCATGATAACAATGATCCATTTTTACGCGACTTAATAAAAAAACGAGGCATTTTAAAGGGCAGACTAACGAAATTTAATAATCATATTACTAATTGTCAAAGCGATGACTTATCTAATGTTAAAAAAGTCGATATAAAGTTACGCATACAAGGCGCATCCGCATTATTCGCCGAATTTAATAGCGTTCAATCTAAAATTGAAGAATCTGTCTGCGATAGTGAGCTTGAGAATCACTTATCGCAGAGAGATTCATTTGAATTTACTTACTATAATACCTTAGCATTAGCGGAGTGTTTTATCAACGATGGAGAGGTTACTACTAATTCTAATGGTTCTAGTAATAAGTTTAAGTCTATTAAGTTACCCATAATATCCATGCCTACCTTTGACGGTGTGTATGAGCACTGGCTTGAGTATCGGGATACATTTATGTCACTGGTGCATAATTCTAGTGAAATAAGTGATATTCAGAAGTTCCACTACCTGAAGTCTTCATTAAAGGGTAGTGCAGAGCTTGTTATAGACTCACTTGAGTTTTCAGCGAACAACTATGTGGTGGCATGGGAATTACTTCTCAATCGGTACAACAACACCAGACTCTTGGTTCACAATCATGTAAAGGCTTTATTCACTATTCAAAAGGTGACTAAAGAGTCACCCCATCTTATTAGAAAGCTTATAGACACTATACTTAAGAACCTACGCGCTTTAAAATTATTAAAAGAGCCCACGGAGCAATGGGACACTTTAATAATTTACATTGTAACTTCTAAATTGGATGACATTACGGAGAGAGAGTGGGAGCAATATAAAGGCACTACATTAAATAATAATAATTCTCAGCAATCAATAAAAGTAAGCGATTTACTCAAGTTTCTCAAAGACCGGGCTGACATGTTGGAAACATTGTTGGTGTCACACGGCATGAAGGTTACTCCTGATGTTAAAAAGCAAAATACAGGACATCAAGGTAATAATAAGATTCTTTGCAATGCTACTTCGAATAAACCACAAGAAAATAATTTCACTTATAAAAAACCATGTTTGTTATGTTCTGTACCTCATCCATTATATACTTGCAAACAGTTTTTAGATAGCAGTTTAGAATCAAAACTTAATTTTGTTCATACAAATAAATTATGCGAAAATTGTCTGCGAGCAGGTCATTCTGTAGATGCCTGTAGGTTTGGACCATGCCGCAAGTGTAACCAAAAACATAACTCTTTAATTCACAGCGACAACAATGCATCTGTATCACTGCACTCATGCGATATAAGCGATCAGCAGGTCAGTTCGGTCCCTAGTCTTGAGGATACTTCTCATGTGTCATGTATTCATGCACACAACGCACACATAGGCAGACAGAGCAATCCGTCTATGCTTGTGCAACAGGTAATTTTGTCTACCGCGGTAGTTGAGATAGCAGATCAACACGGCGACTATCACGTGGCACGCGCGCTCCTCGACAGTGGTAGTCAACATTGCTTCATTACACATTCATTATGCGATTTATTACAAACACAATTAATACAGTCCACACACGAAATTCGAGGGGTAGGTAATTCGGTAACACACACTACGAAAATTTGTGATGTCGAAATAAGGTCACGCTTCAGTACTTACTCGACAGAAATCAAATGTTTTGTGTTGCCGCGCATCACATCTACTTTGCCAGCTGTATGTAAACAAAGCGCACGTTTCAGGATTCCTGAATGCATACAGTTAGCAGACCCACAATTTTGCGAATCCCAAGCTATTGATATTTTACTAGGCGCTGATATATTTTGGGATTTATTATGCGAAGGCAAAATGAGGTTACACAATGGACCCTTTTTACAAAATACGAAGTTGGGTTGGATAGTTTCGGGGCCTATAAATAATAATACGCGTCATAATAGGTTTATCCAATGCAATTTAACTCATGCGCTTGATTCTGTTGACAGTTTACTGCGACGGTTCTGGGAACTCGAGGAGTTGCCCACATTATGCGATACGCGAAGCGACGAGGAGCGTGCGTGCGAGGATAGTTTCGTGAAGAATACTACGCGCGATAGTAACGGACGATTCTGTGTACGTATGCCTCTCAAACATTCACCGGACGACTTGGGTGAATCGTTCACCCGAGCCGAGCGCCGTTTCATAGCGCTAGAGAAGCGCCTACAACGCGACCCTAATATGAAAACTTTATATAGCGAATTTATACACGAATACATTAATTTAGGTCACATGACACGGGTGACTACATACGGAAACCCGCATTATTTTTTACCGCACCACGGTGTCTTCCGTGAACACAGCACGACGACCAAGCTTCGTGTTGTGTTCGACGCGGCGCTTGCGTCGAGCAGCGGCAAGTCGTTGAACGATCTTCAGCTTGTAGGGCCGCCTTTGCAAAGCGATATATTCAGTATTTTGTTACGCTTCAGACAATATAGATACACGGCCGGTGCAGATGTCGAAAAAATGTACCGGCAGTGCTTGATACACGAATCGCAGCGCGACCTACAGCTGATCATCTGGCGCGACGACCCCGCTGAGCCGCTAGGTATTTACAAATTAAATACGGTCACCTACGGAACCGCTTCAGCTCCGTTTCTGAGCGTTAGGTGCCTGAAGCAACTAGCGATTGATTGTCCAGACCCCGCTGTACAACGAATCATTAACGAAGACTTTTTTGTTGATGACATGATTACTAGCTCAGATGATAAAGAAATGTTACTTCAGTTATGCGAGAAAACCGCGGCGGTCCTACAATCAGGTTGCTTCCCGTTGCGAAAATGGATATTTAACTTCAAGGTTGAAAAACCTATAACTTCAAGCGCTTCAGAGAAGGTAATATTAAGCGACAACGGTCAATGTAAAACATTAGGACTGGGTTGGCATCCAGCTTCTGATTACTTTTATTTTAATACACAATTTAAAGGTGATAGTTCTAAATTAACAAAGCGTTCTATACTGTCACACGCGTCACAAATATTTGATCCTTTAGGGTTTCTTAGTCCGACTGTAATGATTGCTAAGATTCTATTGCAAAAATTATGGCTTTTACAGTTGGGATGGGACCAAGAAGTGCCGCCAGGCGTCGCGCGGGCATGGAACCAGTTTGTGAATGGTCTATCCGCACTTACCGCCATCAGCATCCCGCGCCATGTTACAGCTAGCAACTTCACGCGTAGAGAACTACACATCTTCACTGATGGCTTGCAGGCAGCGTACGGCGCATGTGTTTACGTACGCACAGTGTGCAACGACCATGCTGTATCAGTGAGGCTGTTGTGTTCCAAAGGCAAAGTCGCACCATTAAAGCCTGTAAGCATTCCCAGGCTCGAATTGTGCGGCGCCTTGCTTGGTGCTAGACTGTACGATAAAGTGCACAAGTCACTTCATATTAAATTCGAAACTACTATGTTCTGGACTGACTCCACTATTGTGTTAGGGTGGTTACGCATGCCTCCTAATTTATTAAAAACGTTTGTGCAAAACAGGGCAGCTGAAATCCACGAGTTGACGAAGGAACTTCAGTGGCGACACGTAAGCGGGAAGGAGAACCCGGCCGACTTGGTTTCGCGAGGCGTCGGTTTGGAGGAACTTTCACACTCCCCTTTGTGGTGGGAGGGCCCAAGTTTCCTTCGTGAACTCGAGTTCAGCTGCACTGAAGTAGTGGCAGAGTCAGACAGCTACGCGCATGATGATTTGCCTGAAATTAAATCAGGAATCTCACACACGTTGGTATCAGCTAGTCAGGTACCTAAACTCTTGTTATTTCCGTTCGACAGATTTTCACAATTTAAACGCATGAGACGCACAGCTGCTTATATACTCCGATTCGTTTACAATACGCGTAATAAAGGCAAACGTCAGTCTGGCGCTCTCACTGTGGATGAATTGAGAAAATCTGAGTTCATGCTTGCTAGATTATCTCAGCTGGAGTCGTTCCCCACTGAGTACGCATCTGCAAGTAAAAATATTAATATAAAAAATGCGCAACTCTCAAAATTAAGTCTATTTATAGACAAAACCGATAAAATTATGCGTGTCGGTGGTCGCATTTCAAACTCAACCGACTTTTCGTTTGATAAGAAGCACCCGGTGCTGTTATCATCTAAACACTATTTCACTCTTTTACTTTTTCGTCACGAGCATAAACAATTGTTACACGCTGCTCCCCAAGCGCTTTTATTTAATTTACGGGAGACGTGGTGGCCTGTAGGTGGCAGAAACCTCGCGAGGAAGGTTGTACATGATTGTGTTGTTTGTTGTCGATTGAGGGGTCGCACCATCAATCCAGTTATGGGAAATCTGCCCCAAGAACGTATCACACCTGATTTTCCGTTTGCTCGCAGTGGTGTCGACTACGCCGGGCCAATGCTCATACTCAATCGCAAAGGTAGGGGTGCTCAAACCGTCAAAGGTTATATTTGTTTATTTGTTTGTCTCGTGACTCGTGCAATTCACTTAGAATTAGTAAGTGATCTCTCTTCCGATGCGTATTTACTAGCGTTAAAGCGTTTTATTTCACGTCGGGGCAAGCCGTGCGAAATATTCTCCGACAACGGAAAAAACTTTGTTGGATTAATGAATGACTTTTCTAATTTTTTATCTAATTGTTCGCCTGATATTATAGAATATGCTACCAGTCAGAATATTAAGTTTTCTTTTATTCCACCGTATGCGCCTCATTTTGGTGGGTTATGGGAAGCAGGAGTGAAGTCCTGCAAGCACCACCTACGCCGAGTTGTAGGCAATGCGCACCTGACCTACGAAGAGTTCAGCACAGTGTTGACTCAAGTCGAGGCAGTCCTTAATTCCCGTCCGTTAAGTCCACTGTCTACAGATCCAAATGACTTCACACCGCTTAGCCCAGCACATTTCCTGGTTGGCCGGCCGCTGACATCACCCGCATGCGCCGACCTGACGGAGAAGCCAGCACATCGACTCACGCGCTATCAACGAGTTGAGCAGATCCGACAGCAGTTTTGGTCGAGATGGTCGAAAGAATACGTGTCCGAGCTGCAGACCAGAACCAAGTGGAAGGAAGATTCTGCCCAGCTGCGACCTAACATGCTCGTCGTCATAAAAGATGATCGCCTACCACCGCTAAAATGGCACCTTGGGCGCATAATCAACACGATCCCGGGCCAGGATGGCGTGTCAAGAGTAGCCGACGTGAAGACCGCATCGGGCGTCGTAAGGCGGGCATTCTCCAAGATCTGCCCGTTGCTAGACCAGTAGCGGACGAACGCAGAACTTTATTGAAAGCGGTGCTTCCAAGGCCGGGGGCATGTTCAGGATCGACTTATTAAAAAAGTGCTTAGTCGATTCTTAAAAATATCATTGTCTATGTTTTTACGATTGTCTATGTCATTACGTTTTGTCTATGTTTTTTGTCAGTAAAAATAAAATATGTTATAACCTCGAAGCGTGTATCAATGTGCGCACATACAAGAAAATTGATAGCAACATATGTATATTAACATAGAAGTCGTTTTGTTATTAGCAGAAATTTTGCAGCGCGCGTTTTATGACTCTTGGGGGTTCCTCAGTCAAACTCAAAATGAAGTAACTAGATACCTGCTGCACTATGGATAAAATTGAGGCGGTTTTGAGTCAAACAATATTTACATTCCACGTATATGTTCATAGTAATAAGAGTACAAATTGCCAAACATAATAGATCGCGTCCAATGCATAATGCCAAGTCAACATGTGTTGCCGTTGTTTTTAATATTATTATTGTTTAACTTTTTGTTTGTTAGCGGTTAGTGTCGAGTTGCCATAATAGGAGTGCCAATACGACACGTTGGTGTGGTGTATTTAATAAATAAATTATACATAAATAATTGTTAACAATTTTAATAAAAATCTGATAGTGATGATGTTATTTGTATTTGTACGATGGAATTACCCAATACTAAATTAATCTACATGAGAATACCTACATCTAACTTTACCCAAACCCGACAAAGTATATAAGTACGTAATTAAATAAATATACAATTACTATACGCTACTAACACATGCCAAGGCCTTCACTAATTTTGACTCGTATGTTTCTCGAGGACCCTTAATTATATTTGTCGTCTCAGTAAGTAGTAAACAAACAATTCGATCAGAGCCTTTAAATTCTATGATGATCGTGTGGTAATTTCTGGCCGCGAAAGTAGCAATTTGAATTCATTTACAATAACATTCTAGAACAATTGTACCAAAATATTCACTTGGCGTTTAGTTAGTTTTACCACCAAATCACATAGACGATCCCTCGTGTGATCTTCCAACCAGTATAAAGGGAATAGTGTCCAGTAGGCGAAATGACTAACTCCGCCGCCGCCCCCAAAAATAAATTTATCCAGCATGTGTAAGTACCAAAACGGATAAAATTTCAATGCTAGACTTAACTACTATCTCTACTTCCAATATAGCATACTATTACACATATTAAGTAAATAGCTTTGAACATATAGTACATAATTAAGCATAAATATTGATCAGGAAGCAATAGTGTCATAAGAATTAGGATGTCTTTATAGTGGAAATCAATCGTAATACAATTCAAAGTTTAAGCTGTCGTGTAAATCCATCCCTCGAGTCTTACGGCACGGCATAGTATACATAGAGAGGATACAATGGATAAGAACAGGTGGGACATACTAAATGAATGAAGAAGAACCAAAATGACATTACAAAACTATCGTTTATTAACAAGTCCGTCACAACACAACGCTACTCTACATAACGCAGATGTCACTCGACACATATAATTACATATCGATACTACCAACGAGGGAAATGCAATCGATCACGTCCGTGAGATGTATTATGGAAGTAAAACTGTATGTTCAATAGTCGGAAGATAAAGAATATGATCTATGCGCGCGACTTCTCTCTTCAAGTGTCTTCGAGTAAGCTTGGGCTTCCTACAAAGCGGCTAACTCGATCATATTCTTTTCGCTTCGACAAGCCGTGCCCTTCGCTGCGACGCGGACCTTCCGTTCGCGACAGTTTCGGCGCCTTTTCGAAAAGACTTTTCAATCAAACATTTTCAAAACTTCAACACAGTTAGTTTCAAGGAACTTCATCCTTTACTTCTTGTTTCAATACCTTTTCAAACAAACAAAATCAATATTAGGCTTAGTGTTAAAATTTTATTAGAACTAGTTTTACATCCTAGAGGCAACGACGCTCGCGAGCGTTTACGCGCTAACTAACTTACAATGTAAACCCTTCATTTTAACGTATCAAATAATACGAGAGCTTCTCCGGTCGTTACGGGAGTTACAAATATTATATTAGGATAACAAATCGTCGTACGACTAGACCGGGCGGGAACAGGTACAGTATAAATGCATAGAAGGCCAGTGGAGACATGTTTGGGGAGATGTGTCGTTTGTATCAATATCTATGCAACGTCTGAAGAGCTCAGCATCGCGAACTTACTAATAACGACCTGCAAAGTCAAAGAGGGGAGTAACCATGGTGTTATCATAGCACAATAATAATGAGGTGGTGGTGTTCTTCCATCAATTTATACCCAAGTCGCGCCACGAGATTTTGGCGAAATGTTTTCTTCAATAAAATATTTCTACACAAAAATTCACGTAGGTACTTTTATTTTGTCTCTAATTTTGCACTATTTGAAAGAGAAGACAACAATATCTTGTGCATGTAAACAAGGGTTCAATTTATTTCGTACTAACCTGCCTGATCGTGGGATTACAGCACATCAAAGTGTATGGCAAACGACAGTAGCTTGCCGCGAGGCAAGTCATCATTTAATAAAATAAATTGATAGAAAAACCGCTGGCAATAACATTCATAAACTTAATCTAATTAAAACTAAAACAAAACATTCTCCATTAGACACACACAATATGTACATGGATAGCATCGTGGCGTGATATACCAATCAGGATTTGAATGTGGACCACCCAATACTGCATCTTTGGTATAAGGTAGTGTTCAAATTACATACAGATTGAACTACTTAAACTCATATGAGTGATTCAACCAATGACAGTAACATTTTCATATGATTCATAAAAACATTTTGTCAGAAACATCACGAAAATACCATCCCTATTAGAAAACAATATTAATTGATAGTCACAAAAATCTAGATTGCACTCGAGCCGAAAGATGATCAGGGTGTCATATTCAATTTGACTGCTTCGATAGAGCAATACTATTTGTACGGAAATGATAGTTTAATATTTGCACAAAATCAAATACCATTGTATATAGCTACTGTTTCAATACCCACTTAAATAAAATTACAGCTAGACTACAAATTTTGAAAATATCTCAATTCTACACAAAATAAGGCTACAATGAACTGTAATTATATAATAATAAAATCTATCCATTATATTATATATAGACTGGTCAATAAATCCTCCCCATTACACTCAGGTATCGTTAAAATTACCTAAATATAATTCTAGAATATTACCATATTAGTCTCGCCTCGAAATACATGAATATTAACCCACAATACGCTCGCCGTGACCGTATCGCCTCAATAATACATCGATAGCCCCGTCCAATACTAAACCACTAACTTAAAATACGTCAATCTGTAGCCCTAGAAGTCGCGAACGCGAATAGCGGGAGGGCGGTTGCCTACCGCTCCGGGTGATAGTAAGACTTACGCGGCGAGTAGGAGCGTTCCCGCTCGTAGCGGCGCGAGCGGCGGTAGTGCGGGGACGGCGAGCGGTGGCGGTACCCGCGGTGGTAGTAGTCGCGCTCGCGGTACCCGCCGCCGCCCCCGCCGCCGCCGCCGCCGCCGCCGCCGCGGTAGTAGTAGTCGCTGGAACCGCCATAACTGTATCAACCGCGAGTAACACACGATCAACATAAATGTATAAACAATCTAAATTAAAATGTTTCATTTGTTTTCCTTCCTCAACTGCTAGATTTGACATTCATCGACAATAAAATGCAGTGAACAGTATTAATATTAGTCATCAATATGTAATAAATATATTCAAATATTTTATTTATATGAAGATGTCATAAAGAAGAGAAATGAAAAATGAGAAATAGTGTAAGTCTAACTCACTCTCGGTCACGGCGTCTTTCGTATCCGTTGTCACCTCTGCCCACACTGTAAAAATCATTATTATTATGAGTAAATAACGAATAATAATAGATTACAAGGTTTGATACAAAGCTGATTTTTCTGTTTAAACAGGCCTTTAGTAAATCGCCAAAAACTTTTAGACGGTTCACTCTAAATCTGTTCAATTTGATCTACCAACACCTAGGATTCACAAATAATTTTGTCATCATAAGCGAATTTCTGATGTTGGCACTGAAATACGAGTTATAAAAAGCCTTTCTGCCACGTATACTATCTGACGATGTTACTGGTACTACTTGGTTGCTAGTAGATACTTTTTCCAACATCTAGAACTCGTTTCGCGCATTGCATGGTACTTATTATACTAGGGTTGATTACTTGATGAGTACCTTCTGTGGAATTATTATTGTAAACTGTCTTCTATGCAATACAAAAGGTATAACGATGTGCACAAATGCTGTAAAAGTATGTGAATAGGACTTACGTAGGCTTGCCCATGTAAATGCCGGGTGTGGGCGTATGAGCGCGCTGCGTGATCGAGAAATCGACGCGAATACGACGACCGTCTATCTCCATGCCAGTGCATTCATTCTTCGCCACTTTAGCGTCCTCCTGGCTCTCGAAGTAGACGAAGCAGAAGCCTCGCGAGCGCCCCGTCTGAGGATACAAAATTATGAGTTCAACATCGCTCTACATAGCAACAGCTCTTTCATGTAGTTTGACCGTAACTGCTGTACGGCGCCTTATGAAGGCGCAGGTCGGCGGGGGATAGGAAAGAAAGAGACAAGGATAGGGACTAAGGGGAAGCAAAGAGACTGATAGAGTGGAGTGGCCTGTGTTGTCCCCTCGGTCGCGCCGCAAACATACCGAAGGTGTGGTACAGCGGTTTCAGTCAAACTTTAGTTCTAAATCCATCATAATGTACCCCAGCGGACATGAGCTTGTTGGCTGTCGACGTCGACGCCTAATATATACTCACCTTAGCATCAATAACGACTTGCACTTTGTCAACGGGTCCATATTTGGAGAAGATGTGGTTAATCTGCTGCTCCGTGGTGTACAGGCTCAGGCCAAATACTCCAAGACATCGCGAGGGAGTCGGGTTCTCCTGTTGACAATAAGGGAAGATTAGCTATTGATATTTTGGCAGACTATGGGGAAAATCTTACACCTGCATGTTGACGGGCGCTAGGTTTAGCAGCTGAGCGTATGCCGGTTGGCTTACTGCATTGAGTCTGCGCGTTTGGTCCGCGTCAGACTAAACCTTGGTAATGGCCTTGTCGAACATTATCCATAGTACAGGCAATACTCATTCAGGAACCAAACGGTTTTCTAGTACCCAATTTAATTCTAATTAATTCACTGTCATGTGAATTCTCACTTAGAAAAGACGAGATATTTTATTAATATGTCTTGGCTATACACTGAGAAAACTGCAACAATGGGACCAAAATGATAGTCAAGTTATAGAACTTTCAATCTACAAACCATCTACAGTGGCATTTAAAAAGTATTCTACAATTTAAATAAATTATTATTACTCTTTAATGAATAAATGAAGGGGTGCATTGTGATTATCATGGAATAGGTACCAATTTAGTTTGATAACAAGTTATCCTTTATTTTGTTAGAGCAGATATCCATACTGTTGTGCTGATAAACCAAACAATGAAAATTTTTCCTGTTGACCATTAAAAAAAAAAATCAACTGATTATTAAATTGAGGAAAATATGTATTCGGATGATGGTACTCATTTCATTATCACAATTAAAACGGCATGATGAAGTTTAACTACATCTAAAACGAACAATACTTAAGCTAAGATGTCATAATAATCTAGTAAAAGTTTCTACTTTTACTAGACCTTTAAAAGCTATGTCGTATACACTACCCCTTGTAGTACATGCGAGTCAGGCGTTTAGCAACATCATTAATTTAACAACCACAGTGTGCACGATTCAGGAAAATATACATAAAGTATTCATATTATTTTTACTAGGTATCATGAAAAAAACATGAGTAATTTACATTTTGAACTATTCCACCTGGCATCGGTAGGTAGACAGAACAAAGTGCAGCAAATCATTCATGAAAACTTAAAGTATACTTATAGTTACCAAATCGTGCTACCAATGCTAAATGGCAATTAGCCATTTCGTCCGCCGAATCACATCACCAAAGAGTAGCGTATCTGTCATAGCAGATAAAGATGTCTATGTTATAATCACCGTGTTCAATCTCACCCTTTCCCCTTGGTGCCGGCGGCGGGAGGACATAGGGCTGTGGCTGTGACTGCGGCGATACGAGCCGCGGGGCGAGTACGAGCGCGAACGCGAGCGCGAGTACCGAGCACCGCGGTACCCGCGCCGCGGCGTGCCCGACCTCGACCGACTCCTGTAGACCGAACTACCATTAAAAAGCCGCTACTCGGTCCTAAATTCGATCAACCACATTGGACGTACTAAAAAATAGGATGAATCTTGCTGAACAATTAAGTTAAACACCCATAGGAAGTCATCTCATGCACACACTTACATCATGGAGTCAGTCGACTAATATGGGGCACAATATTGAATATCACAAGATCTTAAATCACGCACACATAGATCGATAGGATGCTTTATAAATAAAATGAGCAGCACGGAGTCCTGTATTAATACGTCCATGGTCGATCAATATCAAAGTTTGTACAACACCAAGGTTGCCTTGGATAGCACCAACCACTTAACTGTATACATAAAAGGCTTTTAAATCACATGGGATGCAATTGCATGCATTCCACATACACATAGAAGCTTTTAAACACTGGACTCCAGGATAATGTATTCGATTTTCAATGGTTGTGGAGAACCTACATGTCTAGTCCATTTTATGTTCAAGCCCACAAGTCTTGGAAAAGGATCATGCCTGGTATAATTGCAATGGGCTTGCTTCCTATTACATTGGGTCCAAAATACCTTCATCTTTTTGGACTGCAACAAATATTCTGAAAATATGTTGTAAAAACGGGTAGAATGCCTTTCCTCAGCAATGGGACTGTATAGGCTAGAATAAAATATTGTTTAAGCAAAATTTCCTTACTTTGTTTGATACCTGTATTTCTTAATTGCACACATTTTGGAATTTAATATTTGACACGATAATTAGAGAGGCTCCTGCCCAAGGAGAATTTATTCAAGTAAGTCAGTACTTACTACCTAGACAGTACCAACAACAAGTAGACAGCCACCAACTCAAAAACTAATGCAGAAACAGGAGTTGTTGATTAGGCGTTGCTTAATTTGTCGTTATTGCAAATGGGCATTAGTCTTTTTAGACTGCTATTTGGATTATTGGTTGGTGAAACAGTTTATTTTGGGCTAGTCAACTGTTTTTTAGTCGTAACATTGAAGCATCTCTGGGTGTTAGTAAAAATGAGCATTATTGTCCATCGAGATTAGAAATATTTCGAAACAAAAGAAAACAATACGACCAATTTGACATTTCGATTCGACATATCTCTGATAGAGATTGATGTCTATCAAACGAAAATCGCCCTGCTGGTAATTTTCAGGCAAAAAATAAAAAAAAGTAGTATTCAGTTTTTCTTATGCCAAGTACAGTAGTGACCCCACAATAATGGAGGGACACAGAACAGAGAATGTGAATGCGTCTTGATGGATTGAATCATCTACAAGTTCTATGTTGTAGTTTAGTGTAACTAATAGTAAAACCACTAGGTTTATGGAAACCAATAGTAAAATTACTGCAATAATAAGCTAGGCCAACTACTACAATAGCATTTTATGCTACCAAACAACTACAAGTTATGCCTTAGTCTTAATACATAATAAATAATTTAGCTAACAGATATTCAACATACCTAGTTAGGCATGTTGGTTTGGGCTGTGCTGTGTGTTGATGTCTGCCTGCAGAACTACATAATAATTCACATCATGATTAACAATATAAAGAAACCATTGATACATTATCAATGTTGTTATACACATTTATTTATTTACAAATAAGATTCCTACAATGTAAATAGAAAATGTTTATCTTCCAATTTTATTACAAAACTTGCTGCTTATAACCCCTCCTCCCCTTTCCACTCCCCCTCTAACACATTCTACTGTTGATAGTGGTTGCTATGCAATTTATCAATTATTGAACAAACTAACGAAATCCAAACAATATTATAATTAATCAATCCATTATTTCCACACAATGTGCGGTATTTTAAATTTCAAGGATAAAACAGCAGAATAAATTACTTGTATATCTACTGCCGTGTTATATTTTTATATGCATATAGTGTTTGACTATGTGAATTGCGCAATCCCAACTACCATTACCCTTGAAAGCGAGGTTATAAAAATATACGTTACGATGGAACTCAGATAATACTTTTTACATAGGTACTTACTATTTTTCTATATCATTACGATTTACAAAAAGCATACATAATGAACTTTAGTTTGTGGTTAATAATTAACTTACGGGCTTCTGTATTTTCGGCTGGACGCTTTTGGCGGGGGCGGCGTCCTCGACCGGCTCCGACTGTGGCCCCGCGACATCGCTGCGGGCTTCGGTGCCGGCTCGCGAGACCCGTTCCGCGTTCTCGAACGGCTTCTCTGGAATTACCCAAGCAAACCGATCGTCATGTGAAAAACGGTAGCGGCAAGAGGCGGCGACTAACAAAACACACGCGGCGGGAATGCAAATGGACATGACGAATGTTGTATAAATATACTACCTCTCGATCCGACATTATGTCCGACGTGATGAATTGGGGACAAAAACTAAATAAAACAAATACAATCTATTTCTGTACGAGAACAGTTCAATAAAATTCGAGCTGCGAGCACACTTCTACGAACGCGAGGAAACAGAAATTGAAAAACAAAATGGCGTCAGTGAGTCAAGTCAAAATCCGAATGAGACAGTGTTGCCAATGGATTATACACGATATGTAGAATGAGTTATTTTTAAACGAATTTATTGTTGTCATATCATAAATATCAAACTAAACTGTCATTGGTATTTGGTCAGTGAAATTTGACATTTTCATTCTTTTCCAGCACACCACATCACGAAATGTGGTTTTAATTCGCTCAGTAATTTGCCGTCGATTTGCTTTTGAAAATATAAATATGACTGACAACGATGTAGAAAACTCCCCCACAGGGGATCAGCCTCAGGAAAAAACTGCAAAACAACTGGAGAAGGAGGCCAAAAAAGCCGCTAAGTTAGAAAAACTTCAAGCAAAGCTCGAGAAGAAGTCCACGGCGCCAGCTGTTCAGAAAGATAAACCGGAGGTACTTATCGTCTATACAATTATATCCCTACACCTTCTATTTTATGATTTCGGCAATAAATCATGCTGTGTCGCGCCACACATTTTATTGCTCTTACAAGACTTATAATGCTTAGTAGTACCTAACCACTTGATTATTTTAGTGAAAGTATCTGCAATTGTTATCTAAATTGCATCAAGTTGTATTGGTATTATATACATTACCTTGAATGCTTCGGTTATGTTTAATGCATTAGGCTCTGTCATACCACACTTAATTAAACATATTTAGCAGCTAGTAATGAATAATCAACACTAAATTCAGTATACAAATGGCTATATATGTTCCGTTTTATAGCAAAAATGAACTTATTAAGTGTAAACAACATGTTTGATCAATTAATAAATAGAAAAAATAATTATAGCTTTAAGAAAATGAAATTTTCTTAATTATGCCATATAAAATAATCTAGGAATAATAGTCATAGATAGCTTAAAAAAAATAGGATCTCATATTAGTTTCAGAACAATTTTGTAAATGTGCTGAACTACTTAATTTTACTTATACATTATCATAGATTTTTTTTTCTTTTTACAATCTATTTTTTTTTTAGAAAAAGGCAAAGGAAACAAAAGAGAGTGCTGTATACACTGCCAAGACAGCACCGGGTGAAATGAAGGACCTTGGCGGAGCTATGCCAGATGCATACAGCCCGAGCTATGTAGAGGCTGCCTGGTACGCATGGTGGGAGAAGCAGGGATTCTTCAAGCCTGAATATGGGGTGAGGATTTAATATAAGAATCCCATTGAGACATTTGGAAAATATTTTGACTATGACCAACCTATGGCACCCATTATGTAATCATTACTTTGGTTTTGAGATTACAATTGGTGTGTTATGTTTAAGTTAAAAGAATATGCTATAAAGATTGTTGCTAATGCATGAGAACAGTTTTGTTCTTCATACCAAAACTAACTGTAATAACTCATTCTTGCATGACATCTCATTAATTATGAGTGGTAGTGTGGCTACCGCAGCAATTAAATCTTTATGTATATTGACACAAGATTTTGTAGTGGTATTAGCGCAAAAAAAGACGCGCGCATCTTAACACCCCTGTGGGCCCTGCAGGCTTAGCATGACCGTGTGAAATAAGTTGTAACTTTCATCTGTCAGAGATGTTGAGAAAATTACGTAACTTTGAGCTTTTTGTACTGGACATGGCTCGGTGTGACGTCATTTTCTCCACATATCTGACAGTTGAAACAGATGAAACTTATGTTTGCATTGTCATGCTAAGCCTACTGGTCTTGATGCCTTGTTTTACAAAAAAAAATAGTACAATAATGTCTTGTTTTTAAAAAAGCAGCAATGTATAAATTACTTCTAGGTTTTGACAGTGCAAACTTTATGTCAAAAATTGACATTTTACTATTAAGTTACTATTGAAACAACAATAATTAATGGAAAGACGCCATTAACACAAAAAAAAAAAAACAATAGTTAACGAGGTAAGGCCCCCAGATCCTAAAGAAAACCTTTTTTTTTAGAGAAAATCTATACTAGATCCGAATCCTAAAGGCAAGTTTGTAATGGTGATTCCCCCACCCAATGTGACTGGTACCTTACATCTGGGACATGCCCTTACTAATGCAGTAGAAGATGCACTGACAAGGTGGCACAGGTAAGGAAAATAAACAATCATAAAAATACATTTTATTTTATTTGGGGCAACAAACAGGTATATAATATACATTAAGTTGATTAATCTAAATCCATACTAATATCTTATTACATACCCAACGTCATTACCCACGAGTTACAATTAAAAGAAGTACGCTATTAGCTAGCAAACGAAACTCCAAACCCACAGAAGCCACTGTTTGGGAGTGGCACCACAAAACACTTTTGAAGAAACAATGCTTTGTGGTGCCACCCAAATGAGCATGACATCCACGAATTTGGGGAAAATTAGGTGACATATTGTCTAATATTAGATTAGCATAACAATACATCATCATCATCACGCCTGTATTCCCTCAAGGGGTAGGCAGAGGTGCACTGCAGTGCGCTCACATTTCGCCGATGTATTTTGGTCCCAATGTAATAGAGGGTGAGCCTTTTACCATTATACCGGACCATCCTCCCTCAATTCGAGGGAGATTTGGAACGTAGTCCACCACGCTGGTCGAGTGCGGGTTGGTGAACTTCACACGCCTTTCTAGAGACATACCGATTTCCTCACGATGTTTTCTTGTATTTTTACTTTGAATCTAGTCTGTAATGTTAAATAAATAAAGTACCTTATAAATTTGGGAAAGGCCCTTATGTGTGACAACAAAATTGCAGATTGATTTAGATTGTTGAACATGTAGAAATGAAGGGCAGCCCTATTCTCCAGACCGTAATTAAATAGCTGTAAAAAGAAAAAACTATTTTTCAAATTTTGGATGGAGGATTTAAAACTTATTTAAGTCATTATCCTTTCTTTTATTTATGTCTACTACAGTGAAAATAAAAAAAAACGGGTCGAATTGAGAACTTCCTTCTTTTTGAGGTCGGTTAAAAACTATTCAGGTCACAAACTCAGGGAGCCTATCTTTTTCTACAGTCCAGTTAATAGATACCATATATTTCAGTGTACAACATAAATGTTATTATATACATACCAACCACTGTAGACCACTGCGAGACGGGAGGGCAACCCATGCCGCTCAGCCCCTTTCCTCCCCTTCAGTCCTTCCCTAGTCAGTCTCTTTCCTTACCGTCCCACGAATCGCCGCACCTTGTCAAACTATACATCAACATTTAGCACAAACATAAAGTAACTTTTCTATAGAATGAATGGTCGTACTACACTATGGAACCCGGGCTGCGACCACGCTGGAATCGCCACGCAGGTGGTGGTGGAGAAGAAGCTCTGGCGTGAAGAAAAGAAAACGAGGCATGATCTCGGCCGCGACGAGTTCATCAAGCGAGTATGGGAGTGGAAGGAACAGTAAGTCACCTATTACAAATTGTATCTCCAAATTGAACCTTGTTTCAACCAAGTTAAAATTGAGATGACGAAATAATCATTGTCGGAATCATAGTTTTGGTAGGTATTCCCTGTTCTTTTTGGGTTAGCAATTATCCGTTCTGTATTCATTCTGTTTTGTATTATTTATTGCTATTTGTTAAGTAGCGTCGAAGATTTGATTTTCTTTGCTGGCCAAAAAATATTGGGTGGATAGAATTTTTTATAAATGACTAATTATAAAAAATTCTATCCACATACAAGACTACCTATAATGGTATTTTTCAATATAAATATGTTCCGCAATGCCACTGTAAATAAACTATAACTTTGTTTCAATATGGGGGTAACAAGGTGATTTTGTATTATTCAATCGGTTACACACGCAGTTTTTTATCGTTAGGAAAGGCGTTCGTATTTACGAGCAGCTCCGTTCGCTCGGCTCTTCCTACGACTGGAGTCGCGTCCGTTTCACCATGGACGAGTCAATGTGCCGCGCCGTCAACGAGGCGTTCATTCGCCTCCACGAGGCCGGTGATGTATACCGCGCCAACCGCCTCGTCAACTGGTCCTGCTCGCTCAAGAGCGCCATATCCGACATCGAAGTGGACAAGATTGAGCTGACTGGACGAACGCTGATGAGCATACCGGGATATGAGCAGAAGGTAAACACTAACGTAATACCTTCCTCCCGACACAATCACCGCCCTCCTCGGCCCGGGCGGCGAGAGGGCCACTAACACACCTACACCAGTCACAAACAGACACCGATCTCGCCGGCGAGGTCGAGGAACCCCCTCTTCTGCACCTAGGAGCCTAGTCACTCCCTCTCCCCTCACGGTAACTGCCCAAGCTGAGGTCGTGCCCTCTGTGGCGCCTTTGAGCTAGTTGCCACCCTTTTCCGCCCTTAAGGCCTTGGTTGGAGTGCACTCTGCGCTCGCCACTCCTCCGGTAAAGCTGTAAAGGCCACCTCACGGCCAACCGCGTAATCTTCTAAAAAAAAAAGACCTAATATCCAAATACTTCCATCTTCACTGTAGAGATTTATAGGATAGTAGAAGACGTAGTTCACATTTTGTTGGAATGCAAAAAATTTAAGGACTTTAGCTAAAGAGCTATCCTTAAATAGGGGTGATGAGATGTGATTACCATTTCTTGTTTGACGTTTAAATTATAAGTTATGATGTTGACTTAAATAGTTAACGTCATAACTCATCTTTTAAACTTTAAACATTATTCCAACCGCAGATTGATTTCACAAATTATAGAGTTATATAGATTATAAATTTGTGAGTTCTGACATTAACATTTGAAACTAGCTGTGCCCGCGGTTTCACCCGTGTTTATGGTTACTATGTCTTAGCGTGATGTTATAAGGTATACAACACACAAATATTTTTAGAAATCGTACTGGTAGTTCCAGAGCTTAATGCGTTCAACCAAACAAGCAAACTCTTCAGCTTTATGATATTAGTATAGATTGTAATCTCATTTAAATTACAATTTCAAATATATTGGAACCTCTAAGCTGGATTTCTATTTGTATAGGTTCCCTTGTTGGTCCTCTGAAAATTGTACTAATAAATACGTGTTTTTGTGACAAGGTTGAGTTTGGTGTTTTGGTACACTTTGCGTACGCGGCTGAAGACACCGGCGAGGAGGTGGTGGTTGCCACCACGCGTGTTGAAACCATGCTCGGTGACGTGGCAGTCGCAGTACACCCTAATGACGCTAGGTTTGAATACATCCTTTGCCATATTTTCATTAAAATAATATGGAACAATTTCGAAGGTTAAAAGGCGAATTGACTTACCATTTTGGTAACTTTGTACAAAACCTAGCTCAAGAGACGGAGAAAAATTCGCTACCTCCAACGATAAAGAGTGGTTGCCATATAATTATGAACGATACGAGCGAGCGTCGCGAAGCCTTATAGAGAGCGTCGCGACGCCGTATAGTGAGCTTCGCGACGCCTTATTATGAGCGCCGCTACGCCTTATAGTGAGCGTCGTGACGCCTTATAGAGAGCGTCGCGAGGCCGTATAGAGAGCTTCGCGACGCCTTAGTATGAGCGCCGCGACGCCTTATAGTGAGCGTCGCGAGGTCTTATAGAGAGCGTCGCGACGCCGTAGTGTGAGGGTCACGATGCCTTATGGTGAAGACAGAGTGATCACCAATATACTAGAACATAATATACCCAATACCTTTCGGCACAAGCACAACGAAATACTCCCACTTGACTGGAATTTCAAGTTTTTTCTTATATTGCCAGGTATAAACATTTAATAGGAAAGAATTTAATACATCCGATATGCAAGAGGAAGTTGCCCGTGATAGCCGATGAATATGTCGACATGAACTTCGGAACTGGTGAGAAATAGCACACATTTTTTTGAGTATTTTCTATAATATTATTATTTAATCTTCAATTTTAATAGCAGTGTTAGCGGAGTTGTCGAACGCACGCCTTGCATTCAAAGTGTGCAGGTTCAAACCCCGGCTCGCACCTCTGGGTTTCATGTGTGAATCTCATTTTCATCCGAGATTGCCACTTTCTATGAAAAGGTGAAGGAAATCATCGCGAGGAAACCTGCACGTCTATAGAAAGGCGTGTGAAGTTCACCAACTCACACTGGGCCAACGTGGTGGACTATAGGCCAAAAATCTCCCTCGTATTGAGGGAGAATGTGCCTAGTATAATGGCAATAGGGTCGCCCTCTATTACATTGGGACCAAAATACATCGGCGAAGTGTGGGCGCACTGCAGTGCACCTCTGCCTACCCCTTCAGAGAATACAGGCGTGATGATTTTAGAATACAACAAGGCATGTTTAATTTCCAAGTTAAATATTTAAGTATAACATGGTTAGTTCAGAATAGTTGCAGATAATTAAATTGCCTACTTCTATTAAAACAAATCGTTAATTTAAATGATCCTCGTATATTACTTGCATGATATGCAAAGCATGCACGGCTAGCACGTCCGCCAAGACTATACTTCGTAACTCATACGAGAGAGACAAACTTGACATATCTCACATTTTGTCTTGTCACAATCGTCTGTCATAACAATGTTGGTACTATGCGATTCTAATGAGAATAGGATCGACTTTGCGCCATATTGTGACGTTAAAAAACTAATTATGACTTTAAATAATTAAATATTGTATAAAGACAATTTACTACTAATTTAACCTTTTTATTTATATTTGATGTAGTTACTATTATTATTGATATGCAAATAAGTTTTTTGCAAACCATACTTTTCATGTGACATTTGACAGATAGAGCTTATTGACATTCCTATTCTTATTTGGATCGCACAGTACGTAACTTGGGGATAGGGTAGAATAATATTATTACGTTTTTATTAAACTATGTTAAATTAAATTTATTTTCAAAGGCGCCGTGAAAATAACTCCCGCGCACGACCCCAATGACTATGAAATCGGTAAGCGGCACAATCTACCGTTCATCAACATTCTGTCCGACGACGGCACCATGCTGGACAACTGCGGACAGTTTGCGGTAAGAGGATATAATATCAGTAACTCCATGATATTTGCTCCAGGTTGACTTTCTTGTAATCTACATAAACTTCAAAAACTTTACAAGATTTTAAAGTTTTTGAAGACTTAATTTTTTTTCTTGCCAACAATAAATAGTAGGTACTCAAATAAATAGAGTTTTTTTAAAATAAATAACACAACAAAATAGAAAAGATTACAATTTACAAGTTTTTGAAGAGCCTGTATGTCTGTTCGCGATAAACTCGAAAAGTACTGCACCGATTTTCATGCTCTTTCCACCAATGGATAGAGTGGTTCTCGTAGAAGGTTTTAGTATATTATTTGTCAAGTTTTTGTATACATTGGCTAAAATATAATGATATTTGTTGGAGTTGAAAATAATTAGGGTTCGTAAATTCCACGCGGCCGAAGTCTCGATGTGCAGCTAGTGAATAATAAAAATCTGATTCTACTACTACTACTACAGCCATTTTAACGTCCCACTGCTGGTCACGGGCCTCCTCTCAATGCGAGGGGGATTCGGGCCATAGTCCACCATGCTGGCCCAGTGCGGGTTGGCAGACTTCACACATCTACCGAGAACTAGACAAGTTCCCTCAGACGTGCAGGTTTCCTCACGATGTTTTCCTTCACCGTTTCATAGCAAGTGATAATCTCGGATGAAAATGAGATTCGCACATGAAACCCAGAGGTGCGATCCGGGGTTTGAACCTGCACACTTTGATTTGCAAGGCGTGCGTTCGACCACTCGGCTACCACTGCTATTTTAGATAAATAACACAACAAAATAGAAAGGATTACAATTTACAAGTTTTTAAAGAGCCTGTATGTCTGTTCGCGATAAACTCGAAAAGTACTGCACCGATTTTCATGCTCTTTCCACCAATGGATAGAGTGGTTCTCGTAAAAGGTTTTAGTATATTATTTGTCAAGTTTTTGTATACATTGGCTAAAATATAATGATATTTGTTGGAGTTGAAAATAATTAGGGTTCGTAAAATTTGAGTCTTAATTTTTTCAGTCTAGCCAGGGGGCTAGACTGAAAAAAATTCGCAACGCGCGGTAAGGAACTACGTTCCAAAAATCTGATTCAAACATTTTTATTTCAGGGCATGAAACGCTTCGACGTTCGTCGTGCTATCATCAAGACCCTGGAGGAGCTGAAGTTGTACAAGGAGACCAAGGACAACGCGATGGTGGTGCCGCTCTGCAGCCGCTCCAAGGATGTCGTGGAGCCGATGCTGAAGCCGCAGTGGTGAGCGCACTCTTATACCCAATATCAGAACTTATTATGTAAACCAAAACAGTGTTGTTAGGACGCATGTCAAGACAAGATCTTTGTCACAGATTTGCTCGTTCGCTCTCTGTCTGATTTCATACGAGAGAAAGAGACAATATCAAGATATTCCGTGACATACATCTAGTCTTGGCGCACCTGCTTCAACTACAGGTTTGTTAAGTAATGCCACTGCAAGTAAATCGCCGACGCTACAACACCTTCAAGTTATTAGCCGGGGCATAGTAAACAGCATAGACGACGATACGATGAATTTACCATTTTATTTAATGTATTAACGCATTCCTAATTCTACTATCGAATAGGTTTCACTTATTTTAATTATAATATTATTTTTATTAAATTAATCTATACAAATAAATAAAATTGGAGTGTCTGTTTGTAATATCAAAATAACACTTTTTTACCAAATGCGTATGAAAGTATATACGATACCTATAACGAAAACGCAATTTTAATTTTTTTTGTCTGTCTGTCTGTTTGTTTGAGGTAAACTTCTAAACGGCTGAACCGATTTCAATGGGACTTTCACTGACAGATAGCTGACGTTCCAAGGCGTAACTTAGGCTACTTTAATTTTAGAAAAAGCATTAGGGTTCCGCGGGAAAAACATAATACCCATATTTCCGGGTAATCTCCCTAAAGTTCACGCGGGCGAAGTCGCGGGCACAGCTAGTATTAAATAATTTTAGTTTTTTTTTCGATCCTCTGGCAGCCGGAAACGAAATTGGTTGCTATAAATCGTCAAATAAACAATACAAATTGGTCTCTAAACTACTACTAGCTACTATAATCTACCACCGTTAACTCCAAAAGAGTGTTAGCTAATTTTCCTAAATTGCTCAACCTGTATTTCAATTAGGGCATTTCTGAAAGTATAAAAGCTACAGAAAATATGCTGGAAGGAGCTTCGCAGCCGAATAAAATGAAAACTAAAACTCCATGAATATATATTTTTATTTTATATTATATTATATTATGAGTCTATAACGTCCCACTGCTGGGCAAAGACCTCCCTCCCCTTCCTCCATTCATCTCTATTTTGAGCCAAAATAGGCCACTCCCTTCGATGGGAGTCTAGTTCATCCCGCCATCTCCTTCTGGGCCTGCCGCGATGTCTTCTTGCATTGCTGGGAATCCACTCTGTAGTTATTTTGGCCCATTGTTGTTCTGACATGCGGCAGATGTGTCCAGCCCAGTTCCATTTTAGCTTGGCAGCTTTTTGACCTACGTCACTAATTTGTGTCTTGGAGCGCAGTACAGTATTCCGGATTCGGTCAGTAATCTTGACTCCGAGGATACTGCGCTCCATTGCTCGCTGGCATACCGCGAGCGCGGACTTCTGGACTATATTTATTATATTTTATGATTTTGAAAATAATTTAAACACTATTAGGACAGGATAAAATTCTAGGAAAGAAAATTTGTTACGCACTTGCAGAACATTAGATGTTTTAATTATTAATGAAAAAACACTGTTCAACATGATATGTAATGTAATTTTAAATGGTTTGTAGATTTGGGCAAGTTATAAAGTTTATTTCTTTACACAGGTATATAAAATGCGACAAAATGGCTGCGGACGCTATTAAAGTGGTGAAAACGGGCGAACTCAAGATAATTCCCGATGTTCATGAGAAGGTCTGGTACCATTGGATGGAGAACATCCGGGACTGGTGCATCTCCCGCCAGCTGTGGTGGGGGCACCGCATCCCCGCATACAGGGTCACGCTGCCGGTCGCCGAGGTAAGGAACTACTCTTCAATTATCGACTCTGAATACAACCGCAAACAGTCTTAATTGGATTGGTGCCAAAAGATTTCAGCGGTAAAGGAATGATCTTCTTGCTAAGTGGATGGTATACCTAAAGGGGTCCGCTATGCCCCTCTAAAAGTAAACGTTGGGGATTTGTATATGCATATATAGTTCCGATCGTACAAAACTCTTCTATCGCGATTCAGGATTAACGTAGTACTCTGTATGGCGACTCAGTTTTTGTATGCGTAGAATTACGATGTGTTGCTTGGTGCGCCATCTATTAGCGTGTGGTGGAAGTTCTGCACTGTGACGAGATAAAGGTCTCGCCATAGTTGAAATATTATGTTTGCGTTACTAGTTAATTGAAGATACTATGATAGTGTGAATATTATTAATATTAGGCTCATTTATCACAAAATTGATTATAAATGGGCCGTAGCAAAAGTAATCGATTAATATTCAATTCGATATAATGTAAGTAAAGCAGATAAAATCGGCAACAACGAAATTTATATATATTTGGCGCTATAAGGAGCGAGTCACGCCGCCCGGCGGCAAGACTGCCCCGCGGCGGCGGCGCACGCGCTCCGGCCGTAAGAAGAGCCACCGCATCCGCGCCAGGGGGCACGCGGATGTGGCGGATGTCGCGGATGTTGCGGATGTCGCGGATGCTCCGCTTCCGCGCAAAAACCGCGGTACTATTGTATGTCGTTGGTATTATAAGCGCCGTTTAGCTTGCTGTCTTGTGTTGGCATGGCGCGTGTCGCATGTTGTTATTCATTTTTATTTACCAAACGAAAAAACAAATTTGATAACAATCGAAACAGAACTTTATGATATTGGTTATATGACTGAAATTGGTATCAATGGAAATTCAGGATCGATTAAGATTTTTATAACAATTTCAGTTATATTGAGTTCCAAGTTGTGTTTTATTGTAGTTGTTGTCTGTCAGTAGTATTCTTACCCTCATGTTTTTTTTTTGTAATTTTAACTACCATTATTACAAATACTGATAAATAAAATATAATTACTGAATAGTATACCACTAAGTAACTAACGAATATCATATTTTATTTATTATTCAACTTTATATGCAACTTAGGCAAACTAAAAAAACATTGTTTTTAAATATTGCAGTTAGTAGATTGTGTTTATTTCAGCATGACTTTTTTTAGTAACTGGTGTCGATTATGTTGGCAACATACCGTCGTAATACATGAGCTAGGTTGAGTACCCTGGAAGCAGGTAGGCACGGTAACGCAGTGTCCTACGCTGACAAATCTCTACCACACAATGGTTCTACAAATTAACGGGCATGACCAACGGCACTTTTCAGCGCCACCCCCTATCACAGCCGGCTCTAAAAATATTTACAAAATGAAGTGTAGACCATTGGCTCGAAAAGAAAAAGAAGTGGTTTCCAATAGAATCGACACTGCTATCTACTTACATTGTATTACCTCTAAGTTTGTTTGTTTTGTTACATTTTTAAAGATTAATTATATAAGGGCCCTCGCCCACGGCGACTTTTTGTAGCGAAATTGTCGCGCGTCTAGCAAACGCGTGACAGCATCGCTTCTGACGCGTGTTAGTCGCATTTGCAACGCGCTACAGTATCGCTACTGTATCGATACAAACGCGCGACCGAGTCGGACGACATCGGGGAGAGAACGGAAAGAGGAGTGGCGCGTGAGTGGGAACCAAACATTTGCATCGCGACTGAATCTGGGCCCGTGGGCGAGGGCACACAGCAAGCGACCGCTTCGCGTCTGTATCGCCACAAAAAGTCGCCGTGGGCGAGGGCCCTAATGTTACTTAGAATCTAAACATAAAGCATCACATAGGGGTCACGACACGCGTGCTCCAAAATGTGTGCCAATACCAAAACGAACTCTATCTTTATATGCATAAAGATTACATTTCTGTGGTAAAAGCCACGCATCCCCGCTGTAAAATTCGCTCACTTTATCGATGACATTGCTTTTGCTGTGAGTTATTACAGTCCTTTTTGGTATTGACATAAAATTTTGCAACTCGAATCTTGACACCTATGCGCGCTCGCAGCTTGTTTTTTTTTTCAGTTATATCTTAACATTTGTGTTGTATTATAACATTTGTTAGGGATTTTGTAAAGTGAGGAATCAATGGTATATTTTATCTGACAACAACAGGAGGAGGAGTTGTGGGTGTCCGCCCACACGGAGGAGGAGGCGCTGTCCAAGGCGGCTGTCAAGTTCAAGGTGCCGCGCGACCAGATCAAGCTGCAGCGAGACGAGGATGTGCTGGACACCTGGTTCTCCTCGGGGCTGTTCACCTTCTCCATATTCGGGTGGCCGGATGAGACTGAGGACTTGAAGGTCAGTATTTACTAGTTTTTATTTCGCTTCTAGAATCAAGAAATTTGGCAAAAAGCAAAGCTTATAGCACAACTAAAGGAATAAATCGGAAAATGTAAATTTATTATTAGAAAATGTTTTTTTGCTATTACAAACTTATTTTGTAGTTACTTTGTATGGGGACACCAGTATACCAACGGCAAAGTTAAGTTTGACTCTCTATCCAGTTTATCTTTTCGTTAGAGTAATTCTCGGTACTTTCACAGTTTAGGTACGGAAGCCTCGGTGCGCGATTCCAGCTCGCACTTGGCGGGTTTTTAAAAAAATACATTTAAAAATATAAAAAAAAATATCGCCACAGGCATCTGGAACAGGGTCCTCGTTATCTTTGGTCAAAGCTTCAGAGAACAATACTTGTTATTTATTATTAGACTAGGCGTGTTCGTGACTCCTTTCACGTGAATATAAGAGACCTAATTATTTTTCTAAAGTAAAATTAAAGTAGAGAGAAATAAAACTTATGTCTACACGGTCATGGTAACCAGGGATCCCGAATAAACGTAGACGATTTTTCTTACTCCCCTGGACTCGTTCAACACACAAAATATTATTTTCAGGCATTCTACCCGGGTACTCTGTTGGAAACCGGACACGACATCCTGTTCTTCTGGGTAGCAAGGATGGTGTTCTTCGGACAGCGGTTGATGGGCAAACTGCCCTTCAAGTGAGTACGATGATAAACCTCGTGATGCGAAGCGAGACGATATCAATTGAAAATCCACTTTATCAGTCATGTACATAAGGGTCAAGTTTGTATAACGAAATAATATGACACAAGTAATACAAATCTAAATGGGAAAGAACCTTAGTACAAAGAATCGCGTGCTGTTTTTTTAAATAGTGTTTTAAATAGTGACGAATTGATACCTTCATGGTTCTATTTCAATGTTTCGCAATAATTTCGGTTATGGTTTTTCATTCGACATCTTTAACACCCTCAAATTTAGATTTATAATAAATATTATTACGTATTTATTGAATTTGTCCTTGACATTAATTACTTAATATTAGCAGAATCACCGCTAAGCGTAGGTGCAGCCATTCTTCATCTTATTCCATTAAAATTTCATCATTTCGTAACAAAAGGAGATTATGAACGAGTTTAATTGATAGATACAGTACTCTTTATTGTACACCAAACAAAGGAAATAATACACTTGGTTGGAGTGCACTCTGCGCTCGCCACTCCACCGGTAAGCTGTAAAGGCCACCTAACGGCCAACAGCGTAGTCCTTTCAAAAAACAATAATAATACAACATTCTTAGGTCTAGCTATGTACAACAGTAGCTATACAGTCCTACTACAGCCCCTTTAACGTCCCACTTCTGGGCATGAGCCTCCCCTCAATGCGAGAGGGATTCAGGCCATAGTCAACCACGCTGGCCCAGTGCGGGTTGGCAGACTTCACACATCTATCGAGAACTAGACAAGTTCCCTCAGACGTGCAGGTTTCCTCACGATGATTTCCTTCACCGTTTCATAGCAAGTGGTAATCTCGGATGAAAATGAGATTCGCACATAAATCCCAGAGGTGCGAGCCGGGGTTTGATTTGAACCTGCATACTTTGATTCGCAAGGCGTACGTTCGACTACTCGGCTACCACTGCTTAGCCATACAGTAGCTATGTACAATTGGGCGGTCCTATCGCTGAAAGCAATTTCTTCAAGACCAACAGTAAACTATACAGAACTAGCTTCTACCTGCGACTTCGTCCGCGCAGATTTCGATCATTCAATATCTTTATAAATGTATAGCCTATACGTTATTCTAATCTATAAACAATAATACTTTAAAGTTATCAAAATCCGTTTAGTAGATTTTGCGTGAAAGAGCAACAAATATCCGTCCATCTTTCACAAATTTTCACATTTATAACATTGGCAGGATTATGGGCATTTGTTTGATATGTTCTTGTGTATATTTCTGTGTATCTATGTGTATTATAAATATGTGTATGATGCCTATAGAGAGGTGTACCTGCACCCGATGGTCCGCGACGCGCACGGCCGCAAGATGTCCAAGTCTCTGGGCAACGTGATCGACCCCGTGGACGTGGTGCGCGGCGTGTCGCTGGCCGCGCTGCACGACCAGCTGCACGACTCCAACCTGGACCCGCGCGAGCTGGACAAGGCGCGGCGCGGACAGCAGCAGGACTACCCCAACGGGATCCCCGAGTGCGGGACTGATGCCTTGAGGTTGGAACCCGGAGACACACGTCACCAATCCTATAAACGACGTAAAGACCCCCACAATCAGGGGTGTCGAAAGCCGCGCGTTGAACTCTTTGCCAATACCAAAACGAACTGTCTGTAAATTTGCATAAAGATTGCTTTTCTGTGTTGCAAGCCCCGCCCCCACGCATCAAGATTCGCTCGCGCTTTCAGTGTCTTTTGATTGAACAATTAACTTTTTCTAAGAGTCAATAAAGTTTGTTTTTGTATGGCAAACAATTTCATGCGCGAGAGTCGGAGCGTCGCGTCAGTGTGCGGAAAGGCTTCAAGTATATATAATACTTATGTTGATAAATGGCAATCCCGACAGATTCGCGTTGTGTGCAATGACCCAGGGTCGGGATCTGAACCTGGATGTACTGCGCGTGCAGGGGTACCGCTTCTTCTGCAATAAGCTGTGGAACGCCGCCAAGTTCGCCCTCATGTACTTCCCCAAGGACACATCTTACCAGGTAGAGTATATGAAATGCATTACAATGGAAATGGACTCAACAATTTCTACGACGGACTATCTCTGCTACTACTACTATAGCCCTTTTAATGTCCCACTGCTGGGCACAGAATTCAGGCCATAGTTCCAACACGTTGCCCCGGTGCGGGTTGGCAGACTTCCCACATGTATCGAGAACTAGTCAAGTTGCCTCAGACGTGCAGGTTTCCTCACGATAATTTCCTTCACCGTTGCATAGCAAGTGATAATCTCGAATGAAAATGAGATTCGCACATGAAACCCAGAGGTGTGAGCCGGGGTTTGAACCTGCACACTTTGATTGCAAGGTGTGCGTTTTAGCCAATCGGCTACCACTGCATTTTTATTCATACCAATATTTACAGGAATCTTTTTTTTTTTTTTCAAAAAAGTTCCCACAAACATAAAGATTGAATGTTTGTGGTAAATGCCATGCCATTACATGGATATATGTGCGCGTTTAACGATGAAAAGTTCAGTCATACATTTATACACATTTCCACCACTGTGGCTCCTGTTAGCCAGAATCGACAGCAGTGTCAATTTTGATCCTGGGCGAGTCCCAGGGAAAAAGCTAAATTGTCTTGGAACCCACACGAATTTAATCGAAAAAGGTGTAGAAGGAACTCCTCCTCTCTTCAAACTGGAAGAAAAATGTATCCACTTCCCTCCATTGCAAAGTGGGAGACCAAAATAACTGTATTGCTGAATTGCCACAGAATAAAGAGTGCCTTCCAAGGATGCTATTTGACACTAGTTGGACCTAACAATGTGAGCTGCATTATACTTGATTATATTTTATACATTTATGCAAGCATAAAACTATGAATTTGCAACTCCCAACGAAATCTATTAAGACATTAAGAACGAAAAAGTCAAGGACGCTATTTTGTACGGGATTGGCAGTCTGTATAATCATTAGTCCATGTTGTTACTAGAGTTGGCTTTGATTTGGCAGGCCCTTATTGGAGATTTTACGATTGGTGTCTTTGCCGTCAAAAGAAAAAATAAGATGGGCTTATATCACCACCAGCTGGACTCCCAGTACCTACTGGCCGTCGCCGTCGGGGTCGACCGAGATGACCTTGACACTTTTGTGGGAAAAACGTGGCTGGAGGTTGCCATAGACAGAGAAGTGTGGAAGAGGAAAGGGGAGGCCTTTGCCCAGGAGTGGGACACTATCATAGGCTAGTAAAAAAAAACATATGTCTTTGCCGATATTTATTGTAAGCGTATCTGGTCAGGCGCACGACGCGAGCTCTGCGGCGGAGCTGCCTCCCATGGACCGCTGGATGCTGTCCCGGCTCTCCATCGCAGTGCAGAAGGTGAACGCCGGCTTCGCATCGTACGACTTCCCGTCTGCCACCACGCACTGCTACAACTTGTGGCTATACGACCTGTGCGATGTGTACTTGGTAAGTATAAAGAAAAGAATTAGTTGATTCGAACAAATCAAATTACTTGACTAATCTGAATTAAAGTCATACTTATTTTCTTATATTTACGCGAATACTATACATTGAAATAAAACTATTTTAAGGATTTTATCGCGTGTATTTACTATTTTATTTTCCCGACGTTTTTTTTTAACGTCGGGAAAATAAAATAGTAAATACACGCGATAAAATCCGTAAAATAGTTTTATTTCAATAAAGTCATACTAACAAAATATAAAAATTCAATTTAATTTTGTTTTTTACATAACAAATATACAATTTTCGATATGTACGAAAAATAATGTCATATGGATATAGGAGTAGTTACTAGTTCAGACTTGAAAGGGTCCCGTCTGAAGAAAAGCTTATATTCAAATTGTATATTGCTAAGTAACTCGTAACAGTTACTACAGAAAAAGGTATAAAATGGTCGAAAATGTCTTATAAACGGATTTTATTTAAAAATGTATTGAGCACACTGAGTAGAAATAAAACCTAACATTCTTTAAAACAGTTGGTTCACTGAGAATATCGCTTTTCATGTGTTTACTTTTTTAACAATGTAATTAGACTTAGAATGGAAGACCAGCGCTGCTTCTTGTCAACCGGCACATGCTGAATTGGGTCAGTTTGTGGCGAGCACATTTTTTTTTTTTTTTAACAGTGTCACACTTCCAATTTTGTGTGTGACTGTGACGCTTACATACGTCAAATTGTCAAATTGTCTTATGTCAAGACGTATAAGACAAGTCACCAATTTAGGTCTATTTCGTTTGACCCAATTACATTGACATTCTAATGTAATTGCACAGGAATATCTAAAACCCGTGTTTGCATCGGGCACGGACGCCGAGAAGCAAGCCGCCCGGCGCACGCTCTACACCACCCTGGAGTACGGCCTGAAGCTGCTCAGCCCCTTCATGCCGTTCGTCACTGAAGAGCTGTTCCAGCGGCTGCCGAGACAGGACACCACTTGCCCGTCGATATGCGTCGCTAGTTACCCTACTGTAAGTACTATTAGTAGGTACTCAAGGTCCAAATTAACTTGACGCAAGCTGAACAAGAGCCATTATCAACTTCAATAGTATCTGTAGTGTGAATCATTAACTATATTTTCGCAGGAAGCAGAGGCTCCGTGGAGATCCGAGGAACTAGAATCGGATGTGGACACAGTTCTTAAAATGATCCACCTGATTCGGTCAACTCGCTCCGAGTACAACTTGTCCAATAAGCAGAAGACCACGGCCCACCTCATCATATCTCAGGGGTTGAAGGTGGAGGCTCTGAAAGGACTGTTCAGGAGCCTTCAGTCGCTCGCCAACAGTGAGCTGTCGGACGAACAACCGCCGATTGGATGCTCTATATTGACTGTGTCGGATAAAATCGAAGTTCATTTGGTTTTGAAGGTGAGTTTCTTCTTGGAGTTGGGTCATGTTTCATTAGCACACAATTTATAAATACGTGTTGCTAGTCAATTTATATGGTGGCTTCATTTAGTGGTGCTACAATGTTTTCATCCCGTTATAGTAGATAGCGTCCGCCGCGGCTTTCTTTAAATACAACTGTCTAGATGTCACGGTTCATGAGATACCGCCTGGTGACAGACAGACGGACGGGCGGACTGCGGGACGTTTTACCCTTCGGGTACGGAACCCTAAGAACTAGTGGTGTATCGACGCATACCAAATACTAGTCTGCAACTACATAAAGGCAGATCCGATACCTCCTTGTTGCTATAATCAAAGAAAAGTACCTCGTACTACATTTTATACACATTTTACTTTCAGGGCCTCATAGACCCACTGAAGGAGATATCAAAGGTTGAAAAGAAGATGGAAACACTGTCACAAACGATCACGAAACTGCAGCAAGCGATCGCAGCCGAAGATTACACTACCAAAGTGCCGGTTGAAGTGCAGAAGGGCAACACTGAGAAACTCGAGCAGTCCCGCGGTGAACTGGAGAGATTGCAAGCTGCTATAGCAACATTAAAACTTATGTAAATTGTGAATATCTAAGTTATATAAACGTTACGTTTTTTCACTGATACATGCAGTATTTGCAGCATTTTTAATGTTTGTTTTTAATTTTACCATTCATACTTCCAGCCACTGTCATTTTTTGCGACTGTTAGTGTTTACATCATAGAGGAATACTTCACATGTTCTTATTTATTATAAGGATGATGAGAATTAATTAACACAATTTTAAAAAGGAGGAGAAGCCTAATCAATACTAGAATTATTATATTCCACTACACAAGAATATACTGAAATACTATAAATGTATTTTAACCCTCTGGTATAAAAACTTACCCAATTTTTTTCTAGTCCTAGTTTCTGAACGTCTAATGACTGTCATATTTGAAAGTTGAGGAATCTCGTTTCAGTTCTATAATGTTGTCTAAATTATAGCATCAGTTTTTGTCCTCTCTCACTTGCACTTCAGCTAAACTGCTTTGACTGTCCTGTTGTCTATTTAAATACTTAACTTTTTATATTTTTAATCTGGAACATCTTATTTACTTTATTTTCGTATTATTGTTAAAAAATATATCATTAGATTACTTTTTTTTTATGTATTTAGAATCCATTAATATTTCAAAGTACAAAGACGTGTGCTCGGTGGATAATAGGGACGATAGTATCCTTGTATTAACGAAGCAAAAATGGAGTTCCCCACTCTTGGTGAGCAATGCCAAAACGAAGAATGCCACCAGATCGACTTCTTGCCTCTCCAATGCAAATGTGGGAAGGTGTTCTGCCGTGATCACTTCAACGAGCACTGCCTATCTGGTGATTGCGAGTTGGCGCCAAAACCCAAAGAAGTTAACCTCAAAAATGATGACCAAATATTTAGGTGCTCCGAGAAAGGTTGCCGGAAAGGGAATTTACACGAAATGCTGTGTGTAAAGTGTGGAAAACATTATTGTATTGAACATAGGTTTCACCCGTAAGTACTAAGCCACTTACTAATTTTTTTTTCGTTATATTATTACCCACCTATTAATTCAAATACAATTGCAATACTTTTTGGATTGTTTCAAATTCAACGTAAAAGTCAGATTTTTGCTTTGTTAGGATGTATTCAACACTCACTTTCCGTCTGCAATTCCACTACTACCTGGGACTTGCAGTTAATCACTTAATGGACTTAATAAAGATTGTAGAATAACAATAAAACTTTTATTATTGCTGTTTCTAATGGCTTGTTCTACACATGTTTATTTTTATATTTATATAAGTATGTCTTAAATTTACAGTTCATGTCCTGAAATTGATGACGAAACAATGGCAGCGAAAATAGAGCAGATGGAGGCCCCAAAGAGACAGTTCCAAGAGGCAAACAAGCATTTACAAGAAAAGGTATGGAGAATGAGAATATGTTATTTTCCTAACTCAGTAATATAGATAATTAGTAGTGCATCTTGAGTATTCCTGTATATATCATATATTTTCATCATTGTGTTTTTATTTTCATTGTTAGTAAGTAGTGATGTGCCGGATATTTATATCCGTATCTGTGGATATCCGAGGGAAAAGAAAGATCCGTATTGGTATCTGTTACTTTTTTGGTGGATCTTTTACCTTATTAATTTTAAAGACACGGGTGAAATACTTATACTTACAGGTGATTAGGTAGCCGTGAAAAACTTAACCTATATTCAGATTGAAATTAAACTATTTTACGGATTTTATCGCGTTTATTTACTATTTTAAACACCGACGCTCCACGAAGTCTGCAATCTGTGAACATGTACAGGACCGCACCCGCCATTATATCAGATTTGATAAACCGCATATCCTCGCAAAAGAACACCGACTCCGACCAAGGATGATACGTGAGGCCATTGAAATTAAAAAACATCCTAATTTCAATAAGGAAGTTGACTGGGTGCTACCACCAATTTGGGATCCAGTAATCAATATGATTAAATCCAAAACCAAGTGTGCCATTGCAAGACTTCAAGACACCGTAAGCACTTTTTGCGTGGATCGGACCGCAAACAACAACTAAATATGAGGGTACCCAGTTATTAACTATGACATCAGGACGTCTAACACCTCAGTCCCCCCGTGACCATGGTTGCTGTAAAGCAGCCGAAACGTCGGGAAAATAAAATAGTAAATAAACGCGATAAAATCCGTAAAATAGTTTAATTTCAATGTATAGTATTCGCGTAAATATAAGAAAACAATATCCGTAAAATAGTTTAATTTCAATGTATAGTATTCGCGTAAATATATTCAGACTATATTCAGATTACTTTATATTTCTTGAAATCAAATATTTGGCACCTTTATATTGCAAACATTTATCGTAGTGAGTTACCATACCAATATTACATAATTCAAAGGTCAATCAACTATCTTTGTAATGAGATCAATGACAAATTTTTGTGATAAGCTTACTAAACATTTACTATAAGTTTTTATAAAGTTGTTAAGATCCATTTCCGTATCCGCGGAACTTGACACCAAATATCTGTATCCATACTTTTTAACGATCCGGCACATCACTACTAGTAAGTACATATGTAATAAATTACATTCTTTTAACAGTACTAAATACTAAGTAAACTCTTAAACAAGGTTTACGCCAAAAAAATATTTTGCAATAAATTGAATCCAAGATGATATCTATGAAATGTCAGTATATCTACTGTCTATGTCCACATGGTTGCTCTGTAGAAGTATATTTTTTTCACTGTAAAATAAACCTTATTTCCAGATAACAGAGAACATACGAAAAGCACTGCAATCTTCAGCCAAAATAAAGACAGCATCTAAAATACACTTAATGAGAATAAAACAAAAGGCTGTCGGCCCTAAAACTGTACCTGCCTCAGACAGAGTTTATTTTGCTATCAAAAAACCGATCAACCTAGACCCAAAACCCATAACAATAATTCAAAATGAGGAGCATATAACTAAGATGGAAAGTGTAACTTTAGACCCAGATTTGAAAGACACTATTGCAGTTTTTATCAGTACAAAATGGAGTTTAGGTCGGGCTATAGACGGCATCTGCGAATCATGCAACATCAAGAACGATAATAACAAAATAGGGCCAGTCAAGCTGAGGGTGTTTAGACAATTGGATGGTTACTGTGTGAGCCCCCAGAGAATGGATGTCGAAATTGCTGAGCTGATGAAGAATGAAGTGTTACTTGAAGGCGATAGGTTGATAGTAGAATACATTGATAGTGAAATTCTAAATGGATTACATGAAAATGTTCAAATATTTCTTAGCTGAAGAAAGTAATGGGCCTTCTACCTTGATCCTTTGATATAAGAATGTTATATTATAAGGGAACTGGAATAGCCTCTAAAGCTATGGGCTATTTCATCTTGCTAGTGCAAACCTAATGGCATTTAAACATTCTACAGGGATTTAGTAGCTGACCCATTAATGAATATAGAATTGTTCAGTTTAATTTCTTAAATTTCCAGAATAAAACAAACCAAATGTAAATAAATAATTGTATAATAATGTCAGTATTTATCCTAAAAATTAAAAACTAATAAAGCTATAATTAAATCGTCACTTCACTGTTCTCTTTGTAATGCGATGCACTTCTCTGATAGTCTACTAATGGTAACAGCTGCGCCGGCGTAGACGGATTCGTGTGCGCCGTCGGAGGGGGGGTAGCCGCTAACTTGTACTTCTCCACTAACCAATTGCATTGACCAGTTCTCGCTATCAATGTTAATAAATCTCTTCTATACTGTTTCGTCAGTATGGCGTACAGGAATGGATTCGCGCAAGCGTTTAGAGGGTAGAAGAATACGAGTAATACTTTCCCGTGACTGACATCGACCAGTGGCGCGCCCGCTAGAGCTGTCACTCCAAAGAACGCTACCGGAGCCCAACACAGCAAGTCGGTTCCTATCAGTAACGCCATTTTGTTCGCAATCCGCCGTTCGGCCGCCGCTGCTGCGCCCCTGCCCCCGTAACTCTCCCCGCCCCCCAAAGACCTGTATATCTGCACATAACATACGACGATCGCCACCCAAGCCAGCGCACTCATCAAGAATATTGCCCCCTGATAAAACGCGTCACCGGCATCCTTACTCTCAACCGGTAGGCATATCGAGGTGGACGAGTAGTCTGAAACGCCAGCCAGTGGTAATCCTGCCATCAAGATGGAATACATCCATCCGCATATCATAATCTTGGCTGCTGCCGACAGAGAGATTCTTCTTTCTAAATAAATAGCGTATGTAATAGCGAACCAGCGCTCCAAAGTGACTATAGTTAGTGTTATTACGGATAACTGTCCGGAGAAAACCGAAAGGAACCCGGCGATCTTGCAGCCGACTCCGTACTGCCAGTCATAGGCGTAGTTGAAGAATTCTCCATAGGATCTTAAATCTACTACGGCGAGCATTAGAAGATAGATTCCCGTGCAGAGGTCTGAGAAGGCCAGATGACACATGAGGAAGCGTGGGACGGTCATTTCGGTGTGGTTGGTGAGCAGCACGAGGAGAACTGCGATGTTGCCGACAACGGCGGCGGCGATGACGAACCACACGCTGGCGCGGAGCCACGACCACCCCATCACGTCTTCACATGGATTCAAAGCGTTCGGTAACGGCGTGCACTCGACTTCCCGTTTACTGAAACAAATAGGTAAGTAAATTCCGTATGTCAGATGCCAATATTTTATTGTTCGTAAACTATACAGAAACGTGGCGTGATAAAATCAAACCGTCATAGGCTCTATTACCTACATAATAAGAGCTACGGATGTTCTTAACAACGGTAATTGTTAGGCGAAAATATGACTCAATTTAGACTTAACTTCGAGTGTTGGCATAACACAATTTTCAGAAAGTTACCGCTTATCAACAAATTTAATTTCAGTCAATCGTATTTCGGACTTCAGTGAGGTACTCCATTTGCTTATAATATATCCTATCACATACCTAAGATTCTGCACTGTGGTTTGATAGACAGTGGTCTATCAAACCACAGTGCAGGATCACCCAGTTGGGTGTAGATATAAACTTTGTAAATCTAAGGACTAGAGTTCGATTCAAAATTTCAAGCGTGCGTATCAAAACTCCAAGCTATCATTTCATTGCACGTTTTTTAAACCTGATCTTACTTATCCCTACTTTATAACTATATACCTACATAACTTGCTACACACCTGGTACTGAAATTGCCACATTCAGCTGAGATAGCGAACCCGTTCTTCAGCGTAGAGTTGTTGACAGTCTCATGGAACTCGCCCGCGTCCTCGTCCTCCCAACTACCGAAGTCTGACAAGTAGTCTGTCAGTATCTGATTGTCATATTCATCGCTAGTCGTGGCTGTGGAAATGTCGTCCTCTAGTGAAGCGCTGGAAACAATTTTACGATCATTATCCCTATCCGTAATATTTTATTCCATAAATGAGACGTTATTATGTTTTTTTTGCAAGGTTTTTAGTTAAGCAGTCTTAAGTAAGAAGAAAATCAAGACTTTGTTTAGGTAATCCATACACATCACGCTTATCAAAATGCTGTGGATTCGACAACGATATTGAAGTACAAGCAGCCCGTCCCGGCTTCGCACGGGTTTCTACTATAGCCTATTTTACTCAGTGATAATATAGCTTTCTAACATCAAAGTAATTTTTGAAATCGGTCATATACCTAGTTTTTAAGTTATTTCGTTATATACAAAAATACAAATCTTTCCTCTTGATAATATTAGTATAATTGATACCCTATGTAGGTAGTACATCAAAAATAAACTACTAACTAACCTTGTGTTATTTCTATTACCCTGGTCCTCAAAAGGTCTGATCAATTCTAAGGAGCGGCGTCTCCGCGCCGCCGTCAGCTTCTGCTGGTCCATACTCGCACATTTCTGTCGGAGATAATGTTACCTATACGTTTATAAATAAAATGATCTAGCAACTACCGTTTATTGCAGACCAAGAAGAACTTCTTCTTGAAAATGAACACCTACACACAATCGGCAGGTTTGTCAGAAGGGTAACGTTAGCCCATAAAAGTCAAGGTCTCAATCCTTGCATTAAAATATTCTGTAAGATATTTCAAGCTCTAAATTTAGATACCGAACTAATAATCTATTTGTGAAGATAACACTTCGCCGTTGTAGATAATACTTCATCTCTCTCACCTCCATCATGATAGCGACTTGTTCCTCATACATCTTGTGTCGCTGCGGGTTATGTCTCTCAGGGTATGCGAAGGCGCAGCAGTGGAATTGATGTGTCAAGGACGCCTTTTGTAGACTCTACAACAAAATAGTATACCTATCGCAAACGATTTGTAAGGAACTGTTATCTAATTATACAAAATGGTCTGCCATAGCGTGTGAATTATTCTCAAATCACGTTGGTATTCAAATCAAAATTCCATTATTCATGTGGAGTAACAAAACTCTTACAAAATCATTGTCAGGTTATCACTGGTTTCTGAATGCTGTTTCCACCAAAAAGAGCCCGCAAGAATCGCAATGGATAAAATAAAAAAATGCATCATCCATCACGCATGTATTCCTCGAAGGGTTAGACAGAGGTGCACTGCAGTGCAGTCCTAATGGATTAGGAGACGAGCCTATTGCCATTATACCGAGCACATTCCCCCTCAATATAATGGAGATGAAGCAGTGGTTGCCGAGTGGTCGAACGCACGCCTTGCAATCAAAGTGTGCAAGTTCAAACCCCGGCTCGCACCTCTGGGTTTATGTGCGAATCTCATTTTCATCCGAGATTATCACTTGCTATGAAACGGTGAAGGAAAACATCGCGAGGAAACCTGCACGTCTGAGGGAACTTGATTAGTTCTCGATAGATGTGTGAAGTGCCAACCCACACCGGGCCAGCGAGGTGGACTATGGCCTTAATCCCCCTCGCATTGAGGGGAGGCCCGTGCCCAGCAGTGGGACGTTAAAAGCGCTGATAGTTAGTTGTTTTTTAGCCACACATAATAATTGAAAAAGCTGACTTACCTGCAAATCGTATAAAGATGGTATGTATTTGAGTGATGGAGTTTTCTCTATCTTGAGTACTTCTAAGTTCTGAAGCCCAGACGTGGGTAAATGAGTTATTGAGGTACTACTTAAGTCTCTGCAATCAATAAATTTACATAAAAATCTATTTACCCATAATTCAGGTGGAATGGTAAAAAAGGTGGGTAGTTTCATAAAATAACTTACAATTGTCTTAGAAGTAAGATCGCAGTGAACGCGTTTGGGTCCATGCGTTTCAGATTAGAGTTGCCTTTAAAGCTTCTGAAAAGGAATAAAAATTGGTTGAATCGGGATTGTAATTTAATCCTTATGGCAGCTTCGGTGGTGCAAAGAAGGTACCTAGACCCCTTAATTCCTGTAACATGGGATACCTTACCCCTATGGTTAGATAAGTTGTGTTTTTCATTTTAGTGGTAGAGTTTTGGACATTAAAATCACGTTGTTAGAGTCATCGCTAGACAACGCACATAAACCAACTCGCGACAAAGCAACGCTTTTGCTATGGGTGCTATATGTAGGTACGTTGGCCTGAGATCCAAATAAAACCTAGACTAAGGAGTCATTATTCTCTCTCGTCAGTCTAACCCTACTGGCGTACAATCATGCAAATAACATCAAGTCAATGGCCTGATGTTGTTGCTTTGTTTATATCGTTGAATTTAATGTTATTTACCTACGACTTTTATTTGTATTGTTGTTCTGATCCTACAGATGTTTTAATTAACTTACAGTTTTGAGATCTGCGCATTTTTGAATGCGTAAGCGGGTACCTCCTCAAGCAGGTTGTAGCTCAATGACCTGTAAAATAAAAAATCTTAGAGAATTAACTAAGGAATGAACAATATGTACCTTCCTAATTATTCCGTAAAAAATCCTGTTATTTTTGGAGAAAAGCGAAGCGACACACTCATCACATCAAGGACTTCTGTAAACCGGCAAAGCGTGTTTCCCTTTCAATACATAATGTTCTGTCACTGTACTTCCGTTTCCGTTCGTAGCGTCTTTAATCCTCGTAAAAAGGAATCCTATTCATATATATGTTAAAATAAACTTTCCAAATAGAAGAAACCCACGGTTCGATATGCTAACTTTCCATGAGCTTTGGCAAAGGGCTACCGCTGTTGGTAGACAAAACCGGTGTTTGATTTGTCTGAGGAAATAGTTTATACACAAGAAGAAGCAAGGCGAACAAGTTAATTACACAATGTTCCAACATGGGCGGCGTACTATGAAGATAATATTCACTAATAGCCACAATTACATGGGTAAACTAATTAAGCGTAGATTAAAGATATTATGGGCGAGCAGATTAGCGACGCCAGGATATTTGTAGAGGCATCGGTTTACAGAATATTATTTTACCGAAAAAGCAAATTAGGCATACTTTTAACTATAGGTAGGACACAACGATAGAACTATTATTGTAGTCCTGGCTCCCATGAAAAAGGCTTAGGCTCCCAGCACACTGGCGTCAAAATTGTTGCCAATAGCAAAAGGAACTTTCACGTAAAGATTGATTGTCTGCGCTGTCAATGAGATTTCGTTGAAGAATGATCTTTTTCTATGATTCGATAAAGTTCGTTTTGCCATGGGCAAACACTTTGTAGCGCGGCTTTTAACGCTCTCCTTGTGTAGGTTTTTTATTTTGTGTCTAATGTAAGGGGATAGATAAGCAGTGGTAGCTGAGTGGTAGAACGCACGCCTTGCAATCGAAGTGTGCAGGTTCAAACCCCAGCTCGCACCTTTGGGATTTATGTGCGAATCTCATTTTCATCCGAGATTATCACTTGCTATGAAACGGTGACGGAAAACATCGTGAGGAAACCTGCACGTCTGAGGGAACTTGACTAGTTTTCGATAGATGTGTGAAGTCTGCCAACCCGGACTGGGCAAGCGTGGTGGACTATGGCCTGAATCCCCTTCGCATTGAGGGGAGGCCCTTGCCCAGCAGTGGGACGTTAAAAGGGCTGTAGTAGTATTAATGTAAGGGTTAATTCACACGGCAAAGCGAAGTTCCCAATAGTTACGCGTTTAACAGAAACGGATGTAGAGATTGGCAGAATATTAGTGTGGAAGTGTTCGGACGAGATTATAGGACTCCCGTAAACCGACAACTCGTGTGAACTGAATATCCGTTAAATCTGATCGTCCGTTTTTTATTATTATTATTATAGTGTTTTTTATTAATTTTTCTACCTACTGGCTGGTTTCAGCAATACGTCACAGATTTAATATTATGTTGTGTTACTTTTAAGATGCTCTGCACTTTTGAGCTTACTGTTAGATCGTTTTTTACTTCTTACCTACCTATTTAAAAAAAAAGTATTATCTTTATGTTCTCTCGCATACTTAAATAGTTATGTAGTTTTTGCATGCTGTGTTTACCTTAGAGAATTGTACACTTAGTTTTAGAAAACCTTGTTTTCATTATGTTATTTTTGGTGTAACAATTATTGGTGAACCTTAAATAAATAAAATAAAAAAATGAATCCCTTATTTTTGATACGATAAAATCTTTTAAAATGACATAAGTTTGGTATGTACCTATTGACTTACACTTGATCGGCGCGCACGCGCAGCGCGTGCGGGGACAGCCGCTTGATGTGGTTACCCTCCAAGTCTCTGAAAATTAATATAATTTAAGAGGCTTACGAGAAAAGATATTAAGAGACAAGACTAGTAGGCTATTATTTAACTCTTATTGCTATACATTTTCGTTAGAAACTAAAGAACATGGTGGATTTTCAATTCAATAAATGCTAAAAAAACATCACGTGATTAATGGACGGCCCCTCATGAGCTTTGTTTACAATTCCATACAGTTTTATTTTTATATTGCCTAAAAACACCCACACCCCCATCTGCCCGGGGTTTTAAAAGGTAAAATTAAGGCTTACTGTAATATGTAAAGGTAGACTTTGGTATGAAGAAACTTACATGGCCTGCAGATAGGAGAGTGACTTGTTCTTCTTGCTGTCGTGCACATGACTCAGGTTCGGCACCTCTACGAGCCCGGAGTTTGTGATCATGCTAACATACAATAACACAGCGTTATTACTCATTACATTCGTAAAATTGGGTTCCCGGCGGCTTTTTTAACCAACTTCAATAAGTAGGAGGTTTTCAACTTGATCCGTATGTTTTTTTCTGTAAATGATCTATACCAATATTATAAAGAGGAAAGATTTGTATTTTTGTATGTAATGAATTAACTTAAAACCTACTAGACCGATTTCAAAAAATATTTTGCCGTTAGAAAGCTAAATTATCACTGAGTAACATAAGCTATATTAGAAACCAGTGCGAAGCCAGGACGGGCCGCTAGTGTTTTAGATTTCCGTAGACGGCTTCATTAGATGTTATCGTACTTATATTTAATATCTTCTACCCGCGACTTCGTCCACGCAGACTTCTATTGTTCAATAAATTATATAGTTATAAATTATAGCCTTTACGTTATTCTGATGTTTACAAAATAATACAGTAAAGTTTCATCAAAATCCGTTCTGTAGTTTTTGTGTGAAAGAGTATCAAACATCCATCCATCTATCCTCACAAACTTTCAAAGCTAATAAATTGTACATACGTACAATGTGCGTAGCTCCGGCAAGGAGGGCAGTGGGGCCAGGCGGTGCAGCCGGGGCGCCTGTGATATGAACCTGCACGTACAGACATAGGTACTCAGAATGACAGATCTTAAGCGTAACGCGTGATTCGTACAGCTAACATTTAGTACTTTCCTTGATTTAAAAAGAAGTATTTAAAATTTCAAACGTCTTCCAGTTTCAAATAATTTAAAAATCTAATCAGCCTTATTTGCTTTAGATAGGAAATTACATCCAAAAACAAGAACTTAGTGGGTATATTCAAATAACATTGCTAAAATGTATGAGTAAATATAAACAGATTGATTGGTACCTACGTAACAAGCTACTTACAATGATTGGAGATTAGGTAGCTTCGCAAGATCTTCTACAACTATGTGATCTAATTTTGGCGCGTCTATCACTGATCTGTAACAAATGAATCAGAACCAGAATCAGAATATTTTTTATTCATATAAACCAATACAGGCACTTATGAATCGTCAATAAATAGTAAAAATAGTAGCCCTACCACTCTACTACTCTGAGTTGCATGTATGCCGTTATCATGGTAGTGTCCGTTCCGTGAGAGCTGTCTTGCAGTCTTGCTGTGAATACAATAGTGGGGGAGGTTCAGGGATGTAGCTAGAGTCGAATTTGAGGTAGGGTAGCATTGGTTACAGGTAGAAGTACAAACAATCATAATCAATCTCTAGATTTTGTTTGTTTTCGTTTAAAAGGGGATTCCCTTATTGTACGGGGAATCCCCTCTGCATCAGTTTAGATACCTATCGCTATAATTTTTCTTATCTCAAACTATGAACAAACAATTTAATTATAATAATTTATCTTAGTTTTTGGTAGGGCATTTGTGATTTCAAGGTAGGGCAGTGCCCCACAATGCTCCCCCTAGCTACGGCCATGGGGAGGTTAGGAAGCCGTCATGTCCTCACGGGCTCTTTAGGGCAATGAAATGAGTACTAACAGATGTTCGACGCGGTGCAGATGGTAGCCAGCGGCTCGTATGGCGCGAGCGTTCAGCCTCGTGATATTCGTCTGGTGCAGCACCACCGACGTGCCCTCGCCCGGCGGGTGGCATCTCGCCACGCGCCCACCTGGAACAAGGACACCAGAGTTACAGAAGAAATTGACTTGAACACCTGGTAAGGCTTAGTACCTACTGATTTGGTGGTTAGGTTAGGTTAGTAGTAGTAGTTAGTAGACATGGGCGTTTTCAGTTTTTTCCGCAAACGGTTATCTAACCGATATACAGTTTCCATATCGATATAGAAAACCGTTTTCATATATCGATATCAGCAGAACGGTTTGCAAACGTAAACATGATATTTAGATGCGAAAACTAACAACGAACGCAAACGTACACTGTACAGTTATGTTCTTATTTAAAGTTATTTATTTATTAATCTATCAATACATATACATTACTTTTTATTAGACGCATTTATTAGACTTAAGCGCTCTTTTTAAATGAGAATTGAATTGAAATTCCCGGTGGAATTTAAATTTGTACGAAAACTTTTGATTGCAATATTTACACACTGCCAGACCGACGGCATTGTCCTTTTTATTAAAATGAGTCCATATATCTCACTAGCTTTGCGCGACATTTTCTATGAAAAATTCAAATTTATCCTTAATATATTTTTATTCACAAACTAAATATTATACTCTAATAACTAAATACACACATTAAAAAATAGAAATACGAAAGGAATTCCTTTTACGTAATTGCAACATTGCAACTATCATAAAAACACTAATCAAAATAAAGTCGAACGCACAAAACAACAAAAAAAATTATTACAGCCCTTTTATAATGGGCATGTATCTGTATTGTAATAACTCAAATTCAACCTTATTACTTCCTCATGTAGTTCTATTTTAGAGTAGGTGTCTCACTAATATCCAGTAGCCGTAGCCGCTAGCCGCCAAACGATGGACTCGAAAAACGTTATCATAACTAGACAATAGAAACTAAACTTTATTGCTAGTCAGATAAGGTCCACGCCGGTAGCTACGCGAACACGCTCATAACTAAAGTTATCTCTCATTCGCTTCATCCCTTTTACACCAGTGAAAGAATATGTTGTTAGAAAGAGTGGTAGCGAATAAGTTACCGTTATGACCGTTTGTGAAGTTCGCATCGATGCGTTGCAGTTTTAAGTTTTGATATAACAATAACCGAATGGATGGATAGGTTTTTTGAATAAATCGATACAATAACGTTTTTGTCATATCGGTTATGTGGGATGGCATATCGATATGTTATGATAACTAACACATATCCGATATGAGTTACGTTTTGATATATCGAACGCATGTCTAGTAGTTAGTTAAATGTAGGTACCATTTAAATCCATCCAAAAACCAACTATAGATGCATTTTCCAGTAGTACAAAAGTGTTTGCTTGCAATTATTAGATTGATCTAGCTCCTAGATCTACCTCAGTAAAAATGAGTTTATAATCTTCACGTTAATTTAGATCTTAATGCATTAGATGCACATAACATTGCTGTGTTCTATATAATCATATAAAACGATCAAAAGGCTATGAAAGCGCTCCCTTAACACACAACGCCAGATATAAATCGACTTCAGAGATTTTTTTTTATAACCGACACCATAAGTTTTTAATGGTTACTTGCGTGGGCTTATTTTGGGATATAGTGTACCTATTAAATTGCTCGGATAGTTTAGCTATCCTTTTTAAGACAACACCGTTTTAGTAGACCGGTTTAGAAATTCCGATAATTTTATAAAGAAATTCCAGATTTGATCGCCATCCTAGATACCCTATTGAATTATTGAGCACACTACAGACACAAAATATTTAAACCTTGTTTAATACCAGTGTATTACTTGTAATAGTTCCACGCAGCAATTGTTCAAGCGAACCAGATCACGGACGGAAACTGGGTAGTCTATATTAAAATGCCCAAAGGTTTACGCATTTCGAACCGCAAACGTTAAAACTTTTGTTGGTCTATCAGTAACTATATTGTTGTGAGGAGCACTGTGTTTTTTTGTTTTTTATTTTTTTTATTGTTTAGGGTTTTATTTCGGAGTGTAGTGGGTTCGATACACCTACGTGAGTGCATCGATCGGCGCTTTAGAGATTTATGATCGAAAGAAATATTACATTAGTGGTTTACGAAGCATTTCCGCACATGCCTATCGAAAATACTCTACGGTTTATTTATGAAATGTGAAACCTTGGGCCTGAGTTATGTTTTATCACGCCTGTATGATTATAATCTAATAAAATACATAGATACCAGCAATATACATACATGTTAAACAAAGTGTTTTCAACAAGATTAATAAACTTTTCACTTTCCTGAAATACAATGACTTGTGGAAGTAGATGAACCTACTAAATTTGCCAGTTCATTGTTTACAAATTCTATTTATAAACTAAATACCTACCTATTCTTTGAATTGACTTTTCCTGTTTACTAAAACGCTACAGTGTTTTTATTTATTGTTTTCTTATATTTACGCGAATACTATAAATTGAACTAAAACTATTTTACGGATTTTATCGCGTTTATTTACTATTTATATTATCCGGGAAAATAAAATAGTAAATAAACGCGATAAAATCCGTAAAATAGTTTTATTTCAGTGTCTTTATTTTTAATATTAGATTGAAATTGAGGATGTACCACCTAATCATCTAAAAACTTATAAGCGCGTAGGTACTCCTTTTTTAAAACCATAATAGTAATTTCCCTTGCTTATGGGAAAAAGTATTTGGTGTAATAGTAATAGGCGCAACCACTATTATATTGGGACCAAAAATTATTCGGCGAAGCGAGTTGAACTGCAGTGTACCTCTACTTACCCCCACAAAGAATAGATGCGTGATAATACTTTATTATTATTAGGACTGTAATGACCTAATAGTTTCTGAAATCGAAGTCCAGGGAATAAAGCCTCACCTTATATTCCTTAAGAGCAGTGACTAAAATAAACTCATGAACGCCAAATGTTACATAGCAAAGTCACTTTGCTCTGATTTGTTTAAAATGTCGAGCTTTTGATGTCTCGCTATCTCATATTGGGTTGGCGTCATTCCAATCCTGGCTTGGTCAACCAGAAAACTACCAGCAACAAGCAAATTTACAAAACAATTGTAAATAATATCGTTCATAAAAGTTTGCTTCATAACGAATAGTAAATACTGGAGACGCCATAAGATTACGGTTACTTATTCTTTTAATAGCCCTTAGCCGAGTTCTGGATTCATCTGATATTATAGAGCTCTACCATGGCTAAATAAATATTATCGTAACTATATCTTATAGAGATTCCTTAAAATCCTTAAATTAAACCCTTTCCAAGGAGATCTTAGATTGATTTGCAGAGTGATCTTGTTCATTGGGAATGGTTCGTATATGGCTTTGGGGGCGAGTATCATAGTGTTGTCGTAAGAAGATTAGCAGCTAACAGGTCCTCAGTAATCAACAATTGTAGATGTATAGACAACAAGCTTGTTACATTTGACCTGAATATTATACAACTTCTTTACCCACTATTGGCGCCGGTATCGCGATTTATATACAGTTTGAGAGATCCCAGATGTCAGAGAGAGTTGCTCTGACTCATTGCAAAATAAACACCGAACGAAGTTCATGCCGGCAGCTTTTCAGATTCTATTATGAAGGAAATGTGGCTAAGTTGGTCGAACGCTTGCCTTGGAATCAAATGCGGGTGGAAATTTAAACCCCGACTTGCATAAGAATTGTCCAATTATACTTTGGTTATTAATTATGTTGCTTTAGGCAATGATGGAACGAAAGTATCACAAGACTAAAAACTCATAGTAGTGCTACAACGAACATGTCAAATGATGAAAATAAATCCTGATAAGTTATCGAGAAAACGTGATGGACTATGCCCCTCGCATTATCAAGAGGATTGGACCTACATATAGTATTTTTATTCATTAATTTTAATCAACTGCCCGTTCAGCAAAGTTCGTATGTTTGTTCTGTAAACTAATAAGTATATTGTCAATTAAAAACAGTGTTATCAGTGACGTGTCGAATGCTGGAGATAAGAGATGGCCTCGGACGAGTCTGCGGGTGATAGATTGCCGCGATGCCTTCAGGTTTTGGCTAAGCGGTACTAATGAGAGACGTCGTAAGACAGTGTAAACAATAACTGAATAGTTCCAAACACAGTAACACTTGTACTAAAAAAACATTTTAACCAAAAATTAAACCGCCGAAAATATTAAAAAGCAAAAAATAATATATTTTTTTATTTTACCTTAATAACAAAGTTCTTAAACTAATGTAAGTATACCTAAGTCATTTTGAGTCGGAGATATGCGTGATCATACATAAAAAATAAAAAAATAAAAATATACGCGTCGAATTGAGAACCTCCTCCTTTTTTTTTTCGTCGGTTAATGAACACCGGTAGCGCCTACAGAGTACAGCAAAGAAAAAGATTGGCACAATGCAGGCATACTTATATGCAGTGGCGGACTTGCAGTCTCGGCCGCCTTAGGCCCCCAGCCATCAGCCGCCCCTTGCTCAGCATCCACCATATAGACTATTTGTTTTTAAGGATGCGGTATAGATATCACCATGCCGTGCAGCCCGCCCGCCCTACGCTATAATAAGTTTATTGACATGATTGGGGCCGCCCCTAAATCTGGCCGCCCTAGGCCCGGGCCTACCGGGCCTTAGGTTAAATCCGCCACTGCTTATATGAGAAAGTAACAAAAAGAGTGATGAGTATTAATATTGAAGGGTACAGAATGAGATTGAAGTCCTAAGCAAAGATAGATAGTATACATTTAAAGAGTATCTTGAAGAAGTTTGGAGTGATGGTATGAAGAAAAAGAAGAACGATGAAATCAGCCAGTCGATGCTATTGATTTTCTATTGTAATGGATGTATACGACTTGCAGATAATGAAAAAAGTGGTTTCAAAAAGATCGCAGCAACCGGAGTCGGACAAAACTACAAATGTTTTATGTTCGACACCCGATCAAGCCAACAGGGCTCCAAATCCCCTAACACTATTGTTGTGGAGTTGATATGTCTTCATACTTTACAATGCAGCCAGAATATAACTATCTTATGACATCAAGGTGAAAATGTGTAATGTCTACACTGGTCATATTCAATCTACCATTAATAAAATATTTTTTGACTTTTAAAGAGTAACTGACATGGTGTTATACCTAATATTGACTTTAGTGTAATTGTGTTCTGACATTACTAATTTAAGTTGACATTGTATAATTTTAATTTGACATAATTAAATTGGATATTTCATGGCGTTTTTGACACTATTTGACTTGAACTTAATACTCGTCTAGAGATCATTCCCTCTGCGAGTGTGGATATAATGAAGGCTCTGTAGACCACATTTTCTTTTCCTGTCCCAAATATTCTATATCTCTGTATGATATCCTTCCTCCAGAAATTCCCCGTCCTATCAACTTCCAATCTCTACTCATGCTTGTAGATACTCCCTTTATTATTATTTTAATGAAATATATAACATCCCATAACATTAGATTGTAACATTTTAGAAGTATATTATAGTATTTGCTTATTGTGTCGTCTATTCCCTTTTTTATGTTGTTCAGACAGAATTAACCGGCTAATCCCAATAAAAAGTCCACTTTAGTATAAACGCCGATTGTTCAATCAATCTCCATCGTGTCTCCTCTACTACGTCGACATTGGCAGAATCACATTGGGCCTGACTCAATGGAAAGAGGCCATTAACACAAAAAAAAAAAAAACTAGTTTGACATCATTATTGAACTTTAACTGTATTCTGATTCGATATAATTGACATCTAAATGAATATTTACTAAAATAAATGAATATATCAACACCACCACGATAGTTTTAGGTGACTTGGGGCCCAGATATGGCTATGATTTGGATCACCATACAAATGATTTTAATTGTATTATGGTGTGTCCAAAAATTGTGATAAATAGAGGGTACGGCCCATTGATCGTTATTATCAAAGGAACCAGATAGCCGTTTTACACCGTAGTTGAATAGTATTTTGAATGTAGAGTTAGGTATACATTATGTCAAGAAATAGCCCGTCATATCTTATCTGTTTATTACCTAATCTCTACTTACACACAAGATGTGTGGTCTGTTTTGTCAGTCAGATTACACTTTTTTTTGTTAAGCTCCACTTTGAGGTAAAAATGAGCAGAGGAACATTAGAACCGTCCAGGGGCTTTATCATCTCTTAAAGTATTGTGTTAGTGACTGTACATTTTTGGCAGATATTGTACTAAGTTAACTAGAAAAAACTAATATTAATGTTAAAAAAAATAACAAAAAACAAGCGACTAAAAAAACCTAGGTGCACGACCTACTAGCTAAAAATAACCTTACAATTCATTACATTTGGAGTAGGTGGCAATCTACGTCAGACTAGGCAAATGCACACATTAATTGCACCGACTCCAAATGTAATGAATTATAAGGTTATTTTTAACTAGTATAGCACCTAGGTTTTTGAAGTCGGTTTTTGTTAAACATTTTTTTTTTCACGCGGTGAAATATGCAAGTATTATCACCTCATAACAACCCTAAAAAAGTTAAATAAATATTTACAGCAAAAAAAAAAACTAAACGAATTGAGACACTTTTGAGCGATATTTGGAATTAGCTATTTTTCTGCGTCGAAGTTAAAAAATTGTCGTTTAAGTCAAATAGTCTTACACCCCTCGATATAATCAGCCGCATTCAAGTAGATACTACGCTCTGTTTTTTATCAGGCAATTTGCGCGTACCTGTCCTGAGCTATACCTAATAGATCGGTCACGGCTACTCTAAGTGGTTCAGTCAATTTACCCAGCAATTCCCACTCCCATGACCTCAGTATGTTGAGGCAATAACTCCGTATATTGTCAAGTTATTATGATACAGGCTACTACATATAGTAGCTACTATATCATGTATTGATAGGATTCTGTAGCGGACACGAAGACACAACTACTACTCGTTGTGTCTTCGTGAACTGACTACTACTAGTTGTGAATTTGATTGACATGTACAATTGAATTGAAATTGAATTTACAACTACTAATTCGTAAGTAATATTAGGTCTACCTAGGCAACAGAATAGGTAGGTATTTAAGTACTTAGATAGGTCTAAAAAATACGTGCGGTATCCGTTATAAGAATCTAGATTGGTGGAGGGAAGGGTGGTCTAGGGAAGGAGTCAGTATTAAAAAAAGTGAAACTCCTTCAGTATTATAAAGTTCTTAAGGATATCAAGCTTTTACACTATTCAGAAGATAGTCGCTGAGGGATATAGGGACTTAAGTATATACTCTTTACTAACAAAATGCTTTGAATGGTTTCTACTTCTTGTCCCACCTTCAATCTCCTTTCCACCTATGGCCCCAATTTCCATAACACCATTGTTGTGGAGTTGCTATTGTAGCAAAGTATATTAAAGCATGCAAACGACATCATATAACAATGGTAGGTAGAATACGACGACTAGCCTAATTTTGCTAGGTGACGATATCTAATGTGTACACTGGTCATATTTAGCTAGCATTGATAAAATAAGTTTTTTTCATGCCTTAAATGAACTTAAGACAACTCCACAAAAATAGTGTTAGGGGACTTGGGAGTTGGGGCCCTGGGGCCCGATTTTCGTTTGATAGATCTCTATTAGAGATATGTCGAAACAAAAGAAAGAAATACGACCAATTTGATATTTCGATTCGACATAAATCGCCCCGCTGGGTCTAATAGTTTTCGGACTCAGATACAAGCGATGATGTGTTTACTGCTGTACTACGAACACCTTGTCAGTCATCTGTTTTACGGGAAAATATGAAAGAAGATATTGTCAAAAAGGCCAATCGCATCTCACCAACTGTTTTTATATTAAATAACTAGCTGTGCCCGCGACTTTGCCCTCGTGGACTTTAGGGAGATTACCCAGAAATAATGGTTTTATGTTCATCCCGCGGCACCCTAATGCTTTTTCTAAAATTAAAGTAGCCTTGAAATTAAACTATTTTACGGATTTTATCGCGTTTATTTCCTATTTTATTTTCCCGACGTTTCGGCTGCTTTACAGCAACCATGGTCACGGGGGGACTGAGGTGTTAGACGTCCTGATGTCATAGTTGATAACTGGGTACCCTCATATTTAGTTGTTGTTTGCGGTCCGATCCACGCAAAAAGTGCTTACGGTGTCTTGAAGTCTTGCAATGGCACACTTGGTTTTGGATTTAATCATATTAATTACTGGATCCCAAGTTGGTGGTAGCACCCAGCCATCTTCCCTATTGAAATTAGGATGTTTTTTAATTTCAATGGCCTCACGTATCATCCTTGGTCGGAGTCGGTGTTCTTTTGCGAGGATATGCGGTTTATCAAATCTGATATAATGGCGGGTGCGGTCCTGTACATGTTCACAGATTGCAGACTTCGTGGAGCGTCGGTGTTTCGTCGGAGCCGAAACGTCGGGAAAATAAAATAGTAAATAAACGCGATAAAATCCGTAAAATAGTTTAATTTCAATGTATAGTATTCGCGTAAATATAAGAAAACAATATGTTAAAGTAGCCTTAGTTACGCCTTGGAACTTCAGCTATCTGTCAGTGAAAGTCTCATCGAAATCTGTTTAGCCGTTTGGAAGTTTACCCGGAACAAACAGACAGACAGACGGACAACAATATTAAAAATTTCATTTTCGTTATAGGTGTCGTGTATACTTTCATATGCATTTATTAAAATAATGTTATTTTGATATTACAAACAGACACTACAATTTTATTTATTTGTATAGATGTATTGCGATCGGGAACTAATTAAAGTTTATCAACACTGTATTGGTGCATCACATTGGAGTGGCGTGACCAATATATTAGATTTGGAATCTATTGCCGTAAAGATTAAACTGTGATTCAGCTTATTTACTTATGAATCATACAATTAAGTAGGTATATACAGGGTGTTTCAGAAGTCCGAAATAATACTTTGTTGTTTGCATCGATTCTACCGTGTTTTATGACAAGTCACAAGCTTTATATATTAACTTGCAATGTATGTCCGGGTGGAATCTTGCAAGTTGCAACTGAATTTTAGAGCAGTTATCTTTAACCGATTGAGCTGAAATTTGGCATTCGTATTCCAATATGGTGGATCATCCAAGATGGCAGAATACTAATTTTTTCTGCACTACCACAGTATGGATATCAAATGAAAGGGCTTGCTGAGGAGAACACGAAAACTAAGGACAATTAAATAAAAGCTTGTTTTTAAAAAGTTTTTTTTATCATTAATTTATTTCAACTATTTTTTCGTCGTCAATATCTATAACTTGCAATATCTCGAGTCCTATGTCAAATTTGCATGTTCTGTTTTGTGAATATTGTAATAGTTTACACTGCTGGCTAGGGTTATGGATGTACCCAAAGGTCAGAACACAATATCTGTGACCAATATTCAAAGTTCTATAACTCAGAAACTATGATGGTAAGGTATAATCTCTCTTTACTAAGCATCTACATATGGGCTACCGTGGGTACCCAATGTATTATTTCGGACTTCTGATACACCCTGTGTAGTAGTAGGTGATAATGGAAAATGTATGTCTCCAATAAAAACTCGCAACTTGAACTCGCTTCGAGATTGCATTCGGAAGTATTTAGGAGATTTTTAAACGTGATAAAACGTTCGCTTGTCGCTATCGTCAACGTAAAACATTTGTAGGGCAAACTGTAGGTGCAGCGCCCCTATAACTAACAACTAGGTCTAGATAACCCAGAAAGAAAAATATCGTCTAGCGTGTATAAATTTTAGATATGTACGCAAGTAATTATATGCTTGTTTGTGATCTTTCGTCTGTGATATGATATTTATGTAATCAATTAATTTAACATTGAAACTAATTTGATTAAAAAATCATAGATAAGTACCTGCCGAACAGAATTCACATTCTCAAACTTCGCTTTTTACGAAGACAATATTTAGTTTCTTAATAGATAAAAATATACAATACTTATTAGTCTATAATTAGACTAAAAAGTAAATTTTCTTCATCTATGATTTCTGGCACATTTCAAAAAGTATTTTTTTTTTTTTTTTTTTAGCCTATTTTGTGTCCCACTCCTGGGCAAAGGCCTCCCCTCTCTCCCTCCACCGATCCCGATCCTGAGCCATTTCCGGCCACGTCTTCCCCGCAAAGATGTCTAGATCATCGCGCCACCGTTTCCTTGGTCTTCCACGGCGTCTTGTACCTGCGGGACTCCATTTGGTACTTATATTGGCCCACCTCTGCGGGTCCATACGAACGACGTGGCCTGCCCACTCCCATTTTAGTTTTGTAGAGTAAAAAAAAAGTATTACTTATTTAAATACTTAAGAAAGTTTGTTAACTGATACTTTTAAAAAAGGAGGTAAGTACCTGCCTAAGTATTTTCAAATTATATGTATTTTGTAGTTTTTATAAAATTCTAATCTAGATAGTTAGTAAATAACTAATGCGTGTGAAAATTATTAAAGTGACATTTTCCGGGAAGCAACACGTATCAAGCAATTATCACATATCTATTTACTGCCAGTTCTTTTAAAAACACAGATAAAAAATATTGTTTATTCGTACCTACTTAATCAGCCATCTGCAGTCGATTCAAGGATAAATTATTGATTCTTTTGTACATAAACTTCACTACACTATAGCAGCGGTACCCTCGTCGGTAGAACGACCCCCTTGAAAGTAAGGGGTGCATGTTCAAATCCGGGCCCGCACCTCTGAGATACTTTTCATGTGCGAATGTCATTTTCAATCATGATTACCTACCACTTGCTGAAAGGTGCAAGAAAATATCGTGGGGAAATCTGCACGTCGGTGGATAGGCGTGCGAAGTTCATCAAACCGCACTGGGCCAGCGTGGTGGACTATGGTTGGCCCAAAAAATATATTTATTATTTAGTTTAGTTTAGTTTATTTTACTATGGTTCCAACACCATCCTGACCATTACCTATATAATAAAAGATACTATAAGGAGTTTCTATCTCGTAAAACGTAAAATTTATTTAATTTTGGCCAGGCAAGATTAGTTATTTTCCTACCTCTACACATTATATAACCAATGTTATAACCATATACGACAAATGACAAGTTTGTTCAAGCGATAGAGATGGAGGAGAAAAGTAAGTACCTAAGTACCATACATTCTATGTTCCTACTTGGATATTTTAGCAACTATTCAAATAAGGCGACCGACACCGAAATGAGAACCTTCGTTAAAGAAAAAACATATTTAATTACCGACCGAAGTCCTAATCTTTTTATCGTACTACTAAGGCAACGATAATGATACAATAATCCTAGATTAAAAGGCCGCGTTCCACCACGATGAGCTGGATTATCTGTGGCAATGAAATTCTATTCTCAAAAAACAATCAATAAACACTAACTAAAGATAATAAGCGTTGCATCCGTTTTCACAATGCGTAGAGCGGAAAATTCCTTTATAATCTGTTTTATAGAAATATCAGTTCATCGGTTGCTATAAATAACAAGATAATAAATTGTATTTTTATTTTTTTTATCTGTTGCACGTGGGGTTTATTTTTTACGAACATAAATTTTTGGCAAACCTTTCCGAGTAAGTTTTAGTCTGTGGTTTAGTTTTATTGTTGGTTAGGTAAGTTTTTGCAAACTTGTAGTATTATGCAGGGAAAACCGGCTTGGGATGCGATGATATTTGAAAACAATGTCAAGCTTACGGCCCGCGCGGCCCTTGAATTAATGTATATCCTTTCTTATCCATACAAATAAATAAAATTGAAGTGCATGACTATAAATATCTAAAGACATTAATGTTTTTAATGTTAAAATAAAAGCTTTGTACTAAATGCATGACTAATCTATGCAAATATTGCCAGATGTATGATCCCAAACTAATAGGGAAGTTTGTAGATAGATAGATAGACAACTCTTTATTATTCCAGCCCATTAAAGTTATACAAACTAATCATGATAAAAATTTAAGCGTTACCGTGATCTCCACCAGCCAACCTTTGGATGATGGAGAGGAATTAAAGTACCCATTGGCAAGGACGTGGTGTTAACAAATATGTACTATAACATAGATTTTTTATCGTACAGTTATATATAGTGTATAGTTTGTATTTCTCTAAGACAGTGTTTTTCAACGTGTGGTCGCAACCCCCTGGGGGTCGCAAAGCCTCTTTAGGGGGTCGCGAAGCTGCTATAGGGGAGTTGCAAAAGGTTGGGAAAGCTACTGCAGTAACAAAAAACAATGGGTACGGGGGTCGCGAAATATTTATTTATACTAAAAAGGTGCCGTGTCATGAAAAAGGTTGAAAAACACTGCTCTAAGATGTGGAAAATTTATGGAGAGTTACTATACTCTTTGGGTGGAACAATAATGTGTTACCTATCTATCTTAATATATACAGTTTCATCTGTACGTGAGTATGTCACTAAACTCCTCCTAAACGGCTGGACCGATTCGAATGAATTTGTTCTATGCGTTTGGATGGCGCCATTGGTTTAGATTCACAATTGGACCCGGTAGGTGGCGCTGCTTTCGTATGTCAATAATTCTAAGGCGGTACGAAGTTCGCCGGCACAGCTTGTCTATCAATAATATCATTGCTCTCGTCGCATTTGACCAACTATTGCGTGTCGCAACCATCGAGTTACTATGATAGTTCACATAATGTTTTTCGAGATTCCGTCCGATCTGCTTTATATGTTCCTGTTTAATAGTTTATCGCATTATTTCGCAATGTACGGCAGCGTTACATCCGTGGAACTATTATTACACATCATATTGGTACATCTAAATCCGGTTCACTAATACAACGCTAATAATACATACTAATATCTAAATCAAACAGCCTATCATATTGGTAGTAAAATATTTTCGTACCCACTAATGGTCACCCAATTGTTTACTGTACAAATTTTGAGATCATGGATTAATTGTCATCCCACAAAATGGATACTTTAACTATGTATACCATCCCTGTATCCATTAGCAGGGTTCACCATAACAAAAAAAAACCGGCCAAGTGCGAGTCGGACTCGCGCACCAAGGGTTCAGTACCTACCATTATTTATAAAAACGGCAAAAAAATCACGTTTGTTGTATTGGAACCCCGTTAAATATTTATTTTATTCTGTTTTTGTTGTTATAGCGGCAACAGAAATACATCATTTGTGAAAATTTCAACTTTCTAACTATCACGGTTCATGAGATACAGCCTGGTGACAGACGGACGGACGGACGGACGGACAGCGAAGTCTCAGTAATAGGGTTCCCGTTTTACCCTTTGGGTACGGAACCCTAAAAAGCACTGTGCCTTGTACTGAAGAAGAAAGTTAATGAAGCATAAGCACGGATGCATAGTAAGATTTAGGCATGTTTGCTATTATTTTATTTTCATATGGTTACGTTAATTTTCTTTGTTAGAGGGTCCAAAATGTTTTCTTTTATGCAACTTTTTCTATAATAATTTTGCATTTTTTAAATAATAAAGTTCTTAAAAAAAGAACCAAGTATACCATTAACATAGGATCAGCGGGGCGATTCACGTACTATGCGATTCAAATGAGAATAGGATAGACTTTGCGCCATATTGTGACGAACGAAAACGAAATATGACTTTAAATAATTAAATATTATATTAAGACAATTTACCACTAATTTAACCTTTTTATTTAAATGTGATAAGGCATGTAGGTAAGACTATTATTATTGATAATGCAAATAAGATTTTTGCAAACCAACTCAAGTGACATTAGACAGAAAGAGCTATTCTTTTTTTTTTTTTTTTTTTAACGAAATCAGCGAAATGATGATAATTAATGGAATACGATGAGGAATGGCATCACCTGCGACTAGCGCGAGTATTTCGCCAATGTCAAGTAATTAATAGCAAGGACAAATTCAATAAATACACATTATAAATAAAAATGGATAATGACAGTGATAAAGATCAGAGCTATTCTTATTTGGATCGCATTATAAGATCGACATCATCTCCGATTCGACATAATTATGTCAAAACAAAACGAAAATATACGACCAATTTGATGTTTTGTTTCGACATAATGTCGAATTAGAGATAATGTCGATCATGCGAGAATTGGGTCCCTGTCTTGCAGCAATTGCAGAAATGTGTGAACGCACGCCTTGCAAATCAAAGTGTGCAGGTTCAAACCCCGGCTCGCATCTCTGGGTTTATGTGCGAATCTCAATTTCATCCGAGATTACCACTTTCTTTCAAACGGTGAAGGAAAACATCGTGAGGAAACCTGCACGTCTATAGAAAGGCGTGTGAAGTTCACCAACCCACACTGGGCCAGCGTGGTGGACTATAGCCCAAAAATCTCCCTCGTATTGAGGGAGAATGTGCCCGGTATAATGGCAATAGGCTCGCCCCCTATTACATTGGGACCAAAAATACATCGGCGAAGTGTGGGCGCACTGCAGTGCACCTCTGCCTACCCCTTCGGGGAATACAGGCGTGATGATGTATTTATATTTATAATACGAACAACCAAATTAATGATACAATTGAATATTTCGTACAATAATGTATGCAATGACTGTAAACTTTAATAAACTTTGTTGACACTGTGTCCTATTAACAAAAAATAACGAGTGCTCTTGTCATCCATTCCAGTTTTAAACATAGTATTTGTGTGTGACTTTACCGTGTTAATGGAGCCTAACGCAACTAAAACCAGAGACGAAGTAATCAATGCTAATAATTATACCAAAAGAAATATTTTCTAAATTAACTGTGAGACTTATTTTGTCTGAAAAAAAAGTATATTTATAAAATAAAATTTACATATTAATAAAATTAGTAGTATATAAGAAAAATATATAAACTTGACAATTTGTAAGTGCCCCCATGGGCCTATACAGAATAAATGATTTGACTTTGAAAAATACTAATCATAGAAAAACTAATGAGAATTCATTGCGAAGGTACGTACCTAATGTTTGATTTCTTTCATGTCCAAACCATCTATCCGGAGGTTATTAAATCACCCCCCTGGCCTCGCCCACAACAGAGAAATCCATCGGCGAACTCATTATTCTATAAATAACAATATTATTAAGTCTGTTTGTAGACGCTCATAAGAAAAAGTGCGTCTGATACTAAACTCGGGGTTTATGTTGTGTATCCAATAAAACGGTAGGTACAGTCGGCAGCGGTAAATAGACGCAAATATGTTGATGTGATCGGCGTTCGTTTATTATTAGTGAATTACTTATTATGCTGACCGTAGGCGTCGGTTCGCTCATGTTGATTTGATGGACCGCTGTCTTTTTATATTAGAATACTTGGGACGTAAACAATTTTATTTGCCTGTTTTACGTACAATACAATAGATATTTCATACAATGTCGAGTGGTCGAACGCACGCCTTGCAATCAAAGTGTGCAGGTCCAAACCCCGGCTCGTACCTCTGGGTTTATGTCCGAAATCTCATTTTCATCCGAGATTACCACTTGCTATGAAACGGTGAAGGAAAACATCGTTAGGAAACCTGCACGTCTGAGGGAACTTGTCTAGTTCTCGATAGATGTGTGAAGTTTGCCAACCCGCACTGGGCCAGCGTGGTGGACTATAGCCTGAATCCCCCTCGCATTGAGGGGAGGCCCGTGCCCAGCAGTGGGACGTTAAAAGGGCTGTAGTTAGTAGTTATTTAATACAAGATTATTGTAAACGATTGGGTGAATCAGAAATAAGTTTTAATACGAAATTTGATGTACTCATTCAGTTTTCTTTAATACAATAAAAATCTAAATCATATAAAATCTGCTGTGACTTTTAAACTTTCGTTGATTTAAACCTAAATATAACAAAAAGTATGGCAAAGGAAGACGATGCCTTGGATTATCAAGTATTGAAATAAGTTGATATTTTAATTGTGTAAGACAAAACATTATACTTTTGTTAAATTGACTAGTTGTATTGTTTTTTTTTATATTTACGCGAATACATTGAAATAAAACTATTTTACGGATAAATAAACGCGATAGAATCCGTAAAATAGTTCAATTGACTAGGTGTTGAGTGAATTCTCCTCTACGATTTTCGGATTTCGTGTGCGAATATCATTATCAGTAATGATTACCACACGCTAAACGGTGAAGACAAGGAAGATATATAATTTTCAACCAATTATCTTTGAAATTGTGCAAGCACGACATTATAATAAAGTCTGAAACGAGCATGAAAATCTGAATGAAGGTGGAGAATCGTAGCATGTGGCAAACGATAGTCTCTGCCAACCACCGTGGGATACAGGCGTGAGTATATTTATGGAAGTCAAAAGACATTGTTGCCAGTTTTGTAAACGTTGTACATACCCCGCATAAAACCAGCTGATTTTAATTCATTCAAGTCAAACACAAAAACATTGCTCATAATCATTTGATTCACGTGCAGAGGGTATTTAGCCCTCCGTACACTGCTGGGGCGTCAAGACACGTACGACGATTTTTTTCGCCAAAACCAAAACGCACCGTACTGACACACTTCAAAAGTTCATTCTTCAACTAAATGACATTAAGAGCGCGAGCGGATTTTGACGTGGAATAGCGTGGCTTTTACCACAGATATTCAATCTTTATGACTATAAACCATAGAGTATCTAGAGTACCCATACCGACTCCACTCGTCGTATAGCCCTGCGGTGATTTTTCCGCCATTGTTGTTATCTCATGTACAACAACTATATGGGAAAAAACAATGGTGGAGTCAGATAAACCAGACAGATTTACTCGAAATACCATCTCCGATATATATATTATAATGTTAGTTAGTTTTGGTATTGGCGAACAGTTTCGACGTGCGACTATTGATGCCCCCATGTGGGATGGGCTTCACGAACGATAAATGAAAATGTTTTATTAACGACCTTCGTTTACACAACGACTGATGTTGGTAGTCGAGTGTGGAAAAGTCTTTAAATAATCCGTATTTCGCAATTTAATTACGTTCTGTTTATTTATCCGTAGCGTTTACATTTTCATTCAGGGATCTGTCCATTGCCAAACAGCCGGTTCCGCGAGGTACGCGCGCGCCTCATAAAACCATGCGACAGAAACTATATAAGCAAGGAGTTATTATATGAAAGAGGGAGCTTTTCTTATCATTTGAAAGTGTCACACGTCTAATTTTGTTTGTGAATTTGATTTTTACGTTAAGGCTATACAGCCGAGACATCAATAAGAGCAATCTCGATACAATGTTTTTGGTCTTTTTAACACTTTTAGTTATTTACACATTCCAATATCATCGGACAATACGTGTACGATTTTGTTTTTAATAACTTATTAGTGTTGTCATTTCTATTTCTGGCAAAATAAATCTTTCACGCTTGTAGAATTGATACATATCCATTAAAAGCCGCGATAATTCGTCTATTTATGGATAACACGCGCCCACATAGTGACCGCAGGTACTCAGGTGAGCTTAAAAATTATCAATAGTATAAATTTACAGATTGCAATAATCAATCAACCAAACACACTTTTGCTCAACAAATTTCAACTGAACACCTAAGTTATAGAGTGCATATTGAGTCGATGAGATATGTAGATTGATAAACATACAATTTGACTCATAATATTAGCATTATAAATACCTGAGTGCTATTCCAATTTTATCAACATTTATCGTACGTAATCGATGTTGAACAATAGCAATTTGAGTAGTTTATACATATGTCTCAGATTATTTTATTATTTACATATTAGTAGGCAGGTAACTAAAATAATAATTTATTTTACACGTTCGCTGCGTAAAGATTTTAGTATACTTTCAGCTAGTACATCTTGACTCATATAACTATATTGACTCATAGAGGTACTGACTTTGTGGGCACTGCGCACTGGATGAAAGCCATGAGTCAATATGATCTCACAACGCAGCGAACGTGTTAAGTACGTACACAAGGTTTCTTGTACCCCTTAAAGTAATAAGTGGTGGTAGCTTAGATGCTTAGTTAACGTCAAAAATATATTCCCAAAAGCCCATACTATTGAGGTCCTGCAATGTAAAAACTCGAGTATAGAATAAAATACACACGATTATTTCAATTTGAGCCTAGTTTCAAACCAAACAAGCTTATAGTTTGTAGGAAACCGCTGTACCGCGCCTTAGGTATGTCCGCGGTGAGACGTGGGGGGGGGGGGGGGGGGGGCCACCCAGGCCGCTACGCTCTGTCAGTCCGTTTCCTCCCCTTCAGTCCTTCCCTTGTCAGTCTATTTCCTTCCCGACCCCGCCTCGCCGCGCCTTTCTAAAGCTCAATACAGCGGTTACAGTCAAACTATACAATAAACTTGTACTGTCTTTCTATGGATGTAATTTACGAACAAGATGACAGTATTCTTAGTTATGTGAAATATATTTAATTGAAAGTAGTGTGTGTGCAATAGAATCAATAACACTGTAAAATGTCCATATGAAAGAATTAACACTTATTTTATGATAAAGTTATGAACTCTCTGTTTAATACGTAGGTCAGACACGATCATAAAACTATAAAAATCTAAAACATTTAAATGTTTCGAAGGAGCTTATTTATAAACGTCGTCGTTCTAAATTTTATTCAAAATGCTCACTTCTGGATACGCATAAGCTATAAAACTGTTTATCTAATAGAAAACATTGAAAATCTTGTAATAAATGGGTGATACGCTTAGTGAATACGGCAAAGTATCGCGAGATTTATTTTATATGGCGGTACCAGACATGCTTTGTAATTATCCATAATGTAAATAGTTTTTATTTATATACGAACTAATTTCGTTAACTAATAACTTATATACTGTTTTTTGCCCAATAAACCCTTTTAAGCATCTTTAGAAAACTCTACAAAAGTTTAATAACAATCTGATCAATGATTTAGGAACGCATAGAGAACAAACATTTATTAATATACATGTGATAGATATCGACAAAAAATAGGGCAAGATTCTGTCGCAAGTCGTGCCACATTCATATTTTATAATTCGTAATCATATTCGCATTTTTAGCGAAATATTCACCATATCAAAGTCTCCATTATTTTGACTACATTCCCGAAACTTTACGCATCCTGCGCGAAGTCCAAACACAGCAAATCATTCATCGACCTCGCTCATATGAGTAACGTGAACACATAATTATTAATGTTATACCTACTATTAGCTACATACCTGTTACGTAGGGATTATTAATAGGCATGTAAGTACTTGAAGAGTTAAGTACTAAAAACTTATAGAAATAGGCATCAGTCACTTATTGCTATAGATATTCATTCTTAGATATTAATTCTGTTGTCTAGCGTAAATTGCACTCAAAATAAGGTAAAATCTTATATTCTTAACATTGTAACGAGAAATTTTTATTTTTTTCATTAAATAACTAATCTGATTCTAGCCTTTCAACGAATTTAGATAAACTCGCTATCGCGTCGTTCGCTTGTGAAAATTGGTTGTATGAATCGTCTCTAAATAAGGCCAAAATAATAATAAGTAATCTCTACCATGTGTAGATGTACTGCAAAGATTATATTTAGATAAAATATCGATAAAACTAATGATTTGGACAAACAGCTGAAATAGCCGCGGCGCGGTCACAAACATGAGATCACGAGTGATGCGCGTGCGCACACCATTAGAATATAATTGATCTGCAGACAAGTGTTTAAAACGTTCCATTGTTTACTTAGGTCCGTGACATTTATTTTAGTTTAGGGATGTTTCATTGTGCATCAATTGTCTCAATATAAATATCTACTACTTAACCTAATGAAGAAAAGTATTAAGATATTATATTTATTATTTTGTTTTGCGAAATGAATTAAGTGATGTAACTTAATGGCATAAGCGGGTATTTCGCGAATGTCAAGTCATTAATAACATGAACAAGCTCAATAAATACTTTTCATAAATTAAAATAGCTAATGGGGGTTATAAAGGTGGCGGATGCCTTCTAAGTCGATGATTAACGTGTTTGCAATTTAGAAATATATCATTTGACAAAACTTTCGTTACCTACTTCTACCGTATTATTGCCGATCAGTAGATCTACCATGATTCTTAAGTTCGTTGGGCATCGCTGAAATTATAGAGTCTATGTATACTTAACGCAAACATTACGGTAGATTTTTACGATATCTAAGAATATCGTTTTGGAGTAAGTTAGATCAACAACACCCATCTCTGTCTAACACTTCAAGGAATACAGAATCAGACTACATTTTTATTTGTGTAAAATTTTTATAACGTATTGAGGTAATACTTGATATTAGTAATCTTGATATTAGTAATGACCTTAGTTCTAACAATGAGTGTTCTTTGATATTATTTCTACGTAATTGAAATGTTTATTTAATTCTATACACTTCATCTGAAGTGTATTCTGCCTCGGAATGCGGTCCTATCGTTTAGCAACTTATGATAAAACGTTTGAATTCATTACACATTACCTACTTGAGTTATAATCTGATTCATAATGCCAATAAGAAGCCTGCAATTTCTCGTTATGTACCCACAATTTCTGAAATATTTTTGTAAAATCTGGGGCCTTACCATAACCTATTGAAGTATTATTGTTGCAATAGTTACTGTTAATTTTTTAAAGATTTTATACTGAGCTAACTGTCAAAATTGGAAGTGATATTAAAGACATTGCTGCAAGGCCGGTGATGGTACGGGGACTGCATTTATATTACCTACTCTATGTTATATAAAAATAATATTATTATTTTAATGTACGTGAACTCACTCTGACTAAAAGTATTCATCTTAGTTGGAGAGGCTAACTATTTACTAGTAACTGTCACTCACATTGCTATTCTTTTATCATTCACTTTACTTTAATTGCTATCTAGATACCATAATATTTACAACGTTACATCCATAGCGTATTTAATAACCTCGGCTTTTTAAATAACATAAACTCAAAGCTAGATAGAGTAGAAAAAAAGGAAATAGCTATTTCCCTTTTGATAAATATAATCCGGTTATCGGTCACTGACTCTACCAACGCACTACGTCAAAAATAATCCGAATTGACACAAAAATAATTAAGCGTAGTTCTTTAATAGGTACATTTGATTGACATTCACGTAATTTATACTAAAACAATGAATACCAATACTAATTAAAATAGTATACTTACATAAAATGAACAATATAACCAAAACTTGGTATCTCCAGTGCATAATTAATTCGCACAGTAGAATTACAACACTAAAACATGATTTACATACACATATTTTTGAACATTGTCTAACACATTATATATCTGCACTATTTCCAAAATTAACTATATTGTACTTCAAAAATGTATAAGCTATCTACTTTATAACTGTCATCCTGATAACAATACAACAACTAAACTGCTATTCTTAAAATGCACTTTTATTTTATATTAAATTATAATTTAAATAATCGTAAACAGTTTTATTTTGTTTATCGTAAAGGTGTCGCATTGATTTGAAGCGAAACACACGTGCTCCCGCGGCGACGGACAAGGTTCAACTGAATTCAAAACTCGCTGAAAGCCTGAAGGATCTTTCCCAAAACGCTGGTGTCGGCGGCTGACGACCGATTTTTCCATTCTCGTCCATTAATACAACGATAAATGCCATACAAATAGGAAAAAAATATTTTGTTTTGATTACTCGTCTATTCAGGTAACAAGACGAATTTCGTTGTGTTCTGATAACTCTATTTAGGAATTACGGAAGATGATGAGAAATGGCTTCAGCGGGTATTTACCTATGTTAAGTAATTAATAGCAACAAGTTCAATTAATACACATCCTCTTGACCTCTTATATGTGAATGTCAGTTGCTGTTCGTTAGTCTCGCTATAACTCAAAAACGGCTTGACCGATTTAAATTCCTTTTTGTTTTGTTCGCTCTGATACTGGGGTGGTTTAAAGGAAATAAAATAAATTGTAGCAGATACGAAGATGGCCGATGACTTTTGTAGAAATGACAGGGAAGGTTTAATATCTCCTCTTATTCTTTTACGAAATTCAATAATACATCATCACGCCTGTATTTCCCGAAGGGGTAGGCAGAGGTGCACTGTAGTGCGCCCACACTTCGCCGATGTATTTTGGTCCCAATGTGATAGGGGGCGAGCCTATTGCCATTATACCGGGCACATTCCCCCTCAATACGAGGGAGATTTGGGCCATAGTCCACCACGCTGGCCCAGTGCGGGTTGGTGAACTTCACACGACTTTCTATAGACGTGCAGGTTTCCTCACGATGTTTTCCTTCACCGTTCAGCAAGTGGTAATCATTGTTGAAAATAACATTCGCACATGAGAATTATCTCAGAGGTGCGGGCCTGGGGTTTGAACTTGCACCCCTTACGTTCAAGGCGGGCGTTCTTGCCCGCAAGGTTATGGAATAAGATTAGGAATAGCTCCATTTGTGATAAGCTGGTGCTGTTCAGCCAGTGCCAAATAATTAATAAGTGTAGAAGTAAATGAGAATCATCTCCTATGCGAAAAAACCGGCCAAGTGCGAGTCGGACTCGCGCTTGAAGGGTTCCGTACCATTATCTATGAAAACGGCAAAAAAATCACGTTTGTTGTATGGGAGCCCCCTAAAATATTTTATTTTATTCTGTTTTTAGTATTTGTTGTTATAGCGGCAACAAAAATACATCATCTGTGAAAATTTGTGAAAATTTCAATTCTCTAACTATCACGGTTCATGAGATACAGCCTGGTGACAGACGGATGGTCGGACAGCGAAGTCTCAGTAATAGGGTTCTCGTTATACCCTTTGGGTACGGAACCCTAAAAATGATTGTCCAGCTGTATGCTATAAAAAACAGTTCAAAACCTTCCACAATTGCGCTGGTGTCGACAAAGGGTATGAATAAAGCAATTAAAAATATATTATCATTGTCAAAATAATGCCACCTGAAGCGAATGTGGTGCCACCCTTATTTTGCGGTGCATTTCGACGGACACTTTTGTCATAGACTCAGTGGCGGATTTACCAGCAGGCGGAGTAGGCTGGATTTTAGGGACGGCAAATTTGGGCCCAAAAGTTGCATAAATGGTGTACCACATTAGAACGATAGTACCTACATAAAATCTCGACGCGCGGTAGAGCGTCAAGCCAAAAAAAAAAAAAGCGTGGCTGGCTGCACCGTGTGTATTTAATTTACAAAAACTAGTAAAAGGGCATGGAGGTCGGTAGGTGCGGCGGAACTTGCCTTCTTTACGGCTGAATAGCCTACTGGCGGCAAATCAGTAAATCCGCCACTGTATAGACGCCTCGCTACCACGTTTCAATATTCGCCGGCGGGATCAATGACGTTTCATTGAAAAATGAGCTTTATCTATTAGTATATACAGTTCGTTTTGGTATTGGCAAATATATGGTCGTGTCTACTAAAATTTAATTATTGACGGATTAACAAAAGCTTATTGGTAGCCTATTTAAAGTTAATCCGTATCGCAAAAAACCTATCATAATTGTGATGTGAAATTTATTGGTTATTGTTGTAAATTTATTTATTTACAATGTGGTTCTTGATAAAGATTTATTTACCTTGGTAACCTAAGTCGATTGACGTCACACACTGCCTTGTGAAAACAAAATAATAAATGTATGATTTTTCATTGTTGATAAGTAACTATCTATTGCACGGACGATTGCTTTCCCTATACGAACAAATTGTTATCGGGTAAAGTAACGATTAGTTTTGTTGGTGAACTAGTAACGAACGGTTACAAGTATCAGGAGCGTTGCTTACGACTTTTTCTGATAGGAACAGTTTTCGTTTCAAACTCTAGTGTCCCTTAGCGGAACGGAGCTTTTCATGAATATAGGAAATTGTAATAATTTCGTCACTTGATTCAATGTACATAGTCAGTGGCGGATTTACCAGCAGGCTGTGTGAAAAAACATCGATGTTTTTTTTGATTCCATATATCACAACTGTACATCGATGTCTTTCGATGTATGGTATGAAAACATCGATGTTTTTTTTGATTCCATATATCACAACTGTACATCGATGTCTTTCGATGTATGGTATGAAAACATCGATGTTTTTTTCAAAGTGGACACCCCTAGTTCGGTGTCGTTAATAGGCTTACTATGACGTGTCTGTACTCAAATGATTAATGAAACTTCTCTTTCTCTAATGCTGTAATGTCTTTTATTGAAGACACACGTGCATTGTATATAGTATAACAATGCATTAGAGGGTAAAACGTTGGTAAATTATGTCATTTTATGAAGGCGTGTCGCGGCTGAAAGAATAACTTTATGACATTTTGATAGAGTCGTAATCATAGAGTATCTAGAGTACCCATAACGTCTCCACTCTTCGCATAGCTCTGCGGTGATTTTTCCGCCATTGTTGTTTTCTCATGTACCCATTTGTGGTATACGGCAACTATTATGGGAAAAAAATGGCGGAGTCAGATAAACACGTTCGCTGCGTAAGGATTTTTACGTACTTTCAGCTGGTGCGTCATGAGATTATATTGACTCAGTGGACCTAACTTAGTGAGCGCTACGCACTGGATTAAAGTTGGCCATGAACCAATATGACCTCACAACGTAGCGAACGTGTTAAAGAAGCAATCATAGTTGGTACATAAGGTATTTATTATCATTGTAGTGGGTAAATTTTGGTTAAGCTAACGCGTCGCATTATCAGTGTCATAACTTTAGCTGGCTCTAAGACCCTTATTCATCGACTAATAGTCGATTATTTACGTTTGGTACCTGCTTAATATTTGGGCATCTTATGGGGTCTCCTATCGAACATGGACATAGTCGAAGACTGTTCTAAGTACCAACTGACTATTTTTTTGGACCTGGAACCGCGGCTTTTGGTATCACTTCATTTGTTTACGTGATGCTCGGATTGCGTCACAAGGACTGACGGTGGCAATTAATCCACGTCTGACAACCACCCGGCCTGAAAACCTGCGTTCACACCAGCATAGAGACGAGCGCGCGACAATATGTATGTGTTAATGATAAATAAATATTTTTGCTGATACAAAAATTAACAATTTAACTAGCCGAGTGGTCGAAGGCACGCTTTTCAATCAAAGTGCGCAGGTTCAAACTCCCGCTCGCACCTCTGGGCTTCATATGCAAATCTCATTTTCATCCGAGATTATCACTTGCTAAGAAACGGTGAAGGACAACATCATGAGGAAACCTGCACGACTGACGGAAGTCTGCCAACCCGCACCGGGCCAGCGTGGTGGCCGATGGTCTGAATCCCTCCCGCATTGAAAGGAGGCCAGTGTCCAGCAGTGGTAGGTACGTAGTAGTAAAAGGGCTATAGTAATAGTAGTATATAATATATTGACACAGAGTAGGTACCTTTTTAAAAAAGGCGAGTTAGTCGCTCACACCAGTGGAAGCAGGGCACGGCGGCCACGCCATTGATTCTCAATTATGAGGCTTCGCAAACACACCCGTGCAAATATTTCGTCTAACAAAGTAAAACACCAAGAACCATTAACAATAGCATTATACTATAACACCTACTATTTCAGTCGGTACATATCCCCCACACGAGCAGTGGTAGAATGCCCGCCTTGAACGCAAGTGCACCCCTTCAAATCCCGAGCTCGATGTTGTTGACCTCTGAAATGATTTTCATGTGCGAATATCATTTTCAATAATGATTACTACTTGCTAAACGGCGAAGGAAAACATCGTTAGGAAGCCTGACCGTCTATAGAAAGGCGCGTGAAGTTCACTAACATGCACTGGGCCAGCGTGGTGGACTATGGCCCAAATCTCCCTCGCATTGAGGAAGAATGTGCCCGGTATAATGGCAATAGGCTCGCCCCGTATTACATTGGGACCAAAATACATCGGTGAAGCGTGGGTGCACTGTAGTGTGCCTGTGCCTACCTCTTCGGGAATACAGGCGTGGTGATGATGTATGTATTATAATTATATACCTATAAGGTATAATCGCACAAACTCGCACAACAAACTCCCTACAAATATTTGACAAGGACGCTAGCGAACGTGTTAACTCATGGTGGAGCCACTGCGGCTTTTTATTGTTGACGTTACATACACATTAATAACGCAGGAAATATAAAAAATGTGCAACTGTAAATTAACTAGTGAGATTTGTGCTGTTAGATGCTATTTTCATGAAACATGTGTAAATAATCACTGTAAAAAAAGTTCATATTTACATAATTACGAATGTTTTTATAGCTATCTACATACCTATTGCTCGTAGATATATTTTTGTGTAACTATGCTTATAATAACTACCTTTTGTACATAGGTTAATAACAGATGACACTACCAATTATAATAATTGTAGAAGCTTTTGTTTTACTATAGTTATGTAATTCAAAAATATGTATTTAAAAAATTGAAATCTGTTTACAAATCCAGAATATACTTAGTACCTGCTTATAATATTTAATATGCGCACCTACACAGCTTACTTATAGTTTATAGCACTATATAGTTTATTATTAGCTAAGCACTTAGATTATATGTTCATAAATACCTAGTGATCGTACCTAACTAAATATATTCGCGGCAATTTTATTAATCTTTCATGATTAGATTATAATATGTAGGTCTCTTCACGCCAATTTAGTCGAGTGCGAGCCTATTGCCAATATACTGGAAAATGTCCCCCTCAATACAAGGGTGATTTGGGCCATAGTGCAACACGCTGGCCCAGTGCGGCTTGGTGAACTTCACACGTCTTTGGATAGACGTCCAAGGAAGTTTGGCTCCGCTGTTCAGCAAGTAGTAATCACGATTAAAAATTACATTAACATATGAAATCCAGAAATTCCAGAGGATCCAGGATTTGAATTAGCACCCCTTGCGTTCAAGGCGCGCTTTTTTCTACCAATTAGCCGACCACAGCTTTCGTATTACGAATTAATACTGGGTTAGTATCTATCAGCCAGAGACGTCCACTGCTGGACATAGGTCTCCCCCATAGATCGCCACAAATTACGTTCTTGGGCTTTATGCGCCCATCGACTCCCGGCGACCCTGGTGAGGTCGTCCGTCCATCTGGTCGGGGGTCCGGTCGTCCCACATTCCACTTACCTGTTCGTGGCCGCCACTCTAGGACTTTGATGCCCCAACGGCCATCCGTTCTCCGGGCAATGTGCCGGGTTAGTATCTATCTATCTAATTTAAGTTAGCAACCAATACTACAAATACCTGAACATACTGAAATATATGCCTTATTATAATAGGTACCATGCAGGTACATGTCGATAGAGTGCTTTTGTACTGAGGCACAAAATGGATATCTAAATCCTTAGTCACGTTTGGGGAAGTGCTAATATGTTATTTACGCTGACGGACTTGTCAATACACTGCTCATGTTTATATTTATATGTACCTATGTTAGAACGTGGCTCTTTAACGTTTGCGCTAGGTAAGAATGCCTATCCTTTTTCTTTTACATAGTAAATAGTAGTAGCAGTGATAGCCGAGTGGTCAAACGCACGCCTTGCAATCGAAATGTGCAGGTTCAAACCCTGGCTCGCACCTCTGGGATATATCCCAGATTCGCACTTATAAGTGCGAATCTCATTTTCATCCGAGAATAACACTTGCTGTGAAACGGTGAAGGAAAACATCGTGAGGAAACCTGAACGTCTGAGGGAACTTGACTAGTTTTCGATAGATGTGTGAAGTCTGCCAACCCGCACTGGGCCTGCGTGGTGAACTATGGCCCGAATTCCCCTCGCATTGAGGGTAGGCCCGTGCCCCGCAGTGGGACGTTAAAAGGGCTGTAGTAGAAGTAAATAAAATGGTGGAATTCAATGGAATGGCTGCTGCTCTTGTGGTTTGAGTGTATGTAGCTCGGGTCACTGCATCGGACGGCTGCGGGTTCAAATAAATACGGCAAATTTTGGAAATGGATTTTTAAGAATTTGCGCTGTGTTGGATGTAACTGGGATCGCCCTCGGTACAGTGTATGCTTTGCTTAGTTTTGTTTGGATTATACGAAGGGTATGTGTTGACTGGCGATAATTATTATTGTTTTGATGGACTAATTACCTAGGTAGATAAATAAAAAATAAAAAAATAAATAAAAAAAACCTTTTATTTCCAGTAAGTTTACATTTCCTAAAGTCTATGTATGTGTTAGTTTTATTTAGTGTATTCTATGTTATTTTATTTATATCTTACTTAATAGAATTTTATGTGTATCCTATATATTATATCATAGTATTTATAGTTTTTTATTTTTTATTTATGTACCGGAACCCCAGAATGGGTGAAGGCCTCCTCCAGTGATGCCCATTTGACTCTGTCTTCAGCTACTTGTCTCCAGTTTGGGCCGGCTATTGCTTTAATATCATCTTCCCATCTTGTTATAGGTCTACCTCTTGTTCTTGTGCCTAGTGGACCGTTCCAGAATGTTACTTTTTTGGTCCATCTTTGATCAGTTAGTCGTGCAACATGTCCTGCCCACTTCCATTTCAATTTTTGTGCGTGACTCAGAGCGTTTTAACAAACGCTTTAGTTATTTTTCTTATTTTTGTGTGTCTTATTTTATCCTAAGTAGATATATATCTAGATTCCGTAGATATAATCTATACGTAAAAAAGTATGTCAGAACCGTCGCGCTTTCGATTTATTATATGTCTCTTTACATTTACAATGTGTTTAGTAAAATGCCTATCTGTTTAAAATGTAAAATTAAATTGATTAGGCATTTGAAACTGTGTTGCAATGTACCCATCTTCGTAATAACGCGGAAGTATTTTGACATGTTTCATACAAAATAATAAGCAATTATCAGTCGTCTTTGTCAACGTTATGATGTGTAAACTACAAAATAAATGTATGTATTGTAAATGTTATAAGACTATAGACCGACCGAAACATGAGCGTTGTGGCAACTAGTTTTAACGCGCACGTAGCTCAGCGATCAAAGGGGTCGAATTGAAAATATTGTCGCATGGAACACGAAAGCAAATATTGATTAAGGTAACAATAACATAGTTGTATGTGTTATTATAAATAAATAAAATAAACGAATAATCACTCATGTGATGACTGAATTCGGAATTTGTACGGATACCTATTTACAATGCTCGGTACCTGTACCGGTACTACATCTACAAAAATCATATTTATTCGGATACTACTTGACATTAGTTAGTAAAGAATCTTTAATAAAGATACCTGTCTAGGTGTTTTATTGCGAATTAATTCAGAATCAACTAAATGGGACGTATTTCATGATGCGCAATACTATTAAAGGATGCTATCAAAATAAAAGCGACAGTAAAACGATTTACGATAACATTGTCACTTGAAGCCTGCCGAAGTTAATATTTTATTATTACGACTGTCGGGCGGAATGCTTAAGGACCTACCTACGTTTAAAATGGTTATGATTCGCCAAAAAGGTAAGTACTTAGGTAAAACCTAAGTATGAGTAATGAAATTGGGAGATGAAAATATTATGTAAGGTTCGAAATAGCAACGTCCCTTTCTTGACATGAAATTATGATCTGTTTTCAATGGTAGCTAAAGTATGACGAGGATAGACACAAGACATTGTAACTTTGAAGTGATTAGGAAAGCGTTCTTGAGGCGATAGTCATACTACAACGATTGTGTTTGTAGACTAATATTTGGTTCAGGCGTTTGGGAGATCACTCGAAATAAATGGGAGTTATGTTCTTTCCACGGAACCCTAAAGCTTTTTCTAAACAGAAGGTACCCGAAACCACTTCTTGTAACTAGTGATATAGAAAAGAAGACTGGCCATTAAGCTAACGTCATCTAGTGACGAGTAGCTAATCATTTTCCACTAAATATGGTGAGTATAATGCCATCTAGTGGCGAGTAGCATTCAATGTTCTGTGCTGCCATCTTGTAGAATGTAACGTATAACCATAGACATGTTTGTTCTCTAATAAATGCATGTCTAATTTATTTTTAAATTTAAAGTACAAGAATTACTTTTACTAATAATATGTACAATCTTGTATATCAAATTAAATTACATATTATTTTATGAAATTCATTTTACATCAAAAATCATAAACAAATTTCTAGACTCTATTGTCATAGCTGCTATTTTGTCTATGCCTTGCTCTATTATTTTGCGCCTGCGCTCTTGATGGTCTACGCGACATACCTAAAATCATTTTGTGGAAAATTTGAAGTTTGTTGTTATTTGTGACAACATATAATTCATAATTATTTATGAAAGCTTCGTGCTAATTACCATTCCAGGCACGGGGCAAGATTTCACAGTGGTGGTTAGCCTGGATGCGCTCAGACACTATACTTCGAGCGGTGGACGGTAGCCATCTTGGAATCGAACAAAGCTTCAGATGTGTAGTTTGTCTGTTTATCAATAATTTTTGTGCATTTTCTTGTAAATAGTTTGTATGTTTAGGATATGTACGGAACGTTCGTCCATATGTGTAAATAGCTATGGCTGCGACAAGGAAATTACAAGGTAATTTGTTATGTTATCAGGTTAGAGATTGATTGACCCCAACCAATGTAGGTACGTGTTCTCGAGCATTATTGTCAATTGATGAGACCTCTGGGGTAGTGGAGGCGCTGAAGGCTCGGAAAATATGTGAAACGTATATTGAGTCGCGTGTCAGTCACTACGACACAGGTGGTCGTTATAACTCTAACAACTGTCGCGATACACCACAAAATCAATGAGAATAGGGTTTTATTGTTATTCCTGAATAATGTCTGTAGTTGGCGTTGCGTTATCACCCCTATCCTCAGTTTTAATAACAAATGCGCGGTAATTAGTGGAAGTTTTTAGTGAAAAACATGTGTTACTGGTTTGTTGTATGTAATTGTGATGTGTGGTTTTCAGGTGAAATAGACAGGTGTTTAAAAAAAGTAACGGAGGGTGTGGAGACGTTTGAGGACATCTGGCAGAAGGTACACAATGCGACGAACAGTAACCAAAAGGAGAAGTATGAGGCGGACCTCAAGAAGGAGATCAAGAAACTACAGAGGCTACGAGATCAGATCAAGTCATGGATCGCCTCCGGGGAGATTAAGGATAAGAGTACACTTTTAGAATATAGGAAACTAATAGAAACCGTAAGTTATTTTTTCTTATTGATGAAAATTATTTTCAGGTTCCTTATTGGATACATGATTTTGGTATTTCTAACAATGTTGGTGCTTTCAAAAAGTGCATTGTACATTTTGATAGGAATGCCATTTATTTATAACTACCTATTTAATTTGAAAATAAAATTGAAAATAGACCTAATTGCATGCAGTATAACTTTCCATTATGTGATGCATGTCCAGATTAATTCAATATTAGTATTTACCCACATGTCAACATGCATAAAGTCTTTCATTTTCGAATATCGTTAACTCTAAAACAGAAGGTTTAAAAAAAAAAAATAGTATTTAGTCTTTAAATTAATCCCTTAAATTATTCCTATAAAGAAAAATACTTCCATGTCTTTATTTCATCTTCTATGTCTTCTTTCATCATTTAATAAAACAATATAATTTCTGTATCAAAAAATGCCAATACCCGAAAATGTATTTCCTAGTAATAGATAGTATTTATTACAAATCAAATTTACACTCTAAGAAAAATCCTATTGGAAAACGGCATAACACATAGCTGTTACCTGTTTCTTTAAAAAAATACACATAGAATTGAGAACCTCCTCTGTTTTTTTCGTCCGTTCAAAATTTAAACTAGTAGTTTGTATAAATCCCTCTTTCCTGTAGGGGAAGGTTATGTCAAGAAGTGGAAAACCAGAGATTATCTTCATACCACTGGTCACTGGTCACAGTTTGACCATTCTCAACTCAAAAAATTGCTGTCTAAGACCCACACAATTTTTAGTGACTAAACATTACTTTTTAAATCATAAATAAGACCGCGTAAGTATTTACTCTTATAACTGAAGAGTTGTTAAAGCAGACAAGTATGTATTGACTCGAAAACCATTTCAATGATACTACTTACAAAATATACAGTATTGTACATATATATCTATCGATATTCTATTATTTTGGCACTCAACTTCACTATTGCTGTCCCTCTTACGGTCGTAATTTATGAGCAAGATGGCAATAGTTTTAGTCCTGTCAAATATAGTCAAGTAGTAGTTTGTGTACTACAGAATATCAAAGTTAGTTTTACCCCATATTCATGGAAACTTTCATCCACAAACCATTTGTTAACTTCGCACAAAAGTAGACCTCATGATTGCACCATTAAGGTTTACAGCTACTCAATAACAATTTTTATTGTAGTAAAAGTCTGTACAATCATTCAACCTTCTGCAATATTGAAATTTATTACCAATATTGTCCCTGATAGGGCTCAAAAAAGATTGTTTTATTTATGTCAACTACCACCAATCATAACTGCACATGTAAACGACAAACCATCCCAACATACTCAACCAATTCTGAAATCAACCACCACAGCCAGTGTTACCTATAGCCACGCTGCTCAAAATTTAAGAAACCTCCAACAACCACCTACAACAGCTGATGAGTCACAAAGTAAAAACGACACTAGTGATAACATGAACCTTTTTCTCGACATGATGAAACAATTAATGCAACAAATGACTATGATAACAAACCTACTCCTTAATATCACGACGAAACTATCTCAAACTAGATAAACTAAAAATGGTCATATGGAATGCCAACGGCTTGACACAACATGCTTTAGAATTAAAACATTTTATTGTACTAAATGATATCGACATCCTACTTATCTCGGAAACTCACTTTACTATAAAGAGTTACTTCACAATTCCTCGGTATAAAGTATATCACACAATGCATCCCGATGGCAAAGCACATGGAGGGTCTGCTGTATTGATAAAATCTAACATAAAACATCACGAATCCGTATCGTATTGCACTAAAGAAATACAAGCAACCAACGTTATTATTGAAGATAAGAAGGGACAACTAACCATATCAGCAATATACAGCCCTCCCAAACATAAATTAAAATCGGAAGACTATGCCTCATTTTTCAACACACTAGGACGTCGCTTCATAGCTGGTGGAGACTATAACGCTAAACATATCCACTGGGGATCCCGGATAATCTCTACTAAAGGGCGACAGCTACTTTTAGCACTGCAGTCATTAAACCTTAGAACAGTATCTACGGGAGAGCCTACATATTGGCCAACAGATTTACATAAAACGCCAGATTTAATTGACTTCTGTGTAGTAAAAGGCATTGCCGAAGATGACATTCGCTGCAAATCTAGTCAAGACCTTTCATCTGATCATTCCCCCGTTCTTGTTACATTACATCAAAAATTCAAAGAAAATCCAGAGCCGTGTAAACTCCACAACCACACAACGTCGTGGCAAATGTTCAGACAGCTCATCTCATCCAATATAAATAACAACCTTCCCCTGCAGACTGAAGAAGACATATTTGAAGCTGTTGAACACTTTAACAACTGCTTACAGCAATCGGCCTGGAATGCCACATCTGCAATAAATACGAAATTGCATGGGAAGCAATGCCCTGTAGCAATAAAGGATCTACTAATACAAAAACGTAAAGCAAGAAGACGTTGGCAACAAACTAAGTATCCGGCAGACAAAACCCACTTTAATTATGTATCTACGCTCTTAAAACTAGCTCTTACAGATTACAGAAATCGGAATATCAACAAACTCACCAAAAACCTTGATACATCGGCAAAAACGAACTATTCACTTTGGAAAGCTACCAGGGGACTTAAACGGCCTATTACTTCGCAGCCACCAATCCTTAAAAGAGACAATTCATGGGCCAAGAGCGACCTTGAAAAGGCTCAAACCTTTGCAGAACACTTGTCTGGCGTTTTCATTCCTAACGCTATTGATGAAGGTAGTGACTGTCGCGAAGCCCACGAAAATATATCGAGCTACTTAGACGAGGCCTACCAGCTCGATCTCCCGTTAAGTAATGTTACCAAGGATGAAGTTATGCTCACAATCAATAAACTGAAGGAACATAAGTCTCCTGGTTATGATCTCATCACAGCTAAAATACTAAAAGAATTACCAGTAGAAGGGATTACCTTCCTTACCACATTATTTACTACTATACTTCAAACAGGGATTGTTCCACCTCAGTGGAAAGTAGCACAGATCATCATGATAGCTAAGCCTGGAAAGAGTCCTGAAGACGTTACATCTTACCGACCCATAAGTCTATTACCCATACCAGCGAAACTACTTGAAACCATTTTCATTAAGCGGCTGAAGCCTATAATAGATAGAGAAAAGTTAATACCTGAACATCAATTTGGATTCCGCCAGAATCATGGCACAATAGAACAAATACACAGGCTTGTAGGGAAATTCACAACTCGTACGAAGAAAAAAAATACTGCTCCGCTGCATTCCTGGATATATCCCAAGCATTCGACCGAGTTTGGCATAAAGGCCTGTTGTACAAGATTAAAAAAGTATTACCCACAAATTATTTCATATTTGTAAAATCGTATTTAGAAAATAGAAACTTCTTCGTTAAATACGGAAACGAGGTTTCTGGACTATGCAGGATCCAAGCCGGAGTTCCACAAGGAAGCGTGTTGGGCCCGACTCTCTATTTGCTTTACACTGCTGATCTCCCTGTAACAGAGGGAGTCGTGATAGGAACATTTGCCGATGATACCGCTACTCTAGCTACACATGATAATGCAGCAGAGGCTTCTAGGATTCTGCAAATGAGTTTGGACAATATTTCTTGCTGGCTAAACCAATGGCGCATCAAGGCCAATGAAACCAAATCAATCCACGTTACTTTTACAATAAGAAGAGAAACATGTCCACCAGTGCATCTTAACAACATAATGATCCCACAAACAGAAACCGCTAAGTATCTTGGACTACATCTAGACCGTCGTCTAAACTGGAGGAAACACATATTCACAAAACGTAAAGCCTTAGGACTCATATTAAGGAAGCATTATTGGCTGCTATCAAAAAAATCACAACTAACACTAGAAAACAAGTTAATCATCTACAAATGCATTATGGTACCAGTGTGGTCATATGGAATAGAGCTGTGGGGTACTGCAGCCAACTCAAATATAGAAATTTTGCAAAGGTTTCAATCTAAATTGCTGAGAATCATAACAAATGCACCCTGGTATGTCACAAACGATCGGCTCCACAAGGAACTTAAAATCCAAAAGATAAAGGAAGTAATACAACTGAGACTAAAAGCATATCACGATAGGATCCTAAAACATCCCAATAGTCTAACTTCACAACTTATGAACCCCGCAGTGACATTCCACAGACTTAAAAGACTAGCTCCGCAAGACCTACTATAGACAGATAATGTCTTGATGTAAATGTGGCACAGCCAATGGGCTCTTACCACACATGCCAACAGACTCTCAGACATGACACAAATGATGTTGAATGTTTATGGAACAGATTGCATCATAATACATGTATAAAAAAAAAAAAAAAAAAAAAAAAAAAAAATTATGTCATTATCAAGGTATGACTGTAGCAATTATTATTACAACTTTAAACATGTATTATCTCATATTGCCCTTGTTTACCGCAAACCTCGGCTATGAATAAATAAATTTCATACATAAACCATTTTGTAACTATCAACTTGACATCCAACTGGTCCCAATCTCTGACATAATCAGTTATCAGAAGATTTATACGCATTTCATAATAAGGTGCCGCATGGCGACGGTTCACCTGCAGACACGTGGCGTGGCGTAATGTCAACTATTTTTTATTACCTGTAATATGTCAACATTTAACAAACGTTTAAACCAGGGATTCCCTAACAATAATGAGCAAGAGACCCCTCTTCTAAAATTAACTGATACCTCGGACCCCCATAAGCAAATTACTTTAAAAATCCTATCTCTAGTGTTTATAGGGTTCCGTACCCAAAGGGTTGAACGGAACCCTATTACTAAGACTCCGCTGTCCATCCGTCTGTCACCAGGCTGTATTTCATGAACCGTGATTAGTTAGTCAGTTGAAATTTTCAAAGATGATGTGTTTCCGTTGCCGCTATAACAACAAGTACTAAAAAACAGAATAAAATAAATATTTAAGGGGACTCCCATGCAACAAACGTGATTTTTTTGGCGTTTTTATATATAATGGTACGGAACCCTTCGTGCGCGAGTCCGACTCGTACTTGGCCGATTTTTTTTTGTTATTCACTCTAAACACTTACCAATTTAAAAACTTTGCAGTTGATTAAATGACCAACCGCAAAGTAGTCGATATCGACCACTTTGGGGATCTCTGGTTAATCAATTAAAACATGCCAATCTTGTATTTTAGACAGGTTTGGCATTCAAATTGAATTGTGCAACTACAAGGAAATCCCATAAATCCCCTAAAAAGACCCAATGTGCTTGGCAACTGAAGATACTGACTCTTATCTCACTAAAAATCTTAGTACTTCAATCAACCTGAATAAGGTTGTGAGACTGCAGGTCACAAATACAAAATAAATATTTAATTTATTCTGTTTTTTCGTATTTGTTTCAATAGAAATACATCATCTGTGAAAATTTCGATGTTACTATCACGGTTCATGAGATACAGCCTGGTGACAGACGGAAGAACAGCACACAGTGTGGGATTTGGCTCGAAAGCGGATGTACCGTTTTTATTTTTTTTATACATAGAATGAGTCAATTAAAGGCTTATAATCCAACCCTGATCAATTTCTTTTCAGTATTTTAGGAGATATGATTTTTTATTGTGACGGGTCAGATACGTCACAAAACAGTAAAACTGTCTTATAAACTTTTATTTTAGAAAATTCAGTGTGGTTGTTCATGGTAATTATTAAACAGTTTAAAATACACAAAATATATAAATTACAGCATTGTAACTAATTATCTCCAGTAACTAAATGGTTTTATTTATTTTTTAGATTTTTTTTATTTCTTCGTTTCCTATCAATTTCCGCATTTTATTGTCAAATATGTAAAATATAATTGCTTATAAACCTACGAAATTTGAAATGCTATCGCTGAAGGACCGCTGAGTTATCACTAGGGTTGCCAACCGTACTATAAAATATAGTATTGTACTATATTTTAGCTCTGCGTACTATATACTGTTGAAAAAAAAAATAGTACGCAAAACTATATTTTTAAAAGCATTTTTTTTTTTTTATAAACATATATATATATATAGCAACATCTCTATACTGTAGCGTGTTTCGTAATGTAACGACTACTAAACGAAACTGTCACTGTCAACTACTATCAAGTAAAAATGTTTTCATACAAACAATAGTACCTACTGGTATTTTTTACGTACCGCGGTACCGCTTATAAAGGTGCCGAATACAGTTTGATTTTATTAAATTTATGCATGCATGGCATTAACAGGCATCGAAAAGTATGTTTTTTTTTTTTGACGGACTCACGTTTTTGTAGGATTTTTGTGAATGTTCTATATTTTTGAGCAATTTACTATATATTTAACGACTCTGGCTGGAAAATGCTATATTTTTGAAAAAAATAGTTGCCAACCCTAGTTATCACATTTCTAAAGTTTTTAAAAAATCATAATACGTAAAGCTTCCGGCATAATAAAAAAGAAGCAATGCACAATTTTTAGGGTTCCGTACCCAAAGGGTAAAACACCCTATTACTGAGACTTCGCTGTCCGTCCGTCCGTCTGTCACCAGGCTGTATCTCATGAACCGTTATAGTTATAGAGTTGAAATGTTCACAGATGATGTATTTCTGTTGCCGCTATAACAACAAATACTAAAAAACGGAATAAAATAAATATTTAAGGGCCCTCCCATACAAGAAACGTTATTTTTTGCCGTTTTTATAAATAATGGTACGGAACCTTGCGTGCGCGAGTCTGACTCGCACTTGGCCGGTTTTTTTTTTCTGTGCATAAACAATCTAACATATTCTATTATGTGTATGCGCCATCTTATTTCTTTGTAAAGCTCCGTCTCACTCTATATGTCATTTCAATGAACGAATGAATGAACTATCTTAAACTGTGAGAAAAAATTATCCAGCTGTCTAATTTTAAACATCTTGGAAGCCATACTAGCAAATAAGATATGGGAACGCAAGTTGACAAGATGTTTTAGGGATTCGTGAGAAAACATCTTGGCAGGCGTACTGAGGCCGCTGGCGTTTGAATACTTCCAAAACACTATTTATGGTTAAGATAACTTTATATCCCAAAAGAATTTACATTCACTTATATGAGAAATTATTCGCTAATTGGTTACATAATGTAACTACAGAATATTTAAATCTAACAGATCTTAAATGAAGTAAGATATCGAAGAATTCAAACAAAATAGATTAACAAAATACTACTTAATTATTTGATTCGATATGTATTTACGGAGCAAAATATAACAAAACAAAATTTTAAAGTTGAATACTAAAGTGATTAGCGGGTAGTTTACGTAAATATTGGTTCATTCTCCGCAGCCGTATGTAGATGTGGCAACGATTCGTGTTGAGTACTTCGTGACAGTAATGTTCTCAAACCATATTGATGTTATTTATCATATGACATTTCAGTTTTTTGTAAAGTTGTATACTTTTTGTGTTTTTAATGCATTTTGGTAATTGATTGTAAATTTGTGCACCTTCATAAAGTATACTTTTTTGCCATAGTTCGTGCGTGGCTTACACAAGCATAAATCGTTAGCATTTCTTAGCCGGATTTTGTGTATATGTTGATTTTTAGTAAAGTTTATTTGTGTATGTATATCATTGGTGAGTATTTTTCGCAATAATACGCTATTATAATATTTGTAAGACTGTTTTACACTTAATAAGTTGGTATCCTTAAATATTTTCTGTGTTGGGGTGAGAAAATCATAGTTGAATAATTTTTTTATTAGTTTATTTTGGGCTTTTAGCGGCCGTTCCCCATATCTCAATCAGGTAATCTATGTGTGGTTTTACAAGAGAGTTGTATATCGTATATCGCACTTGCTGAGGAATGCATTTGACAAAACCTCGTAGGATTCCTGTAAAAGAGGTTATTTTCTTTTTTATCTTTTGAATGTGTGGTTTCCATGTAAGGTGACTGTCTAGAATTAGTCCAAGATACTTTTCCTCATCTATTTTAGTAATTTCTTGGTTATTAATTTTAAGTTTGAATTTGTAAGATATCCTTTTATTTTTAGCGGGGAAAATAATGTATTTATCAAAGTACACTACACTTATTAGGGGCAGCTACCAATATTTACTAAACATGGAGTTAGAAAAGATAGTACATACACTAAAGTAGATAGGTAGGTAATTGGTACTTCTTAAACGTTATGTGCTAACCTAGATAAGCGTTACCATGAAATGTTTCGTAAGTACTAGCTTAATCATATGATTTACCATACTCCGTTTTCGTAGTGTCTACCTACTTAGTACGAATATCAATGCACGCCGCTGTTGATTATCTCCGCATCAAAATTTATTTTTTGTGTATATATTGTCCTTGATTGATCAAGGACATTATTAAATATCTTTAAAATGTCAACTACTAAAATAATAATTTACATAAACATAGTATTATAAGTATGCAGAACTAAAAGTTTTGATGGTGACAACCCTAACCTATAAATTTAAAATTCAATAACTCAGCCGTCCTGCCTGTTACGCATTTGATATTTTGTACAATGATAGTACCCTAAAAGAGCTATATTTGAACGGTTACAGAAAATGCGGAAATTGCAGGACACCTGAGAAAAATATTATTTTAGAAAATCATAAAAACACGATTATGAAGGCACGTGATGGAATATCAGGCTTTTCTTTTGTAAACAAATATACGTTGATAGATTACGAAACTTAATATAACCTTTTAAAATGAAAATAGCTACGGATTTACGAACAAAAGCGTTTCTATGGTATTTTCTAAGGGTTTTAAAAATAATTAATATCTCCTAAACTATTCGAAGGATATTTTTCGGAGTTCATTTCTAGGCTCTTAATTGACTCATTCTATCTATTAATTAAATAAAAATGAATGTCCGCTTTTGACCAAAATCCCACACTGTGCAGCGGAGTCTTAGTAATAGGGACTCGTTTTACCCTTTGGGTACGGAACCCTTTAAAAACTTGATTCGTAATTCATCGTAAGGCAAATTTGGGATAGCAATTCTTCTGATACTGTTAGGTTGAATTTCTTATGATATTTTCCTTTGTACTGATTGTATTTACAGTGAGATTCAAATACGTTCTTCAAACCCCGTTTTGCACCTGTTGGAGTATCAGATTTCATGCGCGTATATTTCACTTGTTGATTGGTGACGGAAAGCATCGTGAGGAGACCTGCACGTCCATCGAAAGACGTGTGAAGTCTACCAACTCTGGTCTATAGCCAAAATTTAACCTCACATTGATTTGTACTCCATATGGCAATAGGCTCGTCCCCTATCCCACTGAGACTCAAAATACATTGGCGAAGTGAGAGTGCACTGCAATGCACCTCTGCCTACTCCTTCGGGAAATGCGGGCGTGTTATTTTGTTATTAGATACAGACCTGAGACCAGCTCATTTAAATTCAGCATCAACAGAATCGGCGCGGATGCAAAAACACAGTTTTCGAATAATATTGACACAAATACGTTTTGGGAGAGCGTATTGTTGGCTTCGTTGCAATAAAACTTGTTTGTAAAAAACTTTGTTTTCTAAGCACCGTTTCAAAGTGCGCTGATATGTTCACTATGGGGTGGTTACTACTTGGTCGTGTTGTTTTTATATCTGTAAAATTGTTTAGGCTTGTACAATTCAAATCGAAATCGCAAAGTCAAAATCAAATTGTTTATTTCTTGTAAGCCCACGGAGGCACTTGCAAATTGTCAAGTTTCCTCTAATATGCCACCACCGGATCGAAACGTGACCGAGAAGATCCGACAAGAAACTCAAATGGCTTTTCTTTTTTTTCTTTTTTTAACGCAGAAACATACTTCAGATACAAAGGTAGATAGCTCCGGTGGCCCTTAGAGCTGCATATAATACAAATTATTTTAAAAAATACGTTAGTAAGGCAACACTCGCTGCTCTTTGATAGGATAGGACATAATAATAAGTTTTGTTTGGTACTTTAGTGCCAAGTCTAGACGTAGGTATGTCTCGGTATATCTTGATGTTGTCTCTTTCTCTCGTATGCAATTAGATAGAGAGCGAGCGAGCAAATCCGTGACAAAGGCCTTGTCCTGACATGCATGCTTACCCCACTGATTTATCATCCAAATAATCCGACATATAGCCTTCCTCAACTTATTCGATGTTTAACACATTTCCGATGCGCATTTCGATGATATTCAGAAACGGTATGTTCCCGTTAAAACTCACAATTCAATGGGTATTTTATTAATCATTCCATTCACGAAATATTCGAGATCTTGAAATCCGCGAAAGCTTTTTTTTGTTAACGTTCTAGGATTTCTTACTTGCTGTAAAGAGAATTAAATAACAAATAGACAATTTATAAAACTTAAACAGAACGTGTTCTGTTTATAATGTTGTTTTTTTGTATCAAAATGCCAAGGTTCGAAGTGAACTAAATTCCCGCCATTCTCACGACACGAATTATGTTTTTGTTTTATTTACTAGAGATTAGATTATATACCTAACTAATTCGTTTTAACGCGGAGTTGTTCAATTAGTTGTGAGAATGTTTATTATTAGTACTTATGACAATGTGGTATCAAAATGAGGGTATATTCATGTTTTGGACAACTAACGCTGTAGATTATAGTAATCGCCAGACAAAACAGACTCATCGTCTGATCCCAGACCAGGGCAATTTCCAAAAATAGAATGTCTTTATTTTAATAGTTACGCTCAATATAAATTTCAAATGCAGTAGGTCCTGATAAATATATAGTAAAATACATCAGCATCATACATCATCACGCCTGTATTCCCCGAAGGGGTAGGCAGAGGTGCACTGTAGTGCGCCCATACTTCGCCGATGTATTTTGGTCCCAATGTAATAGGGGGCGAGCCTATTGCCATTATACCGGGCACATTCCCTCTCAATACGAGGGAGATTTGGGCCATAGTCCACCACGCTGGCCCAGTGCGGGTTGGTGAACTTCAAACGCCTTTCTATAGACGTGCAGGTTTCCTCACGATGTTTTCCTACACCGTTCAGCAAGTGGTAATCATTGTTGAAAATGACATTCGCACATGAAAATTATCTCAGAGATGCGGGCCTGGGATTTGAACTTGCACCCCTTACGTTCAAGGCGGGCGTTCTTGCCTGAACGTATGTATAGTACTTAACTATTTAATTTCTATGACGTTTAAGTGCTGAAAATATTGCCTGAGAAATACTTACCGCCAAATTGGTAGACACTTCAATCCATCTACAACGCCACAAAAATGATTCACTTTTGCTTATTTCATATGGGGGTTAAAATTATCGCAAATAATCACCCCCTATCACCTCCTAACGGGAATACGTTGAATTACCAATATTTCTTTATATTATTTATAAAACACTTCTGTATCGAAACATGCCGTTGTTAATCCTTTACAGTGCGATTACAACTGCTTACGAACATTTGAATTGAGGGAGAATGTGCCTGGTATTATGGCAATAGGTTCGCCCCCTATTACATTGAAACCATAATACATCGGCGAAGTGTGGGCGCACTACAGTGCCGCTCTGTCTACCCCTTCGAGGAATACAGTCTTGATAATGTATAACTGCGAATGAGTCGCGGGCAGCTAGTAGCTATATATATATAAGTAATACGTTCACAATGGTTTGTGTATTGTTTTTTCAGCAAATGGAAAGGTTCAAAGTGGTTGAACGCGAGACGAAGACGAAGGCGTACTCAAAAGAGGGTCTGGGCGCGGCGCAGAAGCTGGACCCGGCGCAGAAGGAGCGAGAGGAAGTCGCCTCGTGGCTTGTTGTCTCAATCGACGCACTTAATTTACAAGTACTGTGATATTAACTTTTATTTTCTTATAAGTCACTTTTAATAACGACGGGTTGGTTTTGTAGACTGAGTGGTATTTATTTATTGAATTTGTCCCTTCTATTAATTACTTGACATTGGCGAAATACCTGCTCTAATAGCAGGTGAAGACATTTCTCGTCTTATTCCATTAAAATTCATGATTCCACACATTTCGTAAAAAAACAACCTTGCCATTGTTATGCCAGTCATTCTTATTTAAAAAACCCGAGGAGTGAGAAGGACGGGACACGTTTACTAAACGCAATACAATCTGTGAGAATACTTCTTCACAATGGTTTCAGGTTGATCAATATGAGTGTGAGGTGGAATCACTTCTGGTTGGCAAGAAGAAAAGGCTAGACAAGGAGAAGCAGGACCGTATGGAGGAGCTCAAGTTCAGGCTCGAGAAGCACAGGTTCCACATAAAGAAGCTAGAGACACTGCTCAGAATGCTAGACAACATGTCCGTTGAAGTTGAAGAGGTCAGTGAACTCAAAAAAGCAAGTACTTAAACTACTGTCACAGATTTTCTTAACATCGCTTCACACCGCACAGAGTAATATTGTTATCACCTATTACTCTAGCGGGAATAAGGTTCTCACTAACAAATATTATTATCTTATGCCCAGTTCTGTGAGCCTAGTCGTCATAAGCATGGCTAGCACGTGTTCTAATACAAGATTTATATCATGGATTATGTCGCACTTTGTCGCTCAGAATTTTTATAGAAACTTTCAGTATTTCGGTAAAATTGCTGTGTTCAAAAATTTTTACATTTGGAGTTGGATGACGTGTCTATCACTGCTTATTATTGAATTGATTATTCCAGTTGAAAAGGATAAAAGATGACATAGAATACTACATAGAGTCGTCGAATGACCCTGGCTACGAGGAGAACGAGTTTTTGTACGACGACATCGAAGGGCTCGCGGAGATCGAGCTCAGTGGCGTCGGCCTGCCCTCCTCTGCCACCACCGACAGCAACAACTCCAACAACTCCGCCGGCTCGCCCGCCAGCATGCTCTCCGGTACACATCATACTACACCACAGTACACCACGTTATTCCACCCCAAATCACACCACACTACACCACACCACTCCACTACATACTACACTATACGACACGACACCTCACCACACGACACTACACCACACCACTACACACTACACTATACGACACGACACCACACCACATTACATTACTCTACACCACACCACATTACATCACGTTATTCTACCCCAAATCACACCACATTATTACTCCAAGTCAAATAACACCACCCTACACCACATTACTAGACGCCACACCACACTACAAACACATAACATCAAGTTATTCCGACCCAAATCACACCACATTACATAACTCCACGCCAGATCACACCACCCTACACCACACCACACCACATTACATCACGTTATTCCATCCCAAATCACACTACATTACATTACGTTATTCCATCCCAAATCACACTACATTACATTACTCTACGCCAAATCACACTACCCTACATCACACCATACCACACCACACCATACTACACCACATTACATCACGTTATTCCACCCCAAATCACACCACATTACATTACTCCACGCCAAATCACACCACACAACATCATGGCACACTAAACTACAACCCCACTACACGCTACACTACACACTAGACTACACGATACGACACGACACCAAATTACACTATGCCCTATCACCTTATGCCTAGTTGACGGATGCATAACCACTGTAAGCGCACGCGCCGCCCCCTCTGTCGCACGCGAGCCCACTCCGCGGTGTCGACTGTTGCGAAAATACATTAACGCGAACGTATAATGCGGTCATATAATGAAATACAAAAAGTCCTATCAGTTATTAGTATGCCTACAAAGTCGACTATTCATCATTTCAAGTGTATTTCAATATTGGAATTATATTTCCAGGTACAAGTCCCATGACGTCACCGACGTTAGAGATCCACAACCATTCGACAGACTCCATAGAAGTAGAAAAAAAGAAAAAAGAAGAAATCATAGCGAAAGTAAGTGCGCGTACGAGCATATTATATGTTACGAGTCATCATTACACATCAATTTATACCATCACGTCTGATTGTGCCCGCCATGTGGAGTTTTGATGTGGATTCTTCCAAATTTTATACAATTTATTGTCACTGTGTATCATTCGTTTTGGGTTCTTATGTTCAAGGCTGTGAGATCGATAGTCCTATAAAGAATTTTAGAAACTATAAATGAAATCTCATAACTTTTTTAGTTCACTTTTTCACTTGAGTTGAAGTTTCATAGATCAAAATACGTTTCAGTGTTTTTAAAAGTGAAAGAAATCCCTCAAATGTATAGAGAGTTATGATACATTTTTAGTGGTATTACAGTATAAAATGCTTTATGAAGATAGATTTAAATTTCTATACATTTGGTGGGGCATGTGTACTATTCTCATTTAGTAACAAATCCTATTAATTCCGCCCTAAGTTTTCATGCATTTAATTTATTTATAAATTTAAATGTTTTTTTTTTTTTTGGACTACCATATAAGTAAATTCGTGGTCCCATTGAGTGCCGAATTCAAAATTTCACCTTTTATTTTATGTGTGTGTGTCGGAACCCAAAACCAATGGTACGTCGGTTCGCATCCAGTTAACTGATGTTGTGTAAACTCGCCGCAATTACTTATCACATTCGACAGCTCACAAGTCTTAACCCTAATTTGATAGAAGTTTTGATCTAAAACATCCCAAAACAATGTTTTGAAATGTTTTTGTGATCGAGGTTAAAAAACGTTTTTAATTTGGGAGACTACCATTGTTCTTCGATTCGATCAATTGAACTGGTACAGTACTTAACATTTTAGAAGTATCACAACCAAACGCAAAATCAATGCCATTATTATAATAATGCAATTGGTTGTACAGGCCGAAACATCAAGTTGAAATTCTTGTTCTTAAAAATCTAAGAAAAAAATATTTTGAACTACAATATACGCAGAAACTATAATTTAATGTACACGCAACTATTAACAAATTATTTACAATTACATAGTTACATTGACCAGATTACAAACGTAATATGAAAAAGATATAAAATATGTAAATAAATACTTCTTTGTATGCGTTGGAAAATTAAATAACTAATACAGCCTGTATTAAAATTTCCCATAGCTATTGAATTATGTGAAGTCCTGAAGTACGGTCTTGAGCATTTGGACGGCTCGGTCGGCCGCGCGGTTCATTCGCTCAACTCATGCCATACGACGAAAATTGATCGAATCTACAAGAAATCTATGAATTGTAGAGCCGCGATTTAATATATCGATATCAACTCTTATAAATCTATTAGACTAACGATCTGAATTTGGTTCACTGTCATCTTAGACAAATTAATGGTGTCAATGTAGATGGTACTTTATATTTATCTAAGGTCATTGTTACTACTTATTCAAGATTGATACACCAATAGATTGCTGAAAGCGAACCTACAAGCACTTCTCTGAGAAATAACACGACGGGTTGTGACAGATCTTTTATATCACATTCTGTTTCACGAAATAAATTAAAAGACTTTGAAAATCTATGGACATAAACACCCCTAAATTTATAGAAATATCCAGAATATAATATAATTTTTCAATACAAAAGTGTTCTGCAATGCCTTACAGCTGTTTATAAATATTTGGGTACATCTATGAAAAAGTCTTTATACATTTATATCATTGAAATGTCATGTCTTTAAGGTGTATTTAGACCACTCGAGCAAACGCTAATTCAATCTCTACACTATTAAATTCTGTGTGTAAACATAGATAAATAATTATATGTTGTACTCTCTTCGAAAAAGTTCTATTCAAAGCTACCTTATGTTCTAGCTACTTCATCGAACATTTTAATTCTTGCTATATGATACCCTTTTTATGTAATAGCTAAAAACTAATTAACATTCACATCAAAAGATATTTTGTTTGTTTGGTCTAAACCGTATCATGGGGCAGTAGAGTTCACTTTGGAGAGTCGATATCGATATAATAATGTGAGTTGCAATGTGTCTGGCGCGAGTTTACATGTAATGTTGTATCGTTGCAGCCGGTTAAACCGCTGCCGGTGCGCGCGGCGGTGAGCGCGCTGGCTAACAGCGCGTGTAACGTTAGTTCCTTGCTCAATAACTCCGCAGCATCCACCAATAGGTCAGTCCACTGACACACCTGTCTATACCACCCTTGTTTCGCACCACCATCATCACACCAGCTACACACGACCCACCCTCTCACACAAGACGACCGTCTACATAATCAAAAAAACTGGCCAAGTGCGAGTCGGACTCGCGCAGGAAGGGTTCCGTACCATTATCTATAAAAACGCCAAAAAAAATCAAGTTTGTTTTATGGGAGCCTTGTTAAATATTTATATTATTCTGATTTTTAGTATCTATTTGTTGTTATAGCGGCAACAGAAATACACCATCTGTGAAAATTTCAACTCTCTAACTATCTCGGTTCATGAGATACAGCCTGGTGACAGACGGACGGACGGACGGACAGCGAAGTCTCAGTAATAGGGTTCCCGTTTTTAAGGTTTTTTCAAACGAATCGTAACAGACATCGGTAGACGTCGAGGCGTCTTTTAATTGTGGGAATCGGACTTTAACCGGTTAGCTTTGCTAGAAGAGCTGATCTTGCACCTAGGAGCACAGTCACTACCTCACCCCTCACGGCAACTGCCCAAGCCGAGGTCGTGCCCTCTGTGGCGCCCTTGAGCTAGTTGCCACCCCTTTCCGCCCTTAAGGCCTTGGTTGGAGTGCACTCCGCGCTCGCCACTCCTCCGGTAAAGCTGTAAAGGCCACCTCACGGCCAACAGCGCAGTCCATTCAAAAAAACTAAAACGAAACAGTTGACTAACTTTCATTGACATCCCTTATTTCAGACCAGATCAAGTCGTGTGTAGCTGGTTTTGCACACTGATTGATACAAAGACGATCACGCCGAAAGTATTAGAGATACATTAGGGCTTTACCGCCATATTACCATAGTAATTATAATCTACATTCAACCTTTGTCCTGCCCATAAGATTAATAGGACTAGTAAAAAAACAATATTTGAAGATATCAACTCTATGCCGTTGCTATAAGATGTAGTTTCAGTAAAAATCAATCATTCCAAATATTGTGGTTAATACTGTCCGTCAAAAGTCATATTTGTTTATAACCATAACTTTTTATTAACTCTCTCGATTTGAAAATGGAACTTCTCCTGCAGTTAAAAGAGTCAAAGCTATTATAAACTTTTTTTTATTTTTATTTTTTATAATACACCAGAATGCTAATCACACTTTCTTTCGCATTTAGATCGTCTTTTTATCAACCATAATGCGTCATTATTCTACAAGCTTAACTACCGATGACAGATGACACGCGAAAGAGTTCTCACTTACTACATTTGAAAATATTGGATCATATTACATCAGGATACGTATAATATCTAAGATACTATCTAATACAAAATTAGGTCAATGTAAAGCGGGTTTCAGACTACGCTATTATATAATAGTATATAGTTCATAGCGCAACAATATCACGCACCATACATTGTTATGGACACGTTCACACTGTACTGTACTATATATTATTGGCTTTGTATGGTGCGCGATATTGTTGTGCTATATATTATAGCGTAGTCTGAAACCCGCTTAATTTAGTATGAAATCATTCGCGTATCATTACAAGTGGTGGTTAAACTTGCATTTTATTCATTATTGGGTTTTATTTTTCTATAGAATGATTTATAATAAGTGATGGACAACTTTTCTGTGAACATAAATATTTAATACGTAAGTAATAATATCAGATTTATGCACACAAATAATTGTCCTTCATTTATGCTGTGTTTTTTCATCGCATGCATTTTTTATGACCGAATCCTTCATTTATTTATGATAAAATGCAATCTTGGAAATTTATCCACATAGAGACTTTGACAACATTCGTTGTTTTTTTTTTAAATAAATAGTGATATAAAATAATAGCTGGTCTAAATGTATAACCACCGAATTTATAGAAATTTCAATCCTTGTACAAGCTATTTATATCGGTACTTCCAAAATAAAAGTACTCTGGCATGCCGTCAATATATTGTCATTTCTTTAAATATCGGCTTAGTATTACTTTATTCGGGAATTAAAAGTCTCTAATAAATATAACTGATTAGCAGTTAAATTTTCCTTGTACTCTATGTAAAGCTTATTTCTCTACAAATTTGAATTTCCCGTACTTTGTAATGGGGTGGTGACATCTCTACAAAACGCACAGAAATAAAGCGTTACAAGCACGCCTCCTCTATCAAACTTGCGATGCACACAATATTGATCTTTGCTATGCGAATGATAAGCGCTAAATTTCCTTACACGAACCTCTTCATAATTTAAAGCTATTGATTCACGAAAGCTATTAATAATTAGACATGCAGGTCAGTTGCAATACCTTAGGTCTCCAGTAAGCTTAGTGACACCTAGGCGCGCGCAGTGCATTGCTGCTATCACTAAAACAAAATACAGTTCTATATTTGAGTTAATAAGATTCAAAATTGAAATAACTGATCATTGCGATGCTAGGACTCCACGCCTGTTGGTAAACAAACTAAATGATTTCCTGTCTTTGTGATCTATGTGTAAGGATGGCAATAACGTATCACTAGTTTTAATTATGATTGCATGATGTTTTCCTATATTTTTATCTTCAAATTTTAATTTATGAAAATAATGTCTCATCCGCTTATTATTAGTCAATGTTTTGATTGTATATTGGGAGATTCACTCCTTATTATGATGTTATTTTACATTGCATGCATTCTGTTTGTATTGTATTGAACCAAAATCGATTGAACCGAGAATATTTGGTGCTGACTATATGATGGTAGTGTCTCATTATGTCGGTCGGTATAGCGCAAGAGGTAACTGAAATTCGTGCATGTGTCGAAGCGATTGGATCCCTTTCTATTGAATCTATCTATGCATAAGCAAATGAATCACTGATAATAGCCCACAAATGTATTGAAATCGCAATTCATAAACAAACCTTATACATTGGTGTTGACAGTATAAAATAATTTTGTAATATAATTGTAAAGGTTTGTGTGTAGTTAAAAAGTTTTGATGGAAAGTTGACCCGTTTACATCGATTGACATAATTACACCATACCTCACTCAAGGTTATACACAAGGCGACGTAGACAAGCGAGAAATGTTGAATAACTCGCTTTATTGACCACTAGTCTCCTACGATCTGGCATACTAACTACAATGAGGTAGCTGCAAGATTAAAAAATAAATTAAAATGCTTAACAATGTAAGATTGTCATACTACTAGTGGTCCCATTACACCCAACAACTAAACTAAAATGCTTGTCCTTAGATTGGCCTCATATCCTTAAATAACAAACAAACAAAAAACCGGCCAAGTGCGAGTAGGACTCGGGCACGAAGGGTTCCGATCTATAAAAATGAGCAAAAAAATCACGTTTGTTGTATGCGAGCCCCCTTAAATATTTATTTAATTACGTTTTTTAGTATTTGTTGTTGTAGCGGCAACAGAAATACATAATCTGTGAAAATTTCAACTCTCTAACTATCACGGTTCATGAGATACAGCCTGGTGACAGACGGACACACGAACAGCGAAGTCTTAGTAATAGGGTTCCCGTTTTACCCTTTGGGTACGGAACTCTAATAACAATGATCGTTATTTAGTTCAAGGCGTTTTATTGCTGGCAACACGACCTAAGGTTAATCGTAGCACCTAAAACTAGCCCTTGTATTCTACCGGTTCCTACTTCTATCCTACACTGGTCATTAACCTCAGCAGATGAAACTACGCCTAAAACAAGCGATTCATTTAGCGGAAGAGGCTAACGGGATCACTAGTAATATGCTAACGAAACATTGGTATTCAAATTAATTTAAAAAATCCTTTAAATTAACTAATTAATTGAATTTAAATAACGCCTCGTGACGGGTGTTACTGATGCGACGCATTTGCAGTTTTTATGACACTTCTGGATGAACAGCCATCGTTATAAACAGATTTAGAACACCTAAATCGAAGGCGAGGTCGAGGAACCCCCTCTTCCGCTCGTAGGTGCATCTTTGCACCTAGGAGCGCAGTCACTCCCTCTCCCCTCACGGTAACTGCCCAAGCCGAGGTCGTGCCCTCTGTGGCGCCCTTGAGCTAGTTGCCCTCCTCTTCCGCCCTTAAGGCTTTGGTTGTAGTCGCACTCGGCACTCGCCACCCCTCCGGTGAAGCTGTAAAGGCCAACTCACGGCCAACAGCGTAGTCCATTCAAAAACCTATATTGAAGACTTACATCGCCTTGTGTACTATCGACCGTTCGCTCTGATAATTCATGAATAGCTATGACCAATTCCATTGTTTACAGATATATTTGTCGTCGTATAAAGAGTGTTAAATATGTATATGTTATGTGTGTGTATATGTGCAGTATAAACAACAACACGGGCGTGTCGGGCGCGTCCACGCCCAGCAAGCAGCCGCCCGCGCCCAGCCCGCCGCACCATCCCGCGCGACAGCCTAACCACACCGGTGAGTACACACACACACACACACACAAACACACACACACACACACACACACTCACACACACACACACACACACACACACTCACTCACTCACTCTCACACACACACACGCGCACACACAACTCACACGTACACACTAATATAAGTTTGAGTAATTATCATCCTATTATAAATTGTAGTTTATAAAAATTGTAATTCCACTGTATTCACAACCATTTGCATCGTGGGGGATCAGAACTGTCCCTCCTCAACACAGGCTATTATCATAGCCTAGCTAGGAGGCCAGTACTAAACCCTTCTCTTTAATATTTTATAAAAACCGCATTATGTAATCCTTTAATGTACCTACTGCAAACTATTTTTGGCAAATAAAATTATTATAATTATTACACATACACACTCACTCACTCACACAAGCATACCCGCACTTATGTTAAGAACTTGTTGATGTATAGTAATTTATATATTTCCATATTGCTGGAATAACAGGTTACGTATAGCAGTGGTAGCCGAGTGGTCGAACGCACGCCTTGCAATCATAGTGTGCAGGTTCAAACGATCTCAGTAATATCTGACTGGTATCGAACCCGCACAAACTGCATTGAGCCGGGTGGCCAATGCTACAATCACTAAACCACGCCGTCGTAAAATTAATTGTTTTTAAAATACTAAACATGTCACAATCATCAGTTGAAATACTGAAGTGTGATCCTTAAGGACTTTTTTATAAGGAATGGTCACGAAATAACGATTCAAAAATCACAACAATCTAAATTGAAAATCAACCCAAACCACGACCCTTCACACGTTACAGTCATTTACTTTCAGGCAATGATATGCTAGTAAGCAGATATGTTATACACGCACAAAACAATCGAAAAAAGTGTTCCGCGTAACAGCGGCAGCACACATAAACACTTTTCATTCATTTTACATTTCACAGCACGTAGAAATATGCAAAGGAGATGGCTTGATAAAACCAACGAGGAAAAAAGAGATAGCTAGTGTTGTCACTTGCGCTTCTATGTGATGTAACATTCATCTGTCAACCGATCCGCATGTTGGTATCAAATATACGTTCTAATTAGGATGTATTCAAGTCATCACTAGTGCGCGCTCATAACATATCTGTTTACTAGAATATCGTTGCTTTCAGGCATGTTCAAACACACTCATAATATCAGCTTGCATATGTATGAAACGTGCGAAGTAAAGTTACCTCATTACCTGCCGATAACAAAACAAACCAACCTAACAATAGGTATAATTAAAAACTTCATTATCACTATACCGCGATAACGTACGCACGCGTTGTTTACAAAACAAACACGAACCATGTTACGTATGAATGGAGTACAACGACTCACGATCCTTGACTGAAATCCATAAATATAGTAAGTGTAACCAAAAAGATTATATACTTCTACGTATTGTATGTGGTGACTAAGATTGAGAAAAGTATGTTGAGGTGGTTCGGCCATGTAGAGAGGATGAATGAAAGTAGACTGACGAAAGAAATATACCAGGCGAACGTGAGTGGAAATGTCGGAAGAGGGCGCCCGAGGACCTTTCACGACCAGATTAACGGTCTCTTCCAGAAAGGTCAAGTCCGTAGCACCCTAAACCGACGCAAGTGCATGAAAAGATGTATGACTGTGGATGAAGCGAAAGAGGTATGTTAGGATCGTAGCATGTGACAAACTATAGTCTCTGCCTACCCCCATGGGATACAGGCGTGAGTATATGTATATGTACATATTGTAGCATATACAGGTAGTACTGTCCACATATATTCGCGTCGTCCTTTTCTTACGCCGAGTGAAGACTAAAAGCAAAAATATAGTAAGCACCACGCCTTCATTGATAAAACTGTTTATATTTATATTTCTATATAATAACATCTAGCGGCCCGTCCCGGCTTCGCAAGATTGGTTTTTAAACATTTGGAATTGATAAATATAGCCTATGTTACTCAGTGACAATGTAGCTTTCTAACGGCAAAATAATGTATGAAATCGGTCCTGTAGTGTTTTAGTTTATTCGCTACGTAAAAAAATAGAAATCTTTCTGATTTATAATATTAGTATGGATAGAGCCATGAATGTTTTATGTCCCTGGTCCTCGATTCTCAATCGTAGCTAACATTTCGGCGTTGAAAAGGTGAGGAATAAATAATTTCATTAGTGTGTTTGAGATTGGTAAATCATGCTAATGTCGCATTCTTTTGAGGAATACGATTCCTTACGTCAATAAGATATCAGAACTGTCAAACATGTTTAAGGGATCCAAGCAGTCACACGGTCATAGCAAAACATTTCACTTTCACGGTAGCGTATTCGATTCGGGAGGGAAAGAGATGCAATTGTGTTTTGGTCTCCGCGTTGCTCTGTTTACGCTAAATATCCGATTAATTGTGAGCTGGCATTCGGCCAAGATTCGTAAAATTCGCTAAAAACTGGCCACAGTCCAAGCCGATGACATGGCAAACGCCAGTCAGTCGCCAGGCTGTATCCGCTGATACATGCGCCTAACATTAAAATATATTAAATTTAAAACACAAATAAAAACATATCAGTATGGATTCCCGCGCGAATGTACAATAATATAATGGACGATGGTAATTCTATGTGGGGTGTTGTGTGTGCATGTGTTTTACAAATTTGGTGAATTAATCCCGGTACGTTGCGTGATGCGTACTATATTTACTTGTGTGTTTAATAAATTTCATTGTTAGTTATATAATTTATATTGTTTTCGTGATACATGTTTATTTACAAGCTGTACATCAAATTAATTGAACTATTAGATCCATTGAAATAAAACTATTTTACGGATTCTATCGCGTTTATTTACTATTTTATTTTCCCGACGTTTCGGCTGCTTTACAGCAACCATGGCCACGGGGGGACTGAGGTGTTAGACGTCCTGATGTAAATAAATAAAATAGTAAATAAATGCGATAGAATCCGTAAAATAGTTTTATTTCAATGTATAGTATTCGCGTAAATATAAGAAAACAATATTTGATCCATTTTTATTTTTAATAACTAGACACTTGTTCTGAAAAATATCGTTGTTAATGCAAAAGCATGCATTCCCTCCCAAAAGGGAGGGATTGTAACTTCTATAAATTTGGAGGTATGTCCTTCAGTGAGGCCAAAGGACCTTGTCACATTACCATTCCGGATCACGATACTACCTTGTACGTGTGATATTTGTGATTACTGACAGTGTGGTATGCTCCAATAAGTGTGGCTCTTGACTTGAATAGGGAGACAATAAAAATGTATTATACATTTTTTTTAATACAGTGTAAACTCTGTATAACGACATTGAAAGGACTGTGCATTTTATGGTGTTATAGAGAGTTGTCGTTAAATGGAGGGAAGAAAAATCAGAGTTAGAAAAATAAAAGTTTATTTCAGACTAGTGTTTGTACTAATGTACATAAAAAACAATAACATAAAAAATGCTATTGCGTATAGTCTGTTATTTTTGTCTGACGTCTTTTGCTGTACCAGTAATTTTGTTGTATTTTGTAACTTATTATTATCTTGCGATATTGAGTCATCTTGGTGATAAAAATTGCCAAATTCTTGTCGTTATTGAAAGTGGGTTTAATGCTCTAAAGAGTGTATCATTGTATGGAAGGCAAGCTTTTTCTTTTATTTTTTGTTGACGGGGAGAAAATCTTCACAAAGATTCCCAGTCTTCTGTGTGGGAGAAGACTGGGATATGTGGGATTCTTACCCACTAAAACCTCCCCGGTGGCCGTCTTCGACACGTTAGAGGGACTCCGGGATCTCCTAACGGAACGCACCGGAGTCCCTCTGTGCCTCGCTCCCGAGCTTTGTGCCCCGGAGCTCGTCTCGGGGGGAGCAGATGTTCGCTCCCCCTGCACCCTCGCAGTGCATACGGCGGCGAGAGACCACCTCTCGCCGCCGTCCTCCTCAGGGTCGTCGTCTACTTAAGAGCGTCCGATGGAAGGCAAGCTAAACCAACCAAAGCCAAGTGATTTCGATGCTTTAGGGAGTTTGTTGTTAAATCGAGTGACGTTACATGGAGTTTACACTGTTTTTTTTTCTTTTTAAACTTTATTGTTTAACACTGGCTTACAATTAATAGATTTCTCATTATATGTTCATATATGTCTCTCCGAATCTCATCCAATGATCAGTCGGCTGGCATCCTATAATGATTCCTTATTGGCAAACTAACAAAAACTGTTACGTTCTCGCTGACGTCAATCACGCACATTTTATATTTTTATGCGTAATTGTATTTATTATTTGTTCTTAATCAAATATACATTGTGTTGTTTTTAGGGTACCGTATCTCAAAAACAAAAATCCGAACCCTCATAGGGTACTTCATTATCTATCTGTCAAGATTTACATTTCTCAGAAAGGTTTGAAGTAAACTGAACTACCTATCAAATATAAAACAATAAGGTCTCGTGTACGTAATAAAAACAATATTCTATGTCAATGCATTCAACAGATACGGCTATTTATGTATCATTTAATACTCTTAACACATCAAAAACAATATCGGAATTGTTTATTTCTAGTTTTTAACCGACTTCCAAAACGGAGGAGGTTCTCAATTCGGCCGGTATGTTTTTTTTTATGTATTTACACCGATTACGCTGCGAGTTATGATCCGATTTACGTGATTCTTTTTTTGTTTGATGCGGAATAGATGCCATTTGGTCCCATAAAAATTTCAAATTGTACTGTAAATGGGATTTTTTTTGGCTGTTAATATTTACTTTTTTAGGGTTGTTATGAGGTGGTAATAATTGCATATTTTCAACGATTATTGACACTAAAAAGCGTGATAAAAAATATTTTTTTAACAAAAAACAAAAACCGACTTCAAAAACCTAGGTGCACTAAAAAGCTAGAAATAACCTTATAATTTGAAGACATTTGAAGTCGGTGCCAATTCATGTGTGTATTTGCCTAGTCTGACGTAGATTGGCACCTACTCCAAATGTCTTCAAATTATAAGGCTATTTCTAGCTTTTTAGTGCACCTAGGTTTTAACATATCCAAAACAACACCAGGGCCCCAAGTCTGCTAACAGTATTGTTGTGGAGTTGCCATGACTCCATTTTTAAGGCATGAAAATGATGACTAGTCAAATGGCATCAAGGTGACAATATCTAATGTCTACACTGCTCGTATTGTGTATCGTATTGTTAGCCCATGGATAAAAGATGTTGTTTTCATGCCTTAAATAAATAATTGGTATTTAAAAAAAAAACAAGCTTTTATTTAATTGCCCTTAGTTTTCGTGTTCTCCTCGGCAAGCCCTTTCATTAGATACCCATACTGTGGTAGTGCAGAAAAAATAACTATTCCGCCATCTTTGATGATCCGCCATATTGTAATTAGAATGACGTCACATAGCTAAGCTTGCATTGTCATCCAAATTAAGCATGTATACCAAATTTCGGCTCAATCGATTAAAGATAACTGATTTAAAATTCAGTTGCAAGATTCCACCCGGACATACATACATTGCAAGTTAAGCTTGTAAAATGGAGTCATAGCAACTCCACGACGATATCGTTAGTAGACTTGGGGCCCTGGCCATTAGAGAAATGTTCTGCAATATTTAAACCATGCTTACGGAGCTGTCAGGGCGTCAGTACTACTTACTACAGTTATAGCAAACTAGCGGCCCGTCCCGGCTTCGCACGGGTTTATAATATAGCCTATGTTACTCAGTGATAATGTAGCTTTCTAACGGCAAAAGAATTTTTGATATCGTAGTATAGTAGTTTTTAAGTTAATTCGTTACATACAAAAATACAAATCTTTCCTCTTTATAATATTATTATTATTAGTATAGAAGTATAGACAAGCGGCCCGTCCCAGCATCGCATGGGTAGACATAATTTTAAAACATTTTGAGATAAACAAATATAGCTTTTGTTACTCAGTGATAATGTACCTTTCTAACGTCAAAAGAATTTTTAAAATTGGTCCAGTAGTTTTTGAGTTTATTCGTTAGATACAAAATTACAAATCTTTCCTCTTTATAATATTAGTATAGATATGAGAATGTGATATTGTTATTATGCCAATACAGACTAACGCTATATCTGTTTCATTGATATTTCTATACATATAAACGTGTTTCGATATAATTATAAAGTAATTTCAATAGCCGCGCAATTAACACAATTTGCACGTGGCCGACGCGTACGCATTGTTTACATACAAACACGTTGTTTGGGAACAAACACTACTACTACTACATCCCTTTTTAACGTCCCACTGCTGGGCACGGGCCTGCCCTCAATGCGAGGGGGATTCAGGCCATAGTCCACCACGCTAGCCCGGTGCGGGTTGGCAGACTTCAGTCATCTATTGAGAACTAGTCAAGCTCCCTCAGACGTGCAGGTTTGCTCACGATGTTTTCCTTCACCGTTTCAAAGCAAGTGATAATCTCGGATAAAAATGAGATTCGCACATGGAACCCAGAGGTGCGAGCCGGGGTTTGAACCTGCGCACTTTGATTGCAAAGCGTGCGTTCGACCACTTGGCTACCACTGCTTGGGAACAAACACGTGCACTGCGATTGTGAGTCAACGCTTACTATGAAATTTCGCGAACACGTCCACGACTCGAGATATCGAGGGGTGAAAGGCCATTTTGATTTAAGCAACATTTTTGGGTGATATTAAATTATATTTGGAATCAGCTATTTTTTCTGCGTCGAATTAGTATTTTATATATTTCCATAGTGCTGGAATAACAGATAGCTAGAGTATTACGTAAGCACTATGGGGGGGTCTTTGTTTTGCTTATTTTGGATGGCATGGGGGGGGGGGGGGGTTAGGGGAGTCTAGATGACGATTACGTCATCGGTAGTTATTAAGGTACTTATTTACACGAATGACAACTCTCCCCATTGTCTATGCTTGAAAAAGCAACGCATTTTCGGGGATAAAATTATAATTATAACATTATAATTATAATAATATAAAAGAAAAAATACATTTTTAATTGAAAATGTTTACGTAAGCTTGGGGGGAGGGGGTAACAGTTTTGTTTACTTTTACTGGCAAGGGGGATGGGGGGGGTTAAATAATTGTAATAAATCTGCTTACGTAATATTTGAACAGCCGAGTAATTAAACGTACGCCTTGCAATCATAATGTGCAGGTTCAAACCCTGCCTCGCACCTCTGGGTTTTATGTGCGAATCTCATTTTCATCTGACATTATTACTTGCTATGAAAAAGGTTAAGGAAAACATCGTTTGGAAACTGTCAAGTTCCCGATGGATGTGTGAAGTCTGCCAACCCTCACCGGGCCAGTGTGGTGGACTATGGCCTGAATTCCTCTCACATTGAAAGGAGGTCCGTGCCCAGCAGTGGGACGTTATAAGGGCTATAGTAGTAATTATGCGTAGATAGGGGTGCATTGCAGTGCGGCTGCTATTCACATAGGTACTTTAATACTATAACATAACATTATTTATTCAATGTCCATCCATTTACAATTTGCTTTGTAATGCCAAAGGTTCTGTGATTTAATGTAACATCCATATCGATTGTGTTACCGGTGTGTCCGCTGGTGTTAAATCTCTCAACTGTTGTATATTCCGGCAGGAACGTACGCTATTGGATAAGCCACTAATGTATGTGTTTTGTTGCAGAAGTAGTGGAGAATGGTCCGGTGTCGATCGCACCCACACACACAACCGCTCACCTACCGCCCGCGCCGACGCTGCCCCCGCCCGTGAGTATACACTATCAGTGGGGTTAGAACGCATGTCAAGACAAGACCTATGTCACGGATACGCTCACTCGCTCTCTGTCTTATTTCATACGAGAGAAGGTGAGAAAATCGGCATATAGTGTGACATAAGTCTAGTCTTGGCGCTCATGCTACAACTGCAGGTTTTGAGTGATTGTTACAGAAAACTAACACCTCCTTTTTACGTACCCTAGTGGTTATTACGTAGCGTCGAGACGCGCGCTGCAAAACATTTTCTCATATTAAAACGAACTGTATTGACACGTAGAAAAAGCTCATCCTTCAACGAAATGTCATTGATAGCGTGAGCTAATTCTGACATATACCACGGAAATTTAATCTTTATGTATATTAATATAGAGTTCATCAATATTGGCAAACGTTTTTCAGCGCGCGTCGTGACGCTCCATGCCCTGTAGGATGACCGCTGCGTAGACAAAGTTTTATCTCTAACTTCGAGCTTTTTGTACTGGACACGACGGTGTGACATCATTTTCTTTACAAATCTGACAGTTGAAAGAGATAAACCTTATGTCTACAAGGTAATGTAAGGTAACCTTACCGTTTTTTCTCTGTCGTGGGTAATTTTCAACTGTCCCTATGCTAGGTTCGTGTAAATATTTTTATTTAAAGTGCGACTAAAATGTAAGCACGTTGTGTCGTTTGCGCAGACGGCGAAGTGTTCGTCGGTGCCGCTGCTGGTGTCGAGCGCGAGCGAGCCGGCGCCGTCGCCGCTCACCGTCAACGGGCCCACGCAGCAGCTCCACCACACGCCGCAACATGTCGTCAACAAGTTCGTTACAACAAGTATATTACACCTAACATTTCAGAAGGTCCTCGTGCTTGTTTTTGTGTTGGGCACGTCGTCCACACTCAATAGTCGAAAGCCTGAAAATGTTTGTTCAAAAGTCGTTTTTGAACGGGTCCCCCAATTAGACTTGTTGAGCTCGTGACTTCATACGCGTGAGATGTAGGAACCGTAATTATTTTTAAGTTTCTGTTTTTTTCCCTAAGAACATTCTTCAAAGTGTTAGAAAACATGAATAATTATGGGAAGATGACTGAAATTAGTAAAGTTGTTCTCATGTTATGGTGTGACCAAGGGAAATGGGATTTGTTTCATGTAGTAAAACGTAGTGGTTTGAATATGCAATGTTAATTCGTTTAATTAAGCGCTATTAAGAGACGCTGGACGAATTTACTGTAAAATTTTCTAATTGTCACGAAGTCATCCAAATTGTTGTGTCAATAACCCACATCAGTCGTGTGGTAATCGTTCTCGAACACCACGATGAGTCCGGGAGTCCGAGCGCGTCACGATACGAGCCCGTCGGTTCCGCAGCGGCAGAGTGAGCGAAGCACCGTCGACGCCGACGCTGAGCGCGAGCAGCGCGGGCAGCCCCGCCGGCGCCGCGCCGCCCGCCGGCCTCGGCCTGGCCCTGAGCGCCGGCCTGGCGGCGGGCCTGGGCCTGAGCGCGGGCCTGAGCGCCGGCCTGGGCCTGGGCTCAGCCGCGGGCCCGGGCTCGGCGCAGCCCGCGGCGCCGGCGGCCGGCGGGCCCGCGCCCGCGCCCGCGCCCGCGCCCGGCACCGCCTCGCTCAAGAGCATGGCGCAGGAGGCCGTGCAGCGCGCCGGCCTCGACCACCACACGCAGGTACACACCACGCCTAGCGACGCCCTAAGCCACTTTCAGACTACGCTATTATATAATAGTATATAGCTCATAGCACAACAATATGGAGCACCATACAAAGCCAATAATATATAGTGCAGTCCAGTGTGAACGTGTCCATAACAATGTATGGTGCGCGCTACTATATGCTATTATATTATAGCGTAGTCTGAAAGCCGCTTTACTGCTGGCTTTGCGATACCTAAAGCGGTCACGCGACGCTCTTTCATGAGCGTCGCGACGCATTTTGAGGAGCGTCGCGCAACCTTAAAACTTGCGTCTCTCGCAACGCTAATGAGGCACAATGATGCTTCAAATAAGAGTAAGGGCCATATTATGTCACAAATTCCTTAGTAGCACCTAGTAATTAGTTTGAACTGCAATTCCTGTATATTTAATTGATGTATCGTGTGCTGCAGCCGCAGCCTGCGCCGCGGCGCGCGCTGGCGCAGGCGCACATCCCGCCGCAGCTGGGCGTGGCGCCGCTGGGACGGTTGCCACTTAACTCGGTAACTATATGTACCACATATATGTCCTATATATTACACCTATACATTTGTGGGTTGGAATACAACCCAGTTGTATAGGTTTTAATCCAACGCAATATTATGAAAATTCCTAAGACAACCAATTTACTAAGATACTGTATTCTAATAAATAGGCTACATACACAAATTAAAACTAAGACACTGTTGAATGTCAGAGTGAGACGACAATAGTATTAAGTAGAATAAGGATGCAATTCTTAACACTAAATATTCCCATTTTTATGGTAGTCTCGAAAGGGAAACTCGTAATTAAATTCCTTAGTGGCAAAGAGTTTCATGGAGTTTCTTGTCCATTCTTCTCCATAGGAAATGCATTTCGAATGAATAAAATTAAAGATACTATTATTATTTTGTTTATAGATTATTCATAAGTATCTGTATTTGGTTTATATAAATAAAAAATTCTGATTGTAGTTATGCTTAACTTGTCATGTACCGACGAATATCAGTAGTGGACATAATATCAGTAGTGGACATTCGATGTCCCAAATTCCGTGGGAGAATCTAACGTTGTTTGAATGCGTGGTCCCCAGGAGCACACGCTGCAGTTCCAGATGCTGGAGTCGTCGTTCTACCACATGCCGCACCCCTCCGACTCGGAGCGGACGAGGGTATACCTGCCCAGAAATATTTGCCAGACGCCCATATACTACAACCAGGTACTGTCGAAGACAACCATTCGTAATTATACTTACCTTGTCCCATTATTTGGCGTCGACGTAGTATGTCTCTTTCTTCCATTCATCTCGCTTTTCCGTCATACTGACATTCACTCAAATCTCATTCATATAACCCTATAAACAGTCCATCCATCTATTCTTGGGTATTCGACGGTCCGACCACCATTATACCCCACATATTGAGATAGCATATAGTCAGAAGGTAACTTCACCAGCTTTGCAAATTCGTATTGGGGCTAATAACGATGCCTAATATAAAGGTCGTAGTTTTAGTTAATAAACTGACAGGTTAAAGATTCGCTCAGGGATTATTTTATGTTATTATTAACCTTTCGTAGGTGCTCGAATTTTTGAAAAGTTTCATATGCCTTAACGTAGTTCTGCACGATATTACAAATATACGCATAGCCACACGCGCTTAAAAGGAAGGAAGAAAGGTTAATTGATGAATTCAATTGTTTTGTCGTTGTCAGGTGCTGCTCCCGCACTCGGATTCTGTAGAGTTCTTCCAACGGCTGTCAACGGAAACGTTGTTCTTTGTGTTCTACTACATGGAGGGCACGAAGGCGCAGTACCTCGCCGCCAAGGCACTCAAGAAGCAGAGCTGGCGCTTCCACACCAAGTACATGATGTGGTTCCAGCGACACGAGGAGCCCAAGGTCATTAACGAGGAGTATGAACAGGTAATTTACTTCTGCAACTCTACCATGAGTTGGACGGCTGTTGCACGCTCGTTTATCGCTAGCGGCTGCGTTTAATATTGTATGGCAAATAAGATACAGTACAGATCAATTCACGCAGTCACTAACGACAAGTGTAACATAGATCATGGCTCGTCAAACTCATGGTAGGCGTAAAGTTCGTTTGACGCGAGCACACTGACAAATGTCGGTCGTTTTCAGGGCACTTATATCTACTTTGACTACGAGAAGTGGGGCCAGCGCAAAAAGGAGGGCTTCACCTTCGAGTATAAGTACTTAGAAGACCGTGACTTGAACTGAGCGTGGACAGTGTACAGAAGTCGCGTAACGCGCGCAACAACGCCGCGCCGCGGCTGGCCGGGCCGGCCGCTGCGGCTACTTCATTCCTTGTTGACAGTATTTATACAGTTGAGTCGAGTCTGTGATGGAAACTATAAAATAAGATAGTGAAGGTCGTCGAGTGGCGCACGCTCGCGCGGAAGACGCCCGTCTCGCCGCGGCCGCGGTCGGCCCGCCCGGGCGGCACGATGCTTGCGTTTCGACCGGTGATATTGAAAGAGTGCATTATACATATTTTGTGTGTGTGAAGTACGAGTGCGGTGAATCGGAAGGAACATCGGACGGTGGACCGATCGCGGGTCGGATCGGACGCGCAGGGATCGCTCGAGACGGCCGGTTTCTCGCGAGTGTGCCGGGATATTGTGCCCACCACAGTGACGCGAAGAAGTACGCGAATTCTGGCAGTTTTCATGATAAATCCGAACAGTAAAAGTTAGTATTGGTAAAGCCCGAAGTGTCGTCGTTAGCTGTACACAAGCAAGAGCGAACAAGCGAAAGATGACGTGATGCAATACGATTAGTTTCAGCCATACGACGGTTGTTAGTAGCGAAACAATGTGATAATTGATATAGGGCGCCCGGAGCGGGTTCGACCACGCTCGCCGGTCATTCGTACTGATTAGATGATGTAGTGATTGTTTTAAATGTGAACGGCCGCCTCGCGTCGCCGGACGATCTTGATCTGAAATTGTCATGAATTCATGTCGACGCACATTATCATTCGTATCACTTTTATTTATTGTATATTTAGAAGCATCAAACTTGTGAATATCAGTTGTATGTAAATTATATTTTAGTTTAATTGCTACGTTTGTGCGACTAAATGTATGTTCGAGGACGCTCCGGGACATTTGTTTTTTAACTTGTGTATAGACATTGGAATAGTTTGAAATTATTTTAAGTGCTAACGCGTTCGCACCACGCTCGCCGACGTCTGTTATTTTAGTTTTTTTAGACTGATTAGTTTTCGAAACTTTGCGACCATTACTGACCACGTGCTTGTGACGTAATGATCTTGAAATCCCGCGAGCGGTCGTGGTGTGCGCGCGTTTGATACCTAATATAACTACAATAAGGACCTCCAGTGTGATTATAAGTTTGCCAACTAATACACTTTTTCACCTCAACGTATTGTACATTTTAACTTTAATTGTGTAGTGCATTTATTTAAATTTGAACAAAAGTTGTTAAATTGTGTAAGAGCACGTCCCGCCAATGCTATTATTTATCGGGTAGACATACGGTATGATATAAATTGTACTTATTTATTTTTGTAATAATTATGGTACTGACAGAGGGGTGAAAGAGTATATTATAGAGAGGAATGTGAACGCAATAGCTACTGCCAGATGGTGACGCCTTCATGTACAATTATCGAAGTTGACACCAATTGATGTTTTCCATTATGGTCGGACAATAGTGTAATTTTTGTAATAAAGCAGTAAATGGCACGCGTGTGCAGTTGTTGCGTGCGCGCCGCGACCAGTCCCTAGTTAAGCTGTAGGTAAGCGGTAACAGCGCGCGATCTCGTTTATTCCGTGCGTAATGTTGATAGTTTTCACTTTTGTAAAAAGTCTATCGTGAGAGCAGATGAAATGTGGTAAATAATTAAAAAAAAATTATCTGTACAGTTCTATTTGTATAGAAATAATAAATAACGATTAAAAAAATTAAAACAACGTTGTGATTTCCTCCTAAACTACTAGTTTTTAAGTGCGTCGGTTTATACGCGCGCGCCGTTCCTTACAGGTGCGGCGCGGTTTCGCATTTATATTATTGATTTATTTTAGAATAAACAATAAGAAATTATTGACATTTTTGTTTTTTAAAGAATCAGTTGATTTCCAATATAATGTTGTGAGCGAAAGAGCAGTAACTAAACTTGTCCTGTTCCGTTTTGTAGAACGAAAATATCACGGAAATTGCTTATCATATCGTCCTGATATAAAAACACAATTCACAACAACAAAGTACACCTTTGGATGATCCCCTTACAGTTATAGTCTCAACGCCGCTGAAGGTGCAGTCTTCGACATATTCGTGGCCTGACCGCCACTAATTTTCAATGATTAATCGACGGGAGTGGTGTATGTTTGCAAATAAATCGATTCATTACGTTATCCCCATGTAACAATATATTTAGGGGCCAAAGTTTATCGTTTTCTCTTCTTGCCGCCAAATTTGTTCCCGCCAGGCTTGCCCTTGATGCGTCTGCGCACGCCGGCCGCCTCCTCTGTGTCGTCGTCCGAGTCTGCACCGCGTTTCTTGCCTTTGGAGCTCTTTTTGTCTTCGAGCTCTTTCATTTCCTGTGAAAAGGCAATGTTTAATTCCAATCAACTTTCGTAAGAATTCGCTTCGTTCGGGTATCGACTGCATGCTAATAATAGCAACATTATAATAATATATCTTGAGTTAGCTAGAGTGTTTAATTAAAATGGTGGCCATAAATTGTATGGTGTTACTTACAATCTTAGTAAGTCGTTGCGCCTCCGCGACGCGCTCCTGCAGGACCATCACCTCGCTCTCGTCGCACTTGTACAGCGGCAGCTGCTTGCCGATCAGCTGCTCGATACGCTGATACAACTCCACGTCGTACTACAAAATAAGTATTAAACATTAATTATCTCATGTCGTAGTACGCATGCCGCGACAAGACCTTTGACACAGATTTACTCGCTCACTCTGTCTAATTTCATACGACAGAAAGAGACAACCTCAAAATATTCCGTGACATACGTCTAGTCTTAGCGCACATGCTACAACTACTGATCCTAATGTCAAAGGGATAAAAGCTTAAACGATGGCATACCTTGAAATTATATTACTGGTATTCAAGGGAATCTAATATTGGTCCATGCGACTTTTATAAATTAAAGTTCCTCAATACGGCCGTCCGTATTCCTGTTAGGACTAACACTTTATGCTATACTTAATTCTGTATCAGTTCTGAAATGAAGGCAGTACAAAACCAGTTTTTTTTTTACCAGAGCAGTATGTTTGTCACCCAACTCAGTAAATAAAATAATTAACTGGGACATTGGTTACTGACTGCTAGAAAGTCAACCATACTTCAATTACTTTAAGATCAATGTTCCTTCAATGGAAACTCAAACGTCTTGCACCCAAATTCAAAATAGATTTAGAAATTATGTAAGAAACAAATATACCTGTGAAACAAAAGTGATGGCTTTCCCCGAGCGGCCGGCGCGGGCCGTACGGCCTACGCGATGGATGTAGTCTTTGCTGTGCAGCGGGATGTCGAGGTTAATCACAACATCCACATGAGGGATGTCCAGGCCCCTGACGAAATAAGTTTGTTTCAAAGAAAGTCACTTACTACACTGTAGTGAGAGATTATCCACGACACGACAATAATTGACGATGCATGCTCTATCTTTAACAAAATGACTGATAATCATGCAAATTCTGGTGTCATCAAATTAAACCTAAGTGTATTTTTCGTCCCTCACGGCAGTAATGGATGAGCGAGACGGCAATATTTTTAGTGCTGTCAAATTTAGTTTAGCCTAATTTTGGTGCCAACAAAATCGCATTATTTGACAACTAAAAATATCCTGATGTGAGCGCCGCCGGGTCTTAATTAGTTCTCACCTAGACGCGACATCGGTACATATCAAGATGGATCTACTCTTGTTCTTGAACTTGTTGAGTGCTGCGAGCCGCTTGTTCTGCGACATCTGGCCGTGCAGCGGCACGGCAGCCAGCCCCAGGCTGCGCAGGAGCAGGGCAGTGCGCAGCGCGTTGGCGCACGTCGACACGAACACGATGAACGAATTGCCCGCCATCTCGTTCAGAAGATGCACCAAGTATACGTCCTGGGATATAAATATCTATTATAGTAGACATAATAACTGGGCCTCACCCAAGTCCCTTAACACTATTGAGTTGCCGTGAATCCATTTTTTAAGGCATGAAAACTATTATTTTTATTAACAGTAGCGAAAATATGACCAGTGTAGACATAGGACATGGTCACATTGAAACCATTAGACTACTCATATTCTTGCTACCATTGATAGATGTTGTTTTCATGCCTTATATATGAAGTCATAGGAACCTCACAACAATAGTGTTAGAGAACTTGAGGCCCTAGGTATGTCTATATGTTTGGGAGGTTAAACAGTACACATAAATTTACTTTCATATAAAATAACAAACGAGTCTCTGACGAAACATTCACCAACCAGCATTAGACCAGTGTGGTGGACAAATGGTCCAAACCCCCTTAACTTTAAAAACCTTCACACATCTATGGCGAGTTCAAATAATAGAATAGCCCAGGACCAAGATGTGTGGAGAAGTAAAGGGGAGGCTTTTGCCCAGGAGTGGGACATAGAAAGGCTATAGAAAAAAAATGCTTTTAGTAAAAAGCTATTCTTTTGGCATTATAGATTTCAATTTTATAAATTTGTATAGATGATCCTTACCTTGTACTTTACTGGTATGAAAAGATAGGACTGCATTAGTTTCTCCACAGTCTGGTACTTAGTGGATACCTCCACTTTGACAGGGTCTTGGAGGGAGGCCCGCTGCAGCTTCTGTACCTTCTTGGTCATGGTGGCTGAGAAGAGGTAAGTGCGGCGCTCGCGCGGGATCACTCTGAGTATCTTGTCTACCTCCACTTCAAAGTCCATATTGAGGATCCGATCTGCTTCATCCATTACCTGAAATTGATCACCATTAAAACTTTCAACACATGTCTTATGCCATTTTTAGTGCCAATTCTATTAGGGCCAAAACCAATCTTTTTTTGATAGTGATAAGCAATGGTTAGCAAACCAGTAGTATTAGAAGTTTCTATGGATAATGAAATGTCAGTTGTCATCAATTGATTTCATTGTCTTAAGTTTTTTGGAAATAAATTACTCTTATTCTTATCAAAATAATATTAGGATGATTGCTCTATCTGTCCTAGCCTTGGTATGCCAATGAAAGTTATGTAGTTTACCCAGTTTGACTAAAATTTCCAGAAATTTAAATACAAATAACGGCTGTAAATTGATAACTTTATAAAAGTTTACGGGGACGCGTATTGCTGTCGTCATGATCTTAAAAGACAGTGTGTGACACAAATGTGCAAATATAATAATGTAACCACAAGAAATAAATTTGTATTTTGACTACAACAAAATTAGGTCTGTATTCCTATAACTTACTAAATACTTTAGTGCTTTCAAATTAAAGCCTTTTGTGTTCTCGAGATGATCAACCAGTCTGCCGGGTGTGGCGATGATGATGTGTGGCTTCTTGGAGAGTGTGAGGGCTTGCGCCACCATGTCCATGCCGCCCACTATCACTGCACACTTGACACCTATACTCGCACCTGAGAATTCACAAGAAAACACTATATCAAGGGCTGAATGGCCATTTTGGTTAAGCTGGTGGTTTGGTTTTGGTGATATTTACTTATATACATAATAGGAATCAGCTATTTTTTCTGCATCAAATGAGTATGCTCTCCTGTTAAGTTCACTTCACTACACTTTTAAAAAAACAATGATTTTGCCAACAATGTATGTAAAAACACTTGGTCGGTGGATGGGTGAGACTTTACATAAAAATAAGATTTAGAAAACATAATATAAAACGTATTGAACATCACAAATACGAAAATACATGAGACAAAACATGGCGAAATAGATAAAATATTTATTAGTAGCAACAAGACAGGTAAACACATTAGTTGGAGAACGGAACACATGTGAACTTAAAATCCTATTAAATTAATAAAATGTCACTTTAGTCAAATAGCCTTTCACCCCCCATATAATGAGTATGTGTTGTCTAGCAATATTTTTTCTTTATATAAGACATTTGCTTACCAAGTGCTTCGAATTGTTCTGAAATCTGGAACGCCAGTTCTCTTGTCGGTGTTAATACCAGTGCGAAATATCTCTGAGGGTTGTCCAACAGCGCCTGAAGGATCGGCAGTGCGAAAGCGCCCGTTTTGCCCGACCCCGTCTCCGCTAGCCCTATTATGTCTTTCCCTTGTAGTGCTAGCGGTATAGATTCCATTTGAATTTTTGAAGGTTTCTTCCATTTTAATTCTTCGCATGCTTCGCACAATACGTCTACTATACCCTAAGGAAAACAAAACATAACCTCAAAAATATTTATTTCAACCTTGTCGCAGTTTTGTAGAAGTTTTTAAGCACCTTTCACGGGGTAGTCATGTATAGTATAATAGTTATATATAAAGTATATAGTTTAATTATGAAGATCACGTTATGAGTATTTACTTACTAAGTCTTTGAAAGTTTTGTTGTCGTCCTCCTCTTCGTTAATGTTTGGCTCGGTTTGTAGTTGTTCTACCTCTTCTGATTGTTGATTCTCATCTTCACTACTATTATTATCACAATCCGCAGTCATGATTAGATTTTAATTATGAATTCTAAAGAAAATAAGTACAAACATGTGTGCGAAAATGTCACAAAATAATCAACAAGTAGACGTGGGCGTTATTTCACGTCAATGGTTACATTAACTAGCTTCGCGGCAAGTAACCGAGTTACTTGTTTCAAGTCAAATCACAAGTAGTGATTTTTGTATCGTGTTATTTCTGTTAACTGATTAACTGTGAGCGAGAAACGTCACGTCGTCACTCGTCAGTCGGTCGGTGTCTCGGTTCGGTTCGGTGGGGCGCGTTACATTTCTTTCGCATCGCGCCTACCGGCCGGCTGAGTAAGCGAGGACGGGTGACACGAAAAATACCGAAGTAATCCGAACGCACATGTGCCGTGGTACTGGTATACAACAAAAAACGAAACAGCGTAACAGTCAATAAGTTTAATTTTCATACGTAACTCTATAGACATAGATAATAAAATATAGTGATCTCTGTTTGTTTGTAGATAATTTCAACGACTTGCGAGGCGGGAAGCGAGCGAGCGTCACTTTGAATTTGTTTACATATTTCGCACCTTTAAAAGTATAGAGACCTAACTCAAAAATAATGTTGTTGTAATATGGTCGTTATGTAAATAATGTAAATATCAATCATCATTGTATATACGATCAAATTGACTTTTAAATAAGCCTGCATTAATAATTTTATTAAAATCATAGTTTCATAGAAAACACTAATCAATCATAAATACATTAAATGCAGTCCTAAGCCTGAATAAAGTATGCAGGGAAGTTAATTGATTGATTTAACTGTATAGCTAAAAACACTTAAATAGTGATTTAATTTATTTTCGTTTCGTGTGTAACTGTATAGTTGGTGGAGTTATTTATGCAAACAATCACTGGATCTAAATAAAAATAACTAGTTACAAAAATCACCTGTTTTGAAAAAGGTGACGCCGACCAAGTAACTGGTTTCGTGACCTTTCGTGAAAATGACGTAACGACCCACGTCTATCAACAAGTAGATAGGTAGTGGTGCAGTAGTGACTACTTATATTTTCGTTACCTACTAAATACATCGAGAAAAACTACTAACAAAATACTGAATAGCTTTTAAAAACTATACATGCGTTCGATATATCAAACAGTAACGAATATCGGATATGTGTTAGTTATCATACCATATCGATATGCCATCCAACATAACCGATATCACAAAAACGTTATTGTATCGATTTATTCAAAAAACCTATCCATTAAGGTTATATCAAAACTTAAAACTGCAACGCAACGATGCAAACTTCACAAATGGTATGAAACTATTCGCTACCTCTCTTTCTAAGAACATATTCTTTTACTGGTGTAAAAGGGATGAAGCGATTAACTTTAGTTATGAGCATGTTCGCGTAGCTACCGGCGTGTATCTTATCTGATTAGCAATAAAGTTTATTTTCTATTGTCTAGTAACGATAACGTTTTTCGAGTCCGTCGTTTGGCGGCTAGCGGCTACGGCTACTGGATATTAGTGAAACACTTACTCTACACAATAGAACTACAGTGAGAAGTAATAAGGTTGAAGTTGAGTTATTAAAATACAGATACATATTAAAAAAGGGTTGTAATGATATTTTTTGTTGTTTCGTGCGTTCGGCTTTATTTTGATTAGTGTTTTTATGATAGTTGCGTATTTAGTTATGTGTGTATTTAGTTATTAGAGTATAATATTTAGTTTGGGAATAAATATATATATAATTTAGTATAGGGCTTAAAAAATAATTTAGTGTTTAAAGAGAAATTTGAATTTTTGATAGAAAATGTCGCGTAAAGCTAGTGAGATATATGGAATAATTTTGATAAAAAGGACAATGCTGTCGGTCTGGCTGTGTGTAAATATTGCAATCAAAAGTTTTCGTACAAATTTAAATTCCACCGGGAATTTAAATTCTCATTTCAAAAGAGCGCATAAGTCTAATAAATGCGTCTAATAAAAAGTAATGTATATGTATTGATAGATTAATAAATAAATAACTTTAAATAAGTACAGCTGTACAGTGTAAGTTTGCGTTCGTTGTTAGTTTTCGCATCTAAATATCATGTTTACGTTTGCAAACCGTTCTGCTGATATCGATATCTGAAAACGGTTTTATAAATCGATATGGAAACGGTATATCGGTTAGATAACCGTTTGCGGAAAAAACTGAAAAGGCCCATGTCTATTAAAAACCTATATTGAATTCCTGCAAAGATGGTTTTTTATAAAATTTTGCAAGAATTGATAGCTTTGTAGAAAGCATTTTTTTTAGTAACAGTAAATTAAATAAATACATAATCATAAATTCGATAACAAGTGAAGTAATAAATAATTATGAAGATAAAAACATATAGCCTGCTAGATTAATGGGACCAAAACTACTAAATACGTAGAGACCTTACAAACGTGGTCACCCGTGTCCATAGACCACAGAGTATTATAATATCCATGAACATAACATAATGTTTCCGAATTCCGAACGGATGATTTTCTCTTTTTATCGATATAAATAAGGTGAAATTAAATAAAAGGACCGAACGGACTTTAAAACTTTGAGATCTAAATCGAATGATTCGCTTTACTCTACTGTAATCGACAGAAGCATAAAATAGATTCGATTTACAAGTGAGATTACGCTTTTTTTTTTACACAAAGGCACAGTCAGTTACGAATTCCATAGAGAAAACTAAACTACAAGAGTCAAGCAAGCTACAAGCGTCAATCGACTTTCTTTTAGGTTATAATTTTACAAACATTGTTTTTGTAAGCTCACCGAAAATAGTAATATATTTCCATCAATAAAACATGGCTAAGCATCATCCCGATCTTATCTTCTGCAGAAAACAACCTGGAGTCGGTCAGTGCAACGTTCCATTTGAAGTATTTTGTTTATTGGCTTGTTCGTTTGATTGTAAATACATATTGTAATGTTTCAGCTATTGGTCGTTTATGTGAGAAATGTGACGGTAAATGTGTGATTTGCGACTCGTACGTGCGGCCCTGTACGCTGGTGAGGATATGTGACGAATGCAACTACGGTTCATATCAGGGTAGATGTGTAATCTGTGGCGGGCCGGGTGTCTCCGACGCTTATTATTGCAAAGAATGCACAATACAAGAAAAAGATGTGAGTAGTATCTATATATCCCGAGTGTAATGTTATTGTGAAACAATTTAATTATATACTTCACTGTTTAAAAAGATATGGCCTCCATCATATTTATCTTTGAGTAAGAGTACACATTGGTATAATAATACTTGTCAGCAAAAAAAATGTTATAGGTACACTATTTTGTTGGTATCCTAGACTTAATTAATCAGATAATTTATTTATCAATCATTAATTTACTGTAATCAGCTTAAACTAATAATCAGAATAGACAGATGTAAATGTTAAAAATTGTTTTCTATTATAAATACTGTGTAGGTATTCTTCACTTTGTTTTTATTTACTTGTTCAGATAACCTAAGTATTCTTTTTAATCTATTTTTTTATTGCAGAGAGACGGTTGTCCAAAGATTGTGAACTTAGGCAGTTCCAAAACTGATCTGTTCTATGAAAGGAAAAAGTATGGCTTTAGAAGACATTAGTGATAGATTAATAAAATTAATAATTGTAAGGTTTTAATTATTAAGGTGTCTGTAATGTGTTTTTTAAGGATGAAATAAAAATGCCCTCATCAATACTTTATTTTTTAAATGGAATTGTGTTACGATCGATAAGTATCTAAACATACAAACAGATTAGTTCTCTTTTATGCTAAACAAATTTCTAGTAATATACATTGTAACTTTTTGCAACAACTGTCTCTAATTTAACTTTATTGTCTAATAGTTTCACACTATTTCAGGGTTCGAAAATATCTGATATTCATTATAAATATCAAAATATCTGATATTTATGATATATATCAAATGTTTGATATATATCCATTTTGTAAGAAAGCCATATTATTATCTTATTGTGATGTTTTTTTATGGCTGTAAATTATTACTTTTTTAGGGCTGTTATAAGGTGATAATACTTACATATTTTCAACGACTAATTAGGATATTACGAGGATTCTTTAACTCTACTCTAATGCTATCTACATTTGGGAAGTAGAAATACAGTCACAAACGCCTAAAATTTATATGAGTTTAAACCATTTTTGTATTGATATAATATATCATAAAAAATAATTTGATATATATCCTCGAACCCTGCACTATTTGTCACTATTTAATTTTCTATTGTAAGTTATTTCCAGTTAAGTTAATAATTATTATTTACAAATTAACATCTTACTTGCAAAATACATGGTAAGACTAACCATCTATAATTAATAATTTTTATAAGATCCATTTCAAACTTTCTAGGTTACCTAAAATTATAAGTAAATATATCTAATACATACAAACTTATAAACAGGGTGTATAAGAAGTCTGAAATAATACTTTAATGGTTACATGAGTATCTTATATACAAATGATAGAAAAATTCTATCGAAATTCAAACATAGCTTTTCGAAACTTTATTTTTAGCTAATTTTAAAAACTTGTAATATTTTGGAACCTTATGTGAAATTTTCAAGATCTATTTTGTGAATATTAATAGTCACCGCTCGTGGATGTAGTTTAATACTACATATGTATATGTACATTACGGGTGTATTCTATTCTAAGGCAAGAACACGATAATTGTCGCAAATGTTAAAAGGTCTGTAACTCAGAAACTATGGTATACCTGTCTGTCTGTATTCACTAAGTATCTTTTTTACCTAAAATATTATTTCGGACATCTGATACACCTAGATTTCCCTACTGGCAATACTACTCGCAGACGATGTGGCGGGATTGGTCCAAATATTTGTGTCGTTCGATCCGGAATACGTTGGTCGCGCTGCTATTATTGGCGAACGAACGCAGACGCTGAAAAAAAAAAAGTACCTACAACATGTAATGTTTTATTGGACTAATAACTAACACGCGTGTATCGTGATATGGTGTTCTACTGGCAAACATTAGACTTTCAATTAATTTATGTATGCCATGCTACAGTTTCATTATTTATTCGATTATTTTAAAGGTTACCAGCGATGTGAGGATATCACATTACTGGTAGCACTGGTAGCCTCTCTAACTAAGCTAAATGCTTCTGCTAGAAGGCTCACGTCAATAGTTTAATGGCCAGAGTGGGGATTGAATCCGGAACCTCTTGGTTACGGGCCCATCTAGTCATTAGGCTACTGCCGTTTCAATTGAAGTAGTTTGTGTATGTGAGACGTGCATCCTTCATTGAGACTGACCTCTCCAAACTCTTGCTGGTATATCAGCTGAAGCCAAACATCGTCCTATAAACATGTACATGATAAATTGATTAAAATTTTCCAGTATTCATTATTATTCTGTATGTAAAGAACAAGTTGTATTATTTCCTCAAGGAATATATCCGATGTTCTGGGTCTGTTTGTTTCTTCCATTTTCACCAGCTCAAACTCTAAATTATATCCTGTAAGATGTTTCTTGCGTTCTCAAACAACTCGCTGTTCTCCAGGAGCACTTGGAGTAACTACCTGTCAGCTTAAAATAATAATCATACTCACGAGTTCACATCTATAAATCGCTTGAGGAACTTCTCGTCCTGTGGCTGGGTAGCTAGTCTTGCGGACGGCATTAGAACAGCTCGCTGTGGTCCATGTGCTTATTCTAGCTACCAGCTCAAATAATATCTTACTTACGAATTGACGTCTTCCAGTTTCTTGAGCAGCCGCTCATTCTCCCGACTGAGCAACTCCTGGTCCCGCAGCAGTTGGTCCCGGACACTGAACAGCTCGCTGTTCTCCGCTCTCAAGGCAGTGTTCTCCTCCATGTGCAGTTGGACCAGTTCAAGGAGTTCCGATTGTGGGAGCTGGTACAGTTTGTTCGGTTCTAATTTCATTGGGGTACGATGTTGACCTGTGAAACCATCCTAATTGCAGTTTTGCTTAAGTGAATAAGTACAGGCCCGGCTGACCCCTGTATGGACTACGATAGCACTGAAGAAGTTCTAAACTAGACTCAGACTTGTAGCGTCCCAATGGAAAGAATGATTCAGATAAAATCATATGAAACATTGATTTCGAAATTGACAATTTCTATTGCTCTGACACTTTTAAAATTTATAACCCAGTGACTCTATCAATGTCCGTCATAATGTAGCTTTGCTACCTGGAAATTCTAAGTCCTCCTTTGTGGTAGCAAATATTTTATTTAAAGTCGGAATTATTTTGTCACGGTGTATATTTAATTTATAATGTTAAGCAATGCAGCAATTTCAAAACTACCACAAACCGCTGATTTACCTCGAGCTTTCTTTATTGGCGTCGTAATCTTGCTACAGCTAACCTGTGCGTCTCTCTTCTCGCCTCGGATACGCGTTAACGTATTTTTATTTATCCCCGTAGCCAAATGAACTCGCTCGGCGACTTTACATGCATTTTGCAGGGTTTGAAAAATGTTATCGTAAATTTCACGAGTCACACTTATATTTCCTTCAGGTCCTGAGAGGATGCTTGCTGCCTTTAATTGTTGCATCAATTCTAAACTTTGCTGTTTCTCGCTCTCAAAGTATTTGTCTACATTGCAGACAATCTCTCGAGCTCTCCCATTTAACACAACGCCTCGTTTACTCATTTTCGAGCAAAATTAGTGAGACAATAACAACAACAGACATAACCACAGAGTAACTTTTTATACGGGAAATTTTTGACATATCTAAAGAAACACAAGCACATGCACTCAGTCGCACGACGAAGCACACTAATGCCGGCTAGCCGGCTACACACGTAACGATATAACGCAGCAATTTAACTGTGCAAACCGATTTGCACAAATTTATCGATCGTGTGCAATGATATTCTAGTAAACAGATATGTTATGAGCGCGCACTAGTGAAGACTTGAATACATCCTAATGAGGACGTATATTTGATACCAACATGCGGATTGGTTGACAGATGAATGTTACATCACATAGAAGCGCAAGTGACAACATTAGCTATCTTTTTTTTCTCCTTGGTTTTATCACGCCCCATTTCTACGTGTTGTGAAATGTAAAATGAATGAAAATTGTGTATGTGTGCTGCCGGTGTTACGTGAAACACTTTTTCGGTTGTTTTGTGCGTGCATAACATATCTGTTGACTAGAATATCATTGATCGTGTGTATGAAAAATGGTTGTAGATTGTTTTATCGTCGCGTGTGGATGGCGATCGCTCATTTCGGTAGTAGCTAACGGAGTTCAGTAATGGAGTAACTAAAGCAAGTAGATTTAAGTATTTCTCCACATTTATCCTCAAATAATGAAGGCAATCTTTCGGAGCGAATTTCTATTCATATAAGTTGGTTTGAGAAAATAGCTTCTATTTCATGAGCCAGTCTACACCACACACGCCGCGCCTTTTTTCTAACACATAACCAGGCCTAACATCGCAAGTGCGTCATCATTTTCCATCCTGGATGACATGTTTCTTGCGTAAGCTTCTGCGGAGAACTGACGATTTATCGATCTCGGGCGCGTGTGGAGACACTCAGAACGTTCGATTTATCCGCACAGTCTGTAATCGCTACGATATATAGTTACGTGTGTAGCCGGCTTAACAACGACAAAATGGCGCCTGGCGTGCTTATTTTCTTTTCTCTAATAATTTGGCAAGGCTTCTGGGCCTTTGCGTCAAAAATGAAAAGAAAAAAGAAAAACCAAGACTTTAAATAATTAAATATTATATTGAGACAATTTACTACTAATTTAACCTTTTTATTTAAATTTGATGTAAGACTATGAATATTGATATGCAAATAAGGTTTTTGCAAACCATACCTACCTACTTTTCAAGTGACATTTGACATATAGAGGTTATTGACATTTCTATTCATAGATTTGGATCGCAATCGCATTGTATCTACCTACATATCATCTGCTACTACAGGGATGTCAAAGATACGGCCCGCGGGCCGTATCTGGTCCCCAGGCCGTATCAATACGGCCCGCGATCGCAATGTGTCACAGAAAGAAGAATCATGACTTCACTCGATTCCTCTATGGAAGTTTTAAAATGAGCACACACAATACATTTATAAGTACATAATTTCAAGGGCAGCGCGTGCCTTACAATCGAGAGAGGAAGACAGTAACGCAATGACAGTTGATGAATGATTGGTCTCGCTTCGCGAGCGCAGCGCGAGACCAATAATTAATCTAAGGTGACTACGAGCAAACTACTGCTAAGCACCCCTACGAAATATTCGTGTAAGTTTTAGAAGAGTGAACTAGACAAGAAAGATAGTCTTCATAATTTAAACTTAAATTAGTACAGGAGCCGAAATGAAAATGCAATTTCCTCTTATTCGAAAAGATCGAAGTGAACCTAACGTGTAGTACTGAATGGAACTAAGATCATCGACTTACTAGAGTCTAATGTGTAATCCGTCTGTACATGAAGAGCGCTCCTCAGATGCTGGTTTTCAGCCTGGAGAGCTTCCACTTCTCGCTTAAGACTCAGTATGAGTGCATCCCTTGCATCCTTCAGTAGAAATCATACCAAATATACAAAACAATGAAATGTAAAAGATTCAAATTTGACCGTTTTAAAATCGTTTGAAAAGATACCTTACCATTTTGACAATAGGTTTAGATTTGATCTTCTTCGCTCTAGCGGCATATCGTAGCGTGTTGATCGTTTCACTAATATTGGACCTTGTTGATGCTATGCAAGCAATCTGAAATAAGTATATCATTAGAATGAATTATTATCATGGCCTCAAAGGCTATATTGCAGTAAATTCAATCTTTCAATCTACTTTTCTGACTAAGATTTTGAATGACAGCCTAGAGAACTGCTTGAAACTTAAAGGCTAGTTAGGAAACTGAATGCAATAAGACGTTCTGAGTTTTAGGGCTAGGCTAGTTAGTGTTCCTTTTACCTTTATTCAGGTTGATGTGGACTGCTAACAAAATTTAACTGGTCCATTAAATGCGCGAATATCTAAACTTGAAGGGCAGTTACCAGAGACGACTGTGTCCCTTTTGCTTACCATAAGTGTAACTCCGTTCCCAGCGAGGCTGTCAGCCAACAGTTTGGTCAGTTTGCTGTCCCGGTACGGGATGTGACCTCTCTTCTTTCCATCACTCAATTGAGCTATGCAGTATCCTGTAAGAGGTATAAAATCTAGACCCCAAATTGAAAGAACTTTTTTTTCCATTTACAAAACACTTCTACCGAAAAATGCCGTGATAAAAGGTTTGTAGAGGTACCTATTAGCAGGGGGTACCTTTTGGGGTAGGAATTTGGATTTGAAAAACATAGGTCTTTAAAATTTCTTAGTATAAAACTACCTACACATTGTGCCGTGACCATGAATTTGTAACTCTATAAATTTTTAACACAAGATTAAGGATAATTCTATAGATGCTTGTGTGTGTCGTACCTAGCACCATAAGACTCCTGTTAATATTGTTAGCCTCCTCCAACGTTTTGCCGGTGCTGTGGGTCCGTTTTGTCATCTCGCTGCCGGCTAGGTCAACGAAGTTGATCTTGCCGTGCGTGGAGCAGGTGACGTCGCCGTCGGTGCGCAGGTCGCGGCGCACGCGCACGCACAGCAGCGTGTGCGAGCGAGACGAGTGTGCGTTCATCGCGTGCGCTCCCACTGCCCGGTTACGCATGCCTGTAGGAGGAAAAAAGAAGATAAAAAATGCTTCTTCCAACTCCTACACTTTTTTTGGATTAAATGCGTGGTAGTCCAGGACAATTTAGCTTTTTCCTGGGACTTGCTGAAGGTCAAACCACAGAGTCTTCATGGGATACCGCTGCCGATCCTGGCTTACAGGAGTAACAGTGGTGAGAATGTGTGGCGGGCTTAGTCCCATATAGAAAAAAGGAGAAACAAATTGAAGATCAGTAGGTAACCGATCTACCTATAACCTCCTCCATTTAAATAAAAGTTCATTCTGCAACGAAATAACATTGCCAGTGCGAGCGAATTTTGACGCGTATGAGCGTGGCTTTTATCACAGAAATTCAATCTTTATGTTTATTAATACAGAGTTTGTTTTGGTATTGGCAAAAATCCTGACAGCAGCTTTCACGGGGACTTTAGCCACTTCCGAAGTTACAAGATCAATTTTACCTTCTTCCAAAACGGCGAACAAGTCGTCCAACTGCTCACAGTCTACAGTAAAAAGGTTCTCTACATAAAAACTTCTGCTTTCCTTGGACCATCTCACTTGCAGCGGTTTCCTCGCGCTGCCAGGGTTCAGGAGATCTATTACCTACAAATAACATCAAGGATAAGGATACAAAAATCCAATGAGATCAATATCAGTAGTTAAACCCACCATATTAATTTCCATGGGCCCAAGGGCACACTAGGGTGTGGACGACGAATTTTAAGGGTGATTTTACAGAAAATATAGTTACCTTACCTTTTCATTGTAGATCTCCAAGAAGGAAGCTTTTAGTATGAAGTGGCAATCTGGCCGCTCGTGGATCAGTCGGAACAGGTACACGAAGGAGCGGACCACGAGCCCGTGCTCCGGGGAGTGCGGACTTGTTCCGTTCTCCACCTGGCAGGCCAAAATGCATTAATATAAAAAAAGTGTCAAAGCCAGACCACACACCATCGTTTGATCCCAAACTAAGCAAAACTTATGCATAGTGTTTCAGAAGTCCGAAATAATATTTGATGTTTGCATTAGTAGGTATACTAAATTTGATTGTAATTCGACGATGTTTTTTCAACTTTTTCTTCGTCGTCAATTTCTATATTTTATTTGTCATATCTCGAGTCCTATGTTAAATTGGCCTGATCTGTTTTGTGAATATTCGTAGCCGCCCCTCATAAGATTAGTTTACACTGTTGAAACCCTATTCATGTGTTCTGGCCTTTGGGTACATCCATAACCCTTTATGGATGTACTCAAAGCCCAAAACACGATACCTGTGGCAAATAATCAAAGATCTACATCTCAGATCATCCACATATGAGCTACCGTTTACCCAAAATATTATTTCGGATACAGCACTACATAAGTTCATATTATACTTTCTGAAATAAAACTCTCACAATGGTATAAGAATTTATTCGAAACTCAATAAAGCCTTCTCAACTTTTATTTTACTATTTTATAAATATTAGTGATCAACTCCAAAACATAGGTGACAAATATCTAAAGGTCTGGGGGGCAATTCCCGCAACATCGACGTTATGTCTGCTTCGACATAAGTCGAAATAAAACGAAACAATAATTTGACCAATTTGACGTTTTGTTTTGACACAGGTCGAATAAGAAATGATATCGATCATGCAAGAATTGGGCCCCTGCCACTCGGAAACTTCACTATTATCTAGGTATATTTACTACGTATGTAGCTAAGGTAGCCGAGTGGTCGAACGCACGCCTTGCAATCAAAGTGTGTAGGTTGAAACCTTGATTTATGTGCGAATTTCATTTTCATCTGAGATTATCACTTGCTATGAAACGGTGAAGGAAAACATCGTGAGGAAACCTGCACGTCTGAGGGAACTTGCCTAGTTCTCGATAGATGTGTGAAGTCTGCCAACCCACACTGGGCCAGCGTGGTGGACTATGGCCTGAATCCCCCTCGCATTGAGGGGAGGCCCGTGCCCAGCAGTGGACGTTAAAAGGGCTGTAGTAGTAGTAGTAGTTAAGATATTATGGCCGACTTCTGAAACACCCCGTAAGTAAATTAGAAAATGGCTGGGGACGATTCAAAGAGCTGCATACCCTTGCGTGACATAACACGCGGTCGTTTGTATAATCGCCGTACGTGTTTTTTTCACGGGACAGTGTTTTAGCATAATTACTTTTTTAATTGGTGGACATTAGACGAGGGCTTCGTTCAGTAGGCAGGCTGCTGCATTGCATGCGGGTTCGATTATCAGCAAATTTCGGAAATAGTGTAATGCCATAGGTATAGATTATAGAATGCTAAATTGAAATACAATTCTGATTACCTTGTAACGTTTATAATTCGCCGTCTTGCATTTTGTTGTTTTTACTACAATAGCTACTAGCTACTACAGCCCTTTTAACGTCCCACTACTGGACACGGGCCTCCCCTCAATGCGAGGGGGATTTCAGGCCATAGTCCACCACGCTGGCCCAGTGCGGGTTGGTAGACTTCACACATCTATCGAGAACTAGACAAGTTCCGTCAGACGTGCAGGTTTCCTCACGATGTTATCTTTCACCGTTTCATAGCAAGTGATAATCTCGGATGAAAATGAGATTCGCACATGCAACCCAGAGGTGCGAGCCGGGGTTTGAACCTGCACACTTTGATTTGCAAGACGTGCGTTCGACCACTCGGCTACCACTGCTATAATATGTTTGATAAAAGATAACATAATTATGTGTTAATGCCAGTTACAAGAATTGAATTTTTATACAGAGTAACAGAACCTTCACCGCGTTGGTTTGTGTATTCATTCGTTTACTTTGTTTGATTTTCACGAAATTTGATGACTTCTTTTTTTTTCAAAACACGTACCCTATTCTTCAGCACAGAAAATGCATTCCGAATGGGTGGTAGAGTATAAGAACATAATTGAATACGAAATCCTTTACATAAGCTCCCACATGCTGCTTATGATGTGCTTAAATGTCCCATCAAAACGTCCATGGTTATAAAGCTATAGGTTTTATAGAAGCATTATCAATGTTCATATCTGTCATAACGGACCATCAGTGCACCAGTGTGGCGATTCAATCGATAGTAGGTAAGCAGTGAGTCATGGGCGATTGTCATTACGCGCGATGTTTTATACCTACGTATCAATAGTCTACGTCAGGGTCTATTCACATAGTAAAGCCGGCTACCCGATAACTATGGGTTTCATGGGAACCGATGTACAGTGGTAGAACATATTGTATGGTCACGCCGGAAAACAGGGCCCAAGTCTACTACACAGTCGTTGTAGAATGACTGGCTTAATTTTGAAGGTATAAAATCATCTTTTTTGCAGGATGCTCAGGACTTGACTCGAGTGAACGCTTCCGTAGAAAGTATTAAATTGAAAACGCATAGTTATTTCAAATTGCCACAGAAAAATGAATGCTAAATCATTCTTGCTAAAGCGTAAATTGTGTAAAATATTACTACGAAACTTTTTTCATGACAGCTTGATTTTTGAAATAAATCGGATGTCTGTGTATTGGTCTATGACCTAAATAGGTACGTACAAATAGTGGAAAATCGTAGATCTGATTTGAGCAAGTTGGTTTTGAAAAGTCTATGACTGTTTTACCTAGAAGTAGATTTTATCTCATGAGATTGTGTTGGGGTTAGTCTTAATACTTGAAAGTGTACCCACCAGTCCCGGGGGTCCAGTTAGTGTGTGTGTCTTCCCGCTGCCGGTCTGTCCGTAGCAGAATGCGGTGCACGAGAACCCTTCCACTGCCATCTCTAGCAACCTCTTTATACCGGAATAATCCAGAATATCCTCCTGTTATAACATCGAAGATAAATGGTCACCGAGAAGTTCCTGATTCAATCCCCATAGCGGCCGACTATTGATGTGAGTCTAATCCTTTTTTTTAACGTCGGAAAGTCCTTTATGGATACCCTGCCAGCTCGGGGGAAGTAGCAGGGTTACGTGGGAGTCCCGGCAGAAGGCCGTATCCTAACAAAAGTATTTAACTTCGTTGGGACTAAAAGAAATACTACTAGTGTGGTAACCTCATATAGGTATTAATCCCAAAAATAAATATGAAAATAAAAATAGTGGAGGGATTTGCCTGTTGTAATTTAATTTTTTCACAGTTAAGTGAGTGAATTCAAAATTACTAGCTTCTCGAATCACAAAAGCAGGACATATTTTACTAATGATACCAGTACTAACGAGTGGTTGTTACCTGTGAAGCTTCAGGTTCGAAGACAACATTGTAAGAGAAAACCTTGGACTTCTGAGAGGGCGTGGTGTTGTGGCAGACCACCTGGCCCTTGCCGGGGAACTCCAGCATCACGCGCTCGCCACACAAACGCTCCTTCTCGTTTATTGGACGGACTCTATGAACAAGAACAGTCATTGCTCTATCATTTGGAAGATAGGACGTCTCCCTCCGCACTGCAGCTATATTAGACTGCGTGAGTATAATTCTTCTCTAGTATTGAGACAAAGGTGCTGCCTGCTCTCATGGCGTTGCTGCTCCTGAGAATGTATTACTCATAATCCTTACTATTTATCATTTTAAAAAGAGTAACCATTGAGTTTCTTACCGGCTCTTTTCAGTGGAAGCAACATTCCGAACCGGTGTTAGAACCTGACTATTTGTAAATGCTTATTGGCGTACACGAATAAAAAAAAATGATTTTGATTTATTATGTTAACCCATAGAGAATCGTCAGACAACACATACTCATTATATGATCCCAACCTCAGAAAATCTTGTACTATGGGTAAATTTAAATGGACTGGAGGCGATTCCAGTTACACCCAGGCCAGGGCTAATTCCGAAAAGGCCATTTCCGAATTTGTCTTGGTGACGGGCATCGAACTCGCTTCCATACGGTGCAGTAAGCTAAGTGGGCTACGCTCAAACCAATAGACCATGCCTTCGTCAAAAATACAGTCTGATTTCTATTGTTAGCTCTGGTTTTCAATTTCAATGTATATGTTAGCTAATGAACATGTAAATATTCAATGTCTTTTGGGACAAAAACATAAATCACATCCTTAACTAACTTAAGCACCAACTTACGGATCTTCTACTTATACATATAGAAAGGGTGACTCGATTACTTTAAAACAAAGCATTCGATATAAATAAAATAAGTGAAGGAATCAATCTTCAGCAATTTCCACATGATCAATTGTTCGATGTCCAAGAAATCAATTAATCAAGGCGGAGTCGACAACGCCCTTCCAATTTTATGTTTTATTAAAAAGTATTTTAAGAATTAATTTAGTGAAATTTATCATAATCTTTATACTTTGAGTAGATTACTAGTAAATTAGTTACATTATTGGCGGCATTGAAAATCATGTTTTACTACCAATTAGCAGAAATTTCAGAAGAAAATAAAAAGTGCCGCATTTTCGTTTGTTAACATATCCATATTTTTCGTGGACTCCCGTTGTGCTGGAGTCCGATTTTCGTTTGATATACATCAATCTCTATTAGATATAATGTCGAAAGGAAACGTCAAATTGGTCGTATTTTTTTCTTTTGTTTCGGCATATCTCATAAAGAGATTGATGTCGATCGCACGAAAATCGCCCCACTGGATTTTTACTATAGCCTAACACAATATATAAATAGTTTTTAAGTAAAATTACTATTACTACCAATTATTAATTATATACATATACCTACATATTATTAAATAAGCATTAATAATATCGAGGGTAGAAAGGCTATTTGACTTAAGCGACATTATTTTAACTTTACAGGAGAACATACTCATTCGACGCAGAAAAATTCGCTGATTCAGAATATGTGTATAAGTCAATATCTCCCAAAAGTGTCGTTTAAGTGAAATAGCCTTTCACCCCACTATATGCTTTTGTTATATGAGCGAATGTAAAATGTTTTATGTAATAAGTACATTGTAAATAATGCCTACTTGTAAATAACTCTTACTAAGAGTTACTCTTACTTACATTTACCTACTAGAATTTCAATATTGTCTAATAGTCATTTAGAAGAATGGAAATCGATTTTCAGTGTCAATGTAATGCGACAACAACCTCACAGGTGAATACGATTTCGAGAATCGATAAGACTTATCGATTATATTTTTCCTGTAGCAGTAAGCTTGGTATAATTATATTTTAATAACTTCCAAGTTTACTTTATCATCAATAAACATGTTCTAGGTATAGGTAAACACCATTAGTGTCAGCTCTTTTCCATTGTGCAAAAGGCCATATTGTAGTAACTCGATGATCTAGCTCATGAAATCGTTTTGTTATGTTAATTTAGTTAACTAATTAAATTGAAATTAAACTATTTTACGGATTTTATCGCGTTTATTTACTATTTTATTTTCCCGACGTTTCGGCTGCTTTACAGCAACCAATAAACGCGATAAAATCCGTAAAATAGTTTAATTTCAATGTATAGTATTCGCGTAAATAGGTATAAGAAAACAATAACTAACTAAATATTATATATATATATATTTTTTTTAACGAAATAAGCGAAATGATGATATTTAATGGAATAAGATGAGGAATGGCATCACCTGCGACTAGCGCGAGTATTTCGCCAATGTCAAGTAATTAATAGCAAGGGCAAATTCAATAAATACACATTATAAATAAAAATGGATAATGACAGTGATAAAGATGGCGGATGACTCCCAAAAATATTATATTATTCAATGATTATAAATTAGCTGTTCATGAAAATATGCCAGTGACAGTCGTTTTCACTAACAACTTACTCGTTTTCACTCAATCCTTAAAGGCCGACAACGCACTTGCGATGCCCCTGGTGTTGCAGGTGTCCATGGACGGGGTTGATCACTTACCATCAGGTAAAACGTCTGCTCGTTTGCCTCCCTATCTCATAAAAAAAAAAACTTGCAAAGCGACATCTAATTTAATGATGCCTAGCAACAACTTCCGTTTCAGCAATAGTTTTTCACTGGCGACTCTTACTAATAGTTTCTTTGGTATTCTGTTCTTCTCTTTTTTTTACGAAATGATGATATTTTAATAGAATCAGACGAGGAATGCACCTTCGATTAGTGGTATTTATGGCAATGTCGAGTAATGAATAGCAAGGACAAATTCAATAAATTAACATTATAAATTATAAATGGATGAAAAATGGGTGATGAATATGATAAAGTTGGCGGATGAATCCTTGGTATTATGTTATCGACTTGCGTTTTTGACGTTTCGTTTCCGTAAAACCTGTCAAAATATTAAGTTGTAGGTACCTTAGGCGAGTCTAGGATCGTTAGGTATCATTTTTGTGACCGTTTTTGCGCTGTCAACTGTTTAATATTTAGGGATCTCATCTTAACTCGGCTGCTAGTAGGTCACGCCTACTAGGTACCACTAAAACTAGGCAAATGCATATTTAAAAAAACTTACCGGACCACGACATTGATGTTGTCCTCATCAGAATTAAGTGTTGTGCTAGAACCACGCGTGCTGCGGTCCAAGCTGGCTGCACGACTGCTCACGCTGGTGATGAAAGTGAACAGTTAAACTAAAACCACTATTCACATCAGCATTATTTACAATTTCTAAATGTTTATCTATATAATTACTAGAAAGAAAAACAGAAAAGAAAAAATACTAATCCCACAGTCCCCCATCACTGTCGGGCGGTAGAGTGCCGAACGCTGGCAGCATTGCCACTTTGAATGGCAATGCTGATGTGCTGTGATAATATACTTGTATGGGGAGAACAGTATACCAACGACAAAGTTAACTTTGTCTCTCTATCTAGTTTATCTTTTCGTTTGAGCAATGTTCGGTGCTGTCTTGTATAAATACGGAAACCGCGGTTGGGGGGTCCAGCTTGCCTGGGCCGCTTTTTTATATATAATAAAAAAGAATAAGATTGTATTAAGATATACAACACGTAGCAGGGATGTAAGCACACACCATTATTTCATAAACCTTCAATATGTCCCAACAGCACTGGTATCTGACGTCACTACCTGATAACATCCCTATTTGCATATGATTTGGCATTTCAACAATACCAGTGAAATGACTCACCATATAATGTAGCTATAGTATAGGGTAGGGGTCACCATAAGGTGTTTCAAATGCCCCAACCGAAACAATTTGTAAAGCCTTAAAGCTTTTAATAGGTAGCCCTTGACATTTGGGCAATCACGACCATCAGCTGTCAGTCTTCCTGAGGCTATTCGAATATTCAAAGACCTGTCCTAGGCGCTTCGAAGGATCTTTTGTTTGGGTTGCACGCAATGTTTTGTTTCCAATTGGATGTTATGGTAAGTAACTAAGTAGGGATAACTAAAAATAAACGTATCTATCAAATAAATATCGCGGTGAAGTTGTACGCGTTTCACAAAGCAAACTTCATGTTAGCACACTTATGGAAGTCCCGAATAATTTATCCCACATTTTGGTTCAACGAGTTGTTGGAATATATGCATGTAACATCACCCCTCGAATATATCTAAGGGATTCAAAGGCTACAACGCATTATCGCACAGGGACAGATGTGATAAATGTTTCATTAATTACTTGTAGCATACAATGTAGGTACTTTTACATGTATACTGTATTGCTGGCTCCCGAAATTTATTTAACTAGAACGATATTACAATTATACTGGTCAATTAGGTATCTATGAACCACTCATGCATCTTGCTCGCAGAATCTTATACAAACTGACAAAATCTTCATCCACTCATCCGCAAACAAAGCAAATACAAGCACATGCCTAATTTGGGTCTACAGCATACTCTAACTAATGTGTAAAAAATGAGTTTTTTTCCAACATAATAATTAAATTCCAACTAGAGTAGATAGGCTAGGAGTGGGCCTACGTCTATAGATTAATATTGACATTCATTACCACCAAAATCTACCTATTCACCGCCACAAAATGGGAATCAAACATTTTAATCAACTTCATGAGACGGGAACACATTTTCTAATGTACTTATTCGTCATTTCGCGCATGAAACGTTGAAAATTTCGTTGGAGCGAATGACTGGCGAATGTCATGGGGTCATTAAGGCATGTGGATCAAGGCCCCGTTATCAATACTCTATTAAATCGTGAATAGACACAGTTAGTGGAATTAGAGTCGCGATGGTATGTTACCGTAATTACACATGTAAAGTTGTAGGCTTTTAAAAATATTGAAAAAAGGTTTTTATGTTGATGTTATTATGGTCCCAATTCTTAATTGCGATATCCACGGTAACCTTCAAAACCTCCAAAGCATGGAGGAGAGAATATCCCCATATATATACATAAATATCGAAATACTTAGCAGATTTTATGGCAGCTTCGTGGGCAAGACCGCCTTGAACGTAAGGGGTGCAAGTTCAAATCACCAGGCCCGCACCTCTGAGATAATTTTCATGTGCGAATATCATTTTCAACATTGATTACGACTTGCTGAACGGTGAAGGAAAACATAGTGAGGAAACCTGCAAGTCTAGGCGTGTGAAGTTCACCAACCCGCACTGGGCCAGCTTGGTGGACTATGGCCCAAATCTCCCTCGTATTGAGGGGGAATGTGCCCGGTATAATGGCAATAGGCTCGCCCCCTATTGTAATAGGGACCAAAATACATCGGCGAAGTGTGGGCGCACTACAGTGCACTTCTGACTACCCCTTCGGGGAATACAGGCGTGATGATGATGATAATGATGATTTTATTTTACACGACGTAAGTACGACTTAAAACCAGACAAAGAGATAGGAACGATATCGAAGGCTACTTTCACTGCGGTCATATTTGTGTGACTCAAGCAATCTATCTGAGGCAGTCCTGCGTATTTTTTTCCAATGCCAAAACTAACTGTATTAACTCACAGAAGCAGCACATTTTTCAACGGAATATCATCGATGACAGGTACTACAGAGTAAATTTTTAAAAAGCCGAGCGGATTCAATCTCGCCAAGGTGTGTTCAGGGCATAATTAGCTGTTTTGTAAGCACCTCTATATTATAAGCGTTACAGTTCACAATGAAAGCCAGTTAGCTAGAATGTAATTTATCATTTCCCATCTAAGTTGGTTGATTACAGTTCTAAGGATCGCTGGCCACATTGCGTGCGGTGTGAGACGTTTGACGTGATTCATTAGCTGCTGACGACGTAGGCACTAGGAATTTCTTAGTGCCTCTTTAAATGTAGGAAGTCAAAGTTTCCACGTTAGAATGACATGTAGGAGAAACAATTGGCCTTCGGGTAATAGAGACTAAAGTATTAAGTGTTCCTTTCTCGAAAATAGGCAGGGATACTGATCTGGTGGATTCCTTGGGTGCCTATAGTTAATCCTGGCCCAAATACTTCTGCAAATATCATGAAAGGTGACTTAAATAAATTACTACATGAATTAATATTCTACCTGAATATGATATGCACATACTCCTACTGTATTATTGTGTGTAGAACAGACAGTATAACAGTCAAGGTCTTGAATTGAGTTATTTTGATTTATTGTATTATTTGTCATCAATTTCAGGTTTGGTTCGCGTGTCGAGATTTATTCAAAGATTACTTATTTCTTTTTGAATAATTCAGGGAAAAATTAAAGAGGTTTCTTGTTTTTCTCAAAAGGAATGAGTCAATAACAAACAATTTATTATGATTCTTGTCGCTGTAGATACTGACGCTCTTTCCACCTTTGTAGACATATATAGAGCGGCATACAAATAGCTATTATTTTATCTAGATCCAGATCATAATTTAAACATATTCACTAAGGTCGCATATCGTGTGCTGTTGCATGATGTATGATGGATGGGATAAGTTAAGTTAACTAATTTGACTCATCCTATCTATTAAGAGTTCTGTATGTTTACAATTTACAATTTTATTATACTACACTATTGAATTAGGTTAGCCTGTAATGATAGATGTAAGTGATGAATAAATAAATAAAAAAATATAGCTAGGAAAATCTAGGCCATCTCTAAGCTATTCATTATTAAATATCATCAAAAAACATATTACATGTTACTACGCATAAATCCAATGATTTTAGTTCCGTTTACAAAAATTCTGGCATCTCTTTTAGCAATATTGTTTTAAGATAATTTCATATTTTTACAAACAGTTAACTTAGCATAAAAACATAAAAACAATACTTTAAAGGGGCGGTGGTAAGCGGGCAGGTATTTACTAGGAACTAACACCACCAACAATCGTATTTATTGTGGAAATCAAAACAATTACGAAAGCTTTCGTGGTGGTGGCGTGATACGCGGAAGGCAGCGGTCAACCCCTAAATAGTGTTGACCTTACCTGTCAGCCGTTAGGGGTACATTTTGAATTAATGACGCTGAAGATTAGGTACTCATCAAAATGTATTGAACTAAAATAAAAATTCAAATAAATTGTACTAAAGCTTTAAGCTATTTATCACTTCGTACAAATGTTTTTTTTTTTATCTGTGTTACTAGCTTGTACCCGCGACTTCGTTCGCGCAGCCTTGGATTATTCAATATCGTTATAAATTAGCCTATATGATATTCTGATGTATAAACAATAATACTGTAAAGTTTCATCACAATCCGTATAGTAGTTTTCGCGTGAAAGAGTAACAAACGTTCATCCATACATCCATCCATCCTCACAAACTTTCACATTTATAATATTAGTAGGAAGTAGGATGATATGTGCTTTGAGTAAGTCAGCTTTTTCAAGTTTATTTTTGAAAGTCAGCTTTTTATTTCTTAGTGTACTTACATCTTCCTATTTACACATTAAAAGTTCAGAACATCCAATCTTACTGCAAATGATCTAGATAATTTAAAATATTCAATTTCCAGTTTGAAGTCATTATCTCACCTTCCTGTCCTGGACCGGCTTTGTATGCTGTCATCGTCTCTTCCCCAATTCTTGCCTAGCGCTGGCAGTCCTGTCGAGCTGGACCCCTTCGCCATGCCAGCCCCTGGTTGCTCCGTGCTTCGGACCTTGCGAGCTCTCAACTCTTTGCCTGGGGACAGATGAAATAGAGGTCAAGGAACAATTATTTTGTACCTATTTCTAAGGAAAGTTCAAAATAAAAGAGGATTTTGGTATTGTAATAATAAATCTTTCAAAAATGGTACTAATTTTGTTGAAACCAAACTAAATTAAAAGTATTACGTCATGATTCAATTAGGGCGAGCTTATTGTTTTGACTTTTTGGAGAATACAATAAAGATTGATTGCCTATGGCAAATCCACGCGACAATGCGACTAAATTCGATCGCGTCATTAATTAAATTTGTTCTAAAGTGACCTTCTGCAATGAGTTAATAAAGTTCGTTTTAGTATTTGCAAAAAACATAACGCACTCATTTTGACGTAGGGTTTTATCGTGAATGTTATGGTCGTAATGTAAGAGCAAGACTGCAATAGATTTATTTTTAATAGCCTATTGAATGTCTCACTCCTGGGCAAAGGCCTCCCCTTTTCACCTCCACATATCCCTGTCCTGGACTTGTTGTAGCCAGCAAAAGTGACCAAATCGTCGCACCATCTTCACGTTGGTCTGCCACGACGCCAGCAATCGTCTTCGGGCACTTAGGTGTGAACTCGATTTGTCCACCTTTGCGAGTCCATTCGTGTAACAGCTTTGGAGCCGTCATTTTTGGTTTTACCAGTTTTAGACAAATTTATGAGTATAATTGTTAATTTCAGTTTGTTTTTTTTCAAAATAGATGTTTTATAATCTGTACAATTTTTTTAGTGCCGACGTACCTAGATAAAACAAGACTTATTTATAACACAAAATATTTACATATAAGTAACAATAATATACAAAAAGTATGAGAAAAAAAAAATGTTTACCACATTTCGTAGTTCCGATGAGGGTTTCAGCAGATTTGGAAATGCTTCTGGATAGCGCAGTCGGCGGAGCTCTCATAGGAGTGGCCCGACGATGTTGGTACCCCATCTCTGGCTTCACCGGATGAAATAATTGCAGATTTTTTAATGCCATAACGTTGAATTTACATTTTTTTAATTTTAAAACTTTTTATATCAACGACCGAATGCATTCCATTTGAAATCGATAATAAAACCTTTTTGCGCGTCTAATGCAGTGAGGTAATAAAATATTTATAACAAGTGTCTCGTTTGATAACAAAACATGCGGGCTATTTAATTTAGAAAGTTAAATGTGTACTGTGTTATACTTAATTTACAATTTCAGATTACACATAAGTTACACACAAAATTCAGAATTTTGACATTCTAAACTTTATTCACAAAATATTAAAAGCCACACTCCTTTTTATGTTGAATGTGTCGTAATAATCGATGTCTTCATCATAGTCATGTGAACTGGCAAGTGTAAAAGCTATTGTTTGAAATAACTGTATTATAATTCACTGAACAATTTACCTATCCCTACTTCGATAATATATTTTTAAATTCGTGTTATTGTTTATGGTGTTGTCTTTTTTAATTTGGCGCCAAACGGAAAATGTTGTTTTCTTTTATTCAGTATATGGCGACGCAACCGCCGTCAACGCGCGCGAGGCATACACTGGACGGTTTCCAGCCAGGGTTGTTGGATTTTATTTCAGGATTTTAAAAACACGCTTGTCGTGACTGTAGTAAACGGAAAATATGTTATAATAAATTTGATTTTGAATGCAAATTTTAGTGATACAGCATCATCAGTAAAGCGTGTATTTATTTTACGAAAAAATCTGAAAAGGCCATTCCCTCAATTTGTCCCTGAAGAGAATCGAACCCGCAACACCGCGCTAAACCACTACACCAAGTTAGTTAAGTGGTATCTTTTATTGTTGTTCACAATCAAAATTATTTTTAGTACTGTTAAATACGGTTTAGTTGCAATTTGTGTACAACAGAATTAACATCAATAATAGGAAAATCTCATAAAAAAAATAGAAAAGATTTTTTTTACACTAAGTAAAATATGTACAACTTCCCTAGGAAAAGTCATCACATCCATATGTGCATTACTTAACAGAATTCCAAGAGGCAAAAATCACTAAATCACACAAAAATACTATTAAAATTCAAATTACTGCATGTTTTTTGTTACAAAATGAGTTTTACCTGTCACCCGACAATTATATTGAAAAAATATTCAGCGGAAATATTAAATTTTACAGCAGCACCGAAAAACACCAACAAACACCTTATTGAAACAAGAAAACGTTAAATGCTGTATCATTTTTTTTTTCATCATAGGCAGTCGACGCGGCTTTTTATTCTGATCAATTCTATTTCACTAAGTCATTTAGGCCAATTTTCGAGATACAATTTTCTGCCATCGAATTTATCTAAAACCATCTTTATATTATATATATAATTCTACTGTACGTGTGTATGTCACTCAACTCCTCCTAAACGGCTGGACCGATTTGGATGAAATTTTGTGTGTATATTTCAATGGGTTCCTGGATGGTTTAGATTTACAATTGGACCCGGTAGGTGGCGCTGCGTTCGTCTGCTTCGGTCAGCTATATGCTTATAAATCTGTACTATAGGTCCTTAATAATAATATTTTACTAATTGGATTGAATCGTTAGTTTACATTGAAGTTGCTTCACACCTTTAGCGATGAATAATACATTGTGACACGATACGTGGGCTGTCGAGGCGAAGGGTGAGCGGTTATTGACACTGACCCTTTGTCCAGTTCCACCATAATTTCGAATACGATAATTAGAACAAACAATGACGTCATTCATGAACTATGCACTACTACTACAACCCTTTTAACGTCCCACTGCTGGGCACGGGCCTCCCCTCAATGCGAGGTGGATTCAGGCCAGTGTCGCCAGATGCACTGTAATTACAGTAGATTTACCGTAATTTCACTCCATCTACTGTACACTGTATTTCTCTTAATACAGTGTTCAAGAAGCACTGTAATTTTTGTTTGTTGGAAATCATTGTAATATTTTGAAAAAACGCAACGCTTTTTAGACTTTAGAACGAAATGACACGTTTTATTGCCGTATCATAGATAAAGAATAATAAAAATACTCTGTGACACTCTGTCTACGGTTGGAATAGTTTAGTTACTCTATGTTTCAACAATGGGGAACACCCTTAAAACCAACTTTAATTTGAGTTACAGTCAGTGTCTCCAGATGCACTGTAATTACAGTAGATTTACTGTAATTTCACTCCATCTACTGGACACTGTATTTTTCTAAATACAGTGTTATGGAAGCACTGTAATTTTTGTTTGTTGGAAATCATTGTAATATTTTGAAAAAACGCAACGCGTTTTTGAATTTAGAACGAAATGACACGTTTTATTTTCGTATCATAGATAAAGAATAATAAAAACTCTGTCTACGGTAGGAATAGTTTAGTTACTCTGTGTTTCAGCAATGGGGAATACCCTTTTAACCAACTTTATTTAGAGTTATCAAGTACCTAGTCAAAATTGTTAGACTGTAGTTTCCGTATGGGTTGTAATTTGAAGCTTTTACATCTAGCATGACAGTTCTATTGTTTCGTTGCAGTTTGCACTTAGATGTGTGTGTGTCAGTTTAATTCTAAATTTAGTGAGATTAATGATATAAAAACAAAGAAAAGGAATCGCCTAATTACAAATTCAATACATGGGAATGTTTTAGCACAGCAGGCCATAAAAACGTCACGCAAATAATTGTGTCAATTTCAAGCGTGACGATTATAATGTGAATGCGTTTAATTCAAAAATGTATAAGACCAAGCCTGCCTGTGGATTAAAACTAATTGAAAATGACAGTGACTAATAAAAATGATTTGTTGATTTACTGTAATTCTACTGTAATTTATGATAACCAAACACTGTAATTATAACAAAAATACTGTATTTTTTTCTACTTTGCACTGTAATTTCCATTTTTCAATCTGGAAACACTGATTCAGGCCACACTCCACCACACTGGCCCAGTGCGGGTTGGCATACTTCACACAATTATAGAAAACTAGTCAAGTTCCCTCAGACGTGCTGGTTTCCTCACTATGTTTTCCATCACCGTTTCATAGCATGTGATAATCTCGGATGAAAATGAGATTCGCACATTTATGTGCGATTTATCCCGGGATTTATCCTGGGATTTATCCCAGAGGTGCGAGCCGGGGTTTGAACCTGCACCCTTAGATTGCAAGGCGTGCGTTCAACCACACGGCTACCACTGCTAAATAAATAAAAATTACATCTTGTATCAATGGTAACTAGAATATGACTAGTTAAATTGCATCAAGGTAACAATATCTAATGTGTACACAGCTCATATTCTATGTACCATTGAAAAAAGATGTTGTTTGCATGCCGACGATATTGTTAGTAGACGATATTTGACGACTGCTCGGTCTGGTTTGAACCAGACCGAGCAGTCTGCTGTCAGGTCTGCTGTAAGCGGACACCATACAAATATTTATTTAGGAACTAGTTTGAAATCACATCAAAGTCGTGCGTGGTGGAGCTGCAGAAACTACTTTTAGAGGTAGATATTAACAAGTAGTAGTCTTACCATGACCGCGTAGATATAAGTTTTATCTCTTTAATCTGTCAGATTTGTCGAGAAAATGACGTCACTTCAAGCTTTTTGCACTGGACATGGCTCGGTTTGACGTAATTTTCTCGACAATTCTGACAATTGAAAGGGATAACTTATGTCTACGCGAAAATACTACGCCTAATGGCTAACCAAGAATAAAGCAGATGTACGTACTCACAATACAAAATAAATAATTCCTTTTAATAGATGGCCATTGACAACTATTAATCTAGCCTACCATTTTTCATTAAGGCTGTTGCTCTTCAGCGCCAGCGAACATGCTAGACAACCCCTGCGAAGGTTGTCTGGCATCTAACCTCTTTTCATGATCATTGTCTTGTATTGTAGTGAGTTACACTACTACGGAAAGACTTACAGCTGAGTACTTTTCAGCAGAACATTTTTCTATATTTGCAAATTAAATTAATAACTTTATTAAAAACAAAATGTTTTGTTCAAGGTAATGTATTAACCACAATTTGATTACAATAACAATACATAACAAAAACTAATTATATAAGTTATTTTTATTAAATTTTTTAACTTATAAATCTACCATTTACATTTTAAAATATATATAAATGTCTAAAACTTCGAACAAACGAACGGAAACTTCCACATTTTCAGCAGTTTCATCGATTTTTTCTGGCAACACCGCGTGCGACCTACATGTGAGTAATATGTTTTGACGAATCAAAGCAGAAGCAACAGTCTATTATACAAGCGGTTGATTGACGGCAAATCGATATTTAATCGGAATTGATTCATCCGCCATCTTTATCACTGTCACCATCCATTTTTATTTATAATGTGTATTTATTGAATTTGTCCTTGCTATAATTACTCGACATTGCCATAAATACCGCATATCGCAGGTGCAGGCATTCCTCATCTTATTCCATCAAAATATCATCATTTCACTCATTTCGTAAAAAAAGAAGAAGTAGTGGCGCCCTACTATTCTGCATATCAGTTCCTGTAGACTTACCGTAAGCGTACTTACACCTTCGCTAGTCGCTAGCGTATACGAAAATATTGCATCGGCATTTTATAGATTACTGGCAATGATGATAATTTAGTTGGCGTCACATAAATACTAAACTAAATATGAGAGCACTAAAATTATTGGCGTCTCGCTAACACAATACAGTAGTTGTAGCATGCGCGCCAAGACTAGTTTTTAGGGTTCCGTACCCAAAGGGTAAAACGGGAACCCTATTACTGAAACTTCGCTGTACGTCCGTCCGTCCGTCCGTCTGTCACCAGGCTGCATCTCATGAACCGTGATAGCTAGAGACTTGAAATTTTCACAGATGATGTATTTCTGTTGCCGCTATAACAGCAAATACTAAAAAACAGAATAAAATAAATATTTAAGGGGGCTCCCATACAATAAACGTGCTTTTTTGCGGTATTATAGATAATGCTACGGAACCCTTCGCCTTCGTGCGCGAGTCCGACTCGCACTTGGCCGGTTTTTTTTCACGGAATATGTTGATGTTGTCTCTTTTACTCGTGTGAAATAAGACAGAGAGCGAGCGAGTAAATCCGTGAGAGAGATCTAGCCTTGACACGCGTGCTAACCCTAAATTTAACATTCGAAAATGGAGTGTTTTTTAAGCCAAAATGAACGGATATCCGGTAACTATCCGGTATCCGGCCTATCCGGCCTTGTTTTCACTATCCGGCCGGATGCCGGATAGTAATTCAGTATCAGGCCGGATACCGGATAATAAAATTCAAAATATTCTCAATTATTCTGCACAAGGCAAATCATACCACAATAGGTTATGGACGTTATTTTTTATAATCGCACGTCAAAAATATTTGTTTGCTTTTAAGTAGTTTTGTATCTACTCAAAATTAACAATTGGCAAATTGCGGTGAATGAATACCAAATTTTCCGCATTTGTTGGTAAGAGGCGACCCAGCTTGACTTCGAATACCAGAACAGCTTCTGAAAATAGCCTTTCGCTGTAAACGCTACTGCCAGGTGCTGAACGATAACTAGCAAACTTTAACAACTGCGGGTACTGATGCAAATTAACTGACCACCATATGAGTCGTGATTGCGATAGATTCGAAATGTCTTTGAGAAGCGTCATGTAAATCGATAAAGGGCCGAATATCCGGCCGCCGGATCTCCGGCGCTCCGGCCTGGTAGTTTGCCGAATATCCGGTACCCGGCCAAATCACTATCCGTTTCATCTCTAAGTAATAGTTTTTTTTCATTATTTTAATTTCAGCTACGTTCGATTGTCATAATTAGCTATCAACACGGAGAGATCACGACGACTGTAGAAATATGGCTGTCCTGTAGTCGTAGCATGAGCATCAAGACGACTTATATCTCGTAAAATATTGATTTTGTCTCTTTCTCTCGTATGTAATAAAACAGAGAACGAGCAAGCGAGTCCATGTTAGAGGACTCATCATAAAGTAGGTATCGTTGTTTCAATAGTAGGTAAATGTAAATCAGTGCCGTAAATAGCGTTTTCTGCGCCCTGTGCCAGCTTCAATAACTGCGCTCTTGTTTTTTATATATTATAGGTACCCTAGCTAGAGCAATGTTATGTATAGGCCTACTTTATTTCATTCATCGAGCACTAGGGGCGCAGCGGAAACTTATCAGGAGCAAACCAAAAAAATTGTGGTCCTGGCTGGTCTGGCCATTCTTGCGCCCCAGAGTCTACGCCCTGTGCCTGGGCACCGGTGGCACCGCCCTATTTACGGCACTGATGTGAACTTTTGTCAGATTTTGTACCTACTGAGTTAACTGACAAAAAATGAAAATAATATTAATAACATTGCTGCACCCTACAACCATGACAAGGAAGGGGATAAAACATAGTAGATCCTTGCCAATAGAATAAGACCAATGACACATTTTTCATTGTAATTACACGGTGTTACTAAAATGATTTGATAGCAATGTCGGCGTACGGTTGGTTGGCCCACAATGCGGCCACAATGACGTGTCGGTCACGGGTCGGCGCGCACACATTTTTGTTTCAGCTGTAGTTTTAAATAAGTTGGTTTTCATTCTCTCACGGGAATATTTTGATAGCTATTAAGGAACTATAAAAAATGTTCTTGGGACACACGCGGAAGTCAGTGCTGCTAGCTAGAGCACCTAACCTTTATTACACACCAAATAGAGAGGCAGAGAAATATTTTTTTTTTTAAATAACAGACAAACCAAAATTTAACCATCTTAGTCCTAAATAATTGTCTAAATAGCTATGTACAATTAGGCGGTGTTATCACTAAAAGCAATTTCTTCCAGACAACCAGTATGAAAGAGAGAAAAAAAAAAAGAGCTAAGGGCAGTTGTTTAGCTAGACTATCTACGTAAATCTTACAATAGAATAATATTTGATGAGACCTCTACCATGTCTTCTAACATCACTCATTTTTAATCAGGACCTACAGTTATATAATTTGAGACATTTATATAATTGACACAAATCCTTTGCGCCAGAAAATGTTTTGAAATGAATTTTTATTTATTTTTTTATTTTATTTATTTATTTTTATTTCAGGTTCAATGAAGGCTCAGTTTAACCTCGGTGTATCAGGAAAAACTAGTCTTGAAAAGAACGAATGTAAACAAAGTCCTACAAATTGTTATAATCTTTCAATAAGAATGTGTCTTGTTACGTAGGTGTATCGTACAATGGAAACAGTGACACACAATAGTTACAAACAATAGCATTTCCCCTTCCTGCTGTAGATTTTCTGTAAAATAGATGTCCTTTAATATTTGATTTCGAACACATTCCTCTAGTAACAAAGGAAGACTACCACAGACTTCCGGTATTAGTTAACTAGAACCACAGACCTAAAATTCGCACTTTAAAACAATTGCGCTTTTTTTTCTAAGGGGCACGAAGAAAAGAGGTTGTACAACTCTTTCACTCTTTCTTTTGTTTAACTACTGGCTGGTAAGATAAAGCTCTCATATAGCTCCATGTCCACTGGATAATCAATACAAGCGTAGGATTTTTATTACCATACCAAGATGAACACTCTGCTGATATTCATAAAGATTGATTTTCTTTGGTAAAAGTCACGCGTCAAATTCCTGGCGTCATCGATGATATTTAGTTGAAAAGTGACCTTTTTTTCTAAAAAACTTTTCAACAAAAAATTAAACCGCCGAAAATATTAAAAAGCAAAAAATAATATACCTTTTTTATTTTACCTTAATAACAAAGTTCTTAAACTAATGTAAGTATACCTAAGTCATTTTGAGTCGGCGCCAAACAATCAATGAACAATAAATTTAAAGAAATAACCAAATGAAATGAACAATGCAACGTGAAATCTTCAGCCACAAACATTAACATTCCAAAAAATGTGCTCTCGGAACGACCACTCGCACAATGTGTGCACTCATGTATGTGCCCGCACGAGTTGCTGTCTCGCTGACATTAACTTCGTAAACGCTCGGCATTTTCCGACGTAGGGGCGTGTCGCGCCGCGCCGCCGTGCATCACACTTTAGCTTTACTTATTAATTAATTTGCTAGTTTGGCGCCGACTCAAAATGACTTAGGTATACTTACATTAGTTTAAGAACTTTGTTATTAAGGTAAAATAAAAAAGGTATATTATTTTTTGCTTTTTAATATTTTCGGCGGTTTAATTTTTTGTTAAAAAGTTTTTATTTTAAGACTAGTTGTTTTCTTTGATCATTAGCACCTATTCCTTTATTGCTGATTTTTCTTATTTAGTACATTTTTGTTAAAAAGTTTTTATTTTATAATTCTTTGTGGCTAAAATCTACTACTTAATCTGAATCTACTGCTTATTTTTTTTGTAATACACAACTCAGCATTAAAATTTGGGAATGAACAATAAATCTCTCCCTATTTTCCCACCTTTCGGGTAGGATTTTTGTCCCTAATTTATATAGGACCAACTTCGAAGTTATACCCTAACCAATACGTGTCGAATAGTGAACCTCTTCTGTTTTCTTCGTTGGTTAAAAATGGGTATAATTCAAAGTAAAGTCCATGCGGGCGTATGTATACCATGGTGTAGGTGCCAATCTACATCAGACTAGGCAAATACACAAATGAATTGGCACCGACTACAAATGTAATGAATTATAAGCTTATTTGTAACTTTTTAGTGTACCTAGGTTTTTGAAGGCGAATTTAGTATCTATTTTGTGAAAAGATGCAAGTATTAGCACCTCATAACAGCCCAAAAAAGGAATTCACCCCTCACCACCCTTTCCATCCCATCGTTTCGATATTTGTTAACTATCCGTATTAAACAAAAAAAGATTTTTCCAAATCGGCTCACTAACGCCAAAGATATGCTATAGTCAAGAATGCAAACTTTATCACCCCATTTCACCCCCTACATATTTTTTTTTTTTCAAATTTCCTAAAACACGTGTTTCTTTATTTTGGATGTAAATTACATATACAAAGTTTCAGGTTGAACAAAAAATATTTTTTAAATTGTGTACCCTTCAACCCCCGATTTCACCCCTAAGGGGGTTGATTTCTGATAATGTTTTGAAAATGGGACCACCCTCGAAGAATTCCCTAGCAAACGTCATCAAAAATTTTAAATCGGTTTAGTGACGCCGGAGATATGCGTGATCATACATAAAAAAAAAAAAAAAAAAATATATACGCGTCGAATTGAGAACCTCCTCCTTTTTTTTTTCGTCGGTTAAAAAGTTTATACGGACTGTTTTGGTATGAGCAAAAAATTAGTTTTCATGCAAGCGGGCAATATAAAGTATGAACGCATTACTCATTGTAAGACTGTAAGTTGTTAACTGAACTCTTATGTCCATCGAAATAAGAAAACTAAAATTACCTAAGTTACCTAGTAGATACTAAATTAGCAATATCCTCGTAACGAATTTACGTATTGTGCCGAGTTCGTGCCGTTGGTTAGGTCAATCACCAATTATGCCGGTAGAGACCGTTACTTACGAAAATAAAATCCAAAACTATAATCCTCCTTCTGTGGTTGTGGGATTGAAAGTTTAAATAAACTAAGACACAAAAATAAAAATAAATATTTTCAGGTCACTTTATTCTCATATTGCATTTCTCAATACTCAACTACCAATAAATAGGCACGCACGGTAGCCATCACAATACCCAATGCCCTAGGGCCAAGGCGGATGGACAAACAAAAAGCCAACAATCGGTATAATTATTAAAAAGTTATAAACCGGTGGACGCATCGTGACCGGCCAGTCCGCCATTACGCGTTTGCGCACCAACGAGGGCGCATAACTCGAATGGAATTCCAAATTTAAAATTCTGATAAAATATAAATGAAATTCTAAATTTAAAATATTTTAACTTTTTTTAAATCGTTCGTATTTTTTTCTGTTAGCAAAGTGTTTCATATAAAGTTCAATAAAATGATGAACATTATAGTTTTGTAACCGCTGTACTTATACATCAGCTTAAAAAGCTTTTAGGACAAAATGGAACGCCTGATACTCCTGGTAAGTGTGGTTTTATTATTTACAGATTATGAGTTTATTGAAGAAAACGACACAAAAATTTAAATAGCTACTAAAAAATCCTCGATGGAGCCTTAAATATTTCTGATGAAAACTTGATCCCGCTTTCTACGGTTTTGTCTTATTTTTTATTATGAGTAACAATTGCATTAATTATTATTTTGATAATTGTAACTTGGCCAAAAGAGGTTTTATTCAAACGGCAATCGTTCGGATTGAAAAAGTTCCGTAGTGTCAAAATAAAACTACTTGCCAACAAATGTTACCGCATATCCGAACGATGCCATAAGCTCGCCTTTTGTCTCCGTTCACGGTCGCGCGTAATTATAAAACGATTATGTACAAACGGATGTGTTACATACAGAAATACCGGTAAACAATGGGTACAGAGTCACTGACTAATTCGTGTTTACATTAAGTAGGTACGTAATTTTTCTTAACACAGCTACTAATTCCCACGGTAATATTATAATTCTTTTTTTTTATTGCGTGTTCTCGAGGTTTTTAGGTAATAAATAAGCTTTTTTTAAATAATATATATTTATTCTCATCGCATCAACTAAAAACAAACTAAGCAAAGCTTGTACTATACGATGGACTGGGGACGATCCCAGTAACATCCAGACCGAAATTCCGAAAAGAACATTTCTAAAATTTGTCCAACTAGACGACGACTTTGACAACGCGTCGTCAAACAATATAATTCAGAACGGGCATAAGTGAGTTTATCACGATGAATGTTGAGACGCAAAACTAAGCAAAGCTTGTACTATACGATGGACTGGGGACGATCCCAGTAACATCCAGACCGAAATTCCGAAAAGAACATTTCTAAAATTTGTCCAACTAGACGACGACTTTGACAACGCGTCGTCAAACAATATAATTCAGAACGGGCATAAGTGAGTTTATCACGATGAATGTTGAGACGCAAAACTAAGCAAAGCTTGTACTATACGATGGACTGGGGACGATCCCAGTAACATCCAGACCGAAATTCCGAAAAGAACATTTCTAAAATTTGTCCAACTAGACGACGACTTTGACAACGCGTCGTCAAACAATATAATTCAGAACGGGCATAAGTGAGTTTATCACGATGAATGTTGAGACGCAAAATTAATGGTAAATAAACTTTTTAAAAACAAGCTTTTATTTAATAGCCCTTCGTTTTCGTGTTCTCCTCAGCAAGCCATTTCGTTTGATACCCATACTGTGGTAGTGCAGAAAAAATAACTATTCCGCCATCTTGGATGATCCGCCATATTGGGATAAGAATGACGTCACATAGCTAAGCATGCATTGTCATCCAAAGTAAGCGTGTATACCAAATTACAGCTCAATCGGTTAAAGATAACTGATTTAAAATTCAGTTGCAAGATGTATGTCTGGGTGGATGTATGTTGTTGTACCCGAACATACATACGTTGCAAGCATTAGCTTGAAATATATTATTAAAGCTTGTAAAAATAGACAAGATTATAGAAGTCAATTTGTTTCTTATTAAGGCAAATCCACAGATTAAACAGAATATTGTTAATAATATGATTAAACAGAAAGAACAGTTTCCGCTGTTAGATGAGAGCCAATGTTAGTCTCGTACCCGTATCTTTTTTACCTTCTGTTTATTTGTTTGTAACTACTCAATTAATTTGAAAGTTTTATGTTTCTATTAGACCATGCAGTCAATTTTATAGGCATTTTCAAGGCATTTTCTGTACAAAATTGTTAAATAATGTCACTGTAACATGGTCATACATAACGTTCTATTCTTTAAATTTTAGGTTACAATTTTATCTCCAAATATTTATATAGGTAAAATGATCCCAAAGATATTTGACATAATATCCGTCAGGCCATCAGATACCCATAATTATCTCGACATGACCTTCCCGTGAAACTACGGTGAAACAATGGGAAATTAGGCTGCGGCCTTCGCAATAAACCACATTTTTGTATAACATACGCTTCTCTCACTATTGTATTGCAGAGGTCATGTTTTATGGGGTATTTAATGAGATCACACATAAATACATCATCACGCCTGTATTCCCCGAAGGGGTAGGCAGAGGTGCACTGCAGTGCACCCACACTTCGCCGATGTATTTTGGTCCCAATGTAATAGGGGGCGAGCCTATTGCCATTATACCGGGCACACAGGTTTCCTCACGATGTTTTCCGTCACCGTTACTTAGCAAGTGATAATCTCAGATGAAAATGAGATTCGCACATGGAACCCAGAGGTGCGAGCCGGGGATATAACCTGCGCACTTTGATTGCAAAGCGTGCGTTCGACCACTCGGCTACCACTGCTGTGACTACACTGCTACACTGACACATTATGTGTGCATATCTATTATTTATTGATAGAAATCTTAATCGCATTCTATAATCAATTCACTAATTATTTTAACCGCAGGCATAACTTAAGGGTGTATTAACTATTTCAGTGACATTGTTGTTTCTGTTTGAGAATAGATAAAGACCACGAAAATATCGGATGTTTCAGATGTTTGAAATAATATAAGGTATAATACATATACGGCAGCTGGTGGTGATTATCACCACCAGCTGGATTCCCAGTACTGGCCGCCGCCGTCGGGGTCGACAGAGAGACGGTGGCGAGACGACCTTGACACCCTTGTGGGAAAAACGTGGCCGGAGGTTGCCAAAGACAGAGAAGTGTGGAAGAGGAAAGGGGAGGCCTTTGCCCAGGAGTGGGACACTATTATAGGCTAGTTTAAAAAAAATACGGCAGCTACTATGTAAATGAGATGCATAGTGAAGGTAGATCAAGCCTCACTATCCTGTAGATGCTTAAGGAATGTTGTATAGTAAATACCAGCAGTCCTATAATGTGTCATGTCTGTCCATCTATATCTATACATCTATATATATACATACATATATATACATACATACATACATATATATATACATATTATATTATACATTATACAAATAAATAAAATTGGAGTGTCTGTTTGTAATATCAAAATAACACTTTTTTACCAAATGCGTATGAAAGTATATACGATACCTGTAACGAAAACGCAATTTTAAAATTTTTTGTCTGTCTGTCTGTCTGTTTGTTTGAGGTAAACTTCTAAACGGCTGAACCGATTTCAATGGCAGATAGCTGACGTTCCAAGGCGTAACTTAGGCTACTTTAATTTTAGAAAAAGCATTAGGGTTCCGCGGGAAAAACATAATACCCATATTTCCGGGTTATCTCCCTAAAGTCCACGCGGGCGAAGTCGCGGGCACAGCTAGTTTATGTATAAAAGCGTTCACACAAGTTGATTTACGGGAGACAGCTCGTGTGAACCTAGCAATCCAGTATCCGGCTATACCGTTTGAAAAGAGCCTTCATCGAAACTTATTATGAAGCTTTAAATGAATACGATGTACAAAATCACAAAGATTATGCATTATTTAAGTAACGTAATGTAATTACTTAATTATGTAGGTTTTTCCTCACACACGGATATCACAGACGCGGAAGAAGTGGTCCACAAAAAACTATGAAACAATTATTAATTCCACACAATCTAAGTGGCATGTCATGATGGTTATGATAGATCTTTATGAAGTGGTGATAGATTGAAAGCATCAATATTAAGAATAAAGCTCTGCATTCACAAGAGCGTTAAAACGAGCGTTTGCCATTCCAAAATGAACTGTATCATCTCATGGAAGAAGCATGTTTTTCAACGAACTTGTATCAATGACGCGAGCGAGATTTACATACATTTTCGCTCCTTCACAATTAATATAACATTTAGTTACCTTGTGCTTCGGATACACTTTGAATCGAAATACCAACATTGCACGAACCTTGTTTATAAATTAACTTCTTTGTTTCAGGTATTAGTCACATACGCATTGACGTGTTTACTTCACGTGACATTTGCAGCTGAAGAAAAGACCATTCTATCCACACTCCTCACACCGACAACATCTAAGGACCAATTAAACCGCCAAAGTAGAAGTTACTATGATTACTACGATTACCGATATGGTATTGGTAGACCATATGACAGACCTTTATACGACAGATTAGAATACGCAAGACTAGCGTACGATAGGCCTAGATGCGGACGGTGCGATGAAAGATACGACAGGGATGATAGAGACGATGACCATGACAGACGAGACGACGACAGGCATGACGGTGACAGACGGGACAGTGACAAACGCAGCCACAGACCAACACACGGCAATAGATATGACAAGAAAAACTACGACAGCGACGAAGACAGATACAACGATAGAAAGAACAGCCAGAAAAATGGGACAGAAGAAGAAAACGGTGACAAAAAACGATACGACGACAAAGACAGTAGACCTAGTGGGAGCAGGCGGGGTGGGGACAGAGACAGAGATAGGGATAGAGAAAGGGACAGACATAGGTATGATGACAGAGATCGATACAGACCAGATTATTACGACAGGTTTCTAAGAGACAGGGATTATTATGATAGACCTCTTTATGATTCAAGACCGTTTGATAGGTATCCGGATAGATTCGAAGGGTATGGGAGGTACGAGGGCTATGGCGGTGTCGGGTATAGGAGACCAGGGTATGAAGATGACGGTTATGGAGGATATGGTCCGAGTGTTGGGAGAGGACCGCATGATAGGTGAGTGAGTTACATGCTTGATACCTTAAAACAAGCATTACATTTGTAGACACTAGTTCTATTCAAGCAAAAGTGTCAAATTGCAAGCATTTACTTTTTACGAAATGAGCGAAATGATGATATTTAATGGAATAAGATGAGGAATGGCTTCACCTGCGACTAGCGCGGGTATTTCGCCAATGTCAAGTAATTAATAGCAAGGACAAATTCAATAAATACATGTAATAAATAAAAATGAATGATGACAGTGATCATTGCAAGCATTTATAAAATACGTTACGTCGAATTATATAGATATGACATATTGGTAGGTTAATTACGTAACTTACGGCATTCGTATAAGTATTTTTTGGCGTAATGATTTGTTCTTGTTCTTTTTCGAAATGAATGAAATACTGATTTAAGGGTATTCTGCCAATGTTAAGGAATTAATAGCAATGATAAATTCAATAATTAGATACACGTAATAAATAAATATGGCTGATAAAGATGGCGTATGGAGACACGCTTGTAGATTATAATTTTGTAATTTTTGAATAGGGGCACAGACATAAGTCTGTATAAATAAGGTATCTTGAATGTACTAATACACTCAAGAAAGATTTGCTGAACAATTAAGGAGTTAGCAAATTACACCTAGTTGCAATAACCCAATCAAATAAGTTTATCTTCATATTTGATCATCACAACCGTTATTCAAAATATGTACTCAACGCATCAATGATACCCGCTTTCACCTGAAACGTGAACATGGCAGACGGTAAAGGAAAATAGAGCAATAACGGTGACAAAATGGCATAGGTTGTGATTCGCGCCATTGTCCATTAGCGGGCGATGCCATTGTAAGGCTTGCGTGTGATTGGACTTTTCAATAATTATTTTAACGGTTCTATTCGATTGTGTTAGCCCTAGTTCTCATGATGGGATATTTTCTGTACGTTCTATACCATGTTCCACGTCCATTTTGTATGTTCTTTTTCAATTAGAAAATTCAACGAAAAAAAAGTTTCAAAAATATATTTGATTCATTGAAACCTTTTTGATTGATGATGTTTTTTTTTAATAAGTATATGTAAAGTTAATAGAAGTAAACAATGTAACCGGAACGCTGGCGCTAATTCGAAGCAATTATCTAACTAGCGGGGAATCTCAATGTTTTGCGTGTTCTACGTCCATCACAATAGTAGGTAACGCTACATTTTTGATGGAAGTACGAAATTAAAGCTCGGTTCACATTACTATTCAAGTATTTTTGTTTTACATAGCGTACTGTGAATTAATTCCATTCAAAGTCGAAAAATTACATTCGTAAGTTAGTATAATTACTCTAAAATGCGACCACGACTGCGATGCGTTAGGACAATGACATCGTATATTTTTCTATTACCGAATACTTAATTCTAATACAAAAGTAATAATATCATTATAAAAAAATACCCCTGAAAATAGTTTTAACGCCAAGCTCAACATTTAATTAGATACCGTATATAATTAGCAAATAATTTCCTTTAATTTTAATTTGGAATAATTTTTTGCATGTCCTACAGACATAACATAATAAACCTTCTTGCATGACATTAAATAATCGATCTTTAGTTCCAAATTTAAAATATTTTGTCTATGGTATTTTGAAGGTAAATCCATCGATATAGAGACAGGTAAATATGAACAGGTAAATATGTCTGACCAAGTACTTATTCTCATGCAATAAACCTACTTCATTTTCGCTTTCCCGTTGGCTGGCCACGGATCAGCCTGTGATCGCTCACTTCCTAGTTACGATTTTAATAGATAAGGTTTTGGCACCTTATTACAATTATTTATCCCGTTATGTTTCCGTTAAAGTAAGATAGGAGTAATAATCTAGTAGTAATATAAAGGTAGCCGTTAAATAAAAAAAAACAATAGGTAATTGCTCTACCAAGAATACGTTCTGGAGTCGTTAGCGTCTACGTAAAATATTACTTAAAAATTTGTAGATCTCGAGTGGCCCATGCTGATGATGTACAAAGGGATGGTCACGATATTATAACGTATAACGTTGTGTTACTCTACCTAAACTAGTGCAGTCTCGCTTACAAGTCAGATTAATTAATAAGTATGGAAGTGACAGAATTATTTCGCGATTTGAACACATTCCAAGACGGTTATCATGAAAATATTCCAATTTCTAGCCTAAGGCCTCCCTCACACTGGGTGTCAACGCTCTCGTAATTTTTTGACATAGTAAAACTAACTGTATTGACACAAAGAAAAAGTTCATTCTACAATTATACTGACAGCGCAAGGGCGTGGGGGGCGTGGCTTTTATGACAGAAATTTAATCTTTATGTATATTGTGATGGAGTTCATTTTGGTATTGGCAAGCAATTTAACGCGCTCGCCTTGACGCTCCATTGTGCCTGGCGCTTAAAGGGGGTGATCCATTTGCGAGTAAAACCGTCGGCTCGCCAATGAACTCGCGAGCCAAAGGTCTAATCCACCAATGGAGCACTTAAAAGTCTGCGGACTTAAAAACCGACTTACTCGCTCGCTGGCTCTTTGTGCATGCTTGAAATTCGTTCGAAATACGAAAACTCCTTCTGGGAGCACGCCATTTCTTCGCCAACGATGAGAGTAGACTGTTTGGTACGCAAGTGGTTTACCAACGCGAGTTGACGAGCCAACGGTTTAGACCTTTGGCTCGCAAATGGATCACCCCTTTAAGGCATATTTAAAAATAGAATTGTTACGATGAGAAGAAAACAACATATTTTTTTTTAGTTTCAGACCGTGGGATGAAACGTACCGCGGGCAGGCGGGATGGGATGCGGGTGGTAGAGGGTACTACTTCGCGTCGGGCAGACCGGATGCTGCGCCGGCAACCACTTGGGGACGCCCTGAATACGCCAGGTAACTCGTTTTACTTCATAACTCCAATGCCAACGTCTCTACAGTCTACAAAGGTCCGTTTCGGTATCGAGAATAGCGAATACAAGTTGATAAACTCACAATTCTGTGGTGTTAGCACGCAAGTCAAGACCAAACTTCTATCACGAATTTGATCGCTCGCTCTCTGTCTTATTTCATACGGGAGAATGCGATAAAATGAACATATTCAGTGACATAAGTCTAGTCTTGGCGCACATGCTATAACTATTGGGAATGGCGTTGAGGTTCCAAGGAGTAACTTAGGCTACTTTTAATTCAGAAAAAGCATTAGGATTCCGCGTGAAGAAGAGAAAAAACAATTATTTCGTGTAATCTTCCAAAGTTCGGCGAGAAGAAAAAAAAAAACTTTTTTTTCGGGTAATTTCCCAAACGGCTAGACCGATTCCGACATGTCTTTCTCTGGCAGATAGCTGATGTTATAAGTAGTACCTTAGGCTACTTTAATTTTGGGAAAACAATTAAGGTTCCTAATTTCCTTAACTAGTGCCTACTAACTAAAAATCTGATACCAATTCTGAAGTCATGCATATATCTGCTTTATTTTCTTTTTCAGGCCGCAAACAGACAGCAGTTGGCAGGACGTAGGGTACGCGGGTACGTACCGGGATCCCCTCGAGTACCGGGGCTCTGTGGGCTACTCCCCGAGCGGGTACCGACAGGACCTCAGCGCGTCCTACGGGCAGGCCAGCGGCTGGCACAGCGCCGGCGAGAGACGCCCTTATAGAGACGAAAGGTGGGGCATTTATTAATAGGCAGAGATTAGGTGAGTATTTGAACAACATTAGAATGTTGTAACGTATCATCCGCATCGATAACAACTTGGTATTTCATCATTCAATCTATTTGGGATTTTCTAACTCGAAATATTATAGATCTTTTTTATATTTACTACCAATGAAAAGCTATCACCGGTTTAACTAAATGCTTTTGTTAGTGAAGCTGTAAAGGCCAACTCACGGCCAACAGCGTAGTCCATTCAAAAAAAAAAAAAAAAACGATTGTATGCGATATAGTTTTATAATATAAAAATATTTATAGTAACTTCATTATTATATACGACATACTTTTTGCTAATACATAAAAAAATAACAGACGTAAAAAGTACTGCAAGAGTATACAAAACAGACAGACAGACGGACAACAAAGTGATCCCATAGGGGTTCCTTTTTAAGTAAGGAACCACGACACTGAAGCTTCAAAAAAACTATTTACTGCAAAGCTTAAATATTTATTCATATCGAGAGTACCTATCCTAATTTTTCACCCAAATACGATTATGTTTGTTTTTGTTACAGCGGAGTTAAGAAACTGGATAACCGTGACTCTTACAACCAAGCTACAAGCAGCCAATACGCCTATGCTCAGGACAGCCAACCAATAACATATGGCCAACCCACCTCACATCAAAATGGACTCAACCAAGCCAATAGCCAACAGAATGCTTACCAACCTAACAGCCAAGTATATGGAGCTTATGGCAGTGCGTATGGAAAGAACTATCAACAATCCAGTTACGCACAGAGCAGTACAACTCCAGAGACGAGCTATCTATTCCAGAGAGACAGTGAGACGACTGGCAAACCGGAAACGACAAAGTCTTAGTTTTATTAAACAATTGGTATAATATTGTTTTCTTATATTTACGCGAATACTATACATTGAAATTAAACTATTTTACGGATTTTACGGATTTTCTGCGTGGATCGGACCGCAAACAACAACTAAATATGAGGGTACCCAGTTATTAACTATGACATCAGGACGTCTAACACCTCAGTCCCCCCGTGACCATGGTTGCTGTAAAGCAGCCGAAACGTCGGGAAAATAAAATAGTAAATAAACGCGATAAAATCCGTAAAATAGTTTAATTTCAATTGGTATAATTTCACAGCTGACTTGAGTAACAATTTTATTTGACCATATTGGCGGACGGCAATGGAAATACTTACAGCCTATCGCATTAACAATGAATTACTATTTATCAGTCTTATTTTTGTAAGGCAAATAGCTCATGAGTCCAAACTCTGTTCCACAAACTCTGTTTAAAAAATTAGAGAACCTAGTAATCAGTGGCGTAGCTACCAGTGCCCCGGGGTCCTCAAGCTCAGGGGGCCCCTCGGACTCTGACTTACAAACTATAATTTGATCTAGTGAAAATTTCTCCCACATTAGGAATATAAATAAACCAGATTCCTGGAACGCGACTTTAATAATGGCAACGTATTTGAATAAATACAGGGGAATTCCCAACAAGTCTCGAACATCTTTGTTTAAACTTGCGGGGAACTCCCCTGTGTATTCTTAGGCTGAAAAATCTCTACTTAATCAGGATCTGGAACAAGACGAATACGGAACAAACGATTTTAAATAGTTTACTTGGGGCCCTAGTTTATTTTTTGCCAGGGCATTTGGTTACCTGGCTACGCCACTGCTTGTAATTATTAAAAATCCTTTTATTACCTAATCAGTGTATCTTAATGGTAGCAAACATTGTCTATATAATAATATGGAGGAATGGAGACTTTATACGCCATGACAAAAAATATTAAAAACAAATCCCGATTTTTTTTTTCAATGGGCACCGGTTTACATCACAATTACCTATGGGTCTCAGATCCACTTGCCCCGTAAATCTCCCCTCTTCGTTCTTTACGAGGGCGAGGAGGCCCGAGACTCCTTAAGTCAGCTGTAAAATTCTTAAAGTTCAGTGTCTGGTTGTTATGACTTGTCGTGAAACTAGTGTTTAAGTTAAAATTTAAGTGCATTCCCACAGTTTAATTTTAATTATTTACTTAGTGTAAGTATTGAAAAATTGCAGTGAATAAACACATTCAATATGTAATTTAATTTGTATATTTTTACCCTGTGCCATTCATACCTTATATGAAACCAAATGTATACTGCTGTTTGAAGCTTGAACTCTACATCGTAACGAACACCATTACCGTCATCTGTTGGATTTTAATGGTAATAATATATACGTCTATTGCACGCTAGATGTCACTGTCCATAATACGAGTTCTACTTCTCAGTACAAATAGCTGTACTATAAGAGTAGTTTCGTCACATTTCATCGGCGTGGCAACGTTAAAGGCTAAGCTGTTTTATAAAAATATTTTATGTTATTTTATACTTGTTAGCACCATTATAAATAATTTCATTTCTTCAAAAAGTCGTCATTTTCGTATCAGGGTTTTACCCTCAAAATAATGGCTGACTTAATACTAATGAAATGAGTAAGATCTGTGGAACATGACACCTTGCTCTCTAAGCATTTAACTGCACCATTCGTGCCATGAACAGACGTAATAGTACCATCTATAATTGAGTAGCCGAATTAAATACAGCGACACCTATCAGAAAATAGGAATAACTTTTTGGTATAATATACCTCTCACAGGTGGCGCTACATTACCTAAGTTTAATAAGTGCAGGCACAGTACAAATATTCTGTGGTACACGGTTCGATTCTTGAAATATCTTAATAGCTTTAAAATTATGATTTGGATGATGTTACTAAGCCGGTGATGAGGCTTAACTTATATCCACTCATTTAATTAATGTAAGGCAGTTGGTCTCTCAATGAAGATATTAGAAATCAGAAATGCGTAAATTATCTTATCGTTTTATCATAATATAGGGTAAGTATGTATATTATTTATTGATTCGGCCAATTAACTATTTATACGATAAAGGGATTACTTACATTATATCTGATAAACGTTATACTATCGTCCACTTGGCATCGGATTCTTGTAAGAAAATCTCGCCACGTCATATAATTCGAGTATAATTAAATTAACTGAATAAAATACTTTTTATTAAAAATAAAATAATCATTTGAAAAAAATATTGCGCCCCAAACGTAGATCATGCGTCACCTAGTTTAAAAATTCAAATTCGCGAGTGTTTTTTTTTTTTAAATAATGATAATGCTCTTGGTAGCGTTAAAGGGATGCGGAAATTACCCAGAATAATATATTTTAGAATTGCTTTAAATAAAAAAATATATAACCTGTTTAATTTAAATAAATGAATTCTGTTTTATAATTTCGCCGCATCCCATTATTTATAGCAAAAACATTATCATTATTTTAAAAAAACTTGATTATTTAGGTTGTGGTAGTCGGCATTAGTAATAATAATGACGGACTCAGTGATTGTGGTCGAGCAGCCTGCGGAGGACAGTCAGCAAGCTCCTGATGCCGTAAAGGTCATCGAGAATGGGCCCAACTCCCTGTTGGGACCATCCATTACGTGAGTATAAATACCTATACCTACCTACTTTTAATAATAAAAATAAACTATTTTTGTATCAAACAGGTACTACCTACATTTAGTTCAGATATTTTTTTGGTAATGATTTATTTCATGAAATGTGCGAAATGATTTACATAATTGCAAGAAGAAAAAAAACGGCTGCAGCTGAAATTAGTGGGGAAGAATATCCACTAATACACATACATTTTAAAATGTCGATACGTGTAGAATACACGTATCAACATTTTAAAATTTAATTTTAGAATCGTAATGTCAAGTTGCCTACTATATTTTTTTTAGTATAGGTAACTACCATAGATTAGAATAACGCCACGATAATTTTATATATTTTTAATTTGTACAGTCTGTAATAATACTAAAATAAATTACTTAGCTCACTGAGCTTAAAATCACTCATTGTAACGTAGTTATTTTAATTACAACAGTAATTATTTGGTAAGTAATTATAGACACCTACATATACAAGAATCCTTAAAATTTAAATAATCTCCATCATTTAGAAACATCACCAATTGAGTTGCAAGCCAACGATAAAACCTTGAAAGTCCGTTTCAAATCGTTTAATTATATTCTTTATCTGAAAAGACATTTTGTTTTATCACAAATAAATTCGCTTACGTAAGCGATAAAGCGTAGTATGAAGTGTTGTATTTACTAGAAATATGCTTTATAACACTTATCATTAAATACTTACATAAATCAGGCGATTGCTTTTGAAATCGCCGGTGAATCATTAAAATTGAAATTGCTCCGTTTATTAGGTACATGCAAATTAACTTAATTCTACTGATAAATTATCTACCCAAATAGTTATAAATCTCTTCTGTGCATCTAATATAGATACTTCTATTAGATACTATACTCTTTGAGGTAGCTTTAGGATTGCGTGTTCATCAATAATGAAAAAAAAAAGATTTGTATGGTGTCCATGTATTACGAAAAATAAAGTTTAATTATCATAAACAAACCGAATGAGTACCTAAAAAGAAAATTTTCTCAGAGACGCACGCAGTGCTGTAAATTGCGACGAAGCTCTAAATGAACGCAATCGACTTATTTGTTAAGATTATGATTGCGTATGTATGTAGGAATTTATGATTGATAAAGACAGTTCAATTATAATTATAGTAGATACTTACTAATAGTGATGTGCCGGATATCCGTATCCGTATCCGCGGATATCCGAGGGAAAAGAAAGATCCGTATCCGTTACTTTTACAGCGGATCGTTTACGGTTTTACCTTATTAATTTTCAAAGCATATGAAATTGTTTAGACTTATAGATGATTAAGTAGCGATGAAAAACTATTAAACTCCATTCAGATTATTTTTAACAGTCAAATATTTGGCACCTTTATATTGCAAACATTTATCGTTGTGAGTTACCATACCAATATTACATAACTGAAAAGATCAATGACAATTTATAATGAGATCAATGACAAATCTTTGTGATAAGCTTATTCTACATTAATTATAGGAAGTTTTTATAAAATTGTCAAGACCCGTATTCGTATCCGTATCCGCGGATATACATTTTGAACGATCCGGCACATCACTACTTACTAATAGATAATGTTAACCATTTATTTCGAAGGATTTTCTTGATGACTTTCAGTCACACACAATAACGCCCCTAGCAATTATTATACAACTTCGTGAAGATCTGTGTCGGACTACACCTTATTTATTAAGCTATTCTTTAAGTTAAGATGGCGGCTCTGTTTCAAAAATAATATTTTGTTTGTAGGGAGTAATTATTATTTCAAGACAATAGCTAATTTCATATTATGTCTGTATAATAAATTTTTATGTAACACCATCGTTTCAGGATGTTATGTAAATTATTCTTGAAATGGAATTGAAAAATGATAAATCATTACAAATGCGAGTCTTTAAAGGTAGGTACTTATAATAGGTATAAAAATCTCCTCCGGTGAAGCTGTAAAGGCCAACTCACGGCCAACAGAGTAGTTCATTAAAAAAAAAAAGGTATAAAAATAATCTATGACTACGAGTGGTCATAAGAGTTTAGATTTGAACCCATTACGTGAAATCTTTCAATGTTGGATTTTTAGCTTTTTTGCGAAAAGTAAATCAATCTATTTATTAGAATTAAATTACAACTTATTTATGTATGTACAATAGTATTAGTAATTTGCTATCGGATTGTGTATAATCAAACTACTTAACATTAAAGCAAAGTGATTAAGTAACATCCCCTCATTCTAATTATAAAATAAGACATCAATTAATTATCCTTACCATTAACAGTGGCTTTCAGTCTAATATATAATTAATTATTTTGTTTTGTGTTTTCTGTATGTTTATTTACTTAAAATACTTCACATCATCACGCCTGTATTCCCCGAAGGGGTAGGCAGAGGTGCACTGTAGTGCGCCCACACTTCGCCAATGTATTTTGGTCCCAATGTAATAGGGGGCGAGCCTATTGCCATTATACCGGTCACATTCCCCCTCAATACGAGGGAGATTTGGGCCATAGTCCACCACGCTGGCCCAGTGCGGGTTGGTGAACTTCACACGCCTTTCTATAGACGTGCAGGTTTCCTCACGATGTTTTCCTTCACTGTTTATTTACTTACTTAATTAGTTTTCTATTTAAACATAATATTTTAACCGTAGACAAATGTTCTCCCAATATTAGGTAACATCTTTGAATATTATAACAATAAGTACGTACTCAATGGAAAACAAACTATTGGCATTTATATTCCTATACTATGGAGGGTAAAGGTAAGGAGAATCATCTGTGTATTGAAAAAGTGTCCGTCGAAATGCATTCATTATGGGTGGCGGCGCCACATTAGCATCAGGGTAAATTTTAAAGGAAGCGCCAATTTTTTTTAGAGTAGTTCAATAAGCGTAGTCAATAGAGTACTATTCACAGTTTACGAAATTAAATAACTCTAGGTGTAAGTTTTCTTGTAATCATTATTTAATGTTATATTTACTACATTATTTTGTATTATATATTATATTACATTATTTGTAATTTGTTGAAATTTTCAATAATTAACTACATAAGTCGACAATGATATTATTTTTCTAACTCGGCATACTTCAATTCATCTACAATTGCTATATTCGTACCATACCCTTTGTCTACACCAGCGCGACTGTGGAAGGTTTTTGAACTGTTATTTATAGCATACAGCTGGACCCTTTTTCAAGTTTTCTCCCATATGAGATGATTCTCATTACCTCTACCCTCCATATCCTATTCTCTTTGCTACTGGCTCGACAAACAGATAAAAGGAAAGAGTAGATAAAATAGGTAGGTAACTCTAGGTAAATGGAAAATCACAATTAAATGTTCTTAAAAGCTGCTCAAACATTTAAGTCTACCGCTTAATTTTAACGACATTACATACTTAGATTTGACGTACTACGTAAAGAATTAAAATGAAGCAACGCGTCCATTTAGTTTCTTATAGAATTCCAACACGATGTTGGCATGGACGTTAAGAAAAGGAGGATTCTGCACCGCTAACGTCTGAAGTGAAGTAATGTATCGCTCTTCATAAACAAGCTGATTTACTATGGGTGCTTCATTTATTTCTAAGCGAGATTCCATCCGATTTTTTTACACTTTAATTTTAGTATGCAAGTACCTAAGTACTTGTTTCCATCCGGATAATCTTATCATACTGAATGATTCATTGATATCTCTGATAACAGAACAGACCTACCTACATACATTTCACCTATATCACATATTGAAATTGTAAAAACGATTTTAGGGTTCCGTAGCTTCAACAATCGTTGTAGCCGATCAAGTAGGCTACATAATTAATCACATGTAAACTATCTACTGGACTAATTCTGATTAAACTTTCCATTGTGTTTGCATTATAATTATCCTTATAACTACTACTTATACCAGCAGCAGGAGTATACTCGTTTGACGGAAACTTAGTCACCACCGGTAACGCGATTGTGCGAGTCTTGAGTTGACGGAAAGATATCCGTCAAACTTCTTCGAAAATGGGTTTGAGAATACTGTCATTCCATTTCATCCAAACTTTTCGAATAAGTCGGTAGTTTCTGACAAATGTGATTAAAGTTTGTATTTGAATATATTCGATGGATGTTTATTAGGTATAAATTGAAGGCTATAAAGACAACTAACTAAACGCTATTTTTAAGTGATTTATACTGAGTGGATAAGTTTAATACCTATCAATAATAAGTAACTACCTACTTTATTTTTACGTCCCTGTTTAGTTACGGAAATATAAATCGAAAATGTAGAGATAATTTTGTTCTTAGAATTCTTTAATAGTAACCATTTTTCCCAGCTCTTGCCGATAACAAGATTATTAGGTATATATCTCTATCACACTTGGATTACGGACAGAAAATACGTTGATGACACAATATACATACACTGTCTCACTTGACCGGACTTAGCGAAGCTAAACCAGTACCGCGCCGGCACCCGCAGAGAATCCATGTCAGTCGCCACAATACTGCTCGTTGCCGATACAAAACTTTTTTAAAAACTTTAAACGTCACACAAAAAAGTATTAAAATAACGGAAGAAGTGACAGCTGTCAATTTCTTTTTTTTATTCATAGATTATCGCGCGTGATCATTAAATTCCAGTGATAGATAAACAGGTGATAAAATCAATCGATAATCCACATGCTGCAAAGTGTTTTCGTCTGTTATATTTTCGTGTGGTGATGGACCACGGGGTGTGAATGCATCGGAATCGAGTTTTAGCTTGAACGAGGAGGTGAGTGAGCCGTGCACTTTTTTTTGGAGCGGTCGTTGACTTTCAGGATGGAATAAATTGAAATTATATGTTTTTATGATTATCTTTTCGCGAGATTGTGATCTTTATGAAAAGTACTTTGAAATCAATGACATGCGTTGGATGGCGAATTTTTTTATAGACTTTTTATATGCCTACTGATTGTAATCTTTTCGATACTGGCATTTTTAGAATGTAGTTTCGTCAACTATCAATTAACAAAATTTGTGTTAGTACCTAGATGTCTCTGAAGATCAAATTTTAATACACCGTATACTACTAAACACATGAAACATTTTAAACTAAACAACATTTTTCCTGCTCCCTTACGACCAATACTTTAGTAGTACTGTTATAATATTACTTTTTGGATAATTATTATTGGAATAAAAAATCGCTAGAGGCAATCCCAAATTCCCTTCGACTATTTGACTTAACAAACCGTTGAGCAATGTACTCACAAGAGTTTGTTACCTTACATATCAAATAACTCATCGAGTCCTTTAGCCGACCTAAAAACTCAAAAGACTAGTTTATGCCAGTACCTCATACAAAACGTTAAAAACTGTTTTATGGAAAACTTATAAATATGTTTTTTTATTTTTGAGTGTTTTAATAAAGCTAAACAAAGACTGACACGATACTGTTATTTTAGTCCAGTTTTGTCGTTTTGTATCTGTTATTTTAATCATATCAATAGGACAGACAATAAAAAAACGCCTCCAAAAAATTCCTCTTTGGGTTGAAATTTCAATCATAAATCCACAACTCTAACAAATCCCTATTAAGATTAATGATTCATCATATTTATCATATGTAAGGATACGTAAATATTTTTATTACTGATGTCACGGTGCTATTATGAATGTTATTAAAAAATCGTATTGTTTAATAGCGTATAAAAAGGCTTGATAGAATTAAACACAACAAAGCGTTGTCTTTTGTTTCTCTATCTATCTATATCATCACGCACTGCGCTATAATCTGCAAATTGTTAAAATATGACTGCTTCGACACTTCAAATAGCGAAGACATTTTTTTTTGAAGTTACCATAGACCTACGATTCGCGCGCTAATCAGACCGTAGATCAACATAAAAAGGGAGGCCATTAAAAAAAAATAAAACATAAAAAGGGCTTTGATGCAGACTGTCATTATGACTTACTATAACAAACCTATTATTAAATTAAACATCTCATCAATACCTGTCCTTTAGGCTCCCTAAAATGCTATTGTAGCTGTTGAGTGAAGTATAAAGTTATAAAAAAATACACACAGATCTATAGAAATTTTGTGGACGCCCCGGTGAACGGTTGCATAGTCTTAGAACCCGCACGTATTTAAATTTCAAAAAAGGGCAGCAGGAAAAAACAATCTACATCGCACCATTGCAAAGCGGGCGACGAAAATAATTTAAAGGCTAATGACAACATAAACGAATAACCCCTTAGAGTCTATGTTAAATGCGTATATGTAAAGCGGGATAACGCGCGTTACAATTTTAATTTTAATTTTGACAATACCAAAAGAAGCTGTATTAACTCTGACAAAAGGCTTATTCTTCAACGGAATGTCATCGACGACGCGAGCAAATTTGGACGTGTGATCACGTTGATTTCAGCATAGAATTTCAATCTTTATGTACCTTGGTACAGAGTTAGTTTTGCTATTGGTAAAAAAATGCAAATTTTGGGCCCGGAGATTTCTCTAACGATTTTGCATTCAAATGTTTATCGTTGACGCCAGCAAGTAGCGCCTCATTAAACTCATAGTAGAGTTGGTAGAGTCACTGACGAATCAGTTGACGTTTATCATCTATATAAAGAAAGTCATTGTGCGTTGTTCCTAACAGAGATGGTATGAGTCAGATATTATGAAAGGACAATTCTCAATGCCACGGAGACACGTGTGTACATATCACGCATTGTCTATTATCACGGTTGCGTATTATATGGCTTAGTAAAAACATTTACTATCGTGTTATTAACATAATTTTATTTATCTTTGATTTTTAGGATTCCGTAGCTTAAATAAGGAAACCATAAAGGATCACTTCCTTGTTCGCCTGTTTGCCAAAAATATATTCCTCAGGAACGCGTAAAGGGATCAACTTCTCGTCTGCAAACCCTTGAAGCTGTGAAAATACTTTCCGTTGAAATAGAATCATAAAGTTTTGCAAGAAACAATGGTTCATTGCACAATTAAAGAGAACAATCCGAAAATCGGAAATTTGTAGTAGCAGCCCAAAAGTTCTAACATGTTTTATTTTCGTAAAATCTATTTACATACTTACAAGTTAGTACCTACGAAACCCTCGCCGCGCGTCGGGCACTTAGCCTTTGTTTTGATTATTAGTATAAATCAACGTTTCACAAAACAATATAGTTATGCAATAACATTAAATTACGCAATCAGCTGTATATGTATTTAAAAAATAAAACCGAATTGATTTCAGTGAACAGTCCCAATACTGGCATACCTATTCATACCGTGTTTCATAAGATACAAAAGAAAAGAACATATAGATGACGTGAAACACCGACGCTCCACGAAGTCTGCAATCTGTGAACATGTACAGGACCGCACCCGCCATTATATCAGATTTGATAAACCGCATATCCTCGCAAAAGAACACCGACTCCGACCAAGGATGATACGTGAGGCCATTGAAATTAAAAAACATCCTAATTTCAATAGGGAAGATGGCTGGGTGCTACCACCAACTTGGGATCCAGTAATTAATATGATTAAATCCAAAACCAAGTGTACCATTGCAAGACCTCAAGACACCGTAAGCACTTTCTGCGTGGATCGGACCGCAAACAACAACTAAATATGAGGGTACCCAGTTATTAACTATGACATCAGGACGTCTAACACCTCAGTCCCCCCGTGACCATGCTGTAAAGTTGCTGTAAAGCAGCCGAAACGCCGGGAAAATAAAATAGTAAATAAACTCGATAAAATCCGTAAAATAGTTTAATTTCAATGTATAGTATTCGCGTAAATATAAGAAAACAATAAGATACAAACTTTAAAAATCCCACTTTTAACTATTTAGCTACAAAAGACGAATAAGACTATCTATGCACACGTTACAATAATTTATACAAATGAAGGTACCTAATGAGGGCAAAAACTATTGTAACATACCTTAGGAAAGCGTTTAAATAGATGATAACAATTTATATAAAATCAGCACGTAATCACATAGGCACAAAAGTATTACTATTTAGGACGTTGACAAATTTAATACTTGGTAAAGACCTAATTGCTATTAGGTAGTCGCGATTGCCTAATGGCATATAGCGATAGAACACATATTATAATGTTACAAATGAAATGGTAGCCTCGCGGGCAAGAACGCCCGCCTTGAACGTAAGGGGTGCAAGTTCAAATCCCAGACCCGCACCTCTGAGATAATTTTCATGTACGAATGTCATTTTCAACAATGATTACCACTTGCTGAACGGTGAAGGAAAACATCGTGAGGAAACCTGAACGTCTAAGGGAACTTGACTAGTTCTCGATAGATGTGTGAAGTCTGCCAACCCGCACCGAGCCAGCGTGGTGGACTATGGCCGAATCCCCTTCGCATTGAGGGGAGGCCCGTGCCCAGCAGTGGGACGTTAAAAGGGCTGTAAAAAAAATTATTACTAGAACGTTGTAATTCTGACTGTTAACTTTTACAAGATACCTTTTTCCGAATCTTATTTGTTTTTAAAGAGATAAAACGTTTGAAATCCATCAGAAGAACAAAAAGTCGCAATTATGGAAAACACGAGTGATTCACGCAACCATTCAGCTAAGCAAATATGTTTTATTTTAATACGCTTTTCGTATTACAATAACGTACATAATGTATATTATGTACATAATATACATACAATGCATGATAATTTCAATGACGACGAATATAATCCGTAGTATTATAGTGGCTACGAACTCCCTTAATATGAGAAAACGTTTTCAGCGAGAGTAGAGCTTAAAAGAGTATCAGTTTGTTGAGCAGTTATCTGAATAATGGCTCATAATAATATTTAAATAGATATATTTAAAAATAAACTAAAAAAATACATTTTATCTGAACATGTCAATCACGCTCACACGCTAACAGAAGTTGTCGATTCCAGTAAACACAAATAATTAATCTCTGTGAAAGCAAAACAAAACAACCCACTAGTGAAATATATTATTGTTTAAATTGTTTAGAATTGTGTTAAGTTAACCTAATTGTTATACGATATTTTTATTTTAAATGTTAAATACTTCTGTACGTTCGTTAGTGTAATTCAGTGCATTACTTATTAGACTTAAGATTAATTAAGTTTCTCAAGTAAGTGAATTTTTGTAATTCTTTTGAGAAATGAAGATATTCAAACCTCATATTTTATTAATATAAGCCGTACATACTTATTAAAAACCTATTGCGTGAATATCATAAAAAAAATTATATGCAGTAGAGTTCCTTTATACTAAGCAATGCAACTTGGCACACCAACTGCTACCACCAACTTGGGATCCAGTAATCAATATGATTAAATCCAAAACCAAGTGTACCATTGCAAGACCTCAGGACACCGTAAGCACTTTCTGCGTGGATCGGACCGCAAACAACAACTAAATATGAGGGTACCCAGTTATTAACTATGACATCAGGACGTCTAACACCTCAGTCCCCCCGTGACCATGGTTGCTGTAAAGCAGCCGAAACGTCGGGAAAATAAAATAGTAAATAAACGCGATAAAATCCGTAAAATAGTTTAATTTCAATAAGCAATGCATTTTAAATAAGTGGTAGAGTCCTATATTGCTCTCTTGGTTTGAATCAAAAAAATCTGATTTTGACTCACGTTAATAAAGTATCGAAACGACGGAACACTTACGTAGGTTGAGAGTGATATATTTAGATCACTATGTCCATTATATATTATACGAGATTTTTTACGAGTCACAGTCCTTATGCTTACCTAAACCCGGGGCACACAGAGGCGTCAAAACGCGCGCCGAGATTTCTTATTAATACCAAAAGGAACTGTATTGTTTCATGAAAACAGCGCTGCAAAATGTTTGTTAATACCGTAATGAACTTTAATCACTCAGTGAAAAAGCTCATTTTTCAACGAATTTTGCAGCGTGATCAATCTCTATGTGCACTATTGGCAAAATTATTTGTCAAAGTCAAAGTCAAATCATTTATTTTGTATAGGCCTATGGGGGCACTTACAAATTGTCAAGTTTACATTTTTTTCTTATATACTACTATACTACCACCGGATCGAAACGCGACCTCAACTGAGAAGATCCGGCAAGAAAGTCAGTGGGCTGATAATTTTTTTAAATCGCCAAAACTTATTACAAATACACAGGTACATATAGCTCCTGTGTGTTGCCTTTAGAGCTGCGTTTAATAATAAAGATAGAATAATAATACGTTAGTAAGGCAACACACGCTACACTTTGACATGACGGGCAATATTTCGATTTTTGTTTTGAACCTGAGCTGTACAATCCCAGGCTGATTTATCATCTAAATATGTATGCGTCTTGACGCTCCAGTGTGCCCAGGGCCCCGATTTTCGTGCGATCGAGATTCATCTCTATTCGAGATATTTCGAAACAAATGAAAAAAATACATACAATTTGACGTTTCGTTTCGAGAATTAGTCTGCGTCTCACTTTTACATAATAATGAACACCAATGACACAATCGCAAACGCAAGACAATTTATTGTCAAACAATCGAATTCACATGGCACAATCATGGGAAGAAGTAACAAAAAATATTCTCGCATGCATTCCGCTCGTTGTAAACGGGAATAGGAAAACATGGTGTCGATATTACTAGGAATATGATGCACAACATACTTACGTAGGTAAGTACTAATAATATTATTAAGCTATTATTCCTATTAATAACTGACTAATCCCTCGTCTCAGAACGGAACTCCTACCTAGCATTTTTTATTATTACAAGCTTTGTATTAACTTGCAATGTATGTCCGGGTGGAATCTTGCAACTGAATTTAAAATATATTAATTAAAATGATATTCAACTATGTTTTTGTCTATTTTACCTTCACATCATTCTGTATTCCCCGAAAGGGTTGGCAGAGGTGCACTGTAGTTCGCCCACACTTCGCCGATGCATTTTTGGTCCCAATGTAATAGGGGGCGAGCCTATTGCCATTATACTGGGCACATTCTCCCTCAATACGAGGGAGATTTTTGGGCTATAGTCCACCACGCTGGCCCAGTGCGGGTTGGTGAACTTCACACGCCTTTCTATAGACGTGCAGGTTTCCTCACGATGTTTTCCTTCACCGTTTCAAAGCAAGTGATAATCTCGGATGAAAATGAGATTCGCACATAAACCCAGAGGTGCGAGCCGGGGTTTGAACCTGCACACTTTGATTTGCAAGGCGTGCGTTCGACCACTCGGCTACCACTACCTTCACGAATATAATAAACATAACACAAACAATAGTACCTATAGCAACCGGGTGAGCTTTGGCGCACTCCATGCCCGCCGCGTGTTAATCTCATTCGCACTGATTGAAAGAGTGCAAGCCTCGAGCCACAAGCTGGGAGTATTTTCCCGCGTGACGCTGAGCTGAAATTTAACTTTATTTAACTTGAGCGACATTTTTACAAGTTTACAGAAAAGCATACTCAATCGACGCAGAAAAAAATCACTGATTCCAAATATATACCCCTCGATATGAAGATTATAGTATACAATTGGAGTAATGTTTGCATATCAGATAAATAAACATAAAAACTAAATTTGAATACAGCTATAATATATTTCATCGTAATTTAAATAGATGACCTTACGAATATACAATGAACATTTGGTATTACCAAACAAAAACAGATGCATCGCATTTCTCAAGGTGGGCCGTTTGCAAAACGCTTTCGTAAAACACAGCAGGTGATTAATTCACCCGAATCGGTTCGTTCAACATATAAAATAGACTCTAAATCATTGTTTTTCCTTCCTTTCCTCCGCACATTGGTCTTCGAAGCATCTGAATGGCACAATTATCTTTGAAGGTAAGCATCTTCGTTGAATAAAAATATTTACAAGTTAGTAAACGCTTCAAGGATTCTTCCTCACTTAGTAGCTTAGTTACCATTATCCTGCTTTGTTTGTTTTATTAAACACGTCGTTACCATATAAAGGACTTATTCCACTGTATTGTTAGACTACCTATTTCAATAATATGTTATGACTGAGCATTGTTAGTAGTGACGGAACGCTTCATTATGCCCGTTGGGTTACTTTACTTTGTGAATAGAACCTTGTGCCAAGGACATAGAACACAGTTTGCAGCATCGGAATTAACTGATTTCAACTTCTGAAATTCAATTATTACTCGGACAACGAAGGATTGCTAGATGATATTGCCGGACCTTCTTAACAGGAGTATTGTTTTAATATTACTTGTCGTAGTACAAAGGTTGTTCAAATATTTTTTTTAAGTGTTCCCTACCTAAAAAGGAAAAAAAGAACCCTCATAGGATCACTGTGTTGTCCGTCTGTCTATATGTTTTTTATTACAAGCTTTATATTAACTTGCAATGTATGTCCGGGTGGAATCTTGCAACTGAATTTGAAATGAGTTATCTTTAACCGATTGAGCTTACTTTATACACGCTTACTTTGGATGACAATGCATGCTTAGCTATGTGACGTCATTCAAATTCTAATATGGCGGATCATCCAAGATGGCGGAATAGTTATTTATTCTACACTACCACAGTATGGGTATCAAATGAAAGGGCTGAGGAGAACACGAAAACTTAGGGCAATTAAATCTAAGCTTGTTTTTAAAAAAGGTTTTTTTATCATTAATTTCAAACAAGGCTTCTCTTAAGTGGTGGCTACCGCCTTAGGATTCTTATCATAGGTTCATAAAGGCATGTTAACATACAGGTAGGTACAGTACCTAGTCTCATTTCTACACTGACGTCGCCGGATTTATTTTGACAATGGTTATATGCGTAATTTGGTTACCTGTCACGTAGGACGTTTGAGGATATCAATGACATCATGCCTGAATCAAACAATGACTCAAAGAGACGCCAAGTCTAAATGTTTGTTTCGTTACCGCCGCCGTTTAGAAGTGTTTGTTAAATGAGAATTGTCTAGGTTATTGAAACACTATTTTGAACAGATGGGATATAACTATCAATACGAATCGATAGGTATTATATGGGTATAAGCAACAGTCAGTTTTTTTAAGGAACAAGTAACGAGCCGTCAGTCGTCGGGAGCGTTATTTGCAAAATCAGGTTATAGAAACAATTTTCTCTAACGTTACGTTGAAAAGTTGAATGCCTGTTAGCGAAACGGAGAGATTCTGGTATTAAGGGATCAGACATTAAACGCATATGAATATAGAGAAATAGGAATTCGCCCACCGTAACGCGACTCAAAGTAAAGCATTTAAATTTGAACTTTATTTCGTGTCAAATATAATCAATTTAAGAATTATTAATAGCGTTAACAACTTGCAGTCTACGGATCGTAATCTACTTACACTTACATTGATCCTTATTCATCAATGTAACTCCTAAACCATTCCCGATCTCACAGTCAGTAGTCGTTGGATAAAAAAGAAATGATAAATTTTGATTTCTCTTATTAAGTAACTGTCTCATGTGAAATTTATTGATAGAAATCTAATTTAACTATGAACAACTATAAAACCTGTTTGATGAAAGGTTGTGTCTGGGATTGTACAATCTATTAGTTGATTTACATATCTAAGTATAATAGTCCTTCTAGATTATCTTGTCTAAAAAAGGCATAATCTTTACAAAAAAAATCGTGAAAGTTGTCAAGTTAATTTCCCTTATTGATTTCTAATACAGATTGAAAGCGGTAAAATTATAAAATACTTACCAACTCGACATTTAGGGCAACATCTTAATTACTTTTCAATAAAAAATATCCTACAATATTAATTCTATACCCTCCAGATAATGAGTGCGCCTACTAATGTAGGACTTTATATTAATTAATTGTTAAACCACTAAGCAACCGTTTCGGATTTAATAAATAATGAAAGAGGTTTAAATAATTATTCAAAAAAAAAAAAAAACAGAAGTTTGTTTTTTACAAGAGCTGTTGTTATAAAAGTAGGTTGGTACGTATGTATCAAATGGCTAGCTTTCTGATTCCACAAAAGTATTCCTATTACTAACACTACATCATCTCTTATACAAAATGTCGAAACAAAACGATGAAATACGACCAATTTGACGTTCTGTTCCTACATACCTACTACAGCCCTTTTTAACGTCCCACTGCTGGGCACGGGCCTCTCCTCAATGTGAGGGGGATTCGGGCCATAGTCCACGACGCTGGCCCAGTGCGGGTTGGCAGACCACATCTATCGTAAAATAGTCAAGGTCCCTCAGACGTGCAGGTTTCCTCGCGATGTTTTCCTATCAATATTCCTATATTTCCTATTAACCGTTTCATATCAAGTGATAATCTCGGATGAAAATGAGATTCGCACATAAATCCCAGAGGTTCGAGCCGGGGTTTGAACCTGCACACTTTGTTTGCAAGGCGTGCGTTCGACGACTCGGCTACCACTGCTACATAATAGGTATGCTGTTTCTACATAATATGTCGTATTAGAGATTTGATTCGATTTTGCGAGAATTAGTTCTCAGGAGTGTAGATGTCGGAAAACTTCAATGAGAATTGCCATCGATTATTTTTACCAAGAGCTCATCCATCTGCACATGACGTCATCGACTTTCTACATCGGGTTGTTTTTTCGGGGTCTCGGCAATACGGAACTACCGGTGCGGTGCGATGTAGGTCGCGGACACACCCGCCGGGCGCCGCGCCCTTTGAGCACCGCGCCGCTAATGTCCCATCAACCGTTATGCGTTGACCTAAGAATATATTGATGTGAAACATCTAATGGCGCGCTTGGCGAGTGACAGAACTGTTGATGCCACGATGCCGTGATCCCAAAACTTGGAGCAGTTTCGTGGATCCTCGGTTCTTTCCGCCGGTTAGACTCAGCCCACCGGCTGACTCCGCTCACTCGCCGCTACGCATTTTATGTTTCACATCTGCCAGGCGTCCCCGACGGCACAGTTTTTTTTTATTTAAGTTACGAATGGTGAAAAGTTTTTTGTTTTGTCAAAGATTGAAATTGAAATTGTCAAAGACAATTGATTGGACAATAGATTATCCAATCAACACCAAGTCAGTTTTGAGATATAGCAGCTTAAAGTTTGATAATGTATTAGATTTAGGACTTAGGGGATGGTAACCTAGGAGGTAAAAATGCCATTTGATTTTATTTTATGATGGAATGTTTTTTTGATTGAAAAGGCCTCCTTTTAGAACCGTTTGGTACACAACATTTTTTTGTCAATTTTATGCATTGGATCTATACGTGTAATTCTACTTCATAGACCAAGAGCTTAGATAGATGCTTAACAGTCATTAAATATAGTTATCCAGAATGGCCTATAGATTTCAACATGATGGATAGTTAGTAAAATATATACAAACTTTTTACATTAAATAAGTATACAGGGTTCACAACATATTGGTCATAATAGCTCACAATGGTCCCCTGTAGCTATGGTGTGGGGACCGATGGGACCACTGTTATAATGACTATAAAAGGTGCGGCTACAAATTTTCCAACGGTACTTGCACGTACCTAATGCTGAGTTCCAATACAAAGTAATCGTTATCGGTAAGAGCAACGATTCGTTTTTGACTAATTACGCAACTATTTTCGCTTAGGTACGTGTGTTTTTATGAATTTGGGGGGAAGAGTATATTTTGACTTCGTATCCATAAAATATAAACGTAACTTATAGACAAAACTAATATTTTTTTGACAGAGTTAAGCGATAGTAAGCGATTTTCGTTTGATAGACATCCATCTCTATTAGGGATATATGTCGAAACAAAACGTCTAATTGGTCGTATTTTTTTCGACAATTCTCGAATGAATAGAGATGATCTATCAAACGAAAATCGGGCCCCTGTTAGTGCAAGTTTTCATGAATAACCAAAATGTCAGTTGTCGTCATCAAAATAATATTGGGAGGATTGCTCTGTTAGCCCTATCCTTAGTTATAGGTAAACTCACATGAGTGTTGGGACGCAAAAATAGTGAATATAGAATTACATCCGACAGAATATAGGTGTCCGCCGTTAGTTAAGGCCTAATAGAAGATAAAAGTGAAAATATATAACCATATACCATATAACCATACCATAACAGCCCTAAGAGGTAATTATTTACAGCCAAAAAAAGATCACCCCCAAAACCTTTCCTTCCCTTTCCACCCGTTTTGGGCTAGGTTTCGATTTTTGTCAAAGATATTGAAAAATAATCATATCCTCAATAACATGTCAACAGGGACATCAGATTTGACCTTACAATGACTCGACATTGTAAACAACTTAAGGTTTGTCTTGGCTACTGTGAAATCATTCGACAATTAGTCATCACTCCTCGTTGTGTCATTGACATTAGTTTTTACGTGACGTTAGGTATTTAAGCTCACCTTTAGTTGATAATTATGACGTTAAAATCTGGACGATATTGTATCTCAGCTTAGAGTATGTATGTAGGTAACTTTTCTCTTGTTTCACTTCTGAGTCTTAAAATATATCGAGGGGTGAAAGGCTATTTGCCTTGAGCAACATTTTTGTAACTGTAAAGGAGAGCATATTCACTCGAAGTAGACTAATTCGCTGATTCCAAATATGTATACAGGGTGTTTCAGAAGTCCGAAAGAATACTTTGACGTTTGAAACAGTATCGGATATACAACTGAATGGTATAGAAATTTGATCGAAATTCGACCATGTTTTTCCAACTTTTTTTCGACGTTTATTTCTATAACTCGTTATATCTCGAGACCTATGTAAAATTTTAATGTTCTGTTTTGTGAATATTGGTAGTCGCCCCTCATATGTATAGATTACACTGCTGAATTGGGTTATGGATGTACCCAAAGGCCAGAACACGATACTTGTGACAAATATTCAAAGGTCTATAACTCAGTTACTATGATAGTTAGGTATAAACTGTCTTCACTAAGCATCCACATATGAGCTGCCGTATATGTACCCAAAGTATTATTTCGGACTTCTGAGACACCCTGGATAAGTTAATATCAATTTGCTGATTCCAAATATGTATATAAGTCAATATCGCCCAAAAGTGTCGCTTCAGTCAAATAGCCATACCCCTCGATATGTTCTTATGTTTAGTAGTACCTAAGTATTATTAGCAATGTTAGGTTATTAATAGCAGTGGTAGCCGAGTGGTCGAACGCACGCCTTGCAAATCAAAGTGTACAGGTTCAAACCCCGGCTCGCACCTCTGGGATTTATGTGCGAATCTCATTTTCATCCGAGATTATAACGCTGTGAAACGGTGAAGGAAAACATCGTGAGGAAACCTGCACGTGTGAGGGAACTAGACTAGTTTCCGATAGATGTGTGAAGTCTCCCAACCCGCACTGGGCCAGCGTGGTGGACTATGGCCTAAATCCCCCTCGCATTGAGGGGAGGCCCGTGCCCAGCAGTGGGACGTTAAAAGGGCTGTAGACTACTACTACTAAGTAGTAGTAGTAGTAGGTTATCACATTCTTGTTAGCGCCCTCTGTGGCGCCCTTGAGCTAGTTGCCACCCTTTTCCGCCCTTATGGCCTTGGTTGGAGTGCACTCTGCGCTCGCCACTCCTCCGGTAAAGCTGTAAAGGCCACCTCACGGCCAATAGCGTAGTCCATTCAAAAAAAAAACATTCCTGTTAGCCTCACTTACTAAACTAAATACTTGTGCTACGAGTGTACAAGTAGTTTAAAAGTAAGGGTGGAGATCGAACCTGAAACTCCACGGTCATAAGGATGGCTCGTCTATCATGTAGGCTATTGATGGTTATGTAGTTAAAATTTCTTTACTTACCTACAACTATTACTTTAGCCCTTTTAACGTCCCACTGCTGGGCACGAGGCTCCCTTCAATGTGAGGGGGATTCAGGCTATAGTCCACCACTCTGGCCCGGTGCGGTTTGACTTCACACATCAATCGAGAACTAGTCAAGATCCCTCAGACGTACAGGTTCCTCACGATGTTTTCCTTCACCGTTATTTAGCTAGTGATAATCTTGGATGAAAATCAGATTCGCACATAAAACCTAGAGGTGTGAGCTGGGGTTTGAACCTGCATACTTTAATTGTAAAACGTGTGTTCGACCACTCGGCTACCACTGCTATTACTTACCTATTTAGCTTATTACCTATTAGTGATAACCACTTACATACGATACGATAGATACAGCCTAACTCTCAAAAGTACTTACTTAATCATTGAAGTAACCTGTTACTTAGAAATAACTTACAACTGATATCAAGTAAGTAGGTATATTTTCTCCTTATTGATCCAATCAATTGAGATATAGTTCACGTTTATAGTGTTCGTACCTTCATTAAGTCTCGCACTTCATGGGATTCGATTAGGACGTTATTATGAGATTATATGACTATTTTTGGTACGAAGGTTAAACTACTTACTGCGCGCTATTAAATTTCCCTTGTATACTTATATTACGAGTAAATAACACAAACACATATACCGTTTCATAGCAAGTGCAAATCTTGGATGACCACGAGATTCGCACATAAACCCCAGAGGGGCGCGCCGTTTGAACCTGCACATTTTGATTGCAAGGCGTGCGTTTGATCACTCGGCTACCACTGCTATGAAACGGTGAAGGTAAACATCGTGAAGAAACCTGCACGTGTATAGAAAGGCGTGTGAAGTTCACCAACCCGCACACGGCCAGCGTAGTGGACTATAGCCCAAAAATATCTCTCGTATTGAGGGAGAATGTGCCCGGTATAATGGCAATAGGCTCGCTCCCTATTACATTGGGACCAAAATACATCGGCGAAGTGTGGGCGCACAGCAGTGCACCTCTGCCTACTTCTGCGGGGAATACATTTTACGTAGTTACGTAGTTGAAAAAGCAAAAATAAGCACGTCAGCGAACCATTATCATCCTTTAACAATAGCAGTATTTTTTTAATAGTGTTGTGTTTTCTTGGTGGCTATCAATCCACATACCACAGTTAGGCCCCGGGCCCAATTTTTTACCCATACCAAAACAAACTGTATGAATTCACAGAAAAGACTAATTTTTCAACGACCTGTCATCGATGGCCCGAGCGAATTTTGACTCGTCTATGTATATAGTCACAGAGTTCATATTGGAAAAAAATTCGCGCGTCGTGACGCTCCTGGGAGCGCAGGGATGCATGTTACATTATTCTTTTAATTTATTGTAGTACAACAGCTGACGGAAATAAAATAACTGAAATAATTCGTAGTAGAGCTCCTGTACTACTTACCGAGTCAAAATTCAAAGTAATAATGAAACAATACTGCCAAGGAAAGAGGTGGTGGCAATGAATTCGCAATAGTATTGCAGTCCTACGCTTATCCGTATACTAATCAACGTAGATACAGATATCTTTAGTGCAGATCGTAAAAGGCGATTGTTGCACGAAATATGACTTTAATTATAACAGTGGCCTTGAACGCGGCTCTTATACTTTTTCAGTGATAAATGTTGGTTTTCTGTATATTAAACGGTCTGTAAATAAAATAAAATGTATGTTAAACTAATTAAACCGTTACTAAGTTATGTAAAGTACCTACGGAATAGTCGTGTGTCTTTTTATAACTTCTTTTATCATTGTTATTATGTACATAAAAAAAAGTTAGTTAATCTGTAGCGTATTTATTATTATAAGCAAAATGCGATTTCTTATCCTTTTACCGTAGATCTGCTGGCAACTACTTTAGCGAATAGAGGCACGATGGTGATTTAGGTACTGTACTAAATCCAATAATATATTTTTTTAATTCTGTCCCAATACTACAAAAAATCCGCATATTTTATTTGTACTCATAATTTGTATTGATCAATTATTTGTCATTCATGTAGAGTGGGGCAATGCGGCGTCAATAGATGAGCGTAATTTTGTGCTATGTGTCAAAATATACATAACACACATACGCGTTGAAATTCACTCGAGATGTTAATGTTATTTAGTTGAAGAATCACCTTTTTGTATGAGACAATACAGACCGTTTTTTATTGGCAATAATTTTGACGCGCGGTTTTTGACGCCGCCATGTGCGTTGCCGTTTAAATACTTCACAAATACCGCACTAGATATCAAGACACAATGATATCACAATGGCTGGCAGCCGACACCAGGGTTGCTGGACTGGTCGGGTCACACAAAGAGACTGTAAGGTCAACGCGTGCCGTATCTAGCTGGCGTAGGATGCCTCGAACCTTATCTGTACCTCCTTTGTATTTATAATATAATCTAAATGCTCTGTAGCGCTACCATAATTGAATCTGTTCGTTACGACTCGCTTGTCACTAACGTATACGTTAATATTTATTATTCACATTGTTAGTTTTCTGGTGATTAACGTAGTGGTTTACTGATTAAAATACTTACAAATATTTCTCGTTGAGTAGAGTAGTCTAATGCTTCTTCCGCTCGTAGGTGCATCTTTGCACCTAGGAGCGCAGTCACTACCTCTCCCCTCACGGTAACTGCCCAAGCCGAGGTCGTGCCCTCTGTGGCGCCCTTGAGCTAGTTGCCACCCCTTTCCGCCCTTAAGGCCTTGGTTGGAGTGCACTCTGCGCTCGCCACTCCTCCGGTAAAGCTGTAAAGGCCACCTCACGGCCAACAGTGTAAGTCTTTAAAAAAAAAAAAAAAAGTAGTCGTATGGCAGAGCTACTAGTTTAATATTTTTTTTCTTCGACAAATGTTTATGAGTTAATGACATATCTACCGTCATTGACAATACCTTACACAGGGTTTTACACAAAATTGGAAGTCCTTAGTACTTATTGAACATTGTGGAGTACCTCTCATAAAACATTAGAATACAATATACAGAATAAAATATAAATACATAGGTCATCTGCTTTATTGTTTGCATGATGTGTTTTTGGCTCGTATGTCTTGTTATTCCGTTTGTCACATTTTTCCGTCAATACAGTTATTTTCATCAACATATACCTAAGTAAATACACAAAAATTACTAGAAGATTTATTTATTCAAATTTCTATACAAGCACATGATGGTGCCTATATTTATCTGGGTATATATCTATGTTCTACAAGTAATATGTGGTTTTTAATACATATGGGACAACTCCCATGACGGCTATACCGCCGGCAATGTAATGTAATAAATAGTTTTATCTATCATAAAGACATAAACGATTACATTGATACTTATCTATAAAAGCCTCACTATCTATTTTGTTATTACAGACTATGTTTATTACGAAAGCACTTATCTTTGGGACGGGCAGAGGTTAGCACCTAAATTTATTTGTAAACGTAAAAGATTGGTACTGGGTATTTTTCAAGAGCTAACATCATTTGACTTAACGTTTTTCTTCATAAAAAAATACGAGCGCTATTTCCCCGTGTAAATAATTTCTCGACAAGTGGTCTAAACTGCGACAATTGTAAAGCGTTGTCGAAAATCTTGTTTCAAAATTCTTCATGAGTTTTATTACCACGTTCTGATATTAACTGTAGGTAAATTCCTGACCTCTGACTGGCGTTTGTACAAATAAAGAGCCGCGTCATAATATGATGACTCACTTCTACTTAGGTCTTAGGTATTCGCGCATACGTTACGAACCTGCGCAATATTCGACTCGACTTTGATCAAAGTTAACGTTATTGCCATTTTTTTCTAAGACCATCCTAAAGAGTTAACAGGTGCACACTGGGGCGTCAAGCTTGTCAAATTTTTGACAACCTTATTGATTATAAAAATATCAAAAAATTCGCGTCAAAATCGCGCAACCTTTTTTTTTCGACAGGACTCTGACCACACAAAGGCTATTTTTTTACCTACAAAGTATTTTTCACGGTTCTCCTTTAAATTAACAGTTATTACACTCAGCCACGAAAATCTGTTAATTAAATCCTAATGGTTAACCTATCAACACGGTCATTAGTAAGATTAGGCAATCAACTTTAGCTATGTTGCAATCGCGAATGAAAGATGAGTATAAATATTCAAGTTATCGATCGAACTGTCGAGATTTGAGGTCGTTGCTTTATTTCAACACCAGCAGAGTGTATTGCTATTTGTAATACTTATTTGCTACTCAAAGTCTAATGGAACCTCTCACCAGCAGATGTCAATCTTGAAAGGCAAAGAGAAGGCTTCGTCTGCCTGTCTTACTTTCGCCAAAGGACCAATTGGACCGCGATTTATCGGACTGATGTTCCTTTAAGAAACTGTCAAAACTTATGCTCCTGCCTCTCTGAGATACGTAAATAAAACAGTTTGGTATGGTATGGCAATAAACATCTATCAAAATTGTGTTATCGTAAGTTTATATGTGAGATTCCATGTGCCATTTTTTGTCATATAATCATCTATTTTATTTATTAAATAGAGGCCATATCTCATTTTATTTCGATTAGTTAGAAAAACGGTTATGTGTCTATAGTTTTTCTAAAATGTGAAATGTTTCCTCAAAAAGTTTGTTGGGGATAGTGTTAGCTATCAAACGTTTATCTTTTGTGCAATTAACACATAAATAAATTGACGTAGGCGTGAACGAGAAGCGAGCGCGAAACTCCATGGTGCCAACTTCCATCCAAAATCGTTCGGCAACTTTCGCATTTATTTATTTCGTAAGCATTTTTTGCACATACAGGTTGTATCAAAAGTCCGAAATTATACTTCACCCATAAATAAGTAGGTACAAAAAATATCGAATTTCAAACATGATTTCCAATTTCTTAGGTGGCAATTTTAAAATCTTGTAATACCTAGTCCTATGCGGAATTTCCAAGTTCTGTTTTGTGTCCTCGCAGTTAGGTAATCGCTCCTCGTAGATTTTGTTCACACTGTTCAATAACTGGCCCTAAAGCCACAACAATATACTTGTGACAAATACTCAAAGCTCAGAAACTATTACTGTTATAGTCAGCGTTGCCAGACTTCCCGATTTTGGCGGGACGTCCCGATTTCTAAATCAAAATTAAATGTCCCGCGCGAGACAGGCTCAGTCCCGCTTTTCGGAAATAACTCGACCATCATTACTTATTTTACTCTTTGTCGACCATGCACGCAGTGTGCTGAGGAAGCATGGGTGGGTGGCACAGACAAGTGAGTACTGGCCACCGGCCCGGCGCGTAATGAAGATAAGAAATAATTTAATTTAATGTAATTCAAATAAAAAGATAAATATTTGAAGACTTCTGTTTATATACGTTTTTTTTACTAATATGTCCCGCTTTCGACCTAAGAATCCCGCTGTTTTCACTCAAAAAGTTGGCAAAAAAAAACTGGCAACGCTGGTTATAGTCCACCTTTACAATGCGTCTACATATCAGCTACCGTATATGTACCTAGAATATTAATTTGGACTTCTTATACACCCTGTATGTTTTATGATTACAACGTCAAAATAAATCACCTCTGGACCAGTTAATAGAAGACTTGATGGACGAGTTGATCCACCCGTATCTTTCGGAACAACCGGTTCCGGAGTCATATTCCGTCCGTCACGACGAGTGACTGTCTCGTTCCGAGTTAGTTACCGTAAACACACATGATACTTGATACAATGCAACACAAGGCTCTTGATACTCTACATTCATTTTTATTGGAAAGGGAGTGTCGTAATATAATGTAACATTAACGTTGTTCACATACTGAGGTGAGTGTGGAATTTCCTTTTTAACCGACTTCAAAAAGGAGGAGGTTCTCAATTCGACCCGTATGTTTTTTTTTTTTTTTTTTTTATGTATGTTACCGCATATCTCCGGCGTCTGTCGACCGATTTCGAAATTTTTTTTTAGGTTTGCTAGGGAATTCTTCAAGGTTGGTCCCATTTCCGAAATATTATCAGAAATCTAACCCCTTGGGGGTGAAATGGGGGGTTGAAGGTCACATAATTTCAAAAATATTTTTTGAACGACTTGAAACTTTGTATATATATTTAACATACAAAATAAAAAAAACACGTCTTTCAGGAATTTTGAAAGAAAAAATATGTAGGGGGTGAAATGGGGGTCCAATCCGGAATACAGCATATCTCCGGCGTTAGTGAACCGATTTCGAAAAATCTTTTTTTGTTTAATACGGATTGTTAACAAAGATCGAAACCCACCCCCAAAGGGGTGGAAAGGGGGGGTGTGGGGGGTGATTTTTTTTTGGCTGTAAAATTTTACTTTTTTAGGGCTGTTATAAGGTGATAATATTTGCAAATTTTCAACGATTATTGACACCAATTCATGTGTGTATTTGCCTTGTCCGACGTTGATTGGCACCTACTCCAAATGTAATGAATTGTAAGGTTATTTGTAGCTTTTTAGTGCACCTAGGTTTTTGAAGTCGGTTTTAGTTTTTTGTTAAAAATATTTTTTTTTTAAATGTACTCTGTTTCGTATAAATAAAGTTTAAATTTCTGTGGTAAAAGCCACGCGAATAATTTTACTCGTGTCATCGATGACATTTTGTTGAAAAATATGCTTCATTTATGAGTCAATACAGTTTGTTTCGGCGTCGGGTCATAAAATGCTCGAATTTTGACGGGCGTTGCGTACACGTACGCAACTCCTTACTTAATTTGATTAAAATGTTTTTGTTACACACGTTACAAACGTTACAAAATAACGTTTTTTTTCCGGCAGGAATGTACGATTCGTAGGACTTACACTAAAGCCCTATTTACATTTATCGATGCATGCATTGTGAAACTTGACGTTTATACTGTGAAACTGTTGATGAAACTAATGTCACGAAATTACTTTCACGCCACTAGTGTCGCAATGTAAATAGGGCTTAACGAAAAGGAATGTTGGTATTAAAATCCCTATAACTCTTGTATGCATATAGACTAAAGATTGTAGCATTTTTATTTTATCCTGTGGTGTTAGCACGCATGTCAAGACAAGACCTTTGCGACGGAGTTGCTCGGTCGCTCTCTGTCTAATTTCATACGAAAGAAAGAGACAACATCAAGATATTCCGTGACATAGGTCTAGTCTTGGCGCACATGCTCCAACTACTGATGTAGTTATAACCATAGACTTAGGATGAAGAGATCTTTGGTTATACCACACCCACACGCGTTTATTCCATAAAACTCAAAGAGGTAGAGTCTCAGATAACGGTGATATTACGTGGTAATCTACCATTTTCAAGACCGGAAAAAACAAGGTAAATTATTATATAACTAAAAACTTAGAGACTTACATGGATTATGTAACTGGTGATCTGGAGTTCCTCGCCAGGTAGTTAGCTCAAGACATCACTTTAGGGCAACCGGTAGCGCCATGGTGTCCTACTAAGATATAAGCCCTTAGCTTTTCCAAATACTCATCCAGCGATTAGTCGAGCAACAAATCCTAACATTCGTTCAATAATTCATTGTTCCTTGTACATTTTAAATTCGCCGGTCGCATCTCTACATAAACCTTCAAATAAACTTAACGTTTCCAATTCTAGTGACCCAGTTCCATTAATTGCTGTAATAACAGAAGCTGTAATGGCATACCGATATGTACTTATGCAAAGTAGAGTGAAACGTTTGCCAAGCTTTCCTGCGGATGCACAATAGCTACTTAGCTGCAAGCCTTTTGTGTTTATGTGAGCGTAAATATACACAATGAGAATAAAATAAAAGAGGTTTGATATCTTCTGAAAACAAGTTAACGATGTTGATTCTGTTGTACGCAAAAAAACATTTAACAGCGTTAATTAATATTGTCGTCTTGCTCATTCATTGCGGCAGTGAGAAGGATAACAATACACTTAGCCAGTGTAGTTTAGCAACAGAAACAGCGCCATTGCTTTTCATCAATAAACAGCTCGGTTAGCTTATCAATTGGAAGACATAATAACTCCTCATTTATATTCGAACCGCGTTGATAAAGGGTGACCGTTTCAAATAAGTTCTTAATTTGGTATGGGTAACGGAGTGCACACCTTATAACCATTGAAATGGGAACAAGCTTTAACTGGGCTAAATATTAGTTTGATAGCTAAAAAAACATTTTTTACGAAACATGCATGACACGGAGCCCTCTTCTTCCACCACCAGCACCTCTTATTATATTTTTACGAAATGAATGAAATGATGATATTTAATGGAATAAGATGAGGAATGGCTCCACCTGCCTTTAGCGGGTATTTCAGCTAGTGTCAAGTTATTAATAGCAAGGGCAAATTCAATAAATATACATTATTTGTAAATAAAAATGGATGAGGACCGTGATAAAGATGGCGGATGAATCCTAGCACCTCCTAAAGTAACTGTCAATTTTTGACAGATTTTAATTTTTGACTGATGTAACTGTCAAAAACTGATAGTAATATTAGAAATATTTCTGCAAGGCGGTGATAACGGTGCGGGTCATGGACTAAAACACTTTTATTTTTTGTTACTTTGTATACTTACTAAATACAAAATAGTAATACATCATCACGCCTATTCACCGAAGGGGTAGGCAGGGGTGCACTGCAGTGAATCCACACTTCGCCGACGTATATTAGTCTCAATGTAATAGGGGGCGAGCCTATTGCCATTATACCGGGCACGTTCCTCCTCAATACGAGGGGGATTTGGGCTATAGTCCACCACGCTTGCCCAGCGCGAGTTAGCGGACTTTACACGCCTTAGACATGCAGGGTTTTTCACGATGTTTACCATACCATAGTAAGTACTAGATATTTTGTACATAAAATGTTAAAAATTCTAAGCAATATTAAGACAATACTGCTATTAGGAGTGATCGTCTTGACTAAGAATGTTTAAGTTGGTTTAAAGTGAAATTCTAAGGTTCACGGATTTCAGCGTCAGATGCTAATTGAAAACTTTCACCAGTACTTGCTAATCAGAGGTACTGACTCATCTGGGTACAAGACTACACGAAAGCGATTCCCGTGATAGCGGCTAACAAACACACGATTAGCGCGGAGAAACTTGGATTACATTGGAAGGCTAGTCACATCTGGTTAATACCTGAGTATTTATTTAGTACGCACATACATAATAGAGATACCTATGCGTGTAATGCAAACACGCGCTCCTTTCTAATAAAAATGTTCTTCTTTAAAATATACATATATGATAACAAGAAAAAAGTAAAAAAAAAAACTGTAAACCGACTACGTAAAACATGTAGCCTCTGTTACCCGGGGTATAATAACAAATCTATTGACACCTTATTCATCCGAATCGAATGAATAGTTTAGCCACTACGGAGGAACATTACGTAAATACAAACATGCATAGACTGCTAAAATTATAATCCTTCCTTTTGGCTTTGCCGTTGTCGGGTAAAAAGAGACCAAACGATATAGTGGACTGCAAAAAGAATCACGTAAATCGGATCATAACTCGCAGCATAATCGATGTACATACATAAAAAAAAACATACCGATCGAATTGAGAACCTTCCCCTTTTTGGAAGTCGGTTACAAACTATAAAGCCACGGGAAAAATGCGGCTTCAGGGGCCCTACCTCCAACTCTGAAAGTATTATTGATTGAATACTGTCAATTTTTGACAGATTTTGTACAAAATTAACTGTAGAATTAAGTAATTTTAAAAAGATTGCTGCTAGACAGGAAGTAAGGGGGCAGGAACAAAATCTAAAAAAATGTTTTTTTCGTTGTTTTACGTTTTGTTCTGACATAAGTATTGTTGAATTAGAGGTAATGTCGATCATGCGAGAATTGCCCGCCCTGGACCACGTGTTTCGATTGATAGACATCATCTCTATTCCAGATATGTAGAAACAAAACGTCAGATTGGTCGTATTTTTAAACCGACTTCAGAATGGAGCAGGTTTCTCAATTCGGCCGTAAATTTTTTGCGCACTTATTAAAAAAAAAATAACACCAATCCGACGTTTTGATTTCGCGCTGCCAAATGAATGCCGATCGGAATTGTAAGCGTAAGTAGGTACGAGGATTCATCCGCCATCTTTATCACTGTCATTATCAATTTTTATTTATAATGTGTATTTATTGAGTTTGTACTTGCTATTAATTACTTGACATTGGCGAAATACCCGCGCTAGTCGCAGGTGAAGCCATTCCTAATCTTATTCCATTAAATTTCATCATTTCACTCATTTCGTAAAAAAGTAAGTAGGTACGAGGCGAATTGTCAGTGTTGACGAAGTATTTCTTTTCTATTCCTTCATTATGCCGTCACTATGATGTCACGCGAAGCCGACGGCGGAAGACAACGGTATTTTTATTTATTATCTTACATACCTATTGTGCGGCATAGCCTGTTCATTTTATGTATATAAATAAATCATATTTACCTAACTTAAGGTCGCTCGCACACTGGGGCGTCAATACGCGCGAGTCTAGTTATTTTTTAAAGCAAAACGAACTAACTGTATTGACTACTAGCGGCCCGTCCCGGCTTCGTCGCTCGTAGGTGCATCTTTGCACCTAGGAGCGCAGTCACTACCTCTTCCCTCACGGTAACTGCCCAAGCCGAGGTCGGGCCCTCTGTGGCGCTCTTGAGGTAGTAGCCACCCTTTTCCGTCCTTAAGGCTTTGGTTGGAGTGCACTCTGCGCTCGCCACTCCTCCGGTAAAGCTGTAAACGCCACCTCACGGCCAACTACGTAGTCCATTAAAAAAAAACCCGGCTTCGCACGGGTTTCTAATATGGCCTATGTTACTCAGTGATAATATAGTTTTCTAACGGCAAAAGATTTTTGAAATCGGTCCAGTAGTTTACATACAAAAATACAAATATTTCCTCTTTATAATATTAGTATAGATATAGATTAGAAATAGTTCATCCTTCAAAGAAATGGCATTTATAGCGCGAGCGAATGTTGACTCGTGGCTTTTACTACTACTACAGCCCTTTTAACGTCCCACTGCTGGGCACGGGCCTCCCCTCAATGCGAGGGGGATTCGGGCCATAGTCCACCACGCTGGCCCAGTGCGGGTTGGCAGACTTCACACATCTATCGAGAACTAGACAAGTTCCCTCAGACGTGCAGGTTTCCTCACGATGTTTACCTTCACCATTTCATAGCAAGTGATAATCTCGGATGAAAATGAGATTCGCACATAAATCCCAGAGATGCGAGCCGGGGTTTGAACCTGCACACTTTGATTTGCAAGGCGTGCGTTCGACCACTCGGCTACCACTGCTATTACTAATTAGGTAAATTAAATTTATATCGAGGAGTGCAAGGCTATTTGACTTAAGCGACACTTTTGGACGATATTAATGTACATATATACATACATATTTGGAATCAGCTAATTTTTCTGTGTCAAATGGGTATGATCTCCGGTAAAGTTAAAAAAATGTCGCTTACGACAAATATAGCCTTTCACCCCTCGATATGTTTATTAAAACAGAATACGTGTTATTGCGCGACATTTTTCGCCTTAGTATGCGCGGGGCTTAAACCATTTATACCGCCCACTGTATCAGAATATTATAAATTATTGTTAGACAATTAATTGGATGATGACCGTATAAAATAGAACCCCGTTACAATAATGATAACATTAATTATATTTCGTATAAGTAATTAATTAATTTAATTGACACAAAATTAATTATACAGTATCAAATTAGGTCGCTAATATTAAAACGCAATTCTCACCTAGATATTAGGTATAAGCTCTTTTTGCTTGGGACGCAAAACTAGAACCAAAAACCGCCTTATGTAGATAAATTAAATTAAATTATTTATTAGAAACAACAAACAACAGTACATAAAGGTTGGCAATTAGTATTACAAAAAGTTATGCAAACACACTACAGTCCACGGCGTTGTCCACGGATTAATTACATAAAGTTGCCGCAACATAGACTAATATTATACAAATAAAGTAAAAAAGCAGTGGTAGCCGAGTGGTCGAACGCACGCTTTGCAATCAAAGTGCGCAGGTTCTATCCCCGGCTCGCACCTCTGGGTTCCATGTGCGAATCTCATTTTCATCTGGGATTATCACTTGCTAAGAAACGGTGACGGAAAACATCGTGAGGAAACCTGTGTGCCCGGTATAATGGCAATAGGCTCGCCCCCTATTACATTAGGACCAAAATACATCGGCGAAGTGTGGGCGCACTGCAGTGCACCTCTGCCTACCCCTTCGGGGAATACAGGCGTGATGATGTATTATTATTATACAAATAAGTGGTTTATTAATCGTTATTTATTCCAAGTAAAAACTTTATGGTGGTTTATAGAAGAAGTTGTAGCCGAGTGATCGAACGCACGCCTTGCAATCAAAGTGTGCAGATTCCCTGCCTCGAACCTCTGGGTTTATGCGCGAATCTCATTTTCATACGAGATTACCACTTGCTATGAAACGGTGATGGAAAACATCGAAAGGAAAACCAGCACGTCTATAGAAAGGCGTGTGAAGTTCAAGAAACCGCACTAGGTCAGCGTGCTATAGCACAAAAAATCTCCCTCATGTTGAGAGAAAATGTGCTCGGTATAATGGCAATAGGCTCGCTCCTATTACTTTGGGACCAAAATACATCGGCGAAGTGTGGGCGCACTGCTGTGCACCTCTGCCTACTCCTTCGGGGATTACAGGCGTGACGATGTTGTACTATTTTGTATTTAGTAAGTATACAAAGTGATAAACTTCTTAACTTCAATAGGTATAATTAACTAGTAACTAAATACGTTTAAATATTTAATAAAATATATTAAATACTAGCTGTGCCCGCGACTTCGCCCGCGTGGACTTTAGGGAGATTATTTCTTTAGGAAGAAATATGGGTATTATGTTTTTCCCGCGGAACCCTAATGCTTTTTCTACAATTAAAGTAGCCTAAGTTACGCCTTGGAACGTTAGCTATCTGTCAGTGAAAGCCCCATTGAAATCGGTTCAGCCGTTTAGAAGTTTACCCCAAACAAACAGACAGACAACAAAAAAAAAAAAAATTACGTTTTCGTTATAGGTATCGTATATACTTTCATACGCATTTGGTAAAAAAGTGTTATTTTGATATTACAAACAGACACTCCAATTTTATTTATTTGTATAGAAGATGTATAGATTTCTCAAAAACTTTTCTGTCGTTGGTTTTGGAACTGTCCCCGCGGAATTAGAATTTTGCGACTAGTTATATATATTAAATTATTTTGAATATAAAACGACTACTAAAATAATCAACGCATTTAAAAAGAATATTAAATGATTTTCCGTATACATTCAAAACGTTGCATAAAAAGTCCTTGTATTTATCTAAATGATGAATCTATATATAGTTAATGTGTATTGAACGGCTATTGGGCTCCTTACCTTACTTATGGAGGTTAGATGTCAGATCAAGCCTCCTCCGGTAAAGCTGTAAAGGCCACCTCACGGCCAACAGTGTAAGTCCTTCAAAAAAAAAAAAAAGTCAGATCAAGTAAACGAGTGACGAACTTTGCAAAGTGCATTCAAACACAGACACACGTAAATATAGAAACCTCGAGATCTGCTAATCACTGTACTACAATCTTTATATAGTGTTTCACTCAGCACCTACTGGTGCTAGCGAATCTATCTGCCTTTTTAGAAAATGTATTCTGTATCAATATACATAAAGATTAAATTTCTATGGTAAGAGCCATGCGATGTCGAAATTCCCTCGCGTCATCGTTGAAGAATGTGCTTCTTCAATATGACAATACGATTCGTTTTCCATTGGCAAAAATTCATCGCTCGCGTTAAGACTCGCCTATTTCTGCAGGGCCTTATTGTAACCGCAGGGTGATTGACTTCCACGTTCAATTTTGGTAACAGCGTGCTTCTAAAATAGTCTACAACTTACCTCGAGTTATCCAAGCAAAAGTAAACTTTACGATGCGGTTTGTGAATTCATAATTGTTTAACATAAGTGTTATTGTTGTGTCTACGCATACGCGGAACAGAAAAGTGCGATGAGAATATTTAATGAAGACAATTCGACACGTTTCCGACTCGGATCGTGCAGTTATTGGCAGTTAAATCAGGGGTCAGTGAATTCGGTCACGGATATAAAATAATTACATATGGTTTTGGAGTTAGGTTAGGATCCATTCACACCGTAAAGTCGGCTGTTCTAAGGTTACCGGTTGAACGGGAACGGATCTGCAGTTACACGCGAGCTACCGTATTACGGGACTCCTGTGTTCTAGCTATCGGATTACAGGACTCCTGTGACTCATTACTTTTATGCGTGATTACAAATTTTCCTCGCCAGCGCCATACTTTAAGTTAAATGTCTGTAAGAAAAACTTCATCGCACCGTTATTGTTTTCGGAATCCAAACACAACTTCGGAACTTAAAAATATCACATGCAGACGTCAGGGCTAACACGTAACATGGTAGAGCAGTAGCTACATACAAAGAAATAGTATTTTTTTTGTATGTACGTTACTACTAAACTTAACTTCTGTTCTTGGTGTATCCAATAAGTGTTCTTCTGCAATTAAATCATGATTTTTTAATGGAATAAGATGAGTAGTGTAATAAGATGACCTGTGATTAGCGGGCATTCTGCCAAGTTGAAGTTATAAATAGCAATAACCAATTTAATACAAAAAATAATAATTAATATGATAAAGATGGCTGATGAATCCAATAACTAGTGTACGTATCATTTTATTTTATTTGAAATACGATAATAAAAAACAAACATATCCCTTTTTCATCAATGCTTCACATCTTTCACATTTGTTATGGAAATCTTGTAACTAAATCGCTATTTACTGCATTGTCACTTGACCCAGTGAGTCAAAGGCGGGCTAAAACAATAAGCGACCGGCCAGCGAAATCAAACAAACTAATCACGGCACGCGATACTACAATACCCCACTTTTTATTAATTAAACCAACTTTGTACTGCTGTGTTGATATTTAGATCGTAAGTAACGGCCGATTTTAGAGCTGTGATGGCCCGAATTTTAAGGTACACTTTACACGTCAAAATATTTCTGATTTTACATATTCTGATATTATCATATCTGTACTTGTACCGATACCTATATTAAATGACACCCTTACTTATCGAGTGTTACCCATTAATTGACAAGGAGCCTGCTTTTCCATGTAAATAGAGCATAAGAGTCATTTTCGCATGCAATAATCGGTTCATGCCCTACGTATTTCGCTACGTCTGCCTATGAACCATTCAAACGAATTTGTTAAGTAAATGCACAGGGGTAGAGTCCTACTCTATATTATTCCTTAAGGACGTGAGAATCGTGCATGTAGGTCAATGCAGACCGGACGGCCCTATCTATAGGCACAATGACGAACGCCGTGCAATATGCAGCAATGACATCAGCTTGATAGATACGTAATCAGCTGTTTGCCTACGTACAACATTGATAATACGACAAGATGTATTGCTAGCACGTGCGCTAAGACTGCACTTATGTCACGGATTATGTCGCACTGAGTCACTATGTCATTTTCGTGACATAGAAGAGAAGTTTGTCTCTTTTTCTGGAATCTCACATTTTGTCTCGTCGCAAACGGCTATTTGTGCTAATGACTTGCGTCCAGTGATTTGAGTGAAGCTGCTCGGCTCACTGCATCAAGCTGTTGTGGATTTGATTCCTGTCCAAACAAATTTAGGAATTTGCCTTTACTTAATCTAACTTCGTGGTTTTATACTGAAGAAATTTTTTAGGTAGTTACCATTTTAAATGTATCGCAAGACTTATTACTCCATGTAGCAAAGTTTATATCGAGGGTGAAAGGGCTATTTGACTTAAGCGCGACTTTTTGGCCATATTTGGAATCAGCGAATTTTTCTGCGTCGAATGGCCTTTCGCCCCTCGATATAAACATTTGGCATTCGGCTCCGATTCTTTACAACACTTGGGTAATATAATGCCATTTTATAGGTCTCAGAGGCACACCTTATTTCCCAAGCAAAGGTCTTAACGACATTTTTTGATTCCATAAGCCATTTTTATAAGTAGGTACTCTAAATATCAGCTGAATGTCAAGTAAGTTGACATTCGTGCGAAATATCACGATTTCGGTTAATTTTGCGTTTCGCGCTTACCTACAATACTACAATACAGCATTCGATGTCACCATTCAGTTCACGCCATCCGCATAACCTACCTGGTATAATATAGGATAACTGCATTTGTATATTTAATGGAATCAGACGTTTAATTGCTGAAATCCATTGTAACAAAATATTGTTGACCACCACTCAGCCTCGAAATGCAGGACATACTCTCGACTGAGAGGGAGTTCTGTCCTGGGACAGATCTCCCTCTCAGAATTCTCGCATGATGGACATTATCTAGAGATATCAAAACAAAAAGAACGAAAAATTTTGCCGTTTTGGTTTGTTTGTCTTCTATTATCGATAAACTTTTTTGATCAGTACATAGTTTTGGAAATTGACAATTCCAAGTATGAATCATGCGCCTCTTTCTCCACAATTTTATAAAAACCCTATTTAAATTATTTCCGGTACAAATTTTCAAAAACGCCATTTCGGTATTACTTACCGATTTTATCGTTATATATAACTTAACTTAATAATATGTACACGTTATACCTACGGTATTTTTATTGACTAACAGATAAAAAATGTACCTAAATAGTATCATCAGCTCGGCCGTACAGGAAAATGACATCATGAGGAGGTTTCAGCCTGTTTATTATTATTGTAACAAAAATCCCAGTACTGCAATCACGACAGAAGGGTCGACACGAGTGCCAGAACCTCCCAGTGAAACCTTTAAACTGCAGTGTAGTTGAAATTATAACTGAAAGCTCCGCGCACACTGGAGCTTTAAAAGTCGCGCATCTAAATTTCTGCCCATACTAAAAATAACTCTGTATAATTACATATAAAGATTGAATTTCTGTGGTAAACGCAAATCCCCAATCCCGAAATCCGAAATCCAAAATCCCGTTTAATGTCCTTTCGTTGAAGAATGAACTTTTTCTATGAAACAATAGAATTCGTTTTTGTATTGACAAAAATATCAACGCACGCATTTTGACATGGGCAAGATCTTAGTGGTCGTTTACGTATATAAGCATGTCTAAACACATCATTATATTGTTTACTTTCCCAAGTGACCCATTAGCGTTTCCTAAATGTTAAATTAACTATCTGAATCCTAATTGTTATTTTCTATTCAAACGTTAGCATTGATTGGTGATGGTAAACTCGTCAGTTCATTGTTATTGTTAACCATGGGTTACGGAGACAGTGATCGGTGCTTGTTAAACAGGATTAGTAGAATAGGGTAAGTGGAGAATTTAAAAGATGAATATATTTTGCCTAGTTAAAAAAATATATTTTTGTGCTAATGTTTTTGTAAGTTGATATCATACCAGCAGTGGTAGCCGAGTGGTCGAACGCACGCCTTGCAATCAAAGTGTGCAGGTTCAAACCCCAGCTCGCACCTCTGGGATTTATGTGCGAATCTCATTTTCATCCGAGATTATCACTTGCTATGAAACGGTGAAGGAAAACATCGTGAGGAAACCTGCACGTCTGAGGGAACTTGACTAGTTCTCGATGGCTGTGTGAAGTCTGCCAACCCGCACTGGGCCAGCGTGGTGGACTATGGCCCGAATCCCCCTCGCATTGAAGGGAGGCCCGTGCCCAGCAGTGGGACGTTAAAAGGGCTGTAGTAGTAGTAGTAGTAGATATCATACCAAACTTAGTGTATTCTCGTCCTTCTCATGGGCGTAATGTGTAAGAAAAACGGCAATATTTTTAGTGTTATCAAATATATTTCTGTCCTAGTTTGATGCTAACAGAATTAGCACTATTATCGTCCGGGTTCGCGTGATTAATGTCATTTGCTAGCTCTAAGCGGAACTCGGACAGTCAAATCTAGCGGTTGAAAATTTGTTTCCAAAAAATATAGGTTCACATACTTCTTTTTCTTCTGTTGCGACCGTTTTCTACAAGTCTACTATCGTGTGGGTTGACATGTTTATCATCAAATGCTAGGATTTACATAGCTGTAAAGTTCGTATGAAATCGTTACCTAAAAAAAACCGGCTAAGTGCGAGTCGGACTCGCGCACGAAGGGTTCTGTTCCATTATCTATCTAAAACGGCAAAAAAAACATGTTTTATGGGAGCCCCCTTAAATAATAATTTTATTCTATTTTTTAGTACTTGTTGTTAAAGCGGCAACAGAAATACATCATCTGTGAAAATTTCAACTCTCTAAGTATCACGGTTCATGAGATACAGCCTGGTGACAGACGGACGGACGGACGGACAGCGAAGTCTCAGCAATAGGGTTCCCGTTTTACCCTTTGGGTATGGAACCCTAAAAATAGAGGCGCAAAATTGTTTTTGTCTCCATATTGATACGGTTTTATTTTTCTTATATCTTTTTTCGGTTCTCATTTCTATAGGTGACACCCTTCTTGGTGACGTAAATCCTTCCCTACTGTAACGTGTCTCGTGTTCCCCAGGCTCCTGCGGCCGGTGTCGGTGTCCGGTAACATGGAGCACGCGCTGCAGCATCGCGAGCGCGTCGGCGTGCAGGACTTCGTGCTGCTCGAAGACTACCGCTCCGAGGCCGCCTTCATCGACAACCTCAAGAAGCGCTTCCACGAGAACATTATCTACGTTAGTACCACTTTAATATTCTTAAAGACTGTTCCAATCTGAGCAACGGCGTCCTTTTCACCTCTGGATAATACGTTCACAATTTTCACACAAAATATATATCGCCAGACGGCACATACTCATCGCGTGATCATTAAATAAGCATAGCTTGTACTATGGGTACACCCAGACCAGAGCAATTTCCGAAATTTGCCCTTGGCGGGAATCAAACCTGGCCATGTAGCATGACCGCGTAGATATAAGTGTTATCTCTTTCAACTGTCAGAATCGACGACAAAATGACGTCACACCGAGCCATGTTCAGTACAAAAGGCTCGAAGTGACGACATTTTCTCGACAAATCTGATTGTTAAAAGAGACAAAACTTATGTCTACACGGTCATGCTAAGGGGGCTGGTTCAGTGAGCTGAGTCTACTCTCAAACCACCAGACCAAGCCCCGTTGTCAAAAACGTGAACTTGCCTCTGTTTTCTCGGGTGACCCCGGGTACCGAGCATTTCTAAAGCTTCCAGCAATGTGTTACAAAATGGATACACCAACCGTTATATTATAAGTTCTCTAACTTATTCTGAACGAATATGTGAAATCGGAATTGTTTTATTTTCGTTTTTAATAACATTTTTAACGTGTTGTTACTATTAAAATTTGACGAAACACGGATCTAAAATCAGCTGTTACTTTTTAACTCTTTTTGATTTATAGATTAACACAGCAGAACTCAAAAGCGACCTAACTGGCCATGCCTGAGCTTTTTAAAACATAGAAATAAAATGTTTTAATTCTGTGGGGAAAAAAATAGTTATCGATGTATGTTTATAAAATTATTACACCCATTCTGTGGCGTCAGCACGCATGTCAAGATAAGACCTCTGTCACGGATTGGCTCGGTCGCTCTCTGTCTTATTTCATACGAGAGAATTTGATATAATCCACATATTCTGTGACATAGGCCTAGTCTTGGCGCTCATGCTACAACTACTGGATCACATTCTATATTATTTTACGGTAATTATAAAGGTTGCACAGCTAATTATTGGTTGATTAACCCCCTATAGACGTACATCGGCAACGTGCTCATCTCCGTGAACCCTTACAAGCAGCTGCCAATCTACACGGAGGAGAAGACCAAGCTCTATTACAAGAAGGCCTTCTTTGAGGCGCCTCCGCACGTGTGAGTACCACCAAAGAATCAGCAGTTTTCTGTATGAAAATTTGTATCCAGCGGGCTTAGAAAGACCAAAATAAATCTGACAGTTAGGAGGGATAAAACAAAAGTTTTGTCCAACTGTCAGATTTATTGAGCAAATATAGTCACATCGAGCTTTATCGACCAGTCTTAGCATGAGCACATTAGTCATCTCGCATGCTCATCGATAAAATCGGTAGACACGGCAGGGTTTAAATTGACGATAGACATATTGTTGTCGGTAGGGTGTCATGCTAAGAGTGCAAGTGGGCAATTCTCTCAAAATCGACATTATCGCTAATTCGACATATTATGTAGAAACATTACCAAAAAAATACGACCAATTTGACGTTTCGTTTCGACATATCTCGAATAGAGATTGATCTCTATCATGCAAAAATCCAAAATTAAAATGGTAGCCGACTGCTCGAACGCACGCCTTGCAATCGAAGTGTGCAGGTTCAATCCCCGGCTCGCACCTCTGGTATTTATGTGCGAATCTCGTTTTCATCCTTGATTATCACTTGCTATGCTTGCTAAGGAAAAAATCGTGTGGAGTCTGACACGTCTGAGGGAACTAGTTTTTGATAGATGTGTGAAGACTGCCAACCCGCACTGGGCCAGCGTGTTGGACTATGGCCTGAATCCCCCTCGCATTGAGGGGAGGCCCGTGCCCAGCAGTGGGACGGTAAAAGGGCTGTAGTAGTAGTAGTAGAAGCGAATATCGGGCCCCTGCTCATATTTGACGACGGCTTGTTCTAGTCAAATCTATACTCCATTTGTTATAGCATTAGAAAGAAGTTAAAAAAGGTTGTTTTTAATGTACACTTTGTAACAAAAGTAACAATTAACATATTACAGTTACGATTGACGCCAAATTTATTAGAATATATTTTTAAACCAGCAGTCTCACTGTAACTAAACATTTTCACTATTATTAAATTAAGTGGATTTCATTTAGATATTTTTTTTTTCCAACTTAAAATAACAGTGGCGATACAATAAACCTAAATAAGCAGGGATGAATAATACCGGGAACGTTTTTTGTTTCACTATAATCCTACCAAATCTAAAATGTTACCTAATCCCTTCATCCGTTGTGACAACAGGATCTTTCTTATTTTGCCGGTTTATGTTGGCAGTCAAATTGACGTAACAATGTTCTGTGATTGTCATTCACATGTGAATACTTCTGAATGCTACACCTTGTTTGTTTTTATTACCGAATTTTATTAATTTTGTTGTTATTTCTTACTGTATTTCCATTGTTATTGTTTTGTTTTTTAAATAAAATTTTTTGCACTCCTGCTTCTATGAGCCTCTTGTTTCTAATGTTATAACAAATGGAGTATAGTCGTAGAATATAAGCTTTACGGCTGCCTGCAACGATTGGTTGCAAATTTTGGGAATTGCCTAATCTTCCCTAGTATTTTTTTTCTGTCTTGAAAAGGATTTTGAACTATACTACGTAAGTTTGGGATAATTCTTCAATAGAAACTCTACTCAAGTTGAAAGCACCTTCATAAAAGCCTTCCGCATGAAAAGCCTGAAACACTTTTCTCAAGGTGTCATAAATAATGGCGGCAGTGAGGAGCCGGTAGCCCTGTCAATGGAACATTAGCCGGCCGCCCTACTTTCCGCCAAATCGCCTTTTTGTGTCCCTTCAGAGATTCTAAGAAACATTATTTTATTGCCAAACCACTATCTTTACGTTGAAACTAACGAATGAATATTGTATATTATGATTTTTATGCATAAAGTAGTTAATGCTACGGGAATTTTACGGACAGAACAAAACGTGACGCCGATTTTTTCCTGCAAAGGTCAGCTAATTATAGGTACGATTAGATTCGATAAATGCATATTTTATAAATTATCGATACATTTTTTTAAATAAACATACTATAGGAGTATTACAAGGCATATTTTGCATAATTATACCTATTGCAATAGTCTCAATACTTTCTTCTTCTTCTTATCCGGTACGCTCTTGACAGAGCGGTATGATCGTTAAGTGCTCGTATCAGTATTGGAAGGGGCAGATGTAATGCGCTTCACGTTTCGCCACCGCTGTCTGCAAGAGGTCATCCTGCAGCATTCGTTGAATGAGCCTCCAATGGCGGACTTGATCTGGTCAGTCCAACGCGTGGGTGACCTTCCGCGCGGTCTAGTGCCTTCTACTTTCCCTTGGACGACAAGGCGTTCTATGGACTGGTTGTCACGCCGGGACTACTTTCGGGAATACTTTCTTATTTATCGTTAAAATACGCAATGTCTAGACATCACACGTGATCAGTAAATACCCGAATCATTAATTATACGATAGAAATTAACGATTATTACCGATACGATATGGAGTCCTAATCGCAACGATATTTCGATATAATGCGATAATATGGATAAAATTATTAGATTAGGTATCTTCTATAGAACAATCAATTACTTTTCTAACCAAAAGTGCAATGTGATTCCAAATGGTTAAACTAATACCAAAATAGGTACTCCAGCGTATTCTAAATGAAAGTGTAATATCTGAAATATTTTACTATAGTTTTTAATATGATTTTTAATGTATTAAGTTTCCCTTAAAATTCAGCACATCACAGCTCTAAAATCAGCTGTTACTTTTAAACAGTACAACACAACTTAAAAAAACGGAATTTATTTATGTTAAGGCCACTTAACTAGTTTATAAAACAAATATATAGATAAGTACATTTTATTCGTACGCTTGCGCTGCTATTTAAAGACGTGGTAAAGATACCATTATGTAATAAAAAAATAATAACTAGACTATGGGGGGTTTTGTCATAATCGCCACACTTGGCATGCGGGTTGGCGATCGCAGTATATGGATGATGTTGGGCTCACGGCGCTGCTGCCCACCGAAGCGCGGGTTAATAAGCAGAATGTGGGACGACCCCCGACCAGATGGACAGACGACCTCACCAGGGTCGCCGGGAGTCGATGGGCGCATATAGCCCAAGAACGTAATTTGTGGCGATCTATGGGGGAGGCCTATGTCCAGCAGTGGACGTCTCTGGCTGATAGATAGATAGTTAGAACTAGACTATGAGAAGCTGAGTAGTTCTATTTGAACAGCAGATTTAAAAAAAAGCTATTATGAGCTTGGAATAATTATGAAAAAACTAATCCTATGAAAACAAGGCAACATTATTATCAGCTGTCGGTACCTAATTGCTCACCAGATAATAAACACTTATCAAGAATCGATAACGGTATACAATGACTATCAAAGAGCGCTACGTGCTCGGACACTGCTCACATTATACTGTTCTAATATGAACTAAAATATTATATGTAAAGGTGTTAAAAAAGCAAAAAAAAAAAAAAAAACCAGTGGTAGCCGAGTGGTCGAACGCACGCTTTGCAATCAAAGTGCACAGGTTCAAACCCCGGCTTGCACCTCTGGGTTCCATGTGCGAATCTCATTTTCATCCGAGATTATCACTTGCTAAGAAACGATGAAGGAAAACATCGTGAGGAAACCTGCACGTCTGAGGGAGCTTGACTAGTTCTCGATAGATGTGTGAAGTCTATCAACCCGCACCGGGCCAGCGTGGTGGACTATGGCCTAAATCCCCCTCGTATTGAGGGGAGGCCCGTGCCCAGCAGTGGGGCGTTAAAAAGGGCTGTAGTAGTAGTAGTTAAAAAAATGTACTTTAGTGGTTATCCATAGGAAAGAAACAACCATTACTTCTGAAATGGGGATTATAGAAACTAGTCAAAATAACTCAACATACCTATTAGAAATTTCAGAACACCCATAAATATCTTCCACTTTTCCGTTCTGTTCCAAATACTGTTAAAATAAGTTCCAAACTGTTTGTTGTTTTGTTCCAAACTGTTCCAAATAACAAGAAGAAATAACTTTAGCACCAAATCTGAAATAATAGTGGGCCATCCACTAACATAAATCTGTTAATCCCTGCGTCCAAAGGCGCTATAAAACGCACGCACACAATTTTTCGGCAATACCAACTGTATAAACTCGTAGAAAAAGCTAAATTCAACGAAATGTTTCAATGTTGCGGATTTTGACTCGTGTGACTCTGACGCATGGATTTTACCACACAAATCGAAACTTTATGTAAAATAGGCACAGATTACATTCTCTAAACAAGGCAAGCGGATTCCCTCGCACCAGTAGGTGCAGGATGTAATATAAGAGCCATTTACTTGATTTTTGTTCCTGCAGTCGTTATTGACATCCGTATGTGAATATCGACTGCAGAAGGAAAATTTAAGTGAATGGCTCGCTAAGATGCGTCTTTTTAGTTGAAGACCAGATTAGTAATAACTGGTGTCTGTTGTTTACCTTGGAATAAATTGATATAGATGAACAAAGGTGGCTTCAAATTGTATTAAGTAGGTAGTTTAATGTAAACTGCGAAGCATACGATAAGCATCTTTGAACAGCTTAACAAAAGTAATGTGTCTTTTCTCAGATTCGCGATCGCAGATAATGCGTACCGTTCCTTGGTGTACGAGCACAGAGAACAGTGCATTCTCATCTCAGGTGAGATACCATCAACAGCATCATGCACGCTCTCTCTGTTTCCTAGAAACTTATCACATGACAATCAACGCCATTCATTTATTCATCTCGATAAATCATATTGACAAAGTTTTTTACTGTCCAAGCCAGCTACGTTTCAATATTAACGGACATGCCTGTCTACATAATTAACCATTAGGTATATGTGCGTATAGTATAATTAATTAACAAGACTTATTAATACACATCACACATTGAATTCACATCTGTACAAATATTCAATGGATAACTATCTCATTCGCAGGTGAATCGGGCTCCGGTAAAACTGAAGCGTCAAAGAAAGTTCTAGAATACATAGCAGCAAGAACGAACCACCTACGCAATGTAGAAACAGTTAAAGACAAACTTCTTCAAAGCAATCCTTTGCTCGAAGCCTTCGGTAACGCTAAAACCCATCGTAACGATAACTCCAGTCGTTTTGGAAAGTACATGGATATACAGTTCAACTATGAAGGTGCGCCTGAGGGAGGACACATCTTGAACTATCTTCTGGAGAAGTCAAGAGTGGTGAGCCAGATGTCAGGGGAGAGGAACTTCCACATCTTCTACCAGTTGCTAGCGGGCGGGGATACGGAATTATTGAGCAAGCTGAAACTGCAAGCGAGACCAGAGGCATACAAATATACCACTGACATGGTAAGTTATATTTTGATTAACAATCTGAGCATTACTATAATATATGTTTCCAGAGGTGCGTAGTAAGAATGTGTAATTCAACCCTTTCAAATAACAAATTAAAGAATCATTAATAATGCTATCAAATAGCTATCAAACTCGGAATATGCAGATTGCATTATGTTTCCCTTCACCATTAAGCACGTGGGACTTAAATTCTTAAACCTATCTTTCTTAGTAGTAAGCTTAGATTTGGAAGGCATATTTGCGAGGTACATGTTCGCTATTCAATAGTCGGCTGCCGAAGCCAAGCACTCATTGCCAAATGACTTAAATAGATAATTTCCTACTCTGTTTACGATATATTATTTCTCTTTCCAATAGTAAACCCTTAATTTGGAGTATTTGGATTAAAAGTTTTTACTGCATGTAATACTTATATAATTTGTCCACAGAACACCCAACCGAGTCAACGGGGCAACGACGCATCCCAATTCAACGCAGTCCAAGAAGCGATGAAGGTGATCGAGATTGGAGAGTCCGAACAGACGGAGATCTTTGAGATTGTCGCCAGCGTGCTGCACCTTGGAAACGCGAAGTTCGTGCAGAACGACAAGGGATGTGCTGAGATACTGACCCATGATGCTAACACCGCCAATGTTGCTGAGGTGAGGAATTATATGGGTTAATTAACACTTCAATACACACTCTAGCACGTGTGTCAAGATAAGATATCACGGATTATGTCGCGCTAAATCGGTCTCTCACTTTCTTAATTCATACCCGAGATGGAAACCAAAATTAATATATCACATTTTGTCTTGACACTACCATTGCAGTGGTTGTAGCATATGCGCCAAGACTAGACTTAGATCACGGAAATTGTTGACTGTATCTCTTTCTCTCGTGTGAAATAAGACAGAGACCAAGCGAGCGTATCAGTGACAGAGGTTTAGTGTAGGATACGCATGCCGAGGCAACAGGATTAACTTAAACTTTCCATGTTCTTCTTTAACGTGTCTTACTGAGCAGCAAAATGGTTTGGACATGTGATTAGAAGAGATGAGAATCATGTGACTAAAAGAGTGATGAGTAGGTATAAATGTGGACGGATACAGAGCGAGAGGAAGGCCCAAGAAAAGATGGATGGACTGTATAACGGGTGATATGAATGAGATCGGAGTGGATGTCAGTATGACGGAAAAGCGAGATGAATGGAAGAAAAAGACATATTGCGCCGACCCCAAATAATGGGAAAAGGTAAGGCAAAAGATGATAACTGAGCAGCAGAATTGAATGTGACTCTAGCAATACTGTTGTAATAGTTAACATAACTTGTTTTTCCTGTTAATCCTTATCGGATAGCGACCTCGCTGATATGCACCACATGGTTTTAAATTTTTCCTCTTATATCCTAACACAGTGTAAACCTTTCTACCCTATTTTTTGGGAGGAAGGAGCATTGTATCAGTTTAGTCAGAATAGTATTACTAGTTAGGGAGACTGCTTTCTTTAATAAACATATCGAGGGCGACTTTTTTACCTTTACAGGAGAGCATACTCATTCGACGCAGAAAAAAATGCTATATATAAGCTAATATTGCCCAAAAGTGTCGTTTAAGTCAAATAGCATTTCACCTCTCGATATACTTACTATCTATTCAATTACCGTCTCGAGCCAAAATAATCCATTGTAGATCAAAATAACAATATGCAACAAATATATTTTGTAACATAACACAATTTTATGCCAATAATTAATAGAGTATTTGATAATTTTACGCTAGAATCTGTTTGTTTTATTTTCCTCTACATTCCGGAGCCGGTGTGCCGCAAAGTCCCTAACTATGGCCATTGTTCTTTAATTTGTTTATGTAAATACGACACTATTAGTGCTATTGTGTGCCGAATACAAGCTACTGACGTCAGAGAACGCGGTTCTACTGTACCCTCGTGTGTGTCGATGAGATTTTTTATAACTCTCCGTTGGTCTAACTTGTTTGTGATAACAATCTTTTTATCTAGTTTGTGTTTATTTCGGATGTTTCCAGAAAGTTTTAATAATAATTTTAATACCTTCTCGATTTATAGGTTTATAGGCATTGAATACCGTTTTTGGTTGTCGTGGACATAGAACGAGAATGGGTTTTCTTACGTTCTTAGTAAAACACTACACATTCGTTATACCACGGTTCATAGCATGCATAAGCATAGAAACGGCTCATTTGAAGACAATGACGCCGTTATCAAACGCGGAAGATAAATTTAATGCACTTTTAAGTTGGTATTTACCTCTATCAGGAAATCATGTCGGTATATCAGTGGTTCCTATGCGTTTTCTAGTTTCGAAACATTACCTACTAGTTAGGGACATTGCATAATAGTGGTAAAAAATACAGGTGATGTACATGACGACGTTGTAATTTTTTTTGGCATAACCAAAACGAACTGTATTGACAGATTGAGCTTTTTTTATCTGTCAACAATGTTCAAAGAAATGCCATTAACGGCGTGAGCGAATTTTGCAGCACGGTCGCGTGGTGAGAGCTAAAGTATTTCAATATTTGTGTATGTTGACACGGAGTTCGTTTTGGTATTCGCAAAAGTTTAACCGCGCGCGTTTGAATCCCATGTGGACCCTGGGATTAATGCTAATCATTATTATTGTGGTGTACAATATAAACCTTAGATAGAAAGAGATAGAGTACTCTTTAATTCACAACAAATAGAGAGAAAGAGAAAAAAAATAATCAACCTTAACCTTAGCAATTACTAGTGCGTGCGTGTTGCATGCCATTAATTATAATCAAAATTTCTGCAGCTCCTAAAGGTTAACGCAGTTGCGCTCCGCGAAGCCTTGACCAGTCGGACCATCGAAGCCCGCAGTGACGTGGTCACCACCCCCCTGGACCTGGAGCAGGCGCAGTACGCGAGGGACGCCCTGGCCAAAGCCATCTACGATAAGCACTTCAGCTGGCTAGTGTCCAGGCTCAACGCGTCCTTAGCACCCAAAGATAAAGACGCTTTCTCCTCCGTTATTGGAATTCTGGACATTTACGGATTTGAGATCTTCCCCAAAAATAGGTGAGTCATTATTTGAAGACGGCTTAGTCTAGTTTGTGCGTAGGTCGCTCGACTCACTGGTGATTGATCTAACCCAAGTTAATTGACATGTAAATTAATATTTACCAAATAAATGAATATGAATATGAATATGAATATGAATAGATCCCTGCCAACGGCAAATTTTTGCAAATGGTTTGGAGGTAACTGGGAAGGAAGTTTGTAATTCTACTACAAGTTTCAAATTCACAAGGAGTATTTTGCATTTACGTAACATCAGCATGTATATAAAGCAACAAGGGTTTTAGCAAGTAACAATAGTTTTACGGTCAGGGATTTAATTCCAGAGGTAAAGCCACACACTTTTATACTATTTCTGTTTTTTTTATGTTCAGTTTCGAGCAGTTCTGCATCAACTTCTGCAACGAGAAGCTGCAGCAGCTGTTCATCGAGCTGACGCTGAAGCAGGAGCAGGAGGAGTACCTGCGCGAGGGCATCGAGTGGGAGCCCGTGGAGTACTTCAACAATATCGTCATCTGCGATTTGATTGAAGCCAGGCACACTGGTATGGACACCCTTAAGTAACCAAACCTCAAAGACAAGACGCAAATGTTTCGTTTAAAGAATGTGACTTAGCGTCGAGAAACATTATCTTCATACATATTTTAAGAGTTAAGGATAGTTAAGTCACCATTGCTAAGTAATTTGGAGCGTCAACTCTCGTGCATATTTTTTTTTGTCAATACATATACGAGCTCTGTGTAAATATACTAAAGATTTAAAAGACACGCCATGGCGACGTGCCTGAATTCGCTCGCGCTGTCAGTGTCATTTCGATGTAGAATGAACTTTTTCGATGTGTCAATAGAGTTCATTTTGCTATGACAAAAGATTTAACGAACGAGCGTTGACGCCCCAGAGTGCTGGAGACCTTATGAAGAAGTTTTTTTGATGTGAAACATCTAATGGCGCGCTTGGCGAGTGACAGCGACTGTTGATGCCGCGATTCCGTGATCCCAAAACTTCGAGCAGATTCATGGCTCCTCGGTTCTTTCCGCCGCTTAGACTCCTCCCACCGGCTGACTCGCTCACTCGCCGCTACGACATTTATGTTTTATGTTTCATATCTGCCAGGCGTCCCGCGACGGCTCAGTTTTTTTTTGTTACTTGATTCAATAGCTTCGGGAGTTGGTCGGGCGGGTGGTAGTAGTGATCTGATCGGCTTACAGTCCACCTCAAGTGGTCTAGACCAGTCGTAATTCTTTTATGTATGAAGAATTAAAGAAGTCATGGAATAACAAGGTTGAAAATTGTGTGTTCAGGTATCATCGCGGTACTGGACGACGAGTGTCTCCGGCCAGGTGATGCAAACGACCTCAGCTTCCTGGAGAAACTGACGCAGCGGCTGGACGGCCACCCGCACTACAAGTCCCACCGCCGCTCCGACATCAGAACACAGAAGATCATGGGACGTGATGTGAGTAACCCTAAATCCAGCTTTTTAATCAGCAAAACATCTTTTATCCCAGTTCTATCAAAGTCAACAATGACCTGACCGAATACGACATAGTGTCCCTGTTTTTTTAGGTTCCAGCAGTGCACCCACATTCCACCGATGTATTTTTATGGCCTCTATGTGATAGAGCCTTAGCCATTATACCTTGCATACTACTCCTAAATGTGTAAGGGATTATGGCCATATTACACCATGCTGACTAAGTTTTCAATAAGTATATTGCATGGAGCTTTCGACACGTGGCTCATATATGTAGTGTGAAAGAGATGAGAAGTCTCAAAGTCATGTAATTTTTTTGCAGGAGTTCTGTCTCGTCCACTATGCGGGTGAAGTGACATACACCGTCCGTACGTTTATGGAGAAGAACAATGACCTTCTGTTCCGAGACATCCAGGCCGTCATGGCCTCCAGCGGAAACACCATCGTCGCCAGCTGCTTCAAGGTGAATACTTCTAGCATTTTTAAAAATAATACTTGTTTCTAACTTCATAAGGTTGATATTGAAGTAAACAAGAACACCGACGTCTGTTATCGTCGTACTTATTATTAATGAGATATACCTAGCTTTGGCCAAAGTCTGTCTTGTCTGAGTTAAAAGTTGTAAATCCATATTGGCATGCTAAAATGACACGTATTTTCATTCTATTAGGACTTGAACCGCTCTAGCAAGAAGCGTCCCGAAACGGCAATCACGCAGTTCAAGAACTCGCTCAACGAGCTTATTAAGATCCTAAGCAGCAAGGAGCCCTCCTACATCAGGTGTATCAAGCCCAACGACTTCAAGGCACCCAGTGAGTATCCTTCACGAAATCCTATCAGCCATATCAAAACGTACTTTATTGACTCATGGAAAAAGTTCATTCTTCATTGACAGCGCGTGCAAATTTTGATGCGTTTCATGAATTTTACCACTGAAATTAAAATCTTTATGCTTGTTAACACAAAGTTCGTTTTAGTTTTTAGGGTACATTTCACACTTGTTATGGTGATGATTTGGTTGGCACCAAAGGCTTTTCTGACTCCAAGGTTTTGTTACAGTGCAATTTGATGAGAAGCTGATCTTCCACCAGGTGAAGTACCTTGGACTGATGGAAAACCTGCGCGTGCGCCGTGCAGGCTTCGCTTACAGGCGCACTTACGATGCTTTCCTGGAGAGGTGACAGAATATTTACTAGTTATAAAATCTTTATCTACATAACTTTCTTAAGTATAGGTATATTTAAACTTAGCCGAGTGATCTACATTCAAACTACAAGACCAAGGCATTGTGAATAACCAATATATTTTTGTTTGCAGATACAAGTGCCTAAGTACAGACACTTGGCCCAACTACCGTGGCCCCGCCAGAGACGGCGTGCAGAAGTTGGTGGAAGCGCTCAACTACGATCGGGAAGACTACAGGATGGGAAAGTAAGTTGCAGTGTGACCACGTTTGTTACTTTTCCACTTTTTTAGTAGTTTTCAGATAGCACAAATCGTTATGTATTTGAATGTGACTCATAAACTCTATAGGGTCTATGGGAAGAAGAAATACGGTAAGAATGGGCAAAAAGCTCCATGGTTACTCTTTTGCAAAAGAATTATATACCTACCTACTTTTATATTTTTATTAAAGTCTGGCTTACTAGCATAGGGTTTCTTGGCGATACTGTTTATTTCATAAATACCTACGAGTCGAATCTTATTCGATGTATCCTTGATCATGTCTTTTTAAAGTAAATTTCCGTATTAACAATCAATTAACTTGTCAATTCGCAGCACGAAGATCTTCATCCGGTTCCCGAAGACGCTGTTCGAGACGGAGGACGCATACCAGATCAAGAAGAACGACATTGCCACGATCATTCAGAGCAGGTGGCGCGGGTACTGGCAGCGCAAGAAGTACCTGGAGATGAAGCGCGCGGCGGTGGTGGTCCAGAAGTGGGTGCGTCGCTTCCTCGCGCAACGTTTGGCGCAGAGGAGGAGGAAGGCCGCGCAGGTCATCAGGGCCTTCATCAAAGGTATCTAATAAACATCGACAGGCAAGTGTTCCGAGGAATTGTTCGGTATTATACCAGCCGCTGAATTCCACCATCGCACGGCTCGCCACAGACTGCATTACAATCCTCACAATCTGGATGAATGGCGTTCGAATACAGTGCGATTTACCAGGAATTTTCTTTCTCGCACCACCAAATTGTGGAATGAACTTCCTGCAGCGGTGTTCCCGGACCGATACGACAAAGGTACCTTCAAGAAACGAGCATATTCATTCCTTAAAGGCCGGCAGCCTTGCCCCTGGTGGTACAGGTGTCCATGGTCGGCGTTGATCACTTACCATCAGGTAAAACGTCTGCTCGTTTGCCTCCCTATCTCATAAAAAAACATACTCATCGTATGATTGTACTATGGATACCATAAAATGGATTGGGGGCGATTCCAGTTACAGCCAGACCAGCGCAAATTTCGAAAAGGCCATTGCCAAAATATTTCGAGTGGCTAGCGTCCAAACCGGTGATAGACGGCGTCCAGGCCACCGTCTATCATCCCCTTTTAATGGGTTCCGTATCTTCCTCCCATCCGAAGATCACAAGCCAATAGATATTGTGGTATCGTTTTCATTTGACGACAGCTTCGTCTAGTGGTTTTCTCACGTCTGAGATTTTCATATCTGAATGTAATTTTCCATAATGATTACCACTTGTTGAACGGTGAAGGAAAACATCGTGAGGAAACCAGTAGGCCGTGTTAACATAAGTTTTATCTCTTCCAAGTGTCAGATTTGTCGAGAAAATGACGTCACTTCGAGCTTTTTATACTGGACATGACTCGGTGTGACGTCATTTTCTCGACAAATCTGACAGTTCAACGAGATAAAGCTCATGTCTACGCGGTCATGCTAAGCGTACTGTACGCGTATAGAAAGGCGTATGAAGTTCACCTACTCGCACTGGGCCAGCGTGGTGGACTATTGTTGAAATCTTCCTCGTATTGAGGGGAAACGTGTCCAGTATAATGGCATTAGGCTCGCCTCTATTACATTGGAACCAAAATGCATCGGCGAAGTGTGGGTGCACTGCAGTGTACCTTAGCCTACCCCTTCGGGAAATACATGCGTATAGAAATATTATAATTATCTTCTGATATGATGGTTATCTACACACAGCGTTTATCATGTTTGCGTCATAATAATAAATCGTTGTTACTGATTGCCAGCAGAAACCCATATTCTGTCTAATCTGTGGATTTGCCCTATTAAGGATAAAATTCCTTGTCCTCTCTATTTTTGTGTCCCAATATTCATGTGGGTAAACCCTTTTACTAAGGATAGGGCTGACAGAACAAGCAGCCCAATATTATTACATATGTCGACAATTGATATTTTGGATACATAGAAACTTCGAACTTACCGGTTCGCTAACTTTCGGTTATCTCTGTCAAAAAAGATATTAGTTTTAACCATAACCCTATAATTATCATTACTCCCAAGGTTTCATCACTCGCAATGGTCCGGAAACGCCCGAGAACCGTCGCTTCCTCGCCATTGCCAAGGTGCACTGGCTGAAGCGGCTCTCGAAGCTGCTGCCGACGCGCGTGCTGGACCTGACCTGGCCGAGCTGCCCCGCCACCTGCCAGGAGGCCTCGCGCGAGCTGCACCGCCTGCACCGCGTGCATCTCTCCAGGAAGTACAGGCTGGCGCTCTCGCCGGATGAAAAGAAGCAGTTCGAGCTCAAGGTGCTAGCTGAGAGGATGTTTAGAGGTCAGTCGAATGTTTCAGAACGAAAACATCACTCAACCTTGCTGATATAAAAACAGCTCTTGAAATTTTGTAAGGATATCCAAGCTTAGTAATTTTAGCAGGCATTTGGAGGTCAACGGTTCGATTTCAGCCAGGACAAATTTTGGAAATGCCTTTTTTAACAGTTTAAAAAATCATTGAAAATTTGTAAAGTTATGGCTTATTATGGAAGATTTAAGGAAACTTCAAGCATGTGATTTGTGGTGCAGGCAAGAAGAACAGCTACCCAGCGAGCATTGGGGACCGCTTCGTGGCTGACCGACTCACCGCCGAGCACCAGACACTCCGGAACACCTTTATGGCGTCACCAGCCTGGCCCACTGGAGAACAGCTCATTGTAAGTCCCTACTTCTTCAGGATTGTTATTCCAGTAATCTTCATGTAAATTCTGACTTCAGTTTAGTGAAAGGAGACGGGGATCTCTGGGCCCAATTGTAATAAGTTAAGATATGGTTTAAAAAAAGCGGTATTTTTTTCTGATTCAAAATATAAAAAAATCAGCTCAATTCACTATCCGGGAGACGAGAAATCATAAAAATAAGTTTATTTCACTAAAGACATAGAGTATCGATTACAATAATCGATTACTGTGAATAATTTAAACAATTGAACATAAAATACTTGATTGATTCAATCAAAATGAATAAATACATTGTAATAATTAACAATAAAAAAAAACTACAATTAATATAGTAAATAACTGTGTGGCGTCCGCGTTTCCGAACGCTCCACAAAATGTCGACGGACGAGTTTCCGAACGTCCGCGTGCCCCAGACAGAGTGAGCACGTTCGGTAGCTCAAAAACAAATTGTGTCATTAATGATTAAGCACATAATTGTATTCATTTTAATATATTAAAATACACTAAAGTGGTTGAATTAACACCAAAACTGTATATTAAAACAAAATAACAATCACAGTTAAAAAATCTGCTGTTTAGTATCTAGGTTGTTGTCACTTTGTTGAATAACCACACTTTTACTAAATCTCTAATAATTCTGCTCTTTGATAGCCAAGATCAGCAAAATTTTCGGAGATGGTTTGATAATATATAAGCTCTTAATTGACACCACTCTCATATTTTTACAACTGGGCCCAAGAATGTATGAAAGCGTATCCGTCTCCTTTAGCCCTACAATGCACAATAAAAGTGTAGGTAATAAGTAAAAGCATTTGAAAAAAAGACCGTCAGTGTTTTTGCAGCAACAGTAGCAAATACGCCTTATACCTAATTAAATAGGCGCTATTGAGGTAATAGGTGGCGGGAAGGGGTCATGTCATAGTTTTACAACTCAGTTACGACAGTCATTTGCATGAATGCGAGAAGTGACGCGGTGTGTATGCCGGCAGTACTCGTGCGAGGCGGTGAAGTACGACCGGCGCGGGTACAAGCCGCGCGAGCGCGCGCTGCTGGCCTCGGACCAGGCGCTGTACGTGCTGGACGCCAGCAGCCGCAAGACCTACAAGCTGAAGCACCGCCTGCCGCTCGACAAGCTGCGCGTCGTCGTCACCAACGAGACGGACACGCTCATCCTTATCAAGATACCGCAGGAGCTCAAGAAGGACAAGGTCAGTTACTGTTTTAGTGTTTATTCCAAATTTCCATCCATTTTTTTGGGGCTTTACCCGCCATACTTTCCTACCACTGATACTCCTGTAAGTCAGGATCAACAGCGGTATCAATTGAAGATACTGAGGTATGACCCTCGGGAACAAGCTAAATTGTCTTGGTACCCGCACGAATTTAATCGAAAAAGGTGTAGGAGGCGTTAAAACAAAAAAAAATATTTCCGACCACTTCACATGACTTCATCTTTCTCTGGGGAGATTGGAGTTGTGATTTTTTTTTCATTAGATAGTTACCCAATTACAGTTTCAAAAGCTGCTTAAAACTTTGTTAAACAAACCCGGGGCTTGTTTGGACATTTTTGGTAGCAATCAAAGACCATACTATATTAGTATTACAAAATCTTACCTAGTTATGCGTATGAAAAGTCAGTGTAGTTGTTCATTAGCCATGCTTTTGAATCGACGATCGTAGCTTCTACAGACAAGGGTTTTGACAATTCCTTATAAGCAAAACCATTTATCTCAGGGTGACCTGATCATCTCCGTGGACTACCTGGTGGAGGCGCTGACTATTGTCACGGACTACACCAAGAAGCCTGAGCTCATCGAGATCGTGGACACCAGGACGTGAGTTCCCACACATATACTTAGAGTGAAAGTAGTTAATACACTTAACGAAGCCCATAATATTTCATCGAGGCGATCTCCACATAGCCTAGAAAATCATCAAAGGCCCGCTAAAACCGTACACTGTAACTGCTCAACACCAACCCGCCTTAAAGTAAAACATATAATGTGGACTTGAGAGGAGTCGGTCATACATGGACGGATTTTCAATGTCTTAAACGAAAGTAGTAGTAAAATTGCGCGTTTCAATAAAAATTAAAACATCAACGCACTTATGAAAAATCTGAGTCTGCCAAGGATTGTTTTTATCTCGTATAAATTAACTACACTGACATCACTGGTCTGAGTTTTCAGATCCCTGGAGGGGGGGTATTGAGCCCTGTTTTAATATTGTTAATGTTTACCGCAGTATCGCCCACAACCTCGTGAACGGCAAGCAGGGCGGCACCATCGAGGTGACCAACGGGCCGCAGCCCGCCATACAGCGCGCCAAGAGCGGCAACCTGCTCGTTGTAAGTGCCTCCAACCCATACTAGCATTTCATGACGAAGACGTTCACAGCGGAAATAATCCATAATAAGCCTCACGCCACTTCCTAATGTTCGGCCGAGACTTTGGCTTTGACTCCGAAGCCGAAGCTACATTTAACTGACGGCTACATTTAGTTGACGGCTACATTTAGCTCACGACTACATTTAGCCGAAAATACCACAATAAGTCAAATCTTCGGCTTCGGATACATTTACCCCACAAACCAGATATTGTCTGTGATTTACCCAAACATACCACTTTCAGCCAAACTTGCGGCTTCGGCTAAAATGGGCCGAAGTTTTAGTGAAAGCCCAAGGTTTCTAGCAAGCGCCAAAATTTGAGAGTACTAGTACCTAATCTTTTAATGTTCGTATGTATAGGTAACTACGGCTCTGTAACTAAATATAATTAAGTAACTTTCATTAATTTCTGCCTTACGTTTCTTTCAGGTCGCATCACCATGAGGCAACCAGTCAGTATTCCAAACAAAAAAGCTAGCATAACATTAATAGCTTTAACATCAACAACGAAGTTTAACTATTCCATTTTGTAATTTATATTTATTCTTATGTTAGTCGTCGTGAATGAGTTGTACTCGGCTGATGCCGAATACAAGCGGTTAAGCTTTGATAACCTATTATTAACAAACCTTCAAGTTACAGAAAGTCATGGTCCGTTTACAGTGGTCCTGTAGGTGGCTTGTAAATGGATTGAAAATTCTATAAATTTGTAGGTTAGAGTAAAGATTATGTTGAGTTTATTATTTTTGTACTTACTTAATTAACTGCATTTTTTTTTAATTGTAATATTTATAGTCAAGTATTTTATACCTAAATGCAGATAAATAAATTACTTGTTTATTATTGCCCACAATAATAAAGTTCACTTGTTATTTTATTGTAATTAATAACGTTAAACTATTTACCTTATTGTTTTGTCATTAGTGGACACTAATTATAGTGTACCTTTAAAATATTTGACCATAAATATAGCTCAATTCTGGGAACTTTTCTACCATTTTTTTTTACAGATTATATATTGTGATTTTATAAAGTAATGCGTTGATTACGAGGGAAATGTTCATAATGAATTAGTTTTATGAAATATTGTTTTTTTATGTATTTAATGTGATAATTTCTATTGAGATTTACCTACGTACAAAGTACTTAGTATTTTTATATGCCATACAAGTTTAGTGTCATAAGAAATGTGTCAATTAGGTATTTATGTAGTAGAAATAATTTTCAATATTAATGCACGGTATTGTTATTTTAATCCGAGGTAAAGCGTTTCTAGGTACCTACCTGTCTAACCCACTGTAAGTACTTACAAAAATTGAAAAATTATGTTTGAACTAAAGGAAAAAAGTTCGGGCTGGTTGGCACTTTTCTTTCTAAAAATGTAAGTCTACATTTTAACCAAGTTTTAAATAGTAATTTATTACTTGACACATTTCAATAGTATTGATGTGTAAGCTGAATCAAAGGTGCGTATGTTGAATAAAAGAATTTAAAAAATAAATACTTTTTTTTTATTTTGCATAGATTCCAGGGGTCGAAACAGATTGTATAGTCAAAATACTGATTTTACTGACTGTGAGACTCGAAAATATAGAATTTACTAACCTTACTTTAAAGGGAAACTCACTATGAGACATGCAGCATAAAAATGAGCGTCGCGACGGCCACCATAAGGCGTCGCGAACCTCACTATAGAGCGTCGTGACCATCACTATAAGGCGTCGCGACGCTCACTATAAAACGTCACGACGGCGTATAATAAGCGTCGCTTGACAGACAGACAGACAGACGGACAACGTGACGGTTTCTATTTTTGTTTTGAGGTACGTGTAACGGAACAGACTTGGTTCTGTCCCGTCATGTTCACAAATATAAATATAGTCATACATTATATAGGTATTTAATTCAATTAAAATATATTTATTAATATAAGTTAATTCATTCATATAATAATTCATCCAATATTCATACTATTTGGCACTCATTAGAACAAATGGTATGAAGATAAACGCATGTTAATTGGCTTGGAACTTGTACGTACAAGTATTATCGCTATCGGCGACCGGCTTGCATACCAAGATTTGATTTTAGGTACATTTTGAAGGTAGTCAGAGAAAACGTAGGGAAGCGCAGTCTTTGTTTGCGCCCAAAAATCGATAATAGATAATTGTGAATCGAAGTAATCGTTTCTCATCCTTATTCCACCCCCACCCCGCTCCTAACCCCTTCCGTATTCCTATCGTTCGTTCGATGGCTTCGTACGCGCTGACCCGCTCGCCGCCGGCGCACAGTGGGCCCAAACTGAAAATTGGTGGACATAGGCAACAAAGTTCCAATATCGATGCGATTTTTTTTTATATGACGTGTTAAGATATTCCTGACAACTTTTATTCAGATAAAATTTCTTCTAAAGTTGATAGTTTGTCTTGAAAAAAATAAATTAGATTTTTTTGTATGGAGCGAATCACGTTTCATTTATTTTCTTCAATTGTACAAATATGTTGGGTTTGTGGCGTGAGTATATGATAGCTAGGGTCATTCTGTATCCACGAAAAAATAAATCAGCGCCGGCCATTTGCGGCTGCGCGAGTAATCATTCGGTAAAAAAAAAAAAATTTGGAAGATTTTTTTTTCCATTTAAAATAAATTCAAAGTATCTTTTTTGTCTCATTTGGCTGTTTTGACCTTCTTTTTAGTTAAATATATAGTTTTAATAGCGCATAGGAACTTATAACTAGTAATTCTGGTAGAGATTTAGTTATTATTGCATGTTATCGGTAGCACCTGCATTGTGATTGATGACTCATTTGTTTGTGCGCTCGGCTAAGCGCATAACTAATGAGTCATTGTTAAATGCTCGTCTCTGATTGGCTGACTAAAAACTCACTGTTATGTCCATAACTTGAGTAATTAACACTTACTATAAATTTAAAGACATTAATTAAGTCCATCTAGTTTCGCTCTTACCGCTTATTTGTAAACACAGTGAAATACTTTTATTTTTATATTTGAACTATGGCTGGATTTTGTACCAACCTAGATATTTTTGTGAAATTAAGAAATGGCGGTGATCTGAAAAATCATACGTTTCTATATGAAAGTATCATTTCTGTCTTGACTACCGAAGTTTTTGAAGAAGACAAGAACCGAATCAAGGAGTTCTGTCGACTTATTTGTGTAAATCTAAATAAAAAGTGGATAGAGTCAAGTAGAAATCAAAAAACTTTTATGAATCGTGAAAGTAATCGCAAGTGGTTGGAAAAAAACATCAACTGGCCTGTTTGTGGCAGTGTTGACCTGAGAAGTGAGATGGGCTTCTCGGAGGCAGCCTTATCTGAGCCTAAGGATATTGATTCCCATGTTCCCACTCTTGCAGTATGTACTGCGGAAGCGGGAACATCTACAGAAAAAGAGCACAGAAAAAAGAGTAAATTAATGAGTTCGAAGAGTTAAGTAATAAGCAAAAAAAAAGACGTACTACTTCCATAGTAGAAGAAAATTCCGAGGAAGAGTTGCGGTACTGGTACATAACAAAATTGAAAGACAACGGCAAAACTAATCTGGCGAAAGTTGTCGAATACCTTTCCAGTAATCCAGATGCGCTATCCAAAGTAGACGAGCAACTATTCAAAAAGCAGAGCTTGAGTACTGTTTCTTCAGATAAATGTTTAGCTCTTTATACATCAGTTGCGCTCTCGAAATGGAAGTACTTAGCTCTTCGACAATTTCTGAAAGAAGAAAACTGTGCTGCCTTTCCATCTTATCCAAAGCTTGTAAATGCTAAGAAAAGATGTTACCCTCCACAAGAGAGTATGGAGATTACCGAAAAAGGAGCTCACATTAAATTGCAAGCGCTATTGGACCACACTGTGGAGAGGATTTTACTAGATATTAATTCTGTTGATAGGTCTCAAAATGAAGAACTCAAGTTGACCTGGAAATGGGGACTTGATGGTTCTTCGTCGCAGAGCAATTATAAACAGAAGACGTCAAACACAGCTGTAGAGTTCAATGATTCATCAGTAGTCATGATAAGCATCGTACCTCTTCGGCTAGTGTCTACTAGCCCATCATCTGGGAATGAAAATATAGTTTGGGAGAACCCCACACCTTGCTCAACTCTGTACTGTCGACCAGTAAAGTTCACTTTCACTTCGGAGACAGCTGATTTTATAAAGTCTGAAGAGTCTGAGATGAAAAAACAAATTGATGAACGAATATCTACACAGTGTGGTAATATTATTGTGTCACATGAATTGCATATGACCATGATTGATGGAAAAGTGGCCAATATTATTGCTGAAGTACCATCATATGCAACGTGTCCCATTTGCTTGGCAAAACCGAGCGAAATGAATAATTTAGAAGCTTTGACTGCCAAACCACTTCGTGAAGAAATTTACAAACAAGGAATTTCTTCACTGCATATGAAAATTCGGTGTATGGAATGTCTTCTCCATATATCTTATAATCTGGATTTTCAACGATGGTCAGCTCGAGGCGAACATAAGGCTATGAAACAAGCTAAAAAAAATACCACGCAACAAGAGTTTCGTGAGCAAACTGGAATGCTGATTGATATAGTCAAACAGGTATTATTTAGTTTTCGCTCTTTTTATGTATTTTGTGTAGTAAATCTCTATGTATTGTATATTACAGTATTGTTTTCCCATTTTAGGGTTTTGGAACTACAAATGACGGGAATACTGCTAGGCGCTTTTTCCAAGATTACAAAACATCATCCAGAATAACGGGAATTGACGAAAATCTGATTTTCAGATTTTCCGTTATTCTACAAGCCATATCATCAGGCAAAAACATTGACTGTGAAAAATTTAGAAGATACTGTAGAGAAACAGCTGATGTATACGTGCAACACTATTCGTGGTACTACATGCCAGTTAGTGTACATAAACTTCTAATGCACGGTGCAAACATCTGTAACCACTTTGGTATTTTGCCAATCGGTGAGTAAAAAAAATATATAGTTTGATTTATTATTTGGCTCGATTGCATTTTGAAATTAAAAGTTATGTACTTATTCGTTTTAGGTACCTTATCTGAAGAAGCTTCGGAAGCCCGTAATAAGGACTTCAGAAACGTCAGGGAGAGGCACACTCGGAAGTCGGGGAGAATAGCAACAAACGAAGACATCCTACATGGACTTCTAATAAGCTCTGATCCCCACATATCCTACATAAGGCCTAGATTAACGAAACAGGCTCATAATGAGTTGTTGCCTGAAGCAATTCAGTTGTTACAGACTACTGAGCCTCCCTGTGACAGTGAGATTATGGAGGAAGAAGAATACCTCATAGCAGAGTCCGAAAATTTGCCGGACCCACTAGCACTTCTGGAATAAGAAATGATGCGATCCGGCTTTAGATTATTCCCACAAAAGCCCATCAGGGCTAGGAATATGACAAACAGCCCTTTTCAGGGCTACAATTACTTCACAGTTTCATATTGATCATACGTACGATAAATAATAATAAATTAATCTATAATATACATACGCTTGATTATGTAGATAATTATCAACGACTTGCCCGTACAAATTTAAATTATTTCACCTATCATTAACAAAATTAGTATAACCTGAAATTTATTACGATATTTATTCAACAATAGATAACGTGCAGTTAAAATAATAACACAGCCAATCAGAGACAAGCATTTTTCGGTGACTCATTAGTTATGCGCTTAGCCGAGTGCACAAACAAATGAGTCATCAATCACAATGCAGGTGCTACCGATAACATGTAATAATAACTAAATCTCTACCAGAATTACTAGTTATAAGTTCCTATGCGCTATTAAAACTATATATTTAACTAAAAAGAAGGTCAAAACAGCCAAATGAGACAAAAAAGATACTTTGAGTTTATTTTAAATGGAAAAAAAAATCTTACAAAACTTTTTTTTTTACCGAATGATTACTCGCGCAGCCGCAGATGGCCGGCGCTGATTTATTTTTTCGTGGATAGAGAATGACCCTAGCTATCATATACTCACGCCACAAACCCAACATATTTGTACAATTGAAGAAAATAAATGAAACGTAATTCGCTCCATACAAAAAAATCTAATTTATTTTTTTCAAGACAAACTATCAACTTTAGAAGAAATTTTATCTGAATAAAAGTTGTCAGGAATATCTTAACACGTCATATAAAAAAAAATCGCATCGATATTGGAACTTTGTTGCCTATGTCCACCAATTTTCAGTTTGGGTCCACTGTGAGGCGCCCCAAACTAGTGAACAGACATTTCAGTGAATGAACTCTGAATTCGGCGTATTGCGGATACGGTAACATCACTAGGTATTAGAGAAGTTGAGAATAGCGGGTAGAAATTGGTAGAAACGCGTGGATTCAATATCCGTTGGATATTGGATATAAAAGGTGCCGTAGAGTAGGATCGGGGACTCTTTGATTTATAATCGTTGGATAGAGAACTTGTCGGGAAGATCTTCACGTGCTTCACCATGCCAAAATTAGTACTTGCGTAGTTCCAGCTGGGTATGTTCTCTGCATTATTTGACTATTTGATATCTTATTTCATTCTTTGTTTTACTGTATTTGTTTTGTTGTATATCCTTGTATATTTTCCAGAGGACTGAAGTACGATTTAGGTAGGATAGGTCATTTAGAATTAATATCGATCGATTGCGGATTTACATAATAAGAAAAGGATCCATAAGCAGAGCGTAATTTGAGAACTTGGGCAGTTCGATATTGAACATGTAGGTAGGTAGGTGCGTAATTTGCGGTCTTAGGTAGCAACGTAAATGAATTCATAGATAGGTTGGTGCGTAACGTGCGGCTTCCAAAGTACCCTACGTTAAAATAATTATCCGTTATGGTTTATAGGTAGGACTATAGATTTACGGATGTAAAATGAAGTAGGTAATAGTTGGCGTATTATTAAGTTTTTTTGCAAACCATACTTTTCAAGTGACATTTGACAGATAGGTGTTATTGACATTCCTATTCTTATTTGAATCGCATAGTAGGGTAACCATACCCACTGTTGGCATCCCCCCACTTATTGGCACGCATGACTTTAAGTTACAATAACAAGAAAACCATGACTTTAACCCCCGATTTTATGTCAAAAATGGAAAGATTGTACATTTTTTAATCTAAAACCCATAACTTTAACCTCAAACTCAGACTTAATTGCTACAAACTTTAAGTTTGTTTGGGACATACACTAAAAAAACCCTTTTTTACGCATTTTCTTAAGGACTGGTACAAGTACCGCACAAGTGCCAGTAACTAGGAAGTCCTAAAATTTTGGAACAAATGTAAAAAAATGATTTGATTCTAGTATAATTTTTTTACAAAAATGCCGAAAAATTCAAAAACTAGTGGATATTCAATAATCTGATATCCTTTTTAGCGAAATAACTGGTCCTAAAACGTTTTGGTAACTGATTTTCTCCGAGTAGGCGCTTAAGGTGCTAATAGCTGGGGGTTTTAGTTCAGCTTTTCATTTTTCTGAACAAAATTTCACATCAACTGTTAAAATTCATGGTCTTCCTTTTATTTCTGACACTAGGTATATTATTTAGCAATAATCATCCATAAGATGAAGCCTTTCGACCGGTATGATAAAGCTACAGAGTGATTATTTTTCTCATGTAACGGGTTCGATTCCCGGTTCAACCATGTAATTATTTAAATATCTATGAATGCAGTTTAAATTGTTTTTTTTTTAATTCAAAGGTCTTCTTTCAGTAAAATGTTAAATTGAAATAAAACTATTTTACGGATTCTATCGCGTTTATTTACTATTTTATTTTCCCGACGTTTCGGCTGCTTTACAGCAACCATGGTCACTGAGGGACTGAGGTGTTAGATGTTCTGATGTCATAGTTAATAACTGGGTACCCACCCTCATATTTTGTTGTTTACGGTCCGATCCACGCAGAAAGTGCTCAGTGTCTTGAGGTCTAGCAATGGTACGTTTGGTTTTGGATTTAATCATATTAATTACTGGATCCCAAGTTGGTGGTAGCACCCAGCCATCTTTCCTATTGAAATTAGGATGTTTTTTTAATTTCAATGGACTCACGTATCAAAGTAAAATAGTTTTATTTCAATGTATAGTATTCGCGTAAATATATGAAAACAATATAAAATGTTAAAGTTCCATCTAGAATATTCAAGGTACTTTCCCTCCATGTGGCATATCCGTGTGACGCCCTGTATTATTGTACTTTAAAAAAACAGGTAAGTTCTGTAATTAAGATATTTGGCGCAATTACCTGATAGCAAAAATAAAACAACAAAAAATATATTTCATTGTAATGTAATTATTTAAAAAAAAAACATTAGGTACATTTTTACAATTTATTATCATAATGTGATAACAACAATCCAGAGTCGCAGCGCCAGACAATCGTTCGCCCTGTTTCAGTCTTAAAATAAACCAAAGATCTTCACTTTGTCTATAGAAAAATATATTTGATATCCAGAAATGTGTACATGGAAAGTACGACATTTTTTTTTTCAATGTTGCAAAGCTTATTGAGTACTGACGAAATAAGATCATTCTCTCATCGATTATACTGCGTTACCGATAATCAGGGTGTTCACTCAAAATGGGAAAAAAATCCCTGACATTGACCCTGACCACTATACTAAATTTCCTCGACCAATAACATATTTTCTGAAGAAAAAAGTTTAAAACTTTTTTATTTTAAACTAGATTTAAAGAAATTGAAGAAAATATCTTTAAGAATAAAATTGATTTAAGTGACATTATATGGTGCGCAAATTATGAAAAAAAAAAGAGTACCCTTAGAAATTAAACGCTTTTCAAAAATATCAGTTTCTCCCTGACTTCTACGACTGACCTGACGTTTTTCCAACACCTTTTGCTTCCCTGACTTTCCAGAAAGAGGACACCTTGTTGATATTTTTGCTATCTATTAATTATGTGAGAATTGTCAATGTTTAAATTGTGAAAACTGGAATTCTTGTAATAAAAAAAAAACAATTACCTACCACTAATTCGCACAAGTACCTATTTTGACCATAACAAATGAACCTTTCACCATCCGAACACACTCGACCACAAAATAACACGCACAACGTATAAAAACAACAATTATCTCCGAAACTCCGGATTATTTACACGTGACAAGCCACATCGCGTCTTAAAACTATATAATACAATGGAACTTAAGTCTTTTAACTGTGCTGTGCCATACCACGATGTCGCTGTATTATTGGTTCGAATAGCAAACATTTACTTTGCAACAAAAGCAAAAGCAAAATTTGACTGTCAATAGTTTATCAAGTATACAGAACATACCTAGTTTGGATTAAAATTATATTTTATTGCAAAACAAATCTTCGCCCTTCGAACCAATCAAAATAAAATTATTCGTCTTCAAAATGCTACGGGCAATCCCATAATTATTATTTTGCTATCAATTATATTACACTTTGCAACAAATTCATGAAACTAGATAGTATGATATCTTTACGCAAGAGGGTTCTCATACTCCCAAATATATATTTACACATTTTTCGTTAGAAAAATAACACAGTCGCTACGCTAAGAGTACCAATTTTTTACACTTATATTATATACTATGTGAAACAGACATGATAGTATATTATTAGGTATTTATTATTCCAACTAGGTACATCGTTTTCGATGCTTCGAACTAGCAAATATACAAATTATAAACTTACATTAAATATATAAATGCCAACTAGACCGGATCCTATTTATATTATTGCTATTTGCCTAAGACCGATTTTACCGCGAGCTGCGATGAATAGTTGTTTCTTATATTAGATTTATCTTTATAAATTATATATTAATATACTGGATAATTTGTTAACAAATTTGATGATAAATACATACATACACCATAACTTCCTCCATTCCTTAGTAAATTGGGAGTTTTGTAAGGGACCGGCGTATCTTCATAAAGTAATACCATCGTCTTTGAGTGAGTTACAAGACGTACGTTTTCAAGATACAACTATTCACAAAACTCTCGCCTTAACCTTTGAGACCCATAACTCTAAAAGTATGATAATATTAACTAAGCGAAACAGTGGTTGCCAACAAAAACTCGATTCCAAGTGTTCGCCACAGAATCACAGTTATCACCTAATAACAATGACATAACACATGTGTGGTTGTGACTGACCGTATCATTGCTCTATAACCAACTTTAGGTACATCTTCCTTCGCAAGCAAAGATAAATTAACTAAAATATATTAATTAGGTACGTTATATTGGTCCCATCCGCTACCACAACTGGGTACCGATATCGCGATAGAAACTTCTTAACGTTAAGTGGCCAATGAGACCAAAAATCACGTACGTACCATCAATCCCACTGAGGGCCTTTGGGACGAATTAAAAAATGTATCTTAACGAGTACCTGTAGGGTCGGATTTACTGTACTTTACGATCAATAATTGAAGTCGGTCACCGCCATAATACAATCATTTATGGGCTGCTATTTGTGATGTCTATCATAAAATCCTTTTTATGTAAGTTCCCCAATCAGTTGCGATACTAATCCTCAAATTAATAGAAATTTATTCATTTACTGTGGCGTTTTAGAAATCTTTAGTAGTTGGTTTGTGGATTGATTGATATTTCAATCAATGAAGGTGAGAATTTAGGGAACTATTGAGGATTTGGAATACTTTACTTGCAAGTTTAGTAGTACTTTCAAACCAAAGGTTGCTTATTTACTTGATAGGGCTGATTGAATAGTGCTTAACAATTTACTATTAATTTACTTGACATTGGAAAGATACCCACTAATCCCGGCTAAACCATATCTCAGGTATGTATCACAAAATATTTTAAACACAATTTTGAATATGAATTCTCTTACGATTGAAATTGGTACCTATTTCTGCTGCATTCGAGAATAATTTACGATTTTACCTGATTTATTGGACAACATAATTTTAATAAATTAACATAAGTGACTTGATTGCTTTTTGTGTAATAAGAAGACGGTTACTTGCAAAAAATCTTACAGATGCCTTTTTATATTCTTCTGTATCGAGGCCGCTTCCCAATCAACCCTGACTTGGCTAATTAACAGACGCAACTGCCGCATTAAGCAATATTATTTTAACATGACTGAACTTTTTAATAGCACAAACTGTAAAAAAATCTAAAGTAGTATTAAAATAATACTACTTTAAGAGGCGCTGATACGACCCTTAATGTAGCTACCTGTAACTGGATCTTGTCTTCTTCTCCCTATTTTCTTCTAGTAATTTCTTGGATGAGACAAACCAAAATTTAGTTGCACACAAACTACCAAATTTCGAGTATTAATGTCTCGCTCAAACATTACGACCTTGACAAGGAAGGCAATACATTTAGTTTAGTAAAGTTTGATGTACAATAAAATGGGCACCAACCTTGTTTTTAGAAACTGCCACTTTAAAAAGCTAGATTTGAATATTATGGATTCAGCGACACTAATTATGTTCAAGGATTCAAATAAAACAAATAATTTCCGCCAGAATATAGAGAAATAAACAAAAATATTCTTATTGGTCTACAAGTAAATTATGCTAGATTACAATATTTACAAATATGCACGGGACGCGTATCGCAGCGGTCTGCGCGTGTCCCGCGGTAACTTGCGCTATGCGATGCTTTGGTTCAACTATTTCGTTAGAACAATTTTGGTACGCGTAATTTTTTCGAAATAAATTAGATAATAAAAGGCACCGTACCACATTTACTTTAGACGTCTTATTTTTTTTTTTCATTTGATTATCCTACGCTCTCATGGCAATGAGATAATTGTAAGGAGACATCTCCTTGGAGCATTGTTCTTTCAATGAAGCATTAAAATATTGCTCAATAATAGCGGACCATCGACTTACATTAGAATTGCACTAGCCAAATAGAATAAGACCTCGCACACACTGTATTGACACTTGGCTAAAGTTAATTTTTCAACAAAATGACATTGATAAGGCAAGCGAATCTTCACGCTTGGTGGCTAGCTTTAACAGAAATAAAATGTTTATGCATTATATTGACACAGAGTGCACATTGCTATTGTCCAGTGTGCGGCGGGCTTAACGGTATTAATACTTCCCTACGGTACTTTACCAAAAGAATGACAGTTAATCCGCAAATAACGTTAGTCAATGGCCTGCAACAGTCGCGGCGATGAAACAAAATAATGTATCTTGTCGTAAGCTCAGTTTCTTTAGCCATCGAGCGACCTAATATTGAGTAACTTTAGACTACAAATGTTGCATTGACCTCATACACGATCCGATTATCACTAACTATCCAACACGCACTTTCATGGAATTCTTCACACTTCCTCTCCCCTAATTGGCAACATTTCATCTTTTACAAGGCTCTGGTATAAACATTTGTGTGTCAAACCCTTTGAGAGTGAAACCCGCTGAGAGGAGATGCTAGTGCCCAGAGGTTTTATATGTATAAAAAAACCGTTTCTACATTTTCCCAAATTTCCAATTTGAACATAAAAGATAAATTTTCGACAATTAGTGACGCCATTTTGGAAAAAAGCTATTTTAAGGAAATAAATTAAATTAAATGTGTGATGCCGTCGCAATAAATAAAATCTACTTTTTGGTTTAAAAGTAATAGTCACACAACCTTTTTTTTTTCACTTGTTGCAAGTGGTCATTACTTGCCATAATAAACACATTCTTTCACTTGCTAATTTCGTGTAAAATTATGAAATGTTGCCATTGACCCCCTCTAAACTGAGACTAGACTATCACGGAACCTATACCCTGAATCATTTCACATCGTCCCAATACACTTCAGGCTCAATCTCACAACTTGTGTCTATGGCACCGTCGTCGCTTTCACCGACACCCGTGATGCCTGTACTATTTCACTTGGCCGACCGTTTCTTGCGTCGGTTCGACTTTAAACTGTCCGTCTTGCTTGTAAGGTTCACTTTTGTAGTCGTCGTTCTGTTTCATAGAGTCCTTCGAGTCTTCGGAGTAGTAGGGCTTGCCTTTGCCCTGTTGGTCCTGCTCGCGCTGTTGCCGACGCCGCTGCTTGGACCAGAGCTCGTGGCAGTCTTGCCACGTTGGCAGCTCCGGCGCTGGCATTCTGCAAGTGTAGATGATGGACGAATTGAACATTGCGAGTCGCGAAAGTCAAAGCATTTATTTTGTATAGGTCTACGGGGCCACTTACAAAATGTAATTTTTTTTATATGCTTCTATCGAATCAAAAAGCGATCTCAACTGAGAAGATCCGGCAAAACACTCAGTGTGATAATATTTTTTTTAAATCACCAAAACTTACTTCAAATACAAAGGTAGATATAGCTTTAGTGTGTTGCCTTTATAGCTGCTTTTAATAATGATAATGCGTCAGTACGGCTACACACGCTACACGTTGACATAACATGCAATATTTTGATTTTTGTTTTTTACTCGGAACATGGAATAGAGGGCTACTTTCCGTCCGAATTAACGGTAATTCGTAAAGCTGAATTTACATTACGACACTAGTTTCATGCATGATGAAATCAGTTTCACGACATGACTTTCACTACCTGTACAACAAGTTTCATCGAAAATAATAGTGTCGTGACATCCACCCACAGTATGTCTGTGTTCATGGCATCGCCAACATCAGAGCTGTTAGTGTATAAAATTAAGAAAAGGTTGTCTCGAAAATTGATTCGAGGATGGGAAATTTTATATTTTTATCAGTTGGTTTAACATTTTTAATATTTTTTCGACTAACCCCGCCAAACACCACGACTAAAAACACACGTCCTATCAGCGCAGGCGGTTTTGCGACACTAGTTTTACGTCGCGTTTACACGATGACATTAGTTGCATGACATTAGTTTCATCCAAAAATCGTGCGCTACACGAAACTAGTGTCGTGAAATCGATGCGTGCATCAATGAATGCATGAAACTTGACGTTTACATCGATGACTCTTGACGATTACACTGTAACACTGTTGATAAAACTAATGTCACGAAACTACTTTCTCGCCACTAGTGCCGTAATGTAAATAGGGCTTAAAGAACCGCAACAGGATGAAAAGTAGTGATATCAAGCACTGACTGTTCGGGGACGACGTTCTTGAGCCAGGGGCTGGAGAGCGCGTCTTCGGCGGTGATGCGGCGCTCGGGGTCCAGCTCCAGCATGCGGTCGAGCAGCGTGAGCGCGGCGGGCGGCATCAGCGCGAAGTGCTCGCGCACGCAGCGCTTGTGGAACCGCTTCGGCCGCAGCGTGTGCCACAGCGGCAGCCGCACCACGCTCGGCCACACGCCCGGCACCGGCGTGCCGCACACGCGCGAGATCATCTCCAGCTGCATCATCTCCACGTTCGCCTGCGGGACACATCACGCCTTCACGTACCCGTTCACGGACCTACTAAGGTATTAGACTACCACTCGCCACCTTGTTGGTGCACCTACTAGTACAATGCATGTCACCTGGAAGACGGGGTGCTTGAGGAAGAGCTCGCCGAGGATGCAGCCCATGGACCAGACGTCGACGGCGGGCCCGTAGCGCTCCTCGCCCAGCAGCAGCTCCGGCGGCCGGTACCAGAGCGTGATGACCTTGTTGGTGTAGGGCCGCGCGCGGTCCTCCGCCGACCACAGCCGCGCCAGACCGAAGTCGCCCAGCTTCACCTCGCCCCTGACACCGCAACGCACACGCTCAAATACTCGCTCAATATTTGACAGTAAAACCCCCGAAAGCTAGGACATCAACCCTTGCGCGTCAATTTATTTGCCATAGCAATACCAGGCGTCGAAACAATTACTGAAATACTGATTTTACCGACTGCGAGACTCGAAAATACCAACAACCGCTACGCAGCATCGCGGCGCCCAAGATGACGTCGCGACGCTCATTATAAGGCGTCGCCACGCTCGCTATGCGTCACGACAATCTCTACAGGCTCACTATAAGGCGTCACGACGATCGCTACACGCTCACCATGGCGTCGCGACGTTCACTATAATGCGTCGCGACTCTCACTATAATGCGTCGCGACGCTCACTGTAAGGCGTCGCGGCGCTCACTATAATACGTCGCGACGCTCACTATAAAGCGTCGCGACGTTCACTATAATGCGTCGCGACGCTCACTATAAAGCGTCGCGACGTTCACTATAACGCGTCGCGACGCTCACTATAATGCGTCGCGACGTTCACTATAATGCGTCGCGACTCTCACTATAAGGCGTCACCACGCTCACTATACGGCGTCGCGACGCTCACTATAAGGCGTCGCGACGCTCACTATAAGGCGTCGCGATACCCACTATAAGGCGTCGCGACGCTCACTATGCGTCTCGACGATCGCTACACGCTCACCATAAGGCGTCACGACGCTCACTATACGGCGTCACGACGCTCACTATAAAGCGTCGCGACGAATTTATGAATTTATTCAAGGGTACGCCTATTTTTCGGGCTAATTTGACCGGACTATGTAATGGATAATACTGACTTGTTGTTCATAAGTATGTTGCTGCACTTGATGTCTCTGTGCAGGAAGTTCTTCCGGTGGCAGTACGCGAGCCCGTCCAGCAGCTGCCGCATTATAGACGCGTTGTGAGACTCCGTAAAGTCCACCATTTTAGACTCCAGCAAGCCCATGAGATCGTGGTCCATGTACTCGAACACCAAGTAGAATGAACCCTTGTCCTATCGAAGAAATAGTCGCTCAATTAGCATTATCACGCCTTAATTTCTCAAAGGGGCTGCAAGCTTCAATTGCCAATTATTTTTAGTCCTAAAATGTTAAAGGACGAGATAATTATTTATCATTATACTAGGCACACTTCCCCTAATGCAAGGGTAATTTAAGTTTTATTTTAATTACCTGGAATTTTGACTAATACTAGGGAAAGTGTTTCCAACTTAGTATAATGCAGCTGGTGTCTATTACAAATAGTTTTGATAAACCAATCTTAATTAGAAATATTTGAATTCCCAGATTCCTTACGACAACATCTCAAGAGCTGAACTAAAGTCGCAGTGAAGTCATAATTTTATTAGTACTGGATTTAATCTCCATTTCGTTAAAAAATTTAAGTTTATATGCTCACTAAGTGCGCGTTAAACACGCAATTACGTATAGCTTAATATAAAAGAAATAAGTGCGTTATTAGCGTGACAAGATCTTGACAAACATTACCTTTCGAAAGTCCAGGGCGTCCTGTTTGTCCGTGACAATCTCGCGCAGATTCACTATGTTTTTATGGTTCAACTGCCTTAGGATTTTGATCTCTCGTACAGCGGTGATGGGAAAACCTTCCTTTTCATTCTCTAATCGAACTTTTTTGAGAGCGACGAGTTGGCCAGTGTTCTTGTCGCGGGCCTTGTACACTTGACCGTAGGTGCCTTCACCGATTTGAGTGATAACCTAAATGAGAATTACTATTAAGGTAGCCGTCCACATGTTCGCATCGTAAGTTTTTTTTTTAATGGACTATGCTGTTGGCCGTGAGGTGGCCGTTACAGCTTTACCGGAGGAGTGGCGAGCGCAGAGTGCACTCCAACCAAGGCCTTAAGGGCGGAAAAGGGCGGCAACTAGCTCAAGGGCGCCACAGAGGGCACGACCTCGGCTTGGGCAGTTACCCCTATACTATGATTTCCGTCAGATACTTACGATGCGAGCATGTGGACGCCTACCTTTAGAGTACGCACTCAGTAATGACCAAATGCAATCAAAGAATTTAAATTTGACTCCTATATCGTGAAAATACAATACATAGTAGATCTAGCACAAGCACCAAGACAAGATTCATGCCGGTATTGTAGCACTGGGTTACTCTCTCACTTTTTAATTAATTGGTGAGAACTAGACTTGAATTACCTCACATTTGTCTTGTCACAACCTATCATGCTAGGTCTACAGGATAATACTACAAATATTTTGACTTTAAACATAAGTGCTATGGTAACTTAAGGACCAGCGAAGTGACTCAAGCGCCACGTGGGCGATTTTGAGTTAAATATATAATTGGAATCAGTGAATTTTTCTGTGTTATGTGCAAACTTACCAATATGGCGCTTGAGTCGATTCGCTTTTTCGCCGTCGTAATTGATTATGGAACAATGGTTACATGGTGTTTTTTAAATTATTACCTGAAAGCCGTCCACGCATTTCTCGCCCCAGTCCTTCGCGTGATGCGTGGCCGCGACCACGGGAACCACCTTGGACCCTCGTCTCTTCAATATACGAGGCCTTTTTAGTTTCGAAGTTGCCTGCAAATTCAAGAACTTTAGTATACAGGTTCAAATTCAAATATATTTATTCATCTTAAATTGTAATCTAGGTACTAGTACATATGTAACTGTAATTGAAATTTAACATGGGTGTCCTAGTTAACAATTTAAGAGCGTAGTTTTAAACAATTTCGTAAACTGTGCCGGTTGTAGCCGAGTGGTCGAACGCACGCTTTGCAATCAAAGTGCGCAGGTTCAAACCCCGGCTCGCACCTCTGGGTTCCAGGTGCGAATCTCATTTTCATCCGAAATTATCACTTGCTAAGAAACGGTGAAGGAAAACATCGTGAGGAAACCTGCACGCCTGAGGGAGCTTGACTAGTTCTCGATAGATGTGTTAAGTCTGCCAACCCACACCGGGCCAGCGTGGTAGACTATGGCCTGAATCCCCTCGCATTGAGGGGAGGCCCGTGCCCAGCAGTGGGACGTTAATAAGGGCTGTATAGTAGTAGTTAAACTTGGTTCTTACACTAAGCAAGCTTGTCTCGCAGGTAACCAACATGTGTGTGCGTAAGTGAATCAGGACTTCGAAATAATACTTTACCGTTTGGATTAGTATAAGTATACAACCGAATAGTATAAACAAACAAAATATTACATTTTCAAATGAATCAAAAACCTATAGGGCACTTCGCGTTGACCTAGAATCATGAAATTTGGCAAGAAGAAATGCACAAGCAAAGGGAAAAAATTTAAATCACTACATTTATAGTTACAACGCAAAAAAAAAAAAAAGTTTTTTTGCTGTTACAATCTTATTTGCAGTTAGTTTATATGGGGACAACAGTATACCGACGGCAAAATTAAGTTTGTCTATCTATCCAGTTTTTCTTGTCGTTAGAGCTATGTTCGGCGCTTTCATAGTTTAGGTACGGAAGCCTCAGAAACAGATTTTTTTATGTACGTAAACCAATACAGACGCTTATGAAAAGTCAATAAATAATAATGGTATATCTACCACTCATTCGGATGCATTTCCTGTGGAGAAGAATGGGCAAAAACCTCTTTTTTCCAATGAGGATTTGCAAAATACTCTTTTTTCCAATGAGGATTTGTAAATAGGCCGGTTTTGTACTTAAAAGTACTAAGATAAGGATCGACTGCCATATTGTGATGAACGAAAACGAATTAGGATTTTAAATATTTAAATATTATATTAGGACAATTTACTACTAATTTAACACGTTTATTTCAATTTGATGTGAGACTATTATTATTGATATGCAAATAAGTTTTTTGCAAACCATACTTTTCCAGTTAAATTTGACGGATAGAGGTTATTGAAATTCCCATTCTTGAAATAACACTATTTTGCGGATTCTATCGCGTTTATTTACTATTTTATTTTCCCGACGTTTCGGCTGCTTTACAGCAACCATGGTCACGGGGGGACTGATGTCATAGTTAATAACTGGGTACCCTCATATTTAGTTGATGTTTGCGGTCCGATCCACGCAGAAAGTGCTCACAGTGTCTTAAGTTCTTGCAATGGTATGCTTGGTTTTGGATTTATAACACCTCAGTCCCCCCGTGACCATGGTTGCTGTAAATCAGCCGAAACGTCGGGAAAATAAAATAGTAGATAAACGCGATAGAATCCGTAAAATAGTTTTATTCCAATGTATAGTATTCACGTAAATATAAGAAAACAATATTCCCATTCCTATTTGGAGAGCATTTTAGTAGTATGCAGTACCTCGTGGTCCCTGTGCGCTGGGCGTGCGCTGAAGACGTGCGAGTAGCGGTCCGTGCGCGGCGCGGGCGGCGTGCTGCCGTCCGGCTCGTCGCCAGACAGCTCTTCCGAGCCGGGGATCACTGCACCGACAACACCACCATACCGTCACGGCTCGATAATAACACAATTTTTAAAAAAACGTTCCCAACGGAGCTTAAATGCTCTAAATTACAAAGTCAAAGAATTAGGGTTCCGTACATAAAAAGGAAAAAACGGAACCCTTATAGGATCACTGTTGTCAAAACCCCTTTTTCTCAGAAACGCGTGAAGGTATCAAATTGAAATTTATAACAGAGACATGTCTGCCGTCTCTTGGTGGCCTAAAAAAATCTAACTTCTATGTTAACGCAATCAAAAGATACGGCAGTTTATGTTGCATTTTCAGTACATTTGCACGGGAATCAAAAACCTAAAGGGTACTTCCCGTTGACCAAGAATCATGAAATTTGGCAAGAAGCAAGGTCTTATAGCACAAGTAAAGGAAAAAAAAGATTTATTTTTTACCGTTATAAAACTCTTAAATCTGTTAAGTATTTTTTTATAATGATTGAACTTTCTCCCGTCGGCGTTTGGAACGACGTCGAATATCTAATACTGCAAGTAATACCACCCATGACAAAACCATCACATAATAACTTTATCGATCAACTGAACATCGGTAAAGGTACAAAAAATAAAATCATAATAATGTTTTATTCTCACCAGGGGGCATGGGTAGGTTCATAATGCCAGTCTTCTTGGGTTTGTCCTTCTTGACGGGACTAGGCGGTGGGGTGTTTATTGGACTGTCGTTCACTAACGTTTTGAGATCTTCAACCTATAAAAAAAGATACAGATAAGACACAGTCAAATACAAATGAAGGGCACAGGCAAATAATAGGAAATGTCCTAATTAATTAATTTTGAGAAAAAAACAATTGGAAAGTTTTCAAGTATATTATTTTTATTGAGATCAATGCATGCAATAACTTTTGCTTATAACTAACGTCATAGTCATTCTCGTTCTCTCTTTTTCGTTTTGGCCATAAACAAAACAGCATTTTTAGTGCCATCTGTTAACTATTTTAAAATTAGACTTCAAAATACCAGAGACAAAGATATGATTCTATAAAAACAAAAATTGTGATATTCCCTGTTATTTGCCTGTGCCCTTCAAATAGGGTGGTAATAGTTAGTATAATACCTGCGTGTTGGGCGGCATGGGCAGCTTGGTAAGGCTCCTGGGCTTGGGCGGCGGCGGCTGGCTGTTCTGGTTGTACACACTCTCCACCACGCTGCCGCCCTTCATCGGGGGCGGAGACGCCGCCGGCGGGGACGACACCGCCGCGGCCGGCGTCACCGGCTTCTGTACACGAGTATTATATTATTTACCTACTAGCTGTGCCCGCGACTTCGCCCGCGTGGACTTTAGGGAGATTACCCGGAAATATAGGTATTATATTTTCCCCGCGGAACCCTAATGCTTTTTCTAAAATTAAAGTAGCCAAAGTTACGCCTTGGAACGTCAGCTATCTGTCAGTGAAAGTCCGATTGAAATCGGTTCAGCCGTTTAGAAGTTTACCTCAAACAAACAGACAGACAGACAAAAAATTTTAAAATTGCGTTTTCGTTATAGGTATCGTATATACTTTCATAAGCATTTGGTAAAAAAAGTGTTATTTTGATATAACAAACAGACACTCCAATTTTATTTATTTGTATAGATCGATGATCCACTGTCAGATAATCATACAGACCTTATAAAGGTATTTCTTGGCTATATGCCGCTATCGGGCGTTTATTGGATGACATTGTTCGGTTACTTATCTGCAGATATTATTAAATCTAACAGACGCAATAATATCATCATTGCAATGATGCGGAAGAATTGTGTCATCTTCCTTCCAGAATCGGATCAAATCAGGCTTTCTTGGTCTAATCAGAGAGTATCTAGAGTACCCATAACGACTCCACTCTTGGTATAGCTCTGCTGCCATTTTCCCGCCATTGTTGTTATGCTATGCTATCTCTACCACCCATTCAGAATCCATTTCCTACGGAGAAGAATGGGCAAGAAACTCAATTGTTGCTTTTTAGGGTTCGGTACTTAAAAAGGAAAAAAACTGAACCCTTATAGGATCACTTTGTTGTCCGTCTGTCTGACAAGACCCTTTTTCTCAGAAACGCGTGAAGGTCAAGTTGAAATTTATAACAGAGGTTAAGATTAAAACGAAAAAATCAAACTTCTCAAAAGTAATCAAACGTAATCAAAAGATACGGCGTTTTATTTTCATTTTCAGTACATTTGCACGGCAATCAAAAACCTATAGGGTACTTCCCGTTGACCTAGAATTATGAAATTTGGCAAAAAGCAAGGTCTTATAGCACAAGTAGAGGAAAAAATCCAAACACTGCCTCAGTGCGAGAGTCTAGCTCGCACTTGGCCGGTTTTTTTACAGGGTACGTAACTGTCTCCATTGAGCCCACTCCGCGTGGAGAGATTAAACAGAGTTAGGTTAAATGAAAATAGGACAAACCTCAGGGTCCTGCGGTGGCGGCGGTTGTGCTACCCCGTTGGTGTGAGCGTCGTGTTCGAAGGCGCTGAAGTCGGGCGGCGGCTGCAGCGGCGGCGGCGGCTGCTCGGGCTCGTCGGGCGCCGGCATCGGGATATCCACCACGTCCCGCCGGCTCTCCGTGCTCGCCTCGCCGTTCTCTTTGAACGCCTGCACCGAACCAAACACAAACAAAATCAATTACTTTACATGTTTGTCATTTGCGATGGCTTTTGAAACTATCATTTTGTAGTTTGTAGTTGGTTTATATTTACTTGGAAATAATAATGTATGTACCTATAATAGACAGATCTACAATATCTTCAAAAATAGAAATTAGCTATAATATTTATTTATAACTACTAACTACTACAGCCCTTTTAACGTCCCACTGCTGGGCACGGGCCTCCCCTCAATGCGAGGGGGATGCAGGCCATAATCCACCACGCTGGCCCAGTGCGGGTTGGCGGACTTTACAAATCTGTGGAGAACTAGTCAAGTTCCTTCAGACGTGCAGGTTTCCTCAAGATGTTTTCCTTCACCGTTTCATAGCAAGTGATAATCTCGGATGAAAATGAGATTCGCACATAAATCCCAGAGGTGCGAGCCGGGGTTTGAACCTGCACACTTTGATTGCAAGGCGTACGTTCGACCACTCTGCTACCACTGCTATTATTTATAACATTTTATTTAATTATTTAGTATGTTTTTCATATTTTTTTCTAATTGTTACTCTATATGTTTAGGCTTACTTTTAATTTTAACCTTTATTATTTTCATAAGCATGTTATTTATCTCGTACTTACACATATAAATGTTACCCGAAACACAAGTTTTTGGGTTACAATCATGTCCTAGCATCCTTATTTTCATATAGTGTAAGCAGCGTTTGTAACCTGTTTTGTTTGTAAAATAAATAAATACTTGGTACTAGCTAAGGGGCCGTCCTTTAATCACGTAATGGTTTTTTGTAACATTTTTAACCGTTACCTGCGTGGCACTGTCCCCGGTGGCGTTGGAGAGTTCGTCGATGGTGAGTATCTCGGGGTTGCTGATTGACATGGAGGCGGATAGAGCGCCTTGCGACTCCTCCTCCTTCTGGTTCAAAATCTCTTGTAATTTCTGCCAAAAAAAAAAACATGCGGTAAAATATACATGTCTAAATACACAGTCAAATTGATAGAAAATGTAATCCTTACAGTTTTAATGGATCAAAAATCCATTGTTTTAATAATCACAAAACAATCGATTACAACTTGAATCGAGACAACTTTAAATGTCTATAAATTTCTGATCTTCTCAGTTGAGGTCGCGTTTCGATCCGGTGGTAGTATAGTAGTATATAAGAAAAAAAAATGTAAGCTTGACAATTTGTAAGTGCCCCCATAAGCCTATACAGAATAAATTATTTAACTTTGACTATAACAACCAGTAGTTGTAGCATGAGGACCAAGACTAGACTTATGTCACAGAATATGTTGATTATATCTCTTTCTCTTGTATGAAATAAGTCAGAGAGCGACCAAGCCAATCCGAGATAGATGTCTTGTGCATGCTAACATCACAGACTACATTACGTCTGATTAATGGTCGTAATGTTATCGTGATTGTGAACAAGACGGCAACATTTTTAATACTGGCATATTTAGTTTATTTGTACAACAAAATCTTTTAAAACTTATCCTCAACTTTTTGATGGGAGGACGTCATGGATCTATTTTTAAAAAGCATGTTATGTACCTTAGCCCTCTTGTGCTTGTCTTTGACTAGTTCTGCGAATAGGCTGGTGTCGCTTATCTTCTCCTTGAAGTCGATCTTGCGCTGCAGCACCGTGGACGGTGGACTCGGCGAATCGTGCCTGCTTCTATCACAAGAAAAATACTTTATACAAGCAATACAATACAATTTATACAGGATGTATCAAAAACCCGAAATAATATTTTGATGTTTGCACGAACATCGGGAAAGCATTAAGCAACTGAATGGTATAAAAAGGTGAACGAAATTCGAACATAATTAAAAATATACTAAAAGCTTGAGTCTTATGCGACCTTTTCAAGTTGTGTTTTGGTGATTATTTGCAGCTACTCCTTCACTATGCATCTAACACATATTAGCTACCGTATTATTGAGATATTATTTCGGACTGCTTATACATAAAAAAATAAAAAGAACAGCCCACTGAGTTTCTTGCCGGATCTTCTCAGTTGAGGTCGCGTTTCGATCCGGTGATAGTATAGTAGTATATAAGAAAAAAAATGAAAACTTGACAATTTGTAAGTGCCCCCATGGGCCTATACAGAATAAATGGTTTGACTTTGATTGTAACAATTGCTATACATATCTACCACAGCAAATTATAGAAATCTCAGTTCATCCAGTTTCACATTTCTGCACCAAAGTGTTCAACAATAATATTATCAAATTGATCATAACTTCTACCAATTAGGGATTTAAATAATAATTTGTAGTCTAAGCATTAGCACAGTGGGGGAATTCCTGCAAGATCGACATCATGTCTAATTCGACATATGCCTGATTTTCGCTTGATAGACATCAATCACTATTCGAGTTATGTCGAAACAAAACGATTTTAAAACGATATTTATTCGATATATCTCGAATAGAGATGATGTCTATCAAACGAAAATCGGGCCCCAGTAGGCTTAGCATGACCGCGTAGACTTAAGTTTTATCTCTTTCAACTGTCAGATTTGTCGAGAAAATGACGTCACACCGAGCAAAAAGCTCAAAGTGACGTCATTTACCTCGACAAACCTGACACTTTAAAGAGATACCGAAACGTATGGGTTCACAGGTGAGTGGCCTACCGTACAGAAGGAGAAGTAGTAGAAGAAGAAGAAGTGTATATATGTATGTAATGAAAGATACCTGTGCCTGTCTCTGGAGGAGTCCCGATGCTTGGCGCGGTGTCGCGGCGGCGAGGCGGTGGAGCCGCGCCGCCGCCCGCGCGACCCCGAGCGCCGCCGCTTCAGCGAGCTGCGACTGTGCGACCTGCACACACCGTACACATGTACCACTACCGCGGTATACCACAACACATACTCATCGTATGACCCCAACTATGTTGCGTTCTTGACGTTTGGACTATTTATATCATAAAGGGTCGCCGTTCTAACGACCATTTTTCAACAACATATACTTTTTAAGGTTATTGTGTCAAAAGTAATAGTTGGCTAAGATTACGCGTAGCTAAATCGGTGTGGTAACTTGGGCGCGACTTCGGTATCATTTGTCTTCAACTAACGGTTAATATAAAAAAAATTGTGCTCAGTCAACTGCTTAATAATTAGAATCTTTTTTTTTTATTCATCTAAGTACGGTTCAAATACTTTTTATTTATCAAAAGAATAACATTATAATTCATTCACTAACATGAGAAATCAAATAAAATGCAAGTAACAATGCAAGGCGTGAGATGTAAAAAAAAAAAGTTTTAAAGTAAACCAATACAAGTACTTATGAATCGTCAATAAACAAAAATATCAATAATAATATATCTACAACTCATTCGAAATGCATTTCCTATGGAGAAGAATGGACAAGAAATTGACTAGTTTTCGATAGATTTGTGAAGTCTACCAACCCGCACTGGACTATAGCCCGAATCCCGCTCGCATTGAGGGGAGGCCCGTGCCCAGCAGTGGGACGTGAAAAGAGCTGTAGTAGTAGTAGTAGTTAACGTCTTAGAAGGCGGGAAGCCTAAGGCTGGTTTTAGTCTCACGCTGACGGTCGGCGCGTAGCTTGTCAGCGCTGATCGGTCAGCTCGTATCGTTCGGCCGTCAGCGCTGAGCGGTCAGCGCGACTCAAAAACGCTACCCGTAACTACATAAAAATTGACCCATCAGCGCTGACAGTGCGCGTGCCGTCGGCGTAAGACTAAAACCAGCCTAAAGATCCGCGCGCGGGGTACGTATGTGTGGAAAGTAGCTACCGGTGGCTGGTCTTAGCGTCGCGTTCCCGGTGCCGCTCTCGCACGCGGCTGCGCTCGCGGCGCCGCACAGGGCTGCGGCGGCGGGACCGGCTGCCGCGAGGGCTGTACTCGCGCCCGCGAGATATTCCCACTGGAGAATCTGGACAAGAGACACGTCACTTTGAGGGCTATATTTCACCGGGACACCATGGCAGCGCAACCAGTCGCGCCAACGTGGTGTCCGTAAGCTACGAAACTAGACACCACACAGACACCAGAGTCGAAACACTACACTGCGGCATGGACCTCGAAGAGATAGCACTACTGCTGTATGTACGTAGGAAAAGAGAGAGAGCGTCACTGGCGGCTGAGTGAGTGAGACACCATACAGCGCTATAGTAATTAGTGGTGGCGCGACCAGTAACATTCTGTGCTGCCGTCCGAGCTGGCCGCGCCGCCAAATTGGCTGCGCGACCAAGCGGACACCAGGTGAGTAACTCTCTATAGAGCTGTATACATTTTGTTGGTAGCGGCGACTGGTTGCGCCGCCATGGTATCTCAGTGAAATATAGCCCTAAGAGTAAACACCTCAAAGCATCATCTATTAGGCCACAAAAGACTTTTAGAGGCATTATCTATAATTTTCATGCTATAATATCGTCTAGAAACGACGTGGAATGAAACAGAAAATGACAAAGAATTACATGTAGCATGAAATCAGAAAAATTATTACTTTACAAGTGCAAAAATGGATCATCCACCATCTTCATCACTGTCATCACCCATTTTTATTTTAAAAGCGTATTTATTGAATTTCTCCTTTATATTCATTACTCGACATTGGCATAAATACATTATATTCATAGGTAGTCAAGTATTTCTCATCTGATTCCAATAAAATTCATAATTTAGTAATAAAGGAATAAGCGCAAAAATGATTTGTCCATCAGATATGTATCAACAAATTATTCTATTGCAACTTTATGGACACCATATCAGTAACGCGGCGGGCAACCCCTCACCTGGTACCATGATAGGGGACTGCAGGCGGTGCTGCTCCTGCCAGTACTCCCTCCTACCGCGATCGTACTCCGGCTCGTCGCCAGAGTCTATCGTCACAGTCTCGTGGTACGGGGGCGCCGACGGTGTATGAGGCGTCGTGGACTTTTGTCTTCTTCTGTGGGAAAAATGGAATAGCTTAAATTGGATACATATAAATGTGATATAAAACCTACATGTAGAGATGTGTTTACGTGATATCGTCACTAGTAGTGAATATGCCCTGCCGCGAGCGAATTAAGTAACTTTATTTGAAAATGTACTCTTTATAAGTATACATAAAGATCGAATTTCTGTGTTAAAAGCCACACGGCCACGCGTCAAAAATCCCACGCGACATCGGCGCCATGTCGTCGAAAAATGTACTTATTCTATGTATTAATACAGTTCATTTTGTTATTGGCAAAAAATCGATCACGAACGCGCCTGTGGTCGCAGATAAATGGTAAAATGTCACTATCATGCTTTTTTCACTAACACTAGAAGAGGTCGTAATGTGATACCTAAATATTAAACAGTTGCCTAGCTAAAATATTGTTTCATTAACCGATAGTTAAGCCGACAATGGGTACACTACCGGATTAGACGACGCGTAAGCTTAGGCAACTCTAAATTTTGTAACACATTTAACAGTGAAACAACTGTTGCCAAGCGACAATTAAATATTCACAATAATGACACTTCAAAAACGCAAGTCCACAACAGAATATGAACCTTCGGATACTATAAATAATAAAAAAAGTGGTTTAGTGAAAGGAAAATTGTAGCCTAGGCGCCGCCTTACATAAGACATTGCTTTATTAGGCGTCGCTTTGCTTGTCATTTGTAAATATAAACATTAATGAATTTTAATAAGCCCGTAGAGGTGTGTTGCAGCAATGCACCAGGGAAAGCCATTAATTTACTTTGCAGGCCACATTTCATAATAAATTGATGAAGCTAGGAAGTCTTGTACACAGCTGATAAGAGATATAGGTCACAATAAGCGAGCGAAACATATCGCTAGTTTGAGAATTTACAAGATAAAATTCGTGTCTAGGAATATAATATCTCTAAATATTTTTATTGCTTGTTAATTGAACCAAGTGTCAGATCATCCTAATATTCTCATATTAGAATGATACTCAAACACAATACAACTTTTTTTTTTTTTTTTTACGAAATGAGCGAAATGATTATATTTAATGGAATAAGATGAGGAATGGCTTCACCTGCGACTAGCGCGGGTATTTCACCAATGTCAAGTAATTAATAGCAAGGACAAATTCAATAAATACACGTAATAAATAAAAATGAATGATGACAGTGGTAAAGATGGCGGATGAATCCCAATACAACTTTGCTTACAGTACATAATGATGTTAAATTTACCAAGTACAGTCAGCATCATACAAAAGTAAATTAAACATGCAAATATTTATTTAATTCTTTGATGATCTTTCAGTTGATTGATTTTGACTGTACAGGATTTTAATGTTAAGAAAAATAAAAAATATCTTACCTAGCCGGTGGTGATCTATCTCGGCGTGGCGAATAAGGCAAAGTGGTGTGGTGAAGGGGCGGCTCCCTGATGGAGGCGCGATGCCTCGGCGAAGCCGCGTGCCTCGTCAGTGGCGGCGTGCTCGGCGACACCGGGGAGCACGACCCATTCCGCAGCGGAGAAGACGCCTTCTCCCAATCGCTAATAGGCACTTGCTGGTACCGCTGCGGGCTTGCTGTCTGTACCGGCACCTCCTCAGGCACATTATCGTCAGGCGAAACACTCTCTAAGCTAGCCGACCGTGACCTATTCTTTGACTTTTTCTTCTTCTTCTTTTTTTCCTTCTTCCTCTTCTCTTTCTTCTTTTTATACCTGTGCTCCTCAAATTCTTCCTCCTCTATGTAATCTAACCTTCTCTTCCTCCCTACAGAAGTATCTCTCGATAAGGCATATTCTTCGAGAGGACGGCGGCTTGTGGTTGTTACTGATATTGTCTTGTTATCTACGAATGTACGTATAGAATGAGACTTCCGGGTGCGGTCGAGGTCATCAGCAATGTGCCGGCTGATCGAGCTGGTCTCGCTGTCAATCTCACCTGCCTCCGGAGCCGATAGCGCTTCAGAACTGACATCTGAATACTCTACTAAAGGTTTATGGGAGTTCACTGTTGCATATGACTGTTCATGCGAACTGCCAGAGTTAAGCTTGTATTTCTTGTGTGAACGTTTCTTATGCTTGTCCTTGTGGTGCTTTGAGTGCCTCTTTTCATAGCCACGGTCCATGGTCGACTGGGGCGGCGCCCCGCCCTGTGTCGACACACTTCACATCACATTAACTGAAATTTTATATACATACTTATACATACATAGGTAAGTACATAATATTAGGTATAATTAATCACAAAATTATGAAAGAAAGCAATATAAGGTAAACTGTAGTTTCATTTTAAAACATAAATAAATAAAAATCAAAATTGCTTACATGACTGGAACTGATTAGCGCATCAGTATAAACTTCGACGTAACAAAAACAAATTTAGAACTCGAAATTGCATGCATCTCGAACTCCCAAGTTCTTGGTGAAATAAAAATTAGGTACTTATAATTTGACAAGTAATAATTTTGGCTGACTGTACCTACCCACATAAAAAGTTTACAAGTACAAAACTGCACAAACCAACCTATGAAGGTACATAAATTCTAATCAAAACAAGGGCACAAATACCTGACATACACAAGAAACGTTATCACTTAATAAATTCATTATAAACAAACTTGAGGATTCTAAAAATATAAAAAAGTCGTAAGCACTCACGATTTCTAAAATTTTCAACAAAATAATGCAGGCGAATGACTGAAACACAACAATGATACATGCAATAATATGATAAAATAATTCACTTACCTTCGCAATAAACGAACGTGCGTCCGTTCCACGCACAAGATATTATTTTTCAATATTACGAACGAATTGTGTAAGACTACTAGTAAGGTATTCGTTTCTTGTATTTTTTATCGTCTCAATAGGCTTTCTGCCAGTAATATATAGTTATCTAAGATATTTAATTGCTTTGTAATCTTATTTCGCTAATCATTGTCATGAAGAGCGCATAATTCATGTAATTACATTGGATTTATATTAGGACTAAGAACGTCGAATTTAGTCAGCCATTTGCTTTTTTCATTCATTTTCTTTCATCATCGTTTAGTGGTGGCCCAGTTGACATTTGAAATATGTTGATATCTGTCACTTCTGTAAATCGATACGTAATTGAACTTATATCGATTAATATCCTATTATAATCGATTCTATTATGGTGTAAAGATGGCATTAACTTCTGTTATACATTTCTAGCACAAAGTTGCATTTTAAATCGATCTTGATAACGCGGTTCATGTTATATACAGTAAATGACCTACTTACTTAAATGAATGTAGGTCCAAACTATTAAACAAGAAACATACTCTTCAATTTTAATACATTTTGAATGTTTCACTTGGGGCCTTCCCCTACCAAGTCTTTTTCTGAGTTTGTTTCCTCAATCTTATAGTAAAAGTATAGCACTGGATTTTGTGCTGTCATGGTTATTGATTTATATAGCTCTCCCCATTATGAGATCAGCTTAAGTGCAGTGGGAGTTAATAATTTTAATTATTAAGAAATGATTACGTAATTTTTAAATTGATGTCTCGATTTTTTTCATCAATTTAAAGGAATATGTTTTCGCAACACTATTCCGGAAACACACTGATCAAGGTGTAAACATTTCATAAAACTATTTTAATCTATTTGAATTCGTATACAAACAAGAACAGCAAAAAGTATAATATTATATAAAATGTATTTATTAAGAGCTCACTAATTAGCAGAATATGATGAATATAATTATTAAGGAATTATTCCAACTATGTAATCGTGCTTCTACCGGAAGTCTTGTTTATGAAATGTTATATTTCATAGGAACAATAGATCTTTCGTTCTACGGTAAGACATTGTGCTAACTATCTATGATAGGGATTATAAAACCGGCCAAGTGCGAGTCGGACTCGCGCACGAAGGGTTCCGTACCATTATCTATAAGAACAGCAAAAAAATCACGTTTGTTGTATGGGAGCCCCCTCAAATATTTATTTTATTCTATTTTTTTGTATTTGTTGTTATAGTGGCAACAGAAATACATCATCTGTAAAAATTTCAGCTCTCTAGCTATCACGGTTCATGAGATACAGCTTGGTGACAGACGGACGGACGGACGGACAATGAAGTCTCAGTAATAGGGTTCCCGTTTTACCCTTTGGGTACGGAACCCTAATAGTAGTGATCTGTGATAGGGATCGGTATAATAATAGCAACAAAAATTCTACATTTTAAAACATATACCAATTTAACATGGACTATTCTGTAAAAGCTAAATTCTATTTTTATTACCCACCTATATTTCATATAGATTATCATAAAAAAAACAAATCTGCGTATAAAGATACTGCTAGAATTTATGTATTGTCAAGTTAAAAAATACTAAAATAATTTAGTTAGAAATTTACAATCACGCAAAGTTGGAAAATATTGAATGTTAAGCAACACACACAACTTACACAATTTTTTCCATAAAACTCATAGACGTTATTTATATTTTCTCCTTTTTTAGATATTAAGTAACATAATACTAATAATTCTTATATTAATTATATTTTATTATTTTTTATATTTATTCATGGTCGTAGCAGTACGTAAGTTTATTTTTTGTATAAGTATGGCAACTCTGAGTAGTTCGCGTGCGGTGTGATTTGCGTCCTAAGCGTTGTCGCATTTATTTTTCTGCAGAAATAAATAAGATTTAAAAGCTAACTTTGATTACTATCAAAATTCGTAACCAATAAATGTGTATCGTAATATTTAATCTATATAAAGCTTGTATTGTATCTTAAATCGTCACAATGACCCTTGAGTTCACGGCTGCCTATACGAGTGCATCATGATATTACCCAATATGGAAAATAAATTACAAACAGTTTAGCTAATAGTGTAGTTTATCATTGGTATAATTTGTACACGACGTCTACGAATGTTATTTTACACATTGTAGGCCGTAATTAGTTATTATGGTTATAAATGGTCATTTTAGAGTCATTGAACCTAGCAGCGGCGTGGTGAGTGTGCAGTGACTTGTGAATCGGAAATATGTAAATAAACATGAACGATATAAGCTTGAAAACAGTGGAATCTCCGAAGGGTCAAGGTGTTGAGGGCGCGTCGCCAAAAGCTGGAACCGACGAGGTGGACCCGCTGGCGATAGACGATGTCGCAGTAGAAAAAGTTAAAGAGCCGGTGGTTGCGGAAACCGTGGTAAAAGTTGAGGAAGAAAAGGCGGGAACCTGTGATGATAATGCCAAAGAAGAAAGTGTAGAGAGTAGCAATAGGGTTGAGGGTTGTGTGGAATTGCTGGCCGGTAATAGTAAAGGTAGGTGTAGTGTATGAGAGGTATTGTTTTTTTTTTGACAAACTTTGTTCTGTCTATCTAAGAAGTAGAAATCTGAATACTTATTTATATACTAGCCTGAAATACATACAACCATTATGTTATGATAGTGCAGAGCTGAAACATAATCAAAACAAGTAATATACAAATATTGATAATGCATAATAATAAATTCTTATTATTTTATACAAAATTCTTCTTTAATAACATTAGTTAAATGTTGTTATTTTTGTGACAGCTTAGATTGTGAGAAAGGCCGTAAGTACCAACAACTTTAGTCAAAGATCCCACTGTCAATAAAGGACTAGATTTTAAAGCAGCCCCTTTAATTGTTATTTACAATAAATTTTTTTTAGTAAGAAGGCCATTGATACACTTTTTTTTTATCATGGAACAAGTAAGAGTTATCTATCTAAATAATAACTTGTTTGATAGTATATTCCAAACCTGTTACTGAATTGCACATTACTAAATCTACACTACTTTCAGAAGAAACAAGAGAAAGCATTCTACAAGTTGATGAAGAACCCGACACAGCCATAGAAACAATAAAAGAAGAAAATAATGAACTTGAGCCAACAGTGTCAGAAACCTCCCCTAAAGATGAATGTCCTGCTGAGGATGTTATAGTGTCTGTTGGGCCTAAGGTTGAGGTGCCGAGTCCGGTGAAAACAGACCCTGTGGTAGAAGAGAATAAAACTAAGGAGAAAGAAGCTGATGTGGAGATGAATGAGGCTCCACCGGCAGAAGTTAAGATTGAATTGAAAGCTGAAACCAAAAAAAAGAAACACATGAATGGAGAAATTAAGGTATCTAATACTTTTCTTTTAAATTGAGGTTTATATCACAAATAATACTATGTATTACTATAGCCCTTTTAATGTCCCACTGCTTGGCAAGGGTGTCCCTTGAATGTGAAGAGAATTCAGGCCATAGTCCACCATGCTGGCCCGGTGTGGGTTGGCACACGTCTTCACATGTCTATCTTAGATTACCCGTTATATACAAACCTATTATTACAAATAAACAATTATAGAGGTAAAGGAAAACATCGTGAAGAACCTGCACATCTATAGAAAGGTATGTGAAGTTCACCAAACCGCACTGGGCCAGTGTGGTGGATAATGGCCCAAAATATTGAGGGATAATGTGTCTAGTATACTGGCAGTAGGCTCGCCCCCTAATACATAGGAACCAAAACACATCCGCGAACTTTGGGCGCACTGCAATGCGCCTCTACCTACCACTAAGGGTGACCTACCACATGATGTTTTTGATCTATAAAAATTATAATGAAAAATCTCTTTTTTTAAGTTTAAACATGTTTATAAGGAGCCTGGTTAGATCATACTTAATATACTTAGGAACTTGTTGAGCATATCAAGAGTTATTATTCACAAAATATTAAAGATCTTTTCTACCTAACCATTTCTGTCCTGCTCACATAATAGATTTCATAAATAAGAATGACAGTGACAGCATGATTTCTCAAAGGCAGTACAAACATGTTAGAAGGTAGTGATAAAAAAACCCATGGATTCCCCCTCAATTTGAACGTTGCATTAAAAATAAAACTAAAAATGCCTCCATTTCATTATATTAAACGTCGTAAACATTGTTGCAAAACTCAACCTTCTGGCCTGTGATCTTTGTCAGGGTTACTGTTAACTGTTACACAACTCAGGCACACAATGTTTTATTTGAAAGTACCTTGCCATACATCCTTCATTATTATATGCCCTACTATTCCATCTTTTTGTAAGACAATTATGATACTTATGGATTCAAAGACATTTTTATCCATGTCAAAGATGAGTAGTTTCAAAGATAGGTCCTTGCAAACAAAATTTATTTCTTTCTGATATCTATAATAAACTAACTTAACCACCTTTGTACCCTTTAAAGATAGATACGAGCCATTTATGATGGTATTGTAGTGCATTTTTACTTCAAAAAACTCCATTGTAGGTACATGGATTGGCAATGCTTTTACTTGCGTGGTAAATTGATATAATTTTACAAAATATTTACATTACAAAAATTGAGAGTTTTTTGTCGGATCTTCCCAGTCGAGGTCGTATTCCGATCCGGTTGTAGATTATAAGAAATTATTATATATGTTAAATTAAAATAGAATTTGGTCAGTACTTTCATACTTAGTCCTGAATAATTATTTGATAACTGCCCAAGCCGAGGTTGTGCCCTCTGTGGCGCCCTTGAGCTAGTTTCCACCCTTTTCCGCCCTTAAGGCCTTGGTTGGAGTGCACTCTGCACTCGCCACTCCTCCGGCAAAGCTGTAAAAGCCACCTAACGTCCAACAGCGTAGTCCTCTCAAAAAAAAACCTTTGAAATACATGCAGCACAATTTTTTTGTACACAAAACTAAGACTGCACTAAGTTTGACAGTGCTAAAACTATTTTTGACCTGCCCATATATTAGAAGCATGAGAAGGATGCCAATACGATTAATTTGGTGCCAACAAAATGAGCTTCACTGGACCAGATGATATTATTGTGTATAGCTGGAGTTAGCGGCATCGAGCGGGAGTTCGTTGCCCCCGTGTCGTCACAGACGTGGTTGGACTCTTCACCTTATCATTGCCAACATAATATTATTCCAACATAGGTATATTTTACGCATAATATATTAGAACTGAAGTGTCAATTTTTTTTAACTTTTCAAATTTTCAAATTATCTATTCAAATTATTTTATCTTTGCTATGTTTGTTACATTCACTTCCGAACCTTCAATGTTTGTCTAGTGCAGTGGTGGGCAAACTTTCTTAATGAGGCGCCAGAAAGTTTAAGAAATTTCAGAGAGCCAGAATTACAGCAAAAATGCATTTTGTTTTGAACTGCACTAAGTAGAATTTACTTTATACTTCTGGACCGTCAAAATATAATTATCGCAGGCCATATACTATTTAAGTCGAAGGACCGTCGGCGGGCCGGATTAAATGCTTTCCCAGGCCGGAGCTGGCCCGCGGCAACGTAGGCCCCTCGGCTTGCTGAATCAGGTGGTAGTGGGTTCGATTCTCGCTAGAGGCAAATTTCGGAAATGGCCTGGTGTAACTGGGATCACCCCCAGTCCATTGTATGGTAGTCGTAATACAAGCTTTACTTAGTTTGGGATCATACGTTGAGTATGTGTTCCCTGGCAATATTTATTTATAATACCATTGCCGAAACGAACAATGCTCCTCTGCCTACTGTTGCGAGGCATACGGGCGTGATGTGTGTGTCGTATATATTTGCAAATTTTCAGGATGAACCAAGCACAAAACGGCGAACCAGCGAGGAAACTGAAACGGAGTCTCCACTAAAGAAACTGTGTCTCGAAGTGGAGAAGACATTTCCGCAACATGACACGATGATCAACGACTACATACAGACGGCCACGAAGAACAACGTCGACGAGATACAGAGGCATACGGAACAACTGCTCTCAGAGATACAGACACTTAGAGAACTCGCACAGAAGAAGGAACACGAGTGGAACAACATACTTCATCTGAAGAAGGTCAAAGAAGAGATTCTATTACGACTTCTGAGACGAAAACAGGTAACTTCCTTCGAAAAATCCCCCGACATCAACGGGTCCGACCGCACCGATCCGTACGACTATTTAAACCAAGCTAAGAGCCTGGCGATTGATAAAAGTGATGAGATATCAGGTCTTGCTCTGAAGCAGACGGGATCTTCCATTAGTCCGATGCTACAAAACCCGGTTATGCCGGTCACTACACACTTTAATCCCATGACGGGGTTGCCTCCGCCGTACGACAAAGCGGCGCATATGCAGTCAATGCCGAAGCCAGTATTCCAACCGTTAATGTTACCGGGACCTATGCAAGGTTACCCTAGAGACATGAACGGACAGTTGCCGACCAATTACGGTATACCCATGGGACGTCAGGGTCCAGTTAAAGATGTAAAGTCTATCATAGCCGACTATAGGCAGAGGAATCCGGACATCACCCCGAGGAGAGGGAGGCGGATGAAGTCTATACTGAACCCTAATATGATGAACGCACCCCGACCGATAGCCCCTAAAATGGATAACATGAATAATCTCAGTAATTTGAATATGCTGTTCAATAATTTAGATATGGTGAGTTTTTACTTTTTTTATTAAGATACGTGTATCCTTCTAGCATTGATAATACAGTTATGATAAGACAAAAAAATTACCACTTTGACTTACGAAAGTGAAAGAGCGAGTCAGTGCGACATACGCCATGACTTTAAGTCAGTCTTTGCGCAAGGAAAGTAAAATACTTTAAAAACGTTGAAGATTGTAGCCTACTAGAGATAAAGAAAGGCAGTATAATGATCCCCTGAAGCCCTTATCTCTATATAGATTAAGAGCTATGACAGTTTTATTCGATCTCGTTTCGTTCCATACAAATATTTCCTTATTATAATAATATGTATAGATGAGTGTAGATTAGAGATGAAATGGATAGTGGTTTGGCCGGATACCAGATACCGGATATTCGGCAAGCTACTAGTCCGGAGCGCCGGATATCCGCCTACCGGTTAATCGGCCCTATATCGCGTTACATGAATCGTCTTAAAGACATCTCGAATCGATCGCAATCATGACCCAAATGGTGGTCAGTTAATTTGCATCAGTGCCCGCAGTTGTCAAGGTTTGCTAGAATTTATATTTCAGCATCTGGCGGTAGCATTTACAGCGAAAGGGTATTTTCAGCTGGTCTGGTATACGAAGCCATGCGGAGTCGCCTCATACCAACAAATGCCGAAAATTTGGTATTAATTCACCGCAATATGCCAATTGTTAATTTTGAGTACTAAACTAATTAATTAAACAAATATTTTTGCCGTGCGATTATGAAAATACACGGTGTCCATAACCTATTGTGGTATGATTTGCCTCGTGTAAAATAATGAGATTTTTTAAATTTTACTATCCGGTATCCGACCGGATAGTGAAAACAAGGCCGGATACCGGATAGTTATCGGATATCCGTTTCATCTCTAGTGTAGATAGACATATCGTGTAATGGGACGTCTAAAGGACTACTAATTTTACATGCAGTACTAGTGTTGATGCAGGCGTCAGGTCGAACTGTTCCCATCGCCGTATGCAACCTCCCCAGTATTATAAAACACACAACCCTTTTTATTTTCTTTTTATTATTATTTTATTACAAGCTTTATATTAACTTGCTATGTATGTCCAGGTGGAGTCTTGCAAGTGAATTTTAAATCAATTATTTATAACCGATTGAGCTGAGATTTGGTATACACGCTTATTTTGGATGACAATGTATGCCTAGCTACGTGTCGTCATTCTAATTCCAATATGTCGGATCATCCAAGATGGCGGAATAGTTATTTTTTCTGCACTACCACAGTATGGGTATCAAATGAAAGGGCTTGCTAAGGAGAACACGAAAACTAAGGGCAATTAAATAAAAGCTCATTTTCATAAAGTTTCTTTTAACCATTTTACTGTTATCTTGACAGTATTCGGTAAGCGCTCGAGGCCACTTGTTGAGCCAGTCCGAGTCCGTAAACGCAGCCAAGTCAATAATCTAATTTATAATTGCGATCCTTGACCCGAATTGTCAATGACGTTTGTTCGTGCCTCGATTTGTGCTATTGCTGGCTGTTTGTTCGATGTCTTAGCGACGCGATGTGTGTCTAGGGGACTTAATTGTTGATCTTGTTGCGGCCAGTCGATTTTCCCTTAAAAGTAACTTTTGGAGTTTAACTCACTCACGAAATATTTATACTCAGATGAGTTTATTGCCCATATTTCTTCGACAGCATATACAGGTTGTTTTAGAAGTCTGAAATAATACTTTACCGTTTTCAATGAGTATCTGACAATTTCATCGAAATTCGATCATGATTTTACAATTATTTGGATCCAATTTTAAAAATATTATATAGTCCTATGGCAAATTTTAAAGTTCTGTTTTTCGAGTATTAGTAGTCGCCCCTCGTACATGAATTTTGCCCTGTTGAATAGGCTTATATTACATTTTTACATGATACATGTTTTTAATTTCGCGAGAGACTCGCGACGCATAGGTCATTACCAACTTGACTAGGGGTCATACTCCCAGGATCGAGTTGTGAATCAATTGAATTCGATTTGTTGTCGTGTACTGTGATTGATTTAAAACACCGCAAGCGTCATTGAGATAGAGTCTAATTTCCCTAGATTGCTTATGTATATGTTATGTTGATTATATAAGGGGTATTTAATTCGATTCATCCACAATTCGATCCTTACGACAGTAAGCCGAGCTTACCAACTATCACGAAGAATTTCCATGTTATAGTCAAATCACTCTGGGATTTATGTGCAAATCTCATTTACATCCGAGATTATCACTTGGTATGAAACGGTGAAGGAAAACATCGTGAGGAAACCTGCACGTCTGAGGGAACTTGACTAGCTTTCGATAGATGTGTGAAGTCTGCCGACCCGCACTGGGCCAGCGTGGTGGACTATGGCCCGAATCCCCCTTGCATTGAGGAGAGACCCGTGCCCAGCAGTGGGACGTTAAAAGGGCTTTATTAGTAGTAGGTACATGTATACCTAGTGTTGTCAATAGTGATCGTCTGATCGGGCGAAGGTCGACGTGAATTAATGCCATGACTTATGCCTTGGGGTCAAGGTTACATCACTCTTGCCAACCTGTAGATGCCTAGGAATAGTCTTAATGGTTAAGCCTCCCGCACACTGGGGCGACAACGATCGCGCGTTAAAATCTTTACCAAAACGACCTTTGTGTCAATCTTTATATATATATAATTCTACTGTACATATGTATGTCACTGAACTCCTCCTAAACGGCTGGACCGATTTGAATGATTTTTTTGTATGCGTTTGGGTGGCGCCCTGGATGGTTTAGATTCACAATTGGACCCGGTAGGTGGCGCTGCTTTCGTATGTCACTAATTCTAAAGCGGTACGAAGTTCGCCCGGTCAGCTAGTATGCATATAAAGATTAAATTTGGGTTCGCGTCAAAATTCGCTCGCGCTGTCAGTTTAATTTTGTTGTAGAATGTACTTTTTATGCGTGACAATAAAGTTCGTTTTGCTATGGCAAATATCGCCCCAGTGTGCTAGGGCCTTACTTGGTGGTTTCAACATAGTCACACGCCTTTGGGCGGAATCACACCGTATTGCTTAACGTTATGAAATAACTAAACACCTTTGTTTATTATATTTACTGTAGGCTCAGCAGGACCGTGTAGACATAAGGTTTATCTATTTCAACTGTCAGATTTGTCGAGAAAATGACGTCACACCGAACCATGTCCAGTGCAAACAGGTCGAACTGCATCTTGTAGAAAAACTTTGATATTACGTCTCGGTAGAGGTGAAACCTTTCTCTAAACGGCGCGCGGTCGTTCTGTCTGCTGTTGCCAAGAAGTAACTTAAAAAAAACAGTATGGTTTTATTTTGGCTCAATTGTTTTGGGGAACATACTTTTTGCCACATCAAAGTATAGTCCCAAACTGAGCAAAACACATCACCCTAATTAGGACAAATCAATGGACAATTTCAGTTTGCCTAGATTAGAATTGACCCCACAGACAAACGACATGCTATTACAACCTCTTTTTATCTTCCAGAACCAAAAAGCAATGCTGGAACGTCTCCAACAGTTCCAGGGTGGCAGTTTACCAAACGGCCTCTCCTTCAAGGATGTTCTCGTGCAGTTTGCAAATATGCAGCAGTCCACTGCTGGGATGATGCCCACCAGGCCCCCGGAAACGATAACCAACAGACCTGAACACCACGTCAGGCCGGAGGGGAGGAGACGGCAGGACAGAGTTCATGAAGAAGTCCACGTTTCTGTAAAACAGACTGAGAGGCTGGCGTCTCCGAGTCCCAGGCTACCACCACCTCCCCCGTACCCTGAAATATCACTGCTACCTGTCACCACGAGTCAGGAAGCCTCCTCGCAGCAGAACTCCTTGCTGCACGGGATCTTGACCAAGGTAAATTGGGATTCGGGTTCTATGTTACTGGCCAGTATTTGCTTGTAGATAATAATCATACTTGCTTTCATTTTTGAATATTATATACAATAATGTATCTTTTTTTGTTTATGTATCCGCGTTCTAGATCAACTGTGACGGTAGAAAAAAATACTACTAGATTTTTATGTTTTTTTTTTATTATGTCTATATGTAAATAAGTACAGATTTTAGTTTAACGTATTGATACCTATATCCCCAACATTTTATGTACGTATATATTAATTCTAAGCACATTTTCCTGAGTTATAAAATTAAGTACTTCAAAGATTAAAATCTTATTTACAAAGTGTTTTTGAGAAAATTGTACCTTTTAAACACGTGTTTGGTGGAAACAATTTAAGATTTCATTTGTACTTGTTCCATATTATTAGTGAAACAAAATTTGTGTACTAGCATTTTTAATCGATGCCTGAATTATTCCATATAGTTGCCCGAGAACGCAATAACCGCAATAATTTGTAAGCTTGCAATACATTTGGAATCAGCTTTGAAATGGGTGTTGCCAACCTTACAGCAGGCGTCCCCCGCGTCTCAGAGTTACTCGCCGACGTTGGCTAAACTGCTCACGTCGCCGGAAAGGAAGAGCGGAACGTTACCGAGTTTCGGTCAGGCCAAGGTACCACCTAAATGTACGAGATATACTTCGATTGGTGTAATAAATTGGCCTCGATCGTTCTAAATTCAAAATTTAGTATCTAAGTGTTTCCTTTTTTTTAAGAGTTGAAGTTATGGTTTTTCACTTTTTTGGGACTAATAAAAACAACTTAAAATGAAGGTTTTAAAGCTTCCATATCTTAACCTCCTTTGGAAAACAACGCAATAGAATGAGTTGTTGCTACGTACTGCACGCAATGGATTTCGCGTATCTGTCTTGTTTAAAAGAACAATCTAATTATTTTGATAAAAGTGAGCGCAATTCTAAGAATCTATACCAAGTACATCAATTCGTTACGTGCGGTGCGTGCGTGCCGTCCGTCATATCAATGCGTGCTATTGACATCATATTGCTATTTACAAAAATTTAAATATAACCATGCTTCTATTACTTGAGTGTATATATAAACGATCTACCGTGGGTGGTAGAATCTGATTAAATTTTAGTGCTTTATGGTAGAAAAATAATACTTTGACTTTTATCCTATGTTGCTTTATGGCCATGACTTCAACTTGAAAAAAAAACTTTTTATTTTTTATTTTTGAGACTGGCAATACTCATTGGATTTGAATGCCACCTCATAATCATTATCGTGATAATGTTATTCTGGGATCACATTAAATTGATTAGTTACCGGATTGGTAGCACTTATATTAAGTGAGAAAAAAATATAGATAGAACATTCTCCAAAATTCTACCAATCAGTCACGCATCAAGATAATGTGAATGATCAACAATAATATGATTAGAATATTGTTGGGTGACAGGAAAACCTGACTAAGTACAAAAAATAGGAAACAGGTTTTTAACACAAAGTACCTTAAAATATCAACAACTTTCCCAGGAAAGTCATCATATCCATAAGTGCATTACTTTACAGAATACCAAGAAGCAAAAATCACCTTAATCTCATAAAAAAAAAACTATTAAAATTCAATTTTTTTTTTTTTTGTTACTTAATGAGTTTTTCCTGTCATCCGACGACCCTGTCCTATTCCTGTGGGCATTATTATGATATTTGTCGAATTTTATACGCAGTATCTTAAGTATGTTTCAATTCAAAGCGTGGTCACGGCATTTTTTAAAATTATAAATTATAGGCACCGGGTACACACAGGCACACACAGGCCTTAAAAGACGAGCGTTTATGTGTTAGCCAATACCAAAATGAACTCGTATACCATAATAAAATCGGCCAAGTGCGAGCTGGACTCGCGCACCGAGGCTTCCGTACCTAAACTGTGAAAGCACCGAGCATTACTCGTAACGAAAAGATAAACTCGATAGAGAGACAAACTTTACTTTGCCCTTGGTATACTGGTATCCTCATACTATAAAAGAAGTTTGTAATCGCAAAAAAACCTTTTCTAACAAAAACAGTTTTCGGATTTTTCCCTTTATATGTAATATAAGAACTTGCTTCTTGCCAAATTTCATGATTCTAGGTCAACGGGAAGTGCCTAGGTTTTTGATTCTCGTGCATATGTACTGAAAATGCAACATAAACCGCCGTATCTTTTGCTTGCATCAAGCTAGACCCTAGGTTGACGCAATCAAAAGATACGAAAAAAAATCAAAACTTTAGACACCCAAGGGACCGCAAACATACGTCTCTATTATAAAGGAGACGGATACGCTTTCATACATTCTTGGGCCCAGTTGTACAAATATGAGAGTGGTGTCAATTAAGAGCTTATATATTATCAAACCATCTCCGAAAATTTTGCTGATCTTGGCTATCTGAGAGCAGAATTATTAGAGATTTAGTAAAAGTGTGGTTATTCAACAAAGTGACAACAACCTAAATACTAAACAGCTGATTTTTAACTGTGATTGTTATTTTGTTTTAATATACAGTTTTGGTGTTAATTCAACCACTTTAGTGTATTTTAATATATTAAAATGAATACAATTATGTGCTTAATCATTAATAACACAATTTGTTTTTGAGCTACCGAACGTGCTCACTCTGTCTGGGGCGCGCGGTCGTTCGGAAACTCGTCCGTCGACATTTTGTGGAGCGTTCGGAAACGCGGACGCCACACAGTTATTTACTATATTAATTGTAGTTTTTTTTTATTGTTAATTATTACAATGTATTTATTCATTTGGATTGAATCAATCAAGTATTTTATGTTCAATTGTTTAAATCATTCACAGTAATCGATTATTGTAATCGATACTCTATTTCCTCAGTGAAATAAACTTATTTTTATGATTTCTCGTCTCCCGGATAGTGAATTGAGCTGATTTTTTTATATTTTGAATCAGAAAAAAATACCGCTTTTTTAAACCATATCTCAACTTATTACAATTGGGCCCAGAGATCCCCGTCTCCTTTCAACTTGATACCTTCACGCGTTTTTGAGAAAAACGGTCTTGACAGACAGACAGACGGACAACAAAGTGATCCTATAAGAGTTCCGTAATTTGCTTTTTAGATACGAAACCCAAAAAAATATTTCTGTGGACGGTATATTTAGAATTCGCTGGCGCTGTCAATATAATTTCATTGGAGAATGAACTTTTTCTATTAGTCAATACAGTTCATTTTGATATTGGCATATATGTAGTTGGACGCTCGCGTTTTGCCTCCCCAGTGTGCGATTTTAATGCTGACGTAAGTGTCATGGCCGTGACACGCATTTAAGTATCAATATCAATATTTGATAAATATTTTTACATAATTAATGTCTATTTAATTAATATGGCATTAAAATAACTTTATGTTACTATATAAATACATATTATTTTAATTTATTTGTATCTTATGTATCAATGACTTCATATTAATTATATCAAGGGTCTGCATTGCATATAAGTAGTCGATTAATTTTAACTAATAACTTAGGTTATATTGTGAGATGAAAGAAATAATAATTGCAACCGTGTATGCGCCTAAGTTTCTTAATAATGGTCGGCAAATTGACTCGATACTTTAATCGATAATAATCGATGCGATTAATCGATATATAATTTGTAGAACTGTGGCGAGATCACGATAACACCTGTGCAGCCGACGCCGCCGCCCGCCGACCCTCAGCCGGAGAAGACCGAGGAAGTCGTACAGCTGGTGAGAAAACATCTTTATTTGATTTTTTTGCCAATTTCCAAAAAGGATGAGGGTTTTATGTTCGTCAATATGTTTTTTTTTTTTTTTGTGTATGTTTAGTAATAATTGCATCAATAACTTTCATTAAATGGCGAATTCAATTAAATAGTGTCTATGTAATTCTACCACCTTTGTACTCAGTATTTTATAAGATTTTCAAATGCCGCGTCGTCAACATTATTGCAAATACCAAACTGAACTGTATTGACTCATAGATAAAGTTCATTTCTTAATGAAATTATATTAAAAACGCGAGCGAATTATGACGTGTGTGGGCGTGGCTCTTACCACGGAAAATCAATCTTTATGTATACACTAGCGGCCGTCCCGGCTTCGCACTGGTTTCTGATATAGCCTATGTTACTCAGTGATAATATAGCTTTCTAACCGCAAAATATTTTTTGAAATCGGTCCAGTTTTTAAATTAATTCGTTGCATACAAAAAAACAAAAAAAATAAAATAATATTGACCTACGATACTAACGTCACTCAAATGTTTTTCCTGCCCGGAACTCCCTCTCCACTAACTACTACTACTACAGCCCTTTTTAACGTCCCACTGCTGGGCACGGGGCTCCCCTCAATGCGAGGGGGATTCGGGCCATAGTCCACCACGCTGGCCTAGTACGGGTTGGCAGACTTCACACATCTATCGAGAACTAGTCAAGCTCCCTCAGACGTGCAGGTTTCCTCACGATATTTTCCTTCACCGCTTCTTACCAAGTGATAATCTCGGATGAAAATGAGATTCGCACATGGAACCCAGAGGTGCGAGCCGGGGTTTGAACCTGCGCACTTTGATTGCAAAGTGTGCGTTCGACCACTCTCCACTAACACTTAAACTTTATCGTATCGTATTAAAGGTCAAATTGACAAGTAAGTATTATTACGAATCTTGTATGGGAGTATATTAAAGTGTTGTTTTTAGACTTTTTTAGGCAATTTTTTTTTTCTCCGTAAGAACCATCCTCGTACTTCAAGGAATATTCTGAAAAAAGAATTAGCGAAATCAGTTCAGCTGCTCTCGAGATTTGCGCTTAGCAACACATTCAGCGATTCATTTTTGTATTATAGATGACACAGACTTATTTTTGGTAATAATTTTGTCGTTCCATAGTGTTTAATGAAACTGATTACTTGGTAAGGCCCCAGTAATCAGTTTCATTATGCACTGTGGCACGTTTAAATGTGCACAATATGAGTTGGTCCTTCCTCTTAACGTACTGTCGTTTGAATAGTAACTGTACATTTTGACAGATTTTGCACTGAGTCAACTGTCAAACACTGAAAGTAGGTAATATTAAAAATTTTGCTGGAAGCTGCTTTACAGTTTTCCTTCTAGAACTTAATTACGGTGATCCTTTTGGTAGTGGCTGGAAAAATTATTTTACACACACTAAATTTAAGGCTAATTTTAAGAACTCTGACCCCCACATCAGAGGTGAGCATGCGGGCCGGGCCGATAGAGGTCCGGATAGAAAAAAAATCCTTTTGGTAGTAAAAAATAATACTTTACTGTTTGTAGGACGACGAAGAGAGTCCCGCGTCGGAGGGCGAAGCGTCCACGTCGCCGTCGGGCTCGGGGTCGGGGCGGCTGGTCATCGATGAGGGCGGCGGCGCGACGGGAGGCGAGTCTGCGGGAGGCGAGGCGGCGGCGGGCGAGGCGAGCGGCGAGGCGGGCGGCGAGGCGGGAGGCGAGGCAGGCGGCGAGGCGGGCGAGGACGCGCCGCTGTGCCAGGGCTGCCGGCGGCGGGACGCGCAGTTCGTGTGCGCCGGCTGCGCCAACCAGTGGTACTGCAGCCGCGAGTGTCAGGCGAGTCCACACTACTACTACAGCCCTTCTAACGTCCCACTGCTGGGCACGGGCCTCCCCTCAAAGCGAGGGGGATTCAGGCCATAGTCCACCACGCTGGCCGAGTGCGGGTTGGCAGACCACACTATGCTGCCTTTATTGGTCACAAACTTATTGACATGACAATACAAACATTCGAAATAATGTTTTTTGTGATGATGCGGGAACTGGGAAGTGCTTTATAGGTTGTGTCGCGCCGCTTTATTGTAAGCGTCGCGGCGCCTTATAATGAACGTCGCGACACCTGTCAATGAGCAACGCCTTTAATAAGCGTCGCGATAACTTATAGTGAACGTTGCGATGCCTTATAATTAGTGACGCGACCCCTGATATTGAATTTCGCGACATCTGACAACTAGCGACGCCTTATTGTGATCGTCACGACGCCTTGTTTTGAGCGTCGCGACGCCTTATAGTGAACGTTGCGACACTTATAGTGGCAGCACGCCTTATAGTGAGCGTCGCGATTGCTGTCAATAAATGACCCGACGCCTGACTATGAGCGTCGCGACTCCTTATAAAGAGCTTTTTTGTGTCTCAATCTTACTAAAAATTTTGACCATGCAATCACTTTCGACTACAGATAGAACGGATGTCCGGTATCCGGCCTTGTTTTCACTATCCGGCCGGATACCGAATAGTAATTCAGTATCCGGCCGGATACCGGATAGTAAAATTTAAAAAAAAACTCATTAAATCTCGCCGGATATCCGGCGCTCCGCTCTGGTAGCGTGCCGAATATCCAGTATCCGGCCAAACTACTATCCGTTTCATCTCTACTTTCGACCTCTGTAGTTATTATTAAAATCTTTCAAACCTATCATTTTAATTTTCAATATATAAATGTCGTGTTTGCTCTGTTGTATGCAGGTGGCGGCATGGGACGACCACTCGGAGATGTGCTCGGGCTAACAGACAAACACAGTTATATTGTAAGTGTTATATAAAGTATATAATTTATATACGATGCGGTGTGCGCCCGCGCCGATGTGACGTCTGCCTTAAATATTTAATAATTACGTGGTGCATAGGTGAATCTCTATTAACATCGTGTGATGTTCCATTGATGCGGTCATGTGTTTAAAAAAAGTGTACACTATATTAGTTAGTGTGCTGAGTATATTAGTTGACTCAATACACTCAGATACTCAGTATCCTTGGAGACTGTATACATGATACTCAGTATCCTTGTATACATGATACTTAATATACTTGTGTCACAAAAATATACCCCATTATCAGCATAGTATCAAACTATAAGCAAGAAATGGGTGTAATATTTACAGAGTGCATCAGAAGTTCGAAATAATATTTTGGGTACATATACGGTCGCCCATATGTGGATGCTTGGTGAAGACAGATTATACCTAACTATCAAAGTTTCCGAGTTATAGACCTTTGAATATTTGTCACATGTATCGTGTTCTGGCCCATGTGTATATGGCCATGACTCGGCAGTGTAAACTACATTTACGATGGGCGGCTACCAATATTCACAAAACAGAACATTAAATTTTAACAAATAACTCGAGATATCACATTTTATAGAAATCGGCGACGAAATAAAAGTTGATAAAGCATGATCGAATTTCGATAAAAAAAATATTTTATACTCTTGTATACACGATACTGATGCAAAAGTCAAAGTATTATTTCGGACTTCTGAAACAACCTGTATAATTATACGAGAATTACATTGATTAATTCAATGAAATTCTGTTACAAGTGTTCGAACTGCAATAGACATATTCTAAATATTATTAAGATGTAATTAAATTATTGCTAATAAAAAATATATGTACACATTGTATTAAAACTCAAAAAGTTATTTCACATGTCGAATTGTGAACCTTCTCCGTTTTTGAAGTCGGTTTAAAAATAAACTGACCGCATCATAGTTTAAATATGTATTAATTTTCCAACAGTTAGTGTTACCTAACCTAACCCACTTGCATTGAATAAAATACGAACGGAATATATTCCCAATCCTAAATATCAATTGAATAATTACCAATAATTAGGTAATGTTTAAAATGATATCACAGTAAACACATTGAAAATCTTGAGTTCTCGAAGTTCGGCAACCCGCCCCCTTAGCATGACCGCGTAGACATAAGTTTTATTTCTTTCAACTGTCAGATTTATCGAGAAAATGACGTCACATTGAACTTTTTGTACTGGACATGGCTCGGTGTGACGTCATTTTCTCGACGAATCTGACAGTTGCAAGAGATTAAACTTATGTCTATATGGTCATGCTACAGGGCCCGCACTGGAATTTGGCATAAATCCTCCTCGCATTAAGGAGGTACCAGTGGTGTTAGCATGTCAAGACAAGACCTCTGTAACGGATTGGCTCGGTCGCTCTCTGTTTTATTTCATACGAGAGAAAGAGATATAATCAACATATTCTGTGACTTAAGTCTAGTCTTGGCACTCATGAGAGACACAATGTGATAGAAACATGACTTAATTATTGATATATCTACGTATAGTTGGACGTAGCTAAGCGAAAAGTATCCAATTCACAAAATTGACAGAAATTAGTTAAGTATACCCAACGTTTCCTAAAGGGAGCCTTTTCAATCAACAAAAAAGATCCCATCGAAATATAAAAACAAATTATTACCACATGTAATTACATTATCAAACTTCAAGCTGCCATATCTCAAAACTCATTTAAAGTGGATTGGATCCTTTCTGATTATCTACGCACAGTTGTCTTTTAAAAATATTTCTAGTAAAAATGGCTGTATCGAACGCGCCGCGTCATATTCGCGTTTCAGTTAATTATTGTAATTAATAGTTTTAAATGTGAAATAAAAACTGTTAAAACTTTGAACCCAGCCAAATTAAAATTAAAACTATCGAGCGAGTAAGTTTAATATACAGGGTATATCAGAAGTCCGAAATAATACTTTGGATACATATACAGTAGCTAATATGTGGATGCTTAGTTGAGTCTATTTATATCTAACTATCATAGTTTCTGAGTTATAGACCTTTGAATATTTGTCACAGGTCTCGTGTTCTGGCCTTTAGGTACATTCATAAGCATTTCAGCAGGGCAAACTACACTTATGAGGTGCGACTACCAATATTCACAGAGCATGTAAATTTTACATAGGACTCGAGATATTACGAGTTAAAGAAATTGACGACGGAAAAACATGGTCGAATATCGATCAAATTTTTATACCATTCAGTTGTATACCCGATATTGATGCAAAGGTCAAAGTATTATTTCGGACTTCTGAAACACCCTGCCATTTTAGTGTAACGTCATTCGATACAGGCTAAACATGGCAACTATATAAAAAAATGAGACAATGGCACTTTTCACGATTGTAAATGACGTGACCCTAAATTGTTCGAGTTATCTGAAAACGCCCTAAAATAAACTCTCATGTAAATAGATAAGGTGCATATTACAAATCGAAAGCTATTTTATATAAATCTCATAAAAATTGTTCCTAAAGTCCATGTTTCGGTAATGAAGTTAGTCTGAGGAATGTGGTCACAATCATTATTATTTTGACCAATCAGATGGTTCAAGATGATTTGAACAACAAAAGTATTTATAAAGCTTACTTAAGGTAAGGATGTATGCATAATAGTAAGGTATAAAGAGCAAAGATTTGAGTGATATTTTTTCCCCTAAAACTTCTCAAAAATAACTATAATTAGTTTCATAATGTGTTGCACTGAAAAGAAAAATGGAGGGCCCTTCCATAAATCACGTGTGGCTCGAAAAGGAGTGGGGGGGGGGGGGGGGGTGTAGTAGTAGATGTCACGTGTATTTATTTTTTCGTCAAACGCGCGATTTCTATACCGGAAGGCGGCGTGTGGTGTGACCTTGAGTCGCCGTTGCCAGACAACGTCCATAATTTCAGAATAAAATTACATTAACAATATTCTAAAAAAAATAAGATTCTTTGTAGGTACTAAAAACAAGACGTGATTTTGGGTGGGGGGTGTAAGGTGGCAAGTAATACCAACCAAAGCCGTTTGTATACTAACTTTATTCACTCTTACATGCTCTTATTTATACAAGTTTATACTACTACAGCGGTGCGGGGTTAAAAATGCTAAAAAATGGACGGCCCCAAAGTGCTCAAGGGCTACTATAATCTCGTTCTATAAAACCCTGCGCACACTAACCTATACTCCAACCAAATCTTGGCAACTTTTCTTGACTGCCATTAAGTATATAAATACCTTTATGCAGATTATCTTAATTCTTTTCCCCCGAATTCGGCCATTCTTTAACTATGTTTAAATAGTAGCGACACAGAGGTGCCAATTCTATCCTCCACAGAACGCGACAAAATTGAATTTGACACAACAAAATTTATCGCTGACTTCGTCACATACTGCGATCATGAGAGAGTCAGCAATATATAATTTAGGTATATAAAAGAATCGGCACCTATGTTAGACTAATTATTTATTTATGAGTGAAATAATATTATGTGAGGTTCTGAATTATGCTACGGAATTCTACAGACTATAATGTTAAACTGACATTAATATCTTACCATGAAATTAATTGTTATTTATCGACTACGTTCAACACTGGCAGACTTGAATTTATATCGATATTGTGTATCAGAAGGCTGAAAGATTCTTTTTGGTACATATACGGTAGCTCAGATGCTTAGTGAAGACAGATTATACCTAACTATCATAGTTTCCGAGTTATAGACCATTGAATATTTGTCACAGGTAACACGTTCTGCCCTTTTGGTACATCCATGATCCTATCGAGCAGTGTAAACTACATTTACGATGGGCGGCGAAAATAGATCGTGAAAATTTTACATTGAACTCGAGATATTACAAGTTATCGAAATCGACGACGAATAAAAGGTGACAAAACATGATCGAATGTCAACAAAAAATTATACCATTCGGTTATATTATACCTGATACTCGTGTAAATGGAAAAGTAACATCTCGGACTTCTGAAACACTGTAGATAACTAAATTTATCAAAAACAAAAAAAAAATGTTATTATTTATGCATATTTATTATATTGTTTGGTTACATGGATGAACAAGTGATTTTCATAGTGTCCATTAGCTGATTTGTGTGCACGGAACCCTAAATAGAACAAACTCGAAATCGTGACAGCTATGTATTACCTTTGTTTCTCTACTAATTAGAACTTGAGAATGCATGAGGTATGCACACTACGGTGCCAACGCTCCCGCATATTTTTTTTGCCATAACAAAACAAACTGTATTGACATACAGATGAGGTCCATTCTACAATGAAATGACACTGAAAGCGCGAGCGAATTTTTACGCGTGCGTTTGAAGCATGCGTTTCTTTTGCGACAGAAATTTAATCTTTATGCATATTGACACAGAGTTCCTTTGGTGTTGTCAAATATTTTAACGCGCGAGCTTTGACGCCCCAGTGTGTCGGGAACGTTATGTTTTTGATTCTGGTCGATAGGTAATTCAAGTAATTTTATATATTTCAATAATATACATCCCGACTTTTTGACATCAATCTATTAATATATTTGACAGAACTAAAAGTATTACCGTTTGTCTCATACATCACTCTCATGAGAAGGGTGGTAATGCTATTAGTTTAGTGCAATTTAGTTTTGTGCCAAAATAATTGGCACCAGCAATCAACGAATCCGTGCATTTCCCTATATTGAAGGCCGCATGCGCTTTATGGTATAATTCAGAACACCGTGAGCCTGAAATTGTGTATTGTATAATAAAAGCGAATATATTATGTAAGGTTAGATTAGTATGTAACGTTTAAATGTAAATTATGTGAAGTTTTTCCCAATTTTTTTTTTTTGACATAATATAAAAAATCTGACAACTGGAATCAATATAGATAATATTTTGTAATAATGCCTCAAATGCCGAGTAAACTATACAAATAAATAATATTTAAGTGTCTGTCTGTCTGTTACGATAAAATAACAGCTTTTCACTAAATGCATATGGAAAGTGTGTACCCTTAAAAATCTAAATCAAGATTTTTATTCGTGTAGGCCAAAAAGCACTTACAAATAGTCAGATTCTACCGGTTCGGAATGCTGCTTCCACTGAACAGAGCCGGTGAGAAACTCAATGGTTACTCTTTTCAAAATGATAATTGCGAGTAATACATTCTCAGGAGCAGCAATACCATGAGAGCAGACAGCACCTTTGCCACAATACTAGAGAAGAATTATACTCACGACAGTCCAATATTAAATACAAATATAGTCTTTACGCTTAGGAAGCTAGTACAGTAAGGTGCGTCTACTCCCATTTACAATGAAGGGATTATTCTAAACCACTTACGCTGCATACAACGAAATTACCATTTAAAATAAATGTCTGTCCGTCTGTCTTTTTGGTCGCGGGCTCAGCTATATTTTTAAAACCCTCAACAACCCTCTTAATTTTTGACATATTTTGTGCTGAGTTAACTGACGCAAAGTGAAATTAATATTTAAAAAAAAATGCTGCAAAACAGGTAAGGGGGCAGATAATATCTGGGTTCCGATTTTCGTTTGATAGACATCATCTCTATTCATGTTACGTCGAAAAAGTCTTTGTGGCAAAGGTGCTGTCTGCTCTCAAGGCATTGCTACTCCTGAGAATGTATTACTCGCAATTATCATTTTGGAAAGAGTAACCATTGAGTTTATTACCGGCTCTTCTCAGTGGAAGCAGCATTCCGGACCGGTGGTAGAATCTGACTATTTGTAAGTGCTTTTTGGCCAACACGAATAAAAAAGTAAGCTAAATTGGTTAGCTAGCTAATTAATTTAGCTGACTTTTTTAGCCGGCTTGAATCTGACTATTTGTAAGTGCTTTTTGACCTACACGAATGAAAAAAAAGATTTTTATTTTTAAAAAAAAACGACATATCTCGAATAGATCTCTATCAAACGAAAATCGTGCCCGTGGTGATCGCGTCGCAAGGTCTTATATTATCACGATGTAAATAAATAGTCCATCAAGTATTCGCATACCGTTTCACTTGCAACTGTTCATTTTATATAAATAATTACCCCATAAAAATATATTACCGTGTACAAAAGTTTATGCCCGTGGTAGAATCAAATAAATGATAAAAACTTACCTTCAAATTTGTAGAAAGTTATCGATCAAAATAGATCTTTCGCATCTAGAAAGTTGAATAAGCGCGCATCGAAATTTTTGCTTAAACTGTATTGGAACGTCGACAAAGCGAGTTAATTTTGATGAGTGGTCGCGTAGCATTTACCACAGAAATTTAATCTTTATATATAATACTATAGAGTTCGTTTTGGCATAGAATTCCTCGAGCGTGACACCCCAGTGTGCGCGGTTTTAAAGATGGATTTAAATTTCTATAAATTTGAGGGGTACTCATATATTTATTTTCTATAATAAATGAAAATAATCAAGTATTATATTTTGTAAACAAAGTGTGTTTCTAATTTTCTACACATGTACCGTGCCAAAATATCCTATGCGGACTAGTTAATAGTGGTCAATGAATTGATTTGAGCACAGTGGTTCCCATCCTGTTTGCACTAAACTAAGTCTAATGTCGTCTTTGTCAAGGCCGTAATGTATAATCGAGATAGTAATATTTTTGTTTGCTGTCAAGCTTATTCTATGCTTAGTTTGGTGCTAACAGAATTGACACCTTGGTTTGTTGTTCTCACAATTGATTACGTGCGTAATATTATGCAAGTATCAGTGTCGACCAGTGAAATCGATTACAATCGAAAATTAACCTTATTTACTTTTATATATGTCTTGATTTTGATTGGACGGAAACTGACACGTTCCTGAAAGGCCTCAATCAGTCCGTTTTCGAAGAGAGAATACGAAATTTTTTGCCAATACCAAAATGAACTCTGTGCAAGTTTAGATAAAGATTGAATTTCTGTGGTAAAAGCTGTGCGACCACGCAGTAAAATTCGCTCGCGTCTTCAACGATATTTCGTTGAATGATGAGATGTTTTCTTAAGTAAATACAGTCCGTTTTTGGTATTGGCAAACAATTACCAGTGCAAGTCCAGTGGTGTTAGCACGCATGTCAAGACAAGACCTCGGTCACGGATTGGCTCAGTCGCTCTGTCTTATTTCATACGAGGGAAAGAGATATAATCAACATATTCTGTGACATAAGTCGAGTCTTGGCGCTCATGCTGCCACTACAGATGCCCCTATAGATATGTGGGTTTGAGGCTGTTTTTTTAAATTATTATCAAAACGTTACGCCAGTCGGCGCCGACGACTCTATCGGTATTATTTATTTTTACTTAAATAACTAGAGGTTATTTTTATTATTGTAGTAAAAGAATATAAACATTGACCACTTCGAACTACACAACTTATGTTACCTTAAAATGTTTTCCCTAATTTTAATTTATATTTAATTTGTTGCCAATGACTGCTTGGGCGACTCAAATTATATTTCAGAACAAAATATTATATTTAAACCAATTGATAAGTAGTGTCCGATCGAAGGTCTACTTCTGGCCGAAACCGAAGGTTATTTATATTTAACTTAAGCACTTAAATTAATGAGTAGCGTCAGATCGAAGGTCGACTTCTGGCCGAAACCGAGGGTTCAATAACCTTAAAAAATTCAGTTCATAATTGTCTGAAAGTGTTTTGTTTTTAATGTTGACTGTTGTCTTGTTAAACTTGTCATAAATATACGCAGTATAATTCCCATCCCCTGCGTGTCGCTCTTTCAATTTCGGCCTTGCATATTTCTGTTCGTTTAATTTCGGCGCCTGTTTGAAACCTTCGGCCTCGGCCAAAATTAGGCCGAAGCCGAGAGTGGCCGCAGCCGATGCCGAAGCTTCGGTCGGACACTAGTGATAGTATGTTACGTATTGTATTTCCATATTCAGTTGACTATCCCCGAGTGTCCGCTATAGACTCGTACGCTACGTTCGTCTCTGTAACGCTAGTCACGTGTTTTGTTACCTAAATAACTTGTTTATGTATTTAGTAACTTATGTGTTATATAAGAATGTAATAAATCGATACTGTCTTTAATGTGAGGCTTTTATTATGGTTTTGTAAGTTATGATAAAAATATCTTTTAGTTAATGTGTTTGTGATTGTTTCAAGGACAAAAAGGCATTATCTCTAGAAAAAAAAAAAATCTATTGGCCTAAGCTTACGTGCTTTGTTTACGGTGAGGGCCCCAAGCCCCCTAACACTACGTTGTGCAGTTGCTATGACTTATAAAATAAGGCATGAAAATAACATCTTGCATCAACAGTAGCTTAAATATAACCACCGTAGGTATTAGACATTGTCACATTGAAGCAATTACAGTGGTCATGTACGCTCTACCATTGATAAAGAAAGTTGTTTTCAAGCTTTAAAAATTAAGTCACAGGAACTCCACAAGGACAGCGATAGGAGCCTTGGAACAGGGTACATATAAATAAAAGGAAATTTTCGATAATAATTACATATAATGAGTTACATACTTAACTTAAACACGAAATAACATTTTATTAATAACTAACATAAATTTATTTATTTATATATCTCTTTTTATGAACATCAAAGTGGAATAACTAGAAAACACCAATATTATACAAGGTACTTATTATAACAATATACCCAATATGTACGGTACTTCTTGATTTTATCTTGTCCTATATAATGTGATTTTAAATGGGCCTTAAATATGTGAGGTCAGAAATATGTTATCATCTTCAATGAGATTTTTGACATGGTAAGTTTTTCTTTATAATTTGGAAAAACTCCAAGGTTACTTTTAAAGTCCCTTTGACGTAAAGAGTAGCACAGCAGAAGGTACAAGCGACCTTTCTGACCATGCTAAGCGTGTCAAAGCATAGAGTTCCTTTTTTATTTATTTGTGTGCTAAAAAAATGGCGTCGAACATGTCTTCATAAAATAATTTTGTTGCAATTTTTTTATACCCATTTTAAATCACATCTGTATTCTTCCCATTTATAGGTACACGTTGGGCATCTTGTCGGCACTACAAAAATAAGTCACAATATACGAAAAAAAACGTACATTCAAATAATCGAAAAAAATCTTTTTTAAAAATTGAACAGTTGAACATTTTCAGATTGAGATCATTGGGGAGTTTCCCTTCTGCAGTAGGACGAAGCAAGTTCATAAAAAAATATTACGAAGACAATCACAAGACACGATATCTAGTTACAAAATAATGGCGCTGATTATGTTGGCACAAAATTAAACTGTACTAAACATGTATCACAGTCCTTCTCACGTTAATGATGTATGGGCGAGATTGTAATATGTTTAGTATTTTCAAATTTAATTTATTATGCCAACAATTTGATATACCACCGCCTTTATATGGTAATAACATCGTCATTCAAAATTGTTTTTTTTTACATTGTATTCAACAAATATACAGATAACTGAAAATATTAGTACGACTAGACACCACATACTCAGTTATTTCGAAAAATAATTTCAGATTAATTCAAAATAGGGTTGAAATTGGAATAGATATGACATCGGTGGGACTTCTAATTCTATGGGCATCAGTGGTGTCAGCACGCATGCAAAGACCTTTGCCACGGAGTTGTTCGCTCGCTCTGTCTAATAACATAAGAGAGAAAAAGACAACATCAAGATATTCCGTGATAGTCTTGGCGCTCATGCTACAACTACTGAAGGCTGTTGATTTAATTACGGGATTCAGGAATGAATTTTCAATCGTCAGATATACTAACAAACAGTGTTTATGCGACAAATAACAAACAACAGAATTTTGGAGTCGCCAGATAGGATTTATTGTACCAATAAATCCACTAGTGGAATACATGTAATTTTTTATCCGTCTAATGCATCTTATATAGTCGAGTTATTCGTTAAATAAGGCCTATGTGATAATCGAAAAATTCTACTGTACCTACGCTATTTGTCGAATAAAAACTGTTTGTCCGTTTATCTGACATAAAACAATCGGTTCTACAACAACAATCGAAGAAATAGAAGAATTTCAAATTACAGTCACAGTATATTTTTTCTTTGGCATCTTTCGTCTGTCCCGGGTCAATAAAAATGTTAAAAATATTTTAGCACCTTCGTTTATCTACTGGGCCTCAAGTCAACTAATATGTATGTAGAGTGACAAAAGCTTCACTTTATAATGTGTAAAAAACAAATATTTTGTCAATGATAGCTAGATTAAGACCAGTGTAGACTAATGTCTAGGCCAGGGCCGTCTTAAACTAGGCTGGGGCCCTTGGCACACAAGAATTTGGGGCCCTTTTGGAAAGTAAAAAAGCGAATTATAATAACATTTTTTTTACTAAGTTTTTGTAAATATCTTCTGATAAGATTACTGATTTGTGAAAAAAGTGTAATGTGCCCGACAAAAATGTTTTGAGAATAAATGTGTGAGAGAAATTGTCGGTCCTTCGGGGGCCCTGGTCACGGGCTCCGTGTGCCCTTATGGTGAAGACGGTATTGGTCTAGGCTTCAAGATAGAAGCCTAGTCATTAGACTAGACATATTCTAGCTACCATTGATATAAGATGTTGTTTTCATGCCTTGAAAAATGAAGCAATATGTTCATACACGATTGTGTTAGTAAATTTGGGGCCTTAGATTATTGTACTTATCATATCCATGTACTTAATACAAAAAAGATTTATAAAAATACACTAAATATATCTAAGAATATTGAGCAGATTTTGAACTTGTACATAAACTAAGGTTTAGCATCGCGGTGGATCCATAATAATCCGTTTTTAATGTATTCGATTACAAAACGAATATTTTCTCATGACCGCTGCTGTGATCCCTAGCCTAGCGAAAAGGCTGTGTTTATGTGCGTTATAAATATATTTTACAAAATATGGATCCAATATTACAAAAAGATATGTTACTTTGCTTATACCTTAGTTAAAAAAAGTAGATTCTATTGGTAATATAAAATATTATAGTACATACAAACATTATAATAATTGTAAACATAGAAAAATCTAGCCATCTAACTCATGTATAGTACATGAAATGAGTACATCATAAAAATACGGTTACAATACAATGGTACTAAATCTGTTGGTATCAAAATAAACTATGTGTATTGGCGTCCTCCTCACGGCGGTAATGCATAAGGGAGATAGCAATATAATTTTAATTTAGTCAGAGTTTGATGCAAGAATAAACGTCACGTGAAGCAATTGCTCGCTAGGTCAAGACGCCCCAACAAATTATCGACATACATGCTATACATTTATCGACAATTATTTGTTAACAGTGGCACAGCAAAACATTTATCTATGTACTGAAAATACCATTGTAAGTCATTGGTAATTTCTTTAAATGAAGTTTAACTTCTTTTCCACACGTTTATTAGTCAGACAGAATTTGATTTTTTAAGTAACGATTATGTGTAAGCAGGGATAAATACTTTTTCACATGAACATGCTTTTCGTTATTATCCGTTATTTGAATTATAGATTAATAATGATACATAGAATTAAGATTTAGTATTAATTAATAAGATAATAGAATTTTCCAATAGAATTTTCAATGCGCGTAGACAACAATGGCCGCACAATGAAGAAAGATCGCTTTATCAGTCCTTAATCAATTAAACAATTTCGAGATCATTCAAGCTTACACGCATAACCGTATTGGTAGCAAAGACGCTTGTGTCCAGACAAAGATGTTAACGTATTCTTTCACGTCTAAAAAGCCACGAGTAGAATGGTACACAAAAACGAAATTTATTAACTCATGGGTAAAGTTCATTTTTCAACGAAATCACATTGACAGCGCAAGCGAATTTTGCGCGGGGGCGTGGTTTCTACAACACAATTTTAAACTTTATGTATATTGACAAATTGATACTGACGCGCATTTCGGACAACTGCACGTCTATAGAAAGGCGTGTGAAGTTCACCAACCTGTACTGGGACAGCATGGTGGACTTTAGTCAAAATCTCCCTCGTATTAAGGGGAAATATGCCGGGTACAAGGTGTGCTAATTCTGGGTGCACCTCTGCCTACCCCTTTGGGGACTACATGCGTGGTGATGATTATGGAGAAAAACAACAGGGACGCAGTTATCGGTCCTCGAACGCTTGCCTCGGAGTATTGTAGTGGAGTTGTTTTCATTTGACGATGAAGACCACGTTGGTGTCTCGCTCGAGCTGGTCCTCGAGGTGCGCGGCGGAGAGGCCGGCCTGGCAGCACAGCTCGTCGAGGCAGACGAGGCCGTTGTATGTCCGCACCAGCGCCTGGCTGTGCTCGCTGCGGACCGATGCTGTATCCTCGTTGTGAAGGGTTATCGGGTACTAGAAGCAATCAAAGTCAAATTATTTAATTGTATAGGCCTACGGGGACACTTAGAAACTGTCAAGTTAAGATTTTTTTTATGTGCTACTACCGGATCGAAATGCGACCTCAACTGAGAAGATTCGGCAAGAAACTCAGTGGGGTGATATTTTTTTTAATTACCAAATCTTACACTTGCTTAATAACAATAGAAATGATGTTCAGTTTCACTCTTATACAGCCTGTATTAGAAGTCCGAAATAATAAAATAATTCAGGTATATATACGGTAGTCGATATGAAAATTCTTAGTGAAGACCTAACTATAGTAGTGATAGATGTTTGAATATTGGCGACAGGTATTATGTTGTAGCCTTAGGACACACCCCCCCTTTTTGCAATAGCGAGAACAAGTTGCGGTGTAAAGTACCTATAAGGTCCCCGAATCTGACATGGTACGACAGTTTTATTATAGGTAACTATAGATTTAATTTCTTCATGGATTATCTAACGCAAGTAATCTGGATAGGAGTAACGTTAGTTGCTCGGTCGGCTATTATAGATAGGAGTAACGTTAGACGCTCGGTCGGCTATTATAGATAAGGGTAACGTTAGACGCTCGGTCGGCTATTATAGATAGGCGTAACGTTACCTAGGTGCTCAGTCGGCTATTATAGATAGGAGTAACGCTAGTTGCTCGGTCGGCTATTATAGATAGGGGTAACGTTAGACGCTCGGTCGGCTATTATAGATAGGAGTAACGTTAGACGGTCGGTCGGCTATTATAGATAGGACTGTAACGTTAGTTGCTCGGTGTTCACCTTGTAAACCCTCCTGATGAGTCCCTCCAGTACTCCGAAGAGTACCAGCTTCCTCTCGTTGATGGCGAGGTCCTGAGGCTTCATCCGCCGGCACAGATCCCGCACGGTACTCCCGTACGACATGCCCGCGTACATACGGAACAAGTCACTCACTTTTGGCAACTGTCGAGCTGGAATAAGAAGATATTTATGATTTTGTATCCTTAAATGTATTTTAGTCCCAATGTAACAAGGGGCGAGCATATTGCAATATTATGCCTACATATACAGGGTTATTGGTAACTCGACGTATTCCCGTTAGGAGGTGAAACATTTTTGAGTTATCATGTTTTTTAGTTTTTTTCAAAATCAGTCAAAACTGCATTTTTTTTTTAAAGTATCGATTTAAATCTCATTTTTTTCTTCTGATTTATAATAAAAACACCGGTTATTTATCAATATTCAAACAATTATTATCCCCTTTATCGCGTTACATGACGCTTCTCCTCCGGTGAAGCTGTAAAGGCCAACTCACGGCCAACAGCGTAGTCCATTCAATAATTAAAAAAAAACATGACGCTTCTTAAAGACATCTCGAATCGATCGCAATCACGACCCATACATATATATGGTCGTCAGTTAATTTGCATCAGTACCCGTACTTGTCAAAGTTTGCTAGAATTTATCTTTCAGCACCTGAAGTTGTAGCATGTGCGCCAAGACTAGACGTATGCCACAGAATATCTTGATGTTGTCTCTTTCTCTCGTATGAAATTAGACAGAGAGCGTGCGAGCGAAACCGTGACAAAGGTCTTGTCTTGACATACGTGCTAACCCCACTGGCAGTAGCGTTAACAACGAAAGGCTATTTTCAGATGCTGGTCTGGATACGAAACCAAGTGGACTCGCCTGTTACCAACAAATGCGGAAAATTTGGTATTCATTCAACCACAATTTGCCAATTGTTAGTTTTGAGTAAGTACTAAAGTAATAAATAAAAAACATATTTAGGTAGCCATATCCTATTGTAGTATGATTTTCCTTGTGTAAAATAATACGAATTTCTTGAATTTTATTATCCGGTATCCGGCCGGATAGTGAAAACAAGGCCGGATAGGTCGAATACCGGATAGTTACTGCTTATCCGTTTCATCTCTAAAAAAAATATTGTTTTTATGCCAAACAATGTAAATAAAGCTGTAGGTACAAAAAGGATTATATCAACTCACGTGATCTTGCGCAGAACTCTACACACTGCCGCTGTAGTCCCGCACACCTGGTCAACTGTCTTAATTTCGGTGTTGCGCTGTAGACCTTCAGGAGAACAACAGTGAACATAACTTACAGAAAATTACAATAGGTAACTAGATACTAAGAATCGCTCTCATTTTATCAGCTAAACGATTGAATACGATCGCCTTTATATAAATCTCACCCCATATACAAACCAAGTACAACAGCATCTTTACGTTTAAAAATATTGCTCTAAATGCAATATTAGGCAAAACAAAAATCATTATGAAAAACTAGGTACCATTGCGTAATGGTCATCATAAAATTTAACTATATAATACACAAATCACTTGCTATGAAACGGTGAAGGAAAACATCGTGAGGAAACCTGCACGTCTGAGGGAATTTGATTAGTTCCCGATCGATGTGTGAAGTCTGCCTACCCGCACCGGGCCAGCGTGGTAGTCTATGGCCTGAATCGCCCTCGCATTGTTGGGATGCCCGTGCCCAGCAGTGGGACGTTAAAAGGGCTTAAAGCAATAGTAATAAATATTTTGCAAACACGCAAGCGACTAGCGAGTATATAAACGAATAGTAGAGCTACAGATTGTGTTGAAACAAGAAAATATAACTCACCGCACAGTATTGGAATATAGGCACCAGGGTCACGACTCCATAGTAGACGAGGTTCTGGACGCAGGCGCGCACGAGGCTGATCTCCACGTCCGTCAACGCCGCGATCTTGGACACGTGGTTGAAACCGTCGATGTACGGCAAAATCTGGAGCATCATCATCGAAAAATAAAACCAATGAAAGGTCCATAGGACTTCAATTGGCACGGCAAGGTACAAGATGAGGAATAGCTGTCCCTGCGATTAGCGAGAGTTGTGACAAATTCAATAATTACCTACTACTACTACAGCCCTTTTAAGGTCCCACTGCTGGGCACGGGCCTCCCCTCAATGCGAGGCGGATTCGGGCAATAGTCCACCACCACGCTGGCCCAGTGCGGGTTGGCAGACTTAACACATCTATCGAAAACTAGTCGAGTTCCCTCAGACGTGCAGGTTTCCTCACGATGTTTTCCTTCACCGTTTCATAGCAAGTGATAATCTCGGATGAAAATGAGATTCGAACATAAATCCCAGAGGTGCGAGCCGGGGTTTGAACCTGCACACTTCGATTGCAAGGCGTGCGTTCGACCACTCGGCTATGGGGTAATAAAGATGGCGGATAAACCAGATCGCCTTCTTTTTTACGAAATAAATCAAATGAAATGTACTGAAATAAGATGAGGAATATCTCCACCTGCGACTAGCGAGTATTTAAGCCAGAGTCAAGTATTTAATAGCAAGAACAAATTCAATAAATACATTTTGTGAACATTTCAAACCCGACCTAATCTAAAACCAATAAGAATTGGCTGCTGTCAAAGAATATTTACACAGCCTTGACGTAAAAAAAGATCTTTAGTTGATATCAACGCTAAACGGTTTTCCATTACGGCCGCGGCAGTTTGATACAAACGAAAATAATATATTTCATGGCAACCACAGATAAACCTTGAATATAAAATACGTATAATGTGTCACAATCCAACAATATCACTGTCAAGGATCCAACAGTCAGAACGGAATGTTCAGGGTCGATCAAATATAAAATGGAATCCATCAAAACACGCCGTAAAACTGGGATCGCAGCGTGATCGTTAAGATGTTATCTTTAGATACAGGGAATCGGCAATAGGAGTCAGAAAACGATTGGTTGTTAAATACATTATTTCGCCTTATGCTTTAACACAGCATAAGATATTTATGCTGTAGCTTTAATATGCAGTAGTTTTAGTATGTGCGCCAAGAATAGAAGTATGTCACGGAATATCTTGATGTTGTCACTTTCTCTCGTATGAAATTAGACAGAGAGCGACCGAGTGAATCCGTGACAAAGTTCTTGTCGCGACATGCGTGTTGCGGAGAGTAACCACCACATTGAATAGGCAGTTACAAAGAAGCATCTATCGTAGTCCGAGATATCGATAATCGATATCGCAAACAGATTCTAAAACTAGGGCACTACACAAAAATTATGCCGTGAGATGTGATTACTAAAAGTAAAATAATTTTCAAAATTGACAAAAACGTTCGAAGTTTTAATTGTTTAAAATGGCAAAGTAAAGCTCACTCTAGGCAACATTATAATACTTCGTAAAGACGACTTTAGGCAACGCTGCTATCCCCTTAATGACGACTATTGGCAAATATGAGTAAAGAACTCTGTGTCAATACGCATAAAGGTTGAATTTCTGTGGTAAATGCCACGCCCACACGCGTCAAAGTTCGCTCGCGCTGTCAGTGTCATTTAGTCGAAGAATAGATAGATAGATAGAAAACTCTTTATTGTACACCAATAGTTACACGGATATTACACAAAATATATTGACAAAACAAGGAACAAATAGTAGTGTACATTGGGCGGTCTTATCGCAGGCTGCGATCTCTTCCAGACAACCTTTGGATGGAGAGGATTTTGTCATAATGACATGATGGCAGACAGTTGTGTACCAATCTATTTATAAATGTACCATACATATACATAAATATAAACAATAAATACGTAGTATAAAATAAAATAATATGCTCACATATACTGAAACATAAAATATAAAACATATTCAAAAAACTTAAAAGTAGGACATACTTAACTAATAAAACTAAAACTATAAACCTAACTAAAACTATGAACTTTTTATATCAGTCAATAGAGTTTATTTTGGTATGGCAAAACAATTGACGCGCGGGCGTCGACGCCCAGTGTGCGCGAAGCTTAACAGTGGTGTTAGCTAGCACGCATGTCAAGACAAGACCTTTGTCACGGTTTTGCTCGCTCGCTCTCTGTCTAATTTCAAACGAGAGAAAGAGACAACATCAAGATATTCCGTGACATACGTCTAGTCTTGGTGCTCATGCTAGGTACAGAGTCTCGTATGTAAGATGTAACTGCGCCCCGTTTGCTCGCGACATATTATTGCTGTTTTGTAATGGGGTTTCTTAATGAATGGTAGCTTATATATTAATGGAAGAGTGATTATATTTACAACAGCCGTCAGTTTATTTCATAACGCTTTATTGCTAATTGTTGATGCATCTCCGCGGAGCTGGACGCGCGCCAGACACGTGGACCGCGATATTAAAACAAATCACAGTCTGTTTGCGTAACCCGCTTCACGTAGGAGTGCCGGAGCAAAAAATATACCTAAATTGTAACAACAAAATATATGATCTATACTCAATATTATAAACACGTAAAAGCAGTGGTAGCCTCGTGGGCAAGAACACCCGCCTTGAACGTAAGGGGTGCAAGTACAAATCCCGGGTCCGCACCTCTCTCAGATAAGTTTCATGTACGACTGTCATTTTCAACAATGATTACTGCTTGCTGAACGGTGAAGGAAAACTTCGTAAGGAGACCTGCACATTTATAGAAAGGCGTGTGAAGTTCACCTACTCGCACGGGACTATGGCCCAAATCTCCCCCGTATTGAGGGGGAATGTGCCCGATATAATGACAATAGGCTCGCCCCCTATTACATTGGGACCAAAGTACATCGGCGAAGTGTGGGCGCACTGCAGTGCACCTCTGCCTACCTTAGTATGTAGATATCTCTATTGAAGTAATATTACTTTGATACCTCTACTGTTACTTCGTCTCTTTCATATTACTTTCGATGGTTATTGCATTTAATGAACAACTGTTAAAGAATATACTAGTCAAAGATGCGAGGGAAATTCCGTCCACCACCCTGGCACAATGCGGGCAGTCTGCCAGACTTCACCATTACAGACTCCAACATGCAGGTTTCCTCACGATGTTTTCCTTCACCGTTTTTTAGGATGTGATAATTTCAGATGAAAATGAGATTCGCACGTAGCCATAAAATATTATATATAAAATAGGATGAATATTTTCTATGACCCGTATAAAGAATTACCTACATTGCATAGCGAATATTCGTCGAAAAACGAATATTCGTTCTAAATACCGTCCAGTATGTTAAATAATACAGTACAGTATGCAGGTACTACTAATTACTAATCTTTACCAAGGAGATAATCACAGTGGAAAATCAACTGCAGGCCCGCATCTAAATAAACATAGCGTTTATAATAATTTATCACAGTCGAACGGCTAGGGTTGCCAACCATGCGTCGCGGTGCATGCGAAAGCGATCCCGTGGCGCCCCGATATAAGCGGAAGATGGTACACCGTCGGTTTTTAGTGGGTATACGGCCTTCTGCCGGGACTCCCACATAACCCTGTTACTTCCCCCGAGGTGGCAGGGTAGCCATAAAGGATTTTCCGACGTTAAAAAAAAAAAAGGGTTGCCAACCATACTTTATAATAAAGTATCCTACTTTATTTTTGGTAAATATAGTTATACTTTTGCATACCAATAAAGTATGTGAAAATTAACTTTACTGTGATGCGTAAAACAAAACATTAATTATGGGTACTTAACTATTTAACGTTACACAAGTGAAAACGGACGATTGATACGATCTATAGTTACTAAACAGTTGTCAGATCAAAATTTTGTCAAACAAGATTTGACACATATAAAGATAGCAACAAAATGGTAAGCATGTGCTAAAAGCACACGAAAATACATTTTTAAGGCAATAAAACATACAATTTTTCAAAATACTTTTTTTTCTTCCAAATACTACATACTTTGTTTTAATATACATACATACAATACTTTTTTTTTTCCTATCCAATCAAAAAACGTTGGCAACCCTAAGTCGAACCAGAATAATTGCTGCTAGTCAGACGATGGCTTCGTCTAATCGCTTGACCATAGGTCATTGGGCTCATTGCACCGGGTAGATGTGCGAACGATTGCCATCAGCGAAAAGTATCGGAAGAACTTTTTCGGAATTTTGCTTTTTCTGGAAGTAACTGAGATCTCACTGAGTTCATAACTTAGGATCATACGATGAGTAGGTATGTTTTGTGTGAACATATGTATGTAGGACATATGTACTTAAGTAAGTATATACACATGCTAAGTGTAGGCTTAAACTCAATTCATTTATGTCTAAGTAATCATAATTAGGTACATCATTGTATCTTGTATTTGATTGAAGTTCAATAGACTGAATCGGAGCACTGTTTTAATTCAGTCAAATTTGTTTAATCATAGTTTCTGAACATATTAAGCACCTTTATAAGGCACAAGATGGTAATAAGAAGTTGGATAAATCCCGGTAAGCGACAAGTCGGTTGCTCCACTTAGCCACGGACGGCGCCTAGCAACAGCTGAATGCGCACGCGCATAACGACTAGATAACGCTATAAGTACCTACATCGTATCCGATGTGCAATCAAACGAAGATAGTGTCAGCGCACTAAGTACATATTTGTGTAAATTTTAGATATGTCTGAAGCTCCACAATGTTTAATATGGATCACGCTCGCTTTACTTGTAAACGAGACAGTATAGTAGGTAAAATTAATGGTAAAATTTTAAAAACAACCTTTTATTTAATTGCCCTAGTTTTCGTGTTCTCCTCCTCCTTTCATTGGATACCCATACTGTGGTAGTCAGAAAAAAAAATCCACCATCTTGGATGATCCGCCATATTGGAATTAGTATAACGTCACATAGCTAAGTATGCATTGTCATCCAAAATAAGCGTGTATACCAAATTTCAGGTCAATCGTTAAAGATAACTGATTTTAAATTCAGTTGCAAGATTCCACCCGGACATACAAACATTGTAAGTTACTATAAAGCTTGTAATTATTAGGGAAATGTGTTGTTCTGGCGCGCGCTGTATGTTTTGTAAATATCTTACGTAGATGCTTACGACCGTGAATCGTTTGGTACAGCTACTATAATCGATTCTTATCGAAAAAATCCTACCATAAATAGGTACATTTAGGAATAAATCATGCAGGATTTCGGATTTCAAGACTTTCTTTGATTCATTCCGACCTTAGTCTCATTCCGACCTTGGCCTCTTCTCAATTCGAAATCACTTAAAAATAGCGTCCAAACGCTATTTTAAAAAAGCCGCGTCGCATTTAAATCCTCTAATTGTCGCCGCCGGCAATTACGAGCCAGTCCCCGCGCACACATCATCAACTCGTCGCCGCCGTCCGCAGCACGTGTTGATTGATCCTCCCGACACGATCACCGCCCTCCTCGACCCGGGCGTTGAGAGGGCCACCAACACACATACACCAGCCTCAAACAGACACCAATCTCGCCGGCGAGGTCGAGGAACCCCCTCTTCCGCTCGTAGATGCATTTTTGCACCTAGGAGCGCAGTCACTACCTCTCCCCTCACGGTAACTGCCCAAGCCGAGGTCGTGCCCTCTGTGGCGCCCTTGAGCTAGTTGCCACCCTTTTTTCCGCCCTTAAGGCCTTGGTTGGAGTGCACTCTGCGCTCGCCACTTCTCCGGTAAAGCTGTAAAGGCCACCTCACGGCCAACAATGTAAGTCCTTGAAAAAAAAAAAACATATTTTGTTCGGTTCACCAAAGCCGCAAGATGATCATCTATGCAATGTTTATAGCGACGAACCTAATTGATTGTGCGACTTTAAAGTACGTACTTAGAAGGCAGTATGCAGTACTTATAAAAACTGAAATATATGGTCATCTCGCTAAGAAAGGGTGCCTATGACAATTTATGCTACTCTATGATACATTGTTTATTGCATGCATAGTATACAGGATGTATAAGAAGTCCGAAATAATACTTTGACTATAATAATATTCGATCGAAGTTCAAACATGATTTTACAAAAAAAAATTCGCCTCTAATTGTAAAACTTCTACTTCTGTTATGTTTTTTGAATACAATAGTCGCCCCACGTTGATGTAGTTTACACTGTTCAATAGAGTTATGGGTGTGCTCTAAGGCCAAAACACAACACCTGTGACAAATACTTAAAGGTCTGTAGCTTGGATACTATGATAGTTAGGTATAGCCTGCTTTCACTAAGGATTTACATATTAGGTATTATATAATGTTTTCTAGAATATTATTCCGGCCTACTGATACACCTTGTATAAATCTATAACATCACCAGCACTTGTAGCATGAGCGCCAAGATTAGATGTATGCTACGAAATATCTTGATATTGTCTCTTTCACTCGTATGAAATTAGACAGCGAGCGACCGAGCCAATCCGTGACAGAGGGCTTGTCTTGACATGCGTGCTGACACCACAGTAGTTGTAGCATGAGCGCCAAGACTAGACTTATGTCACGAAATATCTTGATGTTGTCTCTATCTTTTGTATGAAATTAGACAGAGAGCGACCGAGCCAATCCGTGACAGAGGTCTTGTCTTGAAATGCGTGCTAACACCACAGTTCAAACAAAATCAATCATGACGGGGTTACACGCTTCGATGCCCAAACGGCGTCAACAATATTGGAGAGTGCTTCCGATTTGTTTGACGCTATTGGCACACATTACGCCCTCAAAAAATACTGCGATGAGCGAATTCACTTGACTTTTTTGAAAATGTACTCTCTATAAATGTACATAAAGTTTTAATATCTGTGGCAAACCCGCGCGATCAAATTTGCTCGCGTTATTAATGAAATTTCGTTGACTAATGTGCTTCTTGTGTGAGTGAATACAGTTTGTTTTGATGTTAGCAAAAAATTGGTTGCGCGTGTTTTGTCGCGTCTATTTGCGCAGGGTATTAACGATGTCACAATACATTATCTTGTCAATCCATTAAAAGAGCCGCTGATGTAAACAAACAATATATATTTAAGTATACTAATTGTGTTACGAAAATAATAGATCAGAAATAATAAATGGCGCGATTACCTTGACACTTATTTGGACTGATGCTGTGAGACCGGGATGAATGGAACCTTTGGCGACCTTAGCCCAACAGTGGGACACAAAAAAATAATTAAAATATAACGTCGATCAAGTTCTAATACCGCGGACGTCAAAATACGCAACTTCTAAGGAGAGCAAAAGGAACGTTTTACTTTCTTTACTACACTGATGCACGCGGTGTTTTTTCTTTATAACCGACGAAAAAAAAGGAGGTTCTTAATTCGACGCGTATACATAAAAAAAAACCGCCGCGGTAAAAAATTAAACCGCCGAAAATATTAAAAAGAATAAAATAATAAACCTTTTTTATTTAACCTTAGTCATTTCAACGACCCAAAATGACTTAGGTGTACGAGTACTTACAATAGTTTAAGAACTTTGTTATTAAGGTTAAATAAAAAAGGTTTATTATTTTTTGCTTTTTAATATTTTCGGCGGTTTAATGTTTTTTGTAACATTTTATTTGCATAACGCCTTACCATTGGTCCAAACTCTCGTGTTTGATTCGTCAAATGATGCGTCTTGCGATTCCCTATCGAATGATATACGAAACGTATTTCGGTCAAAATATGACTTCTGCGGTGTTAGAACTTAAGAGACGATAAGTGTAATTAGGTATCCACGCTCCTGCTTATGTCTTGTGGCAAGCGTCCTACACGTGGAGCAGTTAGCGCCTATACTGCAGTGGTCAGCTGCGCGTGCGCCGAACATAGTAAGCAATTATACACTTGTTTATCACACACGTGTGATTAATTACATAAGGAATTAATCATTAGAATACCCACTGCGAAAGGTTAGCGCACTAAGGAAAAACAAAATGTTAGAAACATGTATAGTACTGTCTCATTCTTTCATGGGTATTATGAGAGACACGGATATACGTGACGCTGCGAAGATGACGGTTATATGCAGCGCAGGTTGGTCAGCAAATTCAGATGCAACGTAGGTACCAAGTTATTACTTATCAGTGCTTATTTAGCAAAGTGTATAGAACGTGAGAAATACGTGGAAATCATTGTCTTATAACACTTAAATAGGAGTTTTCTATCAGTAGTGAAATAATGTACAGAATTAGATAAGTATTTGATTTTAATTATTAACTTTTTCATTACACAACTAATTTGTAGCGACTGACAAGTTGCCACGGATTATATCTCACCGCGAAGTAAACAAACTTGGCATATGTCACATTTTGTCATAACCTGCAGGTCTAGCATGCGTGTCACGACTCGCACGCTCACTGTTATATTTCATAGTAAAGAAAAAAAAGTTCAAGGACATTTTCCGTGTCATAAGTCTAGTCTAGTAGACAAAAGTCTTCGAACAGTGTGTGTTGCCAGTGATGACGTACGGATCCGAGACGTGGTCGCTCACAATGGGACTCATAAGACGGCTCAGAGTCACTCAACGTGCAATGGAGCGAGCTATGCTGGGAGTTTCACTGCGCGATAGAATCAGAAATGAGGACATCCGCAGAAGAACCAAGGTTACAGACATAGCTCGAAGGGTTGCACGTTTGAAGTGGCAATGGGCCGGACACATTGCCCGGAGAACGGATGGCCGTTGGGGCATCAAAGTCCTAGAGTGGCGGCCACGAACAGGCAAGCGGAATGTGGGACGACCCCCGACCAGATGGACGGACGACCTCACCAGGGTCGCCGGGAGTCGATGGGCGCATAAAGCCCAAGAACGTAATTTGTGGCGATCTATGAGGGAGGCCTATGTTCAGCAGTGGACGTCTCTGGCTGATAGATAGATAGATAGAAGTCTAGTCTTGTCGGGCTCATGTTATAAGGTTGGTTTTAGTCTTATGCCGACGGCACGCGCACCGTCAGCGCTGATGGATCAATTTGTATGTAGTTAAAGGTAGCGTTTTTGAGTCGCGCTGACCGCTCAGTGCTGACGGCCGAACGATACGACCTGACCGATCGGCGCTGACAAGCAACGCGCCGACCGTCAGCGTGAGACTAAAACCAGCCTCATAGGTACATATTGACGTACCTAAGCAAACATTCGTATAGAAGTCGAGATATATATAACAAGGACTTAAAATTGCGAACGAAAAATAAATTGAAAACACCATGTTCCAATTTCAATTTCAATATTATACCATTCAGTTGTAAACCTGACACTCTTGCAAAGCGTTCAAGAACTATATCGGACTTTTGATACACCCTATGGAAAATACATGAGTTGTCGATAAATAGTTTGAATGTCCTTGAGCCGACACGTGTAACTAAATGCATCTGTGTCCATGACGCCCTTAACACACTGGCGCGAGCGAATTCACTCAAAGTCAAAGCATTTATTAAAGCAAAGGGGGCACTTACAAATTGTCCATTTTTTTTTTGTTTTATCTTATACATATATACTACTACACTACTACCGGATCGAAACGCGATCTCAACTGAGAAGATCCGGCAAGAAACTCATTGGGCTGATCATTTTCAGGGTTCCGTACCCAAAGGGTAAAACGGGAACCCTATTACTAAGACTTCGCTGTCCGTCCGTCCGTCCGTCTGTCACCAGGCTGTATCTTATGAACCGTGATAGTTAGAGAGTTGAAATTTTCACAGATTATGTATTTCTGTGGCCGCTATAACAACAAATACTAAAAAACAGAATAAAATAAATATTTAAGGGGGCTCCCATAGAACAAACGTATTTTTGCCGTTTTTATAGATAATGGTACGGAACCCTTTGTGCGCGAGTCCGACTCGCACTTGGCCCGTTTTAGTTTTTAGGGTTCTAAATTTTTATAAAGTATGTTTTTCATTTTTGTTTTAATCGCCAAAACTTATTACAAATACATATAGTATTGGCAAATATTGGTCGCGCTCGTGTGGACGCAACTATTTGTACAGGGGCTCAGACGGGGTCGTGCATACAGATAAACATTCGCATGTAAATTAATAGACAATTTATTGATAATTGTATGAATACTATGAATATTTTAAGACATGGCGCGACGTACAAAGAAAAATAAGTATATTACTCTCAGACAAATTTACGTGGATTGACTTCTATAGGCGTACCTACTACTACATTTATAATACAAATAATAATAATACATCATCACGCCTGTATTCACCGAAGGGGTAGGCAGGGGTGCACTGCAGTGCGCCTACACTTAGCCGATGTATTTTGGTCCCAACGTAATAGGCGGCGAGCCTATTGCCATTATACCGGGCACATTCCCCCTCAATACGAGGGAGATTTGGGCCATAGTCCACCACGCTGGCCCAGTGCAAGTATGTGAACTTCACACACCTTTCTATGGACGTGCAGGTTTCCTCACAATGTTTTCCTTCACCGTTCAGCAAGAAGTAATCATTGTTGAAAATGACATTCGCACATGAAAATTATCTCAGAGGTGCGGGCCCGGGATTTGAACTCAACTTGCACCCCTTACGTTCAAGGCGGGCGTTCTATCGACAAGGCTACTACTAGAAATATAGCCATCCAACACATACTCATCGTACGATGATATGAACGAAGCAACGCTTGATGCCAGTCACACCTAGAGTTGCAAACGACTCAAGGCTTTTGAACCCTTTCAAAATAGCTTGAGGCTTTTATTGGGGCTTTGTTTCGCTGCAACGACTCCGAGGCCTCGAAGGACTCGCTTTTTGAAATAGGCTTGAAGCCTTATAAGACACAGTCAGATTCGTCGAGAAAATGACGTCACACCGAGCCAAAAAGCTCAAAATAATGTCATTTTCTCGACAAATCGGACAGTTGAAAGAGATACAACTTATGTCTACAGAACCAATTACAAAAAGGCAATTTCAGAAAATTTGCCGAATGTAGAAGTTCTGTTTTTGTGATAGATATAAAGGTCGCCACACGTGTATATTTTACACTAGTGTGCATGGATGGATAAGTATGCATGATAATGCCTTCCCCAAAATTGGGCAAAATTAGTTACATACAGAAACTCGATCTTGCCAACTCCACAGTTGAATTATCGAAGATTAAAACACTTGTATATAATGCGCGTTATTGCGCAGGTAACTACACGTACATAAATGAGTTTATTTACTCAGACGTATTACCTTACATTTTACACAAACGGTCCAAATTGAGAGCCACCACCATTTTTGAAGTCAGTGGAAAAAATAGTTGTAAAACTAAGGAAAATATAGTCGACCGTACAACTATCAGCTGGAGTAGCCGACTTAATAATATTTTAAATTGATAAACAACTCGGGCCAGCTTTTAAAAACACATCAATTCGTACATAATGGTCCTACGCGCGTATCAAATTCAATTGGTCTCTATATTATTGTACAGAACGTCGTAATGAAGTAAGACCCGCAGCGTCGTTAAATATGCTGGAACAAGCGGGTCTATTTAAATTGGTGGCATTCATAGCAATGACTCATGGTTTTTTTTTTTGATTGTTATTTTGTTTACAAGTTTTAAACGGCCTGCTGTTACTACACAACTATATTTGCGATGGAATGTTTGATTGTGTTTTTATGTTACGAATTAAAATTGAATATCTAAACCATTCTTAAACAATAATAGTATGTTAGCATCTATTATTTACTTTTATAAGAGGCTTTATTCCATTTTCAGAAAACTAATAAAGTTCCTACAACTTTTAGCAATCAATTTATAGATATTCAAACCCATAATATATCTAGTGTTAACAAAAGTGTTCTACGGTGCCAATGAGCATGGTGCAGACTTTCAATAAACTTTGGGGTTAAAGTTAGTTGAAATAGACTATCCGAAAAAAACACGAATAAACACAGACGATGTCGTCGCTATAAACAGAACATCCTAAAAAAAAAAAAACCTCATCGTTTGTTTATGTGTTTGGGTAAGTACCAATATTAAAAAAACGGTGACATTATTGTATTTATATAAATAAAGAATCTTAATATGAATACCTCAATAAATAACCTACTTAACGAATAACCTTTAGAGTTCTTTAAAAAATATTCGCCTGTTTGTTTTTGCGATCATATAGTACAGTAATACATATAGTACAATAGTAATTTCATGAGCGAATGTCATTTTTACAACGTATGTATGTCCGGGTGGAATCTTGCAACTGAATTTTAAATCAGTTATCTTTAACCGATTGAGCTGAAATTTGGTATACACGCTTACTTTGGATGACAATGCATGCTTAGCTACGTCATTCTAATTCCAATATGGCGATTCATCCAAGATGGCGGAATAGTTATTTTTTCTGCACTACCACAGTATAGGTATCAAATTACAGGGCTTGCTGAGGAGAACGCATAAATTAAGGGCAATTGAATAAAAGCTTGTTTTTAAAAAGTTTTTTTTAACATTAATTTTTCAATAACGATTACCACTTGCTGAACGGTGATGGCAAACATCGTGGGGAAACCTGCACGACTAAATAAAGGCATTTGAAGTTCACCAACCCACACTAGGCCCGCTATGGCTCAAATCTCTCTCGTATTGAGAGGGAATGTGCCCGGTATAATGGCAATAGGCACACCCCCTATTACATTAGAACCAAAATACATCGGCTGCAGTACACTCCTGCCTACCACATTGGGCAATACAGGCGTGATGATGCACCATAATAGATATAATTTATCGCGGCTGTTAAATTTTTGTTTGCGAAATGTACTACTAAGAAGTGCTGATTGAGTACTACCCGAGAGCATTTTAACACCTTAACACTACCATACCAAAAAGCAATTGTAACTAGGAAGCTAACAGCACATAAAGCAGCAACTTAAGCCTCTAGCACACTGGGACGTCGACACTCGTGCGTTCAAATTTTAGACAATACAAGGAACTTTTTGTCATCAACAGGCCTAAAGTTTAAAGTTTCAATTTTAGTGGTAAAGGCATCGAGATATATTGAGGTGGCACATCGAGCTCGCGCTGCGGTTAATTTTTCTAACGTTTATCTGAAATCCGCCATAGGTAGTAGTTTTCCCATGTAGAAGTAATCTTCTACCGGAAAACCGACCGGACCGGAAAGGATCCGCCATTTTAGTTATTAAACTAAAATGGCGGATCTCAGTAAACCATAGACAAACGTCAATAAAATTGCTGCAGAGCATTACACAAAGTGGTGTTAACTCTGTGGGTAAAAGCCACGACTCCACGCCTCAAAATTCGCTCACGCTGTCAGTGTCATTTCGTTGAAGAATTAACTTTTTTATGTCCTCCGCCATCTTTATCACTGTCATCATCCATTTTTAGGGTTCCGTACCCAAAGGGTAAAACGGGAACCCTATTAGGGTTCCGTACCCAAAGGGTAAAACGGGAACCCTATTACTAAGACTTCACTGTCCGTCCGTCCGTCCGTCTGTCACCAGGCTGTATCTCATGAACCGTTATAGTCAGAGAGTTGAAATTTTCACAGATGTATTGATATTGCCACTATAACATCAAATACTAAAAATCAGAATAAAATAAATATTTAAGGGGGCTTCCATACAACTAATGAGATTTTTTTGCCATTTTTATAGATAATGGTACGGAACTCTTCGTGCGCGAGTCCGACTCGCACTTGGCTGGTTTTATTTATAATGTGTATTTATTGAATTTGCCCTTGCGATTAATTATTTAATAATAATAATACATCATCACGCCTGTATTCCCCGAAGGGGTAGGCAGAGGTGCACTGCAGTGCGCCCACACTTCGCCGATGTATTTTGGTCCCAATGTAATAGGGGGCGAGCCTATTGCCATTATACCGGGCACACAGGTTTCCTCACGATGTTTTCCGTCACCGTTTCTTAGCAAATGATAATCTCAGATGAAAATGAGATTCGCACATGGAACCCAGAGGTGCGAGCCGGGGATAGAACCTGCGCACTTTGATTGCAAAGCGTGCGTTCGACCACTCGGCTACCACTGCTTATTATATTATGCTTATTATGCTTATATTATTTGACACTGGCTGAAATACCCGCTAACCGCGCAGATGAAGCCATTCCTCATCTTATTTCATTAAAATATCATCATTTCGTAAAAAAGAAGAACGTAAAATAAAGTCAATAAAGTTTGTTTCGATATGGGACAAATTTTGACGTGGGACGATGCGTTGACGCCCCAGTGTACCGGAGGCGTAAAGCAGCGACTTATGGTTGCCGAGGTCTTGGCCTCGGAGCGACTACGATCACACTATAAAGTATTTTTTGTAGGCATATCAAGCGCAACTCGGAAACTGTTTAATATTTCGATTGTATTTATTGATTGCTTTTGGATAGTACAAAATTAAATTAAACTCCCGCACACTGGGGTGTCAAGATACGCGCGCAGTGGGGCTAGCACGCATGTCAAGACAAGACCTTTGTCACGGATTCGCTCGCTCGCTCTGTCTAATTTCATACGAAAGAAAGAGACAACATCAAGATATTCCGTGACATACGTCTAGTCTTGGCGCACATTGTACAACCACTGCATTTTTACCATACTAAAACGATCTTTATTAACTCATATAAAAGGTTCATCCTTCAACGAAATGAAATTGGCAGCGCGAGCGAATTTTGACGCGTGTTCGCGTGGCGTTTACGGTTTACCACATAAATTAATATTGATGTAGGTATATTGACAAAGAGTCCGTTTTGGTACATACATACATTATACTCATGCCAAAGTTGGCAACCCTAGATACTTCTAGGGTTGCCAACTTTGGCGCGAGTATAATTTGACAAAAATAACGTATAAAATGGTTTTGATGTATTTTTAAAATTTTATGTTTTTATCGGCTTAAAAACGTATTTTTGTGTGCTTTTAGCACATGCTAGCAATTTTTTGCTATCTTTAAATGTTTCAAAGCTTATTTGACAATCAAAATCAACACCACACCACATCTGAGTGTGTGTTTTTAGTAATTATAAATAGTTTCCATCATCCGTTTTCGCTTATGTGTACCGTTAAATAGTAAAGTACCCATCATGAGTGTTTTGTTTTACGCATCACAATAAAGGTTGGAAATAAAGTATATTTACATACTTTATTGGTATGCAAAAGTATAAAGTATAATTACCAAAAATAAAGTAGGATACTTTATAATAAAGTATGGTTGGCAACCCTACCTGTATCCCATGGCGGTAGGCAGATACTCCTGTTTGCTATATGCTACGATCCTGACATACCTCTTTCGCTTCATCCACAGTCATACACCGGGAATGACACATACATTTTTTTGTTTTTACGAAATGAGTGAAATAATGAAATTTAATGAAATAAGATGAGGAATGGCTTCACCTGCGACTAGCGCGGGTATTTCGCCAATGTCAAGTAATTAATAACAAGGACAAATTCAATGAAAATACACATTATAAATAAAAATGGATGATGACAGTGATAAAGATGGCGGATGAATCCGACACATACATTTGTTATCGGAAAAAAATTGACGTGCGTCTCTTGACGCCGCCGTGTGCAAGTGGCTTTATGGGTTTTTGTTGTTCGTTTTCTTGCGAGGCGAATCAAATAAATTAACATGTCGATAAAAGAGCCTTAAATAGAAGCATGGCAAGTTAATTGGGAGTATGGAGTTGGTTTTTTGCTTTGCATACAAGTGGTAAAAGATTTGTACATATTTCGATCCCAGCCGGCTAGTATGAAGATTGTTTGTCTTTTTTTTTTCCTTTAATGGCCTCTTTCTATGACTTTGTTTTCGTAACGCAGTTTAAATTAGATTATTGGTACGAATAGGTAGCACATATTGTCATAATATCCGGATTGTTTGATCATTACCATTATGGACACTGATTCAAAAACGTCTCCGAAATATTAACGCTTTTTTTCTGGCATCCCTAATGAAGACTTAAATTTTTAGGGTACTGTACCGAAAGGGTAAAAAGGGAACTCTATTACTAAGACTTCGCTGTCCGTCCGTCTGTCCGTACGTCTGTCACCAGGCTGTATCTCATGAACCGTGATAGTTAGGCAGTTGAAATTTTCACAGATTAAGTATTTCCGTAAAAACCAGAATAAAAAATATTTAAGGGGGCTCCCATACAACAAACGTGATTTATTTTTTTGCTTGTTTTTATAGATAATGGTACGGAAGCATTCGTACGCGAGTCGGACTCGCAGTTGGCCGGTTTTTAATGTTACATTAGTATCAATTCTGCTGTACACTAATTTTATTAAGACTAAACAATAGATATATTTAGACAGCAATTAATGTTGCCTTCTTACATATTAATTACGACCATAAGAAAGGCAATACTGCACCATTAAGCCCCCCCCCACACTAGAGCGTCCAAATTAGTTACTACAGTTCCTTTTGGTATCTATACAAATAAATAAAATTGAAGTGTCTGTTTGTAATATCAAAATAACACCTTTTTACCATTGCATATGAAAGTATACACGATACCATTATTACGAATATGCAATTTTAAAATTTTTTGTCTGTCTGTCTGTCAGTTTGTTTGGGGTAAACTTCCAAACGGCTGAACAGATTTCGACGGGACTTTCACTGGAAGATAGCTAATATTCCAAGGCGTAACTTAGGCTACTTTATTTTTTGAAAAAGCATTAGGTTTCCGCGGAATGAACACAAAACTCTAAAGTCCACGCGGGCGAAGTCGCGCGCACAGCTATGCAATATAAATATGTCGTTCGGGGTCTTTGGTATGGTGGTGTAGGCAAAGTCACGTGTCTTCTTTGTTACATCTTATTTATTAGTAACGTAGTACATTAACTAACATTGTAACTTCTTATGTCTAGCTATCTACTAATCTAACTCCACTATGGAGTGGCTATCTTATATACTAGTACCCCCGTATAATTACTTATCTTATTACGTGCTAATATGTACTTTACAGTTATCGCAGTACGTGCTTACTATACTACAAATCTATAAAATTCGAAGATCGTTTGGACGCCTGAAGAGAGTTCACACGTCTTCTTGAAACACTGCGATAAACATAGCTATTATGAATCATCGAAATACTCGGTAAAGATCGCCGATTTCCATGTAGGCACGAGCTCGACGACCTTCGCCGATAAGCCTAAGCATGCATGCGTACTTACATTTACTATTTACTGTTCAACAGATGAGGTGCAGGCAAAAAAAGAACTCTGTGTCAATATACATGTGGGAAACGGAACGCACCGAGGTGCAGGAAAGTGTTAAGGAGAAACGGAACGTGATAGTAGTCATAGAGAAGTAGAGTTGGAAGATGGCGTTTTCTAAACGATGGTGCGATTTGTTATTGTGAAAGTAATAATTAAAACAAAGTTAGTTAAAGTTGAATGTGTATAATTTAACAATAGCCCACCTCCTACATACATAAAGAATGAATTCCTTTGGCACAAACAATGACATACCACGCGTCAAATTCGCTCGCGGAGTCGTTGACGGTGCGATGAAGAATGAGCTTTGTCAATCAGTCAATAAAGTTCGTTTTAGTATTTAGTAACAATTCGCGACAAAATTGTTCAATACATATTCTAACTACCTATTCTTAATCGCATAGGATACCTATATTTTAGGTCGATATCACAATATATGTCTTCACTAATAATTATTAACTGGATCCTGCTGTTATCCTAATCATGATAACCTAATTACCTACTTCATACAATGTGGTTCCGAATGTGTTTAGTATCATTTAGTTCAGGGCTGTCCAAACTTCATACCTTCGCGGCCTAATTAATTTTACTACAAAAGCAGCACTTGTAGCATGAGCGCCAAGATTAGACGTATGTCACGAAATATCTTGATGTTGTCTCCTTCACTCGTATGAAATTAGACAGAGAGCGACCGAGCCAATCCGTGACAGAGGTCTTGTCTTGACATGCGTGCTGACACCACTGCTGGAGGGCCGCAGAAAAAAATATGTTCAGTTTTCAAGTAAAAAAATACAAGTTAATCATTTCTTCATACATTTATTGGTTCTTCGTTAATTTATCTTTAACAATCATATTGATATCAGCGTCAACATTCGTTGTTGCGTCTGCATGAAGAAGTGACTTAACTGACAGTGAAAGTTTCTTCCATGGAGTTTCTTGCCTATTCTTCTCCATAGGAAATGCATTCCGAATGGGTGGTAGAGATACTACTATTATTATTTATTGACGATTCATAAGTGCCTGTATTGGTTTATATGAATAAAAAATATTCTGATTCTGAAAAAAAAAAATATTCTGATTCTGAAACCAAGCGGAGGCACCTCTTACCAACAAATACGGAAAAGGAGACGGGGATCTCTGGGCCCAATTGTAATAAGTTGAGATATGGTTTAAAAAAGCGGTATTTTTTTCTGATTCAAAATATAAAAAAATCTGCTCAATTCACTATCCGGGAGACGAGAAATCATAAAAATAAGTTTATTTCACTGAAGAAATACGAGTATCGATTACAATAATCGATTACTGTGAATGATTTAAACAATTGAACATAAAATACTTGATTGATTCAATCAAAATGAATAAATACATTGTAATAATTAACAATAAAAAAAAACTACAATTAATATAGTAAATAACTGTGTGGCGTCCGCGTTTCCGAACGCTCCACAAAATGTCGACGGACGAGTTTCCGAACGACCGCGCGCCCCAGACAGAGTGAGCACGTTCGGTAGCTCAAAAACAAATTGTGTTATTAATGATTAAGCACATAATTGTATTCATTTTAATATATTAAAATACACTAAAGTGGTTGAATTAACAACAAAACTGTATATTAAAACAAAATAACAATCACAGTTAAAAAATCAGCTTTTTAGTATCTAGGTTGTTGTCACTTTGTTGAATATCCACACTTTCTAAATCTCTAATAATTCTGCTCTCAGATAGCCAAGATCAGCTAAATTTTCGGAGATGGTTTGATAATATATAAGCTCTTAATTGACACCACTCTCATATTTGTACAACCGGGCCCAAGAATGTATGAAAGCGTATCCGTCTCCTTTGGTATTCATTCACCAAAATTTGCCAATTGTTAATGTTGAATTCTAAAATAATTAATCAAACAAATATTTTTGACGGGTGATTATAAAAAAAAACGATATCCATAACGTATTGTGGTATTTGCCTTGTGTAAAAATGAGATTTTTTTGAATTTTACTTGATACTGAATTACTATCCGGTATCCGGCCGGATACTAAATTACTATCCATTATCCGGCCGGATACTGAATTACTATCCATTATCCGGCCGGATACTGAATTACTATCCGGTATCCGGCCGGATACTGAACTATCCGGTATCCGGCCGGATACTGAACTATCCGGTATCCGGCCGGATACTGAATTACTATCCGGTATCCGACCGGATACTGAATTACTATCCGGTATCCAGCCGGATACTAAATTACTATCCATTATCCGGCCGGATACTGAATTACTATCCGGTATCCGGCCGGATAGTGAAAACAAGGCCGGATAGGCCGGATACTGGATAATTACCGGATATCCGTTTCATCTCTAATGTCTTAGTTTTTGAGTTAAAATAACCCTTTTACAAGCTTTATTTTATGTTATTAATTCGAAATTCTAGTTTCACAAAATTATATTTTAAAAATTTTACACAACGAAAGGTTGCTGGCTTGTTCTAGGCATTATGAATGAAATCGAATAAAGCACTCAGAATACTGACATAGCTATCACTTTAAAATTTTATTTAGACCTTAATATTATTAAGATATTGGGACTGGGTACAGTACCAATATCATACCATAAATGGTAATGTTCCCTATGGTGTATTGTGTATTTTACTGCAACACGCCTATTTCCCTTAAGGGCAGATAGTATTCTATATACGGAAAGAACAATACAGACTCAAGAGTAAACATTATTTTCTTATACTCTTGTGTATAATTATATTATTACCCAAAGGTGTAATAACATCATTCAACTAGCATAAGTATGATAATTGAATGATTTGTTATCGATATTTTTATAACAAGATGACACCTTATGTATGCGGAAAATTCATGTTTATTGGTGAAGCGTCTATCTATTCTAAAAATATAACTAGCTAACGGAGAAGCAGAATAGACGCGTGGGTGTGGCATTACAGGTGATCGCACCTTTTTAACTGATTGCTGAACAGGAGGGAAGTGAGTACGGCGTATGTCAATGTTGCCCGAGTGAGGGTAAATCTTTTCCATTACCTAATACCTAGGCTTTAAAGGCTAGAGGCCAGGGTATCAACAGTAATCACTTCGAGCGATTTCTCTTTTAACTATTGCTTGAATATGCATTTACATATTAAATGAACGCGTCGCGTAATCGCGCAAATTTAAAAACTAGAACAGATCTACAAAATTTGGAATTGAATTAGTTTAAGACGAATTGCTCATGGCCAATTTAGACCCAGAGGAGTTTCCCTCTTACCTTAATAAGGGAATTCGGCTTGTGATAAAAGCACGCTGAGTTTCACCGAATTTGCGTACGATTAATAAATGTCACAAGAGAAACCGCCGCACGCAGACTGAAGATATTTTTTATCACAACATTCACCTAATCTAATAACTAAATCCCATAAGTAGATAGTAGGTATAACTACAGCCCTTTAAACGTCCCACTGCTGGGCACGGGCCTCCCCTCAATGCGAGGGGGATTCAGGCCATAAGTAGATACAATGAAATAAACAATGACAACAGTTTCTATGTCAATGAACTCTATGAGTAATGCAATAAGGTTTAGGTACCTGCCATTGTTATCAATGAAGCTAGATAACAAGTTGAAGCAGCACAATGCATGTAGATTGATAAGGTTATCGAGTCGCGGATTAATTTATATTATTACATGTCTACCTATCGCCAAAACGTCTGGTCGCGTTGAAACTTTTCCATTTAACATCCAGGACATGGCCCAAATGGTTTTAACTTTTAATATGGAGTCTCTCCATTGGCATCCACAGTAAACCAACCTCGAGCGCGTAATATTTTGTCAATGGCAAAACGAACTTTATTAACTCACAGATGAAGCATATTTTGCAACGCAATGTTATCAATGAAGCGAACAAATTTAGACGTGTGATCGCGGCCCTTACGCGGACATAAAAAATTGCAAATACCTTTCATTCTGAGGGTGCATTGAGTTAACAAATCAACAACCTAATTCGTCTAAACTTACGACAAGCCAAATAAACTAAATTGTTTATCAACTGACTCACGGACGGGCGGACAGCTATATTAGAATTAATAGTGACCACTCTACACGCGCTGTGACCGTGTGCGCATAGATTTTCATGCAAATGTCAGTTTCTGGGGTATTCATTCTCCGAGGAGACTGGTTAGTGTAGCGTGCTATTTGGGAAGGTGGTAATTCATGAGTGTAATAAGCAGTGAATATAATCCAATGATAGTCGATAAAGTTAGTAAGAAGTCCCTTAAATATATGCCATTATGAAGAAACTTTGGCGGTAAAGGGAAGATCTTCCTGCCAGGCGGGTGGTATGCCTGGCGGGGTCCGCTACACCCCCGGTGATGTTGTCGGGGAATTTGTATATATAGTTCAGATCGTCGAACACACCAGTACCGCGAGCCAGGATTTTCATAGTACTTTGTATGGCGGATAATTTCTTGAACGCGTAGAATTGCGATGTGTCTACAGTCGCGCCATCTAGTAGCGACTGGTGGAAGTGGCGAGTTATTGGGTTCGCCACAAAACAAATAACTAAGTGTTTCAACAGTTTTATAAATATGTTTAACAAATTATTTTCGATTCTTCTGCCCAACTCGTGGTTAATCATCTTACCAAGGTTGTTATCCACAATACAATAACTATATAATTGCTTTGCAGTTATGATTAAGACAAACTCAAATATCTTGTAATACCTACAGCTATGCTAGGTTATGGTAGATGTTTAAAAGGGAAAAGTACATACCAACCCATCAGATAAACGCTTCTCATAGGTTATATAAAATGGAAATAGAAACACAAATTGATTCATAATTAAAATATGTCAAAATGTATATTTATTTTATCGTTGTTAATGTGAAATCAAAGCCAAATGTCACGCGTGCGTGGGGTGGAGAATGGAGATTAATTTACACACAGATGGCAGAATTATTTAAACGCAATATCAATAACGGCAATGGAACATACATGTTTTAAGGGTTCCGTACCCAAAGGGTAAAACGTGGTCCGTCCGTCCGTTCGTTTGTCCACGACAGGGTGTATCTTAGACAGTTGAAATTTTCACAGATAATGTATTTCTGTTGCCGCTATAAGAAGAAATATTAAAAAAAAACAGAATTAAATAAATATTTAAGGGGGGCTCCCATACAACAAGCGTGATTGTTTTTGCTCGTTTTTATACATAATGGTACGGAACCCTTCGTGCGCGAGTCCGACTCGCACTTGGCCGGTTTTAGTCGAAGAAAAGCTGCCATCTGGCATGAGTTGTCGTGATCAGTGTGGAAAGCCTTAGACTGCCCCATTACCACCACCTGTTTTGCAGTAATGTTTTTAATATTAATTTCAGTTTTTGATTTCGTGCCAGCGATTTTCGCATTCATAAAAGAAGACAGAAGGTATAGAATAGCACAAAGACCGTACCAGAATTAATTATACGACATATGAATAAAATATTGTACACCCTATTCACGAATAGGACTGCTTTGTGTAACCTTTATTTTTGCTTAGAAACTAGGCGCTCCGACCTCGGAAAGGGACTGGCGAAGGGAACACATTCTATAGGGCCCTATCTCTACCGGCGCGGGCGCCTACAACACAGATACAGTTATCTATTTTAATGGTATCATATTTGAATTGGGGACACGAAATATACAGGGTGTTTCAGAAGTCCGAAATAATACTTTGGGTACATATACGGTAGCTCATATGTGGATGCTTAGTGAAAACAGTTTATACCTAACTATCATAGTTTCTGAGTTACAGACCCTTGAATGTTTGTCACAGGTATCGTGTTCTGGCCTTTGGATACATCCGTAACCCTATTCAGCAGTGTAAACTACACTTATGAGAGGCGGCTACCAATATTCACAAAACAGTAAATGCATATTTTACATAGGACTCGAGATATTACGGGTTATAGAAATTGACAACGAAAAAAAAGTTGGAAAAACATGGTCGAATTTCAATCAAATTTTTATACCATTCAGTTTTATACACGATACCGATGCTAGCGTCCAAGTATTATTTCGGACTTATGATACACCCTGTAGATACATCTATATATATAACACAAAAATGGTTTCTACCTATGTCCGGAGACTTTGAAGTCATCCAACCGACGCGCGACGTGCCCCAAACCGGTTACATTAGAAAGGCAATAATGCGAAAATGGTTTTAGACCACTAAAACAATGCTGCACATTCGGTCCATTAATCGTAGTAGCACACGCCGGGTATCCCCTAGTAATCAATATTATATAGTGGTAGATGTATAGGGACCACGCAGGTAGGGTTGCCAACTTTTTTTTAATAAAAATAATGTATAAAATGGTTTGGATAGGAAAAAAATATAGGTTTGACAGAAAATAAAGTATTTTTCAAATTTTATGTTTTAATTGCCTTAAAAACGTACTTTTGTGTGCCTTTAGCACATGCTAACAATTCTTTGCTACCTTTAAATGTTTCAATGCTTGCTTGATAACCAAAATTACCACACACGACACCACATCTTACATCTAACATTCCGTTTAGTAATTATAAATCGTTTCCGTCATCCGTTTTCACTTATGTGTACCTTTAAATAGTTCAGTACTCATAATAAATAGGTATTTTGTTTTACGCCTCACAGTAAAGGTTGGAAATAAAGTATTTTCACATACTTTATTGGTACGCAAAAGTATAAAGCATACTTACCAAAAATAAAGTAGGATACTTTAAAAAAGTATGGTTGGCAACCCTACACGCAGGTGCGTCGCGGTGCATGCCAAAGCGATCCCGTGGCGCCCCGATATAAGCGGAAGATGGTACACCGTCCGTTTTTAGTGGGTATACGGCCTTCTGACGGGACACCCACATCATAACCCTGTTACTTCCCCCGAGGTGGCAGGGTATCCGTAAAGGATTTTCCGACGTTAATAAAAAAAAAAGATGTATAGGGACCAGTGGCCCGATTTTCGTTTGATTGACATCAATCTCTATTAGAAATATGTCGAAACAAAAGAAAAAAATACGACCAATTTGACATTTTGTATCGACATATCTCGAATAGAGATTGATCTCTATGAAACGAAAATCGGGCCCCTGAAGCCAGTGCCACAAATATGATTAGCATATTAACATCAAGTATATACCCAATATGGAAAAGTAAGATTACTTTAAATACGCTTTCTAAATAAAGCGGCAATATTTAGAAACCTGCTCAGAACTAGTCTACTATTTAAGTATTTTATGACATGTAACCAAAGTTGGACCACGACTATTGGTATATTTATGTTGTCCCGCGGCGGCGCCGACGACGGTAGGGATGTGCAATCACATCAATTTGCATAATCGACATCGACTAATCGCTACCGGCAATGTCCATAATCGAATGTAATCGCACCGCAATTAGAGGGTGGTGTTCTTGTGAAACACTGACAGAATCATATAATATGCAAGTATGAAGATATTACATATAACTTGTAGGTATAGAAACGGCTAAATTTGAAACTAATGATACATTTACAGTGTTAACTTCACTTCACTTTTTAAGAGATATGGCCTCCATCGTATTTAGTCGATGATTTTGCCAACACAACAACAGAGTATGTAAAAATGGTCGGTCGGTGAGATTCTGTGGTGACACTATACAAGTTAGTGATGAGAAACCTAAATTTTGTGATAAGAATTTACAGTTAAGTAAACAAAAAAGATATTAAACAACAAAACTGCCATATTAAACTGGACGGTAGATATACCCGTAATAGATAAAACATAAAAAAAAACTTTATATAACGGAACTAATTTAAACAGTAAATATGAAACGATTTTTTTTGGAACGTAGTTCCTTAGTAGTTCTTCCTCCTTTCGCGCTTTGCGAAAGGAGGCTAGACGGAAAAAATAAAGACGAAAAATTGTAACGACACTTTTATGTACCGACACTTTTATGTGTTTTGCGTGTGTGATTTTTATTGTACCTACGACACTTTTATATATGTGTGTGTGATTTGGATTTCGATTGCGATTTCGATGTGTGTGTGTGTGTGTGTGTGTATATGAAATTTTGTTTTGCTTTTTTTTATTTCAAAAGGAACTTCGTTCCATCCGGGTGTCCCTTAACACCTCTCAAGTTTTTTATTTTATTAACAGAGATGAACTTATACAAAGTTTTAAAAGAGAAAAAATCAAAGAGAGTCAAATAAACAAGAAGATCATATAATTGAAGATTTAAAGAAAAGAAAATTACGAGAACAAAAATATCGTTGTGTTGTCTACGCCACCTTCCCAATTTGAGCGAATCATCCCAGTTCTTATGACGTTTCAAGGTTTTCGTAATTAGAGCACACACGGTCTTTACGAAACCCGTTTCTCCAGGTGTTTCAGTACTTCGAAATAATAGCCGTTTGCATAAGTACATCATACATCATCATACATCATCACGCCTGTATTCCCCGAAGGGGTAGGCAGAGGTGCACTGTAGTGCGCCCACTCTTCGCCGATGTATTTTGGTCCCAATGTAATAGGGGGCGAGCCTATTGCCATTTTACCGGGCACATTCCCCCTCAATACGAGGGAGATTTGGGCCACCACGCTGGCCCAGTGCGGGTTGATGAACTTCACACGCCTAGACGTGCAGGTTTCCTCACGATGTTTTCCTTCACCGTTCAGCGAGTGGTAATCATTGTTGAAAATGACATTCGCACATGAAAATTACCTCAGAGGTGCGGGCCCGGGATTTGAACTTGCACCCCTTACGTTCAAGGCGGGCGTTCTTGCCCACGAGGCTACCACTGCTTCATAATTGCATAAGTACGTACGGGTATAAAACCGATTGGTATTAATATTAGATCAAAATACGATCTTGATTTTTTTTTATGTACGCCCTTAAGGCCTTGGTTGGAGTGCACTCTGCGCTCGCCACTCCTCCGGTGTAAAGGCCACCTCACGGCCAACAACGTAGTCCATTAAAAAAAATCGTTGATGTTGTTTGCACTATTAAATAGGATTATGGATGTGCTCTAAGGCCACAACACGATACCTGTGGCAAATATTCAAAGGTCTGTAACTCTAACTACTCATGATCTACCTTCACTTTGCAGTAACTACCGTAAGTATACCTAAAAATATTATTTCGGACTTCTGATACACCCTGCAGAGGACGAGCTGTTTTGTTTAGTTATATGACAACAGTATTATACCAGTAGATTTCTATTTTCATTTCTTATAACGGAACTATTTTAATGTGTGTTAAAAAAAAATCTGCTAAATAGATGATAGTAGAAGAAGCAGAAACCATCTAATACCTAACCAGAAAAAACCCATTGAATTGAAAACCTCCTCCTTTTGGAAGTCGGTTAAAACGATTTAATATTTAGGTAACCTAACTATAAATAAATACACGCTAGTCATTAATATTTGGTTTAGTAGTTAGTTATGTATCAAGGTTTATTAATTTAAGCTAATTAATAATAGCAAGCGGCCGTCGACCTCATAAACAATAAGTTTAAAGGTTACTGTTTCTGCCTCATATATATCAAACTAAAATAATAAGCAGTGGTAGCCTAATGCGTAGAACGCCAACCTTGAAGGGTGCAAGTTTAAATCCCGGGCCCGCACCTCTAAACTCGGTTCACCAACCCGTACTGGGCCAGCACGGTGGACTATGGCCCAAACCGTCTCTTCGGGGTGTACAAACGTAATCTATACTTATATACCTACTTACTTATATAATATAATAATAATATTATAAAGAGGAAATATTTTTGTATTTAACAAATAAACTTAAAGACTACTGGACTAATTACAAAAAATATTTTGCCGTTAGAAAGTAATACATAGGCTACATAAATTTATCGCAAAATATTGTTTTCTTATATTAACGCGAATACTATACATTGAAATAAAACTATTTTACGGATTTTATCGCGTTTATTTACTACTTTATTTTCCCGACGTTTCGGCTGCTTTACAGCAACCATGGTCACGGGGGGACTGAGGTGTTAGACGTCCTGATGTCATAGTTAATAACTGGGTACCCTCAAATTTAGTTGTTGTTGTAACGTCGGGAAAATAAAATAGTAAATAAACGCGATAAAATCCGTAAAATAGTTTTATATCAAATATCGCAAAATGTTTAAAAAAAAAGGCCACCCGTACGAAGCCGGAACGGGCCGCTAGTGGTATATATAATATAGTAAGTTGTGTTCCATAAGGCGCGAGAGAAAAATCTGTTTACAATGAACAAATATCACAAAATTCTGCTTGGAAAACATTTTTTTTTAAAGTTCAAGGTGGCTTTTAAAAATACGGAGTGTATGAATAAATATGCAATAAACAACTGGGTGCTACTGATTATTATTGTGTTGTATTTATTCCGGGTAGAGGTATCCAAGTAGCTACTTTATTGAGTAGGTTCTCATCAACATCACGCCTGTATTCTCGAAGGGGTAGGCAGAGGAGTACTTACTTACTTACTCACTATAGCCCTTTTAATGTCCCACTGCTAGGCACGGGCCTCCCTTTAATGCAAGGGGGATTCAAACCATAGGCCACCACGTAGCCCCGGTGCGGGTTGGCACACTTCACACATCTATCGAAAACTACTCAAGTTTCCTCGGACGTAAAGGTTTAACGATGTGTTCCATAAGCGTCTCTTAGCAAGTGATAATCTCGGATGAAAATGAGTTTCACACATAAAACCCAGAGGTGCAGGCCAAGGTTTGAACCTGCACACTTTGATTCTAAAGCGTGCGTTCGACCACTCGGCTACCACAACCAGTCTAGAGGTGTACCTACTTCAGTTCACAAACCCTTCGCCGATGTATTTTGAGTTCAATTTAATACGGGGCAAACCTATTGCCATCATACCGGGCACATTGCACCTCAATCTATGGGTGTTTTGGGTCATAGTCCACTGTGCTGACCGGGTTGGTGAACTTCACACGCCTTAAAGTAGATTTAGTAGATACCCTTTGAATATTCCTCCGGTGAAGCTGTAAAGGCCAACTCACGGCCAACAGCGTAGTCCATTAAAAAAAAAAATATCCCCTTTGAATATTATTATTCTCATTAGGTTACTCGGTACTTATGATACTACTAAGTGGGATTAGGTAGTAAAGTTAACACAGTTATTAGGTCAACGCTTGAGCTAAGTTCGGACCATTAGTAATTAATTGTACTGGGTGAAGATCGCACCCGAAACCTCCCGATTACGATTACGTCTTACCATAGACTATCTAGTATACGCTTGGTAAATAACAATCTTACTTTTTCTATTTACAGGAAATTTTATCACCATAACAAATTGTAATCGAAAACGTAATCGCATAACGCGGGCATGCGTGCCCTATTCGCTAACGAACACGCGCTCGCTCATACAATAACAAAAATACAATTTTATTCACGACTTTTTTGTGGCTATACATACAGTTGTACAGCCCCGCGCTTTGCCAAATGTAGGTGAAGCACGATCAACGACTCATTACAGCACATAGCAACAAGCCATGTATATTTTTGGCACGATAAGTACGCCATACGAATCATCGAAGTAACGTGCATCGACTGCCGGGACCTTCATATAGTAACTGTCAATTTTTGACAGATGTTGTACTTGAGTTAACTGTCAACTGAAAGTAATATTAAATCATTATTAATAATATATATATTGCATAATGTTATAATTTTTTATTTTATATATATTCTTTTATCGTGTTTTTAGTATCTGTGCCCAAATAAAAATAGTTATCCTGTTACAGCTCAATAATCTATGTTTATTTCATTTTTATATGTATAGCATTATCTATCTATAACTTGTCTGTGGCAAAATCATCGGTAAACGATGGAGCCTTAAACCTAATTGGAATTGGATTGGATACCATTAATAAATACATTGCTGCAAGACAGGTGGTAGTAAGGGAGCTAATTGTCGTATAAATCGTCTACAAACGATTATATTGCCAAAGTGTACAATTTTCTACAAAACTTAATGACTACATAGTTTGAAATTAGAAAAATAGTGATGTGCTACATTAATGGTTTAGTAGATAACTTTAAAAAAAATGCCTACGCGTCGGCCACTGGCATTATTAACATAACTAAAATGAGAAACGCAAATATCCAACATCTATAGTTAGCACAACACAAACTTTTCCGCCAAGGCGTGCTAATGTTAGATATGTAAATATAAATAAGTACATTATTGCCAGCGCCAGATTAAAAAAAATAAAAATAGTATTTTTATGTTTACTTTTTACGTCCACGTCAAAGTATTTTATTATGCGTATCAACTGGTTGTAATAAAACGAATAGGACGTTAATTGAATTATTATAGCGTGGAATAATATAAAGAAACTTCACCTAACACTTAACATTTTAATAAAATCTACTAAAACAACTAATCGGTTTTATAACCTGCAGCCATTTCATTTCATACAATAAGGAAAAGAAGAGGAAAGATGATAGGCCATCTCATGCGACATGACACTTTTAATAAGAACATCATAGAAGGCAAGATCGATGGAAAGCGTAGACCTCGAATATGTTACATGCGTCAAATAAAAAATAAGGTTGGTTTCATTTCGTATGGGGAGGTGAAGAAGGCTGCACTGGATCGACCCAGATGCCGTCACTTCATCAGATGCACCGACAAGGGTCGAGCCTTTAAATTAGCAAATGAAGATTCATTTCATTGTTTTATTTTTGAAAAATAGAGAACCCTAACATAAAGTTGATAATGGTCATTTCATATTATGTTTATCATCTTTACAATCGACTAGAAACCGCAAATATTTAAATACAATATTGTATTAATTATATACTCACAGATTTAATTAATGATGTTTGTCGGACCTACCGTTTAAATAAGTACAAGTATTCAATAAATTTATACGAAGCCTGAAATTTTGATAACACCTAATTTAATAGTTTCATGTATGTGATATATTTTATACAACATTTTGATATAATTTATACGCTTTAAAAGATGGAAAAACCTAGGTATATTGGTATCTTCTTCTTGTATACATCCAGAAATATATCAACACATACAGGGAGGGACTAGTTCTCTATTCGGTCCCACATATACCCAACTTGCGCAAGCGCCTATTGACCTCGTTATGGACATAGGGCCATTAATTCAAGATACGACCTCGAGTTGAATTTAAATGTTGCCAGTTTATCTCGACTTAAGCACTTCATTATACAGACGCGACGTTATAAACAATGACCAGTTAGACATTCGCAATACACACAAACCAGTTCTATTTGAGATTAATTATTATTAATGTTAATAATTTTGCGATGTTTCTATAGTATTAAGATGGGGAAAAAAAGTAGGTAACCATAGAGTTTATTGAGGGTTATTTATAATATAAGCCGACCTCGATATCTATGGTCGATTTTGACTGTACCAAAAGTGCTTGGTTGACCTATATCCCAAAAAAAACATATAGAATTTACTCGTACCTACTATTAAAAAAAAATCAGCAACACATTTTAATATATCTTCTTAATTATTTCAAAGTGCACTTACAGAATAAAAACCGTCTATTTTTAATTAGATTCAAAGTCCACGCTCTACAATAGCACATTTAAAAACAAAAACAAGCAACGTAATTCTGACATTCGTCGCTTCGTTAATTACTACACAACTAGGCATCGATGTCGAAACGAACTGAAAATAAAACTCGCGAACCGAGAGGAGATACCGTTAGTTTGGTCTTTTACTTTACACGTTCGGATAGGGCTGGCTGAGCTAAGGTTCCCTTTGTCCCACTGAGCAAATAATCACTACTCTGGCCCGAATTCGAATGTTCGAACACTTTTTACAATAAAATAAAAAGAAATACTCGTCTTTCTTTTTATTTTTCAGTGGCCAGGGCTTTACCACCACCTGGTATATACTATAGTGTTGTTGTTTCAATTGTAACTATGGAGTAACTTGAGTACCTATAACGACTCTACTCTTCGTATGGTTCTGCGGTAATTATCCCGCCATTGTTGTTATCTCATGTACCTGTAGTATACGGCAACTATATGGGAAAACAACAATGGCGGAGTCGGATACACCAGAAAAATTTACCGCAGCGCGGGCTATGCCATCTCCGTTATATTATCTCCATGATACTAACTCTACATGTTTGACAGATTTTACTGAGTTAACTGTCAAAACCTTATTAAAACATCGCAGCAAGATAGGTGGTGTTAAGAGGGCACTTCCAGACACCACCAACATTTCCAGAAGGTTCGTTTGGGACAGTAAAAAAAATTCTGAATTTCAAACCTCCATGATTATCTATGGATACAATGTAAATTATGTTGTGCACAAACTACAGCTAAACTATATTTGTCGACACCAAACAATGTTGCCGTCTTGCTCATACATTACGGCCGTAAGGACGGCAATAGATAAGTTTAGTATGGTTCGATCACAATCATCGCCAATGTGAATTTTCTAAAATTATTACAAATTTCTGGACACTTCCATCGCCATTTTGTGTATGAGTGTGAACAGAGAAAAAGTACGGAACTAACAGCACGAGACCGCAGTGTGTGGAGAATTAAAGGAGAGGCCGATGCTCAGAGGTGGGACACGAAAAAAGGCTGATAGCAAAACAGCGGCACATCAATATTTTTTTCGTATGACTTCCACCTTGGCAAAATATCGCCGATTTCGAGAAATAAATATTATTATAACAGGAAACTGGCTCAGCAGGTTATCGCCTACACAATGAGCACACAACAAACTTATTCTCCTCTAATTGACATTTATAAATTGCCTATTATTAAATGAACCTAGTTGTTTGTTATCCTCTCTCGACGACGACCTAGTAAACTAGATTTTTTATATTTTTATTTTTTTGGTGGTATGCCCTTAATATCTTTTTTACGAAACGAATGAAATGGTGAAATTTGATGTAATAAGATGAGAAACTGCTGAAAGGTGAAGGAAAACAACGTGCACGTCTATAGAAAGGCGTGTGAAGTTCACCAACCCGCACTGGGCCAGCGTGGTGGACTATGACCCAAATCTCCCTCGTATTGAGGGAGAATGTGCCCGGTATAATGACAATAAGCTCGCCCCCTATTACATTGGGACCAAAATACATCGGCGAAGTGTGGGCGCATTGCAGTGCACCTCTGCCTACCCCTTTGGGTAATACAGGCGTGATGATGATGATGTATTAAGAAGAGAAAAAAACTTAAGGAGTAGTTACAGTTTACTGCCTAAAGACCCTAAATTGTATTTTTTTCAATTTTTTTTTATTTGGTTCGCAAACCCTCTGTCAAATGTCCAACTGTCATCTGTCAACATGACAGATGACAGCTGGCATTGCTACAGAAGTTAGTACCTACTAGTGTTTTAAACTTGGATAGATAGATAAACTAGATGACTCTTTATTGTACACCAAACAATGAAAAAAATATAACATTCTTAGGTCTAAATACAGTGTACAATTGGGCGGTCATACCGCTAAATACCGCCAAATTTAAAGATATCCATATAAACCACACTGGCAATTTTTTGGTACGGACGTTCAGTATCATGCCATTGTTGAACGCAAATTAAATGCTTATGTAAGCAAGTAAGGGAATAATATTACGTATATTTATGTTTTTTTTTTTTAATTTATAAATTTAAAAGGCCAACCCTAACCACACAGACTGCGTCCTAAAATACACAACACACAATATCAGAGACGGGGTCGATGCACTGTTTATCGGCACACGATTACTCAACATAAATTTCACATAACAAGTATGTATAATATGCATAACAGACGGACAGAAATTGACCATCTCATTTCATTATAATAAACAGAATATATTTAAATAATGTCTATGGACTTAAAGAAATGGTAGATAATTATTTGATTTATGAAAAAAAAACATTAACAGCCGGCACACGGTATCACGTAATTTCTACAAGTAACTAGGTAGGTACTTACTTATAAGTTACCTATTGGTCCCACTTATTCACCCCACGTTATCAGAAAGTAATGGTAGGTATTTTAAAACCAAATACCTTTGCTTGTATTGTAAAGATAAAGCCATTGTAAGTCATATATAGTGAATGAATTCTCAAAGTTTTCAGATTAAACGAATCGGCGTTAAAGTATGGATTCTATTTTGCGCATACGCAGTCGCGGGCAACAGCTAGGAAACACATCAATAACTACAACATTACGAATCCAATCATAAGTATGGCATCGATAAGTATACTTATACATTTTGTTTCGAAATCGACATCGACTAATAATTTCGCACCTCATTAAGTCACTACTCTAGTATTGGTATACTTTATGCTCACTAATATCCGATAAGGTGCTACCAACCTAATAAATATTGAAACGATGAATTCCAATTTCAAAATTAAATTTATTTCATTCGTTCGAGACTCATAATTTAACAGATAATGCGAGACCTATGTACAGAACCACTAGGAAACGTGCTTGCTTAACGTGTGCTTACTATGAAGCAGTCGTCAGTTGCATTTAATAGTTACGCATAACGGTGAAGGCGACTCTTAGTATTGCCGGAAACAGGCATTATATATTAAATTTAATGTTTACGGGCTACAGAGAACATGATCACGTTGGCAGACGCCGATAGGTGGAGTCCCAGGGTCCTATGACACGTATAGGGATAATACGACACATTGCGAGTACAATGAACTTGCGCGGAACATTATTGGCACAAGTGTCGGCTACGATGACATTACATAAATGTTACACACAATTATATGCGCCGAAATAAACTCTACCAAGAACTCTAGTCGTTAAATTGTCGCCCCAACGCAACGCTCAGATAAAAACAAACAAATTCCGCAAGTCTTCGAGTATTAGTATTATTATCAAAATGAGAAAATAAAGAAATTATTTCATCATCCGCGCTTATTGTTCTACCCACTGTGTGACGTTGGAAGTTTATTAAAACCTACAAAATTGCAAAACATTTAAAATTCCATTCTTTTTTCAAATTTTGTTTAGTGTTGTAACTACTCAATCTTCGTTCAATATGTCGACTACACTGATACAATTATAATATATTAAGTCGATAAATTGATATTAACTTAATTACCAAGTTACATTTATTATAATTATAAGTAAGTATTAATTATTATTGTAATGCAAAAATAATAAAACACTAATTATTTTAACAATGATTAGCAATTATTATCTTCATCATTCATTACTGACCCGCGCGTCGTCTGTCAACAAATCGTTACGTCGAAATGTGGTCGAAATGGGCATAATTAAGCAGCAATTTATAAATAGAATATACATGACATTGACATTTCACGCGGCACACTATGTGGACCTATTTATTTGAAGAGTTTTCTTACGTATTTTTAACATTTAGTCTCTATGTATAAAAGTATGGAAAATAAAAAAATCTTAAGTACTTACTTACGTAACTTTAAATGAGTCTTCTTCGATAGATTAACACGTTCGCTGCGTGGTGAGGTCATATTGGCTCATGGCGAACTTACATCCAGTACGCTCAAAAGCAATCCGCAATGTGTCAATATGACCTCATGACGCACCAGCTGCAAGTACACTAAAAATCATTACGCAGCGAATGTGTTAACCACATATTTGTTTGTTATCGTATAAAGTTGCCTTGTTTAACAATACTCACATCCATTGAACCTCTTCGACAAATGACGTAAATTATTAAGCCACAGGTATTTCAAAACGCGCGCGACCAATTTTTTGGCCAATACGGAAACGACATTTATGAATTGTAACATAAAACACATTTTTCAATGTCGTCGTTTACGCTAGCGTATTTCGACGGGTGGTCGCGTGGTTTTCACCATAAAAACTAAATTTAAAAAAAAGCGCCAGAAAAATATCGTCATCGTATCATTCCAAACTAAGCACTGCTTGTACTACCGTACCGTAAACTGGACTGGGTGCGATTCCACAAAGGTCATTTCCGAAATTTGCCAATGCCGGGAATCGAAGCCGCAACCACCTGATACAATTAGCCGAGCGGCTTACGCTCAAAGTACACCAAAATGCTTAGCATGACCGCGTAGACATTAGTTTTATTTCTTTCAACTGTTAGATTCGTCGAGAAAATCGTCATTTTCTCGACGAATCTGACAGTTGAAAGAGATAAAACTTATGTCTACACTTTTTTTTTAAGGACTTACACTGTTGGCCGTGAGGTGGCTTTTACAGCTTTACCGGAGGAGTATGTCTACATGGTCCTGCTTAGTCTACAGGACATCTCTAAGTATATTCAAAAGGAGTACATTTAATAAAAAATAAAAAAACCAGGCCGTTATCATCGCTGCGTCGATCCAATTAGTGACTATTTAACTGAAAACTGTATTCCGAAAGATTGTTACCATTTCGAGCTCATTAAACGCGACCTTTGATCGTTTTGTTATCAGAAATATTCTCATTATGAAGTACTTATCTACCATAAACGAGCTGTGTAAAGTAATCTGTACGTATTTCCTTGAAGACACCAACAAATAGGAGCCTATACAGTTTGCCTTTCCGCAAACGTAAAATAATAGCTGGCCATTTACTTGGGCGCCGAGTCTACTAATACTATCCTCGTAGAGTTGCTATGACTCCATTTATTAAGGCATGAAAACAACATCTTTTTAGGGTTCCGTACCCAAAGGGTAAAACGGGAACCCTATTACTGAGACTTCGCTGTCCGTCCGTCCGTCCGTCTGTCACCAGGCTGTATCTCATAAACCGTGATAGTTATAGAGTTGAAATTTTCACAGATGATGTATTTCTGTTGCCGCTATAACAAAAAATACTAAAAATTAAAATAAAATAAATATTTAAGGGGGCTACCATACAATAAACACGATTTTTTTGCTGTTTTTATAGATAATGGTACGGAACCCTTTGTGCGCGAGTCCGACTCGCACTTGGCCGGTTTTTTAATGGTGCCTAGAATATGAGCAGTGTAGACATGAGATATTGTCACCTGGATGCAATTTAACAAGTCATATTCTAGTTATCATTGTTGCAAGATGTAATTTTTATGCCTTAAAAAATGGAATCAAAGCAACTCTACGAGGATAGTGTTAGCAGATATGGGTGCCCTGGGTGAAATAATGACGATATTAAAATACCATAGATCTTATATGAAAGGAGAATAGAGCCTATGACATTTTATTTTCATACGAAATGAGTGAGGTGATAAAATTTAATGGAATAAAATAAGGAATAGCTGCACCAGCGATTAGCTGGTATTTATGTCAATGTAAAGTAAATAATCTTTTTTTTTTTTTTTTTTTGAGAAAATAAAAAAATTCTTTAAACCGAAATAATAGCAAGGACAAATTCAATAAATACACATTATAATTTATCTATCTATCTATCTATAAATCAAAATATGTGATGAACGTGATAAAAATGGCGGGAGAATCCAAAATATCCAAAATAGTGTACAGTGTAGATCTTATGTATGTATCTTATGACTAGACGTATGTCACGGAATATCTTGATGCTGTCTCTTTCTCTCGTATGAAATTAGACAGAGAGCGAGCGAGTGAATATGTGACAAAGGTCTTGTCGCGACATGCGTGCTAACCCCGCTTACTTGTTTAACTTCACTGTTTCTTTCGAAATTAACGAAATCACACAATTAATTATTTTAACTTTGTCCCGTTGAGTTCCTTCACGAATTGACAGATGATTGACAGTCAATCCGAAACTGACCGAAAGATAAGAACGAATGAAAGATTAGCGGCTATGATGAGAAATCTTCGTCTCTGGTTAAAAAAAAACTCACCTGGTTAGTGGTCAAGTCCCACTGGTCTGCCACGAAGGAGTGCCGACTGTACAGGAACACGGGCACTTGGTGGTCTTTGACGGGGGCTGGGTCGCTGTTTACCCGCACCACTGTCAGGTGAGTGGTGGTGGTGCCCACTGGGGACAAGAATGGAGATGAAAACAATATTATTTCCCCATAGGAGTTCGAAAAGATTACGCACTATCGCTGAAAAGTGAGAAGAATCTGTGAATTCTGAAATTATTGACTATATCGAGGGGTAAAAAGCTATTTGACCTATGCGTCACTTTTGGACGGTATTGACTTATACAGGGTGTTTCAGAAGTCCGAAAGAATACTTTGACGTTTGCATCAGTATCGGGTATACAACCGAATGGTATAAAAATGTTTTTCCAACTTTGTTTTCGTTGTCAATTTCTATGACTCGAAATATCTCGAGTCCTATGTTACATTTGCATGTTCTGTTTTATGAGTATTGGTCGTCGCCTCTCATAAGTATAGTTTACACTGCTGAATAGGGTTATGTATGTACCCAAAGGCCAATCATCCACATAAGAGCTACCGAATATGTACCCATAATAATATTTCGGACTTCTGATAGACCATGTATATCGAGGGGTGAAAGGCTATTTGACTTAATATCTTGACTAATATAGGTACATATTTGGAATCAGCGAATTTTTCTGCGTCGAATGAGAATGCTCTCCTGTAAAGTTAAAAATGGCGCTTAAATACCTTTTCACCCCCTCAATACAATTCATTGTTCGCCATCATTTCTTACCGATTTATGTGGCATGCAATGAAACAGTGTGGGAGAAATGACTGTGGCGTGTGAGAGTAGAGAATTGGCAAAAAAGTAAGCCAAGTGCTTGCCTATACGTAAAAAAAAATGCAGTATTGCCAACTTGCAACGCGTGTTGCTAAGTGCACAATAAATAGTAACTGCTTATTTGATTCAATAGAAATTGATGCATTAACATTTTCTCATGATTTCACACGTATATTGCGGCGAAAAGAGTTTTAAAAGCGAGGTGAGGTTTTAATCTAAAATAAAGCATAACTCTATCCCGGTAAGTGAGAGATTTGGCTACCAAAAGCATTAAACTTAGATGGGCTAAAGGTTTTACGAAGTAGTAATGTGTAACCTTAACTCAACTAGTAAGTAATACTTAACTAGACTCTCAGACCCTATCTGTCTAGATTCTCAGACCCAGGATTGGTCGCGGTCTCGAGGACCAGCCCTTAAGATCCTTTACGGTAGCTGTTAGCATTGCATTGTTAGGTAGATTTTTATTTCAATATCTATTACTAATATTATAAAGAGGAATTTTTTGTATATTTGTATGTAGAGAATTAACTTAAAAACTAATGAACCGATTTCAAAAAATATTTTGCCGTTAGAAAGCTATATTATCACTGAGTTTTATAGGCTATATTATAAACCCATGCGAAGCCGGGACGGGCCGCTAGTTACTTATAAAGAAGGTTACATTTATTGCACCAAAGATAACGTCAAAAAAATGAATCTATGCCATTAATTATTAGGCACTCAACAAACAGTGCTGAGTGCTTGGCGATAGCCGCAATCTGTTACACGTGATAATGGCGTACCTACCTACCTACTTTATTATGTTAGACCCCGTAATCACTGATAACCTATCATCGTATCATAAACACGCGTTATTACTTCAACAACGTGTTTAGTCTGTGCTTGAAATGAATAGGACATAAACTACTGAAATTCACAAGTGTCACTTATAAGCCTTTATACCTATTACACGAACGAAACTAGTAGCCGAGATTTAAGAGGCCATTTTTGACACCTGTCGTTACATTTATTTGTGAAATATTTATTGAAATAAATATTAAAATATCATTATTTCACTCATTTTGTGAAAAAAAAATGTTAGTAAGTATATGTTCTTATAAAATATATATATATATATATTACAGTCGAATTGAGAAACCTCCTCCTTTTTGGAGTCGGTTAAAAATATTATTCAATGCACGCAACATTTAGTGTTCTTTGAAACCAAAAAGGTTCTAGTTATTTTTGTATTATTTTCTGTTACATTCTATTAGCATAACTGGCTGTCGAAACATGTTTTTTAGATCTCGAAGACTTGTAGGAAGTTTTAAGATGAAATGAGGTGAATTCGTCTCTTTTCTTTTTTTATCTTCAAATCCCTTGGTAGTGTTTTTTTTTATCATGTTTAGAACTTAAAATTTCCAAACATGTAATGAATTATGAAATTTTTAGACATCCCATGTTTTATTGTTAATATTACAACTGTCTCGATTTTAAATATATATACGCACGCCAACGTATACGTATGCCAACCAGCCGACAATTTATGACCACCTAGTACCCAATACACGTTGATCTCCCGCCTTTCGTTAAATAATACGGACGCGACCAAAAGATACAGGTCACGTCACGCTAGTTTCTTGCCATAGCAACTAGCTACCATGGCCGTTTGTTTGAATATGATTATGTATTCAATTGTATGTACGAATGGAAATTTCTATTTTTTATTTACCTACCGGTTCGCGAGTGTGGGTAGTTATTAATTTAAGGATGCTAATGGATCCAGCGCCTTATATATACGTACTTTTACTTTACGACAAAACGTTTTAATTTTTCGATTGAAAAAATGTTAGGAGAATTACTCTAAAAAAAAATGTAAGTCAATTATTATTACTTAGGTATTTATATCCGGTGTTTATATTTTACCCAAATTCGGGGAGAATTTAGGCATGTTGCAACAAACCCCTTTATTCGTAAAATATTTTTTGTTAATATATCAAGAGAATTTTATCAATTTTATAAATTGCTACGACATGTATCCAACCTTCTTCATAATGCGATAGTCAATTAAGTAAATGTAACGATCTTGTTTCATTCATAAAAAAATAGGAGTTGTTATTTCTTGTACCTATTACAAATATCAAAAGAATAAATATCAAAGTAATAAGTAATACAAAGCACCTACCTACCTATACCTTCAGAGAACAGTTCTACGAGTTTCCTTTCATCATATCGTTTTTATTGATACCTTTTCCTGCCTATTATAAGAAACGTTACCTATAATATTTGTTTAGATAAATACGTATTTTTACCCTCAGTACTATACTACAAAGAGGGATATTTTAAATGTTTTCTCACTGAATAAACCATCCCAAAATAATTTTTATAAGAACCGTATCAGCATGATCGATATTTATCGAGTTTTATTCGATGGTCAGCTTCACACAGCACACGCATAATCACAGAACATTTTTATTTTTTATTTTTAGAAATCTTAGTACTGTTCCGTTGTGCGTGTACTTTTGATTGTAAAGGCTCTCCTCCACTCACCAGTGAGCGTGCACATTCTTCGGCTGTTGATGTCCTGCATGACTTGCCTCATCAGACCACCTAAAGCCTTCGCATCGCCAGACATGGACTGTTTAGAGAGCCACTCCGATTCCAACTCCATAGACAACTGGATAGAAAAAAAATAAAAATGAATAAGGACCTAATTGAGCGTTACTAACTTGCAAAAAGTGTAGTTGTTAGACTTCCTAGAGCTTTGAAACTAATGCAGCGCCAGTTCGAGCAGAGAACAAGAGAGCTTAGCCTAGTTAGACTAGATAGAAATTGTCTGAATCAATTGCGTTGCAGTTTAAGATTTAGATTAAGAGCGGGATTCAAATTATGATCGATATGTTATTTTAATGGCGAATTATTGCTGAACTGCAATAACTGTTGTAATTTAGGATAGCACAAAAACAAAATGCATGGAAATATACCTACAGACTTACAAGCTAATAGTTGTGCGATCTGGTTTTAGAGCCTTGCACACTTAGCATGACCGTGTAGACATAAGGTTTATCTCTTTCTACTATCAGATTTGTCGAGAAAATGACGTCACCCGAGCTTTTTGTACTGGACATGGCTCCGTGTGACGACATTTTCTCGACAAATGTGACAGTTGAGATAAAACGCGGTCATGCTACAGGGCTTGGCTCGAGTGGCTAGCATGATCTAACGGGCGTCTGTTTTGATCATCGCAATTCGCGCGCGACGCTTTAAGACCGTGATTTCTATTTGGTGCAACTGTCGCTAGATAGATACGATAATGCTTGGAACTTTACGATCACATATCATTGCTTGGGTCTTCACCAGTAGGTACATATTATAGCACAAATATTTAAACGTTACTTTAGATTTGGTACAGTTTATGTAATAAGTAAACTGTTAAAAGGAAAAATAATACTGGAAAAGAGGTAAGGGGCAGATCTGTAATGTGAGTACAAGACAGAAGAAAATTAATGTTTGAAAATTGGTTTATGTGCAATTTTGTTTTATTAGTGGTAAGTAGTGATGTGCCGGATATCCGTATCTGTATCCGCGGATATTTTACGGAAAAGAAAGATCCGTATCAGTATCCGTTACTTTTCAGCGGATCTTTTACGGGTCTTCTACCTTATAAATTTTCAAGACAGATGAAATTCTATATGCTGACGGGTGATTAGGTAGCTTAGCAATGAAAGACTATAACTATTACTATAAACCCCATCTAGATTATATATATTTTTTGAAATCAAATATTTGGCACCTCTTTATATACGAAACATTTATCGTAGTGAGTTACCATACCAATATAACATAACTCAAAGGTACTAAATCAACTATCTTTATAATGATATCAATGAAAAATCTTTGTGATAAGCTTATTAAACATTTATTATAGGATTTTTTTATAAAGTAATTAAGATCCGTAGATACATTTTTAACGATCTGGCACATCGCTAGTGGTAGGTATGTAATGGTGAATGTCATTGTCATCTACTAAGAATACTTGCCAGGTATTCAGTCAGCTTCTTAACCAGCGGCTCCAGGTGTACGGTCCTCGCCCACGCGTCGCACACGAAGCACAGGTTGAAATAGTACGCATTCCGCGCATACTTCTTATTGTCGATGCGAACTGGGAACCCCAGGATCTTGGAGCCTAGTAGAGTGCTGCATTGGAGAAAATGCCTGATTACCAAACTACCTAGATTTTTTCTACTCTTCGTGTTTGCAGCAATAAAAGCTATTTATCTCAATACATAAGCTATAGCTCGGCTTGTGTAGCTACACAAGCCGATTAATTTTAAAAAAGTTAAAAATATTGCAAAATGGTTAATATTGGTAGGTAATCATGCAGAAAACGTGAGTATCGAAGTACAGAAAGTGCACTAAGTAATCGATAAAACTTTTTTTTTGTTTAACTCAACTGTTTAACTAAAATAAGTATCAAGTGATTTGATTTATATGAATTATAATAATAGTGTAAGTGTATGATAAGATATGTGTTGTGTGAGATGTGAGTGAGACTACTTACACAGTCAAAGTGCATCTTTGAAGTTGTACTTTCGGTATAACGTAATGACTGACCGTATCAAAAATATCTTTTGATATATAATTTTCCGGCACTTGGCATGTTATCTTTGGACCAGCAGTCGGGTGGAATTCACACAGAAATATACAACGAATCGGTCCTTCCTGTCCACATCCCTCATAGTACTTCACTTTACCATCCATCATAACTATTTACAAAATAACAAACATTTTGTTAACACTTTTTCACTCACATAATATGTCGTTTTCAATTAATATTTATCACACAATAATATGTCAACAATAACACTAATACGATTTCAGAAGAAATGACCTAAACGAAAAATAATGTTTGTAGTATAAACACTCGCATCCTTTCCGGTTTATTCCAATCAACTAACTGACATTATTTTTTGTGTGTGATCTGTTGATTGAATTACAAATGTTGCCATCAATTGATCCAAATTTACCCTTCCTAGTAAAATTTGTAGTTTACGTTCGAAAGCTATTATTTTATAAACGCGTTGCAGTAAAAGTTTTCATTTAGTGATTTTCCTATTTTGTGGCTCATATATACATCATGTACCAATACTGTTTTTTATCAAAAATCTAATTTAAAACAAAGTAGCCACTTGAATTGTTTTTGTTACTCATCACCTTAATTTTATTTTACCAAACAGCTGATTCCGAACGTCTAATCGTATTGTGAAATGTCATTTAGCGCGTACAATTACTTATTATTTATATATTTAAAATGGATAAACGATCCTGCAAACTTCTTGTTGCAGCCACAGGAAGTGTAGCTGCAATGAAAATCCCACTTTTGGTGAAATCATTATTGGAGCAGCCTGCTGAAGAATTGAATTATATATTTGAGGTTATGTTTACATCGAGTTGTTTTTAACTTTTCGATAAATAACACTAATGGATTTCGTAGTTTCGTTATTATTGTATTATTAATATTGCAGGTGCACCTCGTAGTGACGGAACATGCGAAACATTTCTTTAAAATGTCCGAATTGCCTGCAGAAGTAAAGGTTTACGATGATAGTTTGGAGTGGCAGGCTTGGCAGCAGAGAGGCGATCCAGTGCTGCATATCGAGCTCGGAAAACTGGCTGATGTTATGGTGATTGCACCATTAGACGCTAATACGCTCGCTAAAATGGCACAGGTATGAAATAAGCATTAATTTGCTAATGTAATTCTAAAGCCCTGGGCCCACATGAGCGTCATGAACTGTTTCGTCAATACCAAAATGAACTTTAGGCCCATAAAAATAAAGATTGTATTTCTAAAAGACATGCAACCTAGCGTCAAAATTCGCCCGCGTTATTTATGACATTTTGTTAAAAATGAGCTTTTTGTTATAGTCAATACAGTTGATTTTGTTGTGGGTTAAAACTAGTCGCGTGAATTTTGCCAAGCTTGGTGGCCTAAGACTTTATTGTTATTTTTATTGATGATTCAGGGTTATAGCCTTGAATTATTAAGTGGGATGATAAATTATAATTGCTATTACTGTCACATAGGAACCACAAAATCTTCCTCATTGTGGACTAACTATAATATAATAACATTTGTTTCTAGTGAATGCATATAACAATATTGCCAAACCATACAATCGTCATATGTTATGACACTAAATGTACTACACACGCAGGCCTAGTTACAACAATGTGATTTCTGTAAAGGTCATTTCAGAATTAGCTGTTGATAGGGATCAAACTTGCAACCACCGTACCACCCAGTTCAATAAGCCGAGCAGCCTACACTCGAACTACTTGACCAGTGGAACTCAAATATAACCAGAACACACAAAAACAAAGTCGGTCTCTATTTAAATGTACTTGTCAACTTTTTTTTTTTTTTTTTGCAAAATTTAAAAAAGGTTTAAATTAAAGTAATACCATTTTAGCCAACCACAAAAGCAAAGCAGGCCGCAGGTTGAGTATAGCTGTACTAAACCAAGCCCTTTTGTGATATGCGACATAGAGGTTATAGCTGCCATTTGATATCCTAATCCCAAGTATTTCTTGCCATCAGGGTTTATGTGACAACCTGGTAACCTGCACAACTAGAGCATGGGATATGTCAAAGCCTCTGCTCTTCTGTCCCGCTATGAACACCAGAATGTGGGAACACCCCGTCACCTCCCAACAGATAGCCACACTCAAACAATGGAACCATATTGAAATCCCACCGATACGCAAGACTTTAATGTGTGGTGACCATGGTGTTGGAGCCATGGCTGAGGTTTCCACTATTGTAGACACTATTAGGAGGGTAGCTGATGAAAAATTTAACAGAGTTTTATGAATTCTCTGTCTTACTCATTGATTTACCAAAGAAATGTGAACAAATTGTTATTCCTATGTAACTACCTACAGATTATTTTTATTGCATATTTTTCAAGGATGATATATTTTGAAATTATTCCAAATTATAAACCTTAGTTATCGTACATTGGATTATTTGTTATAGTCCATTTTACATTGAATTTTCTACTATAAAAAAAGTAGGTTTGATGTGTACTGATTTTGTTGATAAGTAGAAGAAACTTGTCTGATATACTGTAATCATATAATTAGTGGTTTCAAAATGAAAGTACATTTGTCTTTCATTTGTGTATACCATACTTTTTTATCATTTGTTTTTTTTTATTCTAAAGTGATATAGCGGAGATTAAATCTCACTGTCAACTTATATGAGGTGCTGTGTGGCTAAGGGCACAAATATTTTATTATAATAAAAATACACTTAATTATGTAAATGTATGTTTTATTTATTGCATCTGAATACTGTTACTAATGCTAGCATCCATGCGTAACTAACACAACATACATATAAATATACAAAAAAAAACATTTCTATAAATTTTTACTAAACTTAAATATTGTCGTAAGTACGGGTGAACGCGCGCCACTTTCTTTACATAGTTTATTTATACTTGTTCTACTTTTGTACGGTTCGTAGCTCTGACAACGGCAGATTCTAAGTGCATTCGACTTACTAATTATCCCCCCCTGTAGACTTAGCATGACCGTGTAGACATGTTTAATCTCTTTCAACTGTCAGATCTGTCGAGGAAATGGCGTTACTAAGACCTTTTTTTACTGGACAGGGCTTGGTAATTTTTTAGACAAATCTGACAGTTACAGTTTATAACGATATTGAATCGTCGAAGTCATCGCGAGTAGAAGCTATTATAGAATGTATAGCCTCATTAAATTTATATTGAATCATTGTTAATTAAGAAAAACACAAAAATGTAAATCCTTATTGGAAAAAAGGAACCACGGAGGTTCTTGCCCATTCTTCTCATAGGAAATGCATTCCGAATGGGTGGTAGAGATCCTATTATTATTATTTAAAGACGATTCATAAGTGCCTGTATTGGTCTACATTAATAAAAAATGTTGATTCTAACTATGAATATTGTTACCAGCAAATATTAACTAAAACATTGGCGGGATATTAATGGTGGTTTCACTTTACATACTATTCGCCGCGGATTCACCTGTACTTGCTCCTGTTCAGTATTCGAAACGTATAACTTGAGAAATAGTATCGACAAAATTAATAATACACAACATACTTATCTATAATAAGATTCAATATCATGGCAACGGTTGACTTTCACGGAGATACACAATTATTATCGTTATCAGACTGGTTTTGTGTGCAACGTCCTTTTGTGTAAACAATATCACAATAAAAACAGGTAGGTACTATTGTGACGAAATAATAATAGTACGTAGCACTTTATATCTAAGACCGCGGCAGTACTTTCATAAATCCGAACAACTATTTCTTTATATGCTTTCGATGTCGCAATCTTGGGCAAAAGCTTCCCGCTTCTCCACGCATCCCGACCTGGCCCTGTAGCGTGACCGCATAGACATAAGTTTTCTCTTTCAACTGTCAGATTCGTCAAGAAAATTACATTTCCGTCATTTTCTCGACAAATCTGACAGTTGAAATAGATAAAACTTATGTCTACACGGTCATGCTACGGGTGCTGAACTATTTCCTGCTACGCTGATCTCAACAAGGGTGTTCAAATCATCTCGCCATCTCTTCCTCAGTCAACCTTGAGCTGCTTTTATCGTCTCGCTTAACAAGCTTTGGCTCTGGCGTAGGCCAAGTGTCGAATTTATCTAGGCCGACGTCACAAAGGGTATATCGACGCTTGAAAGGCAATCATTACTAAGCGACAAAAAATTATAAAATGAGTTATATATACCATTCGAACGGCCAGATTTTTCTGCGTCGTTTGATATATAAACTAATTTTACGCTTTTTTCTCGCTTTGTAAGGATTGCCTGTCAAGGGTCGGTATGTACATTTTCGCTCTTTAATTCCGCCGTGGATTGGATTCAATGCAATCACTACAACAGGGATTCCTTATTTTGGGCCAGAGACCCGAAATGAACTGATACCTCAGACCCCATAGCCAAATTACTTTAAAAATCCTGCCTGTTTTGTTTTCCAATTGATACAAAATATTTACCAATTTTTAAACTTTGCGGTTGGTAAAGTGATCAACCGCAAATTGGTCGATGTCGACCTCTTTGGGAGTCCCTGCACTAAACTATCTATTTTTTTAATGGTCTCTTTCTATCTATCTCATGTTACTTACCACGCCTGTTACCGCAATTTCGCAAAAGTCAACCGCCCCCCTTACTTTGTGCATGTTAATTTGTTTCAATAACATAACCCTGTAATTGCTTACAAACTCCCAAACTAAAAATGTTTTTCATTTCTGTCATGACTTAGCAAAACCAAACATATTATAATTAAAAAGCTAACGTGCGAGTAAGCACCTTATTTAGTAACGTATATTTGGATTTTACGATACAAATCATACAAGGCTTGACTACTTTACGTATTCCATAAAATCTCATCTAGCGCAAGTGTTAAAATTGTTGTTAAAATTAAATTCAAAGCCTCGTATGATTTAAAATCGTGTATCCAGTTAAATATTAAGTGCTTAAGCAATCAATAATATATTAAATTATCCATAAATTAAATTATATTTAAACATTATTAACTGGAATTGTGTGAAAGTACCGATCTCAGGGCGTAACATTATATATATACCCTAAAACTTATATTGCTCGCATTATATTCTCAAGTACCTCGAGTTAAATACCATAATAATTATAAAAAATACTATATTTACATTTTCTATTATGTGTATATTTACCGTACTGAAATTGGAACTTTCACATGGAAACATAAAAAAAATAATATTTACAAACATTCCAAATTGAAATCGATACAATTCTACAAAAAAAATATTCCCAGATCAAAAATCTAATTGCTTACTGTGCAAATATTGTTTGTATACAAAACTTAATCTAATTGGAATCGAATCCTATAAATAGTTACGAACTATAGCCAAGCATCATGTTTGGTGGCGGTATAGGAATATATAAATCGAGGGGCACATGGAATAATAATTATCAGCCTGTTGTTTACATTCGAGAATACAAAGTGTTTTGGGGCGACATCTGGCGATTTGGAGAGATTACAATTCCTCTGACCAAATAATGAAATCATTTTATCACAATATTATACCACTGGTTTATTGGTGTATTTTCGTACGTTTGTAGAAAATTCCGTATCGACAGACATCGCCCTGATATAGATAAATCAACTATCACAATAAAAAAATGCTAATATTTAAATGCGCATGTTTTATATATTGACATAATTATACGGGACTCGCTGTCAACTACTCCAAAAAGTTTCTAAACGCAAACCATAAAAAAAAGATCAGGCATTTTAATAAACACTCTTTACACAAAAAAAAAGTGAGAACAAGTGTCTTTATGTGTCCTTATCGGACTCCTACCATATGCTATAATATTTATAATTAAAAATCCTTTATTGTTTCGTTACAATCCATACGTGGTACATATTTAATATAATTAAGGACACTGTTACGTTTTAATATCTATATAACAATATTTAATATTAAATAAAGTTGATGTAAAAAGTCTGTGCGTTTAAAGGCCATTTTGAACTAGCGGGACTAAGGGCCCATAGCTTTTCAATCTCAAACTCATCTCGTTAGTTATTGATTAATGTTTGGAGACTGATAACCCCCAAATCGACGCACCATAACTAGTTTATAATATTATCCCACCACTGGGTACATAATCGTTCACTGTTCCGTAGGCTATGTGCACTAAAATAATACTAAGCTAAGCTTTCGTATAGAAAATAAAAACAGTGTAAAATGTTTAGTAGCAAAATACTGCGTACCTATTATGTGTCGCGCGTGGAATGGAATCAACTGTAGGCGTATCAAATTTTATTATGCGTTTATTGCACACTGTAATAAGGTACATTTTCCTTTGCTATTTTAATGGTGGCAACATTTCACCTGAATTATATTTAAATAATCTTCAATTATGAGATTTTATTGTCGAAATTTAAGCCAATCAAATAATTATATTATGCAATTTGCCTCTAATTGGTCGATCTTGGAGTGCAATAAACGCATACAACTTAGGAAAATAGGCACATGGCTTATACGACGGTTTCGTTTTGTTTTTCGAACATAGCCCTTGTGTACTTCGATATAACGTCGTAAGTGGACTTGAGCAGTTCGCAACGCTCCTCAACTTCGCACTCCGTCGGCGCGACTCTGTACGAGGACCTTCTGCGAGCGGTGTTCCCATCACCCCCGCCTCCCACGTTCACGGCAAAATCGGTGACGTTATCCTCGATACTGTATATAGCTATAGACTGTTTTTTGGGCACCATTTCCAAGTCTTTGCGACGTTTTTTACGTACGTTCAAATCGTCGCATCTGGCGTTGATTGAGTTTACAGCGTTTTGTACGGGGGATTCCAGTGGGTCACTGGAGTTTAGTTCGTATCATACATCCAGTTCCTCCAGCCCCTTGGAGAGCCGGTGGGAGTTGATTCTGCGGCGGTGTGAGCGGCGCACGGCATCAGCGCGACGGTAGGGCTCGCTGCGCAGCCCGTGCAAGATATCCTCCAGCGCCCCGTTGTACACCTCGTCCTGGTGAAGCAGTTTCTTTTCGCCGACGCTTTGGGATTTCGTCTTTAACTCGTTGATTACAGCCTCCTGTTAAATAAGAAAATGTATTTAGCGTGTATTTCCTTATCTGGGGCCTTATCACCGCTTCAAGCATTTCAATAGTTACTGTATCATCTCCTAAGGGAAAAAAATTGAAAAAGTGTCCAGCTGTATGCTATAAATAATAGTTCAAAAACCTTCCACAATGGCGCTGGTGTCGACAAGGGTATGGTATGAACATATGTATTTAAAAATATATGGACGCCCCCCTGGAATAAGTCGGTAGCGCTATTATGTACTTTTTGCTGTTATGCCAGATTCGGAATCAGCGATTTTTCCGATTACCGTTTTATTCCCGGGGGGCATCGATATTATCATTGTTAAAATTGACAAAATAATGCCACCTAATGCGATTGTGGCACCACCCTTATTTAATGCATTGCGACGGACACTTTTTCAATACACACATTACTCTCCTTTACTCCTACACTCTATAGTTAATTCTTGACAGATTTTGTACTGATTTCACTGTCACAAACTGAATTGAGTAATATTGAAAACTTGGCAGCGAGACGGGAGGTAGTAAGGAGGCTGATTGGGCTAGATGGGAGTCTAAGTTCATTATTTATTTGTAATGTATAAGTGTAACATGCTATGGTTTGTCGTGTCCAAATGAATGTACCTAATAATAATGACATTTCATAAATCAAATAAAAAAAAATTGTATTGGTGTAGGCCAAAAAGCACTTACAAATAGTCAGATTCTAACACCGGTTCGGAATGCTGCTTGCACTGAGAAGAGCCGGTAAGAAACTCAATGGTTATTCTTTTTAAAATGATAAGTAGTAAGGATTATGAGTAATACATTCTCAGGAGCAGCAACGCTCTCAAGCAGGAAGTACCTTTGTCTCAATACCAGAGATGAATTATACTCACGCAGTCTAATATTAGATACAGATTTTGGCATTACGCTTAGTAGTCCAGTATAAGGTGCGCCTACTCTCACTTACAGTATTAGGAGTATTCTCAATCACAAGTGGCTATAGAAATAATTGCTAATAGTATTCTTTACGTGTGAAATTTAACTAAAACTATAATAAAGGCTTAAGAAATAAGAGCTAATAGAAGCACATAAAAATCCTTGAAAAGCAACTGTATATATTTATATTGTGTAGCAATAAAATTAATTGTGCGAAATATCTATGCGTAGGTAAGAAAGTAGACATTCCCTGTTAGATATCCATGCAAGTGCAGCGTTGAAAACAAAAGATATTTACACTCAATACATAATACATACGTGTTTTAATTATAATAGTGGAGTTGCCAGCTTATTTTTGTATTTTCCCATATGTTAGGTAAAGAAACATTATTTTCTTAGATATATTTATAGGACCTTTGCATAGTTTATACACCATAGAGTCTTAAATGCTGGCAGTTGATACCGGAACTTTTATTACTTAAATAGAGGTATGAGATACATTCCATTACCTTGATTACCAACCCATTATCTGAGAATGATTATGAATCTGAAATGTTTCTTCTCTTAACAACTAATTTAAAACAAATAACACACCCTCTCAATATATATATTGTACCTTTAATTAGGGTTCCGTACCCAAAGGGTAAAACGGGAACCCTATTACTAAGACTTCTCTGTCCGTCCGTCCGTCCGTCCGTCCATCCGTCCGTCCGCCTGTCACCGGGCTGTATCTCATGAACCGTGATAGTTAGAGAGTTGACATTTTCACAGATTATGTATTTCTGTTGCCGCTATAACAACAAATACTAAAAAACAGAATAAAATAAGTATTTAAGGGGGCTCCTATACAACAAACTGGATTTTTTTGCCGTTTTTATAGATAATGGTACGGAACCCTTCATGCGCGAGTCCGACTCGTAAATGGAGGGAGGTTCTCAATTTGATTGGTACTTTTACCGTATAATTAAATGTTTAGTGTTGCCATCTAAAATCCTACAAATCTACCGGTTCCTATCAATTTGCGCAGGGTGTTATAGTGGTAAATCGTGTCACATGCTACCATTGCGTGGTCGTTACGTTGAGCGTCCTTTAACACAACTCAATACTATGCCCCTTGGATTTAAACATGCTCGGATCCATATCTCATATTTCCAGTTAGTTACTTTGAATCTAAGTAATTGGCGTGTAACAACAGTAGATAGAGGAAGAAAAACAAACTAAATTGATGAGATAATGGTGCTGATTCTGTTGGAACCAAACTACAGCTACACAAATATTAAAATATTGCTATTTCTGGCCGTGAGAAGAACGGAAACACTAGAATCAGCACCATTGTCATTATTTGATTAAATCTAAATTATCTAATTTGTAAGTTTAATTAATTAGTTTTATTTTCTTAATTTTAGAACTGTTTATGTACAATATTTAATGGCAAGGTCACATTTTTACCTGGACAAAATTATCAATGAAATTATTTTCCTGTAAAAACTACATAAATAATATTGGTAAAGGTAAGCTCAATAATAACCTTATCATACACCAACTAAACCTCAATATTTATCTGAACGGATTAATTTAATCTCGAGAACTGTTGACCTAGTTAGATAAGACATTTTACAGTCATAGGCATAATAATAATAAACCCGAAAGAGAAAAGTAAAAGTATAAAAATGTAGGATTCCGCGCCGCTTAAAGGTCACAGCACACTTATCAACTCGGAAAGGGATCGTCACCGTACCGCCTTTCGCCTCGCCGTCAACCACGCGTCAACCTAACGTATGCACGTAACCAAAGCGTAACAGCAGCTCCTGTACGTCAACTCGGCTACGGCTAGGCGACACCGCGCTTACGGCTCGCCGACCGCTGGCGCGGTGGCTCGCGGGAGGGCACATGGGCAAGGGTGGACGAAGAGACGTGAGCTCGGGTACGGAGAGACGTAAGCGCGGGGACGACGAGCCGTAAGCGCGGGAATTGCAAGTTGACCACGCACCGCATCGCGGTTCGGAGCCTCAGAGGCGAGGCGATTACGTTACGATTCCGATTAGTGTGCGTTGCAGTATCTAGCTTCATACAAATAGTACTGAACGGCTCGAGGCGATACGGTGACGATCTCTTTCCGAGTTGATATTTGTGCTGTGACCCTAAGTCAAAGTGAAGCATCGTAACGATCTATGTGTGCGTAAATCGTGATAAACCAACCATTTTTTTACGTGCTTGGTTATGAATAAAACTACTATTAGTCGCCTTGTAGCGAAGGTTACCCATACCCCGAAATAAATTATGATCAATTATTTTTACAACTCCTAGAAATAGTAAGTACTTTAAATACAGGGATATAAAAAAAATCACAAAAAAACTATCCTTTCGAGTCTAGTTCTTTCTACCAGTTCTTTGGTGCAACCTCCATTTAAAAACTAGGCTACCATAGACTAAATTGTATAATCTATGTCTATACAAAATCGATAAAAACGCCATCTATGTTCATTACACACCAATCAAACAGCCTCATATCAACCAGTGGTTAGTAATCACGCACACGCAAGTGTAGGGCCCCGTCAGTGAAACCGACTTACTCCTATCCGTGTCAGGCCCGCCCGTGGCCTGGCCGAGGGCCTACACAGGCTCTAAACCGTGTCTCAACTGTGACAAGTGTTGCTGCAATAGGCCTGCGTTGACAGTCGCGTAGTTAAACCTCTGTGAGAAAGTTTGTATACCGTGTTACCATCACCTACTACGGTATATTTTGTCATGTTGAATGTGGCAACACTGGGAGAAAAATGACATTTTAGTACGAATTAAACAATAGACACCAAAATTTGTTTTCGTATTTTTCCGTTGGTTATTACGAAACTATCTTATTTAAGCAATGTGTTAATGAGTTAAATTAATGCAAGGTAAACAGTGTTGCCATATTGAACGTACGTAAAAATAGTATACACCAGCACCACTATGTTACAAAAATATGTGTGGAATGTGTCTGTCACCTCGATACGCAAAACATTTCAATCATATGTATGTAATTTCAAAACAACGAGCGAGTCAGTTCAAACTTTGTGTCAAATTCAAGTTCTTTCATTTTGCTCCCATTAACATTGCAAATATATTGTTTACTGGCAACACTCGAAAAAATAAATTAATGTAGACAAATTAAATACAGGCTTCGAAGGGTAGATAGTAAGTACCCAAAGCCGTAAATCCAATATAAAAAAAGAACTTAATGAAGCAATTTATAGAACTCGAAAATGACACGAAAACACATCAGAAAACATATATAAATATGAAAATATTAGCGAGAAACATAGGTACAGTGTTAAGACCAGTTCAGAGACAATATTCGCTTCTAGAATACAAAGTTTAACGAATATCACGTAAGCCGAAAAGGCCTCGATTGGAGTCAGTATATTCGGGCTGGCTACATCGAATGCTGCAAATTATCTTACACTAATCCCACACATTAACCGCTGAAGCGTTACTGTGAGGTGGGCAAGCGAACAACAACTGTATCCATAATGCAACATCGATTTGTTGCGGATGTTTGGGGTTGAAAACATACAATTTGAAGAAAATAATAAAATGAATGCTAATGAAAAATTATAAACGATAGCCATGATATAATATCCAACGCGGACATTCGTTCTGCCGCCTTTCATCACATCGTATTTGAAGGGCACAGGAAAATTACAGGGAATGTCACAAATTTTAATATTTTTTATTGAATCATATCTTTGTCTATGGTATTTTGAATTCTAATCATTAGAATTTAAAAAAAAGTTAACAGATGGCGCCAAAAATACATTTTTGTTTATGGCCAAAATGAAAAGAACAGGGAAAGTCCATGACATTAGTTGTAAGCAAAAATAATATACTTGCAAACTTTCAATTTTTTTCTCTCAAATTCATTAATTGGGACATTCCCTGTTATTTGCCTGTGCCCTTCGTTTGCTATTCACAAGTACTGTGTAATATTGAGACCGCTCCTAGACAACTAACAAAATAGTATTTTTTTAACATAACCCAATTACCTACATGTTAATAACTTCAAACCCAAACTGTCCAACAACAATACCACACATCGGACCAGGCCACTTCAACCCTTATCTCTCATAGCACAAGTACTATATCGGCTCGCACTTACCTGTTGTTTCTTCTGCATCAACTTCGCCTTGTTGGGGTCGACGTTTTCCGCCTGTTGGGCGGCCTGCTCCAGTCTACGGCGTTGTTCGTTATCCGCGTCCGCTTGCTGCGAATAGTATTGATACTTATATATATATATAGTAAATAGGGTTCAAAATTAGAAAACAGCTAATGGTGTCTAGATGGCTTAAGATTTGTATGAATTTGTAGGATAGATCTTATATTCTGAATGAATTCGTTGCAAACCCATTTCAATCAGCTGTCAAAATGTATGGAAACGCCGCCATGTTTTTGAGGTTTCAAAACGAAAACTTGTTTTGATCTTCGCATTATTACCTTTTTAATGAAACCGGTTTGGGGCATTTGCTTGAATGGTATGAAAGTCTACGGACATAAGTAAAAACATTTTTTGTTGTTTATACATTGACGCGTGGTCGAGCGCACGCCTTGCAATCGAAGTGTGCAGGTTCAAACCCCGGCTCGCATCTCTGGGATTTATGTGCGAATCTCATTTTCATCCGAGATTATGACTTGCTATGAAACGGTGAAGGTAAACATCGTGAGGAAACCTGCACGTCTGAGGGAACTTGTCTAGTTCTCGATAGATGTGTGAAGTCTGCCAACCCGCACTGGGCCAGCGTGGTGGACTATGGCCTGAATCCCCCTCGCAGTGAGGGGAGGCCCGTGCCCAGCAGTGGGACGTATAGATAGTAAATAGTATGTAATAAGTACCTTGAACGCCCTCGTGAACCGTACGAGCAGCGAGAAGAAAGCGTTGGCGTCGCAGCCGCGCGGCGCCTCGCCGAAATACTCTACGCACGAAGCGAATGAGTCCTACGACAAATACATTATATTACCAAATATAAAACCAGTATCAGATGTTTTAATTATAATAAATATAATATATACATAAAAAATACACAGGAGTCGTATCACCTATTCGGAAAGCATTTCATATGGAGAAGAATAGGAAAAAGAAATGCAGCACAGTGAGGACTACGCTGTTGACCGTGAGTGGCCTTTACAGCTTTACCGGAGCAAGGGCACCGCCTCCATGTAACTGTTAAGCTGAATTTACATTACGACACTAAGTTTCATGCATGATGAAATTAGTTTCGCGACTTTGCTTTCACTACCTGTGAAACTAGTTTCATCGAAAATAATAGTGTCGTGACATCCACAGTATGTCTGTGTTCATGACTCCGCCAACATCAGAGCAGTTATTGTATAAAATTAAGAAAAGGTTGTCCCGAAAGTTGATTCGAGGGTGGATGATAAATTTTATATTTTTATTAGTTGGATACATATTTAAAATATTTTTTTTGACTACCACGGCCCACACCACTACTAAAAAACAGACATCCTATCAGCGCAGGCGGTGTCGCGACACTAGTTTCAAGTCACGTTTACACGATGACATTAGTTGCATGACATTAGTGCCATCCAAAAATCGCGCGCTACACGAAACTAACTTAGTGTCGTGAAATTAATGCATGCATCGATAAATGCATGAAACTTGACGTTCACACTGTGAAACGGTTGATGAAACTAATGTCACGCCACTAGTGTCGCAATGTAAATAGGGCTTAAGGTACCTGCGCGTGCTTGGTGTCGGCGCGCAGCCGGCGCAGCTTGTCGGCGGCGTTGGCGAGGAAGTCGCGCAGCACGGGCCCGCCGCCCGCGCGGCCCTCCGCCTCGCGCCGCACCGCCTCCATGCCGCGCTCCAGCTCGCACACGTCCGACGACACGTTCTCCACCGACACTGAACACAACGACACACAGTACATGTAGCATTACCGCCAACACTACACTTATATCACGGAATAATAACGCGTCGCGGCGCTCATTAAACGGCGACGCGCGCTCACTATACGGCGCCGCGAAGCTCACTATAAGGCGACGCGACGCCCACTATAAGACGACGCGTTGCTCACTATAAGGCGTCGCGGCGCTCATAATAAGACGTCGGGACGCTCGTTATACGGCGCCGCAACACTCCCTATTAGGCGTCGCGATGCTCATAATAAGGCGTCGCGAAGTTCACTATAAGGCGACGCGACGCGCACTATAAGGCGACGTGACGCGCACTATAAGGCGACGCGACGCTCACTATATATCACTTGACAAACAGACAGACGGACAACGTGAAGGTTTATATTTTCCTTTTGAGTTACGGAACCTTAAAAATGAATGAAAACCTAAAATTTACGAATATTTGCAAGCCTGCCACTCTCATAGCGGCTTTGTAGTATTGAGTCCTACTGTCAAGCCTGAAGTAAGAATATCCGTAGTAAAAGGAGTGTGCGTATGTAACTCTTTGAAGACACAGAAGACATTTTACACGAAAATTAGTTTTTCTGAGCCTCAAATACTGACTATTTTCAGAAAAAAACTAACCGTTATTGACCACCGTTAAAAAAACTGACTTTACTGACCAGTTTCGACCCCTGGAATATATTCAAAAGGAGATATTTTCACCATAGCAAACATTTGGATAAATGAAAGTAACGTCTGATTAAGTAATCCTAGATAACTATTTTTTGTTTTCAGTAAAACATAGACGAAAGGTTCTGCAATCTCTTTTTGATTGATAGGTATATTTTTAATGTAATGGAAATAACTCTTTTTGAACAAAATAATCATTTATAATATTTATTTTCTATTGGAAACAACCAATGTATCCAATGGAATCAATGGAACCAACAAACAAACCAGTCCGAAGGTAAACCAACCAGACTACAGATTAAAAAGAACTATATAATGAGGGGATATCTTTCTTTGAACAGATACTTTCTATTTTGTATGTGTGATATGTTTATTTTGTCTCTTAATGGAATCAATGGAACCAACAAACAAACCAGTCCGAAGGTAAACCAACCAGACTACAGATTAAAAAGAACTTTATAATGAGGGGATATCTTTCTTTGAACAGATACTTTCTATTTTGTATGTGTGATATGTTTATTTTGTCTCTTTCTCTCGTATGAAATAAGACAGAGAGCGTATTAGTGACTAAGGTCTACTCTTGCTTTGCGTGCGTGATTGGCTTCCCGACCCAAATACATTGGCAAGGGTCGGTACATTCAAGTGTACGTCTGCCTACCCTTTCGGAGAATACAGGCATGATAATGAATAAATTATTAAACACGCACCTTGTGCCGCCTTGTCAATATACAGCAGCTCCGTATCGAAGTTCATCAGCTCGGGGAAGTTCTGCCTTATCGTGCCGACAATATAATGCAGCAACGATATCCTCTTATCCGTGGACTTTGTATCCATGAGCGTATCTAGAGACTGCAGCTTGAACCCGTAAGCAGGTCCACGCTTGCTACTATTCAAATAATTACCAAACGCCAATATAATCTCTAAGACATTCCGTAATTTCTGTGACGATTTGACGGACGACGATCCCGATATAATAGCGTGTATTTGTGGCGTTATCAAGTGAATATTGTCGAAGAAATTTCCCATGTAACTCATTATGGAGAGCTTGGCTGATATTCGTTCGACTTTCGCCAGTTGCATCAAGAATTTGTCTTCTTCAGTTAATTGGCTGATGGGTTTCTTTTCCGATAAGTATTCTTTGTACGCTTTCTGTTCGGCTTCGGTGGGTACCATACGTTGGAGAATTTCAACGCTCTCTAGAGGCAATTGCTTGAGATCCAGGCTGTTCACGGCTGCCATTACTTTCTCTACGGGCGTGTCGAGTTTTCTTCTTGATATTGCTAAAAGAAGAAAAAAAGGTGTAATAGTCATAGACCTTTTAACTCCCTAGTGGGGTTAGCATGTATCTCAAGACTAGAGCTATGTCACGGATTCGTTCGTTAGTCGCTCTCCGTCTTATTTCATACGAGAGAAAGAGACATAATCAACATATTTCATGACATATATCTAGTCTTGGCGTACATGCTACAATTATTGGGCACGAACCTCCCCTCACTGCGAGGGGGATTCAGACCGTAATACAACAACCTGGAACAATGCAGGTTGGTAGACTTCACATGTCTATCGAGAACTTGTTAAATTGCCTCAGACGTACAGGTTTCCTTATGATGTTATCTTTCGTTTTTAGCAAGTGCTAATTGCGGATGTAAATGAGATTGGAACATAAATCCCAGAGGTGCAAGCCGAGGTTGGAATCAGTACACTTTGATTGCAAAGCGTGCGTTTGACCACTCTAGCTAACAATGCAAGGTAAAAAAAGACAAGTACAGTACGCGTTTTATCATATCGAGCTGCACAAACAAGAACAAGACTTAAGTCACGGATTATGTCACATAGCTCTGGATATCTCACATTATCTCTTATCGGGTATTACCAATGTTCCTGAGGCGGGTGTGTTCCAGCAGCGACACGGTGTCGGGCTTGCGGAAGCGCTTGCTGGGGAAGGAGGAGAGCGTGTCGGTGTCGGTGTCGAGCTGCGCGCTGCAGGTGCCGCCGATGCGGAACCTCTCCTCGAACTCGGTGAAGTTGATCCTTCTCCGCGGCTTCTCCTCGTCCAGCTCGTTGAAGATCGTGCCGCGGACCTGACAGTTGTGTGGATTTACTCAAGTGTACATGAAAGAATCACAATCAGTTATTGCTTTCTAACAAATTTTCAGTTTCTACATGAAATTATTTTAGATGCTACGATACAAGATATTTTTTTTTGTTTAGTGTATATAATAAAGAGTACTCTATCAATCTATACAAGACCTTGAATTAATAATAATACTTAAGGCACTGAGATGCACGAAATTTAATAGAATATCGACTTTCCATTAAATTGAATTCATCGACCTTAAGCTCTAATATGACCACCTGAATTTAAGACTTAAATTCATTCAAAATTAAGCGGTTATATAACCGGAAAATTTATTTTCGAAAACTAGGTAGATGGAAAAAGACTTTTCTTTATTTCTTAGATCTTTATATATTATAGATCTTTATTTACCGCAAGCAATATTAGAAGTAGTGAATAGTATAGTCATTAGGAGCTTGCGACTCACCTGATTGGGCTTCAACGCGATCCAATTCAAGGTGGGCAGCTTATACTTGGTGTCCACCTTCCTCTTGATGGTCATCGCGTCCGTGTGGAAGGGCGGCGCCATCTGGCCGGGCGCGGGCGGCGCGGGCGGCGCGGGCGGGGCGGGCGGCGGGGCGGGCGCGCTGCAGGGCGGGGGCGGCGGCGGCGGGGGGCACGGCGCGGGCGGGGGCGGGGGCGGCGCGGGGGAGGGGGCGCGCGCCGCCGGGGGGGGCGGCGGGGGGCTCTTGAAGGGGGGCGGCGCGGTGCCGTTGGATAGCGGCGGTGAGGGCAAGTGCCCGTTCACTGTGCCGTTGCACAGCGCGTGGGAGGATATAGCACCCACTGGAACGGAAGCATCTTATCAATCGCGACTAATTACAATGCGATACCAAATAAGAATAGGAATGTCAATAACAACTATCTGTCAAATGTCACTTGAAAAGTATGGTTTGCAAAAAAACTTATATGCATATCAGTAATAATAGTCTTACATCAAATTTAATTAAAAGGTGAAATCAGTAATAAATAGTCAAAATAGAATATTTAATTATTTAAAGTCATAATTAGTTTTCGTTCGTCACAATATGGCGCAAAGTCAATCCTATTCTCATTGGAATCGCATAGTACTCAGATTACATTTAAATGTATACGTAATAAAATACATGAGCAAAAAAAACATACGTGTCGAATTGAGAACCTCCTTCTTTTTGAAGTCGGTCAAAATATGTATGCGTTTCATCGAAAATAATTACATGGATAAACATTTAGTATGATTTATTAAACCCGTCGTATATGTTCAAATATATTAACAGCCTCAAATTTGAAACATCAACGACGATTTTGACCACACTCGAGACATAAATAATCATATCAAAAATAATTAATCGCTGGAAAACGACGACACGAAGTAATGCAAATAAAAAAAATGCAAAAGAATTTGATTGGAATAGTTCGATTATTCGATAAAAAATAATTAACTAATATATCCCTTCTCACGCTGGTAATAAGATACTCACTAGACGCTCCTCTGGGTAGAGTCTTCGTTAGAGTCTCCAACTCTTGCACCTTGGATTCCAACATTGACTGTCTGTTGCGTGAGTCTTGCTGGGCTCGCCTCAGGGTGGACACCTTTATGGGATTATTAAAATAAATAATTCGTTACATAACACTAGACTCGGAAGCCTGACAAGTCAATATTAAAATATAATAAATCTCCAAGAGCCGCTGTGAAAAGAACTTAAAGACTTGGTCAGTGGTCTTAAGTGATGTATGGTTTCAAAATAAAAAAATATATATATGTCGGAGAATCTAAGATCTGACGATGGCAACACCGCCCGATAGCTGTCGAACGCGAAGATGACGTCACGACGCGTCGTCTTTGGATGCGGCCGTTGCAACGGGCGGGCAATAAAGATCGAGAGCTCCCGCCGAGCGGACGTGTCTGTTTGACTGCCTATAATTAATTTGTGTCGTTATTATTTAAAATAGTAAAGTTTAAGTTCTGATAAAAGTGTTATTTTGCTCGAGACCACCCACCATGTCAGAACACGACGAACATGCGTGTCTACCGAACCCTACAGAAAGGCCTTCTGCGACATATATATCACGCTGACGATACCTTATTTATGACTATTTAATCCTTTCACATAATAACATATCAGTTTTAAAATGAAGTGCCTTGAATTACATTTTTAATGGATATAGAATATATAATACATTACAAAAACATATAAAAGAAGCAAATACATTACAAACATTTAAAAATAAACTAAAAAAATACATTTTATCTAAACATATCAACCACGCTCACACGCTAACAGAAGTTGTCGATTCCAGTGAACACAAATAATTAATCTTTGTGAAAGCAAAACAAAACTACCCACAAGTGAAATATATTATTGTTAAAATTATTTAGAATTGTGTCGAGTTAACCTAATTGTTATACGATATTTAAATGTTATACTTCTGTACGTTCGTTAGTGTAATATAGTGCATTACTTATTAGACTTAAGATTAATTAAGTTTCTCAAGTAAGTGAATTTTTGTAATTCTTTTGAGAAATAAAGATATTCAAACCTCAAAATTTAAATGTCTCATTTAAATGTGATCATACGATGAGTACCTACGTGTTGTCTGGCGATATTTATTTATTTAAAGTGGTTAGTTAGTTAGTGGTTAGGAGGTTTTTGTACTCCATAATGTCATTGTGGGTAGTTGGGTGATTAATGTAATTTCTTTCTAGGTGTCCATTTGGGTTGTTGAACGTACCTCTTCGACGACTTGTCTCCTGGCTTCCGCGAGCTGGTCCCGCTCCTGCCGCACCTGCGCCAGCTCGGATTCCAGCGTCCCCAGTTTAGCTATAGCCTCGCGCTCTAATGCCGCCATTCGTTCGTGTGCCTATATACATATAAGAAAAAGTATTAAACAAAGATTGGATGACTGTATTTTACCATTATGGTATGTCTTTATATGACTGGCAACACCGACACTCGTGTACACGGCAAGTATAATTATGCAATAAACTTGTGAATTAACTTTAATTTATGTGCAAAATACTACTTGCACAGTGTCATAGGTGTGCATTATTCCCTTGCCTTTTCGCACGTGTTCCAATCAGGGCTGTAGCTAGCTAAAGTCGAATTTGAAATAGGGCAGCATTGGTTACAGGGAGGGCGAATGTAAACTACATTATTTTCAATCTCAAACAATTTTATTATAATAATTTATCTTAGTTTTTGGTATTGGTAAGGTAGGGCATTGTGATTTCAAAGTAGCGCATTGCACCACAATGCCCCCTAGCTACAGCCCTGGTTCCAATAAGTACCATTAATTGTATACCCTAGACTTCGACTTCCACTTAGAAAGCTAACTAACTTTAGCTAAGCTAAACTTGAATGTTGCTAAAATTCATAAAATACTTTTGGTTAAAAAGTAGCCGCGCGACGCCTGGCAGATGTGAAACATTATCTTATTTAGCGTAGAGGGAGAGAGAAGCGTCGCGTCGTGGCGGCGAGGGGGCGAAGTCAGCCGGTGGGCGGAGTCTAAGCGGCGGAAAGAACCGAGGAGCCACGGAGCTGATCGAGATTTTCGCATCACGGCATCGCGGCATCAACAGTTGCTCTCACTCGCCAAGCGCGCCATTAGATGTTTCACATCAATTAAATATGGCTACTATACATTGAACTGATCTCAGTAATACCCAGATAATAGAATGGCAATTTAAGCCGACGGGAATCGAACCCGGAAACATGTGGTAAACTTGCTAAGGTAGTTGTTATAATGCTCACATGTCCCAGCTCGTCCTCGAGCTCGTTGACCTTCTCCAGAGCGGCGGTCTTGGTCTCGCTGTCCTCCATGAGCGCGGCCACGTCGAACACGTTGTCCAGGTACGCTGATATTTGCACCTGCCGACAAAACACCACCAAACCGTACAGCTATTTGTACCATTCTATATACCACGGATTCCCACACTGGGTTCCGAGGACCCTAAGGGTTCCTTAGAATAGTCATTAGGGTTCCGCCAAAATTGTATAATAGTAGGTCATAATACCGAACTATAAAACAATTATTCATAAAACAGTTAAACAATTTCATTCTTCACATTAAAACTTTATGTTAAGAATAATGTGTTTCAATTAATAACAAATTTCTTTTAAAAAAATGTTCCTATATAAATTTCAGTGTTGAGTTGTAATCATTTGATATGGGGTTCCATAAAATTAAAGGTATTTGGTTAGTGTTCCGTAATCTTTAAAGTTTAGGAACCCCTGGTCTAAATAACTAGCGGATACCCGGCGTGTGCTACTACGTTGATCGGACCGAATGTGACTAATGCATTCTTTTATTCGTCTCAAACCATCTTTTAATACTAACTATAACGACAACGCAATCTTTTTTTTGTCAGTCTGTTTTTTGACGAACACTCCCAAACGGCTGGATTGGTTTTGACGTGACTTTCATTGGCATTCAGAAAGCTGTAGATTTTTTAATTAGAAAAATAATTGGGGTTTTGCGGAAAAATAAAGTCCATTTGTTCCGGGTAATGAGAGTTCCTAAATTCCACATGGACGAAGTCTAAAATATAATTATAATACACCCTATATACAGAGTGTTTCAGAAGTCAGAAATAATACTTTAACGTAAGCATCAGTATCGGGTATACAACTGAATGGTATAAAAAATTGATTGAAACTCGACCATATTTTTCCAACTATTTCTTCGTCGTAAATTTCCATAACTCGTAAAATCTCCAGTTCTATGTAAAATTAGTATGTTCTTTTATGTGAATATTGGTAGTCGCTCCTTATAAGTGTAGTTTACACTGTTGAATAGGGTAATGTATGTACCCAAAGCCCAGATCATGATGCTTATGACAAATAATCAAAGGTCCATAACTCAGAAACTATAATAGTCAGGTATAATCTGTCTTCACTAAGCATTCACATATGTGCTACTGGGTATTTACTCAAAGTATTATTCCGGACTTCTGATACACCCTGTATACAACTTATGATACACCCTGTATACCTGCAGGTCGTCGCTCTCGCAGAGCCGCAGCCTCTCCAAGTAGTCGTCGAGCTTGAGCGCGGTGAACTCGTACTGCAGATGCACCCTGAAGTTCATGTCTTCGACAGAATGGACTATAATGTTGACGAATTGCATACACGCCACCTAAAACACATTAATACATCGATAAAAAATACCAAACTGAGCAACACTCGTATTAAGAGTACCGAGGTTAGTCTCGACGGTGTTTACTTTATCACCAATTGTGGAGACTATGGTAGGAATAGTTTTAACTGTAGGCACCTATTAAATTACTGACTTGGTCGTTTTCTCCATGTGTCTAGCATTTTTTCTCTCAATTATTTAACGTAAAAACAGACATTTTAATGAAAAATCCAAATTTAATTTAACAAGACTACGATCTAACCCTTAAGTATAGCTTGCCTTGACTACATTGGTTTTCTGCGAATGCAAAATATACGCTACATTTCTGTATAGCACACTGCATGTATATTTACATACATACATACATACATATCCCATGGGGGTAGGCAGAGACTACCTTTTGCCATATGCTACGATCCTAACATACCTCTTTCGCTTCATCCACAGTCATACATCTTTTCATTTTTTCATCTATTCATGTATATTTAAAGTTGCGTTATTATAAGTGATGTTGAAATCATCACTCACCATGAACTCAATATGAAAGGTGTCATAATTCATGAAGTACTCCATGAGCGTGTGAAACCGCCTGGGCTCGCCGACCACCTCCTTGAAGTTGTCGAAGGCGGAGAGTATGATCTGGTGGCCGCCCTTCACCAGGCAGATGGCCGCCAGGAGCTCGAGCACCAGCGCCTTGGTGCGCAGCGAGTGGTGCACCAGGGATAGCGCGATGCTGTTGATGGCTTCCCGATGTTGGATCACCATGTTGAAGCCGTACTGCAAGATTACACCATATTTAAAGTGTCCGACTTCTGTCTACAGTCTTGATAAATCAGTGTTACTTAAAACGCTTATACAATTTGATTCAAAATGGGTATACGACACATAGACACATCATCACGTCCCGTAGGGGTAGGCAGAGGTGCACTACAGGCCCACACTTCGCCGATGTAGTTTGATTCCAATGTAACAGGGGGCGACCCTTTTGCTATTACCATTGGGTATACTAACCCTTAAAATGTTCTCTAGCCTATTTCTCAATGAATATGTGTATTCAGAATTGTTTTAAATATCGATTATAATAAAAAAATTGACGACCGAAGTTTTCCTTAAAATTCGGAGTAACACAGCTCCAAAATCAGGTGTCAACTTTTTTTTGTTATGTTATTAGGTTCAACTTTCATTTGAAGCAACTATTCGCGCGCTACTATCTATGTAAATACAAGATTAAGTCGCACCCAGTCACTCTCTCCCACATTCTTAATTCATAGAAAAAAGAGAGAGAGAAAAAAAAAGGTTTCGACACAGAGTTACTGGCATTGTTAGGGAAAGCGTTGTACTCACTCACCTTATTGTTCATAATGGCTCTCATGCACATGATGCAGACATGGATGTCGTCTGTGGAGGCGCCCATGTTGAGCCTGGCGGCGTGTCGCGAGCGGCGGCGCGCCACGGCCGGGCTGGCGGGGCTCTCGCCCTCGGCGTCCGCACTGCGCGCGCGCCGCCGCCACGACGCGTTCAGCGTAGAGCTGTTCTCGGTGGGGCCACTGCATTCTGACGTCGTCGTGTTCACTGTAAGGGATGGAAATACTAACTCCTACATCTTTCAGGCCTCTTTCGCATATCAATTTGAGGTTGATTTCTAGTCTATCCTAACATAATTACAAATTACAAGGCGCGATTTCCATCCGCCCTTTGAGGCTCTACTAGCGCGACTACTGGTAACCTGAGGCTCTTTTAAGGCTCATAAACATATATACATACACCATCATGCCTGTATCCCACGAACGGGTAGGCAGGGGTGCACTTCAGTGCACACACGCACTTCTTCGATGTATTTTGGTTTCAATGTAATAGGAGGCGAGCTGAGATGTGTACCTTCACTGTTCAGCATTTAGTAATCATTATGGAAAAAGACCATCATCATCGATGTATTTTGGTCACAATGCAATATGGGGCGAGGCTATAGCCATTATTCCGGGCACATTCTCCTTCAATACGAGGGAGATTTTTGGGCCTTAGTCCACTACGTTGGCCTAGTGCAGGTTGGTGCACTTCACACGCCTTTCTCTAGACGTGCAGGTTTCCTCGCGATGTTGTCCTTCACCATTCATCAAGTGGTAATCATTATTGAAAATTACATTCGCACATGAAAATTATCTCAGAGGTGCGGGCCCGGGATTTGAACTTGCACCCCTTACATTTAAGGCGTTCTACCGACGAAGATACCACCGCTTCAAGACGCGCGCGTTAATTTTTTTGCCACAAGTAAAACGAACTGAGGTGTTATGATGTTAGGTGATGTCGCCAGTACCTTGGTTGATGCCGTCGCTGGACTGACTCCTGGCGAGAGCGATCCGCTGCTCGTGACGCATCATGCTTAACCGGAAGCTGAGGTAGTCTATCAGCACGTCCAGTCCCTGATTCTGTTCGTTTAAGAACTCTCGGACCCATCTATGAGTGACGACATAATACATTAAAGAACTAGATGACTCAGTGAACTTTGTGTAGAACTGTATTAGAGCCAACAATACAAAAAATATCTAAATCTGTCAAGCCGTTTTTGAGTTTTTTCAAGATTAATGAACATCAATTGGTATTATATAAGTAGATTTAAGTTATTTAAGTTAATATATGATTGGGAGGATTGATTTTGGTTTTAAAGTTGCTTACTTGTTCCACATCGATTTTAACTTTGAAATGCATAAACTTTTTTACACAGTACAGTAGGTACTAGGTATGACACTCTAATGAGGATGTTAGAATGGAAATTAATATTATCATTACAGACCAAGTGGTTAATAAATACTCACTCTATGTGATTGGTTCGTAGTGATATCTCCAGATCCCTAAGGACCTGCGTCGATGTCGAATCGCCGACCATTTTTCTTTTCTGCAAACAACGAAAGGAGTTATTTAGAAAACTATACACTACTACGAGTAAAGGAATATAATAACAGAGAAGATCTAAGCGTTTGCTACTGCAGCACTACGCAACATTTTCAAGAGTAGCCATCGGGAATATAAAACTGAGAACCCAAGTGAATCTCTGTCCACATTGACTATAAAAACAAAAACCGACTTCAAAAACCTAGGTGCACTAAAAAGCTACAAATAACCTTACAATTCATTACATTTGGAGTAGGTGCCAATCAACGTCGGACAAGGCAAATACACACATGAATTGGCACCGACTCCAAATGTAATGAATTGTAAGGTTATTTGTAGCTTTTTAGTGCACCTAGGTTTTTGAAGTCGGTTTTTGTTTTTTGTTAAAAATATTTTTTTTTCACGATTTTTAGTGTCAATAATCGTTGAAAAATTGTAAATATTATCACCTTATAACAGCCCTAAAAAACTAAAAATTTACAGCCAAAAAAAAAATCACCCCCCTCACCCCCCCCTTTCCACCCCTTTGGGGGTGGGTTTCGATCTTTGTTAACAATCCGTATTAAGCAAAAAAAGATTTTTCGAAATCGGTTCACTAACGCCGGAGATATGCTGTAGTCCGGATTAGACCCCCATTTCACCCCCTACATATTTTTTCTTTCAAAATTCCTGAAAGACGTGTTTTTTTATTTTGTATGTTAAATGCATATACAAAGTTTCAAGTCGTTCAAAAAATATTTTTGAAATTATGCGACCTTCAACCCCCCATTTCACCCCCAAGGGGTTAGATTTCTGATAATATTTTGGAAATGGGACCAACCTTGAAGAATTTCCTAGCAAATCTCAAAAAAAATTTCGAAATCGGTCTACAGACGCCGGAGATATGCGGTAACATACATAAAAAAAAAAAAAAAAACATAAAAAAAAAACATACGGGTCGAATTGAGAACCTCCTCCTTTTTGAAGTCGGTTAAAAACTGGATTCGCCTATTACAGGTCTTCCCCTTTCAAATATTTCTGGTTCCTCATTGCATTTGTTTCTGAGTTTGTGTTGCAATATTATGCAGAATACGATTTTAGCGAATTGATTTCGTTACCAACCCCGTTCAATATTCTCAAAGACCGTGGATGAGGTATCCATAAACAATACATAACAATCCCATGAATCTAACGTGCTAGTAGCCATTAATATTCATGTTGATGTGTCACAGATGTGATTATTCTATGTAAATGACTGGTTGCGTGCGTGTGCAATACAGCACTTTACATACCCCATACATACGTAGTACAATACTGGACATGGGTTTGCTAGTGGTCGCATGAACCCAGGTGAGATAGGGCATACATATTTTGTCCTTCTACAGAATTCCTGTCATCATTTCGGACAGACCAAACCTAACCCAATTTTGAGTATAAAATCAACTTATATAAATAATGCAAGAATGATATAACTTTTGTGGTGTAAGAATGTCTTCGCTTTTGAGGACTAGCTCTATTACTACTACTACAGCCTTTTTAACGTCCCACTGCTGGGCACGGGCCTCCCCTCAATGCGAGGGGTATTCGGGCCATAGTCCACCGCGCTGGCCCAGTGCGGGTTGGAAAACTTCACACATCTATCGAAAACTAGTCAAGTTCCCTCAGACGTGCAGGTTTCCTCACGATGTTTTCCTTCACCGTTTCATAGCGAGTGATAATCTCAGATGAAAATGAGATTCGCACATAAATCCCAGAGGTGCGAGCCGGGGTTTGAACTTGCACACTCCGATTGCAAGGCGTTCGACCACTCGGCTACCACTGCTACTTAGGACTAGCTCAATTTATTGCATTAAATATACCTACGCAAGAATTACGAGTTAATGTCAGAATTTATTCTAGACGAGGGATTATAGTAAAATAATCGCGATGATACGTACTTACAAACTTAATCCAATAAATAGAACTAGATACAAACTATAAACCTCCGGGCATAGTGTGGATCCAAAACTAAAGAAGTTTTTTTTTTGCTAAAACCAAAACGAGTCAATACAACAGCTCGCATTGCGCGCGGGGCTTAGACATAATATTCCATCTATGTAGAAAGCAAGACAATCAAGCGTTGCCTACGGTTCTATTATAGAAACAAACAAAGAATTGAACGCCGGCAGGTGATCACGAGCGGCCGCAACCACAATGCACGATAGAGAAAGCTGGAGAGATAATACGCCGCGAAATAGATAAGACAGGCTTGTCCTTATATGCTGAGCAAACATTCATCTCGGCAACGTCTGAACGCCCACCGAGATGTGTGTGGCTGCGGCTCAAGTCATAAGCAACGGAGGGATACTTACTCCACCAGATAAATCAATAGTAAGTGAGGGATAAAATACTGGCAAATATCCCTAGACCAGTGATATGAATGATATCCGAGTGGTTAGTATACCTGAAAAGTGAGATGAATGGAAGAAAAGAAGATACTGCGCCGACCCCAAATAATGTAGAAGGTAAGGCAAATGAAGATGATCCCTAGACCAATCGTACGGTCTCAACCTAAGCACTAGTAGCAGTATGGATTGGGGCAACACTCAAGACTTTCGTCAAAGTCATATTCCAGCTCATCATCATGGAGCCGGAATTAGAAAATGTTGATCCCATGTAACTAAAATTCATATAAAGACTGTTTTGTTGATCTCTTTCACTCGGGTACCTGCAGAACACCATTTCGCCTGTATGTGTTCCAAAAAGGGATAGGCTGAAATGGATAGTAAAGTAATGCACCAACATAAGTTAGAGGTATTTTGATTCAATTAGTTTATCTCTAATAACCCTGAGGAGTCGACCAATCATCGGCTTTGTCTGAATCGGTATAGGTTCATACTTTAAACCGCAACAAGAGAGAAACACGACATTACGGAATATGAGTCAGTGATTATTGTTCTGCAGAGCGAGCGTGACATGACCTTTTCGAGCTTGCCACCCGAATGGTGTACGTACGGCCTCGATAATTACGGGGGACCTCACAAGTTCAGGTCAAAGATTATTTACTGGCCCACTTGCTTAAATGGCTAACATCTGGTAAAATGAAGGCAGAACAATAAAAATCACTACTTTTAACGCTAAGCACTGTGAATCAACCACATGTGAAAAATACCAAAAAATCAATTGCAAACTCAAAAAGATTTCGCGAATGTTGTGTAATTGGATTGTCCACCCTTCCGATTTACCTAATCATAGCATTTTGAGAACAAGTTCGCAAATATACCACCGCGAGTCGAACACCAGTTCTCATTAACTCGTTTGTCAGCTATTATTGTAACGTTACCCAAACCCTTTTTTTACGAAATGAACGAAATGATTATTAGAATGATTATGATAAATGGTATTTAATGGAATAAGATGAGGAATGGCTTCACCTGCGTTTAGCGGGTATTTCAACCAGTGTCAAGCAATTAATAGCAAAGAGCAAATTCAATAAATACACATTATAAATAAAAGTGAGTGATGACAGTGATAAAGATGGCGGATGACAAATACTTTACGTAGACGCTAACGTCTAGCGAACGTGAACCACTCATCCAATTTTTGGTAAAGCAATTGTAAGAGTGTTTTAGTCGAGGTAAAATTAGAATCAGCCTGATAAGACATGGAAATTGCTAGTACGCTTTCTTCACACGATGCATGCTATGGGCCACGCCATTGGAAGTCCTCGGCACAATTGGTGATTCGCCACAATGGTGCCACTATGAATTCTCTAATAAGCTTGCTTGTATCAAAGCTCGTTATCAGCCGTATCTGCATTGTGATCGCGAGTGCCCGCGGGTCAGGTGGCAGCATTCATTCTGTTAACTTGATCCGATCTCTTGTCTCTTTTGTTCATATCTACTATATGCGGTGCTGTGAAGCTTGTACATAATAAGAAGTATTAAGGCAAGTTTTTTTCTTCATGAAGCATTTATTGGAATCCGCACAATTACTTTGAATTCTTCTATGAAACAAAATATAAAATACAGATTAAGCCAAGGTATCTAATCTACTAAAGTAGCCTGCTAGTCAAGACATTGCCGGACCCACACCGGACCTGTTTGACACTGCCTGGTGCCGGGGTATTTGCAAGTGCTTCAATTCGGGAGCTCGGCCTCACTTAACCATGACCAATGACTCGGTCTAAACTTAGGAATATCATCAAGGGATGAACTTCGAGAAGAAAATGGATAATTAATGCGATAGATAAATTACAAGAGTATATTTAAGGAAGCAAATCGTTCGCCTTATTACGTATAGAGTATAAGGCAGGTAAATATCCAGGAACTCGGTTTACCCCCATCAACAAAGCCGATTCGTAATGACGTAAATCCTAGACGTAATGGTTGACCGACTTCGCAACCGGGAAGTTTCCTGTGGTGACCGTTTTCTGTGGTCTGTCACATCGTGATGTCATTGTCTTACTCACGTTTCGATCGAGGCGGCCCCGCCCCCTGTTCCCACACTATGCGACGTCAATAACTTCAATCAAGTTACTCGGAGCCTCAATTTATTTACGATTTGATTACATAATGTAACAGGCCATTGACACACACTGGAGCGTTAAGACATATGCGTCGAATTTTTTAGCCAATACTACAAACTGTATACTACTACTCTCTCATACTGCGTTGAAGACATCATACCAAATAATTTCTATAACCATCTGTGGTTTAGAATAATCCCTTCATTGTAAATGGGAGTAGACGCACCTTATTGTACTAACTTCCTAAGTGAAAGACTATATTTGTATTTAATATTAGACTAACTAAAACTAATATTAGACTGCCGTGAGTATAATTCTTCTCTAGTATTGTGGCAAAGGTGCTGTCTGCTCTCATGGCGTTGCTGCTCCTGAGAATGTATTACTCGCAATTATCATTTTGAAAAGAGTAACCATTGCGTTTCTTACCGGCTCTTCTCAGTGGAAGCAGCATTCCGAACCGGTGGTAGAATCTGACTATTTGTAAGTGCTTTTTGGCCTACACGTATAAAAAAAATGATTTTGATTTCGTATCGACACACAGAAAAAGGCAATTCTACAACGAAATGATACTGACAGCGCGAGCAAATTTTGTATAGAGGCGTCGCTTTACGATAGAAATTCAACCTTTATGCCTCTATAGGCATGTCTATACACAGCGTTCGTTTTGGTATAGGCAAATATTTGGACGCGTGACTTTTGACGCCCGAGTGTGCGGGTCTTAATGTAACAGGCCACACACATACACACACACATACACTGGAGCTTCAAGACATGTGTCTCGAATTTCTTGCCATCACTAAAACGAACGGTATTGCCTCATAGACAAGGCTCACACTTCAACGAAACTTCAATGAAAGCGCTAACGCCTGGCTTTTACAACAGGAATTAAATCTTTACACAGAGTTCGTTTCGGTATTGGCTAAACTTTAGACGTGCGCGTTTAACGCCCCAGTGTGCGCCGGGCTTAACAGACCACACGCAGTTGTTGTGATAATGGTAATTACTCAAGGAACTGTTACTGCATCAGCATCTGCACATATAACGGCGGCGGTAACTGCGATAAGTAGGTATAATTTTATTTAAGTGTCATAACTAATTAACTACATAACTTATATATTATTTATAGAATAGGTAGATACTACACACTAATTTTAAGGGATATGAAAACGTATCGTATCCTCAGTATATATTTACCTACTTTCTGAGGTTTTTTTGTAAATGATACAAATAAACACATTTTTGTGTATTGTATATTGTGTCAATAAAAATATGTACCTAGTTTTTATGGTTCCGTACCCAAAGGGTAAAACGGTAACCCTATTACTGAGACTTCGCTGTCCGTCCGTTCGTCCGTCCGTCTGTCCGTCTGGCTGTATCTCATGAACCGTGATAGTTAGACAGTTGAAATTTTCACAGATTATGTATTTCTGTTGCCGCTATAACAACAAATACTAAAAAACATAATAAAATAAATATTTAAGGGGGCTCCCATACAACAAACGTGATTTTTTTGCTCGTTTTTATCGGTAATGGTACGGAACCCTTCGAGCGCGAGTCCGACTCGCACTTAGCCGGTTTTTTACTATAGACAGTTTTTTAATATACGCTACCTATAACGATAATACTATTTTAAACATTATTGTCTGCCTGTCTGTTTGCTTCGGGTAAACTCCCAAACGGTTGGTCCGATTCTGACGGGGCTTTGACTGGGCTATAGCTGAAGTTATAAGGACTAACTTAGGATACTTTTTTTAGAATTGTAATTAGAGTTAGCAACTGTTGACAGCCAACACTGTTGTTCACAAATTTAGTTCAGTGAAATTTTTTATTTTTATTTAATTTACAGCGAAATTGGGGCCAATGGCTTTTACCAAACGTTGGTATGAACTAACTTGACCACATTCCAAACTGTATATGAAAAACTAATTAAAATAGTACATTAACTATTTGGCAAAAATATTTTAATTAAGTGTCATTTGACATGATATTTAAATCATTAAACTGACTGTAATACAGTCCATATTTGATTGACAAAATCATAAGAGTCTATAAACGATTTGCCTAGCGTGTGTGTAGGTAATGTAAGGTGTAAGAAACATGTATCAATCAGATGTGTTTGCTTGTGCCGTTAATAACGGTAGACGTAAAACAACCACTTGAATAGTACGAAGGATGTTTTTGCCGTTCCCAATTAAAAATATTGAATATCTTTAATAGCTGTGATTAAATAACCCCTTTATAATATACCTGTGGAATAGTAAAAAAAAATATGTGGACCGTAAGTTTAGAAATAATTTAAAAAATTGAAAGCATAATTGTTTTAACTTTACAGGAGATCATACATACTCATTCGACGCAGAAAAAATCGCTGATTCCAAATATTTATATAAGACAATATCGCCCAAAAGTGTCGTGTTTGGTTAAAAAAAAAGTTTTGTTATCTATGGAAAAAAAGTTAAGTTGTTGAATTTCCGATGTGACGGAAAAATAATGTGTGTCCACAATAAAACGTAAAATAAGTAGACTATTATTTTGAACTATTCAGAACTAAAGTAGTATAATGTCGGTAGACGCTGAAAAAGCGGTAATATTTTTTTAAATGGGTTTCGTTATTTTCAACTTCATAGATATATACTGAACTTTCGAGTCTAACTGTAGACTATTTTAGACAATTAAATTTCTTAAATCGTACAAATGTAATATCTTAATTGGCTTATCATTAAATTATGTCAAATGGTCAACTAACTTGGGAAGATTAATAGTAGCAATAAAATGTTAATTCGCGGTCGGTAGTAAACATTATGAGGAAGTTCAGCCTCTGAAACGTGATAAGCCCCTTATAGTATCGGCTGTTTATTAGCTTGTCCCAAATTTGTGGGATCTTAATTTAAGCGTAGTTTATATTGAGATCAATATTATATCATAATTTATTGACAAACAAAAAGCTTTGGGAGATTGTATGCGTATTGATAGAATTTTGAACTGAATTTTGGTGTAAGATTAGGCATCAAACACCAATAGATAACACTGTACTGAGGATAGTGAACAGTTATAAATATAGTAATACATTTAAAACTGCAATCAAATCCAAATTGTATCAAAAGGGCTATTACAAAATCTCGAATTATTTAGATGATAAATCAGCTTGGGATTGTACAGCTCAGGTTCAAAACATAAATCGAAATATTGCCCGTCATGTCAGAGTGTAGCGTGTGTTGCCTTACTAACGTATTATTATTCTATCTTTATTATTAAACGCAGCTCTAAAGGCAACACACTGGAGCTATATGTACCTGTGTATTTGTAATAAGTTTTGGCGATTTAAAAAAAATATCAGCCCACTGAGTTTCTTGCCGGATCTTCTCAGTTGAGGTCGCATTTCGATCCGGTGGTAGCATAGTAGTATATAAGAAAAAAATGTAAACTTGACAATTTGTAAGTGCCCCCATAGGCCTATACAAAATAAATGATTTGACTTTGACTTTGAGTTATAAGTCCAGTAAAAGTGATTAGACAAGAATACTATGAAATTGATTACAAGCTTAAGCGCCAGACGAAATGCGAAGGGATAAGTCACTGGATGAGATGTATCTATCTGCAGTGATCGTATGTAATATTTTTACATCGGCTCGTATTATGGCAAAGCTTAACATATAAATTTATAGGAAAACGAATGAAGCGAAGTAAATCCCTATTACCCATGACGCAACCAGACGCAATCGGAGTTTTCGAAAGCATCAACAAGCATTCCGAACTTTCGACAACCCAAAGATTATCCTTCAAATAAAATAATAGTTATATGCCAAAATAAATTTAAGGAGATTTAAATCCATCTACACACATGTTCTAGTATCAAAACGTTTTAAAATGCCGTTGTAAATTACCATAACTTTCTTTAAATTCAGTCTGACTGACAACATTGTATATCTAATAATGGTCCCAGAAGGGACACCGGCGAATGTGCCTACAAATTGTTGGGCGCGATCCCTATCGATGGATTCCGGCGCTGATATATAGCTCATTGTCTATGCGCCGTAACGGGATCTTAGTCAAGGGGCGAGGGTTTAAACGGCTTAAGGCGTAAAGTGACCTATTTAACCTGCAATGAGGATATATAAGGCTATGTTACATTGAAGGGATATCGATGAGCTCAATATTGAATTAACTGTATTATTGTGTGAATATTGCAAGATAATCTTGCATTTCCAAAGATATGCAATAAATAACAGTTATGGCGTTAATAGGTAATTAAATTGCAAACTAGAAATTACATTTCGAAAGGCGTGTGCAGTAAAAGGTACTATCACATAAAATCCTTAACATATAGTTAACGGAATTTAAATGAACATTCAATAAGGTTGTTTAAAAAGATATTATGAAGTATTAATGTTGAGGTGTAATTAACTGGGGCCGTAACACTTCTTCTTTAAGCAATAATATTTCAATATTATGCATATACGAAGTTATAAAACAAATCTTGTACAGTATCAAAGAAATGCCAAAACGGTGATGAGGTGTTCCAAAGTTTCGGTGATTACAGACAATCGATAGAAGATTGTAGCATCAGAAGAAAAATCTGGCTTAAACGAGTAACAGTAGCGTGCGAAATTATGAAGAAGAACTGACCCTGTGACTCCTGGATGCCTTCGGATCGAGGTATGTTCTGAGCTTGTTGAGGTAATGCGCCGGCGAGTCCTTCGCTTGCACCATGTCTTGATCGCAAATGATCTCCCATTTCTTCTCCAGGTCATAGTTGCGCAGGAGTTTCGCTTTGTCCGGTGGAAGGTCCATAGACGCCTGGAAACAAAACGCAAAAAATAAATTGTCTAGTGAGGCATTACTTTGTATACGACAAAACTTTTTATAAAGTTTTTAAAGTTTTATATCCGTGAATGAAATACTGACCAAAGTAGGATAAATGCTTACTTTAGATCTAAGAGCAATGATCTTTGTTCATACCTATGAACTGAATGATGGAGGTAACTAAATAAATTGCTAGGGTTACAACCATTAAATATTCATAGAATATACAGGAAATAGATATTCTATTCAGACATGATAGGTTTAACAAAACTTTATGAGAATCGGTTAGCATTGAACCTGTTTTTGAGATAGACTGGCGCAATGTAAAGTACTTATAACGGACGGCATAGGTATACGATAAACTTGTTCACTCCATAAGCAAAATCAAAATATTTATTATTATCAGCATACATTAGTACAGTTAGTAATTAATTGGATTTACAACGATATTTACAATATCTACTATATTAATTATCGTTCGCAGTTATGTTGTGTTAATGAGAATTAATCGTATTTGATATCGAAATTAAATATTTTCATAGGAGTAGAAATACTTTCCGTAACGTGGTATTAGAAGAATAGATAAATAAATAATACTGTCATACTAACTACTGTACGTGCGATAATATTAAAGTCAAATTGTAGCCACATTTTGAAATTGGTATGATACCCTAAATTGGCCCTAGATACAGCTTGTCCAATGTAAGGGAATATCGGTTAAGGACAAACTAGTTGTTCACTTTGAATAGAGGCTAATTGGTAATAGGCCAGTTAAATTGGACAGTTTCGTTGCTCTCCGAGAGAATAAAGGACTGCCTAGACTGAGGAGTGTCATTTTCCTGAGACTAGTATAATGAGGTCTTAGACATTGCCGTGATTTTAGTGAATTAAGAAGGTAAGTATACTTTTTACAGCTTGACGTGTAAGTCCAATATTTTACTTTTTCAAGGATCCTAGCACTAATTAATATTTTCAAAGATCCATGTTATAAATGTTTTCAAAATTCCAAGCAGTAATCCTTATTGTCATCAGAATTTGTACTCGCCTAGACCCAAGAAATATGTACAAACGAAGCACAGAAAACACTGAATCACGGCATATTTCATATAAGGGAAGTAAATTTAAGGTCATTGCATTGAGCCAAGTCAGTGGGTACTAAGGTAACTTAATCATGGCTGGCTGGCACGCGTGCTTTCAAATGTAGACTTGACCTAAACTCGTTCAGGAAACCCGAGCACGATTCTCTACGAAATCCAATTCGAGATCTGAATGTGCGTGGACAATGTCAGCAATTTTCGCACTATTAAATGTATCTGGTGAAAATTTGCATACAATGGGGCGTTAAACAGTTGCCAGTTCAATTTTTTCCCATTGCATTTTATAATTATTGACATGACAAAGATGCCTTGTCTGATGATGATCAATCAATTAATCAGAACATTATTAATGTAGGCGGATTAACGCAGGAATATAATGGTATCTTGACATAAGCAAAATAAGCGTAAGGATAAATATTGATAAATATTTCGCACAAACAACAAAGAAATCATGTTGGACAAAATTGTCGGTTTAGTTAAACAGGTATTTTGGATATTAGGATGACCAAAGTGACAGAACATCCTAGCTGTCTTAACTAAAGCATGTGGAGTTCAAAGTATTTATAAAAAAGTTAATCAAGTCCTTTTCAGATATTAATTATTAGAAGCACAATAGTAATGTATTAACTTTAAATCAAAACACTATAAACTACACCTTACACAAACCAATATGAACGAATGTATACATACAGACATGTAAGTACTCGTGTCGTGTTTAATTTCAAACTAGTATCTTCTGAATCCCATTTAAAATAAATAATCATTACATTAATCTCCCTCCCAGTAGGTACATGATTAACCGCGGCTATCAGTACCGCGAACATTAGCCGTTTCATTACAGCATTGCGTATCTCGACACAGCTACCATCATCTTGTGATTCACAACTCGGGACCTCCGCAAAATTATCAATCACCTCCCCAAAGACATCAGCACACTTATTCCAATATGTATACACAAGATACTTTTTTGAATGGTTCAGCTGCAAAATTACTTGGTAGTGCAGGTGCACGTATTAGCATAGACGGTGTGCTCAATTATGATGCTCTGAGTGGTGATCCCACGCGTTAGGTGCCTTATGTGTGGTCCATATTCCATTTTATTGGTATCTAATGGTTTCGAATTTTGCAATGTCTCTGTGGCTACTTCAATTAAAGCGTTTTCCGTATGTTTGCGTGTTTGTTGTGTGCTACTCTCATGTACATATATACTGTTACCATAGAACATATCTATGGATCTTTTTTCACGCACACATTCCAATAACTTAAGCCAACTAATCTCTAATTAACCGACTAAGATGGTAAAATACACTAACAGTAGGAGTGTAAAAACTGTTCACCACTCAGGTGAACGACCCAATCGATGCGAGTGCAAATATTGAACATCACGTCCAACAATACGACAGTTACACTAATAGCTAATGTACCGCTCTGATTTATAGTTACACGATCTTTGAAGTGACCAATATCGATGGAACAAAACACTTACATATAAAACTAATAATGCTTGTGTGATGATGTCGTCGATTCCGAAGGGAATGAATTTCACAAGAGTCCAGAGAGAGTATAAGAAAAAAACATATGTAAACATACTACTACTACTACAGCCCTTTTAACGTCCCACTGCTGGGGACGGGCCTCCCCTCATTGCGAGGGGGATTCAGGCCATAGTCCACCACGCTGGCCCAATGCGAGTTGGCAGACTTCACACAGCTATCGAGAACTAGTCAAGTTCCCTCAGACGCGCAGGTTTCCTCACGATGTTTTCCTTCACCGTTTCATAGTAAGTGATAATCTCGGATGAAAATGAGATTCGCACATAAATCCCAGAGGTGCGAGCCTGTTTGAGCCCGGGTTTGAGCCTGCACAATTTGATTGCAAGGTGTGCGACTCGGCTACCACTGCTATAGAAATAAGATTGTAAACATACAATCTTATTTTATTCCTATATCCTTGGAAAAGTGCTTGAATTGCTGGGTGTTAATAATCGTAAAAGCTCATTCATTCCGTGTACCAAATCATGAAAAATCATCTGATTATAATGTACAAATAAAAAGTAATTACCATAATCAAATAAACATCAAGATTCAAAGTGCTGAGCAAATAGGAGTTATCGATATACTGATGTAGGTCAAGTTGCGTGTTCTGGCAAGATTTTACGCATATACAAACGACAATGTCGCCGTTATTAACTCGAATTTCCTACAATGTCAGCTTTCTAATTTATCAACCATTATAAATGGATAAGCACGGTTCATTAATCACTGTTCATTGTCATGGGGCTGTTACGCAAAACGACATCCACTTTGTAATTGACTTTACCACTGTGGATTTAATTTTTTTTTGTATAGACGCCAGCGTCTCCAGCCTTGGGAACTTTCGGCATCGACGACTATGTGGAGGCATTTCTTTGTATATATAATTTATTATATTTACCACTGTATTTCTACTTTAATTGTATCAAGTTTTTAATGTAAATAAATAAACACACATCTATACAAAAAAAAGTGTTTTAAATAATTTCTCTTCATTTCCTAATGCATCGCAGAACACTGCGATTGTGGAAAGATTTACAGACTATGATCAAGAAAATGGTCTTCGTTTAAATGTGTATCATTATAATAATGAGACAGTCCCCATTTCGCAATTCATCTGTATTTAATCTTGTGACATTCACAATGTTTATAGAACGTTTAATGTAAATATATAAAATGCTTCTACAAATAGTTTTACAAGAAAAAGTCTTCAGTAATGCCATTGCAACTACAATTAACTTTCTAAAAACAGTGCTTACACTTACATGAACATAGTTTTTGGTTGTACTTTTTGCTATTATTATTTTCCTATTTCATCAACTCTATTACATAATAGCAATCACAGGGCAAAGGGCTCGGACACTATAAACTAATTGTCTTTTATAATATTAGAGAAGCCATAAATTTAAATGGTGGTATGGAGGCAGAAGAACTGTCGGAGGCAATATGAAACAGCCATACGCCGTGAATTATTAGATGTTCTACTTTCTAATTAGATACTTATCGATAGGCGCTTACAGTTTCTACACTAACTAACACTCAATTTGAAATAGGCGCACATACGCAATGATCAACTAACCAATGAATGGTTTCGTTTGAAATCTTTGCCTTTCTTAAAAACCTTTCAATAAAATACGCCAATTACCATTATGTTTATCAGTGTTATCACACAAAGAAATGGGGCAGATCTGCTGCAGGTGACGATTACTGTTATGTGACTAGGGAGTTCCCTAGTCACGTAACAGTAATTGCCCGTAAGGCAATCCCCATCATCAGAAATTCATAAACAGCTAACAAACTCAAACCGATTATGCCTTCGCATTACAAGTGTAGGTATGTACTCGGAGCCTTATGGTGCCACACAGAAACGGCACAAACCCGAGACAATGTGATGCCGACCGTCTCGTAAACCGTCTTTACGATGCCCTCGTCAGTTTTACGAGTGTGCCAGTCATTAGAAGCGATTGGAAGACAGTCATCGGTGACGCCGACCAAAGGAAAGGGGGGGCATAAAAATCTGAGGGCAATACTCATGAAGATTGCGACTTGATTTTAAGGATATTAAACGACGAGTGGTGCAAGTTAAAAGGAAAAGTCATTCCCCGTAATTGTGATTGGAATGACTTTGGAAAACGAAGCGTGTTCATAATCAATTAGATGACATAGTGATAGATGATGGCACACATAGTAAAGGTATGATTAGAGAGAGAATACATCACGAAGAATAATACGTGCTACTGAACGTTACCTAATCCTAACAGGATTATTGAATTCCGTTAAACATTCATATCAATAATTTGCGCGGATCGGCAAACGTAGTGTAGGACGTCCTGTGATCAGGTGGAGCGACGACATACGCAAAGCGGTGGGCAGTGATTGGAGAAGAAGATCGGGCTCAGTGGCGCATCTTGGGAGAGGCATACGTCCAGCAGTGGACAGACACCGGCTGATGATGATAATGATGATGATGATGAGACAAAATGTGAGACACATCAATTATGTCTCTTTCTCTCGTATGAATTACGAAAGTGAGGAAGCGTCACAGTGCGACATAATACGTGACTAAAGCAAAATCTCCAAAAGCATTCAAAATGAAATATGTAGGTGGGTACTAAGTTAGATACAATCTTGAACACCAGTTTCCCGTTTCCAGGTGAGTCATGGTGGAGTTTTATTTTTGGCAACACAGTAATGATTGAAATGTCTAAAAAAAAACATTTAAGGCTTGGATTAGTCAGGGTACATACTTATATCGATAAATCTTAATTCGATGTTTTATCTATCAAAAAGTATCGATTGAACACTAGGATCATCAGAAATATAGCAATCGGAATATATAAGTTCGGGTATTTAATTTACTTTTAAAGTCAATGAAAACATATACAGCAATCATTTGTCATTGTCTACTTTGATAAAAGCCAACACAAACATTTCCATTGAATATAAAATGAATCAATAGTACCTATAAATATGATGTTAAGTAATTCTATTTATACGTATTTCGATAATGATGCCGATGGATGAATCACGGTGAAAAACAATGTGGAAGGCGCTCGTGGTCGGAATGATAAGGGGCACCATTCACGATGTACCACTGACTTAGTTGACGTAACTGTTAAATAGGGCTATCGCTTTACCTTATTAAGAGTTCGTCTAGAAATGGCCACTCCCCTATTGTCCGCACTCGTGATAGCTTACAAATTTTATCGCGTTTATTTACTATTTTATTTTCCCGACGTTTCGGCTGCTTTACAGCAACCATGGCCACGGGGGGACTGAGGTGTTAGACGTCCTGATGTCATAGTTAATAACTGGGTACCCTCATATTTAGTTGTTGTTTGCGGTTCGATCCACGCAGAAAAATAAATAATCCGTTAAATAGTTTTATTTCAATGTATAGTATTCGCGTAAATATAAGAAAACAATATCACTAGTGTATTTAATAACAAAGTTACTGAAGAAACTTTAAGGAGATAATTTTCTTCCAACTCCTTCTACGCTTCGCTTCGATTTTATTTGGTCGGATTTCTGGTCAATTTAGTTTTTCGCCGGGATTTGACGATGTTAAAACCTCAGTTTTTTAATTGGATAACCCCGTAGATACTGGCTTAAAGTAGTTAAAGTACTGTGAGTGTAAGGCAAATTTATTTTTTATTAAATGACAATTCAATAAACTCCAATAAAATAAGTCATGTGATTACCACTTTTCGTGTTTAAATGGGAATTTATGATGTATTAAATGTGGAAAAACAAATTAAAAGATAATATATCATCTTACATGAAGAAGCAAAGAATAAGCTGTATGAGATCAACATCTTCACTAACGCAACCCTACAACTGGTTGTGGTGTGTTGGTAAAAATTATACTCCGATGGTTTGGTAGACAATACAATATAGCGATATGGCCATTTAAGTGAACGTGATTCGCTTTTTAATTAGATAAAGTCATGGTCTTGATTGATGATTGATAGCAGTGGTAGCCGAGTGGTCGAACGCACGCCTTGCAATCAAAGTGAGCAAGTTCAAACCACGGCTCGCACCTCTGGGTTTATGTGCGAATCTCATTTTCATCCGAGATTATCACTTGATATGAAACGGTGAAGGAAAACATCGTGAGGAAACTTGCACAACTTAGGGAACTTGACTAGTTCTCGATATATGTGTGAAGTCTGCCAACTCGCACTGGGCCAGCGTGGTGGACTATGGCCTGAATCCCCCTCGCAGTGAGCTGAGGCCCGTGCTCAGCAGTGGGTCGTTAATAGGGCTGTAGTTAGTATGGCCTTGATTACACGTATTGGAATCAGCAAAGCTATTGAAATTATTAAACTGATTAAAAAGGGGTAATATAAGCATCGGTGGGGTTAGCGCGCATGTCAAGACTACACCTATGTCACGGGTTCGCTCACTCGATCTCTTTCTCGATTCGGTTCTATTTCATACGAGAGACAGAGACACAATCAACATATTGCGTGATATAAGTCTAGTCTTGGCGTACATTCTACAACTACGCATTTTGGCATTAGGAGGTTAGGGGTTCCAGTAATAATTTCTATAATACGTATTCTATTCTCATCCGGTAGTAATGCGTAAACAATCAATTATAATAACATGAGAAGAATCAACAGAAGCACTTTGGAGCGGAAGCAATTAGGAAGAAACGAGAAAATCAGACTGCACGGAATGTAAAACTTCGCAACTCATCGTTAAATTATCGATAACAGCCAAGGCGCCGCACTAGGTGATAAAAATGAATCAGTCTTAAAAAGTATACAAATATAAATTTAGACCACGACCTTCGCTCGAGTCAGGCGATACATCAGCGGGAAGGAAAAACGAACGTGGTACCAATGAAATATCGATATAAATGTCTTTAAAGTCGATACTAGTTACCATAAATGGCTGGCAATAGCACGTAATCTATAAATTAAAATTCATACAGCACCGATAACCTATAATTATTGAACCTTTTGATAATAGGAAATATTTTAAACATACAAAGCCGTGCCGCACACGGGCGACAAAAGTCGCGCGACATTTTTTTTCCAATACCAAAACGAACTCTGTTTCAATATCTACATATAAAGATTGAATTTCTGTGGTACAAGCCACGCGTCTAAATTAATCATTTCGTGGGAGTGTGAACTTTTTCTATGCGGCAATACGGTGCGTTTTGGTATTGGCAACCATTCGACGTGTGTGGGGGCTTAGATGTGCACTCAAACGAGGAGATAAGGAACCGATTACGATCAAGGAGGCGTTATCAATGTGAGAAACAAGATTTCTCCGACAATAAATTGGAATAGTAGATATCTGAACGATATGATATGAAAATAAATACTCCTTAGATGAAAGTTGCTTATAGACACTTCCTGTCGGTAATGGCGCACATCCGGCACATCGGTTAAGTTTATTTACATGTGAACCGTTAAGACGCTATCACTTTCCTTTTTGGTAAGATAGTGAAGACAAAATTCAGTTAAAAAAAAGGAAGGAAGGAGAGGCCTTACTACCTTTAAATATTCATTGTAATATATCGACAGATTGTGTACTGAGTTAACTGTAAAAATTAAAGTTATATTAAAAATCATTACAGCCAGATAGGTGGCCGTAATATGGCAGCTGATCAGGAAAATAGTGACATAAAATCGGCAATGTCGGTAACTTTGTAGCGTATTTTTGCACATGACTGAGAATTAAACATAACAAGACCATAGAGACCATTATAGAGTCCTACGTGATCAAGGGCAGGTAATATAATGACGGACAGATGAAGTACGTGTAATATGGAATCCGATTCAAAATCAACATATATAAAAGAAGAAAACATGAAATCATGATTCGATTTAAAATCGTAATTAAAGACTGAAACACGCATCGATTAACCGAGCGAAAACAAAACAAATATCAATTGGACGACTGCTGGTGACCAATTAGTTGAAACTCAATCAAGTCTCGTGTGCGAAGCAATGCCGATAATTTCCATCGCGTGACCGAAACAATAATCGAGAGATGATCCGATTACCACTGTCTCGGAAGCAATAATTTTGATGGATGTGTTTTTAAAACGTTTCACTTTCGTAATTATACATCTGTGGCAATTGAAACGGACGAAATCAGTGAAACTACTTCATAATGAGACCATTTTGAATTCGTTGCGTGCAATTTCCATTCGCCAAACATGTTTATGACGTTTTTTAAAGTTCTGCCTCAAGACCAGATTTTGTTGTAGTATAAAAAGATATTTATAGATAAATGTTAGGTTTAATTTACAATTCTACCCTAAGCATCATAATTAATTTTAACTAGTAGCGTTATTTTGAACATCTATAACTATTTGATCCAACGCTATAAAACGAAGTTACTACGAGTAACAAAGTATGCAAGTAAAAGAACCCAAGTTCGGCTCACATGGAAGACACTCGTTACTCACAGGGTGGAGCAAGATGACGCACGCAGCCGATCCGAAAATAAACCACCAAAACATAACCTAACCCTAATCTTTCAATTTTAAGACATTTTTGGGTGTTCGGCCATCACTCGCCATGTTTAGTTCGCTTTTGGAGTAACTATAAATGTATGTAAGTTTATCTTGCCACGAAGCACTTAATCCGGCGGAAGTTTGATGTAAAGAAAGTGAACACCGATGATGTACGGGTTTTGAGTAATTGTTTTTGTGTTTAAGAACATGCCATATAAACACTAGCTAGTGATACATTTCATGAAATCGCAAGCATAAAGGCACCTTTTCCAAACTCAATTTAAGTTTAAAAATGTATTATACCGGAAACAGTCATCTCGAACAAATGGGACCGGAATTATTATCAGCTCACCAACTGTCGATTTGCATAATTGTTACCATATGCTTATGTCGAAATAGTGAGGATCAACAGCGGTGAACCCAATTTATGGTAATTGTAGGTTTTTTTACGCATATAAACGAACTGAGGATAAAGATTTTACCTTTATCCTCACTAATAAATCGATAAAATTTAGTGACAGGGTCGGCCGGGTGCCGCCACTTGGTGCATCGTTTCGCGTACAGCATACCAAGGTTTATTGCACTCCGGGTTAGCGAAGTCTGCCTCCACCATATACCTTATATACTATCGTAAGAAATAGACCAAAGTCACGTAGAGTCAAGATGAAAAAGAGGTCGTGACTAAAGTGCCTCGATAATGAATGCAGATTCCAATAATTTATCGAATAAACTAGTAACAATAGTACAGGGCCCCAAACTAAATGCGAAGTAGGTTTCTTACGAGCTTGTTAAAACTTTATAGGTATGATAATCTCCCTCATTATTATACTTTATCAGAATTAAACGCAATATGATATTAAGCCTTTATCGTGGACAAGCCTTAAGGGCCAATCGTGACCGTGGCCGCCCAGTTTAGAGGTAAAACTTCAGCATTTTCCCATACCCACAATTCTTATTGAAGATTCCTGCAAATTATTAAGTATGGAAAGTTTAATTAATAGGTATTCGTGTTAAGGCGTCGTTGAGGTACTAAGGATTGATTTGTAAAAATGTTGCAAGATACATAGTTTTGTTTATTTTTGTTTTAATAATATACAAAAACAATAAAATAAAGAAAATTGCAATGGCATATCTGATGATCAATTTTTTGTTACTACCATAAATAACTGTACAAAATTGCTTCCAAACCAAACGACCGCCCAAATCGAATGAACATAAAAAGCTAATACTTTTTATGCAATATACAAGTGATTAACGAAACGGCACTGTATACTGTTGGGAAAAGATATCTATCTATATCGATTTACCGTGTATCGAATAGATTATCGAGTAGATTGAATACAAATATGGTCATTAGTTAGCCGATGTAATGCGTAAGTGCTTGGTAAGCTGACAGCTTCATCGAAATGGCAAGGAAAGTCGATAATTTACAGTTCATAGTAGGAAGCCGCGTGCCTTCATTATGTTTGACTTTCATATCAAACCACATCGATTGATGCAGATGAAAATAGTAGGAATGGTAGTTAGTTTGCTTGAAAATATATCTACATAGATACTTGGGCAACAAACCTAGAGTCACTTAGCATAGAAACACTATCAATTATAAAATACAGTAGTCTGGGCTGAAGAGTATAGTGGAGCAATTGACTTGCTTTGCTAGCCAGGCTTGTTTCTAGATTACTGAGGGGCTTTAGAGAGCTACTAACAGTACTAACAGTCGCTAGGTGTAGCCAAATATAACTTGGCCGTAATGGACCCTCAAAATAAATTGCAGTCAATAAAACGAACGAACTTGAAGGTCATCAATCACGAGGCAGACAACAATTGGAGTTCCTGTAGCGGCGCGCTTGAGTGACGTCACAACTATGCAGTATTTCGCACGAAGGATGTAAGGAAATACATATTCATGTATAACCAAATCAGTAATATTATGTATGGAGGATAAGTACTTTGTTGACAAAATATCCCAGTATTTAACCGTTATTTGTTCTAACTCACTATCCGAATAAAACTGACAATTCAGCACAACGCATCGTTGAAAACAAACTTTTATAACGACGATTTTGTCTCAGATCCACAAACCAAACGCCCTGTTTAATAGTCAGAGAATTCGTTGTCGTGGGATGTCGCTAGGAAAAATATTTGTCTTTATTTTTAGTAAGGTAGATTAACAGTTGATCTACGTCCATATATCGTTACGTTGAACAAGAACGAACATGAACACGAACATGCTCTACATAATTTAATTCACGAGTAATAGCTTTGCATACCCTAATATTCCTTTCCAGAAGCAGATTTAACCTAGGTTTGAGTAATTCTATATCTGTGGGTGCACAACAAACCTCTTTAACACTGAAGGTGAGCCTAATTATATGCGCAATAACGTGAAATCACAAATAATAGTACAATTGAATGTACCTGGGTTGTTTACCTGTATGGTTGGCTGGTCTTGAGCCGGAACTGTGGTTGTTTAGATTTTCAGGTCCCCCATTGAGGGTCAATGAGGTGGGTTAATCTAAATAATACTATCAGCTCGTAAATGTTAGGATGCGTAGTAGATGTATGTAGCAAACATGCAGTATACCTACATACAAGTAGTGACGATACATCGCGGACAAGATTCATATAAAAATATAGCACATTCATGACTAGAGCAACGTAATACCCCTTTTTAAATTTTTTAAACACTTTGCGTTCCAGCAACATTATTCTCTGAAACAAGTTTTCAAAGTGTCATTATGAATGAACGCTCGTAGGCGTCAAGCTGGCCACCTGTTATGTACTGTTATGATTCCAAACCTTCAACCAAACAACTTGCTGTTACTGGTTTTCAAACAGTATCAGTACTTGTTCCTTCCTACGCTTTGCCAAGTCCTTTACATATCAGGCTAAATATTACAGCACCAATATTTAATTCGATTGCGACGATTTCAGATTCGTTTTTTTTTCATGCAACAAAATTTCGCAAAGCTTCTGTTAAAATGTAATTGCATAATGTAATCATCAACTAATTTAGGTTCACTTTATTATTGTGTTGTGACTAGTGCATTTACGAGTACGTTAAAGTGCGACCAGTGGTTGATCACAAGAGGAGTATGAGGCTGGTCCATAGATAAAAACTAAACAATCACGAGATGACCAGACAACTCACTTATTACAAAAATGCCAGCCTTCTTTACTTTGTGACTTTAGAGATTTGTAGTCGCATTGAAATTTGGAGAAGAGTACTATCGGCAAGAATCTTAGGAATGTCGCAAATCTGAATTCAAGACGTTGTGCTAAGCTCCTAATCATTTTTCCATGAGCATCCATATACCACGGTTGAACACCGGAAGTCGAAGAGACATGGGGGCACACGCCCGCGTGTAAGTTCGTCGGCCGGCGGCGTACGCGCAATGCAACTCACAAAAACTTAATGGTCCAATTGTTCGCGCGGCGCAGATGAGCCGGTGACTAAGCTGATTGTGTCACCGGTGTCACTGATCTGATATTAGTCGCGTCTATTAATTGTTCAACTTATTAAAACAACGTGTTATGCGATGTTTAGTTCTATAACACTCAGGCTACATCGATTTTATAACAAACTTTTTGTCATTTTACATTCGTGCTTGCCGCAGTCACATAGGCGGTTGTGACAAGACAAAGTTGGAGATATGTCAATTTTGTCTTTTTTCTCTAACTTCGGAAGTGTGAATAAATCGGTGCGACCTAATCCGCGTGCTATGCTAACGAAACACCGGGTACCTATTTAATGCATGAACTTGTCCAGATTAAATAACAGCTTGATATCAGAAAGATGGTGTGATGCCTATGGCAAAACATTTGTTGCTAGATTCAACATTCTTTTGAATTTTCTTTATGTAAACAATGAGGCCAATAAAAACGTTGATCTATTTCAACAACTTTCTGGAGCGCATTCTGTTCTATAACGTTCACGTTATGCACCGATAATGACAACCATGTGGGTGCGGGTTCGACGTCCGTGCCAGCCCGGTATGGACATAATGGCGCGATTGTCGTCGCCCCGTTAGCCGCCCACCTCCAGACGGCTAGTCGTTCATATACTATTAACTATTCCAGGTATTTGATCCATGGGAACATCCATATTGGTGATGGATTTGACGAATGTGCTATAAAAGCATTTTTTTGCAAAACCATGTGTCCCCGCGTTAAAGCAATTACCCCTTAGAGTGCCGCAATTTTATTTGAGCACAGTAAATCCAACTTCAATTATTACTGAAACGATTTAATGCGGAATCTAAGAATGTTTACGTTATACATTTTTGATATTCCTATTTGTTTGAATGGTTCCTAACAATTCTGAATTGCTGCTACCGCATCAACATTATGTCAAAAGGTCGAAAAATATCGACCAGCTCGGTAAACCGGGTTAGTCGGTTGATATCTAGCTAGCCGACGCTTTGTTACGAGTCGTTCAGTAGGTACCTACATAGAAATATCCAACATTATATGAAATAAAATGATTAAACATCAAAAACAATTTTTTTGTATTGTAGTCCTTCTAAGTATGTGTTTATTTATTTTTTGTAATATAATTGTAATAATTATTTAAAAGTATGTTCTATTTGTATTTTTTTAGTTATAAGTTTGCAAATTATGTAACGAGCAGCATTGAATTAAAATTGGAGTTAATTGGTTAAATTAGTCTCATGTGGGCCACTAATTAGCAAAATAGGACATAAAGCAATGATCTGCTATGAAATCATACGTTCTGTTTATTCCTTGGGAATAAAAATTATGTGGTTAAGGCACCAAGAGTAGTTTTTTGTGTAAGCAAAGAAGATATTGATAAAGGTTACTTCTCTTGCCGATATTGTAACAAAATTTGACCCTCAGCCGGTACTCACTGAGAGGTTTAAACATCAGGCAACCATCGCATCGTTGTAAATCCGGCTTAGGAGTAACGGGCAGTGGTGAGAGTGCATGGAGAGATAATTCCACTAAAAAGTTTCTGAAAAAATTGCTTGGACAATTTATAAATTTAAAAAAAATACCCATAACTTCGTTACAAATACTCGCAAGGTTAACAGAGATACGATTTTAGCTTTATAACAGCGTCGATAGCCAATATATAGATAAATTCAATGGGTAAAGTCTTTGCTAAGACTGCATACTAGACAGGAAACGATGAGCTCAGAATAAGGCATAATGACCAGCTGTTTGCGTAATACAGACCCACATAGCGTGCTCAATCAATATTATGTTATGAACATCGCTACGAGAGTACATGCCTACGTGATGTATCATAATGTTTTCAATCGGAAAAATATAATTTGCTAATACCCGTATTGTAGTGGAAGAATGATGGGAAACATATGATAATGGGTATTGTAATTAGAACTATGAAAGGAATGTTTGTATCAGACCATACAACAGAAAAATATTTAAGAGTTTCTTGCTCATTTCCTTGCATAGGAAATGCACTCCGAATAGGTGGTAGAGGCCTAGATTTGTTTGTTTGTTTGACGCTACTTATAGTTTACATGAATATAAACATTCTAATAATACATCATCATCACGCCTGTATTCCCCAAAGGGGTAGGCAGAGGTGCACTATAGTGCGCCCACACTTCGCCGATGTATTTTGGTCCCAATGTAATAGGGGGTGAGCCTATTGCCATTATACCGGGCCCATTCCCCCTCAATACGAGGGAGATTTGGGCCATAGTCCACCACGCTGGCCCAGTACGGGATGGTGAACTTCACACGCCTTTCTATAGACGTGCAGGTTTCCTCACGATGTTTTCCTGCACCGTTAAGCAAGTGGTAATCATTGTTGAAAATGACATTCGCACATGAAAATTATCTCAGAGGTGCGGGCCTGGGATTTGAACTTGCACCCCTTACGTTCAAGGCGGGCGTTCCTGCCCGCGAGGCTACCACTGCTAATAATATTGTGAAATAAATGAAAGATAAACGTCGCAAGAGGTTTTCATTGTATTGAAATGTAAAGATGTCGAGATATACAGGGTGTATCAGAAGTCCGAAATAATAATTGAACCTGTATATCGCTATAAGGAGTGGAGCTATATGGCCCAGACTTTAAGTTAAAATTCTTAACTTTATTCTTTCATACAAATCTAGGAAATTCATTTTTTAAACAATTTTCGGTCGGCCCTTCGCAAAACCCGGACCAGCTGTTTATTTAAAGGTCAATGCTTCACACCCATTGTGACAAACCCCGCCCACAGCGGGTACTAGTACTCTAACACACGAGCCGCGCGGAGGTGGGGTACAGGGGTGAAGCGGCGGCGGCACGCGGCCGGCCGGCGCGCGGCACAGCGGTGTCTTTGAGCGGCTTTGATTGTGTCGGTCGCCCGTTGCCAACTCGCCCACAGCGGTCTCTTTCGCACTCGCGCCTCTCTTTCGCACTCGTCGGTCATTGTAATTGACAGTAATTTTGATATTCTTAGGTAGGTATGAGAATGACCAAAACATTGGTAATGAAATTACTGTAAAATTAAACCGCCGAGAACCAAGCTTCCTTTAATGAAGGTAATTATGTAATTAGGTAGGTATCGAGACACCTTTTGTAAATCGCATTCATACATTTTATTTTTTGTTGCTAAATAGTAAACATTATTAAATCTTTTGTGGTTTGGTAGGTAGCTTTCTATCAAAATGAACCTGGTAGCTGTTTTATTTTTGATAATGACTACGCTGTTGGCCGTGAGCGGCAGCTTTACCGTAGGGGGTTTGTGCTATTGAAACTTGGGTTAGTGTGTAGGTATCTATCTAGGATCCCAGACGGCCTACCTACCTTACAAACACTATTTAGGTACTAATGAATAAGATGTATGACTTCTTTTTACAACAGGTGTCTAGGTATCTACCTAATTACGTAACTACGTTCTTAAGAAGTAGGTTGGTTGGTAAGGTTATTAAAATTGTAAATTAGAAGGTACCTACGTAAGTTTTCATTTAACAGATTTTCTTCACTAATTGTAATAGTAAGTAGGTATCTGGGTAGCGACTAGCGACCCTATCGAAGTTTTTAGTTGGTAGGTAGGTACGTAAGTTTTCGTTTAACAGATTTTCTTCACTAATTGTAATAGTAAGTAGGTATCTGGGTAACCACTTACTTAATTAAAGGACCCAATCGTCCGAGTAAAAACTGCTATAAAGATAATAATAGTAGATAAGTATTTACCCGTGGCCATGTGTGCAGTGTATCAATCCATGGGTTTAATTGGAATTTATTCACTTCTCACATATCACAAAGAGCTAGGTAGGTACCTACCCACCTGCACACTTGAGTAAATATTACTTTCACGTTTTTTAGAAGACATAAAAGAAATCACAAAACTTTTACCGGTATTCCCTTTAGTCGCACCAATGCACAAAACCATCTCATAGTTTTCCGAGTTTGAAAACACTTCACTATTACGCGGAGAACGAGACATTTTTCGGAACACATGTTAACGCCTTGACGGATTGCAAGGAACTAAATATTTTGATTTACGTTATTATTATTAAATAAAAATATCAAAGGACCTCTCCGACATTGCACGAAGGCACAGTGTTTTACCGCGCTGCAGCGCTGGGCCAATCACCGCTGATGCAATATGGCCGATGATTTGTCATTGGACGTAAATTGACCTTGTGTGTGATATCTCCGCCCGCTAATGTTCACTACATTGACATATTCGCGGCCATGATTATTAGAGTAATCAAAGATTAAAGTCTTTCAGATATGCCAGACCAATTCTAATAATTGTCTACATCATTAGGTACCTACTTGTATTCTGAGAATTGTAGTGATTATGATAAAGACAAATAATAATAATGAAATAATATTTTTTTTCTTTTAATCAACTCTCACTATGTTTCAGTTTAAAAAGAAATCCGTTCACGAAAACTAAAACGAAAATGGATTATTTGCTTGTGTAGAAGTTTTACTTTACATCGATTTAAATGAAGTATGATTTTTTGTCATAGTTAGGTAACTACAGTGACCGATTTTTATTTCTGTATTGAACTATGCTCGTAGGTAAAAACCTTGTGTCATATCTATCACTCCCTCATCATTTTAAAGCGAGTTCATTCGTCTCATCAGCTGATTTTTAGGGTCGCGGTGCGTAAGTTTTGACACCAACTTTGGACACAAATTGCTCAGAAACTAAATTAGTTACGTATATTTTGCTTGAACGTGTTGATTGCTTATCATCTGTCCTATATGGCCCCCAAGTATTATTTCGGACTTCTGATACGATCTGTATAAGAAAGCGATGGGGCTCGACGAGGATGCGTGAAAAAGTGTACGACAAGTCTACTGTTATTTTCAGTGGAAATATAAAGGAAATTAAAACATCACAAGTCACTGCATGCAAGGCACTCCTCATAAACTTCAATGTCCGCAATTTAAATGTTTCTTTCTCACAAGAAAAAAATATTTCATAAAGTATTTGATTTTATAAGATTTTCTTTTAGTATATGTGTCTTATACGGAATAAAAATCTATGTTGACCAGTGCTGTTAATTTTCTTCATGAACCGGTAATAAAATACTCCCATAAGAAATGCATAGTTTTATTGAGGTTTACCCATTCCCACTTCTAGGAGTCTTACTATGAATTTTGGATTTATAAAAAAATCAACTGCTTCCGTAGTCAAAATCAACATCTACGAAGTATTTCTACAAAACTAATTACACTAAAACATATGTGAATGACGTTCGCTGACGATAAGTAAAACGTGATTAATTCCCATAGATTTACGAAAAGCTTGTAAACAGACGTCTTGACTAGGCTCGTTTGTCTTTTTTGCCACTCGTAAAGCCTTTGGACTATGACCAAATAAATATAATCTGCAACCCATTGAACACCAAAAAAAAAAAAACACTATATCGTAATGGAACTCTGCACTTACTCGTAAATGGCGGAGTAAAAGGCCATCCACGTTCCCTGAATGCCTTAGCGTGACGAGGACTGAAACAATTGATTCTTCAAGTCCGTCCGTGTGTTGCGAGACACGAGACACGCAAACTGAATAAGGTACAGTTAATGAACTTGTCAAATCGAAAATGGGACTACCTTAAGGACGTACTAAACTCTGTAGTTCTACAATTTTAGCAAGAGCAATTGTTCCTTTGCTGAATTGAAGATTGTAATCATCGAGTAGTCTTACATACTTTTAATTTCCTGTCATATTATCAAGTCGTACAGGGCAATGGCTCTCACTATACATTACTTAAGCTCCCTATGTTGAGCTTACTGTGGCCACGTTCTAACCGGAACGGATTTGAAAACGTCACAGTTGCCTAAAAATAATAAACCCATCTAGAAAGTCCATTAGACCACTTATGATCGATAAAGCATCTTTTAACTGCTTCTACCCGCTTTCGTCTATGCTCTACGTCTCTCACAACCCCCGTAGGTCGTCGGCCGGTGAAGTGGGCACGCCCGCTGAAAACCGAGCTTTCAGCATGACGCAGCTCGCTTGTCTACTTCATATCGTTATTATGCCCATACTTTAACCCTTTTCATTTCTTAGTCCATTGCAATTGTAACTGTTATGCTTATATCTCAAACACTAAGTACTGTATCAAACTTAACAACGCATAGAGAATAAGGCAGTTTTAATTCTTGAATGATTTAAAACCCCAAAAAGAATGGTCTTCAAGTTTTGAACTAGACGCAAATATGAACTCTGCCTCGCGAATGGATAAGAAATACGTAAGCTTATCAAAGCTTATCTGTCATAACTGTTGTCTTTCATCGAAAGCAAAATATCCACTTATTATTAAAGTACTCATATTGTCAACGAACACGGGAAAAATCCTAGTAATCACGGCACCACGCTGAAAACACAAAGACCGTGTAAATGAACCCCTGTAGAAAGGTGTGTCTACGTAAACAACGTGTAACCCTCGAAATATGTGCATAACATTATATTGGCGTGCTGCTCACATATTAGGTAATATACACTAGTATGTAGGAGGTAGATAGTAAAACAAGTGTTTGCGAAGTCATAGTGCATTATTGAATAGCATATTCTATTGAAAAATAATTTTGCCTAGTAGCAAACGGAAGCTTAGACAATAGAATCCTGCAGCACTAAACCTGAAAGTTATGTGGGCCTTGTTATCATGCGACCGTAACACAGGTCCTGGAACTGTTTGCTTTCTTTACTAACTATAGTAATTACCAGATGCAGGCAGATGACAAATAAATAAATCTAATATTTTCCCAGCTCTTTAATAACGTACATCTGATTAGCAAGTCCATTAATTATACAAGGCTCCTATATAAACACACAATTCATAATGTTGAGCCCAATGCATAAATCAGCGGTGACCCAAATAACAGAAGGCTCTCGGATATCATTAATTTAATGTCATTCATACTTCAAGATGGGGTGAGCAGCTTTTTCTTCGACTTTCCCACACTATGTCTTTAAAATCACTTAACGGGAGACCAAAAACCAACACCATAATTAAATTTACTTTATTTATAGATAATGTAAAACATAAGTAAATGTATGCTACAACTTGTATTGATTGTATAATAATAGTCGCTATAAAACTTGCCGGTACATTGAGGATATTCAACGATTCCTTCTAAAGAAACTAACACCTGACCTGCATAGGAACATCAAAAGGGGGATTTTATGAAGGCATTAAAACTCACCTCGCAAATAAAGCTGTGAAAAGTGGCAATTTCGTTTTACGGATGCTTTACATTTTATATGGCGGCCGCCACGCGAGCTGCTCGTTTACTCATTAACATTGCTTACTTTTTGTCCGACTACCAGATTTGATGGAGAATGCGCAAGTTATGTAACTTATAATTCTTGAAGAAGTCACGCAATGCCAGCTTCTAAACTGAAGAATGATGATTGTGTTCCAATGTAGTGAATCCCGAAATCTTTAAATTATATTCCATGCACAAGATTTTCCTAGTAAGTCTGTAAATGTCCTTGTACGGGTAAGTACGTGAAGAAGTAAGGTATCTGAAGAATCGGGGCGTGCTTAAGTGAACAGCTTAGGAAACTCGCAACCAATATCTCACTTCATGATAATGAAGAAGGTTGTAAGGAACTGGTGGGTGAGATAATGTTTTTTTTTTCAGAAACGAGTAACGAGCCCTATCAGGAACAAGGAGCATTACTATGGTCTTGTTAGAAAACCCACAGTCCGTTAGCGTAACGGGGCGATTGTTAATATAGTAATCAAACATTGGACATAATCGACTTTAGTGCATTTTTGTATGAGGCAAGTCAAGCAGCCCTCTTATTCAAATTCATATGGGTTTATCAAGCGGCAATTAAAAAATATGCAGACATAAGTATGTATTGAGTACTTATACAAGTGTTTACTATAAAAATAAACGGTATCAGACGGCGTTGACGCATATGCTCTTATTAGTAGCGCGGTTTTTGTGATAAGAGGCGCGGACGGCGGGAAAACGATCGTCCATATCGGTTACCTATCGTTAACTGTAACGGAAATCTAAGTGTTTACCTACAGTTCGAAACAAAGTACGGAAAATATGGCAGGATTTTAAAGCAGAGTGGCGTTCAAAAAGGAAATATGAAACCGATGATAACAAAAGAGTTATAGAGACCCGAGAGATTGAGAAGCAAGTGGACGAGAAATTTGATCTGTGGATTAGGCAAGGGAGGCATATATCTAGCAGCGAATAGCTCATGGCTTACGGTTAAGGTAATGATACATTTAAACCCGACGATTAATCGATTAGTAATTGTAGTTTTCAAGAACTGGGATACTTCTAGCCCTATCTTGTACATTCAAGACTTTAAAAAGTTTGAAATGGTCATAAGTTTTTACACATATGATTGGAATGTCTGACTCGAACGATCAACCCTTTAGAGATTAGTACACGTGATTTCACGTACGTGTTTTGTGCATACAAGATTTCGCTATCGCTCATGCACAGTGAGCGCATCACACGGCATGAAAACCAGGCTGGAAAAATTATTTTACACACACTAAACTTAAGGCTAATTTTAAGTACTCTGACCCCCACATCAGAGGTGAGCACGCGGGCCGGGTCGATAGAGGCCCGGAATAAAAAATAAAAAAAAAAAAAAAAAAATCACACGGCATGCATGCTGCATTGCGCAGTCGCAGCACGGATGCCGCTTCCTTCCCGTCTTCTGGGAATTGCCTTTGCGCCGCATAGCCGAGAAACTCATTATGACATCTGTCCCGCATGGGGCCTCTTGTGAAAATTTAAGGAAATGGTTTGGAAAGTTTTTTCAACCCATGAGACTTAAGTGACAAAATTAGATAGTTTCCCTTTTGGGATCACAAACATATTTTGATATCGTCTTTTGATGTTTATGTAGTACCTATATGCCTCGTAAATCTTTCAATCTAGTGAGGGGTTTCTACGCATAATATTTTCAGGGGTTTCATAAGGTATACTGTCAAAGTTGGGGCCCGTATTATTAAGTTGATCAAAGTCTTCTACACATATTTATATGTACAAATCGCAATATGAAGTGTGAGTTCAAACACCCTTTGTGTTTTGCAAGAGTTTTAGCATTGTACACAAATACGTCTGTGACTCAGCTGTGTTGTGAAACGTCTGTTTGCTTCGATTGCCTATCTAAGTCTGTAATACCTACGACTAACATTATTTATTAGTTAGTCTATTAATGTTGATTTTTAAGAAATCCTCCATTGACTCTTTCATAAGTCTCAAAGATAATTTATATGAACAGTTTTTGAAGTAGTTATCTAGTAAAAACTAAACACGTTTTATTCTAATATTCCACCTAATTATCGATACGCATTTCACAATATCACTGGCATTGAGCAATGAGATGTGAACAGACGTAAGAATCAATTCCCTTTTAAGTACAAGGCTGACATTTGGCAACGCACGAAACTTCGCTAAGGTTGTATATATTAAATCATTCCACGGTTTCGAAAGGTCGAGTACCGAATTTCTGTCTTAAAGACGAAAAAGAAAGAATTTTTAGTTTCAAATATACCTTCTGAAATCTGTTCCATTCAAAAACGTTCAATCGGTCTCTCAAAACTGTCAAGTCGTGAGTATATTGTGCTAAATGAGCGCAGTAACTGCAATGTCCGAGAGCAATCAAATACGATCATAAGGAAATCCACGGTAACCTATTTCAATGAGACCTGAATGCGTTAGAGTTGTATCACGCAAGGCACAGTACAACGTCTTGGGACCTTATCACACCAAGCCGTACCAACGCAACGACATCCTGCTTAGAACCAATCATATGGCCTAGCGTTGACAACTAGTGATTTTGAAACTGAACAATTGTGCAGCAATGATAATGCAACAAAGGTGTACCGTGACAAAATAATTGCAGCGTACACGTAGTTGGGTAATAAAATCCATTCATTGCGACAGAGCGTCACCGTGATGAGCATCAGTTCGCTCGTCACGCTCCTCTATTGTTTACAATAAAATTGCCATTTGGAAAGCGAAAACATTGCGCAAGTGTTCGTATATCTGTCCCCATGGAAAACAGGAAAAACAATTTTGTTTTGTAGCGACTACATAAATTACAAACGAGATGCGAATAAGATTACTCTGGAAAAACAACTTGGGAGCTACATTAATTTGGAGCAATTCCACCACAACGTCTTATAGCAGTATTATTTCAATGATTTTTTAATTTATTTGTCAACGTACTATAACCATAGGCATACTGCTAAGTAGATGGGGGTAAGGAGGCAAGTCTCATAAAATATAAGGCTTATTTTCTTTCAGACCCACCTTAAAGGTTTATGGTTTATAGATTGATGCAACGATTAAGTATAGAATCATTAAATATATCATCGTCTAACAGTCGATTGAATAGGAAGTTGGGAGACGACTTCGCCTCCTACCTATAGGTACGTGCAACACTGCAGCTATTATTGTCCGCCGCTATAAATAGGATTCCAGAGACACTTGAACGTTTATCGTACTCTGAAAGCAGGTTCTCCCCTTTTGGAAGCACATTATAGAAACCTATACGAATTAAGGAAGTGAGCGCAGCTAAGGAAAATAAATGATTCGCTCGTAGCGTCATGGGGGAAAACAAAAGCTACATTGTTACAAAACATGAAACTAAAATGACTGTAATGGAAAACGTTAGTTACAGAAATGCTCAAAACAATAGCTTTCTGGACGTTAATTTATAATTGATATTGAAGATTCTTTAATGGTCCGTGAGAACATGTTGTCTACGATCAAAAATGAGAAAATAAACTAGCGGTTGACGGAACAATTTGTTAGGGCGCGTCTGGAGCAGACAGACAACTTTTCAATCTAGTTGAGTGTACTGCTAGTTACGAAAAACGAACACCAAGCATCTGTGTGACTTCGGCGTTTGTAAAGTCCTTTTTGTATCACGTACGTTCAAACATAGTCTTTTAATATGTGTCTGGCGTTACTGTGATGTGACTGCAAATGTCTCAAATGAGGATTCAGCGATGTAAATTTTAGATAATGATTTTGTTTAGAATTCTTATTAGTGTTAAATGGGAGTTGTTGAATGTAAATTACTTTATATAACATTTTATGATAGCGCGATGTTAATAAATGATGATCTCACAACAATTCAAAGGAATCGAAAAGCACACGTTGACGAAGAATATCGTGGGAAGTTTATTTATTTAAATTTTATACCATTACAATCAAAATAAATAAAGGTGACACAAGTAAAATTTTGTCACTTTGCAAGCACTTGCGTCTTGAAATAAAGACAACCTTTTTAAATTCGTGAGAACTAGTAGAGTAGACGCTGAATTACTGGACCTAGAGTGCCTAGCTAGAGTCTAGGCCCTAGACAGTCTTTTGAAGGCGATCCAACAATAATTCCAAATAAAGCTTCACGATTAAATCCATTTCAAATAAACGGTACCCTAAGTACCATCACCACCAAAGGAACATGGCAACAAAGAAAGGGAGGAAACAAAACGAAAAGGTCGCAGGCTGGCCACCACATGTGCCGGCTGACGTCACAGCTATGGCAGCAAATCAGCTGGTCCGTGCATCTCTGTTTGATGTAGCGATTGTACAGATAACGTTATAGACACGATCGTTAAATGGATACTTATTAAGTTCGCCGCTTTGATATTTGAAGAATAGACTGCGATGAATGAAGAGTTATTGTTGATGAACGAGCTGAACGATGTTGGATGCTATATTCATTAGTACAGTCAAGTAATGGCTAATTGTAGACGTTGTTTTTTATCAGCCTAGACGGTTATGTTCCACTTCTTCGTTTCCTTCTTTTACATATCTGAAGGTTCTTGATGAGTTATTTATGTAGATGTTCAACGTGCAGAGGAGAGTAAGGCGATCGCGTAGCCGTTTGGCTTGCCGTAGTTACTACCAGCCTAGCGATCCCCCTTCCACCAGCCTAGCCCTTCTGTTAGAATAGGGATAAAAAGAGGGAATAATGTTCCACGGCGAAAGGAAGGAAGACCATCAATTAGAGTTGGAATTTCAGTGTCTATTCTGATTAAGGAATATATAATGAAATTCCTGGCATTAAATAAAACCGTGACATTGAATTAAGTTTATGCAGGACTTTCAAGTTCGAGAATAAATTACAGTCTCTGACTAGAAGTCACGTTAGTATAAATAGTCAAGTGGTTTCAAAACAATCCTTTAATATCAACTCATATTGCATAGTAGGTACTTCTAATCTATTCTAAACGCGATATTTATCATTGACATTTCTTCAAACTCATAAAAAGTGTCCTTTATAATACCGTAGTCTGATTTTTTATGGGATTTTCGATGCGGAAAGCCACCGTTTGACATTTGGACACACTCGACACAGATGTTCATTTCGCCATAAAAAAGTAATGATATAATCCGACGGGTATCTTTATCTTAAATAGGTTAATGACCTTGTTTGTATCGACAGACTTGTAAGCAATGTAAGACTTCGTTAGACAAAATATTAAAGATCAAAGAGTTAAAATTATAACAAGAATTTGGGATTCATTGCAATTCAATTCAATCTAAATAACTGCCCTTAACATTCGTGTAAGATTAGCTTTATGTACAGCTCACATCAAATCGGCTATTCATTACATTGTGTGAGTGAGACTCGTACAAATTTTATTTGATGACTCTGAGGTCATTGGCTAGGAGTTATAGCCGCTATCTGAGAGCAGTTATCGTAGAGGATGGCGTCATCACCGTCTCGCAAGATAGGGAATGTCTGTTCGATGAAGATGAAGTTAAATGACAGTCGGATTGATAATATTTTAATTAAAATAGATATCTAGCTCGTCTCTAAATATGGAAAAACTTGAGAGGTGTCAAGGGACACCCGGATGGAACGAAGTTCCTTTTGAAATAAAAAAAAGCAAAAAAAAATTACATACACACACACACACCCACACACACCCACACACACACACACACACACACACACACACACACACACACACACACACACACATCGAAATCGCAATCGCAATCGAAATCGAATTTTACATATACATACGTAAAAGTGTCGTACAATAAAAATCACACACACATATGTAAAAGTGTCGTTACAATTTTTCGTCTTAATTTTTTACGCCTAGCCCCCTTTCGCAACGCAATAAGGAACTATATATATATATATATATATATATATATATATATATATACAGAGTGTATCAGAAGTCCGAAATAATACTTGGGGGCCATATAGGACAGATGATAAGCAATCAACACGTTCAAGCATAATATACGTAACTAATTTAGTTTCTGAGCAATTTGTGTCCAAAGTTGGTGTCAAAACTTACGCACCGCGACCCTAAAAATCAGCTGATGAGGCGAATGAACTCGCTTTAAAATGATGAGGGAGTGATAGATATGACACAAGGTTTTTACCTACGAGCATAGTTCAATACAGAAATAAATATCGGTCACTGTAGTTACCTAACTATGACAAAAAATCATACTTCATTTAAATCGATGTAAAGTAAAACTTCTACACTAGCAAATAATCCATTTTCGTTTTAGTTATCGTGAACGGATTTATTTTTAAACTGAAACTTAGTGAGAGTTGATTAAAAAGAAAAAAAACATTATTTTATTATTATTGTTTGTCTTTATCATAATCACTACAATTCTCAGAATACAAGTAGGTACCTAATGATGTAGACAATTATTAGAATTGGTCTGGCATATCTGAAAGTCTTTAATCTATGAATACTCTAATAATCATGGCCGCGAATATGTCAATTAGCGGGCGGAGATATCACACATAAGGACAATTTTCGTCCAATGACAAATCATCGGCCATATTGCATCAGCGGTGATTGGCCCAGAGTTGCAGCGCGGTAAAACACTGTGCCTTCGTGCAATGTCGGAGCGGTCCTTTGATATTTTTATTTAATAATAATAACGTAAATCAAAATATTTAGTTCCTTGCAATCCGTCAAGGCGTTAACTTGTGTTCCGAAAAATGTCTCGTTCTCCGCGTAATAGTGAAGTGTTTTCAAACTCGGAAAACTGTGAGATGATTTTGTGCATTGGTGCGACTAAAGGGAATACCGGTAACAGTTTTGTGATTTCTTTTGTGTCCTCTAAAAAACGTGAAAGTAATATTTACTCAAGTGTGCAGGTGGGTAGGTACCTACCTAGCTCTTTGTGATATGTGAGAAGTGAATAAATTCCAATTGAACCCATGGATTGATACACTGCACACATGGCCACGGGTAAATACTTACCTACTATTATTATCTTTATTTCATAGCAGTTTTTAGTCGGACGATTAGGTCATTTAATTAAGTAAGTGGTTACCCAGATACCTACTTACTATTACAATTAGTGAAGAAAATCTGTTAAACGAAAACTTACGTACCTACCTACCAACTAAAAACTTCGATAAGGTCGCTAGTCGCTACCCAGATACCTACTTACTATTACAATTAGTGAAGAAAATCTGTTAAATGAAAACTTACGTAGGTACCTTCTAATTTACAATTTTAATAACCTTACCAACCAACCTACTTCTTAAGAACGTAGTTATGTAATTAGGTAGATACCTAGACAACTGTTGTAAAAAGAAGTCATACATCTTATTCATTAGTACCTAAATAGTGTTTGTATGGTAGGTAGGCCGTCTGGGATCCTAGATAGATGCCTACACACTAACCCAAGTTTCAATAGCACAAACCCCGTACGGTAAAGCTGTAAAGGCCGCTCACGGCCAACAGCGTAGTCATTATCAAAAATAAAACAGCTACCAGGTTAATTTTGATAGAAAGCTACCTACCAAACCACAAAAGATTTAATAATGTTTACTATTTAGCAACAAAAAATAAAATGTATGAATGCGTTTTACAAAAAGTGTCTCGATACCTACCTACTTACTTATTTACCCTCATTAAAGGAAGCTTGGTTCTCGGCGGTTAAATTTTACAGTAATTTCATTACCAATGTTTTGGTCATTCTCATACCTACCTAGGAATATCAAAATTACTGTCAATTACAATGACCGACGAGTGCGAAAGAGAGGCGCGAGTGCGAAAGAGACCGCTGTGGGCGAGTTGGCAACGGCCGACCGACACAATCAAAGCCGCTCAAAGACACCGCGCCGCCGCGCGCCGGCCGGCCGCGTGCCGCCGCCGCTTCACCCTGTACCCACCCGCGCGCGGCTCGTGTGTTAGAGTACTAGTACCCGCTGTGGGCGGGGTTTGTCACAATGGGTGTGGAGCATTGACCTTTAAATAAACAGCTGGTTCACGTTTTGCGAAGGGCCGACCGAAAATTGTTTAAAAAATGAATTTCCTAGATTTGTATGAAAGAATAAAGTTAAGAATTTTAACTTAATGTCTGGGCCATATAGCTCCACTCCTTATAGCGATATACAGGTTCAATTATTATTTCGGACTTCTGATACACCCTGTATATATATATATATATATACTATATATATATATATATATACTATATATATAAACACTATAATATATCTGCAAGAGATTCTAAAACAAAGTCCCGGGTCTGTCAAAGTTTGCACGACCAGTTTCTTACCCATACCAAAACGAACTGTATTGACTCACAGAAAAGGCGAAATTATCAACGTAAAGTCATCGATTAAGCGAGACAAGTTTGACGCGTGGTTGCGTGGCTTTTACCACCGAAATTCAATCTTTAAGTAGGTATATTGGCACAGAGTATATTTTCAAAAAAGTCAAGTTAATACCATCTAACGATTGATGTTACCTAAGATATCCATAAAATGAATAGGATGATTTCATCCTATAATATGTCAAATCCAAGGGAAACAAGTACCGTAGCTAATAGCAAATGGCACGCAATGTATCATGTCGCAATTGCCACCTTACATCTGCAAAGGACTCGGTGCCTTTTAAAGGTATTTGAAAGGTAGTACAATACATTTGTAAGCATTTAGACAGAAGACAACGTAAGACAAGTAAACATAAAATCGTGGGGAAACTGAAAAAACCGGCTAAGTGCGTGTCGGACTCGCGCACGAAGGTACCATTATCTATAAAAATGGCAAAATAATCACGTTAGTTGTATTTTAGCCCCATTAAATAATTATTTTATTCTGTTTTTTAGTATTTGTTGTTATAGCGGCAACAGCAATACATCATCTGTGAAAATTTCAACTCTCTAACTATCATGGTTCATGAGATACAGCCTGGTGACAGACGGACGGACGGACGGACAGCGAAGTCTCAGTAATAGGGTTCCCGTTTTACCCTTTGGGTTCGGAACCCTAAAAACGGTGGTAATTTAAGATTTGCAAAGCGTCTTAATATTTTACTCTAGAAACGCAAAGATATGATAATAAATTGGTCATAAAGTAGCCTACACCACATCTCTTGCATAACAAGTAGACATGTATAATCAAAGTATTGCAAGAGAAGGAAGTATATTATATATACAGAATTTCTTAACGTTTAACTAAATATCCAGCGGTAGGCGCCCACGCACGCAATAATGGGTGAGATTTTGTGGACACGTTATTTCACGGTGCACGATATCGTGATAATAAACATTGGACCCGCCGTCTCGTCATCTCAATTCTGATTGTCTATTTACTATACCAAACATTTCAAAAAGCTTTTCGAGCTTTCAAGTTATTGGTTTTTTGGGAAAGGTGACGATTATCTATAATACTTTCCCGATAGTTCGTATATCGATCCTTAGTGGAGTGATAATTTACTGATCATGACTGCTATTGAGTCAGGCAAAGGCGCTGAGCGACAGCCTAACTTGTGTTGTTATATTTTAATTGCTGAAACCTAAAAAACATGTGAAACGTAGCCATATCCTAAGAATTTGTCCTTGACAGTATCGTACGTGCTGTTTTCGTTCTATCGACAATAACGTTATCAGCCCTACCTTCACAGATAGACCACAACCTTGAATTCTACAGCATGTTGCCCCACATACTCCTGCCAATGAACTAGGTATTGTTATTCTTGGTGCTCACGGCCTCTACGTAGTACTTCCTCTTATGTTTACGGGACAGAATATCAAGCGGTGCAAAGTATGTTAGGTTACAACTTCGATGGTAATACGCCCGACAAAAGAAACCTACATTAAATTATCGAGCTCAAAATGATTTGTCCAGCTATAAACCGTAAAGGTTATAATGGCTGGGTTATATACAAATGTTTTGATGAGCATCTTCGTTCCAAATTGACATTTTGTCTCCATAAAACACCTCCACAAATGTATTTGTTGTCATTTCAATACAAAACAAAGCAGTTTGCGAGGTTGACCAATAAAATTTTAATATTTAGAACTTGATATGGACGTACCAATTGGTTGAGGACCATGTTTAGCCATTTGTAAAAACATTATATTTACATACGTTTAATCAGAATTATTTTTAACTTGTGACATGGATTATATCGGTTATGGAGTGACATTGGGTGTTATTAATATATGTATGTGTGTGTGTCAAATTATTCTGATTCTGTATCATGCAAAGTGGCAACCTGACATTTTAGTAGTTGAGGTTCAATATTGATATTCCCGGACCACCGGAACTAATACGAGACCCCGTACTGCATACTGCATTACCTATTAGATAGAGGACATTCATGTAATTCATTGCTAGGTATAAATTTTGCACATATCAGCACTAAACACAACACACTATACATATGTAGTAAAACGTTAAAAACGAAGAACTCTTAATTTTAACTCTCTCATCTCTACAAAAAAAAACTAAGTTTGAACGTGTATCGTGTATCATACAGTTAATTAATAACCGGCATAGTTCTGGGCCGACCTTCGGCGGGTCTAGGCCGTTCCGGCGTCCGCGCATTGTCAAGACATAACTGTTTCATACGCTGTTATGTGGGAATTTTATCTCATTTATTATTTAGTACTGTAACGTACGTGGAATCTTAAGTGTATATGGAAGACTTCAAAGATTATGTAAAAGTTACGATGCCATGAACAAAAAAAAACCGCTCAAGTGCGAGTCGGGCTCGCGCACGAAGGGTATATCCATTATCTATAAAACGGCAAAAAAATCACGTTTGTTGTATGGGAGCCCCCATTGAAAATCTCAACTCTATCACGGTTCATGAGATACAGCCTGGTGACAGATGGATGGATGGACGGACGGACTGCAAAGTCTTAGTAATAGGGTTCCCGTTTTACCCTTTGGATACGGAACCCTAAAAAGTAAGAGTTCTTATTAAGTAGGAAAATTTAAAAAAAATGTTTTGTGTATATTCTAGTCTTTGTTTTTGTTAGTTTGTACTTATCTACAATACTTTGTACTAGGCTCGGAAGTTAAGACTTTACACCCTAGTCCCTTGTTCTAAGATTTGTATAGGTCGCCAACCCACAGAGGGCCACCACCTATCCAATACGTTACGCCGATTGAGAGCACCCCTGCCTACCCCATCTGGAAATACAGACGTGACGTGTGTACTCTGTATAAAGTGCGCATTTAGTCATTAATGCCTCATGCCTATACATATCATATCATAATAATAAATTTATGTGCCAGTTTCCTGAATTGACTCAGTGTTATTCCGGTCGACCTTGGGCAGACCTTGGTGTTGCTCGATTTATCATTACGCTATAGTTTTTGCCGTCAAATGAGAACAACTCGTCCGCAATTACGTCACTCAATCAAGTTAACTACAGAATGCAGTGCCAATAGTACCATGCTTGTGACATATACTCACGCCTGTATCCCATGGGGGTAGGCAGAGACTACCGTTTGCCACACGCAACGATCCCAACATACCTCTTTCGCTTCATCCACAGTCATAAATCTTTTCATGCACTTCCGTCGGTTTAGGGTGCTACGGACTTGACCTTTCTGGAAAAGACTGTTAACCTGGTCGTGAAAAGTCCTCCTCGGGCGCCCTCTTCCGACATTTCCACTCACGTTTGCCTGGTATATTTCTTTCGTCAGTCTACTTTCATTCATCCTCTCTACATGGCCAAACCACCTCAACATACTTTTTTAAATCTTAGTCACCACATCATCCTTCAGCTTACATTCATCTCGTATCTTGCTATTCTTCAACCGGTCAGCATGGCTTTATATTAGGTATAACAAGGTAAACAAGATTGTGGGATTACAGTATGAATGTTCTCGAATGGAGATAATTAACGCGAATACTATACATTGAAATAACCATGGTTGCTGTAAAGCAGCCGAAACGTCGGGAAAATAAAATAGTAAATAAACGCGATAAAATCCGTAAAATAGTTTTATTTCAATGGAGATAATTAAGTTTTTTCTGTGCTTCGGGTAACAAAGCACTTAGGTATACATATAATAAACAGTCAAAATCTACTAATTCTTGATAATTTAATTACTCGTTCAGTCAGTATAATTACTTGCGCAATGTGGCCTTTCCGCGATGATAACTGAAGCTATTATTCAAAATTAACATGCAGGATAAAATATAATCTTTTGTTATTATAAGGTAAACGGAAGCGGAAAGCATGTATAGCAGCGGCAGATTTCATGAGTGCTACGAGCTGAAATCCCACGTTGAACTCGTGGTAGCGCTACATAAAATACACTTATAAATACATCATCTCAGCTGTATTCCTCGAAGGGGTAGGTAGAGGAGCACTGCAGTGTGCCCACACTTCGCCAATGTATTTTGATCCCAATGTAATAGGGGGCGAGCCTATTGCAATTATACCGGTCACACCCTCTATCAATACGAGAAAAAAAAGTACTTACTACGTAAAATATTGATATGATATATGTTAAACGGTACTCACACTGAATTAGCTTGCGTTATCGATGGCATTTCGTTCAAAAATGAGCCTTATCTGTGACTTATTACTGCTCGTTTTGGTCTTGGCGCATACGCCGGTGAGCGCAGAGCTTCAATCGGCACAGTTGGCCACACGCCATCATTGTTGGTATCTGCTTGCTCCGTAACGCGATAGCTGCATGGTGTTGTTACAAGTAGTAATGAGACCCGGTACTTGTACCATCACGACCGTGATTATCGAAGGGATCAGAGATATTGCAAACAGTTGAATCAGGGTGTAACTCTACATGGCACATCCCTGACCACTTAAAGAAATTTACTATTGAATGCGCTCGCCCAAATGTTCAGGTCATAAAGCTGGTATTTCCCGTTGATTACTAACTTTTTGTATTTAATATTAGACTGCCGTGAGTATAATTCTTCTCTAGTATTGTGGCAAAGGTGCTGTCTGCTCTCATGGCATTGCTGCTCCTGAGAATGTATTACTCGAAATTATCATTTTGAAAAGAGTAACCATTGAGTTTCTTACCGGTTCTTCTCAGTGGAAGCAGCATTCCGAACCGTTGGTAGAATCTGACTATTTGTAAGTGCTTTTTGGCTAACACGAATAAAAAATAATTGATTTTTTTATTTAGATTTTGTCATATTTTAAAACGTTACGAAGGAATATTTACTGAATAGTGAATGTGGGACTAAATGAGGAAATATATGTTAAAAAAATAACCTATACCTACTGCCCGACAATACTTTATAATCTACCTAATATTAAACTAATAACCCATTCAGGAAATATTATTTTTGACTAAAGCGCGTTTGGACATTACAATAATATGATATGTATTACATATAGTGCAGTGGAGTTATACCAATAAGCTGTATTTCAACGTAACTAAATGCGGCATAATGAGTTACAGTCGGGCTAGAGCTCCACTGCATTATGCATATGAGATGGAAGGTGCATCGATTCCGCGCTTTAATTATACCCGAGATTTAGGAATTGAAATGGTACCTGAGCTAACGTTTCGTAAACACATTGTTAATAGTTGCAGTAAATCTTTTAGGAATTTAGGATTTATATTGCGAAATTGTAAGGATTTCAATAATAGTACAGCGGTCAAGATTTTATATAACGCCCTCGTTCGAAGCCACCTTGAAACAACGGCTATTATATGGAATCCCCACGAGGCTAAATATAGTCTTATGGTGGAGAAAATCCAGAATAAATTTACTCGTTTCTTATACCTCAAGGAGTATGGAGTGTACCCTTTATACCCACTGATGTACCCAAGTCTTTTTGTTCTTGGAATGGTCGGGTATGTGCGCCTGAGCGTTCGGCGTGACGTATCGCTGGTGACGTATGTGTGGCAAGTCCTACGTGGACAGCGGCACCACCCGGCCGTATTAGCGGAGTTGCGGCTGTGCGCCCCCACTGGTTATGTGGGTGCGCGCCGTTACCCCTCTACACTCAGTGAGCCAGTGGCGAGGACGAATTTACTCAAATTTGCTCCTTTGTCGCGCGCCATTCGGCTCATTAATGTAATTGCTATAGATATTGACATATATAACTGTAGCCTGCCGAAATTTACAGAAACCGCACAAAGGTCTATTGTAAACAGACCTAATGTGTAAAATCTATTGTTATTGTTTGTTATTATTTCTCTCTCTTGTTCTTTTTGTTTTGTTTGTCCTTGTTTAAGGGGTAAAGAATATTTATGTGTAACAGTATATATATAAATATAATTTTAGCTTGCAATATCGCATTGGATTAATCTGTAAGGATATTGCAAATGAGTTTTGAATAAATAAATAAATAAATGTGTGACAATAATACGAACAACAATCAATGCTTAAACATTATTTTAGCTGATAACTTATAGCAATTCATATTGCATATGTAGTTCATAAAATTATTACCTATTGTGTTTGGTATATGTTACATCGTCCCTATTTTTTAATCTGCAAGCGGTGTTATGAAAGTGCATGTTAGGCCTAACCTACCTACGTATAAAAAGATTTTAAAATGGGCAGGCAAATAAAAAAAATATACCTATTCGAATTAAAAAAAAATGTATATCCGACACTCGTGCATAGGTACGTGTAAACATTATTTTTGACTCTAATAATTGAAAAATAAAATAGCAATTGTTTATTCGAACTGAAAGCCATAAAACGGCCGAAAGATGTTCGATCCTCAATCTCGATAACAAACCGTGAAATCGGCAACACAACGAACCAGTGTTATTATCAAATACATCAGAACGATTTATTGAATCGTAAATCTCAAAAATGACCGACAATAATAAACGTCTGATGATTATGAAAGGTGCAAAAACATCGATATAATATCTCGATTACGGTTGTTGCAATTCGATTTTTTGCGAATGCGATTAGTCGCAGTTATGGGTGAGATTCGTGTCGCGCGATTTACCGTGTCTTGATTGTCATGTTCTTGGTATTATGTCTGTACCGTATGCTGAAACACATTTGCAATGACATTGTAGATAACCTACACTTAGTGTAGAAAAGTTACATATTTACACATTCCAAGAACCTTATAATAACCGATACACTTGACCTGCCCTCCAACAACAAACACTTAATAATAATAATACATCATCACGCCTGTATGCACTCACTGTAGTGCACCCACACTTCGCCGATGTATTTTGGTCCCAATGTAATAGGGGGGAGCCTATTGCCATTATACCGGGCACATTCCCCCTCAATACGAGGGAGATTTGGGCCATAGTCCACCACGCTGGCTCAGTGCGGGTTGAAGAACTTCACTTCAACTTTTGCCAACCTTAACCCCTTTCTTAACCTTTTTGTACGGTAGAAGTCGGCAAGTCTAGCCCTGATTTAGTTAACCGATTCGGTCAGTTCGACATTCACTATGAGTCAAGGTGTGAAGTTTTTGTCAAACCAACGAAACATTACTACCTAGGAAGTTTTAAAGAAAACTGAATAGGACGTGTGTCCTTGACGCCGGTGCATTATTTCAACTTTTTATAGGCAATCTGTACTAGAACGCGTGTTGGGTTTTCCGGTTTTTTATTTTTTCATTGCGATTTGAATTCAAAACATAACTGGAGTACCTAATTTTGTTTTGTTGTTTGTGGCAAGTTTCTGCCATCGATGTCTTTCCAAGTTATTTTTTTCTTCCAAACATTCACGCATCCTACTACTACTGTTACTCCTGTGAGCCGGGATGTACAGCAGGTTCTATCACTGAGGTTTCTCCCTCGATGAGTCCTGGAAATATGGCAAATTTTCCTGGAACCCGAGTTTAATTGAAGGCAGAAAATCAACCTCCCTCCAATAAAAAATGACTTTCAATTTATCTTGTCTTTGAACTGTAGGCTTACTTTAGAACTTCAGGTATCACAGAAGACCAGGAAATATTTTAAAAAGTAGAACTTTAACGATTCTTTGCGTAATTACAGTATCACAACCTTCTTCCTCTGTTCTTCGTCTTACCACACCTGACAAAGCAACAAGACGATTAAACATATTATATTCCACAATACAATAGAATCCATCCACAAATTAGTGCCGACATGGAACCGCACAATGTTGTATGGAGTTAATTAAATTAATCGGGACGTGTCGTCGGCTCGGCCGCAGCGCCCCCATGGCTGGCGGAATGCAGCCGCGACCAGTGCCCCATCGCTCCAATGATTTATAGAAAACCTGTATGACAACCGCATAGGCGACACGGAGAAATTACGGGTTTTGTGTTCATACGCAATTCTGTATCATAGTAGGTATAGTTTACAAAAAAAAAAGAAAAATAAGGATTGCACATTATTAAAGTACAGTTGGAGATTTTAAAGCTTTCTACACACTGGGGCGTCGAAACTCGCGCGGCAAATTTGTTGCCATACCAAAACAAACTGTATTGACTCATAGAAAAAGAGCATTCTTCAATCAAATGAGCTGAGAGCGCGAGCGAATTTTGAGGCGTGGGGGCGTGACTTTTACCACAGAAATACAATCTTTATGCATATTGACACAGATTTCGTTTTGGTACTGGCAAAAAAAATATGCACGAGGGTCGGTGCCCTAGTGTGTATGGCATAAGGACTTTTTTGGACGCTCTGGAACCTCCTTTGTAAACGATCAAATGGACGACTGTGTAGTTCGACGCCCGTCACTCGTACACGAAGGCAGTAGTTGTAGCATGTGCGCCAAGACTAGACGTATGTCACAGAATATCTTGATGTTGTCTCTTTCTATCGTAGAAATTAGACAGAGAGCGAGCGAGCAAATCTGTTACAAATCTGTGTCTTGTCTTGACATGCTAACCTAACCTAACCCCACAGTTTCATGTAAGACTTTAGCTACCTACTCCTAACCCTCGGTTATCAGAGAGCCGACCCCAAAACATTGAAATAGGGGAAATCCTGGTACACGAAGATATTCATTACTACTAGCATACAAACTTGTAAGATTTGAGTTTTAATATAATGAGTCCACAACACGAGAACATTACGATTGCTTAATTCAGCCACATTGACAAGGCCCTCCAGTGTCCTGACCCGGTTCGCAAGTGGCACAGAATCGGTCCATGACTCATTGGATCATTTACTTAATAAAAAGTCGTCCAACGACCTTGGGATGATCACCGCTTCCTGTTTTTGTCTTGTCGAGTTCTGCGAAATGATGCTCACACTATTGTTCCACGTCGCGCTGTATGCGCGAAGTTTTATGCACTGAACATACGAAGGTTAGCTTGACATGTTTTAGGGTTCCGTACCCAAAGGGTAAAACGGGAACCCTATTACTAAGACTTCGCTGTCCGTCCGTCCGTCTGTCACCAGGCTGTATCTCATGAACCGTGATAGTTAGAGTGTTGAAATTTTCACAGATGATGAAATACTAAAAACAGAATAAAAAAAATATTGAAGGGGGGCTCCCATACAACAAACGTGATTTTTTTCCCATTTTTATAGGAACTCATACATACATACATCATCACGCCTGTATTCCCCGAAGGGGTAGGCAGAGGTGCACTGTAATGCGCCCACACTTCGCCGATGTATTTTTGGTCCCAATGTAATAGGGGGCGAGCCTATTGCCATTATACCGGGCACATTCCCCCTCAATACGAGGGAGATTTGGGCCATAATTCACCACGCTGGCCCATTGCGGGTTGGTGAAATTCACACGCTATAGAAAGCTATATACGTGCAGGTTTCCTCACGATGTTTACCTTCACCGTTCAGCTAGTGGTAATCATTGTTGAAAATGACATTCGCACATGAAAATTATCTCAGAGGTGCGGACCTGGGATTTGAACTTGCACCCCTTACGTTCAAGGCGGGCGTTCTTGCCCGCGAGGCTACCACTGCTTATAGGAACTCTTCGTGCGCAATTCCGACTCGCACTTGGCCGGTTTTTTTAAATGTGCTCTATATTAAAAAAAAAAAAATCTGTGGTAAAAGCGAAACGAGCAAATATATTCGCGTCTTGATGATCCTTCGTTTGCTTCTTCTATAAATTAATAATAATTTGCGAAACCTAATACAGTCGGTATATTTAGAATTTACACAAATTAATGTTGATTGTCCAGACCATCGTACAAATTAGAATAGTTGAATTTGGTAGGGAATAAAGTTAAATAAGATTTACCAAATTTCTATTTAAAGATATTTAAACAAGAGTTTAGTAAGTAGGTACATCCATATCTACTTAAGTACGAATGGCGGGTATAGTAGTGACAAAAATAGCTCGCCATCAATGGGGCTGTGCGATGTGATAACTGCGCCCGCGCAGCCCTTCTATATACCACTACACACTCAATTTATTTATAACGATTTAACTTACAAAGTTTGTTAAGTAATTAATTATATAGCCAACAGTGGTGTTAGCATGCATATCAAGACAAGATCTTTGTCACAGATTTGCTCGGTCACTCTCTGTCTAATTTCATACGAGAGAAAGAGACAACATCAAGATATTCCGTGACATACGTCTAGTCTTGGCGCACATGCACATACAACTACAGCTACTTATAGAAGGTTATTAAAAGTGCATAAAGCCTAAGATATTTTAGTATCTTCTAACGTACAACATTACTGTAATGCATATATTATGTTCGTCACAAGTAGGTAGGTACTGATAAAACAGAAATAGTCATCATGAATGGAGTCTTTATGACGCGACCACTGGGCGCCTGTAAGCCATGTTTTGTAAGCTGTCGGGGACAGTCAGTCATATCAAGTGATATATCTACCTTCTTCCACAATGTATAATTAAATGATTCTTCTTCTTAGTCGTACACTCCTGGCGGAGTGGTCGTGGTCATGGATTGTCTAGTTGGTTGGTTGCGGTTTTTGTGAGACTTCTCCATCTCTCTCTGTCAGTAGCATTACGTGCACATTCATTAAGGGTACACTTCGTTGAGGACTTGATGAGGTCTGTCCATCTTGTTGGTGATCTGCCGCGGGAGCGTTGACCCTCTACTTTTCCTTGTATCATTAGTCGTTCGTATCATTAAATTATAGTATAAAAGAAATCGGTATCGACCCATCTATTATGCTCATTAGTGGATACATAACTGATTAGTATCTACGTATTTATTCCCATAAGTTTATGCGAATGTTTCGATTACCTAATTATCTAACTGAAGGGCTAGCCTAGCACGCATGACAGTTGACACCTGTGCCACGGATTGTGTCAAATCGACATACTCCGTGTCAAAAGTCTAGTCTTGGCGCCCAGGCTAGCCGTGTTTGTGACAAGACAAAATTTGAAATATATTAATATTGTTTCTTTCGCTTGTGCTCCTCGGCAGCTACGGCGGATATCTGACTGCTGGTGGTCGATGTGTCAGTCCCATATGAACCACAAAGTGAGAAAGCAACTTGGTGCAACATAAGTATTGCATTAGCGCATGTGATAGACGTAAAGAAATAACGAAAAAGCAATTAAGAATCTATAATTACCGCAACTGGAATCGAACTGACAACCAGTGCAGTGAGCCAGTGGCCAGACGAAACGCTCATAAATCATGAAGCCAAGACACTCACTATCTATCAGAGTATTATCAACAAACAAACACAATGAAAGTTATTATTATGAGAAACAGATAAAACAGAGGAAATGAAACATTTTGTGTTCATCTTATCTAATGTCAGTTGCACAGAAACATAATGTTGATAGATAGGGTTGACACTAATTGCCCAACGACAACAATAAAGATATATCCACTTTTTTCCATGATATGAAAAAAGTTGTAGGCAGCAGCTATCTTCGTCCGGGACTATTTTCCATTTACATAGTTGGTATGGGCTTGCAGGGTTTCTGGATTACCAATATACAACCAAACTACTAGGACTACTGGTAAGCCAAAGATTACTGTGTTAAGTTTTATATGTCCCATAAAAACAGAAAATCTATTGTTTTAATTATGCCAAACTGAACTGTTTAATTATAATATTTTCGGATGTTAGAATACTTAGAATGACAGTTAACTGTCCACCAGCTTAGTTAATCTTCATAAGGTTGAGGAAACCAGGTACTATAATTCTGGAGCTCTGGCGTAGACAAACATAGCATTTTGTATTTGGATTTCAGGCGATATTCCCGATACTATGTATTTATCTTTTCAATATTGAGCTAAGCTTCTGTATATTTGGTATGTTTGTAATTAAACTATTACATAGGACATGCTAGTACCTACACACTTAAGATAAAAGCTATCAGCTGCCTTAGACATATTGGTGAGAGTCCAAAGGCTTACCTTAGCCAAATTAAATAATAGGTCAGTTCTTTATGCTACCAAAGGACTATTGTTACATCTACAATTCATTTACTGGATGGGTTATTTATTAGGCAAAGGCCTTCTTCCCCTTGTCCATTCCTCTCTATTCTGGGATATGATGGGCCACTCTTTTTCGTTTATGTCCAGTTCATCCTGCCCAGAAGGGCCTGCCACAATATTATCTGACGTTATTGGGTGGTAAATGGACATAAAAATGGTTTATGTCTCTATTCAGAGAAATAAATTTATGTTTTGTCGCCTTGATAAACAAATGTCAACCCTAATTGCATGAGAGGATAAACATGTTGTAATAGGAACATAGATAACTATGCAATTGTTTTATTTAATCTTACTTTATTGTTTTATGGGACACCCACTTATCACATTTTGATATCCTGGCTGGTGCAACAGTAGGAAATGGCAAGCTGTTAATTTTTTTACAGAAAATTTATAGAACAGGTCTACAATGGATTTGTATAGCATTTTTTTATTTTCAGAATATAATAATTCATTATACAAATATTTCTCTCTCTCTCTCTTCTTTAAATATGACAATGCTGGAGGAAAAACATTGAGGGAAACCTGCATGTCTGAGGGAACCTGGCTCGAACCTTGATAGATGTGTGAAGTCTGCCAACCTACACTCGGCCAGTTTGGTGGACTATGACAGTTTTACTTAATTAATTTACTATTGTTATCGGACATATATATTCAGAGCTCAACCTAACACAAATATATCTACACAAAGTCCACATACTCAAAACATTTTTTTTTCTTATTATTATGCAACATATCAAATTTAAGCACTCAAAATAAATATATTAGTCAATTACCATTATTTTAATTTCAATATTGAAACAATTTCAATATCAAGCATCTTATATGAATTTACATGTAAAAATAATTACATGATATTAGTTTCATATGCCCATGACATATTGATATATATTAAAACATTTGATAATGACCTAATGTAGGTATGTAAACAAGTAATACCTATAACCTGAACAACAGGAAACTATAATTATTCACCACCATTGTTATAAAATATATTAGTCACACCATTGAAATGTTAATTTATAAGGTAAGTAATGACCTGTTATAAATGTTTTATTTCAGAATCCAATAAGGACTCAGCCTATATCTATCTAGATACAACTTAATCGTATGTAAAATACATAAACTACAAATTATTTAAAGTTTTTTTAAAAATAGTGTTTATGGTTCATGTTTCGATATTTGACGGGAGCGCCGTCTTCGCGTAACATAAGTAACTTCGGCCGTTCGCACGGTAAACAATTACCGGTGTTTGTAAACATAATGCCGGCAGAATTCGGCAGCTGCACTCACCAGTACTTTGACGAATCGGTTCTCAAGCTCGTCCCGGTCCGGCATCGGAGGCTTTGTCCGGCTCCTCGTCGAGGGTTGACGGACATGGTGGCTCTTCCCCGATGCCACCGGTCCGTCCAACATTGTCGGCTCCCTTGAAGTTATCAAGCCCATTTTACACTGAACACTTATAGCGCACCATTTATAACATTTTTTAACACCATGTCATTTTTTTATCACAGACCGAAGCACAAAAACACGATGAGTAATCAACAGGTCACATTACACGGTCGCGGCGAGGCGCAAAACGGGTTCGACGGCAAATGCAACAACAAAGCAAACTCGAGCGAAGGGCGAAGGCCGAGCGAAGCAGAATAAACGGCACGCAGCTAACGTTCGTTCGTGAACTGTCAGTTATTGATATGAAGTTAGCAGGAAACGAATGACATTACGATAAGCGTTCAGCCAATAGTAATAAAGGTAGGTTCCAAAACTATAAATGAGAATATTAAAAGTTATATTACTGTAACAAACAGTTAAATAACAGTTACAAATAATAGTTGACAGTTACAAACGCGTGGTATGTTTAGTACGGCAGTACGTCAATATTTTAAGTTCGATGCGTAGACAAAAGATGCGTAGCATAAAAAATCAAGGTCAAGGTTGATGGTAATTATTATTTTTTAATAAAACGGGATCTTCACTTAGTAAGGCCCTTGATTTTCGTTGCAGGAATTTTCTGTTTAGTATTTCTAAATGTATCTGTCAAAGCTGACAACGAATAGTGATGTTCATCGATCTTCTGAGAATTCAGAACCGCTAAAAATAAATTAAGTGAAATGACAGCCTCATTTTTCTAAATTTAACTAAAGAATTTAATGAGATAAATTCAAATGCTGTAGTAATTTAAAGTTTCTTCACAGCTTGTTCTTTTCAAAATCTTTGGCCTAACACAAATGGTTTTTTTGTGGTATGTTTTTTTAAAGTACGTGAACGCCTATTCATATGTTCAAAATGTAAAAATAATGGAAACAGTTAAGACGCAACGTGTTATTCGTCATTTGGATTTGGCATAGTAGCATCCCTAACAACGTCATCTCGACGTTGACATGACGTTGACATTGAATGATTGAATTTCGACTTTGAATGAAGGAACTACGTATGTAACCTTGGATGGAGATGATCTTTGGCGGGAAATGTAAGTTCGCATTTTCATTTTGCTTTATTCCAAAAAGTGTTTCTTTAAGTTTTATGGAGATCTTCAAAAATCTGAACCGTACATAAATCGTAAGTGGTGTCCCGTTATTCGAATTTAGTTTCTCTCCGAAATTTGCCTAGAATTGAATCCTTCGAGCGTGTAGGCCTGCCAAAGCATCTTACTAAGGCGGCTGGATTAAGCGAGCGAATTTTAATTCTGTCGCTGTATACATTTCCAATAAATGATTTTGATTGCGTTTTCGTCCTTGTGCACCTAGCTACCTGTGCGAGATTAGGAGGTACAAACAATGAAAAACTCTTCATTATAATATAATATTTATTGGTTATATCATTTTGTTTTATTCGTACAAAATTATAGCGGAAACGAGAACAATGTAATTGCCCGTGTTCTAATTAAATAATATACTTACAGTACACCAATATTTTGTTAGCACCATTTTTTTTTACTTTTTATTTTTTATACAAACATACCATTACCTTAAATTGCTACGAATGCATTATAGTAATAACGAAAAGTTTATGGTCTTTTAACTTTTTCCGTAATATGTAACTAAGTAACAGTAATAAAAATCATAATTTGATAATTGTTGATCAGACAGACATGTCTTAACTAAATGAACTTACGATAGTCACTGTAATAACGTCTCGGGCCCTAACTGATACACGTCACGAGGAGCTCAAAACAACACAAAAAAATTTGGTCCAGCTTCAACGACATCCAGTGTTTTATAATTTTGTTATGTAATTAAAATGGATCACCACATCGTCAGTACAGTCTTTGGTTAAGACAGAAAGGATTATCAGAGATTACTTAACTTAAATTTATAATATCACAAGCATAATAATTGAAACACTTCATTCACAATACAAGTTCAGTCGTAGGTACTGAAGTTATTCAGCGAGTGAGTAAGCTGATATTTAATAACGTAAGGTTTTATAGATTTTCTTAATAATTGGGATACCTATAGACTAATAACACGATTATTTATTTCGCTCGTGTCAACTAGCGGCAGCACAGGTCGTCTGAATCTCCAGACCGCCCAAAGGCTGTAAAAGCCGGGACCGACAGCTTATAAACGCTATTGCCACTAGCGAACACGAAATTAAACTAATAGATAGTGTGGGTACAATATAATGTGCAGCGGAGTTCAAGCAATATTGTTGGCAAACGATAAACAAGCAGCGAGGGCTACAGTGCAATACACTACAGTTAGACACGACCCGACAAAGGGTACAATGCACGAAATACTATGCGAGCAACGTACAGTAGTGTACATCGTCAGTTTGTCCGACTACTTATTTTACACGTACTTCTTTAATACTTCCAAGGCATATCTCGTTTCTAATTTATAATCCACCTTAAGCTAAACTATACCTTAGTTTAAATATCTGGCGTCCTCACGCTCGCGAGTTTTAATGTTGTTTATAAATATTAAAAATACTCTTACCGGCTCGAGCGCGCGGGGACGCGTCTAATACCTACTAAAATCTTCAAAGGCACAATAAACGAGCTTATGGCAGCATCATGCCTACGGTACCTACTATGTAAAACGTACCTGCGACCTCCCGCACAAATAACACAACTACGGAAGTTGCGGACACATGCAACCGAACACTACAAGAAATGCTTGTAACCTTTGTTAACTAATCTAACGAATAAAGATTCCCCTAAAAATAGTAGAGCGACCCACCCCTTACAAAATTTACACCGACAAGTTTAGGAACTCTGAACTGAACAGTTTCGGTTCTGAAACAACAAATTGCGACCACGAGAATAACGCATCGGTTGGTCTTCGGCATTATACCGTCGGTAGAGTGGACTATAGTCATCCGTTAATGTTAAATTTTTGTTTTCAAGATTATTATCAATGTGAGGTTATCACATTTAAACTAATAGTCCCGTCAGCCCTTCAAATAAGCATAATGCGTGCGCTAGGAGCGGACTTACGACAATAGTTGGTGGTAGGGATCAAACCGGAAACTTGGTGAAGAGAGTGGTTCTATTGACCACTAGACTACAGACGCTAATTAGAATAATCGGAAAGTAATCTTGGTATATAACTAGAGGACAGTCCAAGGGCTAAGTTCTAAAAATTATAAGTTTTTAGGACTTAGCCATTTGTAACGCTCGTGTCATTGATGTTGTAATGACCTGTATTCACGTATGACGGAAACACTTTCAGTTTCCGCCAGAGTCGATTTTATTTTCATGCCTACGGATTATCTAACAGTGTTCACTAGTTTCCATCTCAAAAAACGTGTTTCGTGGCCTCAGCAGATGTAAAGTTATAATGTGAGAATACAGCTAATAGGTTTCAATGAAACTGTCCAATACCGTCAAACGCGAATACCCCCGCTCGGTCTCTTCCGTGCCGTCCAAAGTGCGGAGTGGGTGAGATAGTGTTGAATGTGGGATGATCACATAGAGTATACTTAGATGACATAGTGACGGGTCTCTCCGGGCTTGCGGCGAGGCGGTCACTTGGAGGAGGGGTAGTAGTAGAGCACGGCGCAGCCCGGCAGCTGCCAGCGCGAGGCGTGCAGCTCGATGAGCTGCAGCAGCGTGCGGCGCGTGGAGGGCGCCGCAGCGGGGTTGAGGAAGGCGTCGCGCACCGCCGTCAGCAGCCGCTCCAGGTCGCCCGGCATCTGCGACTCCAGGTCGCGCCCGATGTACGTCAGCACGAAGAACAGGTTCTCCGTCTGCGGGCGACGGACCATTACCGCATTATGTCTACGTCATCATGATATCAGATTTCTTTGTTGGAATACTCACGAAATTATTAGCGAAATAGTGACGATTCCGCCGGAGTCGATAAAAACATGGTGCCTTGTGACTGTGACTTGTGTAAAGTAAGCTCTACGAGAGCGTTTTCAAAAATACTTTGAAGTAGCCTTAACGTGATGAGTAAATATTGAGAAGTTGCCCGTTGCAGTAGTATTAATATTTAGGCAACACATTAAGGCGTCTCCTAGACTTAGTGAAAACGGTTCTGACTTCGGTGATGTAAATATTAAGAGTGTTTATTAAATATTCAATATCACTGATCTAAATACATTTTCATAATATCGCTTAAGCCAGCACAGCGCTAGGACTAGTGAAATTAGCACAGCTACCACTTGGAACAAGTCTAAACTGATGACATCGTGGATTTCGTCGCACAGACTCGCTCCCTTACTTTCGTTTTTCTCACGAAAAAGACAAAATTGAGAGACGTCATTTCACAATTGGCTAAGCTCCCAATGCTGGGCGGATTGTAGACCGGGTTAGTGTACTACTCACGTCGCTGGCGGAGGGCACCGGCTGGCGGATGCAGTCCTCGCAGCACTTGCAGATGAGCGTGAGCAGCACCTGTCCGGGCTGCGCGCTGGCCGTGCGGCGGTGGATGGCGCGCCGGCGCAGCTGGCAGTACATCTCCAGCAGGAACGACAGGAACGCCATCAGCCGCGGATGACCGCCGCCGACTATCGTGCCGAGAAGCTGGAATACATGGGAGGACGGAGTTAATGGACTAATCAAATGGGTACTACGACAACAGCCGTGGGCATCGACGTTCGTGTCTGTCTGCATACATTATCTTATAGTATTTGCTTCAAAAACAATTATATAAATTGAAACGCTCGCATTGAACGCAAGATTCAAACCCCTTGCGCTTCCTCTGGCGTTTTCAGATTCACATGCGAATTATCATGTTGAAGGTGAGGTAAGCGTCGTGACAAAATCTGCACGTATTAAAAGTCACGTGAAGATCGTCAACCCCCGCATGGGTCCGTGTGGTAGACTATGGACCGGAAGTGAAACCATCTCGAATTGAACAAGCGCGCCCGATATCATTGAGGCTCACCCCCAATTTCATTGCGACTTTATACAGGTGTGATTGAGATTGAAAAGTCCAAGGCCCCATATCTGCTAAGACTCCATTTTTAAGGCATAAAAATTACATCTTGCAACAATGGTAACTAGAATATGACTTGTTAAATTGTATCCAGGTGACAATATCTAATGTCTACACTGATCATATTCTAGGTACCATTTAAAAATGATGCTGTTTTCATGCCTTAAAAATGGAGTAATAGCGTAATAACTCCACAAAGATGGTGTTAGAAAAATTGGGGCACTGGAGAGTCGAGTAGTGAAATGTCACCTTGTCCCTGTCGTGGTACCACTGCTGGCAGGTGTTGAGCAGCGACTCAAGGTAAGTCTCGGTCTGCTCGCGCTCTACCACGGCGATGCAGCGGCGCGCGGCCGGCAGCGCGTACCGCGGGGACTCCACCGCCCGCGACACCAGGTGCCCCACCGCGTCCATCAGCGTGCGCGCGCACACCCCGTTCGGATCTGATACGAACACCATCATCAAAAGGTCACAATTGTTTTTTGGTCATACAACTTATTTATTAAAAAAATGCTAGTAAACGCAATTCTAAAGCACGGGAACCATTCCAAAAAGCCATAAATATAGTTTCGAGCGAAAGTTACTTGGCTTACTACACTGCACCGGGTTGTAGTAGGTGCGTTTCCAGTCGGCGAAATTTAGTACAAGTATTATTCAGTTTGAGAACATGCTGTCCCAAATTTATATAAATTCTTCAACCATTTACGTTACAAGGCACTTGAAAATGGTTTCTAGAGGGGTTTATTGTGTTACTCACCTTCAAGAGCCTTATCGATACACTCCTGTATTTCTGGTGGGAAGTTGCCCAGGTCCCCAGCGTCGGCCGCCAGCCCCAACGCCGCCATGCCGCTGGCGAGCGCGTCCGCCGACGTCAGAGACTTGGACCGCTTCAGGCCCGGCGTGAAAGACTGCGGACGGATGCTCTTGCCATTCCCGTTGATCAGCGATGAGGGGGGCGACTTCTTCTTTTCGGGAATTATCGCGTGCTGTGGTTGTAGCTTGAAGTGCACGCGAGGGCCCTGAAATGTGATGGGTACCTACTACTATTAATGAATTCCTTTTACAAATACGCAATTTCCCGGCCGGCAGTAAAATACCTTTGAACTCACCCCGCACGTAACCAACACCAATTTTATCGAATGGTGGATAAGTGGAAAAAAATATCCACTTCGTCCGCAAAGCGGAAGACAAAAAAATATCTAACCTAACGTATAAATTGGTGCCTACTTCTTCGACAGCAGATCCTTGTACCACCTCCCAGTTTTTATAGACGCTAGCGAATTGGTGTCACGCAAAAGTCTCACGGTAGAGCTGATTCCAACAGTACCATGACTCACTACTATACAAAGGCCAGTGCCTTTGCTGCTAAGCTTTAGTGACTATCTTCTTCTTCTCTTCGTGTCAATGGTTCTATAATGTTTGTATAATACCTGGGCGTGCGCCACGTTCCCGCCGCTAGCGCTGTTGACGAGCGCGTGCGGCATCACGGGCCGGTAGTGTGGCGGAACCTGCGCGTGCAGCACCGCCGACCGCGAGTGCTGCAGCCCCACGCTCGAGTACCCGATGCCCAACGCCGGCCTGCAACACAACACAACCGTTAAATGAGCCTTTTTTTAAAATGACTACGCTGTTGGCCGTGTGGCCTTTAAGGCTTTACCGGAGGAGTGGCGAGCGCAGAGTGCACTCCAACCAAGGCCTTAAGGGCGGAAAAAGGGTGGCAACTAGCTCAAGGGCGCCAAAGAGAGCACGATCTGGGTTTGGGCAGTTACCGTGAGGGTCAAAAGAGTGACTACGCTCCTAGGTGCAAAGATGCACCTACGAGCGGAAGAGGGGGTTCCTCGACCTCGCCGGCGAGATCGGTGTCTGTTTGGGTGGGGCTAAATGAGTTATATAGGACACAAACATATAGAAAGTTAATCTGATAAGATGGTTTATGTTGTTTATTCCTTCAGTCGTCTTATTCGAGATCCTTGCAGGACGGGTTGATAATAACCCAGCACTACATCCCTGCACCCGTGTCTTTTACTTTTCTATTATAATAACAACAGTCAACAAGCTTTCGCATTTATGTTATTTTGCCATGTTATTAACTTAGGTATATATCTACTTACCTTTAGAATACGATACGTTAATACTAGGAGATATCTAACATCAATATTAAAGTGTGAATGCCAGACGTCACACAATAAGTCTACCGTCTTCAGTAAGTTTATACTAAACATTGACTTGCAATCGCGTTGTAAGATAGGCAAGGTAATATAAGTTAGCAATTTGACGCTTCAGTAACCGCAGCCGAGGCGGGTAACGTTTTGATTGTAAATCATTATGTAATTCAAAGTAGGTGGGTATTCAATCAAATGCGGGAAGCATTTCCAGGTAAACTTCGATGACCCGCCCGACAACGAAAACTATTGTTCGACGAAAATGATTGTTCGAGACATTCTCTTTTCACAAAGTCTGACACTATCTCGTTATCTATAGAGAGATTAGCGCCGCAATGAAAAGTCAACAATGTTATTAAAAAACGCTTCATAATGTGGGACGTCGGCATTTGAATAATAACTTTCGTCTGAGATTTTCTTGGCAAATAGCAATAAAGACGAGCGAACAGTGTGTTGGTCTGGACAATTTATCTGTTCTATACATTTCATACGTATGGGGGACGTTCTATAATATCAAAAGCAAAAAGTTCACACGCTTTTGGTAGCGATATACATTCTATGTTAATAATTACAATATTATTATGATGAGTTGGAGACTAACAATAATTATTATTTTAGCAGATTGGCATAATATTCTGATAGGCATGAGCTAAATTCAAAGGTGAAAGGTAACATAGACACTATTTACTGTTAGTATCTATTATTAAGTACTCCTCCGCCTTAATCAATTCCCTAGATCTTCTCCATCCTAAGGTTGCCTGGTAAAGTTCGCTATTAGTGATACGGCCGCCCATTGTGACACTCTGTGTAAACTGCGTGTAATGTTAATACTTTTTGCGGTGGAACAATAAAGAGTCCTCTATTTATAGAAAATAATAGGTTGCAAGGCGTTTAAGATGCGTTGCTCCATAATATCCGGCAATATTTTATACGATTCGGCATCAAGAGGATCATGTGATAAACTGGCTTTAAGCAGAATTTACAGAGCTTACCTACTTAATACCAACTTTCAATAATGGAGTAGAATTTAAGAAGATGAGAAGTGCTTTAATACTTAATTCACCTCCTAGCCTCTTCCATTAAAAGCATGCATGCAATGAAAAAATCGACTTTAAACAATTAAACACTTATCGATTTCTAAAATTCCTAGAAGTATCTAATCTAAGTGCTTGCAATTTATTTTTACATTGAAACAAATCCAATGTGCCGCTTGGCTGCTTGATATTCATGATGGACGGGTATTGTGGCCGCGGTGGCTCGAGCGTGTCTCATAATCATGCACAAAACTCATCAATGTTTGTCGTAATGCCGATCACATAGCGCTCGCCGTGTGCCGCTCGTTATGGAGCACTCCTGCGCAACGTCAAGCAAATGATTCATTTGAATGGCAGGAAATGGTGACGATTTAATGATGAACTCATTCCAATATAAGGACACTTAATATATTGAGAATATAGGAATATAGGTATACGTAAGATCTTAATATAAGATCTTAATAGGGCTTTTCCTAAGTAATACAAAGGGCAGGTGACTTGTCATTTCAAGAGAATCATTGATCGCACAAGCTATTTATTTAACTTGACAATCCAGAGGTAAAAATATATGGAATCTTTTTGAAAATGAATGTAGTCTCCAGTTTTTAAGGGGCCTACCTACCCTTTTTAATTAACCACCCATGATACAATTATGCCCTTTATGTTGAAGCAATGTCTGCGGCTATAATGTGGCAACACGTGGCGAGCCAGCGTGACGACATATCGCTGCCCAAATGAGGGCAAGTGGCATGTCCTGTCTGAAGTACCTACTGCATTTACAGTGCGTTGCTGATCCTCGTTAGTTTATTATGTAGTTTAATATACAGCGACGGGAGTTTAATAACAGGAAGAGGCTGCTAGGAGACGAAAGATGGTATCTCGCTACTTCCAAATATCATGTCTTCCCCACTTATAAGAAAATGTTTACGTCGATTGCGTAGAACAAAAAAGAGAAATAAGGAAGTTTATTTATTTCACTAGATATACAAAAAACGTCTGCGAGCCCTCTAGTACGATTTACTCACTCGTACGTCAAAATCAATTCACAGCAGGAAGTCATATTTGCTTTACGATCGCCCACTCCGTTGCCAAACCAAACCCAAATTCGTCCAACTTTATAGCAGTCTCGACATATATTTAATGCACTCAAGGCGCGGGCAAAAAATAAAAACCTCAAGTTGTTCTACAAAGTGGACGGCAACTCGCAAGGTTGGCAAAATTCTTATACCTCTCGATCGTTATTAGACAATTATTTACAATTGATTTTAGTGCATGCACGAAAACGCAGCCGATGAGGTCAGAATGCCGAGGCCAAATATTTACGTTAGATACGTTTATTTTTCTACCCTAAATATGTAGGCATTCATAGTCACACAAAACTCACAAGATTGTATCTGATAAGTACCGTAGTAGTCTACGTAGGTAAGTAATTGTGACAATGAGGAAAAAAAAGCTTTTAATCTTCATGAATTAGGTACCAAATGCGCAAGCAACCGCTTAACAAGCAGAGTGTGATGATATTAAGATACCTACATTAAAACCAAGAAGTAATCAGTAGGTCTTTTCGTTTATATTTGTGAGCAGCATACAAATTAAAGTGTAACAGGTACTTAATTAGATCTGCATTGTGGAGACGAAATCAATGTGCAGAATAAGGCATCAATAAGCGTCTTACGCATACCTAGTTTATTTCTGTTAACAATTATGTACAGGACATTCAATTACATAACGGGTGTTGTACCAAGCAAGGTCGATACATGTGGTCACTGAGGGAGACAATGTACACAATTACAAGGTATACAATTACGTAATTACAAGGTATACAATTACGTATAAATAAGTAATTCAATATGAACCGATCGAGTCCTCGCAGCCGGCGTGCTGTGACTCACGTCTCGGGACATTGCAGCTTCTCAACGCAGACTCATTTGACGACTGAATTTTATCACTTTCAACGTTCCATTACGAATATGAAAGTATAACCTGTTAGTCCGTAATTGGACATTTTATAATTGGCTTATTTAACTAAATCACTTTGAAGCATGTTGATACTCCTTTTAATATACAAGAACAAAACTAGAAAAGTAGATGATTGTCACCTTTTCTATTCGTATGTTTTGAACCTAACCACTGATTTACTTAAGGGCACTTCTCAATAGAAGCAATATTCCAAATCGGTAGTAGAATTTCTAAGTGTTTTTATATTTCTACAAATTTTATATTGGTATAAACGTTTATTCGATTTTAAATGAGCATTGTGTATTTGTTTAAATGAAACGCTGATGCTATGTGGCGACAACCAACCATCTGTGTTGACAGCATTTGCATAATATTCAATTACGTCGACAACAGCGTGCTCTGTGGGAACAGACAAGTGCCAGCAATTAGTGAAAATGGAAAAACTTGAAGAATGAAGTCATACTTATAAACGGAGAATAAACTGGTAGAGTATTTCGACCTTGAGATCGAGTAATGACAACTAGACAAAACATTGGAATTATCTCTAAAGTTAGATGAGTGTGACGCATTCGACGGACCATTGAATGCTACTTGTTTAGTCTGAAGATAAGTCACATGTTGTGATAAAACATAAAAGCACGAGGCGTTGAGAAACTATCTCATTGGAGATGCAAACTTCTGCGATCAAGGAGACCGATACAGTGCTGATGTTTACAATGTAAATACAAGCAAGCCTAATTTTAAACTCTTCAAAATAATAAATATTTCAATGCATAATGTAGAAGATGAGTAAGTAGGTAAGTAGCTTCTTACATTTTTGATTCTGTAGATTGATACATTCAAAAATAATCCCATCTACCTACATCAAAACATGTGTGATGCGGACAAACCAAACAGGAGCAACAAAGGACTATAAAACTCGATGATCAAGATATATTTAGCTGTTGTGTCCTTCGCGTCAACTACTGGTCCTTAATGATAGTCAAGTTTAAAGTACATTAGGCAAGTACTTTTGGTAAATTTAAATTCCACTTACACATCAGATGTAGAATATCTTCCCCGTACCATTTTCACAACAAATCGCTGACTGATAGATGCCAATAAGGAATCACTAGAGCATTCCACCGCAGCGCGCGCGCAACATCACTGATTGTAAAATCTCTATGTTTACGCGTGCTACAATAAAGAGTTAGGTATCACTATCTTCAACTGCAAATCTCAATGCAAACTTGGCAATGCTGCCGACAAATTACGTCTCGTTTCCCTCTCAGCATCGGAACTTTATTAATAGAATCCAGTATCCGCCGCACATCCTATCCTATCCCCCGAGCTTACACTTCCCAGAGATTCATAAACTTCTCGCAAAGTGGGCGATTTGTCGGAAAATCACTCAAACGGCACTATTGAGATTTGTACTCAAAAATACGGAGTGTACGACTCAAGTTCGTTCGTTGGCGTTCGCGTTATTATTTCGGCGTTGTTTGGTCGCGTTCGTGTCGGGAACTCCGCGCGTCTCCCGGCGCGTGCGCGGACTGCGCGGGGCAGCACGGCGTTCGTTCAGCCCGTTTTGGCGCGCGCGGGCGTGTACGCGTCACCGCAGCCAAGAACAAAGTGATAACAAAAAGAACAAAGTGATAACAAAAACCCAACAATTGATACTACGTACGATACATGAACGTACCAACGCGACGACGCAACCAGTTTTCACGCGCATGCAGAGGATTTTCGTTTTGCCTCAATTGGAACTGAGCCAACGAACACAATCATTACCAGTTATATGTTAGGTTATATGGTATCGTTGACGAGAAACAAACTAGCAAAGCGATGGCAGAAAACATGTTTAAGAAAATAATCGAAAATCTTACTCAAATTCTTATCAAGGTGCGGTAGAATATGTTATGTAAATCTCTAGATATATACCTACAACTAAAAACCAAGTAGGTAGGTAGAAATAGGTAATATATAGCAGGCATTTAGCGCTCCTACCTACAATGGAAAAGATGAACTGGGTACAAAGTCAAGGACTCTTCTTATTGTGAATATTTTGTATTGCGCGCTATGACGAATACCTACTATGTGTCTGAATAACTCTCAAATTCTTAGAATTGTGGAGATTATCACGATGTGTGGGTGCATAAGACATATACCTACTAGCTATAGATTCTTCAGTCCACGAAGGCGTGCGCCTTTTTCTACCTACATACATCGAGTCCGTTCTTTACAAACGACACGGCGGCGGCAACATAGGGTAAAGCGCGCGTCTTCGTAGATTGAACTCTGTGATATCATGAATTCCCAGGTTTTGTACATTCTCATATTCCTGTATTCTGACTACTCAATAGACCATTATGATTATATATCTTCTATTGCTTCTTAACAAAGTCTCCAGTATGGTTGAAAATCACTCACCTATTGTGAAGGTCGGCGGACTTGGCCATGGTGAATTCTTTCGCGTGGACATTCAGCTTGTTCCCGGGTATATTGGAGGCGGCCGCGGTTGTGGTCGTCTGCGACCCTGCGGAGCCCGCTGTGGTCGCAGCTACGCCGTCTGTGCGGACACCTGGTGGTCAACGGTGGTCGTAAAGAGAAGAGGGAGACAGGATAGATGCAGCAGAAGGTTATGATGGTGGAGAGTTATAGAATCACGTTGTGCAGCGAAGGGTCATCATAGTTCGCTCAACGGGTGAGGTGTTGATTTGGAGGTGATTATGAGAGGAGCAGTATTGGAGTGTGATGTGTTCATGATACAGTTGAAAAGAGACTTGAACTTTCCAGTCCGGAAGGGACAAGGCAAAGTATGCACGTATGAATGAACAGATGGAACCTAGCCAAAATCACCGTGACACAGAGCGAAAATATAGATCAACTGGAAGTCTCGAGTCACGTTACATTGACCACGGCTCCTTGAGACTAGCAGTTTTTCTATTACAAAATAAACATTAATACAAACAAGTTTAATAAAATTTGTTTTTAAATTCTTATAACCAGTGATTGCCCGCCGGTAAAGATATATTTTGGAGCTCGAATAGGCACCTTCTACGAAACTGGATAGTGGATAGCATATTTAGCAATGGTGAGTGTTATCTCGATTTGCCACAAGCTGTTAAATTAAATAACGTTTTCTGATCTAACTGCTACAAAGTAAAGAGTTATTTCAAATCATTAAAGATTATGATGGACTACGCTATCACATAGAAATACAAACATTCAAACTCTAGCATATAACCATATCCACAGGTATATATATCCTCCATAGATACATTTAATATCATCGCCATAGAAACAACATGACAAAGAGTTAAACCATTAGAAGCACGCGTATAACCATGACGATAGAACAATAGCGTCCACAATGAACAGAGTACCTACTGGCTGGAACAGTGTGAATAGCAAGCACAAGTACCTACAGATACTGGATATAATAAAGGTGGGCTAACAGAGCGTGCTTCAGATGCTATACAGTACAGTTATATTGATTGCGGTCCACTAGTGAATGCGCTGCGTGCTCCGTTCGTTTGAAAGTGATAACAAAGTAGTAACTAAGTTAGTATATGATTGAATCTTAAAATAAGTAGGTAATTCACGCTTATTTCATTGTGGTTTTAAGACCGGCAATGAACCTAGTTAAATTACATACCAGACGAAGCTATCGCTGAAATGAAGACTATAGGATACTAACATGTAGATAAATATACCATAAAATAGGTACAGTTATTTATTATGACTAATTCCATCCTATCAAGCTAGACTAACAATGTAATATTGCTGGAAGGAGGGACAGGCGGCCATTGCTCAGCATGACAGAATAGTTAATTGGGTACTTTGTCTTGTACTGAGTCAATAGAGAATAGAATTGAATGATCGAAATCAATAAAAATATGAATTCAAACGAATAATAGAACGGTCTTGGTATTAATTGGGTAACCCAGATCATCGCGCGTGGCACGCGAGCACGCAGTCGCGCTCAAATGAGCAAACTTTCATCCAAGATTTACGGGCTTGCAGCTCTACCATGAGTTTTACGCTTGTTCGACCCTCGCTGGTCGTTACGGTCTACGTAAATTATTTCTATGGCAACTTCGCGCACTCTTAAACTAGCTATGTGTTCTAATATTTTAGGTGTGGACGCTAGCGACTAACAACTGCTTTTTTTTTTAAGGACTTACGCTGTTGGCCGTGAGGTTGCCTTTACAGATTTACCGGAGGAGTGGCGACCGCAGAGTGCACCCGAACCAAGGCCTTAAGGGCGGAAAAAGGGTGGCAACTAGCTCAAGGGCGCCACAGAGGGCACAACCGCGGCTTGGGCAGTTGCCATGAGAGGAGAGGAAGTGACTGCGCTCCTAGGTGCAAAGATGCACCTACGAGCGGAAGAGGGGGTTCCTCGACCTCGCCGGCGAGATCGGTGTCTGTTTGAGGCTGGTGGCTTGTGTTGGTAGCCCTCACTAAAAACTGCTAACGAACGCACAATCATATCGAATCTCAAAATATCCAAATTAACACCAGAACCGAAAAACTATTTCAAAAATTCATAACTCCTTAAATAATACTAGAAAAAAATGTATGCTGTATCATTATTAATTCGTCGTAGGCAGACGAGACATGGACCATTCGACGCGACTTTTTCTCGAAGTCATTTAGGCCAATTTTCGAGATTTCTGCCGTCGATATCATTATTACAGTCTTGTAGTTGGACTTCATAAGTGCTACGATAGACAGACATTATAATGCCTCTGCAAACCACTTACAAAAGATTTTTTGAATTTTAAATGATCACTGAAAATCACTGAATATCAAATCGATAAATTTACGGGTAATAATTACTTTGGTAGAGTATAAATAGAGTTGAGCTATATAAATATGTTTAAGCTGGAATAAAATAATATTTTTTTTTTACTAAGAATGAACTGCTTATTATCTACTTTGAGATCATCAGTATGTCTCCGCTGTTGACAAGATTACAGTGTGCTTAGTCAGCGTAAACAGGACCAAAATAGCTCGCCAGCATCATCTTCCGTTTCAAACACAAGACAACAAAAGCTCTTATCCGGGCTGAAGGAGCTAAACTAACCTAAGGCTTCTGAAACAGGTTGAGCGACCGGCACGGCCACCGACACCGACACCGGTGTCACGGACACAGGCGCCACCGACACCGCCGACACCTGAGCCACGGAGGCCACCGGCGCAACCGCCACCGGCTGGCTCAACGATTGTTTCACTATACATCTCGACATTTCTCACTTTTGCCTTTGTTTATCACGGAAAAGCACATTTGACACACACGCCACGCCGCAACAAACATACGACTGTCGACCAGTTCCAAATATGATGTTTTGTTTATTTTTAATTTTGGCGCCAATTTTACGTAGCGACGATTGCTGGCCAACTATTTATTTACATTCGGCCTGTGACAATTCGAGATACCTACTCTATGTATTTCATATAATCGAATGGTAATCGATTTCATAATTTATAATTACGCGCTTATTGAATAATCTAAGATTACTATTCTGCAGGTAAGTACCTACATAAATAGTAAAATAGATTTAGGTACTTACAAAAGGCTGGAAAAAAGCAAGCTAAAAGAATAAAGACATTGGTAAGAGTATATAGGTAATATAAGTGTAAGTAGGTACCTATAATGTTACATAGTATACTCACCGGGAGGTCTGTATATTTCGAGGGTAGGTTTGCCCTTAGCGTTGGTCAAAATCATGCTTCTCCGTTTCCCATTGTTCGAAAACTGAAACAAAATATTAAGTTGTCTTCAGAAATTAATGCACGATCCGCAAAATGAGACTTGCTAATATTTAATAAATGAAGCATCTAATACATTATTTCCATGGAGCTCAACAAAGATTAAATACTAATTATTTTATGTGTTAAAGAGGGTAATTAACAATTATAAAAAAAAATCTCGAGCTACAAGCTCGGATAAGTCCTACTTCCTGGCTTATGGACATACTCGTAAGAAGGTACCTACGTAGTTACAAACTTCTATCGTTACAACGAGAACGCAGTTATTTTTTCTTAATATACACAGGATCCAGCCAAAATTATCGAGAGCGGGTAGGTATTGCGATACTAGGTCTGGGACGGTTGTTCCGGCCGGCGTAGTTTTCCCAGTATGTGCATTCACAATATTCACATGACCGTTGTTAGTGATGGAGCGATTAGACTCATAATCGTATCAGTTTTTTTATGTCATAAACATGAAGCTTTGAAGATATTAATATGTTTCAGATGATCGACTGTCACGTTTTATTTTCAGATACTGAGTTGAGGCAGTATCATCATCGAATATAAAACATACGTTATGACTAATGGAACACGGAATATTTCTCTTGGATCGAATGCAAGATCTGAATATTGACCTAACAAGACGGATCTTCGTACCTTATTGACTTAAAAAAATACCTAGCCTTGTATTGTCTTTGGTCTTGTCTTTTAGTAATATCCATAGATCTTCATTTTTGTCTTTGGACTCTATGGTAAAATATACTTTTGGTTCGAGAGTTCGTGAGTTAATTTTCACGTATCAGAGTATTTCGTAAAAGCAGCTTAATTGAAATGTGCTTCCACAAAGCCCAATACAGTCGCCTTATTAAATCATTTGAAAGGTTTAAGGTCATATCATAATCGATTACGAAACAAATGCTAAGGATGTCGAGTTGTGTAGACATGTCGTAGGCGTCGGTCTATACATCGCGCCGCCATCGCCCACCTGATGACCGAGATCATGCTTAACGGGCCCACAGAGAGACCGTCAAGACCCTCGCTGCAATTTTAACCAAAACGGACTATTAACTCACAGAAAAAGCTCATTTTTCAACAAAATAACATCGATGACTCTACCGTACTTTGCAGCGTGAAATAAATCTTTATTTTTATTATCACAGAGTTCATTTTGGTATTGGCAAATATTATGACGAGCAATTTCTTAGCCCCCAGTATGCCACGTGATGCCTAAATATGAAAACTAGGTACTGCGACTGGCAAATGTTTAATATTTAGTCATCTCCTAGCGTGAGTGAAAACGGGCAATAGATACTAAGATACAAACTAAACTAGGTATATTAAACTAAGTGTATTGCCGTCCGGCTCACAGCCGTAATGTATGAGCGCGATGGCAATATTTTAAAGTGCAATCACATTTAGCAACAAAATTAGCAACATTTAGTGCTTGTCGCGGTGCATTCTAAAGCGATCCCGAGGATGATACACCCTTGGGTTTTAGTGGGTATAAGGCCTTCTGCCAGGACTCCCACGAAACCCTGCTACTTCCCCCCGAAGTGGCAGGTTAAAAAAAACATTGAGTGCTTTATTAAAATTACCTGGTTATGATGCATATTATGATGGGATTGCGGTCGGACGAAGCTGCGTTCTCTCATAATAACGCCGGGTGATGCGAAGTCTTGCATCCTGTAACTCCTCTGCAACTCGCTGCCAACACCGATTTGTGTTTGCATCTTGACGATTGTAATACTGAATCGATTCTCAGAAGACAAGCCACTAATATTGTTTTATCTGTGGTATCCCGCTTTATTACCGCGAGAATTAGAAATCAAATTCACTGTTCTCTTTCTCTTTGGTTGCTTAGTGCAGTTAATAAAGTTTTTATTATATCAGCCGTTCTATCAGAAAGCTCTATAAACAATATTATTAGTTTACTCACTATCGATTATAACACTGAATAAAATCAAAATAAATACACTAGATCAATGACTAGTTGGTATTACGGTTACTTTACGTAATTTCACACTTATTATGATATTTTTTTTTATATAACTACAACGGGCAATACGCGGTAAAATGCGACTTTAAAAACAGCGAAGCGAAAATTAAATTATTATAATCACAATGTTTATTGTGACGTCACGTTAGAGATCACTTCTGCTTTATATATGCATATATAAATGTACATTAATAACCCTCTGCCGTGGCCACAGATAGAGGGTTGTTATCGAGGTTTTTCTTTCGTTTTTCTTTAAATACGACTAATATACAAGATCCGTGCAGGTATTGTTTAGCGGCTGACAGTCACTGAGCGATGTTTACAATATTTCGAGGGGCTGCGAAGAAGTCTTCTGCAGCGCCAAACTCGAATCGTTTCGTCGTAGGGGTTATCTAAACCCTAATCTGAAACAAACAAAAAATATGTCAAATATGCATTCCTGACACAGAGTTCAAATTCTCACCATTTCGTAAAACTTGACACTTTATCACCACCGCTTGTACTATAACGTTTTTTTAAAATACTTATTACCATCGAGATAGATAACACTTATTACATTAACTAATAGTAGCGAATTTATCATCTGTGAGATTAATGTTCGTTAAGTATAACGAAGACTACAACAGTACGACAGACACAAAAAATATGACCATCGCAATATTACAGTGCAGTTTGGTGAATATTACACGCCTTTTTATAGACGTGTACGTTTCCTCACGGTGTTTGCCTTCACCGTTCAGCAACGGAGGTACGACACCGGGTTTGAACCTGTAACCTTGCGTACAAGGCAGGCGTTCTGCCAACGAGGCTACCACCTGCTTGCACAATAAAAAATCTAAGGGAGCTGCTGAATTTCTGCTGAGTTACATATTATACAGGGTGCATCAGACGTCCGAAATAATACTTTGGTCACATATACGGTAGCTCATATGTGGATGCTTAGTGAAGACTGTTTATACCTAACTATAATAGTTTCCGAGTTATAGACCTTTTAATATTTGTCACAGGTATCGTGTTCTGGCCTTTGGGTACATCCATGATCCTATCAAGCAGTGTAAACTACATTTACGAAGGGCGGCTACCAATATTCAACAAACTGGTCATGTAAATTTAACATAGAACTCGAGATATTGCGACGTATGGAAATCGGCGACGAAAAAAAAGTTGAAAAAACATGGTCGAATTTCGATATTTTTTTTTATACCATTCAGTTTTACTCGATACTCATACAAACGTCAAAGTATTGTTTCGGACTTTTGAAACACCATGTATACCTAATTAAATGCGGTTCTAATCATAGGAAGGGCAAATTTTATTTACTTTATATCCGTACAGTAAGAATACACGTATTACTTGGTTTCAGTTTTCGCTCAGCAAGGAGCAGCGTTTGTAACCTCGGACCGGTTTTACAAAACATCATTGCATCGGTTCAAAAAAAGGAAACGACCAATTACGCGCGTGTATTACGTAGCGGTGAGTCGGCGCGGGCGCAGCTATCGCATCGTATACTAATGAAAATATTAGGCTTTATTTAAAAACCCTATATCTTACCTAGAATTTTAGAAAATTGAAAAAATAAGTTACGATTTTTTTGACGTTGAACTGACATCCGCCATTGCAGTTACCCTATGTACTTGCCGTAAAGATACTACAGGTAACTACAATGGCGGATTTCAGATAAACGTCATAAAAAATGCCGTAGAGCCATAAGCAGGGCGGAGTCGATTTGGGTTCTCTAGTTACTCTATGATTTAAATTCTTACAAATGCATTTAATAAAGTGCTGTTAGATATTTATTACAAACAGACACTTCATTTTTTTGATGTGAAACATCTAATGGCGCGCTTGGCGAGTGAGAGCAACTGTGGATGCCGCGATGCCGTGATGAGAAAAGTTCGAGCAGCTCTGTGGCTCCTCGGTTCTTTCCGCAGGTTAGACTCCGCCCACCGGCTGACTCCAATCATTCGCCGCTACGACGACGCTTCTATCTCTACTCTAAATAACATAGGATCACATCTGCCAGGCGTCCCGTGACGGGTACTTTTTTTTTAAACATTTTGTTTTTGATACATTTTCACCCAATCGTTGGCGAAATTATCGACCAAATACGTTTATAAAATGAGGTAAAGGAAATCTAAATTACCTATAGTAAATACCTAAATGTGAAATTCTCTCATTCATTATATTCCGCTGTAATGAGTGTAAAATAATGAGTAATGATTAGATTATCAACAGTATTTGATAATGTAATCAACAGTTTTTTTTATTAAGTTCGTGCAAATTAATAAAATGACAAACATACGGTTCGAATTGAGAAACTCCTGCTTTTTGAAGTTAAAAACTGAATTCCAACCAAAACAGAAATGCAGTAGCGTTCTGTATTTTCTCTATTATAAAATTGAAATAGTTTGTCGATTTGTCACCCTTTTATGTTTTGTATAGGTCGTTTAAAAAGTAAAAGCAGCTTAATTGGTAGAGTGCTGGCCTTGAACTCAATGGGTCGTGGACTATGGCCCAAATCCCTCTCGTAAAAGAGGGGGAATGTGCCCGGTATAACAGCAATAGGCTCGCCCTTTATTATATTGTAAAAACCCAAAATACATCGGCGCAGTGCCTACCCCTTCGGGGATATAGGCGTGCTGATGATGATACAAAATGAAACATTTATCAGAGTTAGAGCTTATAATACTCGGCGCGCATGACGTCAGCCGCCATGAAACAACGCCGCCGCTCATAAACGTCTCTATATCAATTATCTGATGTCAAGGTGTGCGTCAGTGCGCTGAAAATTCGCGGAGCATTGAACCAAGCGACTAGTATCTGCATACACCTGATTAAATTATCGCCCGACCTCGGCCGGCGAAGACTTACACGTTTCTTTAACAAACAAATGAAAGTGTGTTAATACCTCAGATAAACGAAGCCTTTATAGACGGAGTCGTATATAAAACGTACACTGCCTTCTGACAATCGTGTAGCCTTTGTAGCGTTTTGTTAGCATTAAATTCATGGAGGTAGTATAGTAATAAGGAGCCAGCATTTCGAGCCCGCGCTGCGGTAATTATATTAGTGTTGACTAGTGGCATTTAGGTACTTACTTCATCTTAAGACTAAGATGGCAGATCTCAGATAAAACATTGCCAACCTTCAAAAAATCGCCGCAGAGCATTACGAAGAATGGGGTAGTTAGGGATTCTCTATCTACTCTGAGATTAAATTATATAGCTCGCTTCATTGGGTACTCTGTGGTTATCGTTTGTCACCCAACAATAATGACGTCTCGACAAAAAAAATATCTAATAGTTACGTTTTTACTATGTAGCGCTTTATCTATAGTAATATCCAAATTCTTATGTTATTACTCGCGTTAAGTAATGGAGTTATTTGATGGTTTTAATTAATTAAAACTATGGGAGTTCACACTCAATGACTAACGCTCAAAACACATATAATAAAATTGACTTAACACCAACTCTTGAGGTATTGAAATGTGGACTCTATAATGTTGCATTTATAGTTCCAATTGTCAATTTCAGTGAAAGTAGTTGACGCTTGGACCGCGAGTCGCCCATTCGTAAATCATTATGCCAATTTCTATTGTATATGCCAAATTTAAAGTCCACAGTTCAATGCTTTACTTTAAGTATAGTTAATACAATTGTATTTGGATGAGTTCTCCATAAATGGCCAGTACAAATTCTGTTCTAACATAAAGTAAATTATATTTAACAAAACCCTGACCACAACAATAACTCCCTATCCTCCTCTTGTATACGGTCGCTAAGATATAATATCCATAATAATAATGTATACGATTCTAACACGTTTTCGTTTTCGAGTCGCTATCTGCGTATTATTTTTAATAGAACATAGAGGTATCTATCGTGTTGCGCTCGAGTGGAATACTTAAAATTTCTTTGTATATTTAACGACGGTTCGGTCTAGTGCTCTGACCGTAGGCAGCTCAGCTCAGTTAACCGGGTGGTTCCAGCTTCAATTCCCGCCAGTAGCAAATTTCAAAAATGGGCTTATCGGAATTTGCCCTGTTCTGGGTACAACTGGGATCACCCATAGCGCAAGCTTTGCTCAGTTTGGAATCATACGAGTATGTGTTGTCTGACGATATCTATATGTATATAAAAATCTCATGTCACGGTGTTTGTGGTCGCACTCCTGCGCAACAGCTCTATCGATTTTATGTTTTTTTTTGTATATTTGATAGATATGAGAATTGGTTGTAAAGTAGGGTCCAAAAAAATAGTTTACGTTGAGGGTGATTAGTGACCCTCAAAACATATAAATGTATTGTAAAGGTACTGTGGACACCTAGTACGCTTTATGCTGTCTGTAGGTAAGTTATTGTAATGACTCACCGCTCTCTCGTCGTGCACTGTCTATCGTTTCGTCCTCTGCACTCGAGACTCGTTCACTTTACTCGTATTTTTTCACTGCAACAAAATGAAAGTAATCATTTAGTTATCAAAATAACAAAACACACTTAAGCCTAACGCACAGTGGGGCGTCAAAAAACACGCGTCAGAATCTTTGCCAACACAAAAACGAGGGTGTTTCAGAAGTCCGAAATAATACTTGAACGTCTGCAACAGTATCGGGTATACCTACAACGAAATGGTGTAAAAATTTGATCGAAATTCGACCATGTTTATCCAACTTTGTTTACGTCGTAAATTTTTATAACACGTAATATTTCGAGATCTATGTAAAATTTGCATGTTCTGTTTTGTGAATATTGGTAGGCACTCCTCATAAGTGTAGTTTACTTTGCTGAATAGGGTTATGGATGTACCCAAAGGCTAGAACACGATGTCTGTGTTATATCCAAATATTCCAAGGTCTATAACTCAGAAACTATGATAGTTAGGTATACACTGTGTTCACTAAGCATTTACATCTTATGAGCTACTCTACAATATCGGATTTCTGATACACCGTGTAGATTGTATTTCTGTGGTAAAATTCACGCACTCACGCGTTAAAATTCGCTCGCGTCGTTAATGTAATTTCGTTGACAAAATATTCCACGTATTGACGCCCCAGTGTGTCGTTCCGGTGGCCAAAACTGAAACTAAACTGGACATTACGAAAACTACGTTTGTTTCAAACATTTTTGAAGACAGCAGCGACACTATACATATAATAATAATAACAAGCGAAAGCAAGCCAATTAAAAAAATTAAGACACTTTGGATAATGTTATTTTATTTAACATTTTACTTAATATATTATAGTTAATTATGCTATAAGATTGTATCATGATCATCTAACAAAACATGGCTTTGAATTGCGTTTTCTCACGTGAAACTCGATACTATGTTGTTGATTTAATACCTATCCACATGACATCATACATCTCTACATCTATAATACAAGATAGGGTTGCCAACCGTACTATAAAATATAGTATTGTACTATATTTTAGCTCTGCGTACTATATACTGTTGAAAAAAAATATAGTACGCAAAAGTACTATATTTTTGTAATTTTTTTTCGACATATCCGCATTAATTTAGTTTTATAAAATAGCAACATCTCTCAAAAAGTACGCATCCTTATATTTATATTTGCTTTGCATGGATATTTGCGCGTATACTATAGCGTGTTTCGGAACGACAACTAAACGAAACTGTCACTGTCAAGTGAAAGACGTTTTTTGGACTGACTGCTACTTTTTGTGAATGTACTACTATATTTTTTAGCAATGTACTATATATTTTACAACTCTGGCTGGAAAATACTTTATTTTCGAAAAAAATTGTTGGCAACCCTAATACAAGACTTAGTCTGTCTGTCTACAAGTATAGCGTAAAGCGTGGCATACTGGAGCGTCAAAATTGTTGCCAATAAGAAATCTATTTAAATGAAATCTATACTAATACATAAAAAAAAGATAGCAGTGGTAGCCGAGTGGTCGAACGCACGCCTTGCAATCAAAGTGTGCAAGTTCACACCCCGGCTCGCACCTCTGGGTTTATGTGCGAATCTCATTTTCATCCGAGATTATCACTTGCTATGAAACGGTGAAGGAAAACATCGTGAGGAAACCTGCACGACTGAGGGAACTTGACTAGTTCTCGATATTTGTGTGAAGTCTGCCAACCCGCACTGAGCCAGCGTGGTGGGCTATGGCCTGAATTCCCCTCGCATTGAGCGGAGGCCCGTGCCCAGCAGTGGGACGTTTAAAAGGGCTGTAGTTAGTTTCAATCAAATCTTTTCTTATAATTTTGGGACGATCATCTCTAGGATGTCTTTAGCTCTATGATTAGTTCTAAAGAATAAGTTCCTTGTAAGGAGTCCCCGGTACATAATTTTCCAAGAATTGACAGTTACTTTTGATGCGACTTTCGGTAAAATTTCTTTTTTTACTGAGTAGACTACATTAGCAAATATTTCCATGATAAACAATGAGAATAAGGGATGAATTCTATCTTTAATAAATATAAGTATACAAATTTTAAATGTACGAAAATTTATCGTCTCTACATTCGAATTTGCAAGTAGGTATTTGGTATAATTTTATATATAATAGAAATGACTTCACTTAAATTTCAACTAGTCTCCCACAAAGTTGGGAAATCTTTGCACCTCAGCCAAGGCCGTTGAACAAGAATATATTGGAAGATATGTCTATCTTAGTATCTAGAAGTTACCTACCTACTTAGCTTAACATAACTAGGTAGATAATGTGTTTGTGCATGACGCCGCTCGATGATGCCTACAGATTGTGTGCGGACATAGTTCGCCAATGACACAACACCACAAAATGTCGGGGAATGCAAATTATTTGAAGATAACTAATTGATACCTAATTATTGTATGTTGGTATAAATACCTTTCCGAACAGCAGATAAAAAAACACTGTTTTATTAGGGTAAGCTCCAAAACGGCTTAATCAATTTTGACGGGACTGTCAAAGTTAGATAGTCGATGTTACAAGGTGTAATCTAAGGTAGGTACATTTATCTTGTAAGAAAATAATTTCGGTTCCGCGAGAACATAATAAAACCCGGGTGATTAGGGTTCCTAAATTTACGTGGAAAGTCGCAGTCTTAGCTAGTGATTTGATAATTATATGAAGACGACGATAAAAAAAAGAAACAAGTTTGCGGGGGTGGATTTGCAGCGTGAATATTTAGGTGTGTTGCATTTAAAATACTCCAAAGACCTTGTTGTACGGCCTTGATATTTAACAACTTTCAGACATTCATTCAGGACCTGCCTCTAAGCTAATACGCTCATTAGGACAACGGTATAAACGCTTAATTATCGGGCTCGTTTACTAAATTAGAATATACTAGCAACTGAAAATGAAAACTGTGGGTACAATTAAAAATATATCACTGAATCCAAATTACAAGTAAAATATCTCAAAAAAAATCTTCTATACAGACGGAATCATTGTGGGCGGAGCGAATGACATCACCGTGTTTACATGTCTGTTTCACGCACACATGCTCACGAATTCACACACACCACCGTTGCAATTTCAATCTTACATTCCTTACTTTAATGGTTGTTTTCGATTGCGTTGATATATTACGTCTGTAAGGTTCTAGGTCAATGGGCACGAGCTGCATTGTTTAGTCACCATAATCGGTTGATCGATGGAATTAATCGAGTTTGAATACAATGAAGACAGCGTCCTTCTGTCTCTTTTAAATTTGGGCTGTTGACATTAATTTATGCTCTTTGTAGGGCTTTTGAGCGCTTATACGTAGGCGTAGGGCATCTCTGATGTCTTATAAATGACTATAATAATTATATTTTTTCTAATATCTTACATGTCGACACATATTTATACTTAGGAGTCTCCAGAGAGATTTGGATCGTGTACACTACGCGGTTCCAGTGCAGGTTGGCGGAATTGAACATGCAGTTTTTTTCACGATTGTTTCTTACAACATCATAACGATAATTAATTTAGGATGAAAAACTAGGATTTGCACATGAAATTCGAATATGTCTGAGGTTTGGGCACTTGAACTTTGGGCCTCTTTGCTGGCACACTAGCCAGACAGTTAGATTATGCAAAATAAACAGAAGAATCACGAAATGAAATGGTTTCGAAACGACGACGAGACGGTGCGCCGGAGCACAGCACATTGTATGCATTATGCGCAAAAAAACTATTAGCACCTTCTGTAATGCAGTGGTCGTGATGGCCTCATTGAGGTCTGACAATAATCAGCTTTTTATAAAGCCACAGAGTGTTAGATGGGCCAAATGGAAAAGACCACTACTTATTTATAATATTGATGATGATGTTAGAGTCCTAATGGAGACTCAAGACTGATGTTTTATTAAGTCATCCGCCATTTGTTACTGTTATCACCAATTTTAATTTATAATGTGTATTTATTGAATTCGGTCTTGCTCATTAATTACTTGACACTGGCTGATATACCCGCTAACCGCAGGTGGAGCGATTCCTAATCTTATTCCATTAAATTTAATCATTTCGTACAAAATGCAGGAGGTACGACGCGGGTGAACTTTTTTTAAAGATAACGAATTATTTTTCTATGCAGATACCTAAAAGTGTGTGTGAACTTATTTAGAAGCTTGCACCGCTAGCATGACCGTGTATTTTATCTATTTCAACTGTCAGATTTATAGAGAAAATGACGTCACTTCGAGCTTTTTGTACTAGACATGGCTCGGTGTGACGACACGTTCTCGACGAATCTGACAGTTGAAAGAGATAAAACTTATGTCTACGCGGTCATGCTATAGGGCCTGGTATGAAGTCTACCACAGTACCTACGTATCTACTTATATAATTTTATAAGAGCGATGTGTTTAAAAAATTGTGCTCCAAACTCAGCGCTTCAATGTGGCAACTCCACAATGACCATAATTATATACCTAGTCAACTATACAATAGGTGTTGCTGCCACAAGTTTTTTGTGAGCGTAGCCTCACTGCGATAGTTTTTGCCAGTGACTCAGACGGTCCCTACTCCCTCTTTCGTTGATCGCGATGCTGCGGAGAACTTATAATCTTTATAAATAGAATATTACATGTTTACATCAGGCGTTAGGTACATATATTGCGAGTGGTCAGGTTTCCGTATTTGTGATTCCTATTACTTAAAAAGATTCAACCCTAAACTTATAGAAAAATCAATCCCTTTCCAATCTAATTACAACGGGAATTTTCTTGACAAAACAGCTTGTAATCCAAGTGTTAATTATTCAAAAAGTTTTATAAATTTTGTTAAAAAATTCCAATGTCATCTTTGCAGTAACAAGGTAAACATTTAAAAAAATTATATCTTGCACCATGTTATTTTCTTTCATTAGGCTCTGCTCTGTGAATTGGTGTTTTGGTGACCCTTATAAATCGCCACAAACAGAACTTCTACAATACGCTAACAGATGGCGCGTGATAAATACATTGCATACATAACTACGATTTCTTACGCAATCCTGAACCGCGATAGAAGAGTTTTCGACGGTCTAAACTATATATACAAGATACCGACATTAAAAGTTGAGGGCGTAGCGGACCCGCTTGGTTAGAAGATCTTCCCTTTTCCACCAAAGGTCTACGCTGAATACATGATATTGTAATATTCGATTTGTCCTTATGGCTTCACATTCTAAGACATATGTAGGCATTTAAATAAGTAAATGCTAATATTTATGTGCTTAGCACAAGCAGGTGGTGTGCGAGGTGCTGTCATGGCCACCGTTTGCGCCTCCCGACCCACGCAATACGCCCGCGGGTTACTAGGTAGTAGGTACGCACAGATTATAAACTAGGTATTAACTGCACTGTTTGCTTTGTAAATAGTTGTGTATATGCATGAGATGTTAATGTTAATGTAAAACATCTAGCCTAGACTTCTATGGACTATACATGTGTAAGGAGTAGTTAGGTTAAATGCGAGCAGGTATTTAGGGCACTGAGAAATTAACTCGCTCTCCGTACGAATTCTTTTCATTTGGAAGGGTGCTTGATGTTTTTCAAATATAATGATATTCAGATTTGGAAGAATAAGGTTGCAACCCCTCGTAATTTACAGTATATGCAATCATTATAAACAGACAGAATACCGATAAGTAATTCTTTTTCTCCAACAAAATTATAACACTTTTATTCCTATGCTTTGCATAAACATTGTCAGTTAGATCACATGTACTACGCTCATTATGAATTCCATTGTACCTACAGTTGCCTTGGGGCTAGGAAACACGCCCTGACGATTTGGTTTTATAGAGGCTGAAAACGTCTGGACGTAAAAAGCAACCGAAATTTAAGAGGTTTAAATTCCGCGTTGTTTTAAGAAATAAAAGATCTCCCAACCGGTTCCGCTGTAAGTATAATGTATATATTTATGAATGATTGAACGTAGCCCGTAATGTATGTACCTATAGGGCCTTCTTACTTCCTTTAGTGATGCTTTACATCACAATGGCGAAAGTTACCGTTACTTTGAAGAGAGCTAACAGCCGATACGTTGCGTTATGTATTCGTTTAGATGTTATTACATTCCAATACCCTTTGAAGTTCTAAATTACAGTTAATAAATTGCTGTATTTACATAAACATAAAGTGATAGAATGGTGAGATTTGCGGCTGCTCTCTAAGGGTGTGGTCCGAAAGGAAGATGTGTGGATAGCTAATTGAGTTTACTTGGGTATTTACTTAGGTATTTCTCAGATTGACAAATTCAATAAGCGTCAAATTGAGAAATTTCTCCTTTTTTGAAGTCTTAAAAAATATTCATTATCAATAGACTGATATAGCTACGATTAGTTAAAAGAAACATTAACCAATGGAGACGTATAATGCGAGGAATTTTAAAGATATTTTACATTTGAAATATAAAATTATTGTATACGCATCGCAGTTTAAACGCGGTAACCGCTTAGCGGTTTCCGGTAGTCATATAGTTGGCGTAATAAATGACGGATTTGAAACTAGTATAGCCAATTAAACCTAGGCCTGTAGCCGGGCTCCTTCGGCGAATATTAAAACGTAAAACTACAAAAGCTGAACGATCACTGTAATTTTTGTTCGTCGGTCTCAGTTGTAGGGGTAAACGACCTGAATCAATCGGCTGCGTCTATTCGCCACATTTTTTGTTGCCCAATCTATACGCTACCTAGTGCTTGAAAATATATTTTTTCAAGCTGTTAATTAACTGTTCTACAAAATTGAAATATTGCTTTATGAACGTAATTCTGCGCATTTTATATTCATTGCGTGTTCGATGCCTTTGAAGGCAGAATGTGACAATGCCGATGCATTTAAAACATACTGAAGCGGTTTTTCAGTCTAATTGAGTTAAGGGTGGCAGTGAGTTATCATAAGACAAAGTAGTAAGTAGGTATATGTCGTATTGTCAACACGAACGAGTTAGTAGTTAGGTAGGTGCCTACTGATTTAGTTGTTAGTTGCTTCGATAATGCTTATTTTTTGCTTTCCTGACTAAATCGTGCTAAGCTTTTATATCTATTAGGTAGATAGATAGGTTTAGAAATTCGTGCCGCGAATTTCAAGGACACAAAACGATCGATTATTAAAGAGTTACATACGTAAATAGTGCATTGAATAATGTATAAGTAGGTAAATAATGTTGAATATTCATTCACAGACGCTTCCAAGACATTGATCTTTGGTAGGTATGTATGTATGTGGCGGTATTTAGGCCAGAGCGCAGTCAGCGTCCTATTGAGAACACAAGCACAGACAAGAAAATCTATTTTTTATCGCGCTCCAAACTAATTAGTCGAGTGGAAACGGCGTGTGCGCTTCAGCCGCGCCTGAACATGTGCAACGTGCACTTTCATTTTATTTTATTCAGCTATTTTAGTCCACGGATTTCACTATTCGCTTTACGCGTCCCGCCGCTCTATGACGCATCAACACAGATTATAAAGATGATTAATAATCCGCCGCGGTATACATTTTCACGTGGGAAACTCGAACAAGCAACGGAAACCACGTAAAAGCGCAGCGTGAAACTCGCAACGCAGCGTCCGAAAATACGGCGAAGCTTAGCTATATATAGGCGTAGGAAATGCCTTGTGTACCATTTAAATTGTGGATACATAATAACGTGAGGATAGCATGGCGTACTCACCAGAATCTTGCGCTTGCATGCTACAGCGTTTGGCGGATACGTGTTTATTTCACTGATTTATTATTTTGGTTCGCGTTGCCGCTCGCCGCTCGCGCAGATTCCGGTCGTGTGGCGCCCGCCCGGGCGGTGTGCCGACTGGCGGGACGGACGCGCACCCGCACGCCGACCCCGCGGGGCTAGCACACACTCCACCGCATCACATACCGACCACCATAACACCACAATATAATCCTAATCGTAACCTTACAATTTAAACAAACCACTCAACTGCAATATTCCTAACTCCTCGTATTCCTGAATAATCATAAAGGCCTCTTCTGTGCGGTGTTGTTATTGACAAGAATGCGTCTCGCGGTGTCTGCACCGTGCGGTGTTGGAAAACGCGTTGTGTGCCCAGTTCACGAACGACTCGACCATTGGATCGATGTTTGCTCGCTCTACATCTCGCTGCTTCGGTAACTGCTTTGTTGTCGTTCCGCCGAGATGTCGGTAATCTAAATATTATGTAAAAATACACTCCAACAGTCCGACCATTCGGCTATTAAGAGCGAAGACTCCTGCGTACACTGTCTACCCCAAAATGTCCTAAGTATTGATTTTGTAACGTTTGCTGAGTCTTCGAGAGTTGACCCGGCGCCGTCGCTTGCGCATCTAGCTGTAACCAATCGTATTGCATAGATCGTGGTTTCATCTACTCAGCCAATCAGAGACCCCGGAGGATGCTACAGAAGTAGACGTGAATTTTAAGTCTTTGTACTTGACTTCATTCCATTCGGTAAAGGTATTCTACTACCCACACACTTCAACGCCTACCCGCAATGCCATTAGTGAAAGGAAGTTAGCTGCAAATCGCAAGACGTGACGAATAATTCAACACTAACGCATTCGAGAGACAACAAATGAAGTCATAATTGGTCGTAGTTAAGCAAAAAAGATTCAATCTACAAAATCACCATAATCGAGTTATATAATTATACCAAAATGTATTTTTCAATAATGATTATCACTTGCTGAAAGGTCGATGAAGGAAAAGCTCGTGACGAAACCTGCACGTCTATAGAAAGGCGTGTGAAGTTCACCAACCCGCACTGGGCCAGTGTGGTGGACTATGGCCAAAAATCTCCCTCGTATTGAGGGAGAATGTGCCCGGTATAATGACAATAGGCTCGCCCCCTATTACATTGGGACCAAGATACATCGGCGAAGTGTGGGCGCACTACAGTGCACCTCTACCTACCCCTTCGTGGAATACAGGCGTGATGATGTATTTTATTATTTTTGCCTTTTCAAACAACAAAATTGATCACATCAAGAATTAAAGCAAATAGCATTTTTACGACCTAGATTCCCACATCCACATTATCAAATTTCAAGCTGACTTAACTCAAAACTGACTTAATGTGGAAAAGATCTTTTTGAAATTGTTCACTCAAATCAAACAAACGATCGCATCAATAGGAAGTTAGAAACTTCGTTTTATAGGTGCCAAGTTTTTCCTCAAATAACTTCCTTCATTAACATACTTGCCTGGAATTATCAAGTAGAAATTAAATACACTTAGATACATCTTTAGCTATAAATCTTTGACTTTTGTAACATAATTAGGACCATCTGTAGTTTTAGTTTAGCTTTTTACCGCATTCTATTGTGATTCGTACACAAAAAGTAGGTCATACACGTAAAAACGAGCAAAAAATCATATTAAGCCTACGATTCTATGTAACATCTGAACTGAACGCTACATTCACGAAGAGTATGGGTAGAGTCGATAGACGGAAATAGGTTTCTTTTTCCGTCGCTTAGGAAATCACGCTTCCGGTAAAGCAACGGCCGGCGTCGACGACGTAAAGTTGCAAACTGAAAATGTTAAAAATAATATTTTCTTTTGTTTTACAATTTTGTCAATTATCTGCGTAGTAGGAATATAAACGCAAATGTAACTGTCATCATTCATTTTTATTTATAATGTGTATTTATTGAATTTGTCCTTGCTATTAATTACTTGACATTGGCGAAATACTCGCGCTAGTCGCAGGTGAAGCCATTCCTCATCTTATTCCATTAAATATCATCATTTCGCTCATTTCGAAAAATAATAATAAACGCAAATGTGTAAGGTGTAAACAATTTATTTGCTTATAAACATTAGAATCAAGTCAGGTCTAGTTGGATTAATATGAGCTTAAGTTAACTTCATACACAGCTCCTTTACGGTGTTATTCTGTAGGTATCATTTGTTGTTTTCTCATATTTACGCGAATACTTTACATTGAAATAAAACTATTTCACGGATTCTATCGCGTTTATTTACTATTCGACGTTCCGGCTGCTTTACAGCAAACATGGTCACGGGGGGGACTGAGGTGTTAGACGTCCTCATGTCATAGTTAATTACTGGTCACCCTCATATTTATTTGTTGTTTGCGGTCCGATCCACGCAGAAAGTGCTCAGTGTCTTGAGGTCTTGCAATGGTACGCTTGGTTTTGGATTTAATCATATTAATTACTGTATCCCAAGTTGGTGGTAGCACCCAGCCATCTTCCCTATTGAAATTAGGATGTTTTTTCATTTCAATGGCCTCACGTATCATCCTTGGTCGGAATCGGTGTTCTTTTGCGAGGATATGCGGTTTATCAAATCTGATATAATGGCGGGTAAATCAAATAGTAAATAAACGCGATAGAATCCGTAAAATAGTTTTATTTCTAGGTATAATTTGGTTAATCTCTGTATCAGTAGGTACGTAACCTTAACCACCTAAGAAATAACCCCGAATAGGCGCAATAGGATACGCGCGATCAATTCTCTGCCAATATCAAAACGAACCTTATTAACTCATACAAAAGCTAATTTTTCAACAAAATTCTATCAATGGAGAGAACGAATTTAGTCGCGTGGTCTTTGCCACAGAAATTTAATCTTTAGGTGTAGTTAAACAGAGTACATTGTCAAAAAAGTAAGCAAGCTTTAAGCGATTTAACAGCTTTCTTTTTCATGCAAACTTCGGTAAAGAAATAATATTTACATAATAATCTAATACATAATAAAAATAAAAAAGGATAAAATAAAATCAACTAATTTATTTCACTAAGGAATGTCTCTACGCTAAAACACTAAGTACTTATAATAAAAAAATGTTCTAAAATAAAAATAAATTACTAAATAAATGTTTAAACTAGATCCAGTGAGAATGTTATTTTAATGTTGACTGTTTGTGTCAAAAAATATTACGTAGAGATTTCTATATACGTTACCTCACATTAACATTTATTTTCTATCACATAAGGTGCACTTTTCAATCATATCCATAATAGTACACATGGGTCCCCACTATATCTCGCCCTGGGCCAATTTTCACACGATCGACATCATCTTTTGGCCATTCGCATCTTTAAAAGTATAGCAACCCATTTTGAAATTTTAGGATTTCGACTATAAATCTTAAAGAGTCATCATAACGACGACTTTTCAACAACATAATTTTTGAGTTAGGTCTCTATACTTTTAAAGATGCATGTCGAAACAAAATGTCAAATTGGTTGTTTATTTTCGTTGTTTCGACATATATCGCATTAGACGATGTTGCTATTGCGAGAATCGCCCCACAGTCCACTAACATAATCCGTGCAAAATTACATGTATACAAAGGCAATACTTTGACCAGCGTAGCTTGTAAGCTTTTGTCATAGCATGGGACTGGCCGGTGCTCGAATACTTGGGACCAACCTCCTTAGCATGACCTCGTAGACATAAGTTTTATCTCTTTCAACTGTCAGATTTGTCGAGAACATGACGTCACATTGACCTTTTTGTACTGGGCATGCCTCGGTGTGACGTCATTTTCTCGATAAATCTGACAGTTGAAAGAGATATAACTTATGTCCACACGGTCATGCTACAGGGCCAGCCGTGAACTTCTTAAAACCTTTTAGCAAGAATTCTCAGCATATGTGTAGCAGGGGAGTGGACACAATACTTAAAAAACATTCAAATAATTAACATTTTAAAGCGAATGGAAACAAAATCGTCTCGGAGAACGTAACAATCCGAAAATAACCACTTATATTGTAAAAATAGTAACTGTAGTTTGATTGCAACTTATTTAAAAATAATGGGGTAAACTAAAATGGTTAACTGCAATCTGAAAACCGTAACATTTACAAAAAAAAATGCACTTAAAAATTTCATACTACGTAACTTTTACAAAGATAATACATGCCTTTATAGATTTTCATAGTTATATAGTTATTTTGTTCATTTAATTATTTTTTACATTTAGGGTCAATTACCGCATGTAGAATTTAATATAAAACTTTGGCTGTATATTTTTATGCTTTAGTTTTAGATATCTGAACTTGTTAACAAGTTGATTGCAATATTTTTTTAGAAGTGGACTTAATTTCTTAGTACATGTTGGCAGGGAGTGTTTGAGCCAAATCACGAATCACTTGCAATATTCCTAACCATTCTTAAATCGTGAGACTGTGCAAGAGAGTGCGATAGAAACAAGAGCGAGAAAACATCGAAAAGTAAAATTGTGTACATGCTTACAAGCATCAATATCTAAGTGCTTAGACGAGTCGTAGTAACCGTGAGGTTCCAGGATCAATCCCGACGGTCATTAACCGAAGCACACCCCTAACGTAAGCCTAGTTGGTGGGGCCAAAGACAGCTAGTGATGCGATACCTCACAATAATGTTTAAAAAAAACTATTGGCGAGATTTTTTGAACACGTCCTCCATAATATTGTTGAATTAAAATATTATTTTGATAAAATTAAATCTCATTTAAATTGTTATTAAGTGTTCCTCATGACAGAAAGTTATCAAATGCCCAAGAATAAACATTGCAATAGCAAAAAAAATACTAAAGAATTTATTAATAAGTAAATACAAATAGTCTCTATAGGTACATTTTTCGTTTTGCGTATACACTTTTTAAATGTTTCCGATGCTATATTACTACACCGAGAGACGATAAGAAATTCATTTATAATAAATATATTATACAACTAAAGCTATAAATCATTACTGTGTGGTGTGATTTTATAGCATTGAAAACTTTTCCCGCCATTTACTCTATCAATAGTCTATGGTCACTATAACTGTCAGTACAAAAGCAATATTCCTCTATGGTTACTTTGTATTCCTTTACACTATAAACTAGATTTGTCTCTGGGATTTTAAGATTAATTATTTAATATTAAATCAACTGTATTGTAATAGCTACTATGAATTTTTTTTCCACAGGGTGTCCTGTCAGGCCGTTCAAGTATTACGTAAGCACTATGGGGGGCTGGGGGGGTCATTGTTTTGTTTATTTTGGATGACATGGGAGGTAGGGGAGTCTAGATGATGATTACGTCATCGGTAGTTATTTACTTTCTTACACGAATGGCAACCCTCCAATTGTCTATGCTTGAAAACAAAACGCATTTTCGGGGATAAAATTATAGTATAAAAAAATACATTTTTAAGAGCTTTGCTTACTTTTGCTGGCAAGGGGGATGGGGGGGTAAATAATTGTAATAAATCTGCTTACGTAATATTTGAACGGCCCCTAATGGACAATCCACATTCATAGAATGAATTACATGGAATTGCTAAAGACAGTTTTAAAATCTCCCGTAACTCTTATATGTATACAGATTAGAGTGAACGGTTTGATTTTGTCTCATCACTTTTCTTTGCGGACTTTAACTGGATAACAGACTCATTGTCTAGATATCGATGTTTAACCAATATAAATGGCGCACAGTGCCACCAGTGGGGTTACCACGCATGCCAAGGCATGACCTCTGTCATTCGCTCGCTCTCCGTCTTATTTCACACAAGAGAAAGAGACATACATAGAAAGAGAGATACACATTCTGTGACATAAGTTTAGTCTTAGCGCCCATGATACAATTACATCTTACGTGTTCATATCACCACTGCAATACAGTCAATTTATTAATTTCATTAACTTAAGTACTGTAATTAATTTACAATGTAAGGCTGCGTTGCCATTTCAATTATATGAGGTTCCATGTGTAATTTTTACAATAATTACCTTATTTTATTACGAATGCACACGCTTTACTAATTATCTTGCCAAAATGGCGTAAGGCAGTCTAAAGTGATGGTGCTATAATCACCCGTATTCAAAAGCCATAAGGATATTTTTTCCGTAACATTTTCTGTTCTTGTTTCTCTTTCGATTCGAACCAAACACTAATACAATCGAACGTAACCGATTAAATCTTATATCGAAACATAAAAAAAATAGAGCAAAACTAATATTGAGACACAAATTTACTAAAATAAAGTTCAAAATTGAATAATTTTGACTATCATACAATATATAATACAATCTCGGCATATTCACAAATGTTGGACACAAAGAATGTTGGTCGTAAATTTGTTTCACTTTACTATCACTGACTGCACAAACGTTGGGTCAAATGTTTTGGCCACTACTCTGGGGCTGTAATATTGGGCGCCAACAATCATTTGTTTGGCGACGTGAGCCCAAACGCCGCGGACAACAGACGAACTACATTCTTCTGCTCTGTGCCGTCGTTCTCTGAAATAATAAGATTGATAAATAACTATTTTCAGACAACAGACACTCATCGTATGATCCCAAAATTAATTCCAACCATATATAAAACTCATTATCACCTATACAAGTAGAGGACCTCTGGGCTTAGGAAAATAAGAAATATGGCCTCTGTTTAAGGTATCTTTAACTGACTTTTGCGCAGGTTTGCCCATACAGAATATTTAGCAAATATGTTTATAGAAGGGGCATATATTACCATCGGCTTCCGTGACGTGTTTCTCGAGGTTGAGTTTCTCCTGCGCCACCTGGTAGATGCCCTCCTCGATGGTGCCGGCGCTCAGCAGCCGGTATATCGTCACCGGCCGCGTCTGGCCCATTCTGTGACATCTGCACAAAGCCAAATAACCAGTAGGGTTAGCACAAGTTGTTAAGCTATCAGTGGTTCCCAAACTTATTTAGTACTAGCTGTGCCCGCGGTTTCACCCGCGCTAATAGTTACTTTGGCGTAGAGTGATGTTATAAAATCTATGATTATAAGTCTATAATACCCGATTCATGTTCGGGAATTTACCCGTTTTTGCCACATTATTCGTTGCTGCTCCGCTCCTATTGGTCGTAGCGTGATGATATATAGCTTATAACCTTCCTCGATAAATGAACTATTTAACACAAAAATAATTATTTAATTCGGACCAGTAGTTCCTGAGATTAGCGCGTTCAACCAAACAAACAAACAAACTCTTTAGCTTTATAATATTAAATATAAAAAATATAGTATAGATAGTGCCCACTTGGAGAATAAATTATTTTTAGCGCCCCAATTTTTACACCTACAGCAGCGTCTACATAACGCCCCCATTTTTTTTTTGTTCTGGGTCTCTTACCGCCCCCCTTTAGACCTGCAGCGCCCACAAGGGGGAGTTGTCGCCCATATTGGGAAAGGATGGGCATTATGAGTTGTGAAAGTGTTTAAATATCGAACAAGACTACGCATACTCATGGATGAAAAGACAACTAAGAAAAGCTATAATAGCTATTGTTAGCATATCGAGGGATGAACGGCTATTTGACTTAAGCGACACTTTTGGGCGATATTGACTTGTATACATATTTGGAGTCAGCAATTTTTTCTGCTTGGAGGAGGAGGAGGGGGAGGGGAGGAGGAGGAAGAAGAGGAGGAGGAGGAGGAGTAAGACGAGGAGGAGTAAGACGAGGAGCAGGAGGAGGAGGAGTAGGTTGTAAGGCTCATACATATTTGTGCTCACCTGTCTTCCGCTTGCTTGTCATTGTACGGGTTGAAATCAATATCGTGTATAATGACAGTGTCGGCGGCCGTCAGGTTGATGCCGAGCCCGCCCGCCCTCGTGGATAACAGAAACACGAAGATATCTTCAGCGTTGTACTGATCTATTAGGAATTGTCTGTAATGAAAACATTATTATCAGGTAAGAATAATTATTAGTATTTTTTTGCTTACAATAACGAACTGTATCAACTCATAGAAGAAGCACATTTTTCAACGATGACGCGGGCTTACATTTGACTCGTGGTCGCGGTCGCGGTCGTTGAAAAAAATGTGTGGCGGCACGCAATAAAATTGAAGTATCAAATTTTCAACTGTCAAAACTATCATAACTGCCATTCTTATCTTATTATTTTGTTCTAGGCAATTATCGTATCAGAAGTCTATCAGAAGTCCGAAATAATACTTTGGGTACATATACGGTAACTCAGAATATGTAGATGCTTAGTGAAGACAGTTTATACCTATTATAGTTTCCGTGTTATAGACCTTTGAATATTTGTCACAGGTATCGTGTTGTAGACTCTGTGGTACATCCATTACCCTAGTCAGCAGTGTAAACTATAGTTATGAGGGGCGACTACCAATATTCACAAAACAGAACATGCACATTTTACATCGGACTCGAGATAAAGTTATAGAATTTGATGACGAAAAAATACAATATTTCGGACTACTGAGAGACTAAGTGTTGTTGAGTGACCTGTCGGGGACTGCGGTGCTGCCGTCGAGCCGCAGATACCGGTGCCGGCGGGCCTTCAGATAGGGCTCCAGGATGTCCAGCATCATGGTGAACTGGCTGAACACCAGCACGCGGTGGCCGCCCGCCTTCAGCCGCGGCAGCATCTCGTCCAGCATCAGAAACTTGCCGGAGTCCAGGATGAGATGCTCCGGCAGGTGGTACGAGCTGATACACTGTACATAACAACATGAGCTTAAAACTTCAGTACAATGCGTGGGATGTTGTTGTTGGCTTCATCATAATGATTTACAGTTTTAAAATGATAACAATATATTTAAAATGATTGAGCTTAGTTGTCTTGTGGTTAGACGGGCCGCCCTTGTAACCGAGACTCCGGGTTCGGTCCCCCATGTTCGTTTTGGGTATGGTGGGTGCTGATACCCTCGAGTTGAGGCGCAAGTGTGCACTGATAGTTCACTTTTATCTGCTTATCAATAGTAAGATTGACAATCCAGACGCTTTGTCGCGTTGTGGCTTGTCCGCACCGAATCAGTATACGCGACTGCGTGCGCGCCGTCTGTTGGCGGCACCTACAGTCAGCACATGTACCGCACAATATGCTCCTACAAGTCAAGCTATCTCTTTGCTCAACACTCTGATTGCCCAGCAGCCTAGTGTCGATATATTTAATACTAGTCTAGGGGACTTCATACGTTATTTTAAACAATTCTATGGCAATTTTAATAATGTCGTGTAAATTTTATTATTATTATTTATGTAATTTTGTGAAATTTATTAGATTTAATTTTTATTAATAATTAATGGATTTTATAATTAATAATTTCATATTATATAATTTTATTTTAATACAGATTTGTTCTAACATGACTCTCAGCACGGTTTGGGAAACTGTGAGTGCTAGAGTAATAAATAAATAAATAAATCTAACTAACGACAGGGCTACAAGTAAGTCCTCTTGTGATGTGATGATAACCTTACCGTCTTGTGGTTTGAGCGAAGGCCGTTCACTGTACCAAGTAGTTGTGGGTTCTATTCCCGTTAAAGATCGGAAATGACCTTTTCAGAATTTGGTATAGACTGGGTGTAACTGGGATCGCCCTAAGTCATTCAAGTCGCCGTGTGTAATAATTATAAAATATATATAACCAGCTTCTATCCGCGACTTCGTCCGCGCGGACTTCGATTATTATTCAAATATTAATCAAAGTTATGACCAATAATATGGTCAAGTTTCATCAAAATCCGTACAGTAGTTTTTGCGTGCAAGAGCAACAAACATCCATCCATCCTCACAAACTTTCACATCCCGAGGGATGAAAGGCGGGCGGTATATCAGCTATTTTTTCTGCGTCGAAAGAGTATGCTCTCCTGTTAGTTTAAAAACCTTTCACCCCTCGAATTATAACATTAGTAGGGTAGGTACAGTATGGTTCAAGGTGAGCTGGTGTATCTGGTAGTCGGAGAGACACAGCAGGTCCTGGAACAGGTAGTGGTCGTTCTTCTCCTTGTAGGTGGGGTCCCGGGCCAGCCGCGCGGCGAGCGCGCGCAGCACGTCCTCCTGGTAGTGGAAGCGCAGCAGCAGCGGGTGGTTGGCCAGCTTGCGCATGTCCATCATCATGGCCATGCCGCTCTGCTCCGTAGTGGCTCGGATCTAAGGGCGACAATCCTGTGCTTACCATAACACACATATGACGTTCTGCCTCATGACATGCGACTATAGTTAAATCGACGAGGCCTACTGAAAATGGTGGAAAGATTGAACGGGCTTTGGGGAGTGGTGAGAGGAACAGGTTGTGAAGTTCCTCATCCACCATTGAAAAGGGAGGGTCCTCCGACCAGACGGGTGTTGTGTCCGGATAATGCCCGACGGTTGTTGTCGGGTTCTTGTATATGTGCAATCGCTCGGATCGCTTTAATATCGCGATGCAGGATTTAGTTTGTATGTGGCGAGATAGATGTCGCTACAGGGCTATACTAAAAATTGAGACCATATTTGTAATTATTTCTTTTCAGATCTTTACCGCCTATAGATACTGGGAAAGTTGTAAGAATAAAATACAATTTCTGTTAACCAACATCAAATTATTGAAAAAAAAAAAACTGTCTTCAAATATCTAAGTGCCACTAAAAAGCTAGAAAACACCTAATAATTTGTCATTCGGAGTAAGTGCCAATCTACCTTGAGACCATCAGCGGGGTTTGCATGCATGTCAAGACTAGACATCTGTCACAGATTCGCTTGCTCTCCGTCATATTCCATACGATAGAAACGGACAAAATAAACACATACACAGGGACATAAGTCTAGGACTAACTATGGGACTAGGTTAATAGATAGACTTAAATTGTCACCGAGAACCTCCTTCTACTCTTGAAGTCGCTTAAAATGGGGGAGGTTCTCAATATAACCCATATGTTCTTATGCTTGTATGTTGCAATGTATTTGTTATAAAAATAGGTTGAACAAACTTACCGTCCCGTCTTTAGCCGCGAACCCAGCAATGAGTTGCTTGTACAGCCTCTCCTGTCTCTCAGACATAGAGCACAGTTCTCTATGGTTGGTCTTCTTAGGCAGGTCCTGCAGTACGTCGCGTTTCAACCGGCGCAGCAAGAACGGTTTCATGATACGCTTAGCTTGCGTTATCTGGCTCTGCTCGAAGGCGGGCTCGTCGTCTTCCGCTGCACCATCAGCTTTCTTTGTTGTCTTCGATTTCTGTATACATGGTGATGAGAATTATGAATGCCATCTGAGAACTTGCACACTAACGGAAAAAAACCGGCCAAGTGCGAGTCGGACTCGCGCACGAAGGGTTCCGTACCATCATCTACCGTACCATTTTCTATAAAATCGGCAAAATAATCACGTTTGTTGTATGGGAGCCCCCCTTCAATATTTATCTTATTCTTTTTTTTAGTATTTGTTGTTATAGCGGCAACAGAAATACATCATCTATGAAAATTTCAACTCTCTAACTATCTCGGTTCAGGAGATAGAGCCTGGTGACAGACGGACGGACAGCAAAGTCTTAGTAATAGGGTTCCCGTTTTACCCTTTGGGTACGGAACCCTAAAAACAACCATGGAGTTTCTTGCCCATTCTTCTCCATAGGAAATGCATTCCGACTGGGTAGTAGAGATACTATTATTATTATTTATTGACGATTCATAAGTGCCTGTATTGGTTTACATGAATAAAAAAATTCTGATACTGATTCGGCACGACATTTAAACATTTAAACTTTAAAAATAGTAAAAATTAAACTTCCTTTTAATGTAAATAGCAAACTTAACTAGATAATCATTATTTTAGCGCTGTTAAGCTTTGTGTAGTCTGTCGAAAATGATGAGAACAACTGACAACAGTTTATTACAATAGGACAAAATTCTTCTCAGAATGACTGACAACTGTAATTCTGATTTTTTTTCCCTGTGTAAAGTACTGTGGGCATTCTATCACGCCCCTTGTACCATTGGGTACATAAATACATCATCATCATCATCATCACGCCTGTATTCCCCAAAGGGGTAGCCGGAGGTGCACTGCAGTGCGCCAACACTTCGCCGATGTATTTTGGTTCCAATGTAATAGAGGGCGAGCCTATTGCCATTATACCGGACACATTCCCACTCAATACGAGGGAGATATGGGCCATAATCCACCACGCTGGACCAGTGCGATTTGGTGAACTTCACACGCCTTTCTATAGACGTGCATAAAACAATTGTAGTTAAATGTATTTCGACGGACACTTTTGCAATACACAGATGACTCTCCTTTACTTCTACACTCCATACTCTTAAGGAATCAATTAGACGTGGGCGTTATTTCACGTCACTAGTTACAATAACTAGCTACGCGAGAACGGGTGACACGAATAAAATCAATCATAAATACATTTAATGCAGTTAGTCCTAAGCCTGAATGAAGTATAAAGGGAAGTTAATTGATTGATTTAACTGTATAGCTAAAAACACTTAGTTATTTAACTGTATAGCTAAATCACATAGTGATTTAATTTATTTTCGTTTCGTGTGTAACTAAACGTAGTTACAAAATAAAAAGTTTTGAAACAGGTGACGCCGACCAAGTAACTGGTTTCGTTACGTTTCTTGAAAATGACGTAACGATCCACATCTACAATCAATGGTGTATACTTACAGAATTCTTTTGGAACAAGCTCTTAAGGTCGTCGGTCTTCCCGGAGAACATGTGCGGCATCACGAAGCAGAGGAGAGACATCAGCTCCAACAGGTTGTTCTGCAGCGGCGTGCCGGTCAACAGCAGCCGGTGCTTCGACTGCACATTCATTCTTATTACTAAAGCATTGGAGCACATTATCGGGTGGCTAATTAAGGACGGCAGTCACGTACACACGAATGTAGACTTTACGTTGGAATAAATAACGCTCTCGTTAAATTGTTCAAATTGCAAAATGACACATTCCCCCTCAATACGAGGGTGATTTGGGCCACAGTCCTGCACCCTTAGCATGGCCGTGTAGACGTAAGTTTTATCTTTTTCAACTGACAGATTTGTCGGGAAAATGACGTTACTTCGAGCTTTTTTTTTTTTTGAAAGGACTACACTGTTGGCCGTTAGGTGGCCTTTACAGTTTTACCGGAGTGGCGAACGCAGAGTGCACTCCAACCAAGGCCTTAAGGGTGGAAAAGGGTAGCAACTAGCTCAAGGGCGCCACAGAGGGCACGACCTCGGCTTGGGCAGTTACTGTGAGGGGAGAGGTAGTGACTGCACTCCTAGGTGCAAAGATGCAGCAGATGAAGAGGGAGCTTTTTGTACTGGATATGGCTCGGTGTGACGTCATTTTCTCGTCGAATCTGACAGTTGAAAGAGATAAAACTTATGTCTACTACAGGGCCAGTATAGACATGCATGTCTATACGTGGTTTTCTCATCTTGTTAGCCATTACCGTTCAGCAAGTGGTCATTTATTATGGAAAATTACATTCGCACATGAAAATCACTGAAGTGCGGGCCCGGGATTAGAACAGTGTACGTTCAAGGCACTCGAAGGACAGTAAATCCGGAAAGTAAGAACATCTATACTACTATTATAAAGAGGAAAGATTTGTATTTTTGTACGTAACAAATAAACTTAAAAACTACTCGACCAATTTCAAAAAATCTTTTGCCGTTAGACAGCTACATTATCACTGAGTAACATAGGCTACATAATAAAACCGTGCGAAGCCAGGAAGGGCCACTAGTTGATAGATAACTTCGCTTTTAAAATAAGATTTTTAAGGTAAAATTTTGGTGAAACCGATTATAATCAACATGTCAAGTTCACCTTAATCTTGAGCAGGTTGTCGTACCGCTGTGTGGCCATGTTCTTCAGCATGTGAGCTTCGTCGTATATGACGTAGTGCATCGGCGTGATGCGGAACATCTTGCGCTCCTCTGGGCAGCTGCTAACCATCGTGTATCTAGAAATATCGAATCCAACTTGAAGAAGATCAGCACCCAAGTTCTATCTCTTTCAACTGTCAGATTTGTCGAAAAAATGACGTCACTTCGAACTTTTTGTACTGGACACCGGTTGGTGTGTGTTTTGTATTGAATTTCTGTCATAAAAAATCAAAATCAATTTTTTTTTATTCGTGTAGGCCAAAAAGCACTTACAAATAGTCTGATTCTACCACCGGTTCGGAATGCTGCTTCCACTGAGAAGAGCCGGTAAGAAACTCAATGGTTACTCTTTTCAAAATGATAATTGCGAGTAATACATTCTCAGGAGCAGCAATGTCATGAGAGCAGACAGCACCTTTGCCACAATACAAGAGAAGAATTATACTCACGGCAGTCTAATATTAAATACAAATATAGTCTTTACGCTTAGGAAGCTAGTACAGTAAGGTGCGTCTACTCCCATTTACAATGAAGGGATTATTCTAAACCACAGATGGTTATAGAAATAATTGCTTTGAGCCTGATGCCTTCAACACAGTATGGTAGAGTAGATGATAAGTCATTAAGAGGAAAAGCCACGCCGCCACGTGTCAAAATCCCCTCGCGATGTCAGTGTCATTTTTTTTTTCAATTCAATTCAATTTATTCAATAAATAACTTAAGTAATTCAATAGAATATACACCGATATATATTTCGTTGAAAAATGAACTTTATGAATGAGTCAATACAGTTTGTTTTGGTATGGCAAGAAATTTGATGCGCGAGGATCGACGCCATAGCGTGCGGGGCCCTAATGCCGCATTAAAATTTCCCGTTTTCAATAATACTAGGAGACTTCAGGTACTATGCCATTCAAATGAGAATAGGAATGTCAATAACCTCCGAGTTTCTTACCGGCTCTTCTCAGTGGAAGCAGCATTCCGAACCGGTGGTAGAATCTGACTATTTGTAAGTGCTTTTTGGCCTACACGAATAAAAAAAAATGATTTTGATTCTATCTGTCAAATGTCACTTGAAAAGTATGGTTTGCAAAAAAACTTATTTGCATATTAATAATAATAGTCTTACATCAAATTTAAATAAAAAGGTTAAATTAGTAGTAAATTGACTTATTATAATATTTAATAATTATTTAAAGTCATAATTCGTTTTTAAAATCCATATCATAACCTTTTTTATTTTTATTTTTGGCGCATAGGTCCAGAAGCCATGCCAAAATTATCAGAGAACAGAAAATAATCACGCCAGTCGCCATTCTGTCGTTGTTAGTGTGCTTCGTCGTGCGACTGAGTGCATTTACACTCAATCTTTGCAAATAAATTTTATTTAAAAAATATCTTGTTTTGCTCACCCTACCTAACTGGTTAGAATTGACAGCTATGACGTCACAATATGGCGCAAAGTCGATCCTATTCTCATTTGAACCGCATAGTATAAGGTACTAACGTGGTGAGCACGACGTCAACGTCGTCGAGTCCGCGCGCGTACTGTATGCGCAGCTGGCGGCGCTCTTCGGGCGGCCCGTAGTACTTGCTGACGCGCAGCGCGCCGCACCAACGAGACAACTCCGTACTCCAGTTGTCTGCCAACACAGAACATAACACAATAATACACCATCATTATAATACATCATCAAAGAATCTCGAGATGGCCGAGAAAGATAAAGAAAAAAAGTATCTTGATCTGGCTCACGAGGTTGTCGACATGTGGGACATTGATGCGGCAATCATTGTACCGATAGTCGTTTCCGCCCATGGCTTATTAGCCAAGAGCCTCGACAAACACCTAAAGAGGCTCGCGTTAGGCGGCTGGATCAGGGGACAGATTCAGAAGGCGGTACTTCTGGAGACGGCGCGCATTGTGAGGAAGTTCCTCTCTCTGGAGCCCTAACCACTGGTAACTAGGACCCTGTTCTAGATGCCGCGCCGATGGGGAGCTGTTTTTTATATTTTTAAATGTATTTTTATACATATATTTAAAAAGGTAATTTATAAGAAAGATGAGAAATAAAGGAATAATACATTATCACGCCTATATTCACCGAAGGGTTAGGCAGAGGTGCACAGCAGTTCGCCCACACTTCGCCGATATATTTTGTTCCCAATGTAATAGTGGGCGGGCCTATTGCCATTAGACCGGGCACATTGTCCCTCAATACGAGGGAGATTTGGGCCATAGTCCACCACGCTAACCCAGTGGGGGTTGGTGAACTTCACACGCCTTTCTATAGACGTGCAGGTTCCCTCACGATGTTTTCCTTCACCGTTCAGAAAGTGGTAATCATTGTTGGAAATGACATTCGCACGTGAGAATTATCTTAGAGATGCGGGCCTGGGATTTTTAACTCGCACTGCTTACGTTCAAGGCTCTTGCCCACGAGGCTACCACTGCTTTTAACAAAGTACCCATGGTACAAGATTTGCTTGGTTTGGGATCACATGATGAGCATGTGTAGACTGGGGATATTTGTTTATTATTTCCACAGAATCAATTTTAAACTTACCAAGCGTTGAGGCTGGTACCACGATGAGATGAGTTCCCTTAGCTTGGCCGGTCTCCTTCAGATGTGCGAGGAAGGCGATCACTTGTACAGTCTTGCCGAGTCCCATCTCGTCGGCCAGGATGCCGGAGACGCCCTGCTTGTGGAGGACAGCGAGCCAGTTCAGCCCCACCAGCTGGTACGGGGCCAGTGTTAAGCTGAAATTTTAAAAGCTTGAAAATTAAGCCCCCCACTCCGTTTATTTGCCATAGTCAAAACGAACTGTATTCACACATAGAAAAAGTTAATTTCGTTGCGTACAGTTCGTTGCGAGGGGCGTGGCTTTTACGACAGACATTTAATCTTTATGCATATTTTGTTTTTATTTATTGTTTTTTTTTTTAACTGGGCCATTTAGGCTCGGCCTGCTTGCTAACCTCTGATGTGGGGGTCAGAGTCCTTAATTAAGCCTTATATAATAAAATATGTAAAATGATTTTCCAGTCATTATTCTTATTTCAGTAAAAGAATAAAAGTCAAAAATATTTATTATCTATACATCTATACAAATAAATAAAATTGGAGTGTCTGTTTGTAATATCAAAATAACACTTTTTTACCAAATGCGTATGAAAGTATATACGATACCTATAACGAAAACGCAATTTTGATTTTTTTTGTCTGTCTGTCTGTCTGTTTGTTTGAGGTAAACTTCTAAACGGCTGAACCGATTTCAATGGGACTTTCACTGACAGATAGCTGACGTTCCAGGGCGTAACTTAGGCTACTTTAATTTTAGAAAAAGCATTAGGGTTCCGCGGGAAAAACATAATACCCATATTTCCGGGTAATCTCCCTAAAGTCCACGCGGGCGAAGTCGCGGGCACAGCTAGTAAATAATAAAAGTTATTTTATGAATAAATATTTTAAACAGTAAAAAGTAAGGTTGTCTTCAAAAACAATATACAAAGAACAATAAAATATCAAAAGGCTAATGGACAAGGATAATACACAGCATCATTATGCATATTGACACATACAATGTTTTCAAGGGTTTTTAAATATTGAATTGTGCATGGACTTATGCCCGTTTTCACGAAGACTAGGCTTGGACTAGGCACTGGTAGTACAGCCAGATGTGACAAGACAAAATGTGAGATATATCAATGTCCCTTTGTCTCATATGAATCAAGGGAGAGAAATGCCGGGCACTGCTAGCCGTGGAGTTGTTAATACGTTCCGCGACATAGGATTTTAAAACGTAAAACTAGTTACCTAGGGTCCAATATGGCGGGTTGCTTGAGTCTACCGGCGCCCGCGGCCACGGCGGACTCCAGCTGCTGCGCCAAGCCTACGCACTTCTTCATCAGCCTCTGTATGTTGTTCCTTGTGGTGAGCAACTCCTGGGTAGAGTTCAACAGCTCTGTGCTCAACATCTTGTTGTTATTGAACTTCTCAACCTATCGGAAAAAATGGTGACAATAAGTTAATACAGTAACGAAAGACCCCCATTAAATAATAAATACATCATCACGCCTGTATTCCCCGAAAGGGTAGGCAGAGGTGCACTGTAGTAGTAATAATGCACTTTGCACTGAGTAGTAATAGGGGGCGAGCCTATTGCTATTAAACCGGGCACATTCCCCCTCAATACAAGGGAGACTTGGGCCATAGTCCACCACGCTGGCCCAGTGCGGGTTGGTGAAATTCAAACGATTTTTTATAGACGTGCAGGTTTCCTCACGATGTTTTCCTTCACCGTTCAGCAAGTGGTAATCATTGCTGAAAATGACATTCGCACATGAAAATTATCTCAGAGATGCGGGCCTGGGATTTGAACTTGCACCCCTTACGTTCAAGGCGGGCGTTCATGCCCGCGAGGCTACCACTGCTTACGTATTACTTATAGTAAGTGTATACAAGAAATAAAGATCATGTTAACGCCAGCAAAAAAAGCGCCGCAGTCATTTCTCAATTTTATTTTCACTTCAATAAAGTTCAAAACTGTAAGATGTAAGGCACTTTAAAGAACGAAAGTGGTATGTAATGCTGTGGTAAATGAGTTGTAACTTTCCATAAATGATGGAATACGAACAGAAATTGCTCCAATTACACTACAAAAGACAGATGTATCTCGTAAGTTTTCTTGTAGGACACGCGGCCTTATAGGCTAAGTCTTGCACTTTGTAAGACAAGATTTGCACTTTGCAAGACTCACAAGACTAACACCAACACCAAGACTGGTGCACACTATCGCTGAGTAAACAATAGTAGGACAAAAATATTTTCGTGGATAGAGCCAGCCATCTTATACATACCATATCCAACCATCCTTTGAATGGTCTTAGCGATATAATAGCCTCGGCCTTCTTCTGTGAGCACCCACTCAGCAGAGAGAGCTCGTTCATATTGCTTGTGTTGAGGAACTCAAACACTTTCCTCTTGTCACCAATGAGATCATCAGTCACCTCGTTATCTGAGTCCTCACTGAAACAAAATTGTTTAAATGTTAATGTTATTTAAAGTTGTCTAAGTTGTTGTTTAAGTCCACGAGCACTTGAACATCGGGACAGTTAAGGACGAGATCAGATCCTGGTGCTTGGAAAACACCCTAACAAGCTTGCAGCACAGCTGACACTTCCGGACATAGTCCAAAGACTAAAGAGGCGGCGTATCCTGGAACTGGATAACTGCATCTGATACCGTATAGAGATATCCCATTGGGGATCATACTCTGACCATCATAAAACCACACAACGCATCTGCTCATAGTCTAGCTGACTGATCGCACGATGAAGCACAAAAAAAAAAAAAAAAAAGTTGTCTAAGCTGTGCTTTTGCCTGGACCGAAGGGTCACCAACACTTGGAAAAGATACTGGTCACTGTCAGAAATCATGAAGAACCGAAACGTGAAATTGTTCCACAAGAGAAAAATCTTCGACTCTTGTATATTACCATGCCTAATATATGCGTGTCAAACATGGTCGCTGACAGACAAACAAGGAAACCAGCTCAGAGTATGCCAAAACAGTATCGAAAGGAGCATGCTAGGAGTAAGACTGAAAGATAAAGTAAAACTCTAAATTATCAAAAGTAAGATCAAGTTCAGAAACGCAGTTACTTCCGGCAAAATACTTAAATGCAAGTGGGCGGGACACATCATGAGAGAAAACAGGGTCAAATGGACCAGAAAAGTAACAGAATGGCTACCACGCGAAAACAAAAGGAAAAGGGGAAGGCAAGCAAAACGATGGGAGGACGACCTTAGCAGAGCGGCTGGCCCCATGTGGCTACGCAAAGCCAAGGATAGAGAGGAGTGGAGATTATTAGAGGTCTATGTCCGTGGAGGACAAGCTGTAGAGGAACAACTACCTGCAGATTTAAAATTTAATTTTTATTAGATACTAGCTGTGCCCGCGTGGACTTTAGGGAGATTACCCGGAAATATGGGTATTATGTTTTTCCCGCGGTACCCTAATGCTTTTTCTAAAATTAAAGTAGCCTAAGTTACGCCTTGGAACGTCAGCTATCTGTCAGTGAAAGTTCCATTGAAATCGGTTCAGCCGTTTAGAAGTTTACCTCAAACAATCAGACAGACAGACAGACAGACAAAAGAAATTAAAATTGCGTTTTCGTTATAGGTATCGTATATACTTTCATACGCATTTGGTAAAAAAGTGTTATTTTGATATTACAAACAGACACTCCAATTTTATTTATTTGTATAGATGTATAGATAAGTACTATATGTTAGAAAACACACTTACTATTACTTAAGCCAATACATACAGCAATAAAGGCTATTTGAATTTGAAGCTGTGCTTTTATTTTATTAAATTTTTTATTTTTCTCACATCTCATTTTATTACTTTTTAAAATGGATTTTTAAAATGGATTTTTAAAATTTTGTTCAAAGTGTAGGGTAATTTCTTATTATTAAGAATACTGTATGCTTTTGTAATAGTTGGAGCATTTGGACTTAGAATACATTAAGCTAGTTTTATATATAACGTGCAATGTATCCAATGTTAAAGAACCTCAATAAATAAATAAACAAATTATCTATACATACATACATACAAATAAAAAAAAATTGGAGTGTCTGTTTGTAATATCAAAATAACATCTTTTTACCAAATGCATATGAGAGTATATATGATACCTATAAAGAAAATGCAATTTTTAAAATTTTTGTCTGTCTGTCTGTTTGTTTGGGGTAAACTTCTAAACGGCTGAACCGATTTCGACGGGACTTTCACTGGTAGATAGCTAATGTTTCAAGGCGTAACTTAGGCTTTAATTTTAGAACGTTCCGCGGGATGAACATAAAACCATTTTTTCCGGTTAATCTACCTAAAGTCCACGCGGGCGAAGTCGCGGGCACAGCTAGTTTTTAATAAAGTTCTGTTGGTAAATGCATCTCACAAACACAGCTACCCAGTCTAAAGGGTTAGGATATGTGAATCATGATCATCTCTTCATCTTGTTTAGTCTTGGAACACGTGCTAGTCTAGCTGCTCACCTGTCATACACTCTGTCATCTTTTCCTTTCCTCACACCATAATCATCATCTTCACTGCCACTGCTGCCTCTCCTGGCCCTGCCGCCTTTGGACTCCAATGGCTTCCGCACTATAAGGGTTTTAGAATCACTGGTGACTCGCAGGATATTCATGTGCCTATTGTTATATGTTCGTATGCCAGATCCACCTGGTCGAGAGCCCAAGGCGCCTTTGTCATTAGTTTCCGGGTCAAATTTGAGCAGCTCGTCTCTAGAACGTTCTTCATTCCAGCCGTGTTTTACTAATATATTTTTAACTAACTGTAATGAAAAAATAATCTTTAATAGTTGTAGTCTTAGGGGATAAGAAAGAATTGAAATATGGTTGCAATTGAAAAGTTTTGAAAAAAAAAATTTCACTCACATAGCTAGCATAACTCACATACATCCCATTCAGAATTCCTATGAAGCAGACTGTGCTAAAAACTCAATGGTTACTCTGTTCCAAAAGTATAATATAATTTAATATTTTCTTCCCAAGTAATAAGAAAAAATGGTTGATGGCTTGTCTCACTTTCTACTATGAATTAAGAAAGCATGAGTGTGACTTTGTGCCATAATAACAGTATTGCCTTGATGTGCATGCTAGCCCCTGATTTGTTCAGTACTGCTGTTGTTTTTTATCATTAATATTAAAAGTATCGAGCCGAAAATGAGTTGTCTTACCAAAGGAGATACATCAGGGAACATTTCAAGCATATTCCTAAACCGTCTCTCTTTGACAATTGTCGTCAGTTCCGATGTTACTATGGGCTTCTTTGCGGGGGATGCTGCATCGTCCGAATCCGAATCCTGGACTCGTATTCTCTTATAGGGTACAGGTCCATTTCTCACGACTGTATTAGGTGCTATCATTCGGATGTGAGTTTCTAGAATATTTAAAAAAATTACATTGTAAATTTAATTAACAGATTTGTATTTTAGTTTGACTCGCTGTAATGCTAATTTACCATGGCAATTCCAATACCATAAGGTTTATATTTACATTAAGCAGCGGTAGCCTCGCGGGCAAGAACGCCCGCCTTGAACGTAAGGGGTGCTAGTTCAAAACCCAGGCCCACACCTCTGAGATAATTTTCATGTGCAAATGTCATTTTCAACAATGATTACCACTTGCTGAACGGTGAAGGAAAACGTGAGGAAACCTGCACGTCTGTAGAGAGGCGTGTGAAGTTCACCAACCCAAACTGGGCCAGCGTGGTGGACTATGGCCCAAATCTCCCTCATATTGAGAGGGAATGTGCCCGGTATAATGGCAATAGGCTCGCCCCCTATTACATTGGGACCGAAATACATCAGCAAAGTGTGGGTGCACTACAGGGCACCTCTGCCTACCCCTTCGGGGAATACAGGCGTGATGATGTATTGTGATGTATTATTTTTATATGTATCCTTGATAACAAACCTTGGGGCTTACCATCACCTTTTAAAGTTTTGTTGTTTCAATAGTAACAGATTATTGACACATTATATACTGAGTTAAGTGTCAAAAACTGAAAGTAATATTAAAAACATAGCTGCAAGACAGTGGTGTTAGCACGCATGTCAAGACAAGACCCTTGTCATGAATTCGCTTGTATGCTCTCTGTCTAATTTCATATGAGAATAAGAGACAAAATCAAGATATACTGTGACATAAGTCTTGTCTTGGTGCTCATGCTAAACCTACAGGTGGTGTTAAGGGGGCTTATTCGCAGTTTTTAATGGAATACCATGTAGGTGGTTGACCATTCAGTTATATCAATCACATATCAGTAAGTAGGTAGTTCGTAGTAGTAGTATTTGGGCCCAATACATGACTTGTCTAAATCTATTTCAGACTTCCAACAGCCTACAGTAGTAGTAGCATGAGCGCCAAGACTAGACCTATGTCAGAGAAGATGTTGATTATATCTCTTTCTCGAGGGACCGAGCAAATCTGTGACAAAGGTCATGTCTTGACATGCATGCTAACACCACTGAGCTGTACAAGATGTTCCAATAAAGCCAGGATGATCAGCTTAACATGACCTCTGAGGCACAAAAGTCAGATATTTTAATTCAGTCACCCATCCAAGAAGCAGAAGTAGATGTGGTATAAAGCACCGATTTATCGCAAGAAGTTTGTTTAACTTGACTATGGTATCTTCATACTCATTGTATTTATGGCATCAATAGACATGATTGTTACTACAATATTTTTTATTGTTGTTGCCAATAACGAATACGCCTATTGTAATTAAACAAAACGATAGATTAACATTGTGCAACCCGTCACTTAAACCGTTTTATTTTCAGAAGCAACTTATCAAGACGCGACGCAGAAACTTATCGATCGGTAATTAATGACGTAGAAAAACAGCTGTTCAGTTGTCACAAGGCTATGGTCAAGCACATATCCTTACAATAAACCGGTTCAAAATCAAATCCTGCAAAACCGACCTACTCAACATGATGGAGTAAGGAACTCCTCGTGGTAATGCCAGAAACACGTGTTACGTGGACCGTGACCTCGCACCGGTCAAGAAAACCTTTCTACTCACGAGAACTCGACGGGGCGGAGGTAACCGTAATCGGAGCAGAGTTCCCAGCAGGATCGTTAGGTTTCCTCTGGAACCTGTACTGTCTTAGGAAACTCAACACGCTCGGACTGTTACCATTCGACATTTTAACACCAAATCACAATTTTATTAAAGACTCAAAAGATTAAAGTCATAAAGTTCTTTGATAAAATATATACGAAAAGTTTAACGAAAAATTATTACACAGCAAAAGCACCGCAAGAAGTCAACACTACGGCCATTTTTATCCGCGAGACTGCGCTGCACGTACGGTGCAACCGCATATGTTAAACAGGCCAATGAACGTTAATGATACACATGTCATAAGATATTTTAACCAATTATCGCTATATATTTTTTTGTTCACTAAATAATGGTGATTCGAGAACTGCGATTGGCGGAAGATATATTTTGTCTATGGAATGAAATTATGGAATGAAATGTGTCTATAGTGTAACCATACAAAAAAATAAAAAAGGTACCATTTTACTCCGATTTAAATATCATAGATATTGGTCTAATAAACACTGTAAACCCCACTGGCATCTGGATATAAAACAAACAAGTAAATAACTATTATTTTACCAATGGATTGATGATAGTCGTTAGAAAAGGAGAAACACTTGGGTCATAAATTACCGGTTTTTTTTGTTGTCGATTAATGCAGAATATTTCACATCCCTCGAAATAATTGTCAAAAGTGTTGCCAGCTAAGCTACACTATTTCTATCTGTCAGATTAATAGGTGCGGCCATGTTGATCTATTGCAAATAAATTCAAGATAATTTTCTTTTAGGATATAAAAATTGACACAATATGCCCAAATGCGACCTCAAAACGAGATATATCCCCGCGACGTTCGCCTGGACATTACTGTTGGGCACGACATCCTTGTTTTTTTATTTCCCGTAAGTATACAATGTCGTCGATCGTCCATAAATTCTTATTTTCGGTTTGACAACTTTCACATGAGATTGTTGAATTGTTTCTATAAATATCTTGGTGGTTTAAAGTAGCCCTGTGTGACTGTGATCGGATTGTGCCCCTGTTTGCCCTGAGGTGTTGACGGTAAGACAATTACGAGGTGTTCATAAGATTATGGTGTAGAAGCCATGGTTTGTGTAATTAACGTCATATTTACATTATCTTGATACTAATGCGATAATTAGTGTTCTCGACGTGTTATCCCAGTGATGAGGTGTCGTGTCAATGTCCGAATGCTTCCGGTTTGGTATCCAAATTAGTATAAACAAAAGATGTCTCATAGGCATATGAGTCAATACTATAATTCATTGCTTTTTGTTATGATAGGTCTCCTGCTAATTACCTATTGATGTATTATTCTGTGACATTTAAAAATAATACAGATCCCTTGGCAGGGTGGCAGCCAATATTTGTTTGATATCTAAATAACTTTTTAATATAATGTATCAACTTTTCTAATAATCAATATTATGTATGCTGTTCACAAGGTAGTCATTAGTGAATGAACCTGATAAGACAGGTATTGAATGTCATTATCTGTGTACATAATGATAGATATTAAATGACCGAGCGACTCATATTGATTGCATTCAATATAAACCGTTAGAATAATTTTGTGTTTGATGGGAATACAGTAATAACACAAGTATAAGCTTAATTTAACTAACACCAAGGCTACTACGAAAACATGGGGACCTCAAATTGCTACTTTATGCATAGAGTAATAAGATTCTAATTGTAATTCTTATATTTCTATTAATTTGTTGCATATATTTTCATACTTTAATATTACTCTATACCAACTTTGAATAAATGTGTTAAAGTTATTAGCTAATTATCACCTGTTTATTGTATAAGGTAGAAGAACTAGTTGATAACAATCCAATATATTTTGTTTCCCATTTTTCAATATTTTAAGCTGCACCGTATTGAACAAAATTGGTCAAGCTGTTTATGAGTTTTAGCGCGTCTGACAAACAATAATAGATTTTTATATATTCTATATAGATATTGTTAAATGACATAGTTTACCACACTGGCCCTGTGCAAGTTAGTTTGTCTATTTATAATTTACTATTATGGTCAATGTTATGTATATCAATATAAATATGGATATAATGTAGTACATAATGTTATGTATAGTTACAATATGTACCTTTGGTGTTTTTTAGTCACTATGCCATTAATATTCATAATTTAAATTATTCTTAGGCAGCTATTATTAATAATATTCAAACATCCTACACAATAAATGAATATGTATTTATTTAAATTCAAAATAATTCGTATGGAAAATTATTAGTCAACTCAATTGATTTACTTTAGGGTTTAGATTGGTATGATGCCATTGTTAAAAATATAAATGCTTAGCTTCTACCCGTGGCAGAACCCCGGACTTATGATATTATACTCAAAGTATGGCCTATATGTTATTCCGATGTATACAATAATACTGTAAAGTTTGATCAAAATCCGTTCTGTAGTTTTTGTCTCTATCAGAGTTACAAACATCTAACGATCTATCCTCACAAAAACTTTCACATTTATAATAATATAAGTCAACGAATGCAGCAGGATGACCTCTTGCAGACGAAGAGAGAAATAATATAAGTAGGAAGTAGGATGTGTCAATCTTGCCACAGCTTGCTAAATTAGCTCTTGCTTACAGTTTCTGTACATGCAAACAAAGCAGAAAAACAAATAAATGATTTTCATGTGTTTGTAATTTTTACTCAAATTTGCGTGCTCGCAACGGTACGACAATACGGTTACGGATCAAACCTGCAGTCTCCCAGTAATAAGGGCGACCCGTCTAACCACTAGGCTTACATTGACATAATCGATAGCAGCTTTACTTCCCCACATCGACGCTCAATAATGTTATCACTGCTTATCTCGCGAATTACATAGCATGATGGATAGTTTTGTATATGGAAGGAATTGAACGTTTTTCGATATTGGTTTTTAATTATACCAATAAATTGTATCCAATTAGGCTAATTGTTTGGAGTGGGTTCACATTAATATTTTAAGTCAGTGGGAATCGAACACCAAGCCTGTCTGTTACGAGGGCGGCCAGTCTAACCTCTAAGCTATTTCCACTTATATTTTGTAATTTTTTATTGAACAAAAAAGTAAAAAAATATATACGCGTGGAATTGAGAACCTCCTCCTTTTTTTTTCGTCGGTTAAAAAGTAATATTGAAACAGTCCTGCCTAATACCTGGCATGTTGTTAAGTAATATTGTTTTGTTCCAGGTGTCAATACTACCTGCACAAGCACCCATGGGTTCCCGCGTATCAGGTGTTCATAACGTTTTTTGTTTTGGCCAATTTTACACTGGCCACTTTCATGGACCCGGGTGTTATACCAAAAGGTAAGTGTTTAACAATACACCGATAATACATCGAGGCATGACTTAAGCGACACTTTTGGGCCATATTGACTTATAGAGAAACGACTCCACTCCTCTGCCGAGATGGGAATGGCCGAGATGGGAATGTTGAGATTGATGTGTGGAGTGACGCGAATGGATAAGGTGAGTAATGTGTATATTAGACTGTAATGTGAATGTTAGTAAGACGAAAGTAATGGTTATAGAAAGAGAGGAGGATGTTACAGACTGTAACATCGTTTTGGATGGTGTGAAAGTGGAACAATTGCAAGAGTTTGTATATTTGGGAAGCATGATTACAAGGGATGGTAAATGTGATAGTGATATTGAGAGGAGAGTGACTGCTGGGAATAGAGTAAATGGTGCTTTGCATGCCATTGTGAGTAGCCAGGCTGTCTCAAAAAAGGCTCGTCTGGCGATTCACAATGGTGTTTTGGTACCTACTCTTATGTATGGTAGTGAATGTTGGGTTTGGCAAAAGAGGCATGAGAGTAGGGTGAATGCGGTGGAAATGCGTTCCTTACGGAGTATGTGTGGTGTCACCATTGAATAGCAAGATACGAGATGAATGTAAGCTGAAAGATGATGTGGTGACTAAGATTGAGAAAAGTATGTTGAGGTGGTTTGGCCATGTAGAGAGGATGAATGAAGGTAGACTGACTAAAGAAATATACCAGGCAAACGTGAGTGGAAATGTCGGAAGAGGGCGCCCGAGAAGGACCTTTCACGACCAGATTAACGGTCTCTTCCAGAAAGGTCAAGTCCGTAGCACCCTTAACCGACGGAAGTGCATGAAAAGATGTATGACTGTGGATGAAGCGAAAGAGGTAGGTCAGGATCGTAGCGTGTGGCAAACGGTAGTCTCTGCCTACCCCCATGGGATACAGGCGTGAGTATATGTATGTATGTATAAAAGTAGCGCTCATAACAGAAAAAGTGAGAAGTAAGAGACTAGAATGGTTTGAGCATGTGATGAGAAGAGATCAGAAGCTTGTGACTAAAAGAGTGGTGAGTATGAATGTGGATGGATACAGAGCGAGAGGAAGACCAAAGAAAAGATGGATGGATTGTGTAAAAAGTGATATGAATGAGATCGGAGTGGATATCGGTGTGACGGAAAAGCGAGATGAATGGAAGAAAAGGACATACTGCGCCGACCCCAAATAATGGGATAAGGTAAGGCAAATGATGATGATATATACATACTTGGAATCAGCAAAAATTTCTGCGTCGGATGATTATGCTCTCCTGTAAAGTTAAAAGAATGTCGCTTAAGTCAAATAGCCTTTCACGCCTTGATTTGGTCCCAACTTTAGAGGTCTGGGCACACTGGGGCGTCAAGACGCGCGTTGTAGAATTCTTACCAATACCAAAATTAACGTAAATAATTTCGCCCAAAAAGAAATGTTGTTGGTGGCAAGAATATCCATGGTTACTCTAACAATAATAATAAAGGACTTTACTACTCATTCGGATTTCATTTCCTATGTACAAGAATTGGCAAGAATCTCCATGGTTACTCTAACAATAATAATAAAGGACTTTACTACTCATTCGGAATTTATTTCCTATGTACAAGAATTGGCAAGAATCTCCATGGTTACTCTAACAAGAATAATAAAGGACTTTACTACTCATTCGGATTTCATTTCCTATGTACAAGAATTGGCAAGAATCTCCATGGTTACTCTAACAATAATAATAAAGGACTTTACTACTCATTCGGAATTTATTTCCTATGTACAAGAATTGGCAAGAATCTCCATGGTTACTCTAACAATAATAATAAAGGACTTTACTACTCATTCGGAATTCATTTCCTATGTACAAGAATTGGCAAGAATCTCCATGGTTACTCTAACAATAATAATAAAGGACTTTACTACTCATTCGGAATTCATTTCCTATGTACAAGAATTGGCAAGAATCTCCATGGTTACTCTAACAATAATAATAAAGGACTTTACTACTCATTCGGAACTCATTTCCTATGTACAAGAATTGGCAAGAATCTCCATGGTTACTCTAACAATAATAATAAAGGACTTTACTACTCATTCGGAATTCATTTCCTATGTACAAGAATTGGCAAGAATCTCCATGGTTACTCTTTTCCTAAAGTATTTATTGAATGTATATTGAGGGGTCAAAGGCTTTTTGATTTAAGCGACATTTTTTCAACTTTACAGGAGAGCATACTCATAAAACGCAGACAAATTAGCTGATTCCAAACATGTATAGTCAATATGGTCTATAGTCAATATGGCCCAAAAGTCAAATAGCCTTTCCCCCTCCATATAAATAATAACGTATGCATGTACCAAAACTAAACAATGCTCGTACTACCAGCACTATGAAATGGTTTGTAGCCACTGTAGGCGATCCAAGTCACCCCAAGACGAGTGCAAATTCTGTAAAGGCCATATCCGCAATTTATCAGTGACGGGAATCGAGGTGTGGTGAGCCGAGCGGCCGACTCTCGAACCGAACCGTCCTCAAACACCGTCCGTCCGCCTGTCTGTCTGTCTGTTGGTCAATCACCAGACTGTATCCTATGAACCGTGATAGTTAGACAGTTGAAATGTTGTTCCCGCTAAAACAACAAATACTAAAAACAGAATAAAATAATTATTTAAGGGGTCTACCATACAACAAACGTGATTTATTTTGCTCGATATCGATTATAGATAATGGTACAGAACCCTTCGTGCGCGAGTCCGTCTCGCACTTGTCCAGATTTTTATTAATACCATCTTCTATTAAATTTAAAACGCTAACTTAAACCATTCTCTCGAATTTACGTTACTGCTTCAACTCACGCTAAACTTTTGACCGAATTTATTGTGCAAACTTATATACGTATATTAAAGCCTGGCTACACTGGGGCGTCAATCGCCCACGATAAAATCTTTTTCACATACTAAAACTTACTGTATTGACTCATAGAAACGTTTTGAGGGTTCCGTACCCAAAGGGTAAAACGGGAACCCTATTACTGAGACTTCGCTGACCGTCCGTCCGTCCGTCTGTCACCAGGCTGTATCTCATGAACCGTGATAGTCAGAGAGTTAAAATTTTCACAGATGATGTATTTCTTTTGCCGCTATAACAACAAATACTAAAAAACAGAATAAAATAATTATTTAAGGGGGCTCACATACAACAAACGTGATTTTTATACCGTTTTTATAGATATTGGTACGGAACCCTACGTGCGCGAGTCCGACTCGCACTTGGCCGGTTTTTTTTTAAATAATATATAGCAGTGGTAGCCAAAAGGTAGTAGTTCAACCCCGGCCCGCACCTCTGGATTTATGTGCGAATCTCATTTTCATCCGAGATTATCACTTGCTATGAAACGGTGAAGGAAAACATCGTGTGGAAACGTGCACGCCTTAGGGAACTTGAATTGTTCTCGATAGATGTGTGAAATCTGCCAACCCGCACTGGGCCAGCTTGGTGGACTATGGCCTGAATCCTCATCGCATTGAGGTGGGTCCCTTGCCCAGCAGTGGGACGTTAAAAGGGCTGTAGTTAGTTAGTTAGTAATGTGCCTCCATCGCATCGACTTGCGATGATTTTCCCACCGACAAGATTGATTTAGACTTTTGAAATTAAAGTATATACGACAAAAATAAACGGTAAATGTAGATGTTTCCGAAGAAACATCTTATTCCTCAACGAAATGTCATTGACAGCGCAAACGATTATTTACTAGTCGTTGCGTGGCTTTTACCAAAGAAATTCAAGCTTTATGTATATTGGCATAAGAGTTTGTTTTGGTATTAACGCGCGCGCCGTAACGCCCCAGTGTGCCGGAGGTTTCAAACTCTAAACAACTGTATCTGTACATTTTCGATTCTGAGGTAGAACATTAATCAGTGTTTCGTTTAATTAACACGTCAGACGAACGATCAAGTAAACAAACTTCGTTTTTTCTTGCTTTTTAGTGTTCCGTACGCAAAGGGTAAAACGGGAACCCTATTGCTAAGACTTCACTGTCCGTCCGTCTGTCACCAGGCTGTATCTCATGAACCGTGATAGCTAGAGAGTTGAAATTTTCACAGATGATGTATTTTTGTTGCCGCTACAACAGCAAATACTAAAATACAGAATAAAATAAATATTTAAGGAGGCTCCCATACAACGAACGTGTTTTTTCTGCCATTTTTATAGACAATGGTACGGAACCCTTCGTGCGCGAGTCCAACTCGCACTTGGCTGGTTTTTATTTGTGTAAAAGCGGTAACCTAGTTACTTGGACGCCTGCTTTGATGGCGTGGCGTGCATATTCAAACTGAGGCATTTTCGCCGATTTCACTTGCTAATCTATATATCGATAACTCCTACGTAAGTTTTTGTAGCCCACAAAATTAGTTTATTCCTGTTAATCATGCTATACCTAGTATCTATCTTCATCATTTAGATGTGTTCGCTTAAAAAGGCTTATTGACTAATTATTTGAGTACACCACCAACAGCTGCCCATAATTAATCGATTATAGTTTTCTCGTCCGTCTGGTCCGTCAGTGGTAGCCGAGTGGTCGAACGCACGTCTTGCAAATCAAAGTGTGCAGGTTCAAACCCCGGCTCGCACCTCTGGGTTGCATGTGCGAATCTCATTTTCATCCGAGATTATCACTTGCTATGAAACGGTGAAGGATAACATCGTGAGGAAACCTGCACGTCTGAGGGAACTTGTCTAATTCTCGATAGATGTGTGAAGTCTGCCAACCCGCACTGGGCCAGCGTGGTGGACTATGGCCCTGAAATCCCCCTCGTATTGAGGGGAGGCCCGTGCCCAGCAGTGGGACGTTAAAAGGGCTGTAGTAGCTAGTAGCTAGTTTTCTAGTCCAAACTGGCTGTCTGAAAGAAATTGCTTTTAGCGATGAGACCGCCCAATTGTACATAGCTACTGTATTTAGAACTAAGAATGTTGTATTATTTTCTTTGTTAGGTGTGTGCAATAAAGAGTACTCTATCTATCTAAAAATGACAATATATGAATGAATGAATGAGTAGGTATATATTAAAATGTCGATGTTATTTAAATTTATATCTATGAAACGTTTAGTTGTAAAGTTGTTGTGCATATGGCGAGTCAACAAAGTCAAAGGAAACAACTTAAGTAGGAGCTATCGACATATAAGACACAAAAATGTTTCTACCTATGTCCGATATAGACTTTGAAACCATCGAACCGATGTGTCCCTAACTGGTTTCATTAGAAAGGCAATAAGACAGAGATGGTTTTAGACCAATAAAACAATACATTAGGAACATTCGGTACATTCATTGTAGTAGCACACGCCGGGTATCCGCTAGTCTAAACTAATATTATAAAGAGGAAAGATCTGTATTTTTGTATGTAACGAATAAACTTAAAAGCTACTGGACCTATTTCATAAAATCTTGCCGTTAGAAAGTTATATTCATTTATCCCAAAATGTTTAAAAAACCGGCCAAGTGCGAGTCGGACTCGCGCACAAAGGGTTCCGTACCATTATCTATAAAAACGGCAAAAAAATCACGTTTGTTGTATGGGAGCCTCCTTAAATATTTATTTTATTCTGTATTTTAGTATTTTTTTATTATAGCGACAACAAAAATAAATCATCTGTGAAAATTTCAACTCTAACTATCACGGTTCATGAGATACAGCCTGGTGACAGACGGACGGACAGCGAAGTCCCCGTTTTACCCTTTGGGTACGGAACCATAAAAAGGCCACCCGTGCGAAGCCCGGACGGGCCGCTAGTATAGAATAAATAATACATAGTACCGTGTTCTCAGTACATTCGTTTTCCGTACCTTTGTTTATTTGTACCAATCTGTACGGAACGACCTGTATCTTATCTAGCGGTAATTATATCTTTAAATTATGTGAATCTGCCCGAGGTCGATAAGCATAGAGGTGTTTCACAGTATACACATATTATCTATTACTGCACTAAAAATGTACTTAGTTAGTTAGACTGTTAAATTTTCAACGAGATACGTTCTCACAAAAAAGCTACAGTCCTGAATCCCGATGCTTGTTTCGGCTCGCTGCTCTTACTAATGACATTTTTATATGAATGGGTGCCTAGCCTACCCATTCCAATGTGTTCTTATTATTAAGGTTCCGTACCGTAAAAGGAAAAAAAAAATTACGCCGTCGTGGGACGCGTGGCAGATGTGAAACATAAAACATAAACGTCGTAGCGGCGAGTGAGCGGAGTCAGCCGGTGGGTGGAGTCTAAGCGGCGGAAAGAGCCGTGGAGCCACGGAGCTGCTCGAAGTTTTGGGATCACGGCATCGCGGCATCAACAGTCGCTGTCACACGCCAAGCGCGCCATTATATGTTTCACATCAAAAATAATCCTTATAGGTTCACTTTGTTGTCTGTCTGTCTGTCTGTCAAGACCGTTTTTCTCTGGAACGCGTGGAAGTATCAAGTTGATATTAATAACAAAGAATCAAGTCTGCAATCCGTTGAAGCTGTAAAAAAACAAAGTTCTACATTAACGCAAACAAAAGATTTCTCGGTTTAAGTTGCGTATGTACTAGTACAGTTTCAAGGGAATCAAAAAATCTATACTCCCCGTAGACCTAAAAAATTCGATCGTTGTCATAATTCGAGCAATACAGTTCGTTTTGGTATTTGCAAAAGAGCTGAACGAATTTTCACTCGATTTTTTATCACAGAAATTCAAGCTTTATGTTAATAGGCCCGGCCCAGAGTTCGTTTTAGGATTGGCAAAAAAAATTGCGCGTGCGTGTTGACGCCCCATTGTCCTCGAGGCTTAAAAATAAACGTATATAAAGATTTTTAAAAAATAAAATGCAAGTTTGTGAGACGGCTGTTATTTTTGGATCCAGCTCCACCTGACGAGGACCGCGAGGATGACTTTCGCGCGCCGCTGTACCGCAGCGTCGAGATCAACGGCATCACCGTGCGAATGAAGTGGTGTGTCACGTGCAAGTTCTACAGGCCGCCGCGCTGCTCGCACTGTTCCGTCTGCAATCACTGCATAGAGGTGAGTGTCCTTTGACTACAACGACAGCAATATCCGAGGTCTACGCTTTTTTATTTTTTTGAAAGGACTACGCTGTTGGCTGGCCTTGACAGCTTTACCGGAGGAGTGGCGAGCGCAGAGTGCACTCCAATCAAGGGCTTAAGGGCGGAAAAGGGTGGCAACTCGCTCAAGGGTGCCACAGAGGGCACGACCTCGGCTTGGGCAGTTACCGTGAAGGGAGAGGTAGTGACTGCGCTCCTAGGTGCCAAGATGCACCCTCGAGGGGAAGTGGGGGTTCCTCGGCCTCGCCGGCGAGATCGGTGTCTGTTTGAGGCTGGTGTGGGTGTGTCGGTGGCCCTCTCGACGCCCGGGAGCAATGCGGTGTCAAGATGTGCGCATTAAACTAATACGTACTGTATTAACTCAGTTATAAAGTTCATTCTTTAATGAAATGTCATAGACATCGCGAGCGAATTGTTACGGGTAACATCCGGTTGAACTGATTTGGAGGGGACTTACACTGACAGACAGCTAATGTTACAAGGAGTAACTTAGACTACTTTTGTTTTTAAAATATAATTAGATTTCTGCGGCAAAATAAAAACTCTTTTCTAAGTAATTAGGGTGCCTTACGTGGCTATCTTTTTTTAAATTGTTTGGTGTACCATAAATGGTACTCTATGTAATACATAGAGTCGTAGAGAGTAGATATTATCTAACATCCGCGCCTTCGAAGGCGCGGGTACAGCTCTAAGTGGTATACGTACCACTTACGTACACGTACGTACCACGTATTTATTACGAAAAATTATTTGACTTTGAATTTTTTTGTTTTTTTTTTGTCCACAGACATTCGACCACCATTGCCCATGGGTGAACAACTGTATTGGGCGTCGTAACTACAGATTTTTCTTCTTCTTCCTAATATCGCTGTCCATCCACATGCTGAGCATATTCGGCCTCAGTCTCTACTACATCATGAACAACAAGACTCTCACGCAAGTCGAACCCATTGTGTCGTATCCTTTATATACTAGTTTTAAAAACATCACACTTTGTGTTCCTTTTTTAAAATAGGAAGATAGACATGTCCATTCTGTTGTAGGTCATAGAGTAAGTAGAGATCCCGTATCGACACCGCCCTGCGTATGGCGCTGCGGCAATTATCTGACATCCGCCATTGTAGTTCTGTAGTATAAGGCAACTACATAGGGAAGTCGATAGGTCATCTCCGTTATATATCTCGATGGTTATAGGTATACAAACTTCAAATAAACTACCTATATTTGATAGCACTAAAAGAATATTGCCGTCTCCCTCATGGATTACGGCCGTAAAAAGGACGGCAATAGGCTTGGTTTGGTGCCAACAGAATCCAGTGTGCCCGGATCTCAAAGCCTCACACTCACGCGCACTTGGGTGTCGACCCTCGCCATAGCAAAACACACTCTATTGTCTCACAGAAAAAGTTCATTCTTCAACTAAATGAGACTGACAACGCGAGAGAATATTGAAGCGTCGCCGCGTCGGTGCGTGACCTTTCCCACAGAAATTAAATCTTTATGCGTATTGATACAGAGTACGTTTTGGTACTGGCAAAAATGTTGAGGCTTAATATGGAAATATATATTAGTCAAATACCTACCCTATGCTATATTGTTTAAGTGCATTTTCAAATAACCTCGAGTCAAGGCGACTGTTGGCCGGGATCATGCCCATAACAAGTTACAGACATCTTTGAAAATATTGCATTAATTTGTTTAACATTCAAAATGGAAATGCATTTTAACATAACTGCATATGGAAGCAGTGGTAGCCTCGTCAGTAGAACGCCCGCCTTGAACATAAGGGGTGCAAGTTCAAATCCCGGGCCCGCACCTCTGAGATAATTTTCATGTGCGAATGTAATTTTCAATAATGATTGCCAGTTGCTGAACGGTGAAGGAAAAAATCATGAGTAAAGCAGGTCTATAGGACAGCGTGTGAAGTTCACCAACCCGCACTGGGCCAGCGTGGTGGACTATGGCCCAAAATCTCCCTCGTATTGAGGGAGAATGTGCGCGGTATAATGGCAATAGGCTCGCCCCCTACATTGGGACCAAAATATGTCGGCGAAGTGTGGGCGCACTGCAGTGCACCTCTGCCTACCCCTTCGGGGAATACAGTCATGATGATGATGTATTATTATTGCATATGGAACGTTCTGCATCCTTGGTTGTCAGTATTGAACCATCTTGATGTGCGTGCGACTCACTCATGGTTTATTTAACTGAATACGATAAGAGCAATGCAATAGTGTGATATCACACTTTCGGTAGTCGACATAAAACATAAGTTCGCTTGCATCAATCTGCCCGTGCACTATATTGGAAATGGGAATGGCCCGAGTTCCAAAGGTCGTGGAGTTAAGCTCCAAGTTGCAGATGTGCAATAATAGAATTTATTTTAATGGAAATAGGTCTATTTTTAAAAAGCCAAGTACTCACGGTGGTAACAAAGAGATGTGTTCACCTGATTAAAGGCAAGCCCACAGATTTTTGCCAATAACAAAACGAACTGTATTAACTCTGAGATACAGCTCATTTTTCAACGAATTTTCATCGATGGCACGAGCGAATTTTGACTGTTTGTCGCGTTGCTTTTTCCATAGAAATTAAATCTTTAAATATATTTGCATAGAGTACATTTTCAAATAATGTCAAGTTAATACGCTCTTCCCATTAGTTGCAAGGCGTTGTTCTCCAATTCCTTTTTTTTTTTTAAAGTCATTATCAAATCCTTAACTGGACCTTATCAGTATGGTAATAATGGGCATAATCGCGCTCCTAGCGATCCCAATATTCGGTCTGACCGGGTTCCACATGGTGTTGGTGTCGCGCGGCCGCACCACCAACGAGCAGGTGACTGGCAAGTTCACCGGCGGGTACAACCCCTTCTCGAGGGGTTGCTGGCACAACTGCTGCTACACGCAGTTCGGACCCCAGTACCCTAGGTGAGTGGTGCCATAGGCAATATAAACGGCTTGGTCGTTTGATTCCCGCCAGGGGTAAATTTCGGAAATGGCGTTTGCGGAATTTTCCCTGGTTTGGCTATTACTGGGATAGCCCACACTCCATCGTACGGTACCCATAGTAAAAGCTTTGCTTTGTTTGGGATCGTTACTATATTTATTTATGGACGTTGATTCTGTTGTACGCAAACCATAAACGAGATATGTGAGGCCCGTTGTCAACACCTGTCATATTTTTTTTTGTTTGTGACAATGTCAGTTTTAGAGAAATAAAAATAATGTTGAAATCGTGCACTATGAAGATGACAGTGTTTTAATGTAACTAACAGAATTTTATAATTCAATAATAATCATTATTTATTCACATTAACATATACTCATTTCAAATCAACTAATCATACTTCTATGAATGCACACTTAAACAAACTTGCATAACAGATGCCAAATTTCGGCTCCATATTACTTATGGTCTCTAACATATGACAGTGACATAAAGTTAGTTTGTCTATGGGACCTATGGAGTGCAGAGGGAAGGAGAATCATCTCATATGGAAGAAAAGTTGAAAAAGTGTCCAGCTGTATGCTATAAATAACAGTTCAAAAAACCGGCCAACTGCGAGTCGGACTCGCGCACGAAGGGTTCCGTACCATTATCTATAAAAACGGCAATCAAAACACGTTTGTTGTATGGGAGCCCCCTTAAATGTTTATTTTATTCTGTTTTTTAGTATTTGTTGTTATAGCGGCAACAGAAATACATAATCTGTGAAAATTTCAACTCTCTAACTATCACGGTTCTTGAGATACAGCCTGATGACAGACGGACGGACGGACGGACGGACGGACGGACAGCGAAGTCTCAGTAATAGGGTTTCCGTTTTACCCTTTGGGTACGGAAACCTAAAAACCTTCCACAATAGCACTGGTATGACAAAGGGTATGGTATGAATATAGCAATTGTAAATGAACTGAGGTATGCCGAGCTAAAAATTTAATATCATTGTCACTTAAAACTTACCCTGATGCGAATGTGGCGCCACCCTTATTTAATGCATTTGGACGGACACTTTTTCAATACACAGACGATTCTCCTGAACCCTATCTTTTTGTCATTGCCTCTCTTTAAAATGATGGCGCATCAGTCAATGGTATCATGAATTTATAATAACTAACCCAAATCAAGCCTCTCTCCTCCCCAGGTTCCCTCATGACTGAGATGAGTTTGAACTAGTGTTCTGGCAAATGGAACATGATGCCTTGACTGTTGCGCCCTCTAAGGTTTGCCTTTTGGTTTACTGAAGGCTCTTGTATATTGAATGTGCAATATTATGCACATAATATCGACGGGTGAAAAACTATTTGTCTTAAGCGACATATTTTGGACTTTACAGGAGAGCATACTCATTCCACGTAGAAAAATTCACTGATTCCAAATATGTATACCTCTCACCCCTTGATATGTAGTAATAAATAAAATAAAAACAATAGTTTCAAGACATTTTGACATCGGGTGTGTCCGAAATAATACTTTGGGCACATATACGATAGCTCATAATATGTAGATGCTTAGTGAAGACGGTTTATACGTAACTATCATAGTCTCTGAGTTATAGACCCTTAGATATTTATCACAGGTATCGCTTTCTGGCCTTTGGGTACATCTGTAACCCTATTCTGCTGAATAGGGTTACGGATGTCGCCCCTCACAATAGTTAACACTGCTGTGTTAACTATTATGAGGGGCGACTACCAATATTAACAAAACAGGACATGCTAATTTTATACAGGTCTCAAGATATTACGAGTCATAGAAATTGACTACGAAAGAAAAGTTGGAAAAACATAATCGAATTTTGACCTAATTTTTATACCATTCAGTTGTATACCTGATACTGATGCAAACGTCAAATATTATTTCGGACTTCTGAAACACCCTGTAGAGTCCCGACGACGATACTTGTTCTGAGCGTAGGCAGCTCGGCTGATTGAAGCGGGTGGTTTCGGGTTCGACACCCGACAGTGGCAAATATCAGAAATGGCCTTTATTTATATAATTTGCTCTAGTCTGAATGTAACTGGGATCGCCTATGGGAACCAGTGTATGGTATAGGCCAGGGCTTCCCAAACTTTTGCTACGCCCTGCCTTCTTACTTACTAGTTGTAGTTCTAGCCTAATAACAATTTGTTAGACAAACTCCAAATAGCCTCTAATTTTTTTACTAGAAAATAAAGAACAAAACAAAAAAGATAAAAAGCAAGCACACTCTTATACCTTTTTTCTATTGGTATTAGTGAGAAGGATGTGCTTGCTTTTCTGAGCATAGTTTCTCGACTCGGTCGCATCGACACAGACAGCCAACCTATTTGGATCGCCTCACGACGCCCCTGGGATAATACAACGGCGCTTCAGGGCGTCGCGACGCACAGTTAGGGAAGCCCTGGTATAGGACATAGGCCTTGTTGATCAATTAACCGACTTCAAAATGGAGGAGGTTCTCAATTCGATTTTTTTTTTATGTTGCCAGCATATTTTGTGTTTCTACTAACAAATGACCCGTTTCCACAGTCTAGTCCGACCCTCGAGATATATCTATAAAGGCGGGAAGAAGCGTCGCGAGGCGATGCCCGGCGGCGCGCACTCGGCGTCCGCGATATCCACGATAGCGACCGACACGCAGCACCAGGTAAAGACGTACACCGCCGACAACGGGACCGCGCACCGCCCGGTTGGACCACACGCGCATTATAACAAGGTGAGAGCCAGACGCTTTAGCTGTCATTTGCTAAGCTAATGTGAGCTATGACGCGCAAGTGATAACGTCCAGTTTTGAATGATGTACATATTGATTGGGTGCGTGTGCCATGTGTGTGTGAGGAGGTTTGGTTATGATTTTCAAAAAAAAAAATGTATTTTTTGTGTTGAAAATTTAAATTTCAAATTATTTGTTTATGGTCACTTATAATTTTAAACGTACGTGTAGGCGTTACAACTTATTTATTGCAACGGGAAGTTAATTTAATTGAATATAAATATTTTGTTTATTATCAAAAATTGGCACTAAATAACATTTATTAACACGTACTTAAATAGTTACACGAGATTTGAATATTTTCATTTCATTCGACATTTTCATACTTAAACTAGTATCTATCGAACAAAAAACTAAAAAAATATATCGACCCTTGAAAGGCAATTTTTACTAAGCGACAAAAAAAACCTAAAATTATTGAAATAAAACTATTTTACGGATTCTATCGCGTTTACCGACTTGGGATACAATAATTAATATGATTAAATCCAAAACCAAGCGTACCATTGCAAGACCTCAAGACACTGTTAGCACTTTCTGCGTGGATCGGACCGCAAACAACAACTAAATATAAGGGTACCCAGTTATAAACTATGACATCAGGACGTCAAACACCTCAGTCCCCCCGTGACCATGGTTGCTGTAAAGCAGCCGAAACGTCGGGAAAATCAAATCAAATAGTAAATAAACGCGATAGAATCCGTAAAATAGTTTTATTTCAATGTTTAGTACCTATTCGCGAAATTATAAGAAAACAATATGAAAACTAAAATTAGTTATAGTTACCAAACGACGCAAAAAAATCTGGCCGTTCGATTGGTATATACCTATAACTCAGTTTACGATTTTTTGTCGCTTAATAAGGATTGGCTTTCAAGCGTCGAACTATAATCTATGGCAACATTTCTTTTATTTCATATGGAAAGTTTTTTTTTTTTTTTTTGTTTCCTCCAATCTCCATATTCACGCTTCATTAGAAACAAACAGCTTGTATACATACCTTTAAACAGTAAAGGGTCATCTAGTTATCATGCTTCTAGAGCGAATTACATACCTTCAATTCACTACCATAAGGTCGATATTGGCACTACAGACAATAAACTTTTTTTTTTTTGCAAAAGGCATGTGAATTGAAGACATGATATGTCTGGCTCTCTACTAATCTTTACATACTATTTCTATGCGATCAGGTAATGTTGGGATGGTTACACTGAAAAATATTTTATATCAATGAAACGGTTAAGAATTTCTCAATTTTAGTTCATTCTTATACATTATTATATGGGTTTGGGCATTGGCCCACATATACAAGACGCCCACAGGACCATATTCAGGGTGTCCATTTTCTGGAGAATGAGGGAAAGTCAGGAAAGGAAAAAATATCAGTTCAGCTGAGAAATCAGGGACGATATTTTATAAAATTAATTTAAATTTCTAATGGTTGTTGAGTTGGTCGATTATTTTTACAAAATTAGCGCACGTTTTGCTTTTACATTAATTATTTTTCTTCATGTTATTTTCTTATGTACAGGTTCAAAATATGAATAAACTGTAGTTTTAAAAGTCAGGGAAAAATCAGTGAATTTATTTTGGCATTTAGAGTGGTCACCCTGATTATGTGATACCTGTGTTGATATAATTTTTCGTTAGAAAGCGAATAGCATAGATGTTTTTTAATACGTTTTGATAGCTCCACTGGCGGAAGGCGATAGAAATAGAATTGCAACGAATATCATCGCCCGGCCCCTGTTTGATACAATTTAATATAGTGTTATTAAAAAAAACACTTAGATTTCGGTAAAAATAACAAGGAAAAAAATTAGAAACTGTAATTTTAATTAATTATCTGTGTGTCCACTATTTATTGCTTTGGAGTCGTCATCATTAAAAGTATACACAATTAATTTTGTATTCAAATAAAAGAGCGTTCACACTCTTAGTATCTCACTTTTTATTTCAGCTTTATGTGTGTTATCTATATAATATTAACACTAAACAATGTGGTTCATTCACGCTTTAACTAACGCAAATAGCTAAAACGCTATGAAAAAAACTATGAATGTGTTTTAATTAATTTAGTATTTAAGAATATATTATTATTTGCTTAATTTTGTGATCGTAAAATCGCAATACGTAAGCCCAAAAATTTATCTTTCTAGTTTGCCCCTTCACGAATTGCAATCTTTCAGGAGATGCAATAAAAAAAAATGATAACGAAATCTGGCAATACATTATATTTTTCTGTGTTATCTATCTATACAAATAAATAAAATTGAAGTGTCTGTTTGTAATATCAAAATAGCACCTTTTTACGTATTGCATATGAAAGTATACACGATACCTATAACGAAAATGCAATTTTAAAATTTTTTGTCTGTCTGTCTGTCTGTCTGTTTGTTTGAGGTAAACTTCTAAACGGCTGCACCGATTTTAATGGGACTTTCACTGACAGATAGCTAACGTTCCAAGGCGTAACTTAGGCTACTTTAATTTTAGAAAAAGCATTAGGGTTCCGCGGGAAAAACATAATACCCATATTTCCGGGTAATCTCCCTAAAGTCCACGCGGGCGAAGTCGCGGGCACAGCTAGTCTGGCAATATAATACAAGTAATGGTAATTATATATTGTTAACCTGAATAATGACAGATAATAAAAAACTTGTATGTGTTAATGCCATTTTCAATTATGATAACTACTTGCTGTACGGTGGAGGCGAACATCGTGGGAAGCCTGCACGCCTATAAAAAGGCGTGTGAAGTTTAATAACCCACCGGGCCAGGGTGGTAGTCTATGGCACAAATCCCCCTCGTATTGAGTGGATGCCCGGCAGGTGTCCATGGGCGGCGTTGATCACTTTCCATCAGGTGAAACGTCTGCTCGTTTGCCTCCCTATCTCATAAAAAAATAGGCTATTACATTGGGAGCTAAATACATCGCCTAAAGCAGCTTTCAGACTACGCTATAATATAATAGCATACAGTATATAGCTTGTTATGGACACGTTCACACTGTACTATACTATATGTTATTGGGTTTGTGTGGTACGCGATATTGTTGTGCTATGAGCTATATATTATAGCGTAGTCTGAAAGCCGCTTAATTGGGAGATTACAGGTGATGATGTAGTTAAAGACGGATTAGTGTAGTGGTTTGAGCAAAGGCCGCTCTGCTCACTTAACCGGGTGGTATCCGGTGTGATTCCGCCAGCAGAAAATTACAGAAATGGCCTTTTTTAAATTTGCCCTAGTCTGGGTGTAACTGGGATCGCCCCCAGTCCATCGTACGTTACTTATAGTACAAAGCTTGACTTAGTTTTGGGGTATATGATGTTGTCTGGCCATATTGACTAACACGTCTGAGGCCGGCCAGTGGTATGGCGAGGGTGAGTGGTGTAATGTAAAGTACGGTGGCGGCGCGTGGTCGCAGCTGTCCCCTGGGCGCGACGAGCACGAGGGGGAGATGGAGCTGGAGGGGCCGGGTGCTTCGCAGAGCGCGGACTGCGAGCCCACGCCGCCGCCCCCGCAGCGCCGCGGCTCGCCCGCCGCCCTCTTCCAGCCCGAACACCACCAGCATCTGCCGCCCCCGCCGAGACCCCTCCACTACCCGCGACTCACGCCCCTCTCTAGGAACACCAGGTGAACAACTTTATACAGGTTGTATCAGAAGTCCGAAATAATACTTTGGGTACATATGTGGATACATACTCATATGTGGATGCTTAGTGAAGACAGATTATACCTAACTATCATAGTTTCTGAGTTGTAGACCTTTGAATATTTGACATAGGTATCGTGTTCTGGACTTTGGATACATCCATAACCCTATTCAGCAGTGTAAACTACACTTATGAGGGGCGACTACCAATATTCACAAAACAGAACACGCAAATTTTACATAGGACTCGAGATATTACGAGTTATAGAGATTAACGACGAAATAAAATTGAAAAAACACGGTCTAATTTCGACCATTTTTGAATACCATTCAGTTATATACCCGAAAGCAAACGTCATTGTATTATTTCGGACTTTGTATACCTTTCCGGGTTAAAAGGTACAACTGTCTCAGATAGTTTTTTTATGTATTTTAATTTGTTTCAATTGACAGGGATTATGAGACTACGGATTATGTTTAAATTAGAGGCTAGATCTAACAACTTTTCTGCGTACAATAATTAGACTATATATTACTAGTAAATAACGTGCAAACAAATACTAGTATATTTGTAATGTTATACTACCTCTTTTCATTATTATTATCACTAAATGTTAAATTTAACTTGTAATGTTAGTTTTGTTTATTTTTTTCTATTTTTTTTTGTATTTTATTGTTATTTTTTTTTTAAACTCTATTAGTCAGTTTACTATGTTGATTGTGACAGATCCTTGCAACAGGCCTGTGAGCCTAGTGCAAGTATCAAAGGAACCAAATACAATTTTGTAAAAAAAAAATACTTATATTCACACTTAACGTTACGAGTAGTAGTTTCTCAAAATACGGAACCCTAAAACCGGTAATTATCTCGTATTTAAGTCACGGCGGTACCACGACGACGGGGTATCGGGTTGTGATGGAGCCGGTGCGGTACGAGGCGGGCTCCAACGGCGGCGCGCGGCCCTCCCCCACCATGCAGCAACGTATCAAAGCGCTCGGTGTGCCCACGCCCTTAGCTGTCACCAGTCCGGTCAGAAGGTATGTGCCGGGATATACCGGGAGCATAGAGCGGAAATTGAAAGGGCTATTTTACATACTTAATTTCTTAAAAAGACTCCTCTATTTGTATGCAAGAAACAGTGATGGCATCGGCGAGGTGATTACGTAATTCGATTGCAAATCCATTACAATCACCTTCTGTAAAAACAGCCTACAAAAATAAATAGGAAAGCCGCCATGTTTTGAGGTTTCAAATGAAAATTGTTTGCAATTAAAGTTACATAATCGCCTGACAGGATCGACAGTGAATTCAACTTCGACAAAAAAAGCTATGGCTTATTTACTATGGAATTGCATTGCAAAGTGCTATTACACTTTCAGTTTCCGCTCAAAATAAAATAATAATGAACAATTCTTAATTTTTTTTCTTACTAGAACAACAACAACGAATAGATTAATTATTAAAAAAAAATGTTTATTAGATCAAAATTTGCGAATAAAGGATAAATTGGCTGTTTGAATTGAGACGAGACAATGTTCATATAATGATTAAATAGGTATTTATATTATTTCCCATTGTATCATGGCCTGTTCCCATTATTAACTTGAAATGGTATTGAGTCCCCCTTCTACCTAAAACCGGGAATGCATCGCTTATAACACAACACCGGATAGGACGGCGGTAAAACTGTTTAAAATTTAAATTTAAATGGAACACGTCCGCTCGCGACGACATTCTATTTGCAACTGATCAAATTTGCTCATGAGTGGAATAGACAAAAAAAATATAGTTCTACCCTCGTTTAAATTTTTCTATCCGAGTGTTGTGCTTATGTTTTTTTTTTAAATTTGATTCAGTGTTTATTTGCATGTTATAATGGTTTGCCTTCACTTATTAGCGGTACAATGAGTATGGGAACACTAATTATGTGTCTATATATTTTATTGGTGTATATTTTTAGCTTTAAAAAGCCCCGCGTACACACTGGGGCGTCGTCGCGCTTCAGTTTTGCTGCCAATATTAAAAATAACTGTATTGACTCATAGATAAAGTTCATTCTTCTGCGAAATTACATTGAAAGCGCGAGGGGGCGTGTCTTTCCCCACAGAATTTTAATCTTTATTTATATGGACACAGAGCTCGTTTTTGGCAACAATTCTGACGCGTGGTTTTGGACGCTCCAGTGTATGGGCTTAAGGCGTGAAGTTCGCTTACCTACAGATTTATAATTAAACTCCACTATATGAGTATCCAATTTTGGAGGTATAGTATAAGTATATGAAGAGGCCCTTTCATTTCAGGGTTTTATTTGTTTATTGTAATTGTTTCAAAACAACTAACTAACTAACTACAGCCCTTTTAACGTCCGACTGCTGGGCACGGGCCTCCCCTCAATGCGAGGGGGATTCAGGCCATAGTCCACCACGCTGGCCCAGTGTGGGTTGGCAGACTTCAAACTTCAAAACAAACTTTAACAAAATACAGAGTGTAATATTGATTGAGTGGAGTCACTATGGAAACCTTTGTAACTTATCAATTATAGAAAAATATATTCTAATGAACTGTGGCGTCGATTTTAAAAATAAGAAACATTACGTTTGTGAAGCCGTCATTTGAAATATTATCTAGAGTTTTTTTCTATGTCTGAAATCCACGCCACGGTTCCTTGGAACATGTTTAACTGTCTCTTATAGTTTCAAAGGTATTTATAATGAACCTTCTTGATGTTACACCCTTTATAGTATGATTTATGGTGCTGGATTTAAACTTCACATAACAAAAATGGATACTTAATTAATATTGTTCTATAAAAATATGTATTTTATAGGTCTTATCTATTCCGTCTAATATACAGGGTGTATCAGGAGTCCGAAATAATATTTTTGGTACATAATATAGTTGCTGATATGTAGATGCTTAGTAAAGTAAGACTATTTAACTATCATAGTTTCTGGGTTAGACCTTTGAATATTTGGCACAAGTGTTGTGTCCTTAAGGCACGGCCATAACCCTATATAACAGTGTTAAATACACAAACGAGGCAACCAAAATGTTTGCAAAACAGAACTTGTAAAGGAAGATGGACTTGTAAATGTATGGGATGTGTCCCCACTGACCAATAAGGACTAGACGCATATCGTTGGAAAGCTCTTTTTGTGACTATCAATTGTTACTATGGAGGTGAATTTCAAATCGTCGTGTGAAAAAAGTTATAGCTAAAAGAAATCTTTAAAAAACATAGAAAATAAATTGGTTTTTTTTTTTCGATTTGTGATTCACCCCCCATAGTAAAAATTGATAGTCACATAAAGAGCTTTCAAACGATATACATCTGGTCGTTATTGGTCGTTGGGGACATTTTGCCCATCCTCCTTTCACATAGGACCCGAGATATAAGTTTTAAAATTGGCGGTGCAAAAAGAAATATAACTATGACATTCATGGTTGTACTACCCGATACTCAGGTGAAATATAATTTCGGACTTCTGATGCATAACTGTATGTTGGTAGTCTCACAGTACCTACAATGTGACAAGGTGTTATAAAACATTGTTTACCGCTTACCGCGCGGCAGGTGGACCTAACGCATAGAGCCGACGTGTGGACGGTAACTCGTTGTCAACTACGTTGTTTGCTCCTGTGTGTGTTTCATATTCCTCTTTTGTTGTACAATACATAAATCCTTCTTTGTACATAATTTAATACACTTCTGTAAATTTGTGGATATTTTCTTATCTGTCACAAATGAGGTTGTAACTATAATTTTAAAAAAAAGTTCTTGGTGAAATTACATACCCTAAAATTAATTGAAAGTTAAGCCTCCTGCGCACTGGGGCGTCAAAATCCGTGCGTGTTTTGTTTTACCAATACAATAACGAACTTTTATTTTTTTTTTAAATGTTCATTCATCTCGTTAGATGACACTGACAGCGCGGGAAATTTTTGACACGTGGCGGAGTGACTTTTACCACTGAAATTAAATATTTATTCATATTAACGCAGAGTTCGCCTTTATAATATTATATTTAGCGCGACAATAAACAGGGTTAGATGTTCTAAATAATTTTACTATATTTTTAATCCGTTTTGAATCTTCATTGTTTGATTAACACCTATGCTCAAAAAAGAAAATATCCAATAATTTATAATGTAAATACTTTATTTTTTTCACAGTTCTGCGCTTTTGAGATTGGGTTTGCTCGTATTATTGTTATATTATGTAATTAATATAAAAAAAAAACAAAACCTAACGTTATTTTTATGACAAAATGTATTATTGTCGTCACGGGAACATGGATGTTTGAAGGCGTCTCAAATGCAATGAAAATTGTACCTAAAAGTCACATAATATGACAACACAATTTTGAATGCATTATGTACAGATTTGGTTTGATTAATTGATTTGGCATGAATTTTATTTGTAAATATTTATAACTGTGTTATACCCTCTATTTTTTTTATACTCTAGAAATATCGTACACACTTTCATCTCTTTATTTGTTGTCTATGATTTAAATATTAAAGTGAAATATAATAACGATGATGGTGTAGCATGGTTTTCTGTCTCTATTTTAAGTCTCCGGTTACGACAAGAGAGAATCTGTGCTTATGTAAATTTTGTCTCCTTCCAACGCATGAAATAGGAAAGTGAGAGAGCGACTTAATCCGCGACACAAGCCTTGTCTTGGCGCGCGTGCTATGTATCTGTATCTCCAACTACCACTTTTAATTATATTGACTCATAAAGAAATATAGACAGAAGAGTATTTAATGATAGCTGGCCATAGACTAACGTTCTTTCTTTTTGAACGAACCTTTAACTAACCCAATGGGCTGAAAAGCTGTCATAGCCTAATTTACATATAAATAAGAGCTCCCTGACAGTTTTATTCTGTCATTCTGATTGTTAAAGCCTCCGGCACACTGGGACGTCAACACTCTTGCGTCATAATGTTTGCCACTATCAAAACGAACTCTGTTTCAGTATGCATAAAGATTAAATTACTGTCATAAAAGCGACGCACCCACGCGTCAAAATTCACTCGCGCTGTCAGTGTCACTTTGTTGCAGAATGAACTTTTTGTATGTGTCAATACAGTTCATTATTCTATGGCAAAAAAATTACGCGCGAGCGTTGTCCTAAATTTGTAAATTGCCACAAGAAGAAGGAATGTCATGTGGATGGTCTGCTAATTTTATGTTTTCTTTTTTTATTATTTGCAAGCTGTTGTGACAGACGGGCCTCCAGGCGTAGCGCCACACACTATACAATGGCTGATAACAGCTACCAACGGTTGTCTATGGTCGACTTATGATCATAGACAAGTTATTTGCTTTATGGTAATGAGTATTTACGTTTGCCAGACTCTATACCCTGTGGATCATTTTTGTTTTAATAGAACTTGAGTTTTATAGCTCATCGAATATAGGCTAGATTATTTTGTGACTTGCTATATTTACAGTTTTTTTTATTTTAAATGTTTAGGGAAAATATATGTATTTTTTTAAATTATATATATGCTTATTATTAAGTCAGCACCTATAATATTTATGTTAAATACATTTAGTTAGATACTACACAATTATCGTTATGTACTTATATATTTTTTTCTTATATTTAATTGTGTTATTGTACATATGTAAATAGCTACAAAGCCATTGTATGATTGTGTTGTCCCTCGGCTTGAAAGGCACTATTATATCCTGATGAAATAATTGTCGGTTTAAAGTTACCATTTACTGCATGCAATATATGTGTCTGACGTGAAGTGCTATGGGGTCTATATTGTTTTACATCACCCACGGTCAACTTGGACTTTTAGTCCCTAACAATATTAACAATTTTGACACTATGTATTTAGAACTCCACAGAGACAATCACAAATAAACACATACATACATAACAAAAAATAGACAATCACCCTTGCATAAATTCCCAAGAAGCTGAAAATTTACAGGAATGTTAGGGCCACCATTATGATAAAATTGTGAAAAGTCCCCATCGATCCGATGTGTGCAAAATTTTTTATTCAAGGTCAAATTTGGCAAAAAATGTTTTTTTGGATTTTTTTGCGAAACGGTTAGTTTTATGATAAAATTGCTCGTGCTAAAAATTGTAGATCATGCAATTATCTACAAAAAATGTCCTCACACTTTTTTTCCGTAAGATTCATTATTTTGGGGAAAAAGCGATTTTAAGATTTACTAAAGTTGTAGTCCCCATAATATGCATGACTACGCTACCTATACGCTCGTACACCATTGGACACTGTATGTAGTTTACACTTTTAATCGGGTTAAACCCAGTTAAAAGTGTAAACTACAATTAAATGTGTTACTACTTGAAAATTTAACGTATGACTTGAGATATTTAAAATTGGTTACAACTATACCTGACATATACAAACGGTAAAGTATTATTTTGGAATTGTGATACAACCTATATATAATAATAATAATACCAAGGTTAGACGGCCAGTGGTAGCCGAGTGGTCGAACGCACGCCTTGCAAATCAAAGTGTGCAGGTTCAAACCCTGGCTCGCACCTCTGGGTTTATGTGCGAATCTCATTTTCATCCGAGATTACCACTAGCTATGAAACGGTGAAGGAAAACATCGTGAGGAAACCTGCACGTCTATAGAAAGGCGTGTGAAGTTCACCAACCCGCACTGGGCCAGCGTGGTGAACTATAGCCCAAAAATCTCCCTCGTATTGAGGGAGAATGTGCCCGGTATAATGGCAATAGGCTCGCCCCCTATTACATTGGGACCAAAAATACATCGGCGAAGTGTGGGCGCACTACAGTGCGCCTCTGCCTACCCCTTCGGGGAATACAGGCGTGATGATGATGATGATGTATTTAGACGGATATCTTCATTCCATCTTGTTTTTGGACGCCCCTGTCTTCTAGTGTTCTCTCTTGGGTACCATAAGGTTACTTGTTTGCTCCATTTGTTTATTTTGCAACGTAGCATATGTCCTGTCCAACCCCACTTTAGATGCTCTAATACCTACTAATAATGATCTAATGTTATTTCACCAGGATAAGCATGCATTAGTCTGTAGAGTGTGTACAGTAGCGTTGTATATTAGTGTAACATGTATCGTGTGGCATGTGGCGTTGGCATGCTCCCCGCAAGCGCAGTGGCCGCCGCCCTCATCGACCTACAGTGGTGCGCGTTCGGAACCCGGTCGGGACCACGATCATCGACCGCACCTTTTAAATACACATCAGTTGCATACACAATTAGATTCGGAATGGGTGCGACACACCTGCACCAATACGTCGCATTGTTCACTTGAAAAAAAGAAAAAAATAAAAATAATGATATTTAAGGGATATCTCATACAATTGACATGGCCCTGTAGCATGACAGCCTAGAAATCAGTTTTATCTCTTTAAACTGTCAGATTCGTCGAGAAAATGACGTCACACCGAGTCATGATGTCATGTTTGTCATTAATTTATTTATATACTTTGACAACCCTAGATGTAGATAATTAGGTCGTTCGTATCTCCGAGCTGTGTTGTAACATAACACTTCAAAAACCTTAAAAAAAGTTAATAAAATATTCCTGATATCAAATATTCGTTTAGTATAAGCTAGTGAACTTTAAGGGTTCTTATTTTGAATCGCATCGTTTATTGACTAAGGGTTCGCCGGATAAATCGTGCAGCCTTTCTTTTAGTTCTTACTCAAGACTTAATTTGTGTATTTTCATTATTGGTGTGGCTAAGTCGATGACCGTGGTATGATTACGATGACTATACTTTGATCCCGGAGTTGGTTTTAAGTAGTAAATGCTTTTAAAGTAGATGGGATGACGGTACGTCGAATAATAGTTGTTGTAAATACACGACCGAACTTTACAAGTGACCAGTCGGTATAATATTAGCCACCTTATTTGTTGCACCCTTCAAAGCTGCATAACATTAGTATGCCAAGAACGCGCAATATGGGCTTGGGGATTTACTTCATACAGGATCGAATTATAGATCAATTTGATACGATTTATACTCCTGAAATCAACATTACCGTAAAATCATGCAGTCACGTTCAAAAAATAAACGAATACTGATCGAAAACTTAAATTGGGATCGACTTGAACTACTGTACAATATTGTGTTGTTTTCAAGAGTAAATTCAGGCGAATCCGATTGATCTACAATTCGATCTTATCAAGAGTAAGCTCCCTGGGCCCGGCGTGGGTAGCAGCGGAGACTTGGTCACGATATAGTTCCGAACGCGGGCGGTGAGAGGGCGGCGGCGCCGGTCGCGCGATCGCACGTGCAAACGCTTCGCCCCGCAGCTCCCTTCTCCTTCTGTCCGTAGGCCGTACGATAACGATAGCGAGGGCTCGGACGAGCTCGCGCGATTATACCCCTGACCCGAGCGCCGCGCCTGACAGGTCGAACCCGGGCACGCCCACGCAGCCGCGCCGACCCGACTTCATCGGCGTCGGCGTCGGCCGCGCCTCGCCGCAGCGCCGCTTCCTGTCCGAGGGCGAGCTGCTGCGCGCCGAGCCGCCCGCGCCGCACCGCCCCACCGCCGACGACATCCGCGAGCTGGCCGCCTCGCCGCAGCGCGGAAACTACCTGTGGGCGGAGCGACATCCGCTCCCGCATCCGCATCCGCACCCGCATCCGCCGCGCGGTGGCGTGCCCGTGTTCCCGCCGCCGCCGCAGCCGCAGCCGCAGTCCCCGCTGGCGCGGCGGCGCGGCGCGGGCCCGGCGCGGCCGCTGTCGTTCGTGCGCGCGCTGGAGGTGCAGGACCAGCTGGAGACGCGCGCGCCGCCGCCCGACCCGCCCGACCGCGCCTCCGTCTACGACTGCAACTACGAGATCTCCGTGTGAGCCGCCCCGGGCTCGCGGCGTCCATACTGTACCTTGATTGTTCGACCGTGAATAGTGTACATAGTCCCCCAGTGTTGTGATTCCGAGATGACATAATAATTATGTAGCCGATATGCGACAGTGGCGGTTCGACCGCTGACGTGCGAGGAGCTATATTTATAGTGTATTTATAAATAATCGTTTTTCACGGAGCTGTTGTAAGGTTTTCCCTTAGGTTTAGTGCCCGCTCGTCGGGGTGTCGGAGGTTACGGAATTGACTGATTCATTAATCTGCCTCAATTTTTTGTTGAATCTTCTGCGCGCGCGGCCCGGCGTGAAGGGTGTCGCGGCGTGCGTTTTTTACCAATCGAAAAATCGCCATAAAACAATGCAATTGTAACTCGACTGATTTGGTAATGACTTGTTTATTGTAATGGTAATGACTTGTACATTGTAAAATCATTGATGACGTTATTTAAAATGCATGACGCCGAGGCGCCGTAAAAAACGGACGCCGCGTAAGAGAAAATGTGCCAAATATTCTGTAGTCACAGGTAGCTTAGAGCACGCATCTAAAGCCCAGAACAGTCTGGGGCGTCAAGACCCGCAGTGAGAAATTTTAGCCCATACAAAAGCGAACTTTATTAACTCATCGAGAAAGCTCATTGTTCAATGCGCAGCGCAGGCTCGCGTGGATTTTACCACAGAAATGCAATCTTTATGTAGATTGACAGTTCGTTTTGGTTTTGGCAAAAATAAATTAGCAGGTCGCGTCTGGACGCCCCAGTCAGCTCGGGGCATAAATCTATTGATTGTTACTTTGGTCGTTGTAAGACTTGGGTTTTTCCTGTAATTATCTGTTATTCGTCCATTTTGATTCGTGAATAACTATGACACAGTATACACAATAATAAAGAAATAACTACGCCATTTTGACTGGTTACTGAAATGTAATCATTCTTTAAAGTGTAGTTATACGTAATGTTTCAGAAGTCCGAAATATTACTTTGACGTTTGCGATATTATCGGGTATACAACAGAATGGTCTAAAAATTTGATCGAAATTCGATCATGGTTTTCCAACTTATTTTTCGTCGTCAATTTCTATAGCTGGTAATATCACGAGTCCTATGTAAAAATTGCACGTTCTGTTTTGTGAATATTGGTAGTCGCCCCTCTTAAGTTTACTTTACACTGCTGAATAGGGTTATGGATGTAACCAAACGCCAGAACACAATACCTGTGACAAATATTCAAAGGTCTATAACTCAGAAACTATGATAGTTAGGTATAAATTGTCTTCACTAAGCATCCACATATGAGCTACCGTATATGTACCCAAAATACAATTTCGGACTTCTGAAACAGCCTGTATATAAATTATTTCCTATTTTGTGATTAGTGACGAAATTATTGTAAGGTGTCTGGAATTGTGAAGATTAGTTAACATAGGGCAATGCAACTTAACAGGTTTGTCGACAGACAGAATTAGGTAGTCAAACACGTTAATTTGAAATCATAATTAATTATTATATTCAGTATCCATACTGGTTATTTACGTCCACAAAATTAGTTGCACTTTATTACGGCCAGCTTTTTGGAACAACATATTGTAACAACAAATTTGCTAAAAATATTCGTTAACTGAATTGTTAAGAATAATGTATGTATAACTTTATCGACGCTTGAAAGGGCATTCATACTAAGCGACAAAAAGTTGTAAAATTAGTTATATACCAAACGACACAGAAAAATCTGGCCGTTCGAATGGTATAAATAACTCATTTTATGATTTTTAGAGTTCCGTACCCAAAGGGTAAAATGGGAACCCTATTACGAAGACTTCGCCGTCCGTCCGTCCGTCCGTCTGTCACCAAGCTGTATCTCATGAACTGTGATAGTGAGAGAGTCGAAATTATCACAGATGATCAACCTATAACAACAAATACTAAAAAACAGAATAAAATAAATATTTAAGGGGGCTCCCATACAACAAACGTGATTTTTTTGCCGTTTTTATAGATAACGGTACGGAACCCCTCGAGCCCGAGTCCGACTCGCATTTGGTCGGTTTTTTTTATCGCATAAGGATTGCCTTTTAGGCGTCGCTATATTTTTTTCTTTAATCTGACCGTAAAGATTATAATCTCCTTGCTGGTAAACAGGTTATATGATTATGTTAAACAGTGTACAGTGTCTCACAGAGTACCAACATTCAAAAATGATACCATCCTTTTTTTTAAAGAGATCTCAACTCTCCGAATTGTTATTATTAGTTTCAATAAACTCGTACTTACTACGGTGGTTAAGGAAAAAAAATATTACTAAAATTAAAATATCGTATGTACGATACGCACTGAACACTTTATTCCCGTCGCACTGGAGCGACAAGACACGCCCGTCGAACTTTTTTGCCAGTTACTAAAACGAGCTGTATTGACTCATAGAAAAGGTTCATTCTTCAACTAAATTACTTTAACCGCGCGGGCGTATTTTTACGTGTTGGCTCGTGACTTTCATCACAAAAATTTAACCTTTATGTACATCGACACAGAGTTGATTTTGTTATCGGCAAAAATGTTATCGCGCGTCCTTTGACGCCCCCGTGTGCTCGGGTCTTTATTGATATACATTATGTGAGTCAGTTGAGATTAAATATTGTACATAATAAGTATATATTTTACACAAATCGCATCTTTAAAAGTATAGAGACCTAACTCAAAAATAATGTTGTTGAAAAATAATCTTTAGAACGACCCTTTAAGATTTATATTCGTATATGGGTATATGCGTATATGGGTATATGCGAATATGGGTGTCTATACTTTTAAAGATATATCAAAGTATATGATGCGGTATCCAAGCGCGATTATTGGTCGCAGGACTGCGTGCGATACGGTTTCAAATGTATAGAGATATAAACAATAACTGTCTTCTATTTATTAAGGGTTAAGTATGTAAATATTTATGATGGAAATTATGTAAAAGAAATACCTAAGGACAATTTTGTATAGAACATGTGTAATAGTTGTATTATTAATAGTATTTGTTGTGAATGTTAATAATTATTATTGTAATAACACAATACGTTTTCGTGTATATTGATTTACCGTTGTCAGTAGGTGCGATTTTTTTTTTGTTTACACCTCAGACATATCAGCGGCGTATTTTATATGATACACCATTTTTTTTAACTGGCCTACATGTTGTAGGGAAGAAAAATATATTTAGATGCTGTTATTTATTAATAATTCGACAGTTTAAAGGCGGATTGTCTCAAGCGACATTTTGGTAACTTTGCGCGAAACCCAGCTTAAAAGACGCAGAAAAAAATTATGATTCCGACGACATATAACGAGGGGTGAAAGGCTATTTGACCTAAGCGACATTTTTTGAGCCCTACATGACAGTATACTCATTCGACGCATAAAAAATAGCTGATTCCAAATATGCAGGTATATAAGTCAATATCGCCCAAAAGTGGCGCTTAAGTCAAATGGCCACACATTCACCCCTCAAAATAGTCCAACATGGCGCTTGAGTCGCTTCGCCTTTTACCCTTCGATATTAAACGCTACGTGACGATATTCATCTCTTCGCACATTCCGTTAATCATTTATTAATTTTATTACGACTTAGTTATTAGCGGGCCGTACACGGGGGTGTGCGATAAATAATAACCGTTTTAAAATCCCCCGTACTTCTCATAGTATATAGAGGCTATGACAGTTCATATTCTGTCTGTATAAGAAAGAAACAACGTTAGTCTATGGCTCGCTATTGTTTTGGTGCATTGTCTCATTGCGTACTTAAATTTTCACCTCAAGTGCTTGTATTTCGCCGTTGAAATGACGAAGCAGTAATGCTGTTGATTGGTAGTTAACCGACTTACTTTTGACAAACACCAATTTTGCTATATTCTCCTTGTCGAACAGTCTCTGTGACTTTATTAGGGGGTGTCCACTTTCTGCAAAAGTCAAGGCGGCAAAAGGTGGTCAGAGATTGTCAAGGCCAGTCGAAAAGTCAGGGAAAAGCCAATATTTTTGAAAATATTTCTTTTTTGTAATAGTAGCACCGTTTTTTTTTTCAAAATTTGCGCTCAATTCAATATCACATTAATAAATGTTGTTCTTGAAAATATTTTCTTATGTCCATAATCTAGTTCAAAATAAGAAAGAAAAACACATTGGTTCTTCAGAAAATATATTAATGTACGAAGGAATTATGTAAACTGGTCAAGGATTTTTGTTTGCCATTTAGAGTGGATACCCTGTTACGATCATGTGTGCTACGGCAGAATTAAAGGACTAATATAAACCTATGTGACAGAAGATTTTAATTGAATCGGTTTTATGAGTGATTATATCTCACCTCTAAAGAGAAACTGTAGTTTTTCATGCATTGAGTTATCATTAAAGCTTAGTCAATTTTAAGACATTGCATTGTTATATCAATTAATGAAAATTTTCGTTTAGTAACGGTTCGTCTTTAAAGGTGTGATACATTAAATGTCTCGATTTTTGTCATAACACGACCACGTTTCAACCTCATTTAGTACCTTTAGGTATCATGAAGTTTGTATGTGAGTACAAGGATATATTATGTAAGTCAGAATGAAGATTTATAATGTAAAAATGTAGTTTTTTTTGTTCCCTAAGTTCGGAAACGATTATGTGAGGATTAAAACGTCTTAAATTCAGCGGCGGTGCAACAATACCTAAGATTAATATGTATAATAATAATAGTACCTCCACAAGTCGTTTTCACCTATGTGTATGTGACAGTGTTTTATTTTTGTATTTTGATAAAATTTGTGTAAATAATTTTCTTATTTTATTGATATTAAACTCAATTAATCAAATCTATTGTTTGAATTATTGATTGATACTCGCAAATTATATTGTTATTTTATGTACAGTTATGAGATGATCCAGATTATTCGTTACATCAGTGTCTGAACTTTAATAATCCATTCATATATTCTCAAAATTTGGTACAGGTATTCAAAAAAATTCAAGCACGATATTACATTACATAAATATAGTGCTACATAATAAATACAGAGTGCATAACGCAATAAATGAATGCCTCATAATTTAAATTTCCCGCCAAATAACCACAGATTAGGCAACATCTTCAGTGTTAACTTCCTCTGCTCTGTGGACTGATCTGACTGATTTCGTGGCTTTTTTACTAAGTTGTAAATAAGCATAACCGACATTTCCCGAAAGCCGGAATTTACTAGAATATAATGCAATAGAATTTGTTAGTTTCATATTATTGTCAAGTTAATTTTGGTGACATAGGCATAAACGGCCCGACTCAACGTAAAGCGCGGCCGAGAGACATTATCATACTTCACTTACCTAAGTAGTGTTTGTAAAATAAAAAAATATTATTACTTTTTTGTTCTTCAGCAATAAAAGTTTTCATTGATTCAGTATCGTGCTGGGATAATACTGATAATCTTCATCCGGCACAAAATATGTAAATCTATGTTTATTTTATATCTTTGTATGAAATTAGGAACGTCCCATCTGTCACTGTCCAACAACAATATTTTTTGCCATAGCAACACAGTTTCTTTTTCTGTCGACGGGTAAAGGGAATGTGAGTTTCGGAAACTTTTGTAAAAATATCTCTAAAAATCAATGACATGAAGTAATTTATTGCCTAAAATCTTTCACGAGAAAAGCAAGTGTGACTCTTACAACATTGAAGCATCGTTATTTCCCGACTCCACTCAGTATTTACGTCCATATAAAGGAATTCAAGTTCGTGTTGTTCACACAGTTTACAGTGGTTATAACGTTGTTTTTCAGCATTGACTAGTGAAATGTCTCTGTAGGCGACTGTGTACAGTGAGATTTCAAGGTTTTCGTAGTTTTGGGAGACTTGCGTCGGTGTTTCAAATAAATAAAAACATTATTTTGAAGGTTAGTTTTTGTTCCCAGATCCACCCAAGATGGGTAAGATTATGAAACCTGGGAAGGTAGTGCTGGTCCTTAGCGGCCGGTACGCGGGTCGCAAGGCCATAGTCGTGAAAAACTACGACGAAGGCACGTCAGACAAGCCTTACGGTCACGCTTTCGTCGCCGGCATCGACAGGTATCCCCGCAAAGTTCACAAGAGGATGGGAAAAAACAAAATTCACAAGCGCTCCAAAGTCAAGCCCTTCGTCAAGGTAAAAAGTTAGACCATTCCTAACATAACCTCTTTGTTTTTGTTTAGAAAGATTTCCAGTCATTTTGTTGTCAGTAATCTCCCCATTTTTATTTAAGAAAACAAACTTTATGGTACATCAGTAGTTCAGATGATCTCTTGTCATCCACATCAGTACTTTTGATATTAGTATCAGCTCACAACATTACCATGTGTTCCTATATCACTGTCATTGTCAAGGTACAGTGAGATTTGCCATACCAAAGCTCTAATTTCCCCACCATTAGATACTTTCTTACTATCCTTTGCTATCACACCTGTAAAGTAGGCATTACACTAAAAATTACGACTACTATTAAAACTTTAAATGCCTAGGTGTGAAAATACCTGTGTTGACGGAAAGTGAGACCTGTCTGTGTTTAATTACTATGATCTTATCATTATTAAACGAATAGTCATAAATGATGCTGATTCTATTGGCACCACACTACAACATCAAAATAGCATGAGAGTTCTAGAAAAAGTACATAGTCTTGATCAAAAAAATATTGTTAAACCAAATACACTTACCAATAATATCACCCACCTAATAATATTTGCTAGGCAGAATCTAGTAATAATTATGGTATACATGGGCACCTTATTAAAATCTGGCAATGGTTCCGGTATAACTGAGACTTGGACAAGTTTTCATAAAAGTAATTTATAAAATTGGCTCTGATAGCTAAAGAATACATATTGACAGCATCGAGATATATAACAGAGATGCCCTATTGACTCGCCTGGCAGATTTTTTTTTAATGTTCTGACATCCACCATTGTTGTTGCCTTATGTAGGTGTTGTATACTACACGTAACTATAATAGTGGATGTCAGATAAATATTAAAAAAGTCGCCGCAGGGCAATGTTGATATCGGTTCTCTAGTTACTCTATGATCACCAGGTAAAAGGTGAAGTAGCTCAAAAACCATATTGGGCGATATTGAGTTATATATTGTTGGAATCAGCAAATTCTCTCTCTTGAGCTGGGTTTTGTGCTAAGTTACCAAAATGGTGCATGAGTCAATTCATTGGTCCATGTTCATACCAAGCCATTATCAAAATTGACTTAACTGTGCTATGAATAACTAGTCCCAAGTGTTGCCAGTTACTTGATTATAAGCATCTGGGTGTCAAAGTGGACTTACATTACCCTGTTCTTACGGGAATTGGTTGTAAGTTTTTGCATAGCTTATGACCCCATATTAGTGAGATACATTCCAATATCGAAAGAATTCAAGGTATTACTGGCTAGACATTCATACACAAACAAGTTGAAGTATGCTAATAATTTGACGAAATAAATTGTTTGTAGTGTTTCTGGGTAGAATGAAATGTAATTCTAAATACTATAATGCTCTTCAAATGCAATCTATAATTTAAATAATTAATAATTTTGTCCCCAATTAGGATATATGCATCTCATAAAGTAGATATTATTTTTTTCATTATAATTGCTTAAAGGTATGAATGCAATCTTGTTGCCTGTTCATACCTATAATGTTAATATAGGAACTCGGCATCAAAGTTATACTATTTTTATACTAAAGGCTTGAATTTCATTATGTGCCAGTTGGCTCACACCAGTGGTGGCAGGTTCAATCTTCTCCCTCATAATCGTCCTCCCTCGGTCTGACTAGGTGTTGCTAGGGTCGATCCCGGCACTCATAAAACAGATGTGTGTTTTGGTTTAGCAATTCTAAACTTTCCATATTGTTTCAGGTGGTCAACTACAATCACTTGATGCCCACTAGGTACTCTGTCGACTTCAGCTTCGAGAAGTTCAGCGCCAAGGACCTGAAGGACCCCGCCAAGCGTAAGAAGCTCCGTTTCAACACACGAGTCCGCTTTGAGGAGAGATACAAGAGCGGGAAGAACAAGTGGTTCTTCCAGAAGCTTAGGTTCTAATTAATTTTAAAAAATAAATATTACGCGAGTAATGCACGATGTGGTTTTATTTTGGAGACTGGGATGTATAAAATCGGCTTTATTGCTGTCAGCTTGGTATAGTGGTTTGAGCGTAGGCTCCTGCTAACTGAACCAGGTGGGGATGAATTCCCACTATTGCCAAATTTAGTAAAAGGGCCTATTCGGAATTTGCCATGTTTTTAATGTAACTGGGGTCGCCCCCAGTCCATAGAACGGCAACCAGAGTACAAGCTATGCTTAGTTTGGGATAATATCGAGACGTGAAAGGCTATTTGACTCGAGGGACATTTTTTAACTTTACAGTGGTGTTAGCACGCATGTCAAGACAAGATCTCTGTCACGGATTGGCTCGGCCTCTCTCTGTCTAATTTCATACGAGAAAAAGAGACAACATTAAGATATTCCGTGACATACGTCTCGTCTTGGCACTCATTCTGCAACTACAGGAGAGCATACTCATATACTCATACTCAAATATGTATTTATGTCAATATCGTCCAAGTGTCGCTTAGGTCAAATAGCCTTTCTTCCCTCGATGTGTGTTTGATTTTTGATTCTGTTCCTTAGGGCCGTAATGCATGAGCGAGATAGAAATATTTTTACAGAATCCGCACATAGCGTAATTTCTCGTCTGCTAATAAAAATGCGATGTTAGCTACATAAACGATATATTTTGAAATAAATTATCTCAAGCATTGTATACTTACAAATATATGAATGAAATTAGTTAAATCACTTTGAGAATTATTGGAAATTAAAATAATTATTATGTATAAAAATAAGTACCTATAGCATGCCGAAATTAATAATAGAGGCACCAAACTTACTGCGAATTAATATTATTTATGAATGCCAACTTACTTGCACAGTATCTAATAAATAATCAATCTTACCTCTTCGAATTCAATCACTCAATCATTATATGACAAGCATGTACTAGTTTTACTGCTCCCATACATTTATAGTCAAAGAGTCTGTTAGTCCACAAGAATTAATTATAACTAAAAATAAATTTAAGCTTTCCGTGCTACCACAAAACCAATATCATGAATATACAGCAATTAATAAGTAAAAAAAAAAAGAAATTTGAGTGTATTAAATGAACTATCTAGTAACTGTCGGTTGGAAATTCAATAATATATCAACAATCAATCATGTACACTGATTTCATTCTCATAATAGCGCACTGTGCATCTCCCTCACTCCTGTAACTTGCCGGTAAGCGGAAACGAGATGCAAATATTGACGGGCAGCATACATCGGTGCAATTCTCATCACGCCGCGTTTAACTTGGTGATTCGCTCGTCCAACTTTTTGATTTCCTTCTGTAGGCTCGCCACATTGTGCGCGAATACCTCCTGGACTCCCTGCAACAGTTCCTTGTTGTTCTGGACACCGCTCGCTATTGTCGTCTGAAGGGTCTCCAGATCGGTCAGTGACTTGCCGAACTTACTCGCTGGAAAATATTAAAATATTCTTACTAAAGTATAATCGCTAATGAACATACATTTATGCCTCTTGCGGCCAATCCGATCGAAAGGTGTATTCATTTAGTACCTTGATATCCCCATAGCTAGTAAAAAACAGTCATCCATCTGCTGAGTCATAGGTTACCATCCGTCCAAGAAAAATAACAATAAAAATCAAATATGAGAGATATTAATACTATCATTATTTCTCACTAGCGCACACACGCTGTGGTTCAATTCTTATAGATAGGAATGATCCTATAGGAAATGGAAATGGAGGAATGTGAGTGAGTGGTCCGCTATTGTTGTTAACTGACATTTTTTTTTTGTTACTCAGTAATAATAAAACCTCATTTCTCGTTACCTTGGTTATGTAGCGCCTCTAACGCCTCCATGCGCTCCAAAATCTCGGAATGTGAAACGCCGTCGATTTGTTTCAACAGTTTATGTAGCTCGTTCACCTGCAATTTTAATTATTAGTGTTACATTACGTTGTAGATTTGTGTGGAAAAAAGTGATCTGACATAAATCTCTCTTCATAATATCAACACCAACATTAGTCAGTATAAAGTTAGTCTACAGCCATAATGTACAATTTTGTTTAAATTCCAGTTGTCAAATCGAGATGCCAACACATTCCCGGTAAGGAGTATTGAAAAATGCCATTGTAGTGTGTGTAGTAGATGTTTGAAGATGAATTAAATTTCCTAAGAATTTGTAATTAAATAAGGTTTATAATATATTCAATTAGTGAAGACAGTTTACACCTAACTAGCTTAGTTTCTGAGTTATAGATCTGTGAATATTGGTCACAGGTGTCGTGTTCTGACCTTTTGGTACATCCATAACCCTATTCAGCAGTGTAAACTACACTAATGAGGGGCGACTACCACAAAACAGAACATGCAAATTGTACATAGGACTTATTACGAGTTACAGAAATTTACGACGAAAAAAAAGTTGAAAAAACATGTCGAATTTCGATAAAAAAGTGTATACCATTCAGTTGTATACCCGATACTGATGCAAACGTCAAAGTATTATTTCGGACTTATGAACCACCCTGTAGATGTTTCACATCAAAAAACTAGAGATAGGATTTTTATAGAAATTTGGGTCTGAGGTTTAGTTCATTTTGGAAGAGGGGTCTCTTGCCCAAAATAGTTTGGGAATTCCTGCAGTAGACCAAGCCTTTGTATAATATTAGGTTGGTTTTAATTTTACGCCGACGGCACGCGCACCGTCTGCGCTGATGGCCGAGATATATGAACTTCTAGGAAGCGTTTTTGACTAACGCGTAGCTATCAGCGCGCACGGTGGTCAGCGCCGTTAGCTACGCGGCCGTACGCGTCGCGCGTCGGCCCCGCGTAGCTGTCGGCGCAGACGATCGCACGAGCGCATCTGCTTTCAGTGAGCGTTTTAGTGTCGAGCGGAGTGGACGTCGTCAGCGCGTACAGTCACGGCGATTTTTTTTTGGGATAGATAGTACAAAGCAGCAATAATTAATACACTGCGACTTTTGGGCGTCGTCTGTACAGTAAGGCGGTCAGTACGATACTAAAACGAGCCACGCTAAGCCAAACTACGCGCCGAGCTATGAGCGCTGACGGTGAGCGTGAGACTAAAATCAGCCTTACCTTGGCGGCCATGTCGGGGTCGGGGTCGCGCACGGCGGCCTTGAGCGCGGCGACGTTGGCGAGCAGCGAGGCGGCGCGCGCGTCGCTGGCGGCCAGCTCGCCGCCCCGCAGCAGCGCCGTCTGCGCGCCCAGCGCCGCCGCCGCGCCGCACAGCGTCTTCTGCGCACGCGCATACACACTATCACACTCATTCTGTTCTACATCAAATATGCTTACTATATCGAGGAGGAAAAGTCTATTTGACTTAAGCGACATTATATTTTAACTTTACAGGAGATCAGACTCATTCGACGCAGAAAAAATAACTGATTACAAATATGTATATAAGTCGTCGGAGCCTTTCATCCCTCGATATGTAAAAGCACTAACAATGTGTCCGCTAGTCTAGTTAAAAATATTTATTTCTTCAGAAAAGAGTATATGTGGTAGTATTATTGGTAGAGGTAATGTTCAGGGTGTCCCTAAAAATGGACAGCCTGACTAAGAATATCTGCGGTCTCAGTACACCTGCCAAGATAAGACATTTTCTCACGGATCGTGACGTCATTTTTGTGGCAAAATCGTTACGTCTTATTAGCTAGCATGGCGTGCTGGATAAAAATATTAAATTGGTTTGACAGTTAAATAGAACGTGGTTGACGTATGAATAAGGTGTTTTATCTTAAGTGCTAGCATGGGTTACCAAAATGTACCATAGAGACACGAATTTGACAGGTCAACGTAAAGAAATTTGTCACGGTCGAAGGCCGGTGATGAGAAAACAATTAGGATGTAAGAAGTACATAAATATAGCATTTTATACACTATTATTACGAATAATACTTATTTTACTCCATCCTTCGCCAATATCCAGCGGACTACATGCAAAATTCTGCCGAAAACGAACACGTAAATTTATTTTCGTGTTCGACAAACAACAACAAAAAAGTGTTGAGATATTTCTATCTGTTTTATTTTCTTCCGAAAATCCCCATAATTCTTTTCTACATAATTTAAAATCCATATTATACAAAAAATCAGTAGGTTAGAGGTTAGGTTTTGTTTGGCATCATACTTTGCGTGCTTTTTGCCGTTTTACAATGTAAAGTTATTTCAATTGGCAAATTAAAAATTGTATAGTGCCCAAGAAATTAATTTTAAGCATAATATTACCGACCAAATGATAATACGTAAAGCTTCCGGCATAATAAAAAAGAAGCAATGCACAAATATATTTTTTATCTGTGCATAAACAATCTAACATATTCTATGATGTGTATGCGACATCTTATTTCTTTGTAAAGCTCCGTCTCGCTCTATTTGTCATTTCAATGAACGAATGAACGAACGATCTTAAACTGTGAGAAAATTTTATCCAGCTGTCTAATTTTAAACATCTTGGAAGCCATGTTAACAAATAAGATACGGGAACGCAAGTTGACAAGATGTTTAAGGGGCTCGTGAGAAAACATCTTGGCATGCGTACTGACACTGCTGAAGATTGTTAGCTCTTACGAGCTAGCTATGGCCTGAATCCCCCTCGCATTGAGTGGAGGCCCGTGCCCAGCAGTGGGACGTTAAAAAATGGGCTGTAATTTCTTTCGTTTGTTAGCTCCTAACTAAAATACACCAAACACTGTGCAATACACAAGGCACAATAATTAAATAATGTTGGGAATTAATATTACTATTATCAGGTGTATAACAAACCTGTCCAGTAGTTGTCTGTAGTCTTCGGAACGCGTCCTCGTCTCTTACACCGGCCGCCTGCTCCAATTTGTGTAACCTGTGCATTTTATAATTTTTATGTTAGGTTTCTATAATAACAGATCGTTATCAGTAAGTGTAACGATTCGTTAAGGAATGAGTAAAGAGTAACAGGTAACGGGACTGTTACGAAACAATATGTTATTATAGGAACAGTTTTCATAAACGAATATTTTACGGTCTGTTAACAAAAGAATTGGATATTATTAAGTCTGAGCTATAATGCTACAGCCCTTTTAACGTCCCACTGCTGGGCACGGGCCTCCCTTCAATGCGAGGGGGATTCAGGCCATAGTCCACGACTCTGGTTAGGTGCGGGTTGGTAGACTTTACACATCTATCGAGAACTAGTTAAGCTCCCTCAGACTTGCAAGTTTCCTCACGATGTTCATTCACCGTTTCATAGCAAGTCATAATCTCGGATAAAAATGTTATGCACTTTAGAAAAATTCTATTCATACAAATACTTTCGATTCTACTATTTATGTCTTAAATAACGTTACAAAGTATTTTATATCAGTACAAAACAATTTGTAACGTCATAGTAAATGCAATAAAAAAATACGGATAACACGAACTTAGTAATAGGTATAGAAATTTCGGACATTATGTGGGGTTAGCACGCATGACAAGAGTAACCCTCTCTTACAGATTCGCTCACTCACTCTCTGTCATACTTCATACAAGAGAGATAGAAAAATATTCCATGACAAGTCTAGTCTGGGCGCTCATGGTTTAACAATAAGTGAAACACCTGTTGTTTCACTTTCAACATGGTGCAGTGTCGTTCTTGTTTTAAATATCTATGGGGACACATACCTATGCTCGAGCTGTGCTATCCTCGTGGTTTGTGCCAGATTAACTTCCGGTTTCAACTTCAAGTGGGCTGTCACCACATCTCCCTGTTTTTTCTTACCACTCACATTACTGGTTAGGTATTCCCTGTAAACAGTATAAACATTAGTGCATTTAGCAAACACAATCATATCTAACTTATATTAAAGGCGGTTTCAGACTACGCTATAATATATAGCACAACAATATACCGCACCATACAAAGCCAATAATATATAGTACAGTACAGTGTATAGATGTACAAACAACCTATTTAAAACGTTTTAAACAAAATGTTGCGGTTTTAAACCCCAAACACGCACAAATAAATGGTTTTAAACCATTGAAAACGCAACGAAAATGGATGGAGGAGATTTGTATTGTAATATTTTTTTAAAAATTGTTACCATTACGGTCATGCTAAGCCTACAGGTGGTGGTAAGGGGGCATGACAAAACATATAACACGATTACCAGGGATCTAAAATAAAAAATATTTGATTTTAATGTTTTTAACATGTTTCGAACGCATTATGAATAAAAATCTTTTTATGTGAATTTCTCGGTTTTTTCAACGCTGCGTATTACGCCCGAGACTCACTTATCGAGATAAAAAGACGAAATAGACTAGTCAACGGCTATCCTAATGGACACAGAATACAGTACCTACGAAAAAGTAAAGAAACAGGTGACTCAAAGACCTCAATAATTAATACAACACTTGTTAGTATACATCATCATCACGCCTGTATTCCCCGAAGCGGTAGGCAGAGGTGCACTGTAGTGCGCCCACACTTCGCCGATGTATTTTGGTCCCAATGTAATAGGGGCCATTATACCGGGCACATTCCCCCTCAATACGAAGGAGATTTGGGCCATAGTCCACCACGCTGGCCCAGTGCGGGTTGGTGAACTTCACACTCCTTTATACAGACGTGCAGGTTTCCTCACGATGTTTTCCTTCACCGTTCAGCAAGTGGTAATCATTGTTGAAAATGACATTCACACATGAAAATTATCTCAGAGGTGCGGGCCTGGGATTTGAACTTGCACCCCTTGCGTTCAAGGCCGGCGTTCTTAAACACGAGGCTACCACTGCTTGCACTAGTTAGTAGGTATTATAAATTTAAAGTGATGATGTGAAATATCAGTAACAAGTTAAAGGAATACAAACTTCAATTTCTCAGCCTTTGGGTCAATCTGTTCGCCCTCCTCCAATTTCAGTTCTTCAAGCAGCTTTTTAGTAGTGTTGATCTGAGCGGCCAACTTTGTGAACTCATCCTGAAATTACAAAAACAACATACTATTCGCCAGTACAGCAAATATTCTTAAGCTATTTAGGTTATACATTTTAATACCTACAAAATGCTATAACAAACATTGATAGTTAAATGGCAAATTGACTGCAGCAACATTTTAATAACTTTGCACGAAACACAGCTCAAAAGATGGCGAAAAGTTTGCTGATTGCATCAATGTATACATCATCACGCCTGTATTAACAATCACATCAATCTCTATTATATGTTGAAACGAAACGTCAAATTGGTCATATTTTTTTCTTTTGTTTCCATACTTCTATAAAAGAGATTGATGGCTATCAAACGAAAATCAGGCCCCAGTGTAGTTGTTTATTAGTCTGAGGCTCACCTTTTCACTCTCCGTGGCTTTGTTCTGCTGCTCGGTGACCTGTTCCAGCAACTCTGAGAACTCACAGCGGAGTCTGTTGTACCTCTCCAGGGGTGTCTCCACCTCACCCTCTCCTGCTAGTTCCCATTCACCAGCACTGAACAACACGAACGAAGTTTAAAAAGGGAATGAAATAATAATACATTATTATTATTTCATTCCATTCAATGATTACCACTTGCTGAACGGTGAAGGAAAACATTGTGAGGAAACTTGCACATCTATAGAAAGGCGTGTGAAGTTCGCCAACCCGCACCGGGCCAGCGTGGTGGACTATGGTACAAATCTCTCTCATATTGAGGGGGAATGTGCCCAGTATAATGGCAATAGGCTCGCCCCCTTACATTGGAACACAAAAACATCAGCGAAGTGTGGGCGCACTACAGTGCACCTCTGCCTATCCCTTCAGGGAGTACAGGCGTGATGATGTATTTAAAAAGGGAATGAAATATTACAATAATTAGTAGTAGGCTGCATTTGACTGGAACAGTTTCTTGAAAGTAACTAATCACCAAAATCTTCTGTCTAAATGTATTTATATTTGATGCTGTATATTTGATGATACAAAAGTAGTTTATTGTAAACTGCTCGGCTCACTACACTAGTTGGTCAGTTGGATTCCCATCAGTAAAAAAAAAAGCATTTTCGGAATTTTCTCTGGTCTGGGTGTAACTGGGATAGCCCTAAGTCCATTATAGGTGCCCATAGTACCAGCTTTGCTTAGTTTAGGATCATATATGATGTGTATGTGTTGTCTGACAATATTATGTGACACGAATAATCATACCCTCGAATTTATATAGTTTTCACTATGAAAATATCACTAAGGACGCTTGTTATGTTAATGTAAATACATACTTGTAACCAATCCTAGATTTCCTGCTAAGTCTATCAGAAAAATCAACTGTTCCTGTCAAGAATTTTCCCTTGAATTTATTGAAGGAATCTTTGACGGAAAGGTGAAGTTGCTCGATGCTCTCGTTCTCCTCCTCCTCAAAGGGCTCGGGCTGGTCCGCCTCCGGTAAATCACCGGTCTCGTAAACATCAGGCTGATCGTATGCCTACAAAAAACAAAATACGTCGCACAAAATCGATAGGTAGCCGAAAATTTTGAACTCAATGCTTTAACGTACTATGCCCGGAAGATTTTCGTATTTAGGATCTGCCATTGCAACAGTTATGATAGGTATAGTATATGAATACTTAGTGGGTTAGATTATTGTAATATTTTTAATTTTAAAACTTTTTATATAATGACGTCAACAAAACAAAGCAGTGTGACCACTATTATTTTCTTCAACCTACTATTTATCACTAAAACAACGCCGGTTGCAAAATTACCAACTCCCTAAATACATAGGTAATATATATTTTTTTGGACAAAAAATATTTTTATAATTATTTTATTTTTGTATTGGGATTGTATTCATGGACATATTCTATCTTCCCACCACCTAATATAATACTACTTTCTGCGCTGTACATACATATACCTCGGCCAAATAGTCTCCTTCCAGGCTAGACAAGATAAAGAAGTTGCTCGACGCACCGAAAACGCCTGGAGGAGCTATTGGTCCATGAAAGACCTATTGAAGGGGACTCTCCCACTTTCAATGAAGAGGAAACTTATGGACATGTGCATTCTACCCACCCTAACTTAGGGAGCGCAAACATGGTCATTGACTGGCCGTCTAAAGTTCGCACTCGGGGTCTGCCAGAGGGCAATGGAGCGCAGCATTCTTGGAGTAAAGCTTACAGACCGTGTAAGAAACTCGATCCTGCGCTCCAAAACAAGAATTGCTGACGTAGGCCACTCAGCTGCTAAACTTAAGTGGAACTGGGCAGGTCACATCTGCCGCATGCCGGATACGCTTTGGGCAAAATCAACCAAGCAATGGCTCCCCAACCACGGGAAACGGCAACGCGGCAGGCCCAAAAAGAGATGGCAGGATGAGCTAGACTCTTACTTACCGGAGTGGCCCCGGTTGGCTATGGACCGCAACAAGTGGAAAAAGGGAGGGGAGGCCTTTGCCCTGCAGTGGGACAGTCAAGGCTTGATATGATGATATGATATGATTGGGATTGTAAATATGTTGATCAAGGCAAACAAAAACACTAAACTAAATAAATTACTAAAAAAGTAGAGAACTGTTGATCATGGTCACGCTGAAACCACAGATGGCTGAAACAAATAGACATCAACCCATGAAGTTATAGATAAAAGTGGAGGCCAAACTCCCTATACCTACGCGAAGCGACCTTGATGTCATTCCATCTCACTCACTTAGGTCCCCCTTCTCTCTTTCTAAGTAGGGTGTCCACATAACCACAGAGCAATTAGGACAAGTTCACACGTGTGAATCGTGATTTGCGTTTAACAGTTAAGATTACATCAATCATCAATCGCGATTGATATCGTTAATTGCAAATAAATTTCAGCCATCACAGTTTTCATTTCACAGGTAAAAATAAAACAAGGTAGGTACCTATATACTCAAACAATTTTTTTTATAAGTTACTGAAAAGAACGGTCTTGTGGTGTTTTTGACGTTTGCCACGTAAATCGCCGAGAAATGCTTCAGTAGTGGTTTTTAAATATGCTGTATGTTTTAATCGATTCTATATATAATCCGAAGCCACAAAATGCTTGCTGCATATTTTTGCAGTTTCATAGAATTTATTTTTTAATTTGACAATTGATAGCCACTGTTTTCATCTATTTGGATCCTTAGGAAAGCTGAAACAGGAATAAAACCTATTAACATTTCTCAGAAGCAAGCATGACTTTACTGTTTGAATTCTGGAACGTTTTAAATCCAAATGCTGCTTAAGCAACAGAGAAAATTTTATGTTTTGAAACATTTTAGACCAGCACTTCAGCGTTTATGCACGAAATATACTTTTTTTTTTTTTTTTTTTTTTATCCGGACCTCTGTCGGCCCGGCCCGCGTGCTCACCTCTGATGTGGGGGTCAGAGTTCTTAAAATTAGCCTTAAGTTTAATGTGTGTAAAATAATTTCTCCAGCCTGGATTATTTTTATTGAAAATAAATAAAAAGTCAACGTCAAGTAAAAGTAAAAAAATACATGATGACAAAAAAAGCAAGTAAACTCGTCTTAAAATTAACAATATAAAAAGACAATAAAATAGCAAAAGGCTATGGACAAGGATAATAAACAGCATATAAAACATGATAAAAATAAAATAACGGAGTTTCCCTACTATCCATTGCGCGGATCCGGCAACCAGAGCCATTGATGCGCAGTGTAGTGTAGGCGGCTGTTGGTCGCTTATTGACAAATAAGTTGGCAGCTGGCCTCTTTCTGCTTAGGTTTTATTTCTATCAATGACTCTGGTCGCCATCTCCACGCAATAGCCTAGTAGGGTATCACGTCTATCCTTGTCCATGACGAGCTTACTTAGGCTGGATAAAACTAATGCTACGCCTAAGGTCATCTCAACATCATGCCTTCGGCGCGCAAACACAGGGCAATGAAGCAAGATGTGCTCCACTGTCTCGCTGACACCCGGTTCGCAGATGCATGATGGGTCCTCCTTGCGCTTGAAACGGTTCAAGTACCCAGAGAACCCACCGTGCCCCGTCAGAACCTGTGTGAGCACGGCAGTGGGCACGATCTCTCTAATCGTCCTGTACGCTACCAGAAGGTCAGGGAAAAACATTTTGGTCGTGGATGCAGTGGTGCCAGTCTGGTACCTACGATTCCATTCGTCAAGCGATTCCGAGCGGATTTGTTGCTTGACGAATGAAACCGGACATTTGTCGTACACAGGTTTGGACCTAACGTGCAGCGCTGCTTGTTTAGCCAGCTCGTCTGCTCTCTCATTACCCGCCAGCCCCGCGTGTGCTTTTATCCAAAACAAGGAAACGTCCTTGTTTTGGAGTCTACAGCGGGCGATGTTGTCCCGCGCCTCGGCGGCTAGCGGATGATGAGAGAGTGCGTTGACCACTGTCTCGAGTGCCGAACGCGAGTCGCTGATGATAGCAAAACTGGCGCTTCCACTCTCTAACGCGAATTTCGTGGCTCTGCATATGGCCAAAAGTTCAGCCTGGTAGACCGTGCAGTAAGATGACAGCTTGAGTTTGAGCGACTTGGTCTCCATTTCACTATTCCATACGGATAGTGAGGCGCCGACCTTGCCTTCAATCTTGCTGCCATCTGTATAGATTCGTACTGCGCTGCATACGTTGATGGTCACGTCTCGCTGGTCCATCAGGCTTATGAACTTGAGGTCCATATGTTTCGCGGGATGCGGAGTACTCGTGTACGCCAGTCTGCTTTCTACCTCGACGTCTCTCAGCTCTGGTCGAGGTACTCCCCTCTTGGCCTTGTAAAGGGAGGCCGCTTCGCGTATGCGAATGTCGAGGGGTAGTAACCCGGTCAGAGCGAGTGACGCGTTCAGGGACACCGTTTTGTAGGCTTTGCACATCTTTAGCGCAAAGCCTCTCTGGACAGTGTTCAGCTGCTACTGTATAGTGATCTTGTTTGTCGACGGCGACCAGGCACTGGCGGCATACAGCCCCCTTAGCATGACCGCATCGATATAAGTTTTAAACTATCCAAATGTCAGTTATATCAGGAAAATGACGTCACGCCGAGCTCTATCAACCGACCTTAGCATGAGCGCCACGCGACAGAAGACGCGGCGCGGCTAAATGTCAGTTTAAGGTAATATCTCTATTGCCATAGCATGACCACCTTATTTTATCCGCGTTTATCAGTTTTTGACAAGTAAGATCGTGAATTTTTGTCTGCCACTGTTTGAGACGAAGATTAGCGTGCATAAGGTGCAGCGTTGCCAGTACGGGTCTTTTACCCGATTTATTCGCTCTGTCTGCATAATGCCGTCATTTTATTTAAGCTGTATAGATCGCATTTCTCAAAGACAATAACGTGCGGGCCACATATTATGGTGTTATAAGTTTGCGTGACCTTTTTTTTATTATATTACTTTTCCAAAACGGGTAATTTCGGGTAATTTTTAACTCCGTATCCGGCTATTTGTTGTAAGACTACTGGCAACACTGATAAGGTGTCGATCGAGTATCAAGATTGCATTAATTCCTCATTTATTTTCTTTTGAGGAAAATTAGTTAAATATCTGATCAAAATGTCCCGTGCATATCGGTACTATTTACTGATTTTTATGTGGAGAAGAAGGCCCGTAAAGTGCAAGAGACCATTGTTCGTGAGATTTGCGATCCTACCAAAAATCCCAAGATATTAGTTATCGGCCAGACAACTGTATCCAAATACTTTGGACGTTTTTTCGATGCAGTAACTACAAGGTAAGTCTCTATATTCAATCGCTCATTTTAATAATAATATAACATATTATACCTACTAACCTCAAACGATTCGTTTTGACAGTCTAATAATGAGAACATTAACTCGACGTTGCCATAAATACCGTTAATCGCAAGCATTCCTCATCTTATTCCATTAAATTTTCATAATTTCGTAAAAAATTATGAAGTGGTAATTGATTGTTTGTTTTTAGGTTAAGCATCTACTTGGATAAATTTCCGGGTCGCGATGATGGCCGGAAACCGGTGGCTGCTGTGTTTTAGCAACAATTCGGGTACCTAACATCCTTGGGTGTGTTGACTGCACCCATATTGACCGTTTCCCGCCTCATCAACCAACACAAGCTCAATTCATCAATCAACATGAGAACCCATCTCTCAACATTGAATTGGTAATAATATATTGTATTACTTATTTAAACAGAATGAAACATATATCATAATTATACTTATAATACAAATTTCAGAAAGGTAATCACAATTAACCCCATTTATGTTCTAGATAGCAGAAGCATAATGTCACATTAGGTGATGCCAATTACCGAAGTTGCATCCACAACCAATTCATCTTAATTTGGTCATACATGTTCATACATGTGGAGTTACGCAGGCTGTATAACAATGGGCTTGGTTCATATTATCCGCTTGGTAAGTTGTGTTAGTTTTTTATTTAAGAAAATGAAAACAAATAAACTAAATTACATAATAATATTTATTTTGCATATACTAAATGATTAATAAAAAACAACTTATAATTATATTACACATCAAAATATTTTTTTTTAGTATATAAGACATTCCTTTAAGTCTGAAATAATTAATTATTATTAACATATTGTAAGTGAATAGAGATCTATGCCCATTAACAAACTAAAACTTTCAAAACATATCTGCGGACTCGTATTCTGCAACAAAAGAAATAATACTTATGTTTGTTTATTGTATGTTAATGCCGCACTAACATTTAATGTTCCATTTTAACATAACTGCTTAATTAACATTTTTTTTATTTCCAGAGTGCCCATGGAGCTGCACAAAGTCTCCCTACGGAAATCGCGCCAAATGTTCAATCAAATACCTACTTATTAAAAATGGAAAATAAACGCAATCAAATAGTCAATGAATATTTCATTCACATAATAAAATGTTTTATCTCAAATGAACAAGGACCTTTCCCTGTTGGTCCTTTGGTTAGCTCAGGCGCAGAATGTGGCCAGTTCGTGACCGAGCGAATCTTACTTACACATTGCACCTTCCTTTCTTGCTCATTTTTGCAATTCATGCCGGATCTAGAACAATAATGTCACAATATAGCTATTTACTGCATTCGTGAATGGTGATGGATAGGTAGGTACATACACAGCGCCACTGTTAGGCAGTCCTGTCAGGTCCATATTCTTCTGTATTCTGATCCCATTCTTCATTGAGGCATCGCTGACCCATAGGAACTTTAAAGTCGCCACTTGCGAACCCAACATTAGTTTGCATGTAATTAATGAGGGTTCTTATTTGAGCCAGTGTGCTGCTCGCTCTCTCGCTGAAAATATACTGTATTAGATTTCTTACACATAAAGCACTAGGTTTCAATATTATAATAGTATGTATTATGTAAACACTCACGTTTTTTGTTTTTTATTATCCATTGTTGTCTTATATCACAGCAATCTTTATCCAATGAAACACGGAATTAACATGGATAACGAGTACGCACGTATAAATAACTACTTCTTTGTTTACGAAATTAGTGAAATGACGGACAGCTGCAACATTATTTATTATTTTTAAACAATATAACCTAAACCTCTGATATACAACGTCAAACCCTGTTGCTATTTGTCACTGTCCTTCAAAATATATGTCATTTTTCATATTTTTTAATCTGTATTGACCGAATGTAGTGAACAAGTTAGTGATGTCTGCCTATCGGCAGCCCCCGTAGCATGACACTCTACCGACGATAAGCTTCTCCGATTTTAAACGCTGTCGACCCTTCATAATATATCGATGTCCTTAGCATGAGATGACATTTAGAGAGCCTATAGGACCCCGACAAAGCTTTATCGATGACATATAGTCTAGGCTGCCATTATAGAAAAAATATTTTTTTTTTATGTGGCAAGAACGAATCGGTAATTGAATCGTATTTTACCGATAGGCAGACATCACTAACTTGTTCACTACATTCGGTCAATACAGATTAAAAAATATGAAAAATGACATATATTTTGAAGGACAGTGACAACTAGCAACAGGGTTTGACGTTGTATATCAGAGGTTTAGGTTATATTGTGGTATTACGACGCATTTTGTTCATCCGCCATCTTTATCACTGTCATTATCCATTTTTATTTATAATGTGTATTTATTGAATTTGTCCTTGCTATAATTACTCGACATTGCCATAAATACCGCATATCGCAGGTGCAGGCATTCCTCATCTTATTCCATCAAAATATCATCATTTCACTCATTTCGTAAAAAAAGAAGAAGAAGGTTATATTGTTTAAAAATAATAAATAATGTTGCAGCTGTCCGTCATTTCACTAATTTCGTAAACAAAGAAGTAGTTATTTATACGTGCGTACTCGTTATCCATGTTAATTCCGTGTTTCATTGGATAAAGATTGCTGTGATATAAGACAACAATGGATAATAAAAAACAAAAAACGTGAGTGTTTACATAATACATACTATTATAATATTGAAACTTAGTGCTTTATGTGTAAGAAATCTAATACAGTATATTTTCAGCGAGAGAGCGAGCAGCACACTGGCTCAAATAAGAACCCTCATTAATTACATGCAAACTAATGTTGGGTTCGCAAGTGGCGACTTTAATGTTCCTATGGGTCAGCGATGCCTCAATGAAGAATGGGATCAGAATACAGAAGAATATGGACCTGACAGGACTGCCTAACAGTGGCGCTGTGTATGTACCTACCTATCCATCACCATTCACGAATGCAGTAAATAGCTATATTGTGACATTATTGTTCTAGATCCGGCATGAATTGCAAAAATGAGCAAGAAAGGAAGGTGCAATGTGTAAGTAAGATTCGCTCGGTCACGAACTGGCCACATTCTGCGCCTGAGCTAACCAAAGGAACAACAGGGAAAGGTCCTTGTTCATTTGAGATAAAACATTTTATTATGTGAATGAAATATTCATTGACTATTTGATTGCGTTTATTTTCCATTTTTAATAAGTAGGTATTTGATTGAACATTTAGCGCAATTTCCGTAGGGAGACTTTGTGCAGCTCCATGGGCACTCTGGAAATAAAAAAAAATGTTAATTAAGCAGTTATGCTAAAATGGAACATTAAATGTTAGTGCGGCATTAACATACAATAAACAAACATAAGTGTTATTTCTTTTGTTGCAGAATACGAGTCCGCAGATATGTTTTGAAAGTTTTACTTTGTTAATGGGCATAGATCTCTATTCACTTACAATATGTTAATAATAATTAATTATTTCAGACTTAAAGGAATGTCTTATATACTAAAAAATATATTTTGATGTGTAATATAATTATAAGTTGTTTTTTATTAATCATTTAGTATATGCAAAATAAATATTATTATGTAATTTAGTTTGTTTTCATTTTCTTAAATAAAAAACTAACACAACTTACCAAGCGGATAATATGAACCAAGCCCATTGTTATACAGCCTGCGTAACTCCACATGTATGAACATGTATGACCAAATTAAGATGAATTGGTTGTGGATGCGACTTCGGTAATTGGCATCACCTAATGTGACATTATGCTTCTGCTATCTAGAACATAAATGGGGTTAATTGTGATTACCTTTCTGAAATTTGTATTATAAGTATAATTATGATATATGTTTCATTCTGTTTAAATAAGTAATACAATATATTATTACCAATTCAATGTTGAGAGATGGGTTCCATTGTTGATTGATGAATTGAGCTTGTGTTGGTTGATGAGGCGGGAAACGGTCAATATGGGTGCAGTCAACACACCCAAGGATGTTAGGCACCCGAATTGTTGCTAAAACACAGCAGCCACCGGTTTCCGGCCATCATCGCGACCCGGAAATTTATCCAAGTAGATGCTTAACCTAAAAACAAACAATCAATTACCACTTCATAATTTTTTACGAAATGATGAAAATTTTATGGAATAAGATGAGGAATTGAACACGCTAAACACGTTTCTAGTTGCAGAATCACATTTATTGTAAATACATTTAAAAACCAAACCGCTACAATGCTACGCCATTGCCGTTCGAGAGAGTTCTTCGCTTGACAGTAGCGCTTGACACAACACAATGTCCATAGACAAACGCAGTTTATCTATTTTTAACACTCCCCCATAATACTGCATTTTTCTTATGGAACATTCTTTACAATATAAATATACATAAAGTAACAAGTTCTTATATCAAAGTAATTTCTATCTGAACATAAAATATATTCAAAAACTTCGTTAGCATTCTTTTACATTCTCTATTCTTTGCTATATGTATACAACTCAAAATTATCTTCCAAAATTTAACACAAATTTTACTATGTATCTTTAAGTCATTTAACAATTATTTAAACCACAGCTTCTGCCACAAGTGAACTTAAAGCAACATATTCTGCTTCAGCTGTTGAAAGCGATACAGTTTTTTGTTTTCTAGAAGCCCATAAGACTACATTTCCATACAAAGTTAAACAAAAAAAAACCTGTGACACTTTTTCTATCAATACAATCAGCAGCCCAATCAGTATTAGTATAACCTACTATATCGTGCTATTCTTGAGAAGTATTAGTATAACATAAACCTAACGTCTGCGTTTGTTTTAAATACCTCAATACTCTCTTTAAGTAATTCCAATGCATATCATTAGCACAATCCTGAAATCGACTGAACAAATTTACAGCAAAACTTAAATCAGGTCTAGTTCCCATCACTTAATACATTAAACAACCTATGACTTCTCTATAAGGTTGCTTAGGTAAACAATTCAACATTAGTTTCTTTTATAACTTTTAAACGTTTCTCTACGGGAGTAGCTATACCTTTACAATCCAACATTTCAAATCTTTGCAACTGTTTTGCAATGTATGACTTCTGATGGACTCTTACAATATTATTCTTAGAATCTCTTTCTATTTCTATACCTAAAAACTTTTGAACAGACCATAAATATACCATATCAAATCGAAGTTTTAAGTTTCTTCTGAAAATCAGTAATAACTTACTTATCATTTTTCATATCCTCAGGTAAGTACATATAAATTTCTTCATGTAAAATTCCATGCAAAAACGCGGTTTTTACATCCATTTGTTCAACATGCATATTTTCTTTGTAAGCAATCACCAGTACCAGTTACCGGAGCATAAGTTTCATTCCACTCTGATGCTTCAAAACCTTTTGCTACTAATCTAGCCTTGTATGCATTTTCACCTTTCTTCCTAAAAACCCAACAGCTGTGTATGGTTTTCTTATCTTTCCGTTTCTCAGCCATCATCCAAATATAATGCTTTTCATGAGATTTTAACTCTTCTTCTTTAATTCTTCTTGAGATTTTATCTCTTCTTCCATGGCTTTTAACCACTCTTCTTTTTGAATTCTTCTTCTTCCTGAGATTTAATCTCTTCTTCCATGACTTTTAACCACTCTTCTTTTTGAATTCTTCTTCCTGAGATTTAATCTCTTCTACAGTGGCTTTTAACCACTCTTCTTTTTGAATTCTTCTTCCTGAGATTTAATCTCTTCTACAGTGGCTTTTAATCACTCTTCTTTTTGAATTCTTCTTCCTGAGATTTAATCTCTTCTACAGTGGCTTTTAACCACTCTTCTTTTTCATCTGATTCTAACGCCTCTTTCTTTGTTCTTGGTACATCATGTATCATATATATGATACATCATGTATCATATTTTCTACATTTAAGGCGTAATACTCACATTCATGAAAATCATCACATTCATAATCTTGTAAGTACGGGGGTTTCTTTCTAATTCGTTTTTCTGTCATTTCTAATTCTTTTTTTGTACATTATTCTGTTCTTCTATCTCGTTATTCTCATCTTGCAACTCTACCTGTTTGTTATCTGTAGGTTTTTTAATCTCCGAGTCAACTTAGATAATCTTTTTATCATTCTTTTCTTCATTTACAATAACATCTCTAGCCAAAATCACTTTTCTTTCATTAGCATCCCACAATCTATAACCGTTGTTACAATAACCAATCATGTATAGCTTTCTTGATTTTTCTGACATCTTACTTATTCTATGTTCTTTATTTATGTATGTATAAGTTTCTGACCCAAATATTTTCAACTTTCCATAATTTGGTAATCCACCAAACCATATTTCTGCAGGTATCTGTTTATTTATGTTGGGTAGCCTATAGACAACTTCACCCCACATTTCTTTACCATTTCTTTTTCATTTTCTAGCTTTTTCTATAAGTGTTCTATTTAATCTTTCCGCTTTACCATTTTGTAGTTTCTATTAAAATTCCTTTCATACTACAATATCCTTGTGTATTAACTCTAAAGTTTTCTTAACATTTAAATATTCTTTATTAAAAGGCACCCTTGTTTGACGTCCCTTTAAACACGATTCACGCAGTATTTCTGATTCTAAAACATCACAGTCAATCAGATGTCTCGTCTTTAATTCTTTTATTTCCTCTATAGATGCGTGACATTTTATGTTATTTTCTGGTACACAATAAGCTTTCTTTGCTTTCTTTCTTTCTATTAATTCTGGACTTATACTTCCTTGACATTGAATTCAATTACATACCAATCATTCTTAGCATAGCCTTCCTTAATTACATTGAGATTTCTTGGCCTTCTTCCATTTCATTTTTAGCATTAAAACATATCTCATTTTCTGTTTCCGTATTATTTACTTCTTTTGTATGCTTTTCTATTCCATTCTTTTTTTTTCTATTCAGTTTTTTTTAAGAATTTTCTTCAACATGTTTGACGGTTAACAGTATTTTTCTTACAGACAATTGCGACGCGATTCCAATTCTTCCAAAAAAAACTTTTTCCAATTTTTGAATTTCTAATGACGTTTTGCATTCTTTGATCATTTCCAAATGACTATCGTCAATACATTGGACTAAAATTTGTTTTGCCCTTACATTCTTATTATTCTATTCAGCGGTATATTCTTTAGGGTACATACTTTCTAGGGTTTCTACTAGATTGCTTTCTTCAAGTGCGAGTTTAATTCTGAACAGCCAACTGTCAAATTCTTTTCCGGCCTTGATGCCATATTTATTAATTCTGATTAATTCTATACTCGACTTGCATTATGTAGTGAATCTGGGCCCATAACCTGAACACGCTAAACACGTTTCTAGTTGCAGAATCACATTTATTGTAAATACATTTAAAAACCAAACCGCTACAATGCTACGCCATTGCCGTTCGAGAGAGTTCTTCGCTTGACAGTAGCGCTTGACACAACACAATGTCCATAGACAAACGCAGTTTATCTATTTTTAACAGGAATGTTTGCGATTAACGGTATTTATGGCAACGTCGAGTTAATGTTCTCATTATTAGACTAAGTCAAAACGAATCGTTTGAGGTTAGTAGGTATAATATGTTATATTATTATTAAAATGAGCGATTGAATATAGAGTCTTACCTTGTAGTTACTGCATCGAAAAAACGTCCAAAGTATTTGGATACAGTTGTCTGGCCGATAACTAATATCTTGGGATTTTTGGTAGGATCGCAAATCTCACGAACAATGGTCTCTTGCACTTTACGGGCCTTCTTCTCCACATAAAAATCAGTAAATAGTACCGATATGCACGGGACATTTTGATCAGATATTTAACTAATTTTACTCAAAAGAAAATAAATGAGGAATTAATGCAATCTTGATACTCGATCGACACCTTATCAGTGTTGCCAGTAGTCTTACAACAAATAGCCGGATACGGAGTTAAAAATTACCCGTTTTGGAAAAGTAATTGATAAAAAAAAGGTCACGCAAACTTATAACACCATAATATGTAGCCCGCACGTTATTGTCTTTGAGAAATGCGATCTATACAGCTTAAATAAAATGACGGCATTATGCAGACAGAGCTAATAAATCGGGTAAAAGACCCGTACTGGCAACGCTGCACCTTATGCACGCTAATCTTCGTCTCAAACAGTGGCAGACAAAAATTCACGATCATAATTGTCAAAAACTGATAAACGCGGATAAAATAAGGTGGTCATGCTATGGCAATAGAGATATTACCTTAAACTGACATTTAGCCGCGCCGCGTCTTCTGTCGCGTGGCGCTCATGCTAAGGTCGGTTGATAGAGCTCGGCGTGACGTCATTTTCCTGATATAACTGACATTTGGATAGTTTAAAACTTATATCGATGCGGTCATGCTAAGGGGGCAGGATGAGGGGCTCAACAGTGGCTGTGTAAATCACCCGAAACACAAAAAAAAAAAAAACTAACTAAACTATAGTTGACAGGTCGTAAAAAAGACTGCAATGTTTAGTTTACTTAGATTGGTGCCAATTGGTAACAGTGGCAACAGACCCGACACCATTGTCCACAGATTTCACACTTTCTACCTACGTCAAAGACTACTACGTGTCCATAGATTATATAGGTACGGTACGTGTCCGTCCTTCATAATTTTGTATCTTCTTGCGTCATTTTGAGTCATCAATCTACATTTTATAACCGTGTTCGTAAATTAATCCTCCATAACATTGTTATATCCCGTTGCCGGCAGGCGTTTATTGTAATACAGTTAACAAAAGTGCCAAGATGAGTCTCCAGTGGACGATCATCGCGACTTTCTTGTACGCCGAAATAGCCATTGTTGCGTTAATGACATTGCCGGTGGCGAGTCCAAGCAAATGGCAGAGATTCTTCAAGTCGAAATTCCTCGCTTACATAAGCGGGCAAGCGTCGATATACTTCTTAGTGCTTATCGGAGTGCTCGTGCTATGTCTTCTCGACGCTATCCGGGAGATGCAAAAGTACTCGAATATCGAGTCGACGGATCACCAACACCTGGACGCGGAGATGCAGGGTAACATGAGGCTGTTTCGCGCGCAGAGGAATTTCTACATCTCCGGTTTCGCGCTCTTTCTCCTCGTCGTCATTCGTAGGTTGGTACAGATGATATCGCAGATCGCCACTCTGCTAGCCCAGTCCGAAGCAAACTTGCGTCAAGCGCAGAGCGCGTCCGTTGCCGCCAGATCGCTGCTGGCCCAACAGGGAGAAGGCGACAACAAGAACAAGAAGGAGGTTGAGGAATTACAGAGTCAGATTGAATCACTGGAAAAGGAACTGAACAAAGAGAAGAAAGACAAGGAAGCTGTCAAATCTCAGGCAGAGAGTCTCAACAGAGAGTATGACAGGCTTGCTGAGGAACACAGCAAACTCCAGAAGAAGCTCACCGTTGCAGGTGGTGACTCTAAAAAGGATGAGTAATTTTTTATTATTAAAAATGAGATCTGATTACAATGCTGTGTTGGTTTTTAGCAATAAGCATATTGTGTCGGCAAAACAGCTGCCTAAGCTAAGCATCGTTAAAAAAATACAAACAAAATTAACGAGATTCTGTGATGCAATGTATTACATTTTGCTGGAAATAAAAAAAACAATGTATTAAAATTTCATTATCATTAATATTTCAAGATGATTCTATAATTTTATTTTTAATCATTTACAAGTTCCACAAAGTCAATATTGGGCCATTGTACATGTTAAATCTGGAATTGAAGTAACTTTTTTTTATTATTAATTTCCTGTTGCCAGTATCAAAATGCCTTTGTATTTTGATCATAGATTTTTATGAAAATGTTGTTTATTAACATGTGAGAAAATACAATTTTCTCCTTTTGCACCAAAATATTCTCCTGTTTTTCACAAGCGTTTGAGGAATTCTATTATTGCAACAAAAAAGGCTGATTAACATTTTTATTTAACTTTGTTTTTTAGATACAAGTAATTTAAGATTTACTGCTTCTTATCTATATAAGTAGCTTCTTGAGTAAACAATTTAAAATAATACTTCTCATAATGCACCTACTTCTTATAATCATTACAGGTTGAAGTATTGTAATGTTATCTGATACAATAATCCTGGTAAAATTCCATTAACTCCGTCATGGAACAAAGAATACCATTGTTTTGTGCATCTACTATTTAGCTTCCTATATTCATGTTAAAACCTAACTTTTATATGAAACTATAAGCCTTATAAGCATATTATTATGGAGTGTCTGCCCATTTATTAACACTTGTCTCTTGTATAATTGCTAGAAAACGAAAGAAAACAAAAAAAAAGTATTTAAGGCACACCTCCTACATAGAAACTCATTTACTATTGTCATTGTTAATTTAAGGCAAAGTATAATCCCAAGTTATTGTTTATAATTTCGGAATGTTATCCAAGAACAAATTGTATATTGTTTGGCATGTTGGACTGGGTTTTGTGTAGTGGTGTTTTTGGGTTAGGTTAGTCTGTGTAAGGGTTTTTCTTTTTAATTTATATTTAACCTGTGCAGTGTTGCTTAAAAATAAATGGTATTTTTTAATTATTATTTTTTTATTGAATACTCAATCTTTCCTCTAGTTAACAAATATCTTGCGGAGTCCTCCCAGTGCATCCAGGGAGTCTGCAATTGAATGGTAATAATTTTATGGTATAATACTCTATGGTACTGTGTTTTTTTTTAAATTATTTTAATATGTATATGATTGTATGTATTATGGAGGGTATATCCCTCCATAGTATGTATAGCCGACATGACTCCTTACCCGATAGCTTCATCTAGTAGCAAGTAGCGAAACTTTGTCGAAACCTATAATATAATATATACGTGGCCCGTTTGGACAGCTAGATTTGACAATAGAATGTAACTTAGCATGAAATGAAGGGATAAAATAATCAATCAGACAAACTGCCATATGGCTACTGCTTGTAATTTAAAAAAATCTATGTCTTATTTAGCAAATGGCATACGTAACTCACACCCCCGTCTAAAAGTCAGTCTAACTCACTATTATTTATAAACAAGCGACTGATATTGTGATTCAATCGCTATTTTCGTCACATCACTAACAGCTAGTAAGACAACTCTATCTTACAGCAATCTATATTGTATGGTGCAATTATATGTCTACTGAGTTACTAAACCACGTGGCGGTTTAATATTGAGCTGGGATCCAAAATTTCCACCTTGAATAATTCCTCTTAGACGGTGTCATTTCCTGACTTTCCAAATATGAATCTGCTAATAAAATTAACATGCTCGTGAACCAAACATTTTCTAAACTGCAACGCATTCGGGCATTTTTGGATTTTGGCAGGTCTGTGGATCAATCACGTTCATTCACTCGTTTCGCTTCAGTCATTCTTCAATCTAGTTCATAAGTATCTTCATAATATTAAACTAAATCTTGTTCTTCTTTTACGAAATAATGGTTTGGCGGAAAACGGAAGATCTTCTTGCCAAGCGGGTGGTATGCCTGGCGGTAATTCTTAAAAATGTTAGGTAAGTAATAAAGAAAACAAAACAATATTTAAGTTTATGTACTTGTATAATTCGATTTTATTTGTTTTAGAAACACTATTTACTATGTAGACAAGTAGATAATTTATAAGCTTTATAGAAAGTTATCTAGCTTAGGTATGTAGGGAATACGTAGCTTTATTAAGTTAAGTAGATACCTAGTTCGTAATATGAAGTGATAACTTACTATGCGATTCAAACGAGAATAGGATCGACTTTGCGCCATATTGTGGTACTAAAAAACGAATTATGACTTTAAATAATTAAATATTGTATTAACACAATTTAGTACTAATCTAACTTTTTTATTTAAATTTGATGTAAGACTGTATTATTTATTGTTTTGCAAATAAGTTTTTTGCAAACCATACTTTTCAAGTGACGTTTGACAGATTATTGACATTCCTATTCTTATTTGGATCACATTGTACCTACCTACAGCAATTGATAATAATCTAGGTATCTACAGAAACGTAGATTTTATTATTTTTACCGTCACGACCACTAAGTATCTATCTACTATTCGCAACCAGTTGCGAAAGAGTAGTAAGTAACTACACTTACACTTAGATACTTAACTTACCTAAGTAGGTATGTATTTTACTTACAGAATTACTTAGCTCATAAGTAAAAAAAAATTAAAGTTCATCTTTAGCATAAAAGTGGTAATTTTCATTCTCATTGAATCCCAGACTGTCCCAGAATGACTTCTGACCGAAGTCCGCACTAGTCTTCATCTCCATCTTGGTCGGAGACTGTATGTCCAAGTAGTTCAGTTCCAGAGCTCCAGCCTTCACTGGGTGCCACTCTTGTGCGTTATTCGCCATTTTTGGGATGCTAAAAAGAAAATGAAACACATCATCATCACGCCTGTATTCCCCGAAGGGGTAGGCAGAGATGCACTGCAGTGCGCCCACACTTCGCCGATGTATTTTGGTCACAATGTAATAGGGGGCGAGCTTATTGCCATTATACCGGGCACATTCCCCTTCGAAACGAGGGAGATTTGGGTCATAGTCCACCACGCTGGCCCAGTGCGGATTGGTAAACTTGTCACGCCTTTCTATAGACGTGCAGGTTTCCTCACGATGTTTTCCTTCACCGTTCAGCAAGTGGTAATCATTGTTAAAAATGACATTCGCACCCATGTCGCACAAAATGTGAGATATATACATTTTGTATTATTTTCTCATAGAAATTAGAAGGGTGCGACCAGGGCCGTCTTAAACTAGGGTGGGGCCCTTGGGCACACAAGAATTTGGGGCCCTTTTGGAAAGTAAAAAAAGCTATCTATCTATCTATCTGCCAGGGACGTCCACAGCTGGACATAGGCCTCCCCCATAGATCGCCACAAATTACGTTCTGAGGCTTTATGCGCCCATCGACTCCTGGCGACCCTGGTGAGGTCGTCCGTCCATCTGGTCGGAGGTCGTCCCACATTCCGCTTTCCTGTTCGTGGCCGCCACTCTAGGACTTTGATGCCCCAACGGCCATCCGTTCTCCGGGCTATGTGTCCGGCCCATTGCCACCTCAAACGTGCAACCCTTCGGGCTATGTCTGTAACCTTGGTTCTTCTGCGGATGTCCTCATTTCTGATTCTATCGCGCAGTGAAACTCCCAGCATAGCTAGCTCCATTGCACGTTGAGTGACTCTGAGCCGTCTTATGAGTCCCATTGTCGTCATCACTGGTAACACACACTGTTCGAAGACTTTTGTCTTTAGGCACTGAGGAATATCGGACGAGAAGATGAAGAAAAAAAGCTAATAATAATAAAAAAAAAATACCGAGTTGTTGTAAATGTCCTTGTAAGTAAGATTGAGGGCAAGGTTGGCGCTTCACTATCCATATGGAATAGTGAAATGGAGACAAAGTCACTCAAACTCAAGCTGTCGTCTTACTGCACGGTCTATCAGGCTGAACTTCTGGCCATATGCAGAGCCACGAAATATGCGTTAGAGTGTGGAAGTGCCAGTCTAGCTATCATCAGCGACTCGCGTTCGGCACTCGAGACAGTGGTCTACACGCTCTCCCGTCACCCGCTCGCCGCTGAGGCGAGGAACAACATCGCCCGCTGCAGACTCCATAACAAGGACGTCTCCTTGTTTTGGATAAAAGCACACGCGGGGCTGGCGGGTAATGAGAGAGCAGATGAGCTGGCTAAACAAGCAGCGGTGCACGTTAGGACCAAACCTGTGTACGACAAATGTCCGGTTTCATTCGTCAAACGACAAATCCGCTCGGAATCGCTTGACGAATGGAATCGTAGGTACCAGACTGGCATCACTGCATCCACGACTAAAATGTTTTTCCCTGACCTTCTGGTAGCGTACAGGACGATTAGACAGATCGTGCCCACTGCCGTGCTCACACAGGTTCTGACGGGGCACGGTGGGTTCTCTGAGTACTTGAACCGTTTTAAGTGCAAGGAGGACCCATCGTGCATCTGCGAACCGGGTGTCAGCGAGACAGTGGAGCACATCTTGCTTCATTGCCCTGTGTTTGCGCGCCGAAGGCATGATGTTGAGATGACCTTAGGCGTAGCCTTAGTTTTATCCAGCCTAAGTAAGCTCGTCATGGACAAGGATAGACGTGATACCCTACTAGGCTATTGCGTGGAGGTGGCGACCAGAGTCATTGATAGAAATAAGACCTAAGCAGAAAGAGGCCAGCTGCCAACTTATTTGGTAATAAGCGACCAACAGCCGCCTACACCACACTGCGCATCAATGGCTCTGGTTGCCGGATCCGCGCAATGGATAGTAGGGAAACTCTGTCATTTTAATCTTTATCATGTTTTATATGCTGTATATTATCCTTGTCCATAGCCTTTTGCTATTTTATTGTCTTGTTTTACATTGTTATTTTTAGACGGGTTTGCTTTTTTTTATTATCATGTATTTTCTTGACATTTACACATTTTTAATAAAATTTATTTGACTTTCATTTTTAATAAAACAAACCAGGCTGGAAAAATTATTTTACACACACTAAACTTAAGGCTAATTTTAAGTACTCTACATCAGAGGTGAGCACGCGGGCCGGGTCGATAGAGGCCCGGATAAAAAAAAAAAAAAAAAATGCCCTTGTAAATTAAATACCTTCTAAGATTACTGATTTCTGATTTGTGAAAAAAGTGTGTGTTGCCCGACAAAAATGTTTTGAGAATAAATGTGTGAGAGAAATTGTCGGTCCTTCGGAGCCCCTCTGAGAATAGGCCCCGTGTGCCCTTATGGTTAATAGACGTTAATAATTTATTACCATATCAAGTTACATTTTGGTACTTAAATTAACTTAGTATTAAGTAGGTTTTGTAACAAATGGTTGCCTGTGGCATCCACACTAGGTCAGACCTGTCTCGTGAATGCCTATTACATAATGTTGGCCAGTTTTTTTAACTGTGACCGAGATCGAAAAAAAAGTGTGTAAAATTAAACAAGTAATTACCAAAAAATAAAAAATAATTCTAAATTAATGTAAAATGAAATTAAATTTCAAAATTAAATGTCATAAATTGAAAAGAGAAACAAATTAATAACAAAAAATAAAGAGTATTAAATGTATGAAGTAGAAAAAATATAATGACAACAATATCAGCTAAGCTATCTTATATTAATGAGATCATGGAATGTGTGTGTGTGTTTGTGTGTGTGTGTGTGTGTGTGTGTATTTGTGTGTGTGTGTGTATGTGTGTGTGTGTGTGTGTGAGTGTATGTGTGAGTTTGTGAGTATGTTTGCGTGATTGTGTGAGACTGTGTTGGTTGTGTGTGCTATATTCATTCAACTATTCTAATTAGACTTTCAGTTTCACAGTACGACTGAGTGAGTAACCAAGAACGCACAGTTTTTTTGGCATGCTGTAATCTACTGGATTTGATATCACACATTGTTACAATTTTGTTGTATACGTGAGTGAGCATAAAATCTTGCATGTGTTGTGCAAAAGAAGAGTTTACAACTTTCGGAATACATTTAAATAAACGACGTTTTAGGAGCTCTGGATATTCTGTGGACTGAAGGACGGCTTTATGTTGTTTAAGTACTATTTTTAATATATAAAGTTGACGAACGTTGAGTACTAATGCATCGGTGTATAGTTGTATTGTATATATATTGTTATAGTTGTAGTGGTGAAGACGGTATTGAGTGCGACTAATGTGACATAATCGCCAGTATGATAGAGCCAGCGTTTTCTCACCCTGTGGTAGAGTAGCTATAGATCATGTTAATGAGCCCCTCCGTCATAGCCGCATCCTCCGCATTATTCCAGTTTGGGTACTTGAAAATCCTAAACACATCGTCCGCGTGACTGACGCCTGAGGGATAAGGAAGTAATATCACATTAGGTATACAGTACCAACGTAAAACAGAATAATAATACATCATCACGCCTATATTCCCTGCAGGGGTAGGCAGAGGTGCACTGCAGTGCGACCACACTTGGCAGATGTACTTTGGTCCCAATGTAATAGGGGGCGAGCCTATTGCCATTATACCGAGCACATTCTCCCTCAATACGAGGGAGATTTTGGATCATAGTCCACCACGCTGACTCAGTGCGGGTTGGTGAACTTTACACGCCTTTCTACAAACGTGCAGGTTTCCTCAGGATGTTTTCCTTCACCGTTTAGCAAGTGGTAATCATTATTGAAAATTACATTCGCACATGAAAATTATCTCAGAGGTGCGAGCCCGGGATTTGAACTTGCACCCCTTACGTTCAAGGAGGGCGTTCTACCTACGAGGCTGCTGCTGCACGTAAAACATCATGGATAGAAACTCCAGTGTTAGTTAATACGGCAAGAAATGTCTAGGCCTTCCGTCTAGTAGTTCCAGCTGACGCCACATTCAACCCGCAATAGTGACCAAATCGTCCTACCGTTTCGTCACTTTTCATCCCCTATTTAATTATAACAGCTCAAACAAAACTCGATCTAAGTAAAAATTACAATATATCGTTGATAAATATGTCGCTATTCCTTAATCTTCGTAATCCCTTTCAGAAATTACAGGTTCACACCTGCATCGGTACATCTGCAAATACAGGTTCACACCTGCGTGACCTGAACGGGCAGCGGAATTACTCTATATATAGGGCCTGAGTAGAGCAGCCTACTCTACCAACACTCGTAGTAGTTATGTTAGTATGTACCATAGTCCTTTTGATTATTGGCCATCAGGTTGGACAGGCTGTAGTCTCCGCGGAACGCGTAACGATAGACGTAGGTGGGTTGACCGCTCGTGGCCGCGTGGATCTGGGCCAGCTTGCCCACGTGTGTGACGAACAAGCGATCGCCCAGCGCCTGGAGATTTACTCTTAGCGTGAATCAAAGACACACAACATACCATACGTAAGAGGCGATCCATCGAGATGGGTCTGAATAAAAAAGTCTGACCCTCAAATGAATGCAAATAACAAAATATTACAAGACATACGCATCGTATGGTCTTAAGCAATGCGTGTGTACCATGGTACAGTGTACTCGAGTTGCACACGCGCAAACTACATACACGCCCACTGCCCATAGGCAGCATGCAACCAGCAGTTTGCCCTTTTCAGGGAAATTTTTGAAAGGGTCTTTTGCGAAATTTGCTCTTGACTGGAAACCAAATCGCGACCACCCGATCCAGTGCACACAAGCCACTAGACCACAGAGTATTATAATATATGCACTTTTTAAAGATTTCACGTCAGCCTGTCTTTCAGGTAAAATTAATTATAGAGACAGTCCCATCCTCAGATTTATCAATTTCCAAAACTATAATACAAATAAGTTGATCGATACGAAGATGACTGAAACAAGACCAAAGACCTTTGTCAGTTGAGGCTGTCTGTAGTGAGTCTATTGTGTAATGCGCAATTCTCCCTTGAAAAATCTTATCTATACTAATATTATAAAGAGGAAAGATTTGTATTTTTGTAAACGTAACAACGAATAAACTTAAAAACTACTGGACCGAATTCAAAAATTCTTTTACCGTTAGAAAGCTGCATTATCACTGAGTAACATAGGTTATATTTATTACTAGGAAAAAATAGAGATCCTTAGAAATCTTTACTAAAACCAATCCAAGGTGTAAAAAAATTAGCCGTAAAATGTCTTTCGTCTCATACGCTGCGGAAAGTATTGTTGATAGAACAAAAACATGTTGTACAATATTATAGAAAACATCAATATCTACAAAAAAGTCCGCGAGACCATATGTCCAACTTTTGTAGTTTTGTTACTATAACTACGTTTTAGGGTTCCGTACCCAAAGGGTAAAACGGGAACCCTATTACTGAGACTTCGCTGTCCGTCCGTCCGTCTGTCCGTCTGTCACCAGGCTGTATCTCATGAACCGTGATAGTTAGAGAGTTGAAATTTTCACCGATGATGTATTTCTGTTGCCGCTATAACAAAAAATACTAAAAAACAAAAAACATAAATATGATTTTTTTGGCATTTTTATAGATAATGGTACGGAACCCTTCGTGCGCGAGTCCGACTCGTACTTGGCAGGTTTTATTTACATTTTAAAAGTTGACAGAAATGCCGATTAAAATCAGACCGTGTTATCCATACCTTTGTATTAATTCTTATCCAAATAAATTATTTTGTATTCAAGACTGTTTCAATACCTGTCGATTACTTTTTGAATTATTGAAATCGGTCATTCCATTCCAAAGATATTACGAAATTAAAAATGACAACATAAACAAAAAATACACGCCGACGCGGACGACGCGCCAGAAGGTCCACGAAGCGCAGCGAGCAACGCGGCGAGAGAGCCGGCACCGAAGTGCGGGAGAGGGTTTTGCGTAAGGAAAGAGTGCTTTTCTCATGGGCAATTATATGTTGCTCTTTCTCGAGTAGGATCTCCTGAAAATCAATATGGTTTTGCTGCCACCTACAAATACAACTGCCAACATAGTGTAAAGTGAAGCTTTAAGGTAAAAATATGACAAAATAAAAATGTTCACCCGTGCGAAGCCGGGACGGGCCGCTAGTCTAACATAATTCAAGTAGGATCCTTACCAACTTACTTGTATCAATTAGAAAATTACTATTAGTATATCTACTAAACAATTCTTGAGCATGTAATACAATAGAAAAAAGGGTCATGCGGGGCGAATTCCGTGAGATTGACATCCATCTCTAATAGAGATATGTCGAAACAAAAGAAAAAAATACGACCAATTGGACGTTTCGTTTCGACATCTTTAGAGATTGATGTCTATCAAACGAAAATCGGGCTCCTGACCACCACCACTTAAAGTATTATTGTTTCAATAGTTACTGCAAATTTTGGATAGATTTTGTAAAACTTAAAGTACTATTTAAAACATTGCTGCAAGACAGGTGGTGGTAAGGGGGGGTAGGTAAGGGGACTGAAGATATTACCTGAACAAGTTGTGGAAAGGTGTCCTGGCTAACAGGTTTGTCTCCCAAGTAGTGTTTTTTGATCTTCGCAGCGACTGTTGGTCGGAGATTTAGCGGCAGCGTGTCATTGTACTCGAAGATATTGCTCGCGAGCTGCTCCCAGTGGGCTTCCAGATCAGTCAGGATCTCTGGATCCTTTTGATACACTGCAAGAGTTCGAATATTTAAACCTTAATCTGTCTGGCCAGTATTCCGTTCCTTAATAGGACTGTGCTATGAACAGACTGACACAGACTGCATTACCATCCTCACCATCTGGATGAATGGCGTTCCAGTACAGTGCGATTTACCAGGAATTTTCTCCCTCGCACCACCAATTTGTGGAATGAACTTCCTACAGCGGTGTTCCCGGACCCATGCGACAAAGGTATCTTCAAGAAACGAGCATACTCAATCCTTAAAGGCCGGCAACGCACTTGCGATGCCCCTGGTGTTGCAGGTGTCCATGGGCGGCGTTGATCACTTACCATCAAGTGAACCGTCTGCTCGTTTGTCTCCCTATCTCATAAAAAAAAGGTACAGCACTATGTCCACTAGAACGTATGAACACCATATCGTAAGGCCTCCCGCACACAAAAAACGAACTGCATTGACACATAGAAAAAGTTCAATCTACATTGGAATGACTCTGTCAGCGCGAGCGAATTTTGACAGGTAGGGCCGTGGCTTTTACGACTTCAATTTAATCTTTACTCCAAAATTAGTTTTGGTATTGGGAAAAAAATTGCCGCGCGTGCGTTGACGCCCCAGTGTGCCGAGGGTTAAATTGTCGCCGTGAATTCGTTGTCGGTCCGGTAATGGCACGGTGTGTTGGTCGGTGTCAGACGCGGTTTCATATTATCTTATTATATGCACATATAATAAGATAATATGAAACAGCGCAGCGTCTTCGCGACTTCCTACGGGCGCAAATTAGTCGGTTCATTCATTTCGGAGATAACCCGGAACAAACCGACATTACCGCCGCTTTATAGTTTCATATGCATTTAGTAAAGAGCTGTTATGTTTATTACAAACATACTCCAAATACTATCTATTTGTAAATACTACCTATAGATACCATCCACCATTGTAGGTATGTAGGAATCATTAAATAGATGAGGTATTGACAATTGTATTCAATTTCGTTGTGTTGTATCTTTGTCATGATTAGTCGCAACTCATGACTGCCACTGCGAAATAAATTAAGTAGCTTTCGCTTACCAGCGGCTGGGTACAATCCTTCCTCAGACGTGACTGAAGTGATAAGCGGCACGTTCATCATGGCGCCGGACCTGGTCGCGTGGTAAGGGTACTGCTGCAGGAACGGCTCCTTGACTCCTGCGGGCTCTGTCACTGGGGTGAATGGAGTAAAGAGGTGCGCCTTCCACTCCTAAAAAATAAAGGAAATGAACCAATTAAATTATGCTAATAATTACGCTACATCAAAGGCGTCATGACGCCAATATGACCGGCGACGTCACTACTATTGCATTTTTCATCCTCTCATTCATTTTGTAAAAAAAAGAAGAAGTGGTAATGTAACTGTCTAGCATTCTTTCCCAAAGTTGGCGACAACGCCCCCTTGTGGGCGCTGCAGGCCTAAAGAGGGGGGGGGGGGGGCGGTAACAGATCCAAGAAAAAAATGGGGGCGTTGTGTAGAGGCTGTAGGTGACAAAATAGGCTGTAGGTATAGGTGAAAAAATGGGGGCGCTAAAAATAAATTATTCTCAAAGTATACTGCCCAGTATACAAAATAAGTTTGGGAACCACTGGTCTATAGTATCACTCACTAATAAAGCGTCGTAACGTTCACATATAAGCGTCGTGACGCTTTAATATTATTATTGGTATCGCGACGCCTTGTTATACATATCTAAGTTGTGATGCATATCAATATTTTGTCGGGACGACGTCGACGTCTTTCATTGAAGCGTCGCGACGCTACAATTATTGATAGACTAATGACGTTTTGTTAAGCTACACCTGAAAACTTGAGTAGTTTCAGGTCTCAAGTGGGGCAAGATGAAACAAAGTTAAGCTATTATTAATACGTACAAACATTTCAATCTGCGCGTTGACGATGACTTCAGCGGGTCGGTACTTGAGGCAGTCGACTAGCTCCTTGCTGGACGCGGTCGGACAGCCCACTATGGCGGCGAGAGCCTTGGCCTTCTGCGCCGGCTTCTCAGCGTGAGTCCACGAGGCGAAAGCGGCCCCGCTATAGGCAATACCTCTAGAGAACGTCCCTAAGGAAAACACATATTGGTATAAATATCTGTAGCGACATCTATCTCGCCACATGCGAACTAAATCCTGCATCGAGATATTAAAGTTATCCGAGCGACTGAACATATATACAAGAACCCGACAACAACCGTCGGGCACTAGCCCACCAGACACAGCCTTCCGTCTAGTCGGAGGATCCTCTCTTTTCAATGGTGTATGAGGAACTCTACACCCGGTTCCTCACACTCCCCAAACACCTTAGCTGCGGCAAATAAATTATAAACTTTGAGTGCGACGGCGGGTCGATATGCGCCCCCAACGACATTTCCGTCAGTTATAGTTTTTATCGTAAGCACCGCGGCGGGTCTATATGTGCCTGTTCCGCAGTGAAGGTGCTAAACAGAATTATTTACCTACTTATTAACTATGAGTATTATATCGAGGGGTGAAAGGCTATTTGCTTTAAGCGACATTTTTATAACTTTACGGGAGAGCATACTCATTCGACGCAGAAAAAATAGCTGATTCTAAATATGTATCCGTATAAGTCAATAACTAAAAACACCAAGCTTCGATTAATGAGATGCTTAATATTTCTTATGTTCCTGTATGGAGCTGAAACATGGACGATCCATCAAAAATATCGTCATAAGATAGACGCCCTTGAGATGTGGTGCTGGAGGCGTTTACTAAGAATACAATGGACTGCTCACCGCAGTAACGTTTCCATCCTGAAAGAGCTCAAACAAAGACTTTCGTCGATTGTGCAAGCGCGAATCTTTAAGATGTTCGGTCATATCATTCGTAACGAAGTCTCATTGGAACGACTAATGATACAAGGAAGAGTAGAGGGTCAACGCTCCCGCGGCAGATCACCAACAAGATGGACAGACCTCATCAAGTCCTCAACAAAGTGTACCCTTAATGAATGTGCACGTAATGCTACTGACAGAGAGAGATGGAGAAGTCTCACAAAAACCGCAACCAACCAACTAGAGAATCCATGACCACGACCACTCCGCCACGTACGACTAAGAAGAAGAATAAGTCAATATCGCCCAAAAGTGTCGCTTAGGTTAAATAGCCTTCACCCCTCGATATGTATACGCGTGATTGTATTTAATTTATGAAACTATTTACTTCTCTTCATGTAGTTATTTATGTATCATCGATAACCTTACAAAAGGTTGTTGTTGTTTACTTGTTTTTCTTTGTTATCATGTATTTTAACTGACTTCTTTTTACAAATTTTAATAAACTTTGTTGACTTTTTATTTATATTCAATAAAAATAATCCAGGCTGGAAAAATTATTTTACACACATTAAACTTAAGGCTAATTTTAAGAACCCTGACCCCCACATCAGAGGTGAGCACGCGGGCCGGGCAGATAGAGGTCCGGATGAAAAAAAAAAAAACCTTACAAAAGCTGATAATAATAATTTTATCGCGACCTAAAAACCTCTCTAAAAGCAGACTACGGCGTAGAAATACGAACTGTATTGACATATAAACAAGGTCATTCTACAACGAAATGACACTGACAGCGCGAGCGAATCTTGACGCGTGGGGGCGTGGCTTTTACGACAGAAATTTAATCTTTATGCATATTGACACAACGTTCGTTTTGTATTGGCAAATATTTTGACGTGCAACGTGGACGCCCGAGTGTGCTGGGGGCTAAGACTTGTTGCTACATGCTCATGTTATGCAATGAAGCACCTACTCTGTATGCTAACGATTTTTATTGTGTCCATTTCTTTCTGTAACCAATGTTTACTTATAAAAAAATATTCATTGTACTTAGGCATTATCTTATCCATTTAATAAATAGGCACTCAAGTAAATATTTTTACTTAGCTGGTTTACAAAAAAAGGTTTTTGCTTTCAAATAAGTAAAAAAATAACACTAATTTTAATGCTAACCTAGTTAAAATGAAAAATCTGGCCAAGTGCAAGTCGGATAAAAACTGCAAAAAAATCACGTTTGTTGAATGGGAGCCCCCTTAAATATTTATTTTATTCTGTTTTTTAGTATTTGTTGTTATAGCGGCCACAGAAATACATCTTCTGTGAAAATTTCAACTATCTAACTATCACGGTTCATGAGATACAGCCTGGTGACAGTCGGACGGACGGACGGACAGCGAAGTCTTTGTAAAAGGGTTCCCGTTTTACCCTTTGGGTACGGAACCCTAAAAATAGTTAGAATTTTTTATCTAAATATTTGACTATAGCTTGGTTTAGTGGTTAGAGTGAAGGCCGTTTGGATGTATGTAGTGGTTGTGCTGTCGATTCCCGGGAGCGGCACATTTCAGAAATGACCTTTTCGGAATTTGTTCAGTAGGCTTAGCATGACCGTGTAGACATAACTTTTATCTTTTTCAACTGTCAGATTTGTCGAGTCATTTTCTCGACAAATCTGATAGTTGTCACTTCGAGCTTTTTGTACTGGACATGGCTGTACATGATTTGCAAAAACAGGGACTGCTCCTATTGACGTTGCAATGCTTGCTATTGTTCTTCTACTGCACATACCTTCCCGTTAAACCTATAATTATCGGGCAGCTGGCTTTATCGTGCGAATGGAGCCTAAGGTACACTAATGAAAAGACATCCGAACACTGGAGCGTAGACGCTCGAGCGTCTAAATTGTTGGCAATACCTAAACGCACTCTGGGTCAATAGGTATGCATCAAGATTGAATTTGATTATCTTTTTAAGCGACTTCAAAAATCAGGAGGTTCGATTACGCTGAGATTTATGATCGCCTTTACGTGATTCTTCTTTAGTTTGATGTTAAATAGTTGCCATTTGGACCCATAAAAATTTAACATACGTGTAGTTTGGCCCAGTAGTTTTTTTTAACCGACTTAATTTATGAACATTTTTTAGGGCTGTTATGAGGTGATACCTACTTGCATATTTTCAACGATTATTGACGCTAAAAATCCTAAAAAGATTTTTTTCAACAAAAACCTAGGTGCCAGTTCATGTTTGTATTTGCCTAGTCTGACGTAGATAGTAACTACTCCAAATGTACTGAATTAAATGGTTATTTTCAGCTTTTAAGTGCACCTAGGTTTTAGTAGTCGGTTTTTGTTAAAAATATATATACCTACACGCACAAAACAACCGAAAAAGTGTTCCGCGTAACAGTGGCAGCACACATACACACTTTTCATTCATTTTACATTTCACAACACGTAGAAATGTGAAAGAAGAGGCTTGATCAAATCAACGAGAAAAAAAGAGATAGCTAGTGTTGTCGCTTGCGCTTCTATGTCATCTGTCAACCAATCCGCATGTTGGTATCAAATATACGTCCTAATTAGGATGTATTCGAGTCTTCACTAGTGCGCGCTCATAACATATCTGTTTACTACAATATCATTGATACCTACAGTTTGTTTTGGTATGGCGAAAAACTTCATGCGCGAGCGTTGACGCTCCAGTATGCGGGAGGCTTAAGTGCTGTTTACTTACGTCTAGTCTACTAAGTTATTGTTATAACGACATTTACATACAGGATAAGCGTTTATTGTCACACACATTGTTTTGATGTCATCCTCCTAGAGTCTCTGCTACTTATCTTGATAATTCCTACAATAACTTAGAATATTTAAACTGTTAACACCTTATCTGCGGCAAATAAATCATAAACTTTGAGTACGGCGGCGGCGGGTCGAAAAGCGCCCTCAACGACCTTTCCTCCTGTTATAGGTCTCACTGTAAGCGCGGCGGGCCGATTTGTGCCTGTTCCGCAGTGAAGGTGTTAATAAACTATTGTTAATGTGGAAATGCAATAGGAAATAGTTAGATGGGGCATAAGGTTTGATACAGGTTTAAATCCCAGGCTTGCACCTCTGGGCTGTTCGAAATTGGCGTGCGATTCTCATTTTCATCCGAGATTATCACTTGTTACGATGGTGAAGGAAAACATCGCGAGGAAGCCTAAAAGTTTGTGGGAACCTAACTAGTTCTCGATAGATGTGTGAAGTCTGCTAACCCGCACTGGGCCAGCGTGGTGGAATTAATAAACCTGAATGCCCCTCGCATGGACAGTTACCCCGTGTTAGTTATTATAATTATTTATTGACGTTATTCCAGTGAAATGTATATACAGTGTGTCCACTCGAAATGGCAAAAAACCCTGACATTTCCCTGGCCAGTTTGCTTTTCTGAAGTACATTTGCTTAGTTTGAACTAGATTATAGTGGCACCATAAGAAAATAACTTCAAAAATACAATTTTTTAATGTGAGATTAAACCGAGCGCAAATTTTGAAAAAGTAGGCTATATCTTAGAAATTAAACGATTTTCAAAAATATCCAACTTTCCCTGACTTCTCGACTGACCTGAGGGGCAATTCTCACAAGATCGACATTATCTCTAATTCAATTCAACATATGTCGAAACAAAACAAAAAAAATACGACCAATTTGACGTTTTGTTTCGACATTTGTCTAATCAGAGATGATGTCGACCTTGCCAGAATTGGGCCCCTGACGACTTTCCCTGACAATATTACTTTCACCTGATTTTCACCTTTTGCTTCCCTGATTTTACCCTGACTTTCCAGAAAGTGGACACCCTGATATGAATAAGAACCTACCTCAATAATGTACCCTTATAATGTCTTTGTGTGTGCGAATCATAGGTCAGTTTTATTTTAATTTTTATTTTTCTCAACTCATTTTATTACTGTTTAAACTGGATTTTTAAAATTTTGTTCAAGGTGTAGGGTAAATTTTTATTATTAAGAATGCTGTGTTCTTTTGTAATAGTTGGATCATTTAGACTTAGAATACATTAAGCTAGATATATATATAACGTGCAATGCATCCAATGTTAAAGAACCTCAATAAATAAATAAATAATAAAAAAAAGACTAGACTAATATCACGGCATTGTCTCTTTCTCTTGTACGAAATAAGATAGAGAGCGAGCGAGCGAATCAGTGACAAGAGGTCTTGTCTTGACATGAGTGCTAACTCCGCTGTGGTATTTACAGTATAACTTTACCTAACATAACATTATCTACAGCGCTCTATTTACGTAAGATAACTAGTTATGTATCTACAGATGCTGTTTTCCAACGGGTCAACGACCCAGACATCAACACAAGATATTGTGCCAGTCTTGGATAAATTGTATATTGAGGGATACTTTACTTTGTCCTTTGATCACGAATCTTGGCACATAAAACCTATACGAATATATGTAATTGGTAACTATTTTTATGTCAGAGCATATACCACGGTCTGCCTACCCCTTTGGACAATAAAGCTATGAAGTTATCATGCAAAACTGATACAGTACTTAAGTTAAATAAATTTTAAACTATAATAAAACAAATTATATCAAAATGGCTACAACTAAATCTCGGGTTACTTAGATGATAAAACAGCAAACAGCAAACAGCTCATGTACAAAACAAAAATCATACCTATTATGTCCTGTCATATCAAAGTGTAGCGTGTGTTGCCTTACTTAAGTATTATTATTAAAGCAGCTCTTAAGGCAACACACTGGAGCTACCTATACAGGGTGTTTCAGAAGTCCGAAATAATACTTTGACGTTTGCATCAGTATCGGGTATACAACTAAATGGTATAAAAATTCGATTGAAAATTCGACCATGTTTTTTCAAGTTTTTTTTCGTCATCAATTTCTAAGACTCGTAATATCTTGAGTCCTATGTAAAATTTGAATGTTCTGTTTAGTGAATATTGGTAGTCACCCCTCATAAGTGTAATATACACTGCTGAATAGGGTTATGGATGTACCCAAAGGCCAGAACACGATACCTCTGACAAATATTCAAAGGTCTGTAACTCAGAAACTATGATAGTTAGGTATAAACTGGCTCACTAAGCATCCATATATGAGCTACCGTATATGTACCCAAAGTATTATTTCCGACTTCTGAAACACCCTGTATATTGGAAGTATGCTTTGGCGATTTAAAAAAGGTTTAGGGGTCTTATCAACTCTTTAAATATTTTGTTTCGATAGTAACTATAAATTCTTTACAGGTTTTGTACTGAGTTAACTGTTAGAGGCTGATAGTAATATTAAGAACATTATTCCAAGCTGGTGTTGGTAAGGGGGCTGTGCTCGTTTAAAAACAAACTACTCCAATTTATACGTCCAATTTAAAAAGTTTGATAGGACGAGTAGATTTATCGAGTTCTTTTTGATGTGAAGTTAGTACCTTTTAAATAGGGATGAGACCTACTACTACTACAGCCCTTTTAACGTCCCACTGCTGGGCACGGGCCTCCCCTCAATGCGAGGGGGATTCAGGCCATAGTCCACCACGCTGGCCCAGTGTGGTGGGGCGATATAAGATTATGCCGCCCTGAGAGAAGTGGACTGTATTTAAATAAAAATGGGAAATGGCTATGTGAATGGATATTAAATAATTGCACCTTGTAACCAGCTAAGAATGGATAGTTACAACTGCAAAGGAGGTTTGAAACAAAGATGGCAGTTGCTGTTCGGGAAGGAAAACGTGCACTTACTTGAAGATGCTCCTGTCGCCTTCCTGGGTTCCAGGGAACGCCACCAACGCCAATGTCTCTCACACACAATGTAAACTTCACAATAAAGTATCATAAAAACATGCGGCCGCAATATAACTAATTAATACACAATTTTTGCTTAGAGGTCACATAAAAAACGGAGTTCAGATTTTAACGTCCATTTTTAACTCACTGAGCGTACTTCGCACAGGTGAGACAGCGATATGTTGCGAAGTGCACGAGGGACAAGGATAGCATGATTAGGAGTAAAGCTAGTTACAAGTGCTTGATAATTAAAATATATATGAGAATCTATACATAGGTAACTAAATCCAACATCCCCCCGGCCTTGAAGGAACCCCTTCAAATTATAGAACTATCCGAAGATATCGGAAAGGAAATATTTTGATAATTATCAAAACAATAATAAACTTGCGGAAGCTATTCCTACAATTTATGTGCAACTATTAAGAAAGCGTTAAATAAAAAATAATAAAAGTACATAATGACTTAAAATAGAGTCAACTGTAGGTCCTCACTCTACTGCTTCGGCAACGGACACAACCGCACCACGGGTCGTTCGTAAGTACCGCATTTAGTTAATACCTCCGCGACGCGAATAATGCCATCCTTACCGGAAAACACCCGAGTGATAACACCCAAAGGCCACTGCAGCGGAGGTGCGTTATCAACATTAATTAGGACTACGGTTCCTACAGTGATTGGATTTGAAGATGTGTTCCATTCCATTTCTACGGAGATACGCGTGATTTCGAACAGATAAGACGAATAATGGGCTTATTATTATTAATTGTAATATGAGAATATATCACGCAGCCATACGCTTTCTCACTAGCATCCGAGAACGCTAATAGGGACACCCTACATCCAGGTTTAATGCCTAGGTGACGCGGAAACCCTAATTCGGATATCAGGTGTAATTCACCAATAAACTGGTGCCACAGTTTTAAAATATTCTGAGGGGGTACATCGTCCCATCCCAAATTAAGAAGCCATAGTTCTTTGATCAATAATTTAGAATATAAGATTACTGGACCTACAAGACCCAAGACATCGTAAAGTCGAGCGGTCGCCGATAATATTGCGCGTTTGGTGCCTAGCGGTTGCGGTGATGAGGTAGAAAATACGAACTCGTCTAACGCAGGAAGCCAACGTAAACCTAAAACCTTTAATCCGTCACCTACATCAAATAAAACTGATTCCGATTTGCGGTGGGACACAGGGATGTGTTCCAAAAATTGTGGTGAATTGCTAGTCCACTTCACCAGCTCAAATCCGCCAGCGTTCAACATTTGAATTAGCTGCTGAGCGTCACGTCGTCCATATATGTATCCCTCTCTAACACTTCAGCGGCAAGCGGGTATTTCGAGCCCTCGTCTCTAGCTAGCATACGCAGCGTCCTCATGGCCAAGAATGGCGAGGAACGTAGACCGAACGTGACTCGATTATATTCGAAAACTTCTAGCGGGTCGTCAGAAGAAAAGCGGTATAAGATACGCTGATATCTGCGGTGCGGAGGATGTACTTCAAGGCACAAATACATCTGCCGAATATCGGCAAAAAATGCAACACGAAACATTCGAGCATTCAGAAGAAGATGAAATATATCTGCCTGAAGATTGCAACCTGGATGTAGTATGTCATTCAAAGATAGACCTGTATCCGTCTTAGCACTACCATCAAGCACAATCCGAAGTTTCGTACTGTCCTTGTCTTCGCGGAGGACAGGATGGTGCGGTAGGTAAAACCCCGGGATCGCGCATTCATCGGGTGAAGTACGAGAAACAATACCTTTAACTAAATAGTCACGAATAACTTCATTATATCGATGTCGTAACTCGGGTGACCGTGCAAACTTCCTTTCAAGTGACAGATACCTTCTTTTAGCGGTGATATATGAATTACCTAATTTATTCGGATTATCCTTAAACGGTAAACTAACAGAATAGCTGCCATTGGCCTTACGAGTGGTTGAAGAGGTGAATATTTTCTCACACTCTTCTTCCTCCGGACTTAAAAATTTCTTAGCGGGTAGTTCCTCGATCTCCCAAAACTTCTCTAAAGTTTTTTCAAGCGGATCTCGAGTGAATGAACAAAATGAGTGAGATACTTGCGGTGCGACAACGATAGGCGCGTCGCCCATAAGTATATAACCTAAGGTTGTTTCTATAGCGGAAGGTGAATTATTGCGAGACATAATACGATCAAATAAAATAACTTGGCAATAAATATTAACACCTAACAGCATATCTATTGGTCCAGGTTCTCCATATGAGTCGTCAGCGAGTGGCAGACCTCTAATATGATCTAACGCCGATGTATCGACGCACGAGTCGGGCAACTGTGACGTAATTTCTCCAACCACCAACGTCCGAATAGAATATTCGGTAGCGTTGTCAAACCGGGAGGTAAACTTGACATCTGTAACTCCGAGAATGCGTTGAGAGGTTCCACCTATACCTTGAACTTGCGTAAATCGGCTTTGTGTCGATAAGTGTAGCGATAAGCGCTTACAACACGCAGTCGATATATAGTTACTTTGAGAACCTGGGTCAATCAAACACCTGACAACATGGCGTTGATTTTTATGATCAATAATTATTATTTTTGCGGTGCCCAGAAGGGTAGTAGTTACAAAACGATCCATTTGATCGACAGATATATTACACACAGAGGCGTTTTGAGTGCCGGTAGGTTTGACGCACGTCTGACTATCAACCTTATTCCCCTGCGACGTAGGATCTCTTATTGCGGGTGGATTAAATGCACGATCCGTTTGCGCGATAAACTTACGGTCGCTCGGGTCGTGCAAGGTAGCGGGTTCATTTCCACGGCAAGAATCCAAACTGGTGGAATTAAAATGCAACAAGGAATGATGCCTTGCCGAGCAATGAGAACAAGTTTTTTGCGAGGTACATTTAAACGTTTTATGCTTGCAACTTAAACAGTTATTGCAATAGGAATTACTTTTTATAAATTTATATCTCTCTTGCGGTGTCATTTTTGACATAAAGGAAGGACACTGATACAAATGATCATGTGTAACGTTGTTGCATAAAGAACAACGGTTATTTTTATTTAAGTTGATTGTAGAATTGGCATCCGTATTGACAAAAGATTTTGTTGCATTTGGAACGGGAATATTCTTATTACGCGGCTTATTTTGATTTGAATCGGTAACCTTATTATTTGTTGAACGAGACAAAATCTTACATTGTTCCTTAATAAATTCAATTAACTCACTATAACGCGGAATATTTTGTTTACGGTACGCAATTTCGAATAATTTGACTGTATCCGAATCTAATTTCAGCAGCGCGAGATGCAGAAAAATAAAATCCAATAAGTCACCGAGCTTTAATTGCTTGAGCGCCTCAACAGATGAATTGAAATTGTAAATAAACGAATCGAGACCTGCAGCACTATTACAATTCAATGACTTGAATTCCAACATCTGATTAAGATATGCAACTGCCAAAGAACGGGGATCATCGTATTTTTCAATAAGTGCATTCAATATGACGTTATAATTTTCGGCGGTGGACGGCAAGCCAGCACATACCGACGTCGCCTTGCCAGTTAACTTTCCGACTAAATAATAAACACGTTCACTATCCGTAAGCGCGGTATTATCGTGTATAACGCACTTAAATTGTTGGTAGAAAATTGGCCAGTTACGGATATTACCGTCAAATGACACTAATTCGATGGGCGGTAGCCTTGGCTTCTTCATAACAATATGAGAATCCGCTTGCGAACTCTTGACGTTAGTGACGCTAACGCCAAGTTGAGACATAACTCGTTTTATATAACAATACATCTCCTCGAAAGAAAGCCAAGTCTTTAATTAAGGTAATTAAGGTAATTAATTTTAAATGCGGGTTTTACCTTTAAATTTAAAGTGTTATAATTATCTAAGACTCGTTCGAACTCCGTACGCAGCGTGTCGGTATTGTCAACATTATTTAATAATGACTCACGTTGAGACTCATCAGCTATAGCGTGCTTAGATAGATCGTAAATCGACTGTAACCGTTCAAAAAGTGCATCACGCTTAGCCTGAAGGACCGTCAACTGAATGCGGTCTTCGCTTGAACCGGTTAAGTCTTCCTCTACGTGTAATGCCTTGGCTTTACTCATGATTTAAATGTGTATTTTAATTTAATACCTAGGTTATAATATGTAATGTTACAAACGTTGAACAAAAAACGCTCTTATTTGTATTGCGCTAAGGTACAATATTAATATAAATAGCGGTGTGACGTAAACAATGCACTGGTGCAGCGAAAGGGAATGCGGTGGCGGCCGATGCGATGCGAGCGAGCGGACGGCTACGGTGATATTCTAAACGCGCGGGTAAACGTAAAAATTGTCTAACGGCAGCAATATCCGACCGTCACTTTTAGATATCAATTAATAAAACAACGCAATAAACGCCTTAAAGATGATCGTGCGGTTTATAATAAATGAAATAACTGCCAATGCGGGTTGCGTACATACGACTTGAATTAACTATGTGTAAATGACAATTATATCTCGACCACTTCACGAACGTTATTTTGTTGCACGTAAACTGTATAATAGCTTCGAGCTTCGCATACTTTAAATTTATGTAAATTTACTATTGATAAGAATATGATCAGTAAATAAGTAGTATAGGTACTATAATAATGCGGTAAGGTGTTCCTTATCCGGCCGAAGTGACCAATTAATTGGTGGGGCGATATAAGATTATGCCGCCCTGAGAGAAGTGGACTGTATTTAAATAAAAATGGGAAATGGCTATGTGAATGGATATTAAATAATTGCACCTTGTAACCAGCTAAGAATGGATAGTTACAACTGCAAAGGAGGTTTGAAACAAAGATGGCAGTTGCTGTTCGGGAAGGAAAACGTGCACTTACTTGAAGATGCTCCTGTCGCCTTCCTGGGTTCCAGGGAACGCCACCAACGCCAATGTCTCTCACACACAATGTAAACTTCACAATAAAGTATCATAAAAACATGCGGCCGCAATATAACTAATTAATACACAATTTTTGCTTAGAGGTCACATAAAAAACGGAGTTCAGATTTTAACGTCCATTTTTAACTCACTGAGAGTACTTCGCACAGGTGAGACAGCGATATGTTGCGAAGTGCACGAGGGACAAGGATAGCATGATTAGGAGTAAAGCTAGTTACAAGTGCTTGATAATTAATATATATATGAGAATCTATACATAGGTAACTAAATCCAACACAGTGCGGGTTGGCAGACTTCACACATCTATCGAAAACTACTCAAGTTCCCTCAGACGTGCAGGTTTCCTCACGATGTTTTCCTTCACCGTTTCATAGCAAGTGATAATCTCGGATGAAAATGAGGTGCGAGCCGGGGTTCGAACCTGCGCACTTTGATTGCAAAGCGTGCGTTCGACCACTCGGCTACCACGGCTAAACTATAAAAGTACCTAATTTTTTTGTTTTGTACATAAAAAAATGCCCACTCGATAATAACTTAAACAACGATATGTGAAAAAATAATCGATTTTTATAAAAATCGATTATTTTTTCACATCCCTACTTTTAAAGGTTTCAAGGGTGTGGTAAAGTAGTACTTACCCCGAGATAGTGGTGATAAGTAATGGTAGTGGACACTGGCGCCACCTGCCGAGCACCCAGAGAGTGTGATGCTGTCAGGGTTTCCACCGAACATCATGATGTTGTGCTTGATCCAGTGCAGCGCGAACGACTGGTCTTTGAGGCCGTTGTTGCCGGGGGCAAACTCATCTCCCGTGCTCAGAAATCCTGGGAAGATCGTGTCTTATTAGGCTTTGATACATACAAAGATGTCAACCTAAATATAAAATTGAACAGTCATTCAGAAGATTATGACTAAAGGGATATTTAACTACGGTTATTATCTAAATCGTTAGTCGATGTAGGTATCGTTATATTTGAAATGTATTTGTTGATGAAATCAATTATCACATTTTTTGTCTAATGACAAAAACTTATGTTTTAATGGAATCAGATGAGGAATGACTGCGCCTGCGATTAACGTGCATTCTGTCAATGTCAAGTAAGGATAAATTTAATAAATACACATTGTAAAATGGGTGATGAAAGTGATAAATAAATAATAAATAAAATAAGTTTATTTTCTTTTACAATACACCTTAAAACTGTAGGTTAAGAATTTCCGGTAAGGTATGAAAATACTCGTAGTGGAAGTCCTCGCTCCTCCAAAACTCGGTTAATTATTCATAGTTACAAAAATAAACTTAAATTAAAATTCAAAAGATTTACGAAAAAGATAAACAAAATGAAAATGAGCTTAATTGTAATTGTGTGTGTGTTGGTGAGTGTGAGTGTGTATATGATAAAGATGGCGAATGAATCTCGATATCCATGATAGAACGAATTACAGTAAAAATGTTAGGATAAGACTCGACATATGAACCGATGTACCGATTATCGATTTAGCATGTCGACGCGGATACAATGAGCCTGATAAAATTTAAAGTTCGGATGTAATTCCGCATGAGGAGGGTAGAACGTGTCCCTAAATTGTGGCAGCTAAAAAGAGCTTTAAATCAAATCAAATGAAACTCTTTTTAAATCCATATAGGCCATCAAAGCACTTACTGAGGAATATCGAATGGAATATAACAAAAAGTAGCATTTGCGATATTTGATCACCTTATGGCGAAGAGAATATGCCCAAACTAATGACTACGGGTTTTTAATTGACACAGAATACGGATAACATTTATAGTTCCACTTACCTAAAGGTCCGAGCCTATAATTCAATGTGACGACGACCATGTCCCAATCCATGAGGTGGGAGGGATCGTAGATGCCTCCAGTGCCGTACATAAAGGCACCTCCGTGGATGAACACCAATACTGGCAGAGAGGCTGTCGACATCAGCTTCGGAGTGTAGATGTTCACAAAGAGACAGTTCTCGCTACCTAAGAATACAACATACTTTATAAATAAGCGAAAAAAATGATTGAGACAACCAGTGACCCAAGAGCAGGCCATTTTTTCGCTCAACGAGTGGCTCTAGCCATACAGCGAGGGAATGCAGACGGGGGAATTCTTGCAAGTGGCTCCCAGAGCGTCTTGGGTACGGGACAATTTTTTTACATATTTTATATATAATATATTTTACTAACTATTTTAATTTTATTTTGGATTATACCTACCTAAATATAATGTAGATAGTAGTTATATAAATGATTAAAAGACTTATCAAATAAAAATAATCATAGTCACTAAATAACATATGAAGCACAACGTAAAATAGTCGAGATCGCATTCTAGTTTTATTCAGTCAATACAATACTCGTACATTCAGTTGGTTCAACGCTAGAATAAACATAAAAATACATTATTTATTATTATTTAAAAAAAGGTTTTCTCCGCGTGGAACGGTAGCAAGAAAGCTGGCTACATTTCCTCGTTGGATAACTAGACTGCTGCATTCGCTGAATGAGTAAAGAGCCAGCCAGTTTTAAATCAAGTTAACTAACGTTAAGTTTTAAGAGTAAACACGGTAACAATTAACGTCACAACTATTTCTGGGCAGTACTTAAGTCAGAATTTATTATTATTATAACCCTATTGTGTCCTACTAAATACCCTCTCACAGCCTGAAGGTCCGTGAAAAAGGTCTTACTATTAGCACAAACTATCTAACACGGTCATAATGAAAGGTCTTAATAGATAAATAAAGTTGTAATAGTTGGAACTGAGAGCACAGAAAGTAATCCCGCCGTCCCATTACTATAAGACCGTTAAGCTGCCCGTACACTGTAGCGTTATCACTCTCGGGTCAAATTATTTGTCACTACCAAAACGAACTCTGTTTCAATATCATGGAGATATTATATCAGATATGGCATATCGAGCCCGCAATGCGGTAAATTTTTCTGGTGTATCTGACTCCGCCATTGTTGTATTCCGATATAGTTGCCGTACACTACAGTCACATGAGATAAATACAATGGCGGAATAATTACCGCAGAGCCATACGAAGAGTAGAGTCCTTATGGGTACTCTAGTTACTCTATGGTCAATATGCATAAAGGTCCAATTTTCTGTCGTAAACGCCACGCCGATACGCGTCAAAATTAACTCGCACTGTCAGTTTCATTTCCTTGCAGAGTGGACTATGTGCCAATACAGTTAGTTTTGCTAACAACTCTTTCATGGGGCAAAGTATACGCTTTTTCAATAAACTTCCAAAAGAAATCAGAGATTTGCCCATTAATACATTTAAAATTGCAATCAAATCCAAATTGTATCAAAAGGGCTATTACAAAATCTCGGATTATTTAGATGATAAATCAGCTTGGGATTGTACAGCTCAGGTTCAAAACAAAAATCGAAATATTGCCCGTCATGTCAAAGTGTAGCGTGTGTTGCCTTACTAACGTATTATTATTCTATCTTTATTATTAAACGCAGCTCTAAAGGCAACACACTGGAGCTATATGTACCTGTGTATTTGTAATAAGTTTTGGCGATTTAAAAAAATTATCAGCCCACTGAGTTTCTTGCCGGATCTTCTCAGTTGAGGTCGCGTTTCGATCCGGTGGTAGTATAGTAGTATATAAGAAAAAAATGTAAACTTGACAATTTGTAAGTGCCCCCATAGGCCTATCCAAAATAAATGATTTGACTTTGACTTTGACTTTGACTTTGCTATATAAAAAAAAATACGCGTGACGGTTATCGCCCCAGTGTGCGGGAGACCATAAGTGACATTCTGGCTAATTTACGTTATATTCACTGCATGAAACCTTTTCTCTGTCTGCCAGTCTGGGTCTTAATATTGTATCATTTGATGTTACATGCGTAGATACTAGAAAAAAATCTGTATGTCTTCACAATTTCTAAAGATTAGTTTCTGCATATTTGCTTATATCTTAAAAATGGTGGACAGTTACCAAAAACAAAAGCCGACTTCAAACACCGAGGTGCACTAAAAAGCTAAAAATAATAACTTTATAATTAATTACATTTGGAGTAGGTGCCAATCTACGTCAGACTACGCAAATACACACATGAATTGGCACCGACTCCAAATGTAATGAATTATAAGGTTATTATTTTTAGCTTTTTAGTGCACCTAGGTTTTTGAAGCCGGTTTTTGTTTTTTGTAAAAAAAAAAAAACACGCTTTTTAGTGTCAATAATTGTAGAAAATATGCAATTATTGTCCCCGCAAAACAATCCTAAAAGAGTAAAAAAAAAACATACCCATCGAATTGAGAACCTTCTCCTTTTGGAAGTCGGTTAAAGATGGCCTCTTAGTAATTGAAAAATGTTTTTTTCTCTATAGGCCAGACTGGTGGTCTTATTTTTCTCTAACACTCATATTTACTAAAATAGATACAAATATGTATGTCTGCACAATTTCTAAACACATATCTTTCTACATACTTGTTCGTATCTTCAAATTGGGGAATTTGCTATCGGATGGGAAAATCATTACGTATTACTATCAGTCATGCCACAGGTGGTCTGCAAGCGAAACTTAATCTAACAGCTTACGGGGATCAGGCCCTGTAGCATGACTGCGTAGACATATGTTTATCTCTTTCAACTGTCAGATTCGTCGAGAAAATGACGTCACACCGAGCCATGTCCAGTACAAAAAGCTCTTTTCTCGACAAATCTGACAGTTGAAAGAGGTAAAATTTATGTCTACACGGTCATGCTAAGCCTACAGGGGCCTTACCACCACTTCTTAAAGTATTGTTCATTCCATACTAATTTTTGACAGATTTTGTTCTGAGTTAACTGTCAAAAACATAAAGCAATATTAAAAAAAAATCTACAAGACAGGTGGTAAAGGGGAAGGTTACGATTACCAATGACACTCTGTTCGAAGGGGTCGTACTGTAGGCAAGCGGAGAGTGGTTTCGTGGCATCCCATACTCCGGTCCATGGCTTCAGAGTTAGCGGCTCCTGTGGGCAATAACAACTAGTTCAATATGACAAATTGATACGTTATCATGCCTGTTTTCCTTGAAGAGGTAAGCAAAGCTAGATCCACACCTCGCTGAAGTATGGCTCAAGTTTATAAGAAGCGAGCGTATTGCCATTATACCAGGCACTTTTCCACTCTTCTTTTTTTACGTAATGAATGAAATTTTTACGAAATGAACCTGAATTTAGCGGGTATTTCAGCCAGTGTCAAGTAATTAATAGCAAGGGCAAATTCAATAAATACACATTATAAATAAAACCGGCCAAGTGCGAATCGGACTCGCACACGAAGGGTTCCGTATCATTATCTATAATAACGAGCAAAAAAATCACGTTTTCTTGTATGGGAGCCCCCATGAATAGTTATTTTAGTTTGTTTTTTAGTATTTGTTGTTATAGCGGCAACAGAAATACATAATCTGTGAAAATTTCAACTCTCTAACGATCACGGTTCATGAGATATAGCCTGGTGACAGACGGACGGACGGACAGACAGCGAAGTCTTAGTAATAGGGTTCCCGTTTTACCCTTTGGGTACGGAACCCTAAAAATGGATGATGACAGTGATAAAAATGGCAGATTAATCATTTCTACTCACTCATTTCACTACGCTGGCTGACTTAATGCGAGTTAATGAACTTGACAAGTAACTTCAATAATCGTTTCTATAGGTGGTTGACTCACGATGTTTACCTTTATCATGAAGGTAAACATACAATTGTCGAAGGTGCAATCAATTGCACTTCTGCCTACCCCTTTGGTAATACGGGCATGTTAATGTACCTATGTATTCATGATTTACTTCCCATTTCATCGATACAACTCGTCACGTACCTACCCACTAATTGGCTATTAATCCTTGTTCAACAACACGAGTCCGGCCATTAATTTCGCGGCAGCAGCCAAATGGTGCATCACGCTGTCTGTCTTTGGCGTCTAATTGTATTGTTTCCAGCGCAATGTCAGCTTGTATGTTAATTAATTGTGATAAATGTTATCCAGTTGCAAGTTCATTGGTAATTTTATTGCCGATATCTTGTAAGCCTTCGGCAAACGGGCGTGCGTGCGAATTTCTTGTCAATACAAAACGAACTGTATCAATTCAGAAAATAGTCTAATTTTCAACGTTGATTCGCGCGATGGTGATTCCTGTTCGCGTGGCTTTTGCCACAGACATTAAATCTTTATGTATACAGGCTACAGAGTACATTTTTCAATAAAAAGTCGAGTGACTTATAAAATTCCTATAAAATGTGAATTTACATCGCCATTCTACTTGTCAACAAGCATGCCTTTAGAGCAGTATATGACTTATTGTTATGGTCCTGTGCTGGGTCCACAGAAACCGGATACCTTAGACCTTGGTGAATTTATTGCAGCCATAACAGTTTATCATCTATGTCGCCTTGGTGACATACTTTTTAATAATCCTCGCTTTTAGTAGATAGTAGCCAAATGGCAAGAATGGAACCTTCTTAGGGTCCGCTTCGTCCGTCCGTCTGAGTCGACATAGCTAATAACCCCCCAAATCCCTCAACAAATTGTGTCCCAAATCCACACAAATCCCTTATAACGCTTGTTTATAAATGCACTATAACAGTGCGTTTGTATGCACATGGCGAGATAATTGTTTGACAGAGGCGCGATGTTATCACGCTACAGTGGCTCGCTTTGAAATTACGAGCTGAGCATTGTTCGCCTGTCATAACGTAATTAGACCGGTCCCTGGAATTATGAAAATGAAACCTATATAACCTTTATGTAGGTAGTATTGAGATCAGAATCAACTGAATACCTCATAAAACTCACCGTTCTATACAAGATGAATTAGAAGTTCAAAATAATACTTTGGGTAGCTCATATGTGGATGCTTAGTGAAGACAGTTTATACCTAACTACCCTAGTTTCTGAGATATAGACTTTTGATTATTTATCACTGGTATCGTATTCTGGCCTTTGGGTACATCCATAACATCTATTCAGCAGTGTAATCTACACTTATTAAGGGCGATTACCAATATTCACAAAACAGAACATGCAATTTTTACATAGGACTCGAGATATTACGAGTTACAAAAATTGACTACGAAAAAAAGTTAGAAAAACATGGTTGCAACACATGGAAAAAAAGTTACAACAACAAGCATTTCGATCAAATTTTCATACCATTCAGTTGTATACCTGATACTGATGCAAACGTCAAAGTATGATTTCGACCTTATGAAACTTCCTGTATAAGTTGGTGTAAAAGTTTGTAATTTCTGTGGTGATGTCTAGTTAGAAATCGCTCACGTTGTCGACGACATTTTATTGAGAAATATGCTTCTTCTAAAAGTTAATAGGTAGGTACAGCTTATTCTGATATGGGCAAAAAAATATACGCGAAGAAAGAAAGAATGAAAGAAAAGACATATATTACGACTAACAACTACATACACAATACAAGGAAAATCATTTAACCATAGTGAAAGCAAGGAGTATAAAAATATATAATAATAGAAATATGTGACTCGTGCGTAGCTGCAATCACAACAGGGTCCGTTCGTAGCAAAAAATTGAGGAGGACCAGGGAAGGCCCCAACCAGTGCCGGATTAAGGTAACTTGATGCCCTAAGCAATCTTCCCCTGTGGGACCCCATTTCCTTAAGTGAGAATAAATTGGATAAAAATGTGAATACGAATCGTAGGTAGAATATGTATGTGTTGTTCTTTCTGCCCTTATCCCATGCTAGGTGGGATTGGCACAACATGATTTCACATGTTGTCGATTTAGATTTTTTTTTAATTTTCGTGTGCTCGTTTTTTTTTCTCGGTCGTCTTTGGTGCCCCCCTAGACGGGATGCCCTGGCTGCCCTGGACTGGCCCCAACGCTTTATTAGGAAGTGCGAGCATTGACGCGACCAATTAGCTCACACCTATAAGCGCAGGGCTATTGGTTTGGCTACTAGTTAAAATTTGAATCGGCTGTCAACTGCGAAATTGCATACGCTTATTAGGGCGTATGCTATAGCTTTATTCAGTACCTCTGCCCACAAAAATGTGTAGTTATCTAATTATTACCTAAGCTTATTTTTAAAAGCATAACGGGACGGTTGCGCGTTCCATTCTCGTCAGCAGAAAATTTTAGAAATGTTTTAATAAATGCATCATTGTCTTAAAGTCTTAAAACACTATCTTAGTAGTAATGCCAGAAAAAAACATTATTAATGATAGCTATAGCACAGGGGTCCGATATTCGTTTGATAGACATCAATCTCTATTCGAGATATGTCGACACAAAACGTCAAATTGGTCATATTTTTTCGTTTTTAGGGTTCCGTACCCAAAGGGTAAAACGGGAACCCTACTAAGACTTCGTTGTCCGTCCGTCCTTCTGTCACCAGGCTGTATCTCATGAACCGTGATTGTTAGGGAGTTGAAATTTTCACAGATGATGTATTTCTGTTGCCGCTATAACAAATCAGAATAAAATAAATATTTATGGGGGCTCCCATAAAACAAACGTGAATTTTTGCTCGTTTTTATAGATAATCGTGCGGAACCTTTCGTGCGCGAGTCCAACTCGCACTTGACCGGTTTTTTTCGACATCTCGAATAGAGATGATGTCTATCAAACGAGAATCGGTCCCGTTTTCGTTTGGTATTGTAAAAAATCTTGCCGCGCGAGTTTTGACACTCCAGTGTGCGCGGGACCTAATTATCTATACTAATATTATAAAGAGGAAAGATTAGTATTTTTGTATGTTACGAATAAACTTAAAAACTACTGGACCGATTTAAAAATTATTTTACTGTTAGAAAGCTACATTATCACTGAGTAACATAGGCTATATTTATCACTAGAAACAATAAGAGATCCTTAGAAATCTTTACTAAAACCGTAAAAAATTTAGCCGTAAAATGTCTTTCATCGCATACGCTGCGGAAAGTATTGATGATAGAACAGAAAAATGTTCTACAATATTATAAAACACATCAATATCTATAAAAAAGTCCGCGAGACCATATGTCCAACTTTTGTAGTTTTGTCACTATAACTACTTTTTTACATTTTAAAAGTTGACAGAAATAGACCGTGTTATCCATACCTTTGTATTAATTCTTATCTAAATAAATTATTTCGTATTCAAGACTGTTTCAATACCTGTTGAATACTTTTTGAATTATTGAAATCGGTCAATCCATTCAAAAGATATTACGAAATTAAAAATGTCATTATAACCAAAAAAATCATTAAAACCGCCGCGGATGACGCGCCAGAAGGTCCACGAAGCGCAGCGAGCAACGCGGCGAGTGAGCGGGCACCGAAGTGCGGGAGAGGGTTTTGCGTAGGGAAAGAGTGCTTTTCTCATGGGCAATTATATGTTGCTCTTTCTCGAGTAGGATCTCCAGAAAATCAATATGGTTTTGCTGCCATCTACAAATACAACTGCCAACATAGTGTAAAGTGAAGCTTTAAGGTAAAAATATGACAAAATAAAAATGTCCACCCGTGCGAAGCCGGGACGGGCCGCTAGTATTTAATACAACAACGAAGGGCCATTTATCAGGGCGACCGTAAACAAGCAGTCCATATAATTCATGATCCATTACACTACATACAGTCTTGCATACAAAATAACTCAATGGGGCTAACTAATATACACCAGCACGCCTGTATTCCACGAAGGGGTAGGCAGAAGTGCACCGCAGTGCACCCACCCTTCCTCGATGTATTATGGTCGCAATTAAATACGGGGCGAACCTATTGTCATTATACCTACCGAACCGGGCACATTCGTCCTTAATGCGAGGGATTTCGGCCATAGTCCACCACGCTGGTGTAGTGCGGGTTGGTGAATTTCACATGCCTTTTTATAGACGTGCAGGTTTCAATGTGGTCACCGTTCAGTAAGTGGTAATCGTTATTGAAAATGACAGCTACACCAATGGGGAAATCCAGGCGTGAAGATCTCCCACAGAAATTCCCACGGCAAAAAAAAAAAACAGTTTTCTTTCGTCGTTTATACAATACTACCTACAATGCCATCATTTAGAGCAAAAGTGTTATGTATTGTAATATTGACGATGAGATGACTTGGTTTAGTGATTCGAACGTAGGCCGCTTGGCTCACTGGGCAAATTTACGAATTTGCCCTGTTTAGGGAGTGAGTAACTAGGTTTGCCTCCACTTCAATCCATCTGGCTATATTTATATAATTGTAAATGGCCCAAAATATTATTTAAAAGTCGGTTTTACAATATAGTTTATTGCCTTGAAAAAGGAATACACGTGACTTCAACAACGCGTATATAACTATAGTTAATGTAACAAAATGCGAAGGTTGACTGAAGATTTTTTTTTGTGCCACAACCTCCACCCACAGCACCTCAACATTATTAGTACAACCGTCTTGCGACAAATAAAACAAAATGTAAGACATACTTCTCTCGTATGAAATAAAAAAGTGAGAGGGTAACTTGGGGCGACATATCTCGTAACATAAGTCTTGTCTTAGCGCACGTACTATCTTGTAGCTACAATCTAGTTTGACTTACCCTGAATCTGTTCTTTCCAATCGGCGGCCTTGCATACGGCACGCCTTGAAAGCTTGCGAATGACCTTCCTTTCGTGGATACCTTCCAGGCTCCTTGGAGAATACCATGGGCCACTCTGATGGTGGGGTTCGGGGCCTGGCCAGCTACTAACCCGGCTACCATCAAAACCAAAAATAACTTCGACATTATAAAAATGTCGGTGTTTTAAGAATGTTTGTTGCTTAGAACGCGTGCGCTCACGCAGCCTGTTCGCGTGGTACTGTACTGTTTATAGAACTCGCGGTGGCCGGCCGGCTCTAAAGCCTAGTTCGCATTAGGCTAGTATTTTAGTGTAGTAGCGAGTAATTTAGCAACTAAACTACTCGCTACTGCTCAGAAATCGTTCGCACAAATTGACAAGTACAGTACACAAGTGAGTTGCAAGATGAACGCGCTACAACGCAATAAGGTGAATAAACTGATTAAGCTAATCGTTGCGGCTATTTTAGAAGAGGTTGGCGAAGAAATTTGTGTGAAATTTGTAAATCCTGAAATCCTGGTATGCGGATTGTAAGTCGTTTCTTCGCTCCAGCGACACGACATTCTCGCGGCGACTAATGAACTTGACTAAAAACAGGTTCGGACTTGTTTAGCCGGTGAACCAGTGAACGCGGATGCGTGGTGGGGGAGGGCTACTCGCCCAAAAAAATAGAATGAAATGGATCGACTTGACTAAACAACTTACTAACCTATTTGACTAAAATTCGGGTGTTCAGACACATTTAGCTACTAAATTACTCGCTACTAGACTAAAATACTAGCCTAATGCGAACTAGGCTTTATAGATAATTAAATACGGCGACATATAACGGGTTTATTGACTAGCCAACTAACGACTATAGTAGGTAGATACTAATGGGAATCTTTGAATGTATTATCCTGTATCAAAAACGAGATTCTGAACCGAAGCTCTGAGCAGTCTAGATTTAACCTATTGTGAACAAATGACAGACAATTTAAATAGATACTTGTTTAATATTATAACTAAATGCACCATAAATTTTAAAAATTGACATTGGAATAAATTGAAATAATTTTAACTTTAAAAATCTAATATCGACTATATCCGTATCCGTATCAGATCCGAAATTTCATTACCATATCATACCGTATCTTGTAGGGATACAAGATATTATAAATATTGCAAGGGATAAAATCTGGTGTAGCAATTCTAATACCTGCTTTAAGATCGAATGACGTTTAATGTTTTCCTAGTAAAGCGGAGGGCTGCAGCGCACAGTGGAGCGTTGTCAATACTAAACGAATTCTGTGACAATAAAAATAAAGATTGAATTTCTGTGGTATAACCCACGCCCCCGCGCGCTGCGGTAATTTTTTCTGGTTTATCTGACTCCGCCATTGTTGTTTTCCCATAAACTTGCCGTATACTCTAGTATACGGCAAGTTTACAATGTACATGAGACACATGAAGTACATGAGATAACAATGGCAGAAAAATCACCGCAGAGCTATATGAAGAGTGGAGTCGTTATGGGTACTCTAGATACTCTATGGTTCTAATTCGCTCGCGCTGTCAATGTCATGCCGTTGAAGACTGAACTTTATCTATGAGTCAATACAGTTCGTTTTGGCATTGTCAAAAGTTTAGACGCCCGCGTTTAGACGCCCCAGTGTGCAGGGGACTTAACGAACGAAATGCCATTCACATTGTTCCCTTCGAAGAATGTTTAATTGCATACTTAGTTAAAATGGTTGTTTCTTGATCACAAAAGAATGTCCAACAAACGAAGTAGGTCTCAAGTTTGTTTGGTAAACAAGATTTGTCGCACGCTGGCCGCCACCGCCTGAAAAAACACCCCTGTCGGGTCCCTGAAATTAATTTGGAAGCAGAACAAAATGTGAATTTATTTGTGAAGGATAAAAATAAACTGCTGATGAGAGTTTTCCATTTTCTAGAGACGTACCTCTATTATGCATTTTAATTAAAACATGTAATACCTAGGTAATACAGGGTGTAATAGTCCGAAATGATATTTTGGGTACATATACGGTAGCTCATATGTGAATGCTTAGCGAAGACAGATTATACCTAACTATCATAGTTTCCGAGTTATAGACCTTTGAATGTTTGTCACAAGCATTGTGTTCTGGTCTTTGGGAACATCCATTACCCTATTAAGTAGTGTAAACTACATTTACGAGGGGCGGCTACCAATATTTACAAAACGGAACATGAAAATTTAACATAGAACTTATAGATATTATAGAAACATAGAAATTATAGAAATTAGCGAGGATTTTTTTTAAAACATTTTCGAATTTGATTACAACTCACATATTGGTTACTCACTAAAGCTTCTAACTTATACTAACGGTCTACTAACTATATCTTATTTTTTTTAATAAAATAAATTAAAATAAAAACTTACTAATAAATCAAATGAATGCCGAAGCGAAAATGTTTAGTACGAAGAAAGTTAATTCATTAAGACTTAATGTTTGCTCTACTATGTATGTTCATTATTTATATGTAGATCGTACATACAAGTACGGTAGTTATTGATATACCTACTAAAAGAAAAATAAACCTAAAACTACTACTACTACTACTACAGCCCTTCTAACGTCCCACTGCTGGGCACGGGCCTCCCCTCAATGCGAGGGGGATTCAGGCCACAGACCACCACGCTGGCCCAGTGCGGGTTGGCAGACTTCACACATCTATGGAGAACTAGACAAGTTCCCCCAGAGTGCAGGTTTCCTCACGATGTTTTCCTTCACCGTTTCATAGCAAGTGATAATCTCGGATGAAAATGAGATTCGCACATAAATCCCAGAGGTGCGAGCCGGGGTTTGAACCTGCACACTTTGATTTGCAAGACGTGCGTTCGACCACTCGGCTACCACTGCTATTATAAACCTAAAACTAAATACCTTAAATAATATAATATAAAAAACTAAAATATATTATTAAAAGGAGTCCCTTTAGGCAAAGTTCCGAAGATACTGGCAGCGTTTCCCCTTTGAATAACTAGACTAATTCTTTGTCCGAAGTAGCTGCCAGGTCTTCGGTCTCCTGTGATGTCGACTAACCTTTTTGACTAGCTAATTTAATATAAAATGGTTTCCACTGTTATCGACCATTAGGCCTCCCACACACTGTGTAATACGAACTGTATTGACTCAGAAGTTCATTCTACAATGAAACGAAATTGACAGCGCGAGCGAATTTTGACGCGTGGCGGCGTAGCTTTTGCGACAGAAATTTAATCTTTACGCATATTGACACAGAGTTCGTTTAGTGTTGGCTAATATTTTGACGCTCGTGCGTTGACGCCTCAGTGTGCCGAGGGCTTAAACGTATGAAAAAAGAAATTCGATACGTCCATGCTATCGACATTGGTGTCAAGTCCGTATATTTTAGCATATTTAGCGTAACGTTTTGTGGAAAAGCTTGTGGTCATCGTGACCTGTGGGCGGCATCAGTTTTACAGCATCTTTATAGTGCGATAAACTTAACGAGATAAGTTAAATACTTCTAACTCTCACGGGAGTCGCCCTTTGCTAAGTTCCGGTTCTTCGTTCTCTTTGACAAACTTACTCTAAAGCTCGGATTAACTCCTTGCCCGAATGATTTTAGTCGAATCTCATTTAAAAATTTACAATACTCACAAACATGCAATTTTTATTATCTTGAAAAGAGTAAGCATTAAGTTTCTTATCGGTTCTTTTCAGTGGAAGCAGCATTCCGAAGCGGTGTTAGAATCGGACAATTTGTTAATGTTTTATGGCCTACCTAAATAACAAAAAAAATCGTCCGAGAAGGACCTTTCACGACCAGATAAACGGAAAGGTCCAGAAAGGTCAAGTCCATAGCACCCTTAACCAACGGAAGCGCTTGAAAAGATGTATGAATGTGCATGAAGCGAAAGAGGTATGACAGGATGGTAGCACGTGACAAACGGTAAACTCTGCCTACCCCTGTGGGATACAGGCGTGAGAATATGTATGTCCTACTAATATTATAAATGTGAAAGTCTGTGAGGATGTATGGATGTTTGATAATTACTCTTTCTCGAAGAACTACTGAACGGATTTTGATGAAACTTTACAGTAGATATGTTTAAACACCAGAATAACATATAGGCTATAATTTATAACGATATTGAGTAATCGAAGTCTGCGCAGACGAAGTCACGGGTAGAAGCTAATATTATATATAAATAACATTTTGACTTTAAAGCGGATTCTTGCGTAAGGTTTTTCTTTGTTCAATGGGATCAGTACAGTGGGCGCTGTTTGGTATTATTTTAATCTAAGAATTTGTGTTTGCATAAGTCGTTATAGAACAGGGGCAGAGGTCTTAAAGCTTCGTTCTACTCCGAGCGTCTTGTGACTTATACAGGGTGTATCAGAAGTCCGAAATAATACTTTGGGTACATCTACAGTAGCTTATATGTGCTTATTGAAGACAGTTTGTAGGTACCTAACTATTATAGTTTCTAAGTTATAAACCTTTGAATGTGACAAATGTCACAGGTATCGTGTTCTGGCCTTTGGGTACATCCGTAACCCTATTCAGCAGTTTAAACTATACTTATGAGGGATATCTACCAATATTCACAAAACAACATGCAAATGTTACATAGGACTCGAGATATTACGAGTTATAGAAATTTACGACGAAAAAAACATTGAAAAAACATGGTCGAATTTCGATAAAAAAACTATACCATTCGTTTGTATACCCGATACTGATGCAAACGCCAAAGTATTATTTCGGACTTCTAAAACAGCCTGTAGGATTCCTTAGAAACCTACACAAAATAGATAATAATTATTATTAATATTACATTATTACAAGTTTTATATTAACTTGCAATGTATGTATGTATGTCCGGGTGGAATCTAGCAACTGAAATCTTTAACCGATTGAGCTGAAATTTGGTATACACGCTTATTTTGGATGACAAGGCATGGTTAGGCGACGTCATTCTAATTCCAATATGGTGGATCATCCAAGATGGCGGAATAGTTATTTTTTCTGCACTACCACAGTATGGGTATCAAATGGAGGGGCTTGCTGAGGAGAATGCGAAAAATAAGGGCAATAAAATAAAATATTGCTTTTAAAAAGTTTTTATTACAATTAATTACTACAGCCCTTTTTTAACGTCCCTTTGCTGGGCACGGGCCTCCCCTCAATGCGAGGGGGATTCAGGCCATAGTCCACCACGCTGGCCCGGTGCGGGTTGGCAGACTTCACACATCTATCGAGAACTAGTCAAGCTCCCTCAGACGTGCAGGTTTCCTCACGATGTTTTCCTTCACCGTTTCTTAGCAAGTGATACACTCAGATGAAAATGAGATTCGCACATGGAACCCAGAGGTGCGAGCCGGGGTTTGAACCTGCGCACTTTGATTACAAAGCGTGCGTTCGACCACTCGGCTACCACTGCTTTTACAATTAATTATTTATATAAAATCAGTGGCAACACCAGTGACTCAATAAACATGTATTACCATTCGTCGATGTACACTTGTGTGTGTATTCATAATACCAAAATATAAGTTTCCTCGCAAGTATCTCGTCTTATTCCACCAGTATCGAAACCTACAGTCCATAGATCAACACACAGCCTCTATAACATCGAGTAAAGCGATCGTGTGCCACGTGGGCCAAGTTACTGGCACGTGTACGACACGTGTAGCAACTCCTTTGGCCTCAAGTTTCATATTATACAAAGTGCTTAATGTCCTCATGGGATGCCGTGTTGTGGCCCCTAGTCTGGGTAACTCGGCTTTAAACATGAGGCATTACCTCATTTCACCTCGCGAGGTAAAATGAGGTTCATCCATGGAGGCAGTAGGTATATGGAACCGGCATTTCGAGCCCGCACTGCGGTAAATTATCAGCCATATTAGTTCTGACTTGGGTACTTACTTGATCTTAAGACTAAGATGGCGGATCTCAGATAAACCATTGCCAACCTTAAAAAAATCGCCGCAGAGCATTACGAAGAGTGGGGTCGTTAAGGGTTTTCTATCTACTCTGAGGGTTCACCTCATTTGATGAAAGGCATATTGAGGGCGTAGTCACTTTACAAAACAATTTGAGTCTGTGCTCAATGTCTGAGTATGTACCTAATGTATGACATCTCACACACGCACATAATTTTCTATTGTTTACGAGTTTGAGCGCCAAACGAACAAACGAAAATTGATAGCAATAAGAGCTAAGTAATAACCTAGCCCAGGGCTGTCCAAACTACATAGCTATGCGGGCCAATTAATTTTACTACTAAAGCTGGAGGTCCGCAGAAATAAATATTTGCGGTTTTCAAGGAAAAAAAAGGGGAATGACTTATAAATCTGACAGTGAAGATCCATACTTAATTTATTAAGTTAATTGTTTCATTCATTCATATTCAATGCACTTTTACATAAATACATACAATACTTATAATCGATCCCATTTTCAAGCCAAAATTTGTTATCTTCTGATTAAAACATGCGTCGCGGGCCGCATGAAAACAAGCCGCGGGCCGCATGCGGCCCGCGGGCCGTTGTTTGGACAGCCATGACCTAGCCGATACTAACCATACAGCCTGCACACTGGAACCTCAAAGTTCGCGCGCCAAAATATTTTCCAATACTAAAACGAAGTGTCAATATTCATAAAGATTGAATTTCTGTGGTAAAAGTCACGCCCCCATGCGGCAAAATTCGCCGGCGCTGTCAGTGTTATTTAGTTGAAGAATCTACTTTTTCTATGAGTGAATACAGTTTGTTTTGTTATGGCAAAAAAATACGCGCGAGCGGTGACGCGACAGTGAGTGGGAGGCATAAAGGGAATATTTCATAACAATAGTTTTATTTTAATATACGTTCGAAACAAATTAGTTTTGATCTGATATGAAATACCCTTCAGCTTCGGAAAGTCGATGGACTGGAAACATGAATAAGGAACATTACCTGATATTATTAAAGTTATATACTAACGTTTGATGAGTTGAAAACCGTATGAACGAATATTAAATGAGAAATATTTCAGGGATGTTGGATAACTAATGAATATGTTAAGTTCAATCTATTTGCACGTACCTATTTCTATTAAAATTTGATGGAGTTTCAGGAGTATTTGTTGATATTAGAAATTATAAAGCACTCGTAGCAGTAGAATGCGGGCATTCTCATTCTGCATTCCTTGAACGTAAGGGGTGCATGTTCAAATCTCGGATCCACACTTCTGGGATTTACGGGTTTCGTGAGCGAATGTCATTTTCAATAAATATTACCACTTGTTGAACACAAACATTGTGAGGAAACTTGCATGTCTATAGAAAGGCGTGAGAAGTTCACCAACCCGTACTCGACTAGAGTGGTGGACAATGGCCCTAAATCTCCCTCGTATTGAGGGGAATGTGCCCGCTATAATAACAATATACACGCTCCCTATTGGGACCAAAATATATTGGCTAAACGTGAGTAAACTACAATGCATCTCTGTCTAACCCGTCGGGAAAAACAGGCGTGATGATGTAGTTAAATCAATTTACGTGGTTCAGGAGCGTCCAGACGCGGTCTGAAAAGATTTTGTCGATACTAAAACGAACTGTATTGTCTTAAAGACAAAGCACATTTTTCAATGACCGCGAGCCAATCGCGAGCCGTCCATCCGTCTGTCACTTTTGCTGTATTTCATGAACCGTGATAGTTAGAGAGTTGAAATGTTGAGATGATGTATTTCTGTTGCTGCTATAAGAGCAAATACTAAGAAACAGAATAAAATAAATATTAAATATTTATTTTAAATTTTAAGAGGGCTCCCATACTAAAAACTTGTTTTTTTTGCCGTTTTTATAGATAGTGGTACCTACCCTTCGTGTGCGAGTTCGAGTCGCACTTGGCCAGTTTTTTTTCGATATATCTCGAATAGAGATTATGTCGATCATACGAGAATTGGGGTCCTGAAAATTCACTATCCTATACAATAGATTGTACTACTGAACGTTAATTAATTAAGTTTATTACAAAGACTACAGGCAGAATAAAGCTCCCTGCATGCTGGGGCGTTAAAAGTCACGCGAATCGTTGCCAATACCAAAACGTACTGTATTGACTAAAAGACAAAGCACATTTTTCAATGAAATGACAAAAAAAGATTAAAGTACAGTGGTAAGAGCCACATCCCACGTCAAAATTCGCTCACAATATCAATGAACGTGAATGTCATTGAAGAATGAACTTTGTCTGTTAGACAATACAGTTCATTGTCACATGTTCAGTGTGCTTTAAGGTATACGTAACTATAGGAAATCGTATTTTTAATTAGACGAAGTCAACTGACGTTTGCTGTGTTGTCAGTTTTTGATGAAATAAAAATAGTGTCGTGACAAAGTGAACGATTAAAAAAACTCCTGAATGAATGAAATTGCCTCGATTGTCTTTTATAGTTTGGAATGATTAACTATTCACACTCATTGTTCATTCATCTGATTGAACAAGAACTGAACGCATCACTATTACTTTAAATATGGCAACATTATTTTACAAAGTCACATTAGCTACTGTCAGTTGGCTTCGTGTAATTAAAAATACGACTATATAACTTTAAGTAACAATAAACTATTATTTGTGCTGTTCTATTCAAATTCAGTTTGATGGCATCAACTCGGCTCTTCGCCCTCTCTGGGACCCTTACCTCTTATGATTCTGCCTATCCACTTTACTTTACTATACATAAGTAACAAAAATCAACTAGCAAATTGATTAGTGATTATGTAATTCTCAAAAGAGGTTATAATAACTTGATCTCGCACCTGCTTGCTCCTTATAAACTCGCCTCTTCATATATTAATGTACTAGTTGTTATTTGCGGCTTTGTCTGAGTGGAATATTGAAACACAAAATAAATTTTAATGAAAAACAAAAACCGACTTCAAAAACCTAGGTGCAACCGAAATTCGACCAGGTTTTTTCAACGTTTTTAATTTCTATAACTCGTAATAACCCAAGTCCTATGTAAAATTTGCATGTTCTGTTTTGTGACTATTGGTAGTGAGCCCTCATTAGTGTAGTTCACAGTATTTAATAGGGTAATGGATGTAACCAAAGTCCATAACATGGTGCCTTTGACAAATATTCAAAGATCAACTATATAATTGAAATTAAACTATTTTACGGATTTTATCGCGTTTACTTACTATTTTATTTTCCCGACGTTTCGGCTGCTTTACAGCAACCATGGTCACGGGGGGACTGAGGTGTTAGACGTCCTGATGTCATAGTTAATAACTGGGTACCCTCATATTTAGTTGTTGTTTGCGGTCCGATAAAATAGTAAATAAACGCGATAAAATCCGTAAAATAGTTTAATTTCAATGTAAAGTATTCGCGTAAATATAAGAAAACAATATCAACTATATAACTCAGAAACTATGATAGTTATACCCAAACCTATATGTACCCAAAGTTTTATTTCTGATACACTCTGTATATACACTTTCATGTGCATTTAGTGATAAGCTATTATTTTGACATCACAAACATACACTTTAATTATATTTATATGTATAGACTAGCTGACCCGGCGAACTTCGTACCGCCTTAGAATTAATAAACGTTAAATGTGTGATGTTAAATAATATATAATATAATATAAATGTCTTCTCCTTGGCATTTTAAAACAATAACAGTAAATATAGTTCTCATGTACTGACAAACGTTGACAGACGACTCAAATATAAACATTCTACAACCAATTAATTGACAGGAGTCATCCGCCATCTTTATCACTGTCATTATCCATTTTTATTTATAATGTGTATTTATTGAATTTGTCCTTGCTATTAATTACTTGACATTAGCGAAATACTCGCGCTAGTCGCAGGTGATGCCATTCCTCATCTTATTCCATTAAATATCATCATTTCGCTCATTTCGTTAAAAAAAAAAAAAAATTGACAGTCAGAATTTTATATATTTTTTAATTCCAGCAAAACATATATTGTGTTAAACATTACGGTATATTAAATCAAATCCAGTGTGTACATCAATCCATTCGTATTCACTACAATTCTTCAGCTCTTTTAAATAATAAACTATATGATACAATCTAGAATATCATCATTGGATACGATACAAATTACGAGTTTCTTTTTTAAGACTTTTTAATCTCTCTTGATAACTCTCTCTCGAGTTGCCGTCCTTAAAAGTATTATTCAAAATGTTGCCAGTTATTAGACATGCATGTTTAAATATACGTTTAGTTAAGCTTATTGTATTAATTATTAACCAATTTTAACAGTTGTGTGTTTGAAATAGCATAATAAAGCCTTTTTTATTTGCATCCTATCTTCTTATTATCTTCCTCGCAGTTTTTCCTTATTTTCCCAAAGGAGATTGTCATCCTTCATACATTAGCTGCCATATTTTGCGTCATTTTCTGTTGTTACCATGGTTACTTGTGTACGTTTCTCTGTTTATGGTTTCTCGTTTTTTTCTAATGTCAATGATTGGATATTTAATAAATAATAATTAATCCCTATTTTCTCACCGTTTAAACCTTCCCTGGACTACGACAAACATTTTAAAACCAAAATCAGCCAAATCGGCCCAGCCGTTCTCGAGTTTCAGCGAGACTAACGAACAGCAATTGATTTTTATATATATAGAGATGGAGAGGTTAGTTTAAAGGGATCAGTGGGTCCGGTATCACGGTACAAACAAATCTAAGGCTTCCAAAACAAGCGTTGTTGCCATAAAGTTGGTGGAAACACAGTTGCTATGGCTTCAGCCTATAACCCCACTCGAACGATGAAAATTGTTAATTAAATTTCACAACTTATTCGCGATGTTGACCCAGTTATTTTTCTATAGGATTTAAATATAATTTTTCATGATGAAATTTAATGGAATAAGATGAGGAACGGCTCCATCTGCGAATAGCGGGCATTTCAGTCAGTGTCAAGTAAATAATAGTAAAGAGCAAATTCAATAGGTAAATATCTGATAAAGATGGCGGATGAAACCGATTTAAATATAACTTTTGCCTGCTGCGTCCTCACACGTTGAGAGGCGAAACACGTGTCCGATTATTATTATGTTCTGCGGAGGATCTACTTTTTTCCGTTTTTTTCGACATATCTCGAATAATTAAGTCAATCATGCGAGAATTGGGTCCCAATATTAAGGTGAATAACATAATTTATTATTTTATTTCAATTCTATTTTCCTAGATCTAGTGAGTGAGGTTGTTCTAAAGATTTATACTGAAAGTTTTATCACAGAGAATCCGACGTAACTAGGTCGGATCACACTCGGATCGTTATAGAAGTTTTCAACAAAACAATTATTGGAATAAAATTATTCTCAACTTTCATACTTCGCGAGTAACGAAGAGATCATCTCCTATTTGTGTAAGTTTTTTATTTGATCTACAAGGGATTAAACTACCCTCGTAACTACGAGTTGAAACTATTGAATAAGAGGAAAGGAGCTAACGATAACTAACACCAACAAAGCGATACCAGCCCGTGAGCACACTAACGCTTCAAGAGTCGCTCGTCAAAATGTTTGCAAATATCAAAACGAACTCTATGTAAATATACATATAGCTTGAAATTCTGTGATAAAATTCTAGTCCTCAAAATTCACTCGCGCTGTCAATGAACATTTTCACGCGTGGGGCCAATGACATTCATTGCGTTGAAGACTGAACTTTAGAATTGTTGCATAAACTACCTTAATCTATGGCTGGTAGTTAGATATACCTAGCCCTTTGATGTCCTAACCGTAGAAATTGCTACTCAGTTTCCATTTTTTTTACGAAACGATTGAAATGATGATATTATAGTGGAATAAGATGAGGAATGGCTCCACCTGCATTTAGCGGGTATTTCAGCCAGTGTCAAGTAATTAATAACAAGGGCAAACTCAATAAATACACATAACTTAGAGTAGAGGTATATGGGCTTTTCTTTCTTCACAACATCGAATAATAGGAGGGCAAGGTGCAAGACATCTATAAATATTCATAACTTTTCTATATTCAGCTCTAAATGTAACAATTAAAGCACCTAGGTAGTTAACTACAGATAAAATTATACAGAATACGAATGCTTAATACAGTAAAAAATAAATTAAAAAATCTTTTACTGAACAAAGTTTATTATGATGTCAAAGATTATCTAGTTGACACAATTTCAGAATTGTATTTGTAATACATAGTGTACAGGTACTGTTCAAGTAGCATTAAGTTAGTATAAGGAGCATATTTAATTAATAATAAGAAATTGTAGATTTGTACGCCATAATGGCTAAGTATGATGTTACGTTTTTATTATAATATTTCCATCTTGCATACGTGCACACACATATTTTACAAATAAATTTATCTTTATGTTTATCTTTACAGATTTTTTACATATTTTCTGAAATTTACTAATTCAGATTTCATACAGATTTTTATAATCTTCGGTACAGATACTGCTTTCAAAAATCTGTCAACACTGTTTTGAACACATTGTATATTCATAGTTGTGTAGATAGTATTATTGCGAAGTATACCTACGCAATATTGAATGTAATTCCTGGGGAGGTATTTGATATGCGAAGGTTGTGATTGGGGCAATTTCAACTGTTGTTTGTCTCCATTTATTATGCCATATACAAATGAAAACAATCGGAATAAATTGAGCATAAAAAGTATCTCCATAACGTTATGGAATGATAAATAAAGAACGCTATATTTATCTGAAAGAGACACACGCGATTGCCTACTATATAATTAATAACTTACTCTATCTATGTAAAGAAAACAGGCATAAATTGAATTGTCTCAAAGTAGACCACTAAAGCATATTACGAAAAGGTTATTTTAGATATTTTCCGCTGAGGGGAATTGAACCCGCAACTACCCAGGGGCCCGATTTTCGTTTGATAGACTTATATACAGATAAGTATATATTCTTATATATTTACTTACTTATACATATCTCTAATAGAGATATGTCAAAACGAAAGAAAAAAAACCGGCCAAGTGCGAGTCAGACTCGCGCATGAAGGGTTCCGTACCATTATCTATAAAAAAACCGGCCAAGTGCGAGCGCATGAAGGGTTCCGTACCATTATCTATAAATACGGCAAAAAAATCACGTTTGTTGTACGGGAGCCCCCTTATATATTTATTTGATTCTGATTTTTAGTATTTGTTGTTATAGCGGCAATGGAAATATATCATCGGTGAAAATTTCAACTCTCTATCTATCACGGTTCATGAGATACAGCCTGGCGACAGACGGACGGACGGACGGACAGACGGACAGCGAAGTCTTAGTAATAGGGTTCCCGTTTTACCCTTTGGGTACGGAACCCTAAAACGGCAAAAAAATTACGTTTGTTGTATGGGAGCCCCCTTAAATATTTATTTTATTCTGTTTTTTATTATTTGTTGTTATAGCGGCAACAGAAATACATCGGTGAAAATTTCAACTCTCTAACTATCACGGTTCACGAGATACAGTCTGGTGACAGACGGATGGACGGACGGACGGGCGGACGGACGGACGGACGGACAGCGAAGTCTTAGTAATAGGGTTCCCGTTTTACCCTTTGGGTCCGGAACCCTAAAAATACGACCAATTTGACTTTTCGATTCGACTTATCTCTAATAGACTGATGTCGATCTCACGAAAATCGCCCCGCTGTGCATTGAGACGAGCAGCCGACACTTGAATCACTAGACTTAACGTTTCAATTTTCATTTGACACAAACGGATGAACTTAGAGGCAACCAATAAAATGTATAAATCCACCAAAAAGTTAATAAGTACATTTAAATCATCACGCCTGTATATCCCGAAGGGGTAGGCAGAGGTGCACTGCAGTGCGCCGACACTTCGTCGATGTATTTTGGGTCCCAATGTATTAGGGGGCTAGCCTATTGCCAATATACTGGGCACATTCCCCCCCATTATGAGGGAGATTTGGGCCATAGTACACCATGCAGTCCCAGTGCGGGTTGGTGAACTTCACACGCCTTTGACACGACGTGCAGGTTTCCTCACGATATTTTCATTCACCGTTCAGCATGTGGTAATCATTGTTGAAAATGTCATTTGCACATAAAATTATCTCAGAGATGCGGGCCAGGGATTTGAACTTGCACCCCTTACGTTCAAGGCGGGCGTTCTTGCCAAGTATTCACATAAAATAACCCAAAAAAATACCATAAGCTAAAAAACATAATTTTAATCGTTGTATACCTATAATGTCGCATTGAAACGCTCTGATATTAAGTGAGATGCGTCAGTGTGCGAGTGGGTTAAACAGCGCCTGTACATTTCGCTATAGCTACACGCAGCGTTCCATTCAGTTTTGCTCCGGCCGTCCCGGCAGGCGCTCGTGGCAAACAATTCTCCCCGTTCCTTTTACTTATTCATCAAAACAATCAATGTGTCGGTGTTTAGATTGATGATTTATCAATATAAAACTGGTTTCTAAGTCCTTTGGAACACTGTGTAGTGAAAGAACGTGATAACGTGTTTGTGACAGTTATTTGTGAATGTAAATGTGTTATAGGGTTGACAATGTTTTTCTCTCCTAAGATTAAGGAGAAAATATTGGGAAAGTTTTAATGGTGTATCAATTCCGAGATGGAGAAACGGTAAGTAGTACTTTATAACATGTTTTGTGTTGATTAACGAAAAGTTACTGTTTTTTTTTTGTTTATTCGTGGTTAAAAGACAGGGTAGCAATACACTGTAGATAATAATTTGAGGCCTGTCCCAATTGCTTTTTGACACGGATTCCTTTAGACGGTTATCGCGATCCCCAATATATTTGACAAAGGTACCTACCGGCCGGCGGGCTCATCTAATCGTAAGTACCTACCCACATCGATTATCAAGGACGGTAAGTTGGTATATAATGGTCAACTTTACGCTTTAGATCAGGCATAAAGCCAACCATAAAAGTCTCTACTTAATAAAATTGACTTGACTATAAAGGAAAAAACATACTGGTCGTATTCAGAAACACCATCTTTTTTTGGTGTCGGTTAAATATATTACTGATAAGCGCCTCAGGTTAACTAATACTATTTTTGTAGGTAGTAAAATAGTAGTAAAAAAAACAATTATAACCAGAATATGACCAGCGTAGACATTAGACATTGTCACCTTGAAGCAATTAGCCTAGTCACGTTCTAGTTACCATTGACAAAAGATGATGTTTTCATGCCTAAATTAAGCTATACAGGGTGTTTCAGAAGTCTGGAAGAATACTTGGCCGTTTGCATGCGTATCGGGTACACATACAACCGAATGGTATAAAAAAATAATCAAAATTCAACAAAATCAAAAGCCAATTTAAAAAACTTTATAAATAGTCCCAAGCGAAATTTTCAAGTTCTGTTTTCTAAATATTAGTAGGCCCCTCTCGTTTATGTAGTTTGTTAGTAGCATAACACGATAACTGTGGCAAAATATTCAAAAGTCTATAACTCAGAAACTATGAGAGTTAGGTATAATTTACCTCCACTATGTATCTACATATTCGCAACCGTATATACCGTATATAACCTACAATTTTATTTCGGACTTCTGATGCAGCCTGTAGTCATTTTACAAACGTTGTATTTATAGACCAGCCCCCTTAGCATGACCGCGCAGACATAAGTTTTATCTCTTTCAACTGTCAGATTTGTCGAGAAAATGACGTCACATTGAACTTTTTATACTGGACATGGCTCAGTGTGACCTGACAGTTGAAAGAACACTACACGGTCATGCCATAGGGCCAGACAAGAGTGGAGCCGCAGGTTTCATTCTCACAGCCGTTGGGGTATGACGTCAGCATAAATTACAGGGTATGTGAAACGACCCGCTGTAGTAAACAACGTACATGCCTTGTCATTTACGGTGAGCTCATCACACAACTATAGCTTATAAAAATAAGATAATCTTGACACACTGTGATTCAAAATTAAATATTCACACCATTAAAATATAGTTTCTCTACTTTTTTCCAAACGAAGATTTTAAATCAGATGTATTTTAGAATCGTTTTTAGGGTTCCGTACCCAAAGGGTAAAACGGGAACCCTATTACTAAGACTACGCTGTCCGTCCGTCCGTCCGTCCGTCTGTCACCAGGCTGTATCTCATGAACCGTGATAGTTAGACAGTTGAAATTTTCACAGATGACGTATTTCTGTTGCCGCTATAACAACAAATACAATAAATAAATATTTAAGGGGGCTCCCATACAACACACGCGATTATTTTGCCGTTTTTATAGATAATGGTGCGGAACGCTCTGTGCGCGAGTCTGACTCGCATAAGATTATTGACGTGTTCAATTTTCTTTCAAATTCTTCGTACCCCAGCTCTCAGCTGTTACACTAAACTGAAGATTGACACAGCAGCAGGTACAAGCGAACTAACTGACTATGCTAAAACTCGTTAAAATATGTAAATAAATTAATACAGAGTTGTCTCTTTATTGTTTTTGTGAGGGTAAAGGGAACATTCGGTTTTATATATAATTATTTTTCATACTGTACATGACGCCTGGTTGGCTTGGTGAACCCAATTAAAATCACATTGCATAAAGTTGATAGCACAGAATATCATAATTTTGTTCGTTTATGTAAGTATTTTTCCTATTCTTTTTTTCTCGACTCCTTTTCTCTGTTCGCATTCCCGACTTTTTTTTATTTCTTGCGCCCACTTTCTTTGAATTTTTCTCTCTCTCTCTACATCACTCTAAGGTTGGTAGAAAATGCCTGAGGCATTAAGCTTACCTTGTACATTTTTTAAATAAATAAATACTTTCATAATCGAAGTAACAACAAGTATTATTATGTCTTCTTGTTCTTGGACTGCTCTAGTAATAAGTAAAGTAAATATATAACGAAGGAAAATTAAATATAAAGTTATTTTTCTTTCATTCCCCGACTAGGCTGAGCCTGTGAGAGCTATTCTAATGTCCGTTTGCAATTACACTAGAAGACGCCTTAAAATGATCTATAAATATATTGCTTCATATTTAGACGCCTCCTATAATAAGTGAAAACGGTAATTTTTAGGGTTCCGTACCCAAAGGGTAAAACGGGAACCCTATTACTAAGACTTCACTGTCACCAGGCTATATCTCATGAACCGTGATAGTTAGACAGTTGTAATTTTCACAGAATATGTATTTCTGTTGCAAAAATACTAAAAACAGAATAAAATAAATATTTAAGGGGGCTCACGTACAATAATCGTGTTTTTTGCCCTTTTTATAGATAATGGCACGGAACCTTTCGTGCGCGAGTCCGACTCGCACTTGGCCGGTTTTTTGACATGACATGTATTTAAAAGTGATGACGTGTTTAGCAGCAGAAGGGAGCTGTATGCAGTCCCATTTCATCGATGGTTATTAAGTCCCAATTTCGAGCGAGCCTATTTACATTATACGCGCCTTCAACCCGGGTTTAATTCTGACGCAGTGGGGGTCGGTGAATTTAACACGTGTTTAGGGAAAACGTGATGTTTACTTAGATGTTTTCCTCCAGTCAATAAGCAAAATGGAGTATGCATATTTTGGAAATACTTACGAGGTGAGGCGAGCTTTCTACCTTGTTTAGAAGGCGAGTCTTGAGTTATCATCTCGAGGCTTGTGTGAGAAATCAAAGTAGCAAATTCACTTGTAATTTTATTTGGTGATAAATCTTATAAAAACATATCTTTACGCTCATAAGATTAAGGTCTTTATTGCTTTATACTTATAAACAAATTCACTTGACTTTTTTGATAATTTGGTACTCTGTGATAATATAAATAAAGATTGAATTCTTGTGTAAACGGTACTCGGCCTCGATACTAAACTCGCTCGCGTCATCCAAGACATTTCGTTGCAAAACGTGCTTTCTCTACGAGTTAATACAGTTCGATTTAGAGTAAACAAACATTGGTCACGTAGCTTTTAATCTGCAGCTCTACCATCAGGAGATTGTGGCGTCTAGTCTACATAGTGTATGAATTCATTAATTCTTCTGATTCATTAAACATGCTGTACATTTACCGTTAAATTATTTTACCAAGACGCTAACGATTAGCGAGAGGATGTTGAGATGGATGTGTGGAGTGACGCGAATGGATAAGGTGATGAATGTATATACACTTCTCATCAAAAAAATCGAAACACCTCGCAGTTTATGATTTGATAAGGATTATCAGAAAAATGTGTATATTTAGGAATAAATGTAAAATGTCATTTAATAGTGAGTAGTATGAGGTTTATAAATCCTAATGTTAATGTTCTAAATTCAAATTAAGTCTTCATAGGTTTCGTATTTTGTATGATAAGTAATTTTAAAAATTAGGACAAAAACAATAAAAACGAAAGTGTTTCGATTTTTTTGATGAGAAGTGTATTAGAGTTAGTATAAAAGTAGCGCCCATAACAGAAAAAGTGAGAAGTAAAAGACTAGAATGGTTTGGGCATGTGATGAGAAGAGATAAGAAGCATGTGACTAAAAGAGTGATGAGTATGAATGTGGATGGATACAGAGCGAGAGGAAGACCAACGAAAAGATGGATGGAGTGTGTAAAAAGTGATATGATTGAGATCGGAGTCGATGTCGCTAGGACGGAAAAGCGAGACGAATGGAAGAAAAGGACATACTGCGCCGACCCCAAATAATGGGATAAGGTAAGGCAAATGATGAAAATCCATAGTAGAGCTACTCTTCGTCTTTTCACCCCACTATTACCGTAAAACGATACCTTGGTTTATACAAACGTCTAGAGTGCTTGAAATGAAGTGAAAAGATATGTTAAACGTAGGTGTTTCGGGAGAAATTTCACCACAGTACCAATAAACATAAAATCTTCATAAATTATTATGGTATAGGTTATTATAGTGTTCGTACGCCAAAATTTTAGCCAATACAAAAACGGACTCTACACCGCTATAAATAAGGATAAAAAAATTGTGGTAAAAGCGTCGCCCCCGCGCATCAAAATTCGCTCACTCTGTCAATGACATTTTGTTTTAGAATACACTTTTTTAGGGTTCCGTACCCAAAGGGTAAAACGGGAACCCTATTACTAAGACTTCGCTGTCCGTCCGTCCATCCGTCCGTCTGTCTGTCACCAGGCTCTATCTCATGAACCAGTAATAGTTAGACAGTTGAAATTTTCACAGATTATGTATTTGTGTTGCCGCTATAACAACAAATAATAAAAGACAGAATAAAATAAATATTTAAGGGGGCTCCCATACGACAAACGTGATTTTTTTGCCGTTTTTATATTTAATGGTATGGAACCCTTCGTGTGCGAGTCCGACTCGCACTTGACCGGTTTATTCTATGAGTCCATACAGTTCGGTTTGGTACTGACAACAATTTTGACGCGCGACCACTGACGCGCTTAATAGGTACGCTTTTTTTTCATACCATAACGAACTGCAGTAGCTCTTAAAAAACCGGCCAAGTGCGAGTCGGACTCGCGCACGAAGGGTTCCGTACCATTATCTATACAAACGGGAAAAAAATCACGTTTGTTGTATGGGAGCCACCTTAAATATTTATTTTATTCTGTTTTTTTTGGTATTTGTTTTTATAGCGGCAACAGAAATACATCATCTGTGAAAATTTAAACTCTCTAGCTATCACGGTTCATGAGATACAGCCTGGTGACAGACGGACGGACGGACGGACGGACGGACGGACGGACGGACGGACAGCGAAGTCTTTGTAACAGGGTTCCCGTTTTAGCCTTTGGGTACGGAACCCTAAAAAGCTTATTTTTCATTGACAGCGCTAGTGATTTTGCCGCGTGGGAGAGTTGATTTTACCACAGCAATTCAACCTTTATGTACATAATGTTTCAGAAGTCCGAAACAATACTTCTACGTTTGCTGATGCAAACACATAATATACCGATACTGATGTATCGGGTATACAACTGAATGGTATAGAAATTTGATCGAAATTCGACCGTGTTTTTCCAACTCTTTTTTCGTCGTCAATTTCTGTAACTAGTAAAATTTGCATGTTCTGTTTTGTAAATATTGGTAGCCGCTCCTCATATGTGAATACACTGTCGAATAGGGTTATGGATATATATATATACTCAAAGGCCAGAACACAATACCTTTGACATATATTCAAAGGTCTATAACTCAGAAACGATGAAAGTTAGGTATATACTGTCTTCATTAAGCATCCACATATAGCGACCTGTATAGCGACACAGTGCGTTGTATTGGCAAAACAAAATACGCACGCGCCTTGGCCCCTGTGAGCCCAGGTCTTGATATCTGCTAAATAATTATCTAGCTTTGAATGACGTGAAACATGGACGTCTGACTGAGGGAACTTGACTAGTTCTCGATAGATGTGTGAAGTTTGCCAACCCGCACCGGGCCAGCGTGATGGACTATGTGTGACCTCAATGTCCCTCGCATTGACCCGTGCCCAGCAGTGGGACGTTAAAAGGGTTTTAGTATTAATAGATTAAGGTGAGTCCTTTTTCATTGATGAATTAGATTAGTAAAGTTGGTTTACGATTACTGTATTCCAATTTTGATTACTGTCTCATTTTCATCCGAGATTATCACTTGCTATGAAACGATGAAGGAAAACATCGTGAGGAAACCTGCACGTCTAAGGGAACTTGACTAGTTCTGGATAGATGTGTGAAGTTTGCCAACCCGTATCGGGCCAGCGTGATGGACTATGGCTTGAATCCCCCTCGCATTAAAGGGAGTCCCGTGCCCAGCAGTGGGACGTTAAAAGGGTTTAGTATTAGTAGAGTGACGTGGACCTTTTATAATGAAATATTAGCTTAGTTTAGTAAAGTTGGTTTACGAAGTTACAGTAATCCAATACTTCGTGTGTATAGTAGAACTATTGAAAGTGGTATTCTGCACCCTTCGCATGACCGTGTAGACATAAGTTTTGTCTCTTTTTAACCGACTTCCAAAAAGGAGGAGGTTTCTCAATTCGACCGTATATATATTTTTTTTTTATGTTTGTTCGCGGATAAGTTCGTCGTTTATGAACCGATTTTGACCGATTTTTTTGTTAGAAAGGAGATATCCCGAGTGTGGTCCCATTTTTAAAATATTATCAGATATCAACCCCCTTGGGGGTGAAGTGGGGGGTTGAAGGTCTCACAATTTCAAAAATATTTTTTGATTAACTTGAAATTTTGTACATGTATTTTACATAGAAAGTAAAGAAACACGTGTTAAAGGAATTTAAAAAAAAAAGGTAAACTTTTAATATTTACTTTTTTGGGTTGTTATGAGCTGATAGTACTTGCATATTTTTAACGATTACTGACACTAAAAATCGTGAAAAAAAAAAATTTTTAACAAAAAACAAAAACCGACTTCAAAACCTAGATGCCCTAAACAGCTAGAAAAAACCTCATAATTGAACCTCATAACTGAACCCCATAATTGAACCTCATAACCTCATATTTGAAATCGACGCCAATCCATGTGTATATTAGCATAGTCTGACGTAGATAGTAGTTTTTGAAGTCGGTTTTAACTGTCAGATTTGTCAAGAAAATGACATCACTTCGAGCTTTTTGTACTGAACATGGCTCGGTGTGACGTAATTTTCTCGACGAATCTGACACTTGAAAGAGATAAAACTTATGTCTACGCGGTCATGCTACAGGGCGTGATTTGATTTTCCTCCATTTGGTGCCTTCGTTACCTTCCCTTCGAAAGTTCCCCAGTCATTAAGTCAGTGTTATGATATATAATTTCCTGAAAACATGCAAACGTTACTGCTGGAGGCTGTGACTAATTAAAATTAAATGAATCAAGCAAGCGGCGAGGCGGGCTGTATTCAATGTTGAGTGTGTACCCGTAGAAATGAAAGTCAATGAAAGTGGGTGGTAGGGTTGCCAGTTCTATAATATAAATTTTACTAAATTCACAATATTTCAAAAAGACGTTTATAAAATATTAGCGGATCAATTTTCGTGAGATTGATATCAACTCTAATCGAGATATGTTTTTTCGTTTTTTTTCGACATATCTCGAATAGAGATTATGTCGATCAAGCGAAAATTGGGGTCCAGATGTATCTCGCTGAGCAATATGTAAAGCAGCTGGCTCGCTTGTGCGTATATGTCTATTTCACACAATTGTATCCATCTGAATTTTGGTTGAGTATTTAAGGGCTAAGTCAAACTTTGACCACAGGGTCAAAGTTGGCGCCGGCCGCCCCTCGAACATCGCTTCTACTATAGGGTTTTCTACATATACAATACAAAAACATGCCGGACAAATCGTCTGGGCGCAAAAGGACATCAAGAACCAGCATGAACCTCGACCGCGTTCGCCAGTCTGTTTTGTACGACCCACGACAGTCGTTGAGATTGCGCGCAGCTTCTTTTAATTTGAACAAATCTAGGTTCATCGCATTATTTCGAAAGACTTAAATTTTCACCCCTTTAAAATTGTTATTTTTATTGAATTCTGCAGGACAATGAAAAACCGTTTTAGGAGTTTAAATAACATGAGGGTTCTCCGACGAATCGAATTTTTACATCGACGGTCACGTGAATAAACAAAATTGCAGATACTGGGCTTCCGATAATCCGCTAGAACTGCATCAGAAGCCCTTGCACTCGCCAAAAGTTATTGTTTGGGCTGCCATATCAAGTCAAGGAATTATCGGTCCTAAGTTTTTTGAGGATGAGCGAGGTCGAACTCAGACCGTTAATTCTGATCGATATTGCCATATGATCCGGACTTTTTTGGCTACAGAAATGCAAAACCAGTATGGCTAAAACCGCAACACCTTTTCCAGCAAGATGGAGCCACTTCTCATGCTACAAATGACTCATGACTTAGCTGCTCTTCACGATTTATTCCCTGGAAGAGTGATAAGTCGCCGAGGAGACATCATCTGGCCACCGAGGAGCCCTGATTTAACGCCTGCAGATTTTTTCCTATGGGGCTATCTAAAAAGTAAAGTTTACAATCCATTGCCAACCAACCTGAATGTTTTGAATCAAAGAATCACTGAAGAAATCAACTCTATTCCAAGAGCGATGCTCCAGAGAGTGATTGAAAATTTTAGCTCCAGGCTAAATGAGTGTGAACAAGTGAATGGTGAGCATTTGCAAACGGTTGTTTTTCATAAATAAACTTCAAGAACTGCTCTTTAATTTAACAATAAATAAAACAAGTTTAAATTGATACTGTTGTTTTTTATTTAACATCTAAAAACGAAAAACATTCTGAGACACCCTTTATTTTTATTTGGAACTAGCTGTGCCCGCGACTTCGCTCGCGTGGACTTTAGGGAGATTACCCGGAAATATGGGTATTATGTTTTTCCCGCGGAACCCTATTGCTTTTTCTAAAATTAAAGTAGCCTAAGTTACGCCTTAGAACGTCAGCTATCTGTCAGTGAAAGTCCCATTGAAATCGGTTCAGCCGTTTAGAAGTTTACCTCAAACAAACAGACAGACAGACAGACAGACAAAAAAATTCAAAATTGCGTTTTCGTTATAGGTATCGTATATACTTTCATACGCATTTGGTAAAAAAGTGTTATTTTGATATTACAAACAGACACTCCAATTTTATTTATTTGTAGTATGTAGTATAGTATGTATGTATGTATGTATGTATGTATGTATGTATGTATATGTATAGATCAGCGAATTGTTCCGCGTCGAATGAGTATGCTCTCCTGTAAAGTTAAAAAAATGTCGCTTGCTTACAAATAGCATTTCATCCCTCCATATGGATGTGAGTCTATAAACTTGAGACTATGAAAGCTGTAAGCCTTTTTATTTACGGATTTTAAGACGGTTAATCCACAATGAACGAAACAAAGTTCTTCCATAGCTGCTACTTTCATGCTTAGCCGAAGGGATAATCCTTTTCTCTAACAACGATGTTCATTATAATGCGTCCAACAAAAGTGAGTTCGTTGACTTTTCTTTCCTTTCTGTTTTCTCTCTAATTTCTTACCATTTCATGATTTACATGATATTTTGACATTTGTCGACTTTCTTTGATCATAATGGTGAGGTGTTTTCATATAAAAAAAAAACTGGCCAAGTGCGAACTGGACTCGCGCACCGAGGCTTCCGTATCTAAACTGTGAAAGCGCCGAGCATTAATTAAGATAAATTGGATAGAGAGACAAATTTAACGTTGCCCCCATATAAACTAACCGCAAATAATTTTGTAAACGCAAAAAACCGGTTAAGTGCGAGTTGGACTCGCGCACAAAGGGTTCCGTACCATTATCTATAAAAACGGCAAAAAAATGGGAGCCCCCTTAAATATTTATGTTATTCTGTTTTTTAGTATTTGTTGTTATAGCGGCAACAGAAATACATCATCTGTGAAAATTTCAACTCTCCAACTATCACGGTTCATGAGATACAGCCTGGTGACAGACGGACGGACGGACGGACAGCGAAGTCTTAGTAATAGGGTTCCCGTTTTACTCTTTGGGTACGGAACCTTAAAAAAACAGTTTTTATACGTTGTAACTATAAATTTAATGTTTTCAGATGTTTTCTTTTACTTGTGGTATGAGACCTCGCTTCTTTTCAAATTTCATGATTCTAGGTCAACGGGAAGTACCCTATAGGTTTTTGATTCCCGTGCAAATGTACTGAAAATGGGAGATTCTGAAATGTCCAAAGTGGGAGACTTTGGAGACTTTTGAGGTGTAGTGTGCCCGGTATAATGGTAATAGGCGCACCCCCTAATATATTGGCAACAAAGTACATCGGCGAAGCTCACTGCAGTACACCTCTGTCAACCCCTTCGGGGAATACAGGCGTGATGACGTATTTATTTATATTGTTGATATTTTAAGTTGGGAAACATTATTTTAATTAAAAGTTTATAAGTTAAGATGTATTTTATTATTACAAGCTTTATATTAGCTTGCAACATATGTATGTCCGGATGGAATCTTGCGACTAAATTTTAGATCAGTTATCTTTAACCGATTGAGCTGAAATTTGGTATACACGCTCATTTTTATGACAATGCATGCTTAGCTATGTGACGTCATTCTAATTCCAATATGGCGAATCATCCAAGATGGCGGAATAGTATTTTTTTCTGCACTACCACAGTAAGGGTATCAAATGAAAGGGCTTGCTGAGGAGAACACAAAAACTAGGGGCAATTAAATAACATCTTATTTTTTAAAAGTTTTTTTACCATTAATTTATTATTGTTTCAGGCGAATGACGTTACACACTCTAAAGGTGGAGCACATCCCGTCGCATTGCACTACGCCCTCCGACAGGAACGACCCTAACATGGTGCCCGTCAAAGTCGGCTGTTTCCGGGTCAACCCGGCCTCTAAGTGAGTTGGTAGAGTTACACTTGTCAACTTTCAATGTCATTACACTTCGAAGAAACACTTCTTAAAATATTTTAATGAAATGCACTCTATATATCCCTTTTTTAACCGACTTCAAAAACGAGGAGGTTTTCAATTCGAACCGTATGTTTTTTTTTTATGAATGGACTACGCTGTTGGCCGTGAGTTGGCCTTTACAGCTTCACCGGAGGAAGCTATATATATAATTATTATGATATCTAATTAAAACCTGATCAACCGGTACAAAGGTAACTGAAAATCAACAGAATTTTCACGAGCATTACTTATCAAAATCGGATGGCATCTCGCTAAACGATAAGTGAAGCACCAATTTAACTCGGCTAATACGCCTCTTTCGATAGCCACCGTAATCAGGCAAACATTGGTAAGTACATCTGAATTCAGAAATATAGATCCATACGATGCTTGCTTCACTTTTGAAATTCCAAATTTTTCATACGTCCATGTTAATGAGTAATATTTATTAATTACAAAGGAAACGCGTGCGCATCAATGCTTTTAATTAAATATGGACTGTGTAGAAGAGGCGACATTTTGACGGAAATTCTATTGTTCGATTAACTGTGAGTGGTCCCAGTCACAACCAGGCCATCCTAAATCCCATTTTCAAAATTTTTCACTGTTTGGAATCGAAGCCCCAACCACCCGGTACATCGCACCAAGCGGCCTACCTTTAAGCCACTAGACCAAACCGTCATCGATAAGTTTCTTTGTATACAAACCTATTACGGTTTATGTGATACCTACATAACAATATAATTTACTAGCTTCTACCCGTGACTTCGTCCGCATAAACTTCGATATCATCGTCATAAATTATAGGCTATACGTTAATCTGATGTATAAACAATAACGCGCTGTGAAGTTTAATCAAAATCCGTTCAGTAGGTTTTGCGTGAAAGAGTAACAAATATCCATCCATCCTCGCAAACTTTCGCATTTATAATATTACTAGCTGTACCCCGCGACTCCACCCGCACGTCATTTAGGAATCCTAATCATTTTCCTTAATGTAAAGTAGCCTAAGTTACTCCCTGGAACATCGGCTATATGCCAGTGAGGTATCCCTTTTTGAAGTCGGTTAAAAAGTAGCCTATGTTCTTTCTCGGGCTCTAGACTATCTGCGTACCAAATTTCATTTAAATCGGTTCAGTAGTTTAGGCGTGATTGAGTAACACACAGACAGAGTTACTTTCGCATTTATAATATAAGTAAGGATTAGTATGGTAGAAAGGATATCGTCATACGTAACATATCCAAGATGTTACATTTTCGGCAATGTTATTTGATTATCATAGGACAGGGTCAGTCTAGTGTGAGAAATGAGAATCAAAGGAAAGTCATAAGAGATGTAATTTTTGTTGCAAACATCACAAAATATTTCGAAATTGGTCCACAAACGCCGGAGATATGCGATAACATACTTATAAAAAATCACATATGGGTCGAATTGAGAACCTCCTACTTTTAGAAGTCATTTTAAAAAAGACAGCATTGGGGTAAATCGTGGTGTAAATCAGTGGTAGCCGAGTGGTCGAGTGCACGCCTTGCAAATCAAAGTGTGCAGGTTCAAACCCCGGCTCGCACCTCTGGGTTTCATGTGTGAATCTTATTTATATCCGAGATTACCACTTGCTATGAAACGGTGAAGGAAAACATCGTGAGGAAACCTGCACGTCTGAGGGAATTTGACTAGTTCTCGATAGGTGTGTGAAGTCTGCCAACCCGCACCGGGCCAGCGTGGTGGACTATGACCTGAATCCCCCTCGCATTGAGGGGAGGCCCGTGCCCAGCAGTGGGACGCTAAAAGGGATGTGGTATAGTTGTATATGGTTTAATTCGATAAATTCGTTAAAACCTTCGTCCTAATTAGTTTGTAGTGTTCTTAAACGTCAAAATACTCGAGACTACTCCACGCGTTTATTTCTTCAAGTACGACGTAATACTACGTAATAACTACGAAATGAGCTCCATGCTTCGTTTACTGCAGTATCAAGTAATTAAATAGCAATAATAAATTCAATAAAGATTTACAAATCTGCACAAATTAAAAACAATGAAGTGTCTGTTTGTTATGTTGAAATGACTGCTTTTTACTAAGTGCATATAAAGGTAAAAAGCAGTGGTAGCCGAGTGGTCGAACGCACGTCTTGCAAATCAAAGTGTGCAAGTTCAAACCCCGGCTCGCACCTCTGGGTTTATGTGCGAATCTCATTTTCATCCGAGATTACCACTTGCTTTGAAACGGTGAAGGAAAACATCGTGAGGAAACCTGCACGTCTATAGAAAGGCGTGTGAAGTTCACCAACCCGCACTGGGCCAGCGTGGTGGACTATAGCCCAAAAATCTCCCTCGTAATGAGGGAGAATGTGCCCGGTATAATGGCAATAGGCTCGCCCCCTATTAAATGGGGACCAAAAATACATCGGCGAAGTGTGGGCGCACTACAGTGCACCTCTGCCTACCCCTTCGGGGAATACAGGCGTATGATGTATTATTATTATTATAAAGGTGGTGCATATAAATATATGGTGTTTATAACAAAACAATTTTGTTTAAAATTTTTGTCTGTCTGCGTATCTGTATGTTTTAAGTAATCTCCGGAACATCTGGACCAATTTTGGCGGCGACTTTCTGTGACAGATAGCGTATGTTATTAGAAGTAACTTATGCTACTTTTTATTTTTATTTTCCTCTATTCCACGCAAACAGGTAAGAGCAAGTCACAGGTAAGAGCTAGTAACGAATATAAAACATGGCGGATGGAAAGCCTCGGGATTTTCAAATGATTCAGCGAGTTAGGTAGAATATGTAATTTTATTTATTTATTTAGGACACCTTACTTTAAAAAAAACCGGCCTAGTGTGAGCTGGACTCGCGCACCGAGGCTTCCGTACCTAAACTGTAAAACACTGAACCTTGCTTTAACGAAAAGATAAACTGGATAGAGAGACAAACTTAACTTTGTCCCATACAAACTAACTACAAAATAAGTTTGTAATCGCAATTTTTTTTTTTTTGCGTTGTATCTATAAATTTTATGTTTTCAGATATTTCCTTTACTTGTGGTACCTTGCTTCTTGCCAAATTTCATGATTCTAGGCAACGGGAAGTTTTTGATTCCCTTGAAAATATACTGAATACGAAACTTAAACCGCCGTATCTTTTGAACCGCCGTACTAAGAAGTTTGATATTTTTCAACTTCAAGGAACCGCAGATTACAGAGACAGTTTTGTTAAAAATTTCCACTTGATACCATCACGCCTTCTGAGAAAAAGGGTCTTGACAGGCAGTCAGACGGACGAACAACAAAGTGATCCTTTTTACCTTTTTAGGTACTTACAGAACCGTAAAAAGGAGGAAAATCTCAATTCCACCTGTTTGTTTTTTAGCTTTATTTAATGTTTGTTAATTCACAATATTCGCATATTAGAAATATTTGCTGTAATCAACTCCAAAGCTTTGGAATTGGATTGTAGGTTGTGGACAACAAAAATATTCAGGACTTCACGCCCAAGGGATACGAGTTGGGGATGACAGCGGTAATATTTTTTTATTAACTCTTCAGGGTGTTTACTTTACATACCAAATAAAGCCACGGACACGCCGACGCGTCAAGACGAGTGCTGTGAAAGATAGTAAAACGAACTGTACAGACTTTAAGAAAACGGAAAATGTTTGGCAAACGGACTGTTCTTATTGACACAGAAAACAGTCATTTTTCAACGTAATGCCACTGAGCGCGCGAGAGAATTTTGAAGCGTGGAGCGTCACCACGCTCACTGGTGCCGTGGCTTTATGCACAGAAATAATTATAATTAATTTATTTCAGATCCATAATGTTAGTTACAATATTTGTTATAAAACTATTTTACGGATTTTGTCGCGTATATTTACTATTTTATTTTCCCGACGCTTCGACTGCTTTACAGCAACCATGGTCACGGGGGAACTAAGGTGTTAGACGTCCTGATGTCATAGTTAATAACTGGGTACCCTCATGTTTAGTTGTTGTTTGCGGTCCGATCCACGCAGAAAGTGCTCACTGTGTCCTGAGGTCTTGCAATGGTACGCTTGGTTTTGGATTTAATCATATTAATTACTGGATCCCAAGTTGGTGGTAGCACCCAGCAGTCTTCCCTATATACGGGATAAAATCCGTAAAATAGTTTTATTTCAGTGTATAGTATTCGCGTAAATATGAGAAAACAACAATATTTGACTTAAAAAACTAGTGTTAGTAATTCACAAAATTAATTCATATTGAAATAAGTCATATTTTTTTTGGCACTGGACATGTACGAATTATGCATACCTATCCAGTGCCGAAAGAATGGACCATCCATCCAATGCAATCTTTAAATATGCAGGGTGTTTAAAAGTCCAAAATAATACTTGGCCGTTTGCACGAGTATCGGGTATACAACCGAATGGTATAAACATTTGATCAAAATGGAATTATAATTTTTAATATTTTTTTCGCCGCGAATTTTCAAAAGTCCTAAGCGACATTTTCAAGTTCTGTTTTGCCTCTCGTTGAAGTAGATTTCACTGTTAAATAGGACTATGTACCCTAGTCCACAACACGATACCTGTGGTAGATATCCAAAGGTCTGTAACTCAGTAACTACGATAGTTAGGTACAGTCTGTTTTCACGAAGTCAGTCAGTCTGTTTTCACTGTTCTGTTTTCATCTACATATTAGCTACTGTATATACGGTATTTAGATGCTCATCAGAATCAGAATGAATCAGATTAATCAAATTTTTTTATTCATGTCAACCTAACAGGCAGTTATGAATCGTCAGTAAAAAATAAATAATAATAATAGTATCACTACCACCCATTCGGATGTCCCTAAAATATTATTTCGGACTTCTGATACACCGTGTATTGACAGTTATTGGCAAAAATGTTGCAGCGTGTGAATTAACGTCGCAGTCTGTCCGGAAGAAACAAGTGTTTCGAGTTTTTTTTTTCTGGTTATGTATGGTTATGTCAAGTCATATCTATATCGGGATGCAGTACATGAGCAATATAAATAAAATTATTTTAATGGTAATGTCATTTTTCCATTAAATACCAGTATTTATGAATCGTTAAACACAGACGCCCTTTTAAAAGTACCAAACTATATTTATGTATAGTATTTAGTAACTCTATGGTAGCCTACTCGTAAGTAAATAAATGCATCACCACGCCTGTATTCCCCGAAGGGGTAGGCAGAGGCACTGCCGTGCGCCCACACTTCGCCGATGTATTTTGGTCCCAATGTGACAGGGGGCGAGCCTATTGCCATTATACCGGGCACATTCTCCCTCAATGCAAGGCAAAAAAATATGGGGTCCACCACGCTGGCCCAGTGCGGGTTGGTGAATTTCACAAGCCTTTTGCGTGTACCATGTTTGCTTTCACCGTTTAGCAAGTGGTAATCATTATTGAAAATAAAATTCGCACGCAAAATTCGAACTTTCCAGAGCTGCCCAGGGTTTGAACCTGCATCTCTTTCATTCAAGGGCGGTTTTTCTAACTAGGTGACCACTGCTTATTCGTTGTAAACTATTATATGTACTTATGAATCGTCAATAAACAAAAAATATCTACCACCCATTCGAAATACATTTCTTATGAAGAAGAATGGGCAAGAAAATCCATCGGTTACTCTTTTGTTATTGTTTTATTTAATTAAACAATTATGCAATAACTGCTACTACTACTACAGCCCTTTTTAACGTCCCACTGCTGGGCACGGGTCTCCCCTCAATGCGAGGGGGATTCAGGTCATAATCCACCACGCTGGCCCGGTGCGGGTTGGCAGACTTCACACATCTATCGAGAACTAGTCAAGCTCCCTCAGACGTGCAGGTTTCCTCACGATGTTTTCCTTCACCATTTCTTAGCAAGTGATAATCTCGGATGAAAATGAGATTCGCACATGGAACCCAGAGGTGCGAGCCGGGGTTTGAACCTGCGCACTTTGATTGCAAAGCGTGCGTTCGACCACTCGGCTACCACGGCTTGTTTAACTTGTCTACTTAGATATTAATATATTGATGGAGCAGCATTTGTTACACCGTATATTGACATAACTGTATGTGTATTTACGCCGTGGACCTCTATTTACTTTTATGTTTCATGCAATTTAATATTCTAACTAATAAATTATAAGATGTCGAATAAAATAAGTAGGGATTATTTATTATAAGGTACAAAATAATTAGAGAAAATTGTTGTTAAGGCGAACTAATTGGACGTCGGATTAGGAACTATTCATATCATACCAGCTTCTACCCGAGACTTCGTCCGCGCTGACTTCGATTATACAATCATTATAAATTATAGCCTATGTTATACCGAGAAAATGCTACAGATTCAATGCCTATATAAGAAAAATGCTACAGATTCCATGGACTGCCTTCCGCACAAATGCATCTATTCTACAGGAGCTAAATGTAAAGACCAGACTATCTACCATCTGTCTCCGTAGGATACTTGAGTTTTTCGGACACGTTGCCAGGAAAGATGGTCACAACCTCGAGCAACTAATGGTTACCGGAAAAATCGACGGAAAACGTTCCAGAGGCCGAAGTCCCAGTCTGACCAGATCCGCAAATCTCTGGACACTAATCTCCACGAAGCTCTCCACGTCGCCAAAGACAGGCACAGGTGGCGCAAGATAATAATTCCATGGGGGAATCACGACCCTCAGTAATGAGGAGCACGACGCGAGAAGGAGGATGTTAAACCGATGTATAAACAATAATAATGCGTAGTTTCATCAAAATCCGTTTAGTAGTTTGTATGTGAAAAAATAAAAAAAACATCCATCCATCCTCACAAACTTTCACATTTATAATATTAGTAGGATTAATCGAACACTTCTATGAAGGGTTCTCTAGTGTTTATTCAATTTAAAAGCTTTGTGAGGCTTTAAATCGGGACTTATAAAAAAATATTTTTTTAACAAAAAACAAAAACCGACTTCAAAAACCTAGGTGCACTAAAAAGCTAGAAATAACCTTATAATTCATTACATTTGGAGTAGGTGCCAATCTACGTCAGACTAGGAAAATACACACAATTTTAAATTTTTATGGGACCAAATGGCATCTATTCCGCATCAAACAAAAAAAGAATCACGTAAATCGGATCATAACTCGCAGAGTGTAATCGGTGTACATACATAAAAAAAAATAACATACCGGCCGAATTGAGAACCTCCTCCTTTTTGGAAGTCGGTTAAAAAAGGAGAAGGTTCTCAAATTAATTTCGCATTGTTTTTAGGGTTGCGTAACTATAAAGAAAAAAAACGGAACCCTTATAGGATCACTTTGTTGTCGATCTGTCTGTCGGGGTGTCCAGACCCTTTTTCTCAGAAACGCGTGTAGGTATCAAGTTGAAAATAACAGAGACTTAACCTCTAAGCTGTTTATGTTGCATTTTCAGTACATTGGCAAGAAGCAAGGTCTTATAGCACAAGTTAGGGGAAAAATCCGAATACTGTAAATTAATTGTTGAAAAATGTTTTTTTGCGGTTACAAACTTATTTTGTAGTTACTTTGTATCGGCACACCAGTATACCAACTGCAAAATTAAGTTTGTCTCTTTATCCAGTTTATCTTTTCGTTAGAGTACCTAATGTTCGGTGCTTTCACCGCTTAGGTACGGAAGCCTCGGTGCGCGAGTCCAGCTCGCGCTTGGCCGGTTTCTTTTCGACAACGGTCGAGTATTTCTATGGCTCAATCAATACAGTTTTAGTACTGGGAAAAGTGTTGATGTGCGTGTCTTAACGTGCCATTGCTTTACCCATTGCTTTTAAGATGACGAATTGGAAAGTGTTTTAATTTTCCAAATGTGTTGTTCTTCGATATCAGCATCTGTCCAAGTTGTACTTATAAAAGTATCCAAACATAAAAAGCCGTGCTTATAACGCTAAAAGCGCCACGACTCATAATAAATTCCATTAGCTTGCAGGAATGCCAATAGCCTAATAATACGAGAAATTGGACTGACAAGTTATTTGTCATTTGGTTGAGGAATCCCGCCGGGCGATCATGTAGCTTGTGGATCTTCCATAATGCGTGAGAAAGTAAAAAAACATGATGGATTTTCGATTGAAATTAAGACGAGTAACTACACTAAGGATATGACGAATAACTATAAGTTTGGGATAAAAATATAGATAGAGCTATATGTACCTACCTGTGTATTTGTAATAAGGTTTGGCGATAAAAAAAAAAACAGCCCACTGAGTTTCTTGCCGGATCTTCTCAGTTGAGGTCGCGTTTCGATCTGGTAGTGTTCCGTACCATTATCTATAAAAATGGCAAAAATATCACGTTTGTTGTATGGCAGCCCCTTTAATATTTACTTTATTCTGTTTTTTAGTATTTGTTGTTATAGCGGCAACAGAAATACATCATCTGTGAAAATTTCAACTATCTAACTATCACGGTTCATGAGATACAGCCTGGTGACGGACGGACGGACAGCGAAGTCTCAGTAATAGGGTTTCCGTTTTACCCTTTGCGTACGGAACCCTAAAAAAGAAAAATAAAAGTGAAAACTTGACAATTTGTAAGTGCCTCCATGGGCCTATACAGAATAAATGATTTTACTTTGACTTTGATGTTTTCTTGCTTATTGGGAACTCTGCTAAGTGGTTTGGTGTAGTGGTTCGAGGGTAGGCCGCTCGGATCACTGCATCAAGTAGTTGCAGGTTTATTTCCAGTCAACGGCAAGTATTGGAAATTACCTTTGAAAATGTATGTTCGTTTGAACTGCGATTGTAACAGGTTTGCAACTAATTTACGTAATCGCCCGTCATAAGTCATTTGGCGAACGAGACGCTCAATAAATCGAGGTTTAACTGTTTTGGTGTGTATGTAATACTTTTGGTGATAAAAATAGATATATAAACACCGCCTAACAAATACTAAGTAATCCTATGATCCCAAAATAAGCAAAGCTTATACTATGGGTACTGGACTGGGGGCGATCCCAGTAACACCCAGATCGAGGCAAATTAAGATACTGGCGAGCATCGAATCCTCAACCCAGTGGCGGATTTACCCAAAGGCCCGGTAGGCCCGGGCCTAGGGCGGCCAGATATACCTAGGGGCGGCCCCAATCGTGTCAAAAAAATTATTAGTCTATATGGTGGATGCTGAGAAAGTGGCGGCTGATGGCTTGGGGCCTAGGGTGGCCGAGACCGCAAATCCGCCACTGCCTCAACCATAACCTAACCAACCTTAAAATTAAATAACTTTCTACTCACCACCGAAAATGGCAATACGCATTACAAATATATTCTACAAAGCTGCTGTAAATAAATCATAAACCCTTGGCAAATAGGCGCGTCAAGAGGCACACGACTAATTTCTTGCAAATACCAGAAAAATCTCTATCAACTCAAGCCTCCCGCAAATAAACTCTATGTCTGTATGCTTAAAGATTAAATTTTTGTGGTAGAAGCCAGACCCTCGCGCTGTCAATGTCATTTCGTTGAAGAATGAACTTATAAGATCTGGCAATACAGATCGTTTTGATATGGCAAAAAAAAATGCGAGCGAGGGTTGACAGCCCAGTGTGCGGGAGGCTGCATATTGAGGGGTGAAATTTTATGTCCCACTGCTGGGCAAAGGCCTCCCCCTCCCGTCTCCACATGTCCCTGACCTGGGCTTTTTGTTGCCACGTTTCACCCGCAAAAGTGACCAAATCGTCGCACCATCTTCTTCTTGGTCTGCCACGCCGCCGGCAACCGCCTTCGGGCGTCCAGGTGTTGACACGATTTGTCCACCTTTGCGGGTCCATTCGTGCTGCGTGACCGGCCCACTCCCACTTCAGCTTTGCCGTCTTCCTGCCCACGTCAGTAATACGAGTAATGGAGCGTAGAGTGGTGTTTCTGACGCGGTCCGTCCGTTTAACATCTAATGCTACGCTCCATTGCACGTTGGCAAACCTTGAGTTTAGATTTCTGTAGCTCAGTTAATGACACGGTTTGAGCATCATAGGTTAGGACAGTCCTATATGACTTAAACGACATTTTTTTAACTTTACAGGAGAGCATACTCGTTCTACACCGAAAAATTATTTGATTCCAAATATGTATATCTAAGTCAATATCGCCTAAGAGTGTCGCTTAGGTCAAATAGCATTTCACCCCTCGATATGAAAAGTCATCGATGACGCGAGCGGACTCAGTCGCGTGGGCCTTGTCACTGAGATTCAATCTTTATGGACATTTACACAGAGCACATTTTCATAAAAAGTCAAGCGGATTCGCTCGTCTCTGAGCGTCTAGGGAGTAACTCAATAAGTCATGACATTTTATAAATTTTGGAAGTTAGTATGTAAGCTTATTGGTGCCTTTCATACAAAATTCCCTTTGCGACTTTATACATTAGGCTCTCAATGTGCCACAGGTGGCTCAGCGTAGATTAAACAGAGTGTATCGGGATGTGACTTGGAGGAGAAAAAATCGATTATTAAATAATCCATTATTCTCACTTACTTCACTTACTTACTTCACTCTTTGAGTTTAAAGAAAAAGAAGACTTATTAGAATTATGGCGCTGTTTGCAAAATTCCATTAGGGATGTGACTTGGACGGGAAAAAATCTATCCCGAAATAATCGATTTCAATCGAAAAAATAGATTATTAAATAATCAATTGTTCTCTCTTTAAAATAAATAGATTTATAAAAAAACTATTTTTTTTTTACATCCCTATGTATCGGAAGGCCGAAATAATTTGTCACCACTTTTGAGTGCCAAAAGGCACGCAAAAAGTCTACGCACGAATTCACTTATTTTTGGTTTCCTCTTATATATACATATACATTGCTGTATCTCGAATTAAATCTAGGGGTGAAAGGCTGTTTGATCTAAGCGACACTTTTGGGCGATATTTACTTATATAAATATTTGTAATCAGCTATTTTTTCTGCGTTGAATGAGTAAGCTCTTCTATAAAGTAAAAAAACTTTTTTTTTCTTTACAGAAGACCAAATTTGTTTGACATTTCAAACAATACTTCACCCCCTCGATATGTATTTCCTTGTCGTATCTATTATCAATAAATATTTTTTGTTCCTCCTTTCTCCCCATTATACTGTGTAAACTGCATTTACGAGAATCGGCAAGTAATAGAAATCTAATAAATACTACTAACACAAAAACGTCCTACAAGGCTCAGGATATATAATTTTTATTAGTATTAGTAGTATGAAAAAAATATTTAAAAAAAACATTTTTAATTTATTTTTCCGATTTTTACACCATTTAGCTGTAAATCCGATGATGATGACTGATTTTTAATAAGGTATCCTTATTAAAAAAAATATTTCCGACTTCTGAAAAATCCTGTGGAAAGTTTGTTTTTCTATCAGTTTCACATATTGTTTTCTTATATTTACGCGAATACTATACATTGAAATTAAACTATTTTACGGATTTTATCGCGTTTATTTACTATTTTATTTTCCCGACGTTTCGGCTGCTTTACAGCAACCATGGTCACGGGGGGACTGAGGTGTTAGACGTCCTGATGTCATAGTTAATAACTGGGTACCCTCATATTTAGTTGTTGTTTGCGGTCCGATCCACGCAGAAAGTGCTTACGGTGTCCTGAGGTCTTGCAATGGTACACTTGGTTTTGGATTTAATCATATTGATTACTGGATCCCAAGTTGGTGGTAGCACCCAGCCATCTTCCCTATTGAAATTAGGATGTTTTTTAATTTCAATGGCCTCACGTATCATCCTTGGTCGGAGTCGGTGTTCTTTAGCGAGGATATGCGGTTTATCAAATCTGATATAATGGCGGGTGCGGTCCTGTACATGTTCACAGATTGCAGACTTCGTGGAGCGTCGGTGTTTCACGTCAGCTATATGTTCTTTTACGCGGGTTTTAATAGATCAATTAAAACTGCAATCTGCAATCTGTGAACATGTACAGGACCGCACCCGCCATTATATCAGATTTGATAAACCGCATATCCTCGCTAAAGAACACCGACTCCGACCAAGGATGATACGTGAGGCCATTGAAATTAAAAAACATCCTAATTTCAATAGGGAAGATGGCTGGGTGCTACCACCAACTTGGGATCCAGTAATCAATATGATTAAATCCAAAACCAAGTGTACCATTGCAAGACCTCAGGACACCGTAAGCACTTTCTGCGTGGATCGGACCGCAAACAACAACTAAATATGAGGGTACCCAGTTATTAACTATGACATCAGGACGTCTAACACCTCAGTCCCCCCGTGACCATGGTTGCTGTAAAGCAGCCGAAACGTCGGGAAAATAAAATAGTAAATAAACGCGATAAAATCCGTAAAATAGTTTAATTTCAATTTCTATCAGTTTGTTACCAAGTGTGTTTTTCACATTTTGCTGGATAATAAACAAGTGGTAGCCGAGTGGTCGAACGCACGCTTTGCAAATCAAAGTGTGCAGGTTCAAACCCCGGCTCGCACCTCTGGGATTTATGTGCGAATCTCATTTTCATCCGAGATTATCACTTGCTATGAAACGGTGAAGGAAAACATCGTGAGGAAACCTGCACCTCTGAGGGAACTTGTCTAGTTCTCGATAGATGTGTGAAGTCTGCCAACCCGCACTGGGCCAGCGTGGTGGACTATGGCCTGAATCCCCCTCGCATTGAGGGGAGGCCCGTGCCCAGCAGTGGGACGTTAAAAGGGCTGTAGTAGTAGTAGTAATAAACAATATATAATATAATGGATAATAGATGGCTGAGAACTAATTATTAATTACACTAATTATGCCCAATTAAAGTACATATTAAAAAAAGTATACAATTAAGTGGGTAATATAATAATGACTTGTTAGTTGTATGCAATTTTTGTCTGTAGGCGCGGTCGAAGGGTGTTCCTCTTGCAAATGCTGGTGGTCTGCTTCGTGCCGCACGTGGCACTGCTGATTCAGAACTGCTCCATCATGGCGCAACTCTCGGAGACCTTGGAGTCTGCGCTTTATCTGGACTCAGAGGTATTGGACATGAGTATTTTCGCCTTTTGCTTAATTTCTATTTTTTAAAATAATATAAGATGAGTAAGAGCTTCACTCCGTGATCTCATTATAATCTTCTTGGTATATAACAATTCGTTCTGTTTTTGAAAAAAAAAAATTGAATTTGTCTATGGTTTTTGGTAAAAATAGAGAATGTGCGTGAATTATTTTTTAATAATCAACATATGCTATGATTTAATAATAGTTCTTGTTTAAATTGCCAACCGATACTGAATAGTACCCCTTCTACCAGAGTTTATCAACGTATAGACTTACAAGGGCACACACAAATTATCATGTTTACTATTTCATTGTCCTTGTTTGCTACGATCGGATACGAACGGGCTTGCCATAATTTTTTCACCATGTTTATCACGTCCATCACCTATTTTTTACCGATTACTAAAAGGACGAGGTTCTCAATTCGACCCGTATGTTTTTTTAAATTTAATTTATAATGTGTATTTATTGAATTTTCTCTTGCTATTAATTACTTGACACTGGCTTAAATACCCGCTAATCGCAGGTAGAACCATTCCTCATCTTATTACATTAAATTTTATCATTTCATTTATTTCGTAAATAAAGAAGCAGAAGAATCGGTGTCGTAACTTTAGGCGTCTACTAGGATCCCTAGTCGTCGACGAACACATGTTCTCGTTAAACCCGTTATTATTGTAAATAGCCTCATAAACATTTCATGTTATTTTCTATATATAATAATCTATATCTATACTATCTATAGGTACTTCTATAGTATAATATTATAAAGAGGAAAGATTTGTATTTTTGTATGTAACGAATTAACTACTGGACCGATTTCAAACATTCTTTTGCCGTTAGAAAGCTACATTATCACTGAGTCACATAGGCTATATTATAAACCCGTGAAAAGCTAGATAGATCGCTAGTATAGTATAAACACAAGTGTTTGAGGTAGATAATGGAAATCCAATTAACGAGGAATTGGTTCACGTACCTGCCTTAATCCCCTATTTATACCAATCCAAGTAATTATTCTCTACAGTTTTCCTCGTAAAAACGCTGGCCAGTTGCTTAAAGCTCGGGGCACACTGTATACATAACGATATAATTTCTGTGTGAAAGGCCACGCGTCTACGCTTTGAAATTCGCAATGACATTTGGTTGATAAATTAGATTTTTTTTATTTGAGTCAACAGTCAATGCAGTACGTTTTAGTATTGGCAAAAAATATGAATCGTGTGCTCAGAGCCTAAGACTTGACAAGTTCAAAGATGCGATACTCCGAGCGCTTTCAGTTACTATGTACTTTACAATTGACACGGAGTTGCCTGCTCCTAATTTTCTTACGAAATGAAATTTAATGTAATAAAATGACAAATGGCTCCACTTGCGATTATCGGGTATTTCAGTCAGTGTCAAGTAATTAATAGAAACAGCAAATTCAATGTATACACATATTAAAATTATAGGTGATGAATGTGATAAAAATGGCAGGTGATTTCTCGTAATTACTTAGTTTGTTTTATACTTGTATGGAGTCGAGTTCTGACATTTTTTCCTGCTATCTATGGTACTTTACTAATGAAGGATTTGTTTTTTATATTTATCAGCCTGTATCATTCCACGGCTGGGCAAAGGCCTCCCTTTCCATAGTCCACTCCTCTCAGTTCCTACCTTGTATGGGCCAGTTTCACGGGTTTATAATATAGCCTATGTGACTCAGTGATAATGTAGCTTTCTAACGGCAAAAGAATGTTTGAAATCGGTCCAGTAGTTTTTAAGTTAATTCGTTACATACAAAAATACAAATCTTTCCTCTTTATAATATTATACTATAGAAGTACCTAATAGATAGTATAGATATAGATTATTATATATAGAAAATAACAAAGAAATGTTTATGAGGCTATTTACAATAATAACGGGTTTAACGAGAACATGTGTTCGTCGACGACAAGGGATCCTAGTAGACGCCTAAAGTTACGACACCGATTCTTCTGCTTCTTTTTTTACGAAATAAATGAAATGATAAAATTTAATGTAATAAGATGAGGAATGGTTCTACCTGCGATTAGCGGGTATTTAAGCCAGTGTCAAGTAATTAATAGCAAGAGAAAATTCAATAAATACACATTATAAATTAAATTTAAAAAAACATACGGGTCGAATTGAGAACCTCGTCCTTTTAGTAATCGGTAAAAATTGGGTGATGGACGTGATAAAAATGGCAGGTGATTTCTCGTAATTACTTAGTTTGTTTTATACTTGTATGGAGTCGAGTTCTGTCATTTTTTCCTGCTATCTATGGTACTTTACTAATGAAGGATTTGTTTTTATATTTATCAGCCTGTATCATTCCACGGCTGGGCAAAGGCCTCCCTTTCCATAGTCCACTCCTCTCAGTTCCTACCTTGTATGGGCCAGTTTCTTTTGTGCGAGTCCAACTCGTCTCATCATCTATTTTGGGCGCTCCTGCGATGTCGTTTAGCTATTCAAAGGTTATTTAAACATGAAATATGTTTCTAAGTTAAAACCACTCGTCTGTTTCGCCAGGTCAACATGATCCTGTCTCTAGGAGATCTCATCACCAGCCTACAAGATGAAAGGTACTTCATCACCCAATACCTACTCTCATCACCGACTCCCGACAAGTAAGTATATCATCGAGGTTTTTAATCGATATTTATTTTATCAAAGTTTTCAAGTATTTAGATGATGCAAAAATACATATTCACGCTTATAAGCCCAAAAAAGGTTAACAGGAGTGCACTGCAAACACACACAGCCGATTTATAATATAATCCCAATGTAATGATCTTATTGCCACTATACTAAGCGCATGGATCACAATGCAACGTACATCTGGGCCAAATTCAATAGTACCAGAGGTGCAATGCCGGGGTTTGAATCTGCACCCATCGCTTCCAAGGAAGGCTCTCCACCAAGGCTACTTCTGCTCGTTTGAAACTGTTACAATATACGTTTTTTACTAAGAAAACGTGTAAGATTAATTTGATCTCATGGTATAAGAATTTTTATCTAGCTTATAGGGCCATCAACTTTATTTATTTCCTACAGGAAATTAAAAGCTAGTCGATGTATACAAGGGAAAATAATGGCAGTATTAAAATTTAGGAAGCAATATTAGAAACTATGACCGTAAATACTCGTTTTTACAACGATCTAAGATAAAGAAATCGCTGTCGGCAAGGGATTTCATTAGGTAGACGCGGGATACGTGACTTTGGTACGTCAATTTGAAGCCTTGACTGCGCCAAGAACCTATTAATCAAAGTTTGTTTTTCATCGAAACTGACGAGCCAGTCATGTATCTTGCTAACAGCGAGTATTGTACATAAAGATTTTGAAATAACTAGAAAACTCCTTTCAATTTTTTTTATTTTCTATTTGTTATAAATTCTTGTGCCGAAGAATTTAGAACCGTTTTAATTTAGACTAAAGCACACCGGGGACTCAGAAGAACCAAGAACCAGAACAGAACCAACTCTGTCAATATACATGATATTTGAATTTCTGTAATAAATGCGACGCGCGCGTCAAAATTGGCTCGCGTAATCGATGTCATTTCGTTGAAGAATGAACTTTTTCTACAAGTCAATACAGTTGATATTAGTATTTAATTTGCCGCGCGAGCATTGACGTCCCAGTGTGCGGGAAACATTATGTAGTCCTAAGATTTTTATTATTCATTTGTGTTTTCTTACGGATAGTGCGACAATTAATCTAGAAAGAAAGAAGGTTCACATATTATTTTCTTATACTTACGCGAATACTATACATTGAAATAAAACTATTTTACGGATTTTATCGCGTTTATTTACTATTTTTTTATTTTCCTGACGTTTATTGTCCTCCCGTGACCATGGTTGCTGTAAAGCAGCCGAAACGTCGAGAAATTATATGAAAATATACTCTGTGTTACTGTCCATAAAGATAGAATTTCTGTGGCAAAAGCGCGATCGCGTCATCACTGACATTTTGTTGAAAAATGCACCTCATACTTAAGATTATACAGTTCATTTCGGTATTGGCAAAAAAGTTAGTAACGCGCGTTTGGTTGCGCCTATTTGCGGAGGAGTTAATTCTATGAAACTGTTTTGTTTTCAGGTACATGCTCCAGTTAGCGTTCTCATCGTCTGACGAAAGTTTGCAACAGATCCCAAAGGTCGTCGTTCAAGAACATCACATAATTACATTATAGTAAGTACAAGAAGGCTAGACCCATGCAAAGTCTAATGTCCCACACTATTACATGATCTCCACGCTATACCGAGATAATGTCCCCACAAAAAAAGCGATATCACACGAAATAACGTAAAAGTTTCAAACAAAAAAGTTGTGTCTCAAGCAATAACAACACCTATTAGACTATGTAATAGGTCACACTTTTATTTGCAACCAATGAGACTGAAATAGCGTCACTCATACCCGTTCCAACTTTATATTACTCGAGAACTTTTGACTTGAAAATAAGAATACATAGGGATGCCCATAAATTTAAAAAGTAATTTTGGTCAATAAGCGAGCTATAAATAGACTGGCCCATGATATTAGATAAATAATGTATACCTAAATATGTCAAAAAGACGTCCAAAATTATTGGACCGACATTGGTCCTATTGATGCCACGGTCATCTAGTCTTATACGTCCTAGTCATACACAATACTAAACGTATGAAACTGTAAAATGTTAGAAAATACTCCCTCTGTGATATATAACTCGTTTTTAATTTAATTACTATTAGTAGGCACTTATTTCATCTTACGTTGCATGCAGCCATTTTAGGGAAGACCTCCTAAATATAGCGTAAGTAATAAATTTGTTACTTTATTTATGTATTTCATAGCTATTAATAAAACTTTAATCATTAACAACAAGCCCAGAACAGGGCCATGTGGAGACGGGAGGGGGAGACCTTTGCCCAGCAGTGGGCCATACAGTAGGCTATTTAAAAATAAATTAATGGTAAAAAACTTTTTAAAAACAAGCTTTTATTTAATTGCCCTTAGTTTTTTAGTTTGCGTGTTCTCCTCAGCAAGCCCTTGCATTAGATACCCATACTGTGGTAGTGCAGAAAAAATAACTATTCCGCCATCTTGGATGATCCGCCATATTGGAATTAGAATGACGTCACATAGCTAAGAATGCATTGTCATCCAAAATAAGCGTGTATACCAAATTTCAGCTCAATCGGTTAAAAGTATCACTGATTTAAGATTCAGTTGCATGATTCCACCCGGACATACATTGCAAGTAAATATAAAGCTTGTAATAATAAAAAAAATCTCTTGACTCACTATAATTAATCACCCCCCTAACCACCACCTGCGGGAATGTTTTTGATATTGCTTTCATTTTTTGACAGTTAACTTGGTACACAATCTGTCAAAAATTGACAGTTACTAATGATAGAACAATATTTTATGAGATGGTGCTAAGGGTATGACATCAGCAGCAGGTTCAAGGATTGTTTAATATGGTTCTCTGGTCATAATTAAATAGTACCTTCAACTTATGAAGTGGCAAACTTGTGGAATATAACCCTTAATATGCCTCTAATTCCATTCACCCTAGTTACATATTCTTGTTACAAAGAGGAATAAGGGATACGGGAATCGTGGAAACCCTAAACTAATATAGCTATGTGGAGTACAAAGGGAATTGTAGGGTTGGCAACGACGAACTTGTGAAATTAAAAACAATATTTCGTAAGGCCGTGTGCAACCCTAAAAAGCTATGAAAATTAGCAATAGCAGGCCAGTAACTTTTTAGCTGGTAGCCTTCACACGTCTATCGAGAAATTGCTAGGTTCCCTTGTTAGGACATATAGGATGTGCAAATTTCCTAACAGTTATTTCCACGATCGACTTATAAAGTGATAATCCCGGAAGAAAATGAGAATCACACATTAAATTCGAAAATGCCAGAGGTGGTTTGGTTTGAACTTGCACCTCTTGAGTTCAAGGTTGGCGTTCTACCAACCAGACTACCGCCGCTTGTACGCCGGCGCCGGTTAACTACGATATTTTGACAGCCCTAAACCAGTGGGTAAAAATAGAAATGGCGGCATTTTCTTGTTTGTTGTAAATTTTGAGAATTTGTAGTCGACATTACTGTAGGCGTTTCCAGCATAAGTACATTATGTTTTATGCTCATGTAAATTCATTGTGTACCTATTTATGCTCGAAACGAGATAAGAGTCAGACACGTGCTTATTATCCTTTCGGGGTGTAGGTAGGCCTCAAGCTTCCAAATACTATTGTTGTGGTTACGTTATGACGCGTATTTTTTTAGGGTTCCGTACCCAAAGGGTAAAACGGGAACCCTATTACTGATACTTCGCTGTCCGTCCGTCCGTCTGTCCGTCCGTCTTTCACCAGGCTGTATCTCATGAACCGTGATAGTTACAGAGTTGAAATTTTCTCTGTTCGACCAAAGCATCCCTTGGGCAAACCGCGTCAAATATCTAGGTGTCACTCTGGACAAGTCCCTTACTTTCGGTCCCCACATTAGAACGGTGAGCAACCGAGCAGCTTTTGTGCTCGGTCGCCTTCACTATTTGATCTGCAAGCGGAGTAAAATGTCCCTTAGAAATAAGGTGACACTTTACAAAACATGCATCCTCCCCATTATGTCATATGCCAGTGTGGTTTTCGCTCACGCGGCGAAGACACACATCAACCGCCTGCAAGTAGTGCAGTCCCGGTTTCTCCGTAGGGCCGTAGGTGCCCCGTGGTACATACGGAACGTAGATCTTCATTCCGACCTTGGCCTCTTCTCAATTCGTAAACACTTAAAAATAGCGTCCGAACGCTATTTTAAAAAAGCCGCGTCGCATTTAAATCCTCTAATTGTCGCCGCCGGCAATTACGAGCCAGACCCCGCGCACACGTCATCAACCCGTCGCCGCCGTCCGCGGCACGTATTGATTGATCCTCCCGACACGATCACCGCCCTCCTCGACCCGGGCGTTGAGAGGGCCACCAACACACCTACACCAGCCTCAAACAGACACCGATCTCGCCGGCGAGGTCGAGGAACCCCCTCTTCCGCTCGTAGGTGCATCTTTGCACCTAGGAGCGCAGTCACTACCTCTCCCCTCACGGTAACTGCCCAAGCCGAGGTCGTGCCCCCTGTGGCGCCCTTGAGCTAGTTGCCACCCCTTTCCACCCTTAACGCCTTGGTTGGAGTGCACTCTGCGCTCGCCACTCCTCCGGTAAAGCTGTAAAGGCCACCTCACGGCCAACAGTGTAAGTCCTTCAAAAAAAAAAAAAAGTTGAAATTTTACAGATGATGTATTTCTGTTGCCGCTATAACAACAAATACTAAAAAACAGAATAAAATAAATATTTAAGGTGGCTCCCAAACAAAAAACGTGATTATTTTGCCGTTTTTATAGATGGTACGGAACCCTTCGTGCGCGAGTCTGACTCGCACTTGGCCGGTTTTTTATTAATGATAGCTAGAATATGACAAGTGTAAGTGTTGTCACCTTGTAGCCATTAGACTAGGCATATTCTAGCTACCATTCATTAAATATGTTTTCATGCCTTGAAAAAAAATATTGTGGACATGTTCAACAAGATAATAGTCAACATAATAAATTTTAAACTCAAGAACATTTTAAAACCCATTATTTTATTCACTTTTAGTCAATTTTGAACTGAAAATTCTCGTCTTCGGCCTCGGCATGGACCGAAGGTTTAATTGTCTTCGGTTTCGGCAAAAAATCGATCTTCGTGGTCCGAATACATTGTTGCAATAGCGGGGACTAGGCGGCTTTCATTATTATAGCACAAGTTCTTAGTTAATTTCATACATATTCCCCTATTCCCTATATGGTATAGGGAATAAAGGCTTTTATATATCTACCTACTTGATTGGACAAAACAAGTTTAGTCCGACTGTGATGTATGGACTCTACCTATTGTCGATGTCTACATTATTTGTTTACAAGCGTAAGGTCTCCCGTACACTGTGGCGTGAACGCTCGATTGTATTATTTTTTGGCATAGCAATACGAACTGTATTGACATATTGAAAAGGTTCATTCTATAATGAAATGACACTGACAGTGCGAGCGAATTTTGAAGGGTAAGGCGCGTGGCTTTTACGACAGAATTTAATCTTTATGTATATTGGCACAGAGTTCGTTTGGTATTGGCTAATATTTTGACGCGCAGCTTTGACGCCCGAGTGTGTCGCGAGCTCAAAGGTAGCCATGAGATATTTACACCCACGCGAACCAAAATAAATGTTGTAAATAGTGGTCAGTTTCTATTTCCGAGACCGAACCTCTCGCCAATTTATTTTCGTTAGGCTCTCTTCCCACGGGTAAGCCGGCTGCCCGATAATTGCGAATTTTACAGTTGACAGTTGGAAGAGATAAAACTTGTCTAGCCGGTCATGTTGTGTGTACTGATGTCGGTTAAAGTAGTATTGATTCAATATTACTTCCGTGTTTTGACAGATATGTTACACTAATCAAACTGTCAGAACGTGTAAATGACATGAGCATAAATGTCGGAAGACAAACTATCAACCAAAGGCTATCAAGGAAGAAAAATAAGATATTACAAAATATACACTCATATAAGAAATTACTAATAATATTTATTTTATAATATTTTTTTTACAATTCAATACAATTGAAAAAATAAATCAATATAACAGATCCAAATAAAAAGAACATACGCACAAAAAATAAAATATATACTTGTGCCAAACCGCGCTGTCGTTTGGTAATGTTCCCAGAACTATTAACAATTAATTTAAATTAATTAATTTTGTAAAAGCAGTGGTAGCCGAGTGGTCGAACGCACGCCTTGCAATCGAAGTGTGCAGGTCCAAACCCTGGCTAGCACCTCTGGAATTTATGTGCGAATCTCATTTTCATCTGAGATTATTACTTGCTATGAAACGGTGAAGGAAAACATCGTGAGGAAACCTGCACGTCTGAGGGAACTTGACTAGTTTCCGATAGATGTGTGAAGTCTGCCAACCCGCACTGGGCCAGCGTGGTGGACTATGGCCTGAACCCCCATCGCATTGACGGGAGGGGTGGGAGTGGGACGTTAAAAGGGCTGTAGTAGTAATTAATTTTGTTATTACATCAGAATGAAAACAAAACTATATATTAATATTACTGTGATACCGTTGAGGACGCGCGGCCAATACGGTGGGCCAATACCAAAATGAACTGTATGAACTAATAACGGAGGCACATTTTTCAATGACATGTCTTCAATGACGCGAGCAAATTTAGTCGCATTCGATAGGTAGTTGTGATTTAAAATAAATTTATCTTTATATACATATAGCATAAGGAATATTTATAATAATTGATGGAATCAGGCGTAATATTGCGGAAATCCATTGATAATACAATAGTAGAGAAAGGGACCCACCACTCACCCTCGGAATTGTTTAGAATCCCAAATTATAAATCAAATAAATTTGATAGTAATCAAATAAATTTGATAGTAATCAAATAAATTTGATTGAATAGAGGAAACCGAAGGAAAGGAATATTTTCAAAAAAAGTATCATGATTTAAGTCACATTAGTATTCCTATAAATATTAACACAAGAAGTGACGGTAGGACGGCTGTTAATTCACGAATGGTTCGTATGAATGCTCCCATACAAACTCCTCTGTCACTGCACATCACTTCCTAATAAACCCGTTATTATCGGGCAGTCGGCTTTACCGTGCGAATTGAGTATTACCAAAGTATTTTCACCTCACTGCAGTAAGAATCGACTGTGCTATTAATTTCTAATACAGTGTTTCCCAAACATTGTTCTGCCATGGTCCGGTAATTTTCACACTGCCCCTTCGTGACCCACTTAATACTTTTATACCTAAGCTGGTTCTATTCGGTAAAAATTAATGGTAAAAATCTTTTTAAAAACAAGCTTTTATTTAATTGCCCTTAGTTTTCGTGTTCTCCTCAGCAAGCCCTTTCATTGGATACCCATACTGTGGTAGTGCAGAAAAAATAACTATTCCGCCATCTTGGATGATCCGCCATATTGGAATTAGAATTACGTCACATAGCTAAGTATGCATCATCATCCAAACTAAGCGTGTATACCAAATTTCAGCTCAATCGGTTAAAGGTAACTGATTTAAAATTCAGTTGCAAGATTCCACCCGGACATACATTGCAAGTTAATATAAAGCTTGTAATAATAATAATAAAAAATACACATTTATTAATAGTAAAAATGTTTTTTATAATTACATATTTTGGTATTTAGTTTACTAAACTTTAGTGCGAGGTATGGAGCTGCTGCCTATTTTTTATCAAAGGCGGGAATGTTGCGATCCGGTATTTTATTTTGATGGCCCGGTACCAGGTCGCGACCCGGCTAATGGGAAACGCTGATCTACACATTGATAAATACATGCGAGATGTACGCGACGGTAGACAGCGTCTCGGGATGATTGTGGGGCGTCAAAAGCATGTCAAAATCTTTGTCAAACCAAAACCAATTCTGTGTTCATATTAATAAAGATTGAATTACTGTGGTAAAAAGTCACGCGTCAAAATTCGCTCGCCCTGTCAATGTCATTTCGTTGAGAAATGAACTTTTTCTATGAGTCAATACAGTTAATTTTGGTGTATCCCAAGATGTTGAAGAACGGCGTTTGACGCCTCAGTGTGCATGGGGATTAATTCTCCATCAACTCAGAAAAAATTGCACAGTAGATCAAAGCTATAGAATGACAAGAAGTTTCGTCAACCTTATTATGTTGTCCAATACCAAAACTATCTGTATTGCCTATCGAGCTAGTATACAGGGTGTCCCACGGATATGCCACATGGGGGGAAAGTACTTTGAATATTGTAGATGGAACATTTTACTGAAAGAAGACATTATTTGAAACTGCATTTATAGATATTTAAATAATTACATGATTGAACCGGGAATCGAACCCTTTACACGAGAAAAAAAACCCCGTAGAGCATTACGAAGAGATAAGTTCTTATGTCAACTCTATCTACTCTGAGGTATTACCTCATACAAAAACTTCATTCTTCAACGAAATGTTATTGACAGCGCGAACGATTTTTGCACCGTGGACGCTTGGCCACAGGAATTCAATCTTTATTTATATGTACACAGAGTTCGTTTTGGCAAAGGCAAACATTGTGTAGCGCGCGTCTTTACGCCTCTGTGTGTCCGGGTCTTTACATTAAACCCAGTCTGTCGTATTCCGTCTAGTCGCCATAAGTTTTTATATTAAGCCCCATTATGTCAATACTTTCTGCATACTATAAAACCTAATATGCATACAGTGTGTATCAGAAGTCCGAAATAATACTTTGGGTACATATACGGTAGCTCATATGTGGATGCTTAGTGAATACAGTTAATACCTAACTAACATATAATTTTAGTCCAATATCAATATTTATAGTAATCCGTTCTGAATCCTATACTCGTGCAGACTGTTAAGTAGTATTTCGGTCTTCTAATACATCCTGTATATTAGGTCACTTTTGCACTGAAAAATCCCATTGTAGATGCTCTTAACATGTGTTTTTAGTGTACTTTCAGCTGGTGCGTTATGAGGTTATATTGACTCATAGAGGAACTAATTTTGTGAGCGCTGCGCAATGGATGAAAGTTCGCCATGAGCCAATATGACCTCACAGCGCAACGAACGTGTTAATGGATTGCATTTTTTCAGGGGAGTAACTAATTTATTTTGAATTACTTTATGTTTTCAGGGATCTAAAGAAAACGGATTCTTATAAAAGAATTGGAATTTATGAAGATATTAATGCTATGCTACTTCTTTACGTATCCAAACATGCTAAAGCAACAAAGTCATCTTTATGGAGGTAAGCCATAGACTAACTGGAGATCCTATATCGACTACGCCCTGCGTATGGTGCTGCGGTAATTTTTTTGACATCCGCCATTATAGTTACCTGTAGTATATTTTTTTCTTTTTTGACGAAATGAGGGAAATGTTGATATTTTGATGGAGTAAGATGAGGAACGGATCTACCTGCGTTTAGCGGGTATTTCGCCAATGTCAAGTAATGAATAGCAAGGACAAATTCAATAAATACACGTAATAAATAAAAATGAATGATGACAGTGATAAAGATGGCGGATGAATCCCTTAGGTAGGTACTTGATCTGGCAACTACATAGAGAAACTACAATGACGGATGTCAGATAAACGTCAGAAATATTACCTTAACACTATCCTTGTGGTTTTGCTATGACTTAATTTTTTAAGGCACGAAAACAACATGTTTTGTCAATGGTACCTAGAATATGTAGAAGTGAAAATGGGCAGGCCACATGATCAGAGGAAAGGATAAATGGAGTAAAATAACCACACAATGGTACCCAAGAGATGGAAAGAGGAAGAGAGGTAGACCACAAAGAAGATGGGACGATGACATAAGACAAGTAGCGCGAATACCATGGGGTAGAGTGGCCATAGAAAGGGCAGAATGGAGAAGATTGGAGGAGGCCTTTGCCACCTGGCAAACGGACACGCAAAAGTGGAACAAAAGAACAATTTACGAATAACTAAAGAAATATTGCCATGTCCGAATGAATGCTATATATACCTAGAATATGAGCAGTGTAGACCTTCGATATTGTCACCTGGATACAATTTAACTAGTCATATTTACCATTGATACAAGATGTAATTTTAATGCCTTAAAAAATGGAGTCATAGCAACTCCACGGCGATAGTGTTAGCAGACTTGGGGCCCTGAGTAACATAGACTAACTAACTAATTACAGCCCTTTTAACGTCCAACTGCTGGGCACGGGCCTCCCCTCAATGCGAGGGGGATTCAGGCCATAGTCCACCACGCTGGCCCAGTGCGGGTTGGCATAGGCTATATTTATTTATCCCAAAATGTTTTTAAAAAAATGTCTACCCGTGCGAAGCCGGGACGGGCCGAATTGTATATATTGTTTTTACAGAACATACTGTTTCTTATACGTACCTTATAAGGACATTGTAAGATGATTGTAGGATGATCTTAATTTTAATTAACGTTTATACGTTTGTGGTTTTTACAGACAAATGTCGGCCGCCTCGGAACTTGTGAAAGCAATGGAGGAACTGTCACTAACGTTCTCGACCACTTACTACTGGGTGTCGGAGGCTGACCAGGGGATCTTGGCTCCCATACAAAGACACCATGACTTCAGCAAAGCCAGTATACTGTCTACAATACAATATCTCGAGCCGGAGAGCTTGACCGATGATGTCAATGTTTTAAATGATGTTATGAGTTTGTAAGTGAGATTTAATATATAATCATCAATCATTATTTTATGTCTCTTCCGACTCAAAAGGTTGCCGACCCCTGAACTAGGCTACCACTGCTTTTTAGGGTTCCGTACCTAAAAAATCCTTATAGGATCACTTTGTTGTCCGTCTGTCTGTCTGTCAAGACCTTTTTGACCCTTTTGAAGATTGACACCTACTCCAAATGTAATGAATTGTAAGGTTATTTGTAGCTTTTTAGTGCACCTAGGTTTTTGAAGTCGGTTTTCCATTTTATTAAAAATAATCGTTAGAGCAATGTTCGGTGCTTTCATAGTGTAGGTACGGAAGCCTCGGTGCGCGACTCCAGCTCGCAATTGGCCAGTTTAAAAAAAAAAAAATCTCTGTTTAGGGACACAATTTTGACAGGCGAAAAAAAGTTTAATGTAATGATTTTTTACGTTTTATTTTCAGCTTAGAGGACATGGAGTATTTAACATTGAATATTAGCTCAACTGAGCCGCGATTGACTACGGAATTACGGCAGCGTGTCGACCAGTGGCCAAACTTTGTGAGACAAATGAGAAATGTTAAGAACAATTTATGGAACGTTGTAAGGTATTCGCTTACAATCGAGCTTAAGACTACATTATAGTGCTTTTGGCTACTAAACATTCATATTAAAGGCCAGCGTACACTGCCAACTGCAACATTTTTGCCAATAACAAAACGATCTGTATTAACTCATTGACAAAGTTCATTCTTCAACGAATGTCATTGAGAGTGCGAGTGAATATGCGCGCGTGGTCGTGTGACTTTCACCACAGATACCTAATTCAATATGTATAGTGTGATCCAAATAAGAACTGGAATGTCAAATAAGCTATATCTGTCAAATGTCACTTGAAAAGTATGGTTTGCAAAAAGCTTATTTGCATTTCAATATTAATAGTCTTACATTAGATTTAAATAAAAAGGGTAAATTAGTAGTAAATATTTAATTATTTAAAGTCATAATTCGTTTTCGTTCGTCACAATATGGCGCAGAGTCGATCCTATTCTTATTTGAATCGCATAGTATGGATATTGACCATGGAGATATTATAACGGAGATGGCATTTTGAGCCCGCTATGCGGTAATTGTTTCTGGTTTATCTGACTCCGCCATCTTTGTTCTCCAATATAGTTGCCGTATACTACAGGTGTGATAACAAAAATGGCGGAAAAATCGCCGCAGAGCTATAGGAAGAGTGTAGTCGTTATGGGTTCTCTAGATACTGTATGATATTGATACAGAGTTCATTTTGGTATTAGCAAACATTTTGACGCCTTAATGTGGCTTAAGACTAAATCTTAGTGATTTTGGCTACGATAAATTCACTCCTAACTCAGTCTAATTTAAGTCCTATTTACGAGATCCAGCCAGCTGCTCGATAACTGTGCAGTGTCAGATCATCATGTATGGAAGCCTTTACAAGAGCTACCGGATTATTGGAGCCTTAGAGTTTAGTTTAGGTCCTGTTTACGGAATCAAGCCGAACGGTTCGATAGCTGTGCTGTAGCGTTGATGCCCCAGTGGGCCTTACTAGTAGTTCCTTTAGCCTGCCCAACTAAACTACATCTAAAATACATCATCACGCCTGTATTCCCTGAAGGGGTAGGCAGAGGTGCACTGCGCCCACACTTCGCCGATGTATTTTGGTCCCAAAGTAATAGGGGGCGAGCCTATTGCTATTATACCGGGCACATTCTCCCTCAATACGAGGAAGATTGTTTGGGCCATAGTTCACCACGCTGGCCCAGTGCGGGTTGGTGAACTTCACACGCCTTTCTATAGACGTGCAGGTTTCCTCACAATGTTTTCCTTCACCGTTTCTTAGCAAGTGATAATCTCGGATGAAAATGAATCAAAACTACATAAACGCTTGTATTATGAGTTGACTAACGTCATGGTAGGGATCGAACCGTATCCTTTTGGTTGCCAGAGCGGCATGTTTGACCAGTAGACAAATGACGCTACTTATGTTTTTTTTTCTAGAGATTCCGCTGGCAACGTGGTCTGGTTGGCTCGGCGTACCCTGGCCATTAGTGTGGCGATCCTGGTGGTGGTACTCCTCGCGTCACCTGTCATGATACTGCTCCTACGACACATAGCCTGCACTATCCAGGTAAGTTGCAGCTACAATTAGAGTTTGCATAAAATAATCCGACAACATTCAGTTCATTCAGTTCGCTCATAGAAGGAATAAAAGTGAGAACGGCAGTAACGATAGTTTTGTATGAAAACCAAAATCAGTTACACACAATTGACCAATAAGCGTTTATTACATCCAAATAAAATACATTTATTATGTAGGTGTGATGATCGTAAAAAAAAATGGGTTTACAATTATCTTTTAATGGTTAAAGTAACATTACTGCTGAAGTTCGATTCAGCAGTAATGTTTATCAGTGGATGGCTTGGGTATTGGATAATCAAATGGATTCAGAAAACCAATAAAACACAATTAAATGCTTAAGTAAATTATTTAATAAATATACTAAAAAGTGCCAGCCAAAACTTAGTCATCGTATGATCCCAAACTGGGCAAAGCAGTATAGAGTACTGTATAATAGGTATCGCTCGTAGGTACACCCAGACCAGGGGGGCAATTCTTCAATTCAATCGATATTATCTCGAATTATCTCAAAACGCCAAAGTTGTATATTTTTGTTTTGTTTCGACGTATGTCGAATTAGAGATAATATCGAGAATTGGGCCCCAGGGACAATTATAAAGATCATATCGAGCGGTGAAAGGCTATTCGACTTAAGCGGTATTTTTTTAACTATACAGGAGAGCATAGATACTCGTTCGACGTAGAGAAAAACGCTGATTCCAAATATGTATTTTTAATTAAATTAAAAACAAAATATTCACATAGTCAACAATTTACTAATAATGAAAACAAAAACTTGAGAGGTGTCAAGGGACACCCGGATGGAACGAAGTTCTTTTTGGAATACATAAAAAAGCAAAAAATTCGAAATCGGAATCGGAATTGGAATCGGAATCGGAATCGAAATTGGAATCGGAATTGGAATCGGAATCGGAATCGGAATCGGAATCGGAATCGGAATCGGAATCGGAATCGGAATCGGAATCGGAATCGGAATCGGAATCGGAATCGGAATCGGAATCGGAATCGGAATCGGAATCGGAATCGGAATCGGAATCGGAATCGGAATCGGAATCGGAATCGGAATCGGAATCGGAATCGGAACCGGAACCGGACCGGAACCGTAACCGAAACCGAAATCGGAATCACACACACATTTACAAAAGTGTCGTTACAACTTTTACTTTCACACACACATTTACAAAAGTGTCGGTCGACACTTTTAGTCTTAATTTTTTCCGTCTAGCCCCCTTTCGCAACGCGCCATAAGGAACTATGTTCCAATAATAAAAATAAAGTAAAAAATTATATACCCCACATGTATAAAAGTCAATATCGCCCAAAAGTGTAGCTTAAGTCAAATAAGTTCAAATAACCTTTCACCCCTCGATATAGTAAATTTGCCGCAGACGGGATTCGAACCCGCAACCATTTAATGCAATAAGCCGAACGGCGTACGCTTGAACCAATAAACTACCTAACTACCTAACCTAGCTATAGTTAATCGTTCGTTCGTTAACATTTTTATATCGGATGCACGACTATCGTGTCTTAATACTTGTTACATAGTTTACACACTGGGGCGTTAAAAGACGCGTATCAAACAGTTTTCCGATACCAAAACTAACTCTGTGCTAATATCGAGCTGTGTGAACGGCTTTGTCTTAACACTTTTGGGCGATATTTACTCATATACTTACATATTTGGAATCAGCATTTTTAAAATTATTCTGCGTCGAATGAGTGTACTCTCCTTTAAAGGTGAAAAATGTCGCTTAAATCAAATTGCTTTTCACCCCACGATATGTATTTTTTTCTACCAACTCTCCATACAATTTTTTGCAATTAAATTCGAGCAGGTTCCAAGACAATTTAGCTTTTGTCCCCGGGACTCGTCGGGGCGTGTAGTCAATGGATACCGCTGTCGATCCTGGCTTACAGGAGTAATAGTGGTGGGAATGTGTGGCGGTATTTTTCCCAAAGCATAAAAATTGAATTAACGTGGTAAAAGGACAATTCGCTTAGGCTATCAATGTCATTGCGTTGAAGAATTAACTTTATCTATGATGACTCATAGATAAAGATACGGTTCGTTTTGGTTTTTTTTTGTTGTATTTGCATCACGGCAGTCTATTTGCAACAATAATCCGTTAATTTGTCTGACGGCAGCTCGTCTGTAAATTCTTTTTGTTATGAGGAGCTTCCTTTGGTTAGCTCCCACTCCGTGTTGGAAAATCTGTCGATTAGTGTGGGCACGCTGTGTCGCTTGAGCCTTCTGTGCTTGAAGCTGCCCTCGTCGCTCAGTTTAAGAGCCAGTACGTTTTTGTGTTGACTCAGTCTCTTCTGGTATTTGATACTGTAGTTAGTGATCTCCTGTTTGACAGTATTTAGTTTTAGGTCATGATATATGTATTTGTTGCTAATGTGTTTAGGAATGTTGAGGAGTGATCTTAATGTCTTTGTCTGAAATATTTTAAGGATCTCAACGTTGTTGTTGCTAGCTGTGCCCCACAGCTGTATGCCGTAGGTCCAAATGGGTTTCAGTATGGCCTTAATGTCATTGCGTTGAAGAATTAACTTAATCTATATGCCAATACGGTTCGTTTTGGTATTGGCAAAAAAATTGAGGCTGCAGTGTAGAGTTAAGACAACCTGTATAAAGACATTCTCACTCGTGTGATGATTCACACATGTGACTCACACACTGATTCACACATCAAAACTAATATTATGGTACTTTCCAATGACCTAGAACTAATTGCGGTTGGATGTAACGGTTCCCTGTCAACTCATATTTACATACCTACCAATTGAACTACAAACTATTTGCAATGACAAAGTACTCTGTAATGTCATTGCAATGTGATCGAAAAACCGTTACAGCACCTTTAAACCTGCAAGACAGCCAGCCAGTGTGGTCGACTATGGCCCGAATTTTCCTCTTATTAAGTGAATGTAACCTGTATAATGGCAATAGGGCCCCTATTATAACTAAGTAATACACTAGCGAAGTGTGGGTGCACAGGGTTGCACCTCTGTATATCCTTTCGAGGAATATACATCATCACGATGTGTTTAATACATTTAGTGCATCACCGTTTTTATGATCATGAATATATAATAGTATATACGCTGCTTATAACGAAAACACAATTTAGAAAAAAATCTGTGCCTGGCTATTTGTTTGAGGTAAACTCCCAAACGGTTGGATCGACTTTGACTGGACTTTTACTGGCAGATAGCTGATGTTACAAGGAGTAACTTAGGCTTCTTTTGTGTGATATGTCCCTGGCTCAGCTAGTAAAAAACATTTATTCTCCTCATGCGGGCTGTTAGAAGTATTCCTAAATAATTTCTTGGCTAAGTACCACTTAACACAAGACGAATTTTATAAATTTTACTTAAAGATTTTCATCATCGCCTAACTAGGATAGGAAACCTAACCATTACTTAGTATAAAGTAGTGGATATTTGGTTTTTATGTCCAAGGAAAGTATTTTAGGTATTTCCTAAATTATGATGAAAACATTAAATCATAGCAGATTAGACTTCATCTCTAATCTATATCCATCTTCTATACATATAAAATGACTGACTGATGGATCAACCCACAGCCTATACCGCTGATCGTAGAGACCTAAAACTAGGAGGGTGTGTTCTTTGTATGACGTAGGCATCAGACAAGAAAGGATTTTCCGAAATTCTATCCCTACGGGGGTGAAAAAAGTGGGCAAAGTTGATCCCATGGTCCAATCTACTTCAAATTTTGCATAGACCATTAGAACCATTTTCGACTTCTACGCGGACGAAGTCGCGGGCTTAAACTAGTTGTTATTAAAAAAACAACAACTTTATAATAAATATCTTTATCGCATAGGTAGTTCGGTTAGTTCCAGTTCCGTCACAGACGATTCCAATATCGCAAAATACCTTGTTCAAAGGTTTTATTTTCTTTGTAGTTTATTTTATGTTGGACATGTTTCTCCTGTGATTTCTTCGTATCTGAAACAAGTATACAATGTCAATCATGCACTTACCAGTGTAGCTAAGGCGGTGGAATTTAGGTATCGACCCTTGAAAGGCTATCCTTACTAATCGACAAAAAATCGTTAAATGAGTTATACAGAGTGTTTCAGAAGTCCAAAATAATACTTTGACGTTTGCATCAGTATCAGGCATACAACTGAATGGAAAAAAAAAATTTTTTTTTCGTTGTCAATTTCTATAACTCGTAATATCTCGAGTCCTATGCAAAATTAGCATGTTCTGTTTTGTGAATATTAGTAGTCGCCTCTCATAAATGTAGTTTACACTGCTGAATAGAGTTATGGACCTACCCAAAGGCCAGAAGACGATACCTGTGATGGATATTCAAAGGTCTATTAACTTAGAAACTATGATATTTAGGTATAAACTGTGTTCACTTAGCATCCACATATGAGCTACCGTATATGTATCCAAAGTATTATTTCGGACTTATGATACACCCTGTATATACCAAACGATGCCGAAAAATCTGGCCGTTCGAATGGTATATACCTATAACTCATTTTACGATTTTTTATCGCTATATGGTAGTGGCGTCTGGAATTATCATATTTTATACGCAAACTAAGATTTCATAACATTATAATTAACTATTTAAATATTGCCTTGACACTATGCTGTTTCGAAGCAATTATTCTATAGATTGCTAAAGTTTTTCCGTCACCCATTTTGTAATGAAAGAAGTGAATAATTTTGGTTTAACTGCCTTGTATTTTCGGCACAGACGCTAGTTTTAAAGCGGAAATTGCTTATAACTGACATTAAACATAAAATAAATAAATGGACATAGTTTTTTGATGAATTGTCGAATTATGTACAAACATATGTCGAAATGATAAGGTAGGTACACAAAAAGTGTAAAATTTTTGAATATTAATCGGAATAACGTTAATACATTCAATGTAACACACATGTTGCCAACTGTATCAATAAACAAAACGGATTTAAAAATAAAGTGCAAGCCGGTTTGTAAGCGGCAGGTACCTTATAGTCACGCATCAACGAGCAACGATGATTCATTTATCCCCACACCTGCATATTTGCTGACAGTTTATAGTTAATTATATACTACTACTGTAATACCCACTGAAAAAAAACTGAATGGTGTCGTGGGACACCAGGTAGGAACGAAGTTCCTTCGGCTAATGTAGAATGAATGAAAAGAAAGAGAAAGGTATTATATTTTGTTAATGAGAGGTTTATATTCGTGTATAGACTTGTGAAAGCAAAATAACATGAAATTTAAAAAAAACAAAAAAGGTCCATAACGACCCGGAGTTCTATGTATTTTAATAGTTCAACGACTGTCCCACAGATGGCAGTATACTCAATGTATTTAAAAAAAGGTCCATAACGACCCGGAGTTCTATGTATTTTAATAGTTCAACGACTGTCCCACAGATGGCAGTATACTCAATGTATTTAATATGTGTGTATTATTAGTATATAAAATAAAAACTATAGCAAAACCTAAAAAAAAAACAACAAAATATAAAAGTAATAAAATAAAAAAGTAATAAAATAAAAAAACATCGTAATTCAAATTATTAACTAAAGTCGTCTCATTTAACGATTTGATTCCACGCACTTTTTCTTACGGTTTTACTATCACATTTTTTTCAGTTCGGTCGCCTAGCAAAATCCCTATCCCCTCCAAGCCTGCCGTAAGGAACTTCGTTCCAATTATCACATGGTTTGGCAAGCTGCCAGAATACAAACAGTCTAATAACACTGGAGTGGCGTTAATTTCTCGACAGTAAATTTCGTGAAAGACGAATTGTCAGGCAAATTGTCAGACATCATATGTCGCATGGAAATTTTGTGATGTGATGTGTGTGCTTAGTTTAACAAAAGATTAAGTAGAGGTGCACTGCCATGTACAAAATTAAAATGTAATTTTTTTATTCGTGTAGGCCATAAAGCACTTGCAAATAGTCAGATTCTACCACCGGCTCGGAATGCTGCTTCCACTGAGAAGAGCCGGTAAGAAACTCAATGGTTACTCTTTTCAAAATGATAATTGCGAGTAATACATTCTCAGGAGCAGCAATGTCATGAGAGCAGACAGCACCTTTGCCACAGTACTAGAGAATCATTATACTCACGGCAGTCTAATATTATATACAAATATAGTCTTTACGCTTAGGAAGCTAGTACAGTAAGGTGCGTCTACTCCCATTTACAATGAAGGGATTGTTCTAAACCACAGATGGTTATAGAAATAACTGCTTTGGTATGATGCCTTCAACGCAGTATGGGAGAGTAGATGGTAAGTCATTAAGAGGAAAATGGTTGGACCAGTCCTCGCAAGTAGCACCAGTACACGAGCATGACTTGAGGAGCAGCCGTCACTCTCCTCAACCATATTCGAGGGAAGAGGGTGACCCGCCTCCCAGAGCCACCACAGGCACTTTGCCTGCGTATTGTAATTCCAATCAAATAGACGACTAAAATTATTCTCTTTTACCATTGGTACGGGAAAAGCCAGATATAAATACTCATATAAGTTTGGCGTGATATTGTTAATGCGGCGTTAGTAATTATAACAGTGTTCATATTGTAAGGAATGAATAGTTCTTATCTGTACAAATCAGTGTCTCGCTGACTCACATTTCACTATCACTACATAGTATAAAACAAAGTCTGTCTGTCCATATGTATGCTTATATCTTTAAAACTACGCAACCGATTTTAATGCGGTTTTTTTATTGAATAGAGCAATTCAAGAGGAAGGTTTTAGTATATAATTTGTCAAGGTTTTGTTTACATTGGCTAAAATTTAATGATATTTGTTGGAGGTGTCGGAAAAAATAAGCCGTGTGGGGGCTTTCAATGAAAACGCTGCCTATAACCTTTGAGATATAACAAAATGATGTATGGTGGAATTTTGTATCTTATATAGGTCTACAGAAAAGTCTCCGATGCCATATGTCTATCTCTTAAGGATAACATACTATATCCATTTTAATACTTTAAAAAACATTGGTTATTGGAAAGCTATTAGAAAGCTATCCCTGGTATAGGTTCCCATGGGTTGCGGGAACGGGATCAAAATTTCATGATTACTTTTGGTCGCGATAACCGACCTCCACGCGGGAAGCCGCGGGCATCAGCTAGTGGATGATAAAAAGAGACAGAGCGAGTAGATAGCAAAAATATGACCAGTTTCTTTTTTCGACGAATTAGCTTATCTCCATACATACATGGTGGATACAACAACCTAAAAACTGACAGCGGGAACCTATATTCTGTCTACCGATACCGGTTCGCTAACTGCCACCTATAACTATCAAAATAATTATTGATATCGGCCATAAGCGGTAAATAGTTTCATCAACTCTTTAAACGCTAACCCACAACGAAGGCGTACGGTTAATATGCTAATGACCTGCTTAGCATAATGTCCTGTTGGATTTCGTATCTTAAGGACCTTCTTAAGATACGAAAGCCAACAAGAGTGAGTTCGATGTAACCACTCGCAAATTGCAATGATTCACAGATTGGAATCATAAAATTGTAAATACAAACCGGATTTCTCGTGCTTACTAATGCGTGTCACCTTATGTTGTTTTTTTATCGTCCGACCAGATATCTCGTGGTCCCAAGACACGAAGCACGAAGCATTCTAGTAACACTATATCACATATTATATCTTATAAATACATGTCGAGGCTTTTTCACTTAAGCGACACTTTTGGCCGATTTTGACTTATTTATATACATATTTGGAATCAGCGATTTTTTCTGCGTCGAATGAGTATACTAACTAACTACAGGCCTTTTACTGTCCCACTGCTGGGCACGGGCCTCCGCTCAATGCGAGGGGGATTCAGGCCATAGCCCACCACGCTGGCCCAGTGTGGGTTGGCAGACTTCACACATCTATCGAGAACTAGTCAAGTTCCCTCAGACGTGCAGGTTGTTTTCCTTCACCGTTTCATAGCAAGTGATAATCTCGGATGAAAATGAGATTCGCACATTCACCCAGAGGTGCGGGCCGGGGTTTGAACTTGCACACTTTGATTGCAAGGCGTGCGTTCGACCACTCGGCTATCACTGTTATCGAATGAGTATGCTCTCGTGTATATTAAAAAAACGTTTTAGTCAAATAGCCTTTCACCACTCGATACATATCGAGGGTATTAGTTTTAAAACCCAATAAGTGCCAAAAAAACCTAAAAATCGTTTTATTGGTCCATCTTAGAGCATGTTTGGTGCTATTTTCAGGGATGTATCCTGTATCCTGACATACCTCTTACAGTTCATCCATATTCATACATCTTTTCATGCTCTTCCATCGGTTGAAGGTGCTATGGATTTGACCGATCTGGAAGAGACCATCAATCTGGTCGTGAAAGGTCCTTCTCGGGCGCCCTCTTCCTAGAATTTCATCCACGTTCACCTGGTATATTTCTTTCGGTAATATACTTTAATTCATCCTCTCTACATAGCCCAACCACCTCAACATACTCTTCTCAATCTTAGTCACCACATCATCCTCCAATTTACATAAGGACCATAGACTAAGAACCATTTCCAAAATTTACTACTGATAGGAAACGAACACGAAACGCTCGAGCGGCCTACGCTCGTACCACTAGACCTAGCTGTTTTTGAGACATAAATACAAATACATCATCATCACGCCTGTATTCACCGATGGGGTAGGCAGAGATGCACTGCATTGCGCCTACTATTCGCTGATGTATTTTGGTCCCAATGTTATAGGGGGCGAGTCTATTCCTATACCGGGCACATTCTCCCTCAATTTGAGGGAGATTACGCTGGCCCAGTGTGGGCTGATGAACTTCACACGCCTTTCTTTCTATAGAGGTTTCCTCACGATGGTTTCCGTCACCGTTTCATAGCAAGTGGTAATCTCAAATGAAAATGAGATTCACACATGAAACTCAGAGGTGCAAGCCGGAGTTTAAACCTGACTTTATATCTCTTTTGTTCTCAATCTTTTATGCTAAGAAATGTTGAATTATATTTAAATAAAAATAAGACTGGAAAAACTCATTTTACACACTAATTATAAGTCATTATTTAAGGACTCTGACCCCCACCTCAGAGGTTAGCACTCGGGCCGGGTCGAATTAGGGTCCGGATAAAAAAAGGGCACACTTTGATTGCAAGGCGTGTGTTCGACCACTCGGCTACCACTGCTTTATTTTAAACTAGGATTACTAGTAGTAAGAGGTTATTACACTTCTAGAAGTCCTGTTAGCTCCTCTAACTATGCTAAATGCTTGCGCTAACAATGAGCTCACATCAGTAGCTTAATAGGCTTAGCATGACCGCGAAGACATAAATTTTATCTCTTTCAACTGTCTGATTCGTCGAGAAAATCACGTCTCACCGAGCCATTCCAGTACCAGCTCTAAGTGACGTCATTTTAACTTAAAATATAAGTTGTCTAGCTTATTCGAAACGAATATGTGAAATCAGAAAGATTTTATTATCGTTTTTAGGGTTCCGTACCCAAAGGGTAAAACGGGAACCCTATTACTGAGACTTCGCTGTCCGTCCGTCCGTCCGTCCGTCTGTCACCAGGCTGAATCTCATGGCTCCCATACAACAAACGTGTTTTTTTTGCCGTTTTTATAGATAATGGTACGGAACCCGTCGTGCGCGAGTCCGACTCGCACTTGGTCGGTTTTTTATGTTTGACCTGTTAAGTTTTGCTTAAAATTCGTCGCAAGTCGCCACACAACCGTAAATCAGCTGTTACTTTTAAACTCTCTTTGATCTAAAGATGAAAACAGCGGAAGGTACAAGCGACGTCACTGACTATGCCTTATCTCGTCGTATAACACGAATTATCGTTATAACTCTTACTTTCCGCACTAGCAAAATGTTTAATAAATTGAATATAGAATTTAACTTAGATCTCTTTCAGTTGACAAAACTGCAATTGAGAACAAATATAACCAAACAATTCCTTACTTCTCATTCCATTACATTGAATACGTAGGTATCTTTTGAATTTATATATTAAAAGTTTGTAATTTCCTCTTAATTAGGTAAATACTCATTTTGAAATAATATTTTACGGATTTTATCGCGTGTATTTACTATTTTATTTTCCCGACGTTACGTTACGTACGACGTTACGTAAAATAAAATAGTAAATACACGCGATAAAATCGGTAAAATAGTTTTATTTCAATGTATAGTATTCGCGTAAATATAAGAAAAGAAAAAAAATACTCATTTTCTTTTCTTTTTGTGAAAACAGAAAGAAGGCTTATTTTTAAAGTTTAGAATCGTTACTATTTATGTTTTTTTTAAAGCTGTATTGTCTTTCCAGTTTTAAATAATTAAATAAAGCATAGAAATAAATGAATGTTTTAATTTTAATTTTGTAGGAAAAAAACTAAAGTGAGTTATTGATATTCTGTCATCATAAAATGATTTCATATACTGAATATGACGAAGGTTTTCAGGTTAGTTATATTATACCCATGCTGAATCATTGTACAACTACATAAATATAGTTACTACCTGTGTACGCGACTTCGCTCGCGTGCTCTTAAGGGAAATTACCCATAAAATGGGTTATATTTTTTACCAGGGAACCCTAAGTCATTTTCTAAAATAAAAGTAGCCAAGTTACGCCTTGGAACATCAGCTATCTGCCAGTAAAAGTCCCCTCATAATCGGTTGAGCCGTTTGAAAGTTTACCCGGAACAAACAGAGAGACAGGCAAACATTTTATAAATTTCATTTTAAAATATCGTAAAACGAGTTTTTTATACCAAACGACGCAGAAAATGTGGCCGTTCGAATGGTATAATAACTCATATTTAACGATGTTTTGTCGCTTAGTAACGATTGCCTTTCAAACGTCGATATGCATATGGTAAAAACTTATTATTTTGTTATCACAAACAGACACTTTAATTTTATTTATTTAAATAAATACATCATCACGCCTATATTCTATGTGGCAGAGGTGCACAGCAGTGCGCCCACACTTCGCCGATGTATTTTTGGTCCCAGCCTATTGCCATTATACCGGGCACATTCTCCCTCATTACGAGGGAGATTTTTGGGCTATAGTCCACCACGCTGGCCCAGTGCGGGTTGGTGAACTTCACACGCCTTTCTATAGACGTGCAGGTTTCCTCACGATTCCTTCACCGTTTCAAAGCAAGTGGTAATCTCGGATGAAAATGAGATTCTTTATTTATTCTTAATTTTTTTTTTTTTTTTTAAATGAGATGATTTATTTGCATAAATATAAGTTGTTAGTATACTTACGCGGCGCACTCAACACAAGTTCCGAATAACCTCACATAATTACTTGGACAAATATATCTTGGGTCAATTTTAATTACCGATCTCCTATTTCGTACGACACTGAAATCCATTCGATTGTTCGATCTATCGGTAAACATCGGTGTATCGATTACATCACAATAAACTGCACACACGATTGTTAATAGTAATAAAAAAATACGTAGAGTGTTCATTGTGGACGCGACCATCTCGAGTGGTGAATGGTGTTTGTCTGTTCACACGCGATATACCGATTGAACAGGTGTTTATCTGGACATGCCAGTTCTTGGAAACATTCTTTTGTAAATTGATTTGTATTACTGCGTCATTAAAGTTGACATTGTAATAACTGTACGTTCAGAAACACTTTGTTATGCACTTACTACTGCTACATGAATACAATGTTTTAATGATTCAGTGGTTAATGGTTTTAGTAAATCTATGAATTTATCTCCCTACATTACATATCTATAAAAGTACCTATGTATTAGGTATGTATTAGTATGGCATTAAATATTTGTCTCCAAATTTATTAAATATCGCCAGAAAACACATACCTACTCATCGTATGATCCCAAACTAAGCAAAGCTTGTAATATGGGTACCATACTATAGACTGGGCGCGGTCCCAGTTACATCCAGACCAGGGCAAATTCCTGAGACGGCCATTTTCGCAATTTATTACTGGCCAGCTGTGACTTTAGGGAGAAAACCCGGAAATAATGGTTTTATGTTCATCCCGCGGAACCCTAATGCTTTTTCTAAAATAAAAGTAGCCTAAGTTACGCCTTGGAACATCAGCTATCTGCCAGTCAAAGTCCCGTCAAAATCGGTTCAGCCGTTTGGAAGTTTACCCGGAACAAACAGACAGACAAAAAATTTAAAAATTGCCTTTTCGTTATAGGTATCGTGTATACTTTCATTTGTTAAAATAATGTTATTTTGATATTACAAACAGACACTCCAATTTCATTTATTTGTTTGTATAGATATGGGAATCGAATCCGAAACTCCCTGGTGCAGTGAATCACGCGGCCTATGCTTGAACCAGACCATTTTTTTTTTCCGTGGGAAAATGCATTACGCATCCCCCGCCGACTCGGGGGAGCCGACGAGGGTATGTGGGACTCCCCAGCATAGGGCCGGTATACCCACTAAAAACCCACGGTGTACCACTCGCCGCTATGGAGGGATGCCACGGGATCGCCAAGGCATGCACCGCGACACCCCAGCGGCTCGCCCGGCTAAGTCGCCGAGCCCGGCCCAGCTGTTTGCTGGGTCCCTGGGACGGCTTGGTACAACCCCAGCCGTCCCAACGTCCGCTGGAACCGTGCAATGGGTGCAATGCGTGAACCAGACCTAGCTTAACGTACTGGCATTGTAGAACACCTTGTACTGAGAATAAATCTGACTATTACTTCCGTGTATGTGAATCGTGGAGGGTTTACGGCAGTGCCAACCTTTTAGCAGGCAAAGGCCACATTGTTGTTCATTGTTTAGCAGCTTGTACCATTAATCAGTGACATTGGCTTCAGAATGATGTGCACAATTATTATTACCCTCACTATAATGATTATATCGAGGTGTGCCTAATTTTTAGGGTTCCGTGCCCAAAGGGTAAAACGGGAACCCTATTACTGAGACTTCGCTGTCCATCCGTCCGTCCGTCCGTCTGTCACCAGGCTGTATCTCATGAACCGTGATAGTTAGAGAGTTGAAATTTTCACAAATGATGTATTTCTGTTGCCGCTATAACAACAAATACTAAAATACAGAATAAAATAAATATTTAAGGGGGCTCCCATACAACAAACGTGATTTTTTTGCCGTTTTTATAGACAATGGTACGGAACCCTTGGTGCGCGAGTCCGACCCGCACTTGGCCGGTTTTAACTTTACAGAAGAGCATACTCAGTCGACGCAGAAAAAAACGCTGTTCCCAAATATGTACATAAGTCAATATCGCCCAAAAGTGTCGCTGTTAAATAGCCTTTCATTTCTCGATATGGTTTCATTGCAGACGTTCACACATTCGATCGAGTTGAGCACACAACAGCTGATTGCTGAGAAACAGAAGAGCGATCTTCTTCTCTCCCGGATGCTGCCACTACCGGTCCTGAGGCACCTACGGGCTCAGAGGACCGTCCCTGCGGAGGCGTTCGACGCCGTCACAATATTCTTCAGCGACATAGTTGGGTTCACCACTATATCGGCCACTAGTACCCCTATGGAAGTGATAAATATGCTCAATATGCTTTACAGGTACACAATATTCCTATGGATCTATTCACACGATACAGACGAGAACGAACTCTAAGCCAATGTACATAAAGATTCGCTCGCGCTCTCAATGACTTTTCGTTGAACAATGAGCTTTATCTATTAGGCAATACAGATCGTTTTGGTATTGGACAACATAATAAAGCTATATAGTGTGTAGCAGCGTCCTTCAAACGAAGATGTTCTAGAGAATTCTTCGAAAACGCGATTGATTTCATACTTTTAACCTTTCACTTTTGAATGTGTCGATTTCCGTCGACGGTGTATATGCGGATATATGTTTCAGCAGGCTCAGCATGACCGCGTAGACATGTCTTATCTCTGCCAACAGTCAGACTTCTCAAGTAAATGACGTTACATCTAGAAAAGGCTCGACAAGTAACATCATTTGGTTGATACGTCTGACAGTTGGAAGAGATAAGACATGTCTACGCGGTCATGCTAAGCCACCTCATGCACGCGGTCATGTTAATTATAGTTACAAAATTAAATCGTGATACGGAAATAGCAGGTTATCGATTCAGCGGATTGGTTATTGCAACCGATTATTCATTGTCTGTTATTCACCGCATCAAATAACGTGAAGCAGCGTTCTTTCTTCTTATTTCGTTTGCATAATGAGCAGGATGGATAGACTTGTTATTGGGTTCTGTACCACGACCTTGTCACTTCCGTTCTGCTTTTAATACCATATGGGTATCGTTTTTCAGTCATTGACCCCAGAGCTAATATTGAACTTTCGCAACTACTTTGGGCCATCGAGTCCAGTATTGTATGAACTCACAGATATTTTCAACTTAGCTACGTGGTCTACAGGATATGTCAGAAGAAAGAATACGTTACCGGTTGTATGATTATCGAGTATACAACTGAAAGGTATAAAAAAAACAAATTTGAACATAGTTTGTAAAAAAAATCGGTGTTTTTTTTTAAATCTTGTTAAATCCTATGTGAAATGTTAAAGTTCTGTTTTGTGCGTATCAATGGTCACCCATCGGGGCACACCCATAACTCTGTTTAACGACCTATCGTTAAATAGGGTTATGGGTGTCCCCAAAGGCTACAACGCGATTTTTGTGACAGTATTCAAAGGTAAACTTAAAAACTATGATAGCACATACATAACTACATGTACGGTGTATATACCTAAAATATTGTTTCGGACCTTTCGGTAGACCCTCGGGTCTTACCAAGTATTGTTGCAATAGTAACAGATTTTGTACTGAGTTAACCGCATGGAGGTTAACAAGACAGGTGATGGTAAGGGAGGCTGAATAGTCTGTGGTTAAATAAAAAAAAGTTATATATAAAAGACAGGACCAGTGGTAGCCTCGCGGGCAAGAACGCCCGCCTTGAACGTAAGGGGTGCAAGTTCAAATCCCAAAACAAGTTCAAATCTCTGAGATAATTTTCATGTGCGAATGTTGTTTTCAACAATGATTACCACTTGCTGAATGGTGAAGGTAAACATCGTGAGGAAACCTGCAGGCCTATAGCTTTCTATAGCGTGTGAAGTTCACCAACCCGCACTGGGCCAGCATGGTGGACTATGGCCCAAATCTCCCTCGTATTGAGGGGGAATGTGCCCGGTATAATGGCAACAGGCTCGCCCCCTATTACATTGGGACCAAAATACATCGGTGAAGTGTGGGCGCACTACAGTGCACCTCTGCCTACCCCTTCGGGGAATACAGGCGTGATGATGATGATGTATTTATTTAAGGACCACTGAGTTACTTACCGGATGTACTCAGTAGAGGATGCGAAATAGAAATAGGTGTGCCCTAAGGCCAGCCAACTTGATACATATGACAAATATACAAAAGATTATAACTCAAAGACTAAACTCAGATATAGGTAAAAGTAAAGTCTGCCTTCACTATAAAAGCTGTCATATATGTACCTAAAGTATTATTTTGGACTTCTGATACAGCCTGTATGATGAGTAACAGATAAGCGTCTGAAAATTGTGTCTGAAAAGTGTGATCGTTTAGCGAAATGGGGTGTTTCTTGATTGTAGGCACCGAGGGTTAGTGCTCCTAAGCTGTATTGCCTCATGCAGGAAAAATTAGTCATGCGTTTGAGTTCAATGTACCTGTTGCAATGGAATTGCATGTCATTCCCCATGTGACGTCACCATGCACTGATATTACGCAATGTTTTCATGTGCTTCCCCTTCGTAATTAGCGAGAGAATGCGCTCGTCCAATGTTTCACTAATACCAAAACGAACTGTACCTAATTATTTACAGAATAAGCACATTTTTCAATGACAAATCATCGATGACGCGATTGAATTTTAGTCGCGTTGCCTTTACCACGGAAATTCAAACTTTATATTCATTAGCATAGGGTATATTTTTTTTAAGAAGGCGTTAATTCGCTCGCTTCTAATGATATTTTTGTTACAGATTGTTTGACGAAAAGATTATGCACTACAATGTTTATAAGGTGGAGACCATTGGTGATGCATATATGGTTGTGTCTGGCTTACCACAGAGGAACGGTGAGATTCTTTGTTCTGTCAGGGGATATAGTTATGATTCATTGAAGACGTCTGCTTGGTTTAGTGGTAGCATAGGCCGCTCTTCTTACTGCACTTCGAGCGGTTGCGATTCGAGTGGCCAATTTTGGAAATAGCCTTTTTAGGGTTTTGCACCCAAAGGGTAAAACGGGAACCCTATTACTGAGACTTCGCTGTCCGTCCGTCCGTCCGTCCGTCTGTCACCAGGCTGTATCTCATGAACCATGATAGTTAGAGAGTCGAAATTTTCACAGATGACGTATTTCTGTTGCCGCTATAACAACAAATACTAAAAACAGAATAAAATAAAACATTTAAGGGAGCTATACAACAAACGTAATTTTTTTGCCGTATTTATAGATAACGGTACGGAACCCTTCGTGCGCGAGTCTGACTCGCACTTGGCCGGTTTTTTGGAATTTGGTCTGGGTGTAACTGGGTTTGCCCCCAGTCCATTGTATGGTCTTAGTTTAGAATCATACTATGTATATGTGTTTTCTGGCAATATTTATATTTAATCAAAAGTAAAGCCGTATTTTGGAGCGTCAATGCTCGCGCGTCAATATGTTTGCCAATACAAAATGACCTCTGTGTCAAAGTGCATAAAGATTGAATTTCTGTGGTACAAGCCACGACCCCACTCGTCAAAATTCGCTCGCGCTGTCAGTGTAATTTCGTTGTAAAATGAACTTTTTCAATGTGTCAATACAGTTCGTTTTGCTACGGCAAATAATTTTTCACGCGAGCGTTGCAGCTCCAGTGAACTGCCTTTATAATTTATTGGCGCTCGCTTGATATGAAAAAGAGATAAAAAAAGCAGTATTGTGTGTCATGTTTCTTTACCTATGTGATAAAGGAAAACTACTTGACCAATTTCGATGAAAATAACATTTACGCCATAAAATATTAAGCTCTAGAAGAAAATATTTCTTAACAGATTATGATAGTATCTCTTATTAAGTTTGAAACTATTAAACCATTGAGGTAAGCATACTTGTAGTAAGAGCAATTTGCTTAGTTGAAGGTGCTAACGGGACTACTAGCAATAGTATCAAATTAGTAGTAGGTAATCCTTAGAAAAAATATATCAAGGGGTGCTATTAGACATTTTTAACTCTACAGGAGAGCATATTCTTCGACGCAGAACAATTTGCTGATTCCTAATATGTCTATACCTCAATATCGTCAAAAATTGTCTTAAGTCAAATTGGATATAATAGTTGGGTATATGTGGGTAATAGCATTTATTTTCAGGCAACTGTCATGCATCTGAGATAGCAGACATGTCTCTCTCTCTGATGAGAAGTTTGGACGGAGCCAAGGTGCCCCATCGGCCTGACGAGCCCCTGATGATCCGAGCGGGGGTCAACACAGGACCTTGTGTCGCGGGGGTGGTCGGTACCACTATGCCGAGGTATTGCCTTTTTGGGGACACCATAAACACTGCTAGCAGAATGGAAAGCACTGGAGAAGGTAAAGAATTCCGTCAAGCCAGCAAAACGCGTGCACCTTCCTATCTTGCCAATACTAAAACGAACTCTCTTAACTTTTGACGGAAAAGGGAAGATCTTCCTGCCAGGCGGGTGGTATGCCTGGCGGGGTCCGCTACGCCACCGTTGATATTGTCGAGGAATTTGTATATATAGTTCAGATCGTCGAGAACTCCTGTACCGCGAGCTAGGATTTTCATAGTCCTTTGTATGGCGGTTAATTTCTTGTACGCGTAGAATTGCGATGTGTCGGGAGTCGCGCCATCTATTGGTGACTGGTGGAAGTGGCGAGATATAGGGTTCGCCACAAACACATAGAAAAAGTTAATTCATCAACGAAATGACATTGAAACGGTTGCCTAACTTTCACCAAAGAAATTCAATCTTTGTATATATTGATACAGAGTACATTTAAAAAAGCCTTTTTGTTTAGTTTCTGACAAAAATTGAAAGCAATAAGAGTTACATAATCTTCTAGCACAGGGCTGTCCAAACTTCATAGCTTCGCGGGCTAATTAATTTTACTACAAAAGCTGGAGGGCCGCAGAAAAATATATTTTCAGTTTTCAAGTAAAAAAAAATACAGGGTAATCATTTCTTTATACATTTATTGGTTCTTCGTTAATTTATCTTTAACAATCATATTGATATCAACGTCAACATTCGTTGTTGCCAGACGCATTGCATGAAGAAGTGACATAACTGACTGTGAAGATTTATACTTAGATTTTATAAAGTTCATTGTTGAATACGCACTTTCACATAGATAAGTGCTGCTCACATCGATCCTCTTTTCAAGCCAAAATTTGTTAGTTTGGGGAAACGATTGCCAAGGATCTTAAAAAATCCATTCCAGTTTCTTTCAAAAACTTTTTTCTGATTAAAACATGCATCGCGGGCCATTGTTTGAACCGCTCTGGTCTAGCAGATTACACTTTCTATAATGTTGGAGCATACTTTTTAGATCTGGGACTATTTGATCTATTCGGTTTTGTTTTGTTTACAGCTATGAAAATTCACATCTCTTACACAACGAAGAAAGCTCTAGAGGAGTTTGGTAACTACAAAATGCAGTCTAGGGGTTCTTTGGACATAGCGGTAAGACAATTAGAATGCCCAGTACTCATGAATGCCCAGTACTCATGATACTGCCCAATTTGATACTTAACTGTACTTAAAACTCAGAAATTACCAATGAGTACCTAATTTTGGGACGCTTGACTATTGTATATTTCGGATTCGTCTTTACATAACTCCATGGACTGCGGGCGATTCTAGTTACTAGACTAAGGCCAAATCCGAGAAGACCATTTCTGAAATTTGCCACTGACGAGAATCGAACCCGTAACAAAGTCAAATCATTTTACATAATATAACCTAACCACCCGTTGCGTAGCCTAGTGGGTAAGACATGACAAAAGAAATGGTACATTACTTGACATAGGCGAAATACCCGCTCTAATAGCGCCAATTTCAGCCATTCCTCATCTTATTCAATGGAATAAGATGAGGAATGGCTCAAATTGGCGATGAAATTTAAAGAAATTTCGTCGCTTAAGTCTTTTCGTAAAGGGAAATAAATGATGTTGTTTTCATGCCTTAAAAAATTAAGTCATAGCAACTCCTCAACGATAGTGGACTTGGTGCCTTGTAAGAAGTACAGGCGCAATGGTACTTATTTTCAGGGTAAAGGAAACATGGAGACTTACTGGCTGCTGGGCAAGACGGGAGAGCTCCGGGATGAAAGCCCGCGGGGACCACAACTTCAGGATTACGAACACAATCTTATGGAACTTTTGATTCGATCATAATTTAATAATAAATTTCTTTTATAAAAAAAAAACTCATTTTATTACACGCATTTATTACACCATGTTTCTACTTATCGCTCTTAACTGAAGTGGTTACCGATTCGACAGCGAAGGAACATGAGAGCGCTTACTACTTTATATTCTCTTCTTGAGTCCCCTTCTTCTCCAACCTATTTATCTTCTCAATTTAAATATCTAAGTTCCACTCACAGTAGAAATCTTCGCTCTTCCCAGAATCGTCTTCTTGAGTGTCCGTTACACCGTTCTAACTTTATTCACTCTTCTTTCCTCGTGTAATCCATTCTACTTTGGAATAATCTTCCTCCTGAAATTAGGATGGCAAAGAATCGTTTCGCCTTCCAAAAGGGAACTCGCGAACACATAACTGAAAACATGTTAGCAGAATCATCTTATTAGTATAGTATGTATTTATCTAAGTCTATTATAGTCTAGTCTAGTCTAATAAATATAAGTATTTGTGTATCGTATTGTATGTAAATTATATGTCAATGTCTTAAATTATTTCTAACATATTTTATAGTGCACCTACCTTGTTTTCTCTGCATCACCCTAAGGTTGACTGGTAGAGAATGCCTTTGGCATTAAGTCCGCCTTTGTACATCTTTGTGCTAAAGTCTTAATAAATAAATAAAAATTCCCAAAAAAATCTAAGTAATATCAAAACAATAACGCTCTAAGAGTGGTGGTAAAGGTGCCGGGAATATTGAAAGATTGCAAGCGCCACCTAGTAATTTTAAAAGGTATTAACTCAATAGGTAAAACAGGTAGGTAGTAACCTACTTGTTTTTCCTCTTGTAAGGTATATTTTCAATTCCCAAACAAAATGTAGAATACTATCAATTCAGCCTTCATCTGACAATTAAAAAAATGGTCTTTAGTTATGTATTTTATATACGAAGGGTTTTTTTTATTATATTGCAACATTCATGATAATGGATCTGACTACTAGCACCACCTATAACTTCAAGTTGCGCTACTCCCTACTAGATGGAGCTACCAGTACTGGTTCGTAGATGTACTTGCTTGTTTTGTATAAGATAATATTATTATCTTAGAAAAGAGGACAAAATTTACTGACCATATTTTAATAAACATTTTATTATTGTTTTTTATACATCATACATCATCACGCCTGTATTCCCCGAAGGGGTAGGCAGAGGTGCACTGTAGTGCGCCCACACTTCGCCGATGTATTTTGGTCCCAATGTAATAGGGGGCGAGCCTATTGCCATTATACCGGGCACATTCCCCCTCAATACGAGGGAGATTTGGGCCATAGTCCACCACGCTGGCGCAGTGCGGGTTGGTGAACTTCACACGCTATAGAAAGCTATAGACGTGCAGGTTTTCTCACGATGTTTACCTTCACCGTTCAGCAAGTGGTAATGATTGTTGAAAATAACATTCGCACATGAAAATTTTCTCAGAGATTAGAACTTGTTTTGGGATTTGAACTTGCACCCCTTAAGTTCAAGGCGGGCGTTCTTGCCCGCGAGGATACCACTGCTTATTATTGTTTTTTATTGTAAACAAATAGATGAAGAGATAAAAATTACACAGGGCCTTAAGACTACAAATACAATCGTTATAGAATGACTATGAATTCATGTTTTGAGTCATTGTCATCCGTTTCATGCACGACAACAGCATCATTTATCAACGGAAGCTATAATATGACTGGTATAATGACTTCAAGGTAACATTGCTGGTTGCTCCTAGCTATCAATGATAAAAATAGTGTTTTACGCATTATAAAGTGAAACTCTTGTCATTCCACAACGATAGTTAAGGTCTAAGAGTTATGTTACTACAATACTTGAATATTACTACTTGCAGCCCTTATAACGTCCCACTGCTGGGCACGGGCCTCCCCTCTATGTGAGGGGGATTCAGGCCATAGTCCACCACGCTGGCCCATTGCGGGTTGGCAGACTTCACACATCTATCAAGAACTAGACAAGTTCCCTCAGACGTGCAGGTTTCCTCACGATGTTTTTCCTTCACCGTTTCATAGCAAGTGATAATCTCGGATGAAAATGAGATTCGCACGTCATAAATCCCAGAGGTGCGAGCCGGGGTTTGAACCTGCACACTTTGATTTGTAAGGCGTGCGTTCGACCACTCGGCTACCACTGCTTGCTCGGCTACATGAATATATATTTAAATAACTTTTCATACCTCAATAATAAACTAATGATTACACAAAGAGCTGGAGTTGTATCAAAACCAGAATGAGATTTTTTATTCACGTAAACCTATTACATACACCTAGATAAATATCGAGGGGTGATAAACGACACTTTTGGGTGATATTGACTTATATACCTATTACTGAGACTTCGCTGTCCGTCCGTCCGCCCGTCCGTCCGTCCGTCCGTTCGTCAGTCCGTCCGTCCGTCTGTCACCAGGCTGTATCTCATGAACCGTGATAGCTAGAGACTTGAAATTTTCACAAATGATGTATTTCTGTTGCCGCTATAACAGAAAATACTAAAAAACAGAATAAAATATATATTCAAGGGGGCTCCCATACAATAAATTGCTTTTTTGCGGTATTATAGATAATGGTACGGAACCCTTCGTGCGCGAGTCCGACTCGTACTTGGACGGTTTTTTTCTGCGTCGAATAAGTAGGTATGCTCTAATGTAAATTTAAAAAAATGTAGCTAAAGACAAATAGCCTTTCACTCCACGATATGAATTGTCAATAAACAACTAGTCTAGATATCTACCACCCTTTCCGAATGCATTTCCTATCGAGAAGAAAAGAATATCAACTCCATGGTTACCCTTTGCCCTCTTTTGATAAGGAAATCCGAGTTTGTAATACAACCGGTAATAGTGTCTACAACGGGAGACATACCCCTATCTTATTCTCTCGTATGAATGAAGAGGGAGATAGACTGACTCGGTAACATGTTGCGTGATACGAATCGCGAGACCGACGCACGCACGACCTTCTCGCGGTCAGTACGCGATTTATTTTTAGAACGGTTCTTATCGTTGAGTCACTGGGACAGTCATTGCCCGCTGATATTAAACTTCCGAAACTTCCGCTTGGGCTCTACCGCCATCTTTATCACAGATATCATCCATTTTAATTTATAATGTGAACTTATTGAATATTTCCTTGTTATTAATTAATTGATATTGCCATAGGTAAATATCGCTAATCGCAGGTGCAGGCCTACCTCATCATATTTCATTAAAAAAATGATCATTAGATAGACAACTCTTTATTGTTTCACCTCTTAGAGAAATATAGACTATACATACGAGTAGGTATACGTTACAAAAACTAATTAAGTGTAACAATAGGCGGCTATAAGTGTGATCATTCCTCAAAAAAAGAAGATTAAGAACTTCCGCTTGATTTATCTACATCTGCTATCGGGTTATCTACACAAATAATTAAAATTGTGACTGTCATCAACCATTGAAATTAAACTATTTTACGGATTTTATCGCGTTTATTTACTATTTTATTTTCCCGACGTTTCGGCTGCTTTACAGCAACCATGGTCACGGGGGGACTGAGGTGTTAGACGTCCTGATGTCATAGTTAATAACTGGGTACCCTCATATTTGGTTGTTGTTTGCGGTCCGATCCACGTAGAAAGTGCTTACGGTGTCCTGAGGTCTTGCAATGGTACACTTGGTTTTGGATTTAATCATATTGATTACTGGATCCCAAGTTGGTGGTAGCACCCAGCCATCTTCCCTATTGAAATTAGGATGTTTTTTAATTTCAATGGCCTCACGTATCATCCTTGGTCGGAGTCGGTGTTCTTTTGCGAGGATATGCGGTTTATCAAATCTGATATAATGGCGGGTGTATAGTAAATAAACGCGATAAAATCCGTAAAATAGTTTAATTTCAATGTATAGTATTCGCGTAAATATAAGAAAACAATATGTCATCAACCATTTGTATTTATCACTAGCAGTATACCCGCGACTTCATCCGCACTGACTTTGATTACTTAATATCGATATAAATTATAGCCTGATGTATAAACAATAATACTGTAAGGTTTCATCAAAATCCGTTCAGTAGTTTTTGCGTGAAAGAGTAACAAATCCATCCATACATACTCAAAAACTTTCACACTTTATAGTATTTGAAGGATTTCAATTTGTAATGTGTAATTAAATTTACAGACAGAAATGATAAAAAACGAGGATGTATTGAAAAGAGTGCAAGAACGAAGAACATTATAAGAGACAATAAGGAATAGAAGAGGAAAGATGATAGGCCATCTCATGCGACATGACACCTTTATTAAGAACATCATAGAAGGCAAGATCGACGGAAAGCGTGGGAGAGGTAGACCGCGAATATGTTACATGAGTCAAATAAAATATAAGGTTGGTGTCATGTCGTATGTGGAGGTGAAGAAGGCTGCACTGGATCGACCCAAATGGCGGGGACTTCATCAGATGCACCGACAAGGGCCGAGCCCTTAAATTAGAAGAAGAAGAAGAATTAAATTTGTACTTGCTATTAATTACTTAACACTGGCTGAAATACCCGCTGACCGCAGACGGAGCCACCACCTATCTTATTAACTATACTAACCTTTAGTAAGAAAAAGAAACAAATGTTATCTTTCAACGTGATAATTGGAATTTCGTTAAACGCAAATAACATACCGCCTTCCATTTTATTTAGCAGTATTGTTTTGATATTAGTTAGTACAAAATCCGTCTACAAATTCAAAGCAACGTCCAATAATATTGCTTAGAAGACGTTGGTCAGGCGAACGGAACCACGTTATTTCGAGGCGTTCTTGAGATAGTTCATCTATATTACCGTGCCTGAGCGCTCTAAGCGTTTGTTATCTCGTGCACTACGGCGCGTACAGATTTGTGTCATGGATTATGTCACGTTGAGTCGCTCTCTCACGTTCGTTATTCATAAGAGAGAAAGAGACAAAATTAATATGACACATTTTGCCTCGTCACAAACGGTCGTGGAATCAAAGCTGTAGTACCACGTTATCGCATATAAACAGGATAATATTGTCATTACTTGTCATGCGCACGAGTTCATTATCATCGCAATGAACTTGATCGTTATTTTACAACTGTACGATTATGTAACCCGTCTTTATGTAATTTTGCTGTATAAAAAAAAGTTTTTTTATTAAAAAAAAAAACACACTCTACTACACGATACAGAACGTATGTAGGTACACTAGGTACTATGCGATTCAAATGAGAATAGGATCGACTTTGCGCCATATTGTGACGTGAAAAAACGAATTATGACTTTCAATAATTAAATATTCTATTAAGACAATTTACTACTAATTTAACCTTTTTATTTATATTTGATGTAGGTATTATTATTATTGGTATGCAAATAAGTTTCTGCAAACCATACTTTTCATGTGACATTTGACAGATAGAGCTTATTGACATTCCTATTCTTATTTGGATCGCATAATACACGTTGGGCGTCACATCGTTGCAAGGGTGTCGATGCTCGCACATTAAATTATTTGCCAATATCAAAACGAACTGTATTTACATGTAGATAAAGTTCATACTTCGACGAAATGACACTAAAGGGGCTTTCAGACTACGCTATAATATAATAGGTTATAGTATATAGCTCATAGCACAACAATATCGCGCACCATACATTGTTATGGACACGTTCACACTGTAATGTACTTATTATTGGCTTACTATACGCTATAAATTGGTGCGATGCACTGAGTTCATGCTATGCTATATCGCGCGCCGCCATTTTCCTTCTCCCTCACCCCCGGCCGTCCCGTCAACTGAGCTTGCGATATTCTATAAATGCTTGCGATAATATCGCGTAATGTGAACGCCATGATATGCTATACTATACTATATAGCATCCTTTGCTATACTATATAGCACAATAGTATACCGTAGTCTGAAACCCGCTTAACAGCGTGAGCGAACTTTGACGCATGGGGGCGTGGCTTTAGTTACATAAATTCAATCTTTTTGAATAGGTACACAGAGTTCGTTTTGGTTTTGACAAAAAAAAAATACGCGCATCTTTCGACGCACTAATGTGTCTGGCTTAAAACAACCATTACTTACCATTGCCAATCGGCAGGTAATATCGTGGGTAATTCGCTGAATATAGGAAGTGAAGGGAATTTCCCAGATTTATATCGAAATTTCCCCCTTTACCCAAGCGGAACCTCCACTGACACATAGAATTAACCGCATGTCGTAAGGCAAAAGGTGAAAATGACAAATTATGAACCTATGCGTGCGTCAGTGCATCGGTAACCCATCAATGTTTAGACCAGTGTTTTTCAACCTTTTTCATGACACAGCCCCTTTAGTATGAAGACATATTTCGCGACCCCCCTACCTGTTGCCTTTATTCATGTATTTTATTTAGTGAGTTATATTCAATCCAAATAATTTGTTCATTTTCATAAGTGGGGTTCGGATAAATACATTGTAATTAATTCAAACTGTATTGTTTTTTGACTGCAGTGTCTTTTCCAATCTGTTGCAATTCCCCTATAGAAGCTTCGCGACCCCCTAAAGAGGCTTCGCGACCCCCCGAGGGGTCGTGACCCACAGATTGAAAAACACTGGTTTAGACCATCCTTTCCCAAAGTGGGCGATAACGCCCCCTTGTGGTCACTGCAGGCCTAAAGGGGGGCGGCAAGATACCCAGAAAAAAATGGGGGCGTTGTATAGAGGCTGTAGGTGAAAAAATAGGCTGCGTAGGTGAAAAAATGGAGGTGCTAAAAATAATTTATTCTCAAAGTGGGCAGTATACGAAATAAGTTTGGGAACCACTGGTTTAGACTTTAAGCCGTGTTCGGGTCATAGTCGCGTTCAGACCAAGCGAATCTTAGAATCTCAGTCAACCAACTGTCTACTCATTACTTGTATATCTACTGTCAGATCACTGACGGTATAAAACCCAGAGCCGTATATTCACGCGAACATTTTTATTCCCATACCAAAACGAACTGTATTAACTCAACAAAAAAGCTCATATTTGAACGAATTATCATAGACGACGTGAGTTATTTATCGCGCGGACGCGTATTAGTTGTCACAGGAATTCATTTTTTATGTATACATAACCAGAGTTCATTTTCAAATGAATTTGCTCGGATAGAGCAGGGTTTACGTTAACTTCATGTGGTTTGTTGCTTCTGTCAGAACATACCGTGGTGGTTACTTAGTCAGTAATTACACGGCTATTTGTTCAGGTACTTTGCCCTGCCCTTTAGATAGGGGTCAGTGACCCTCTCCCCCCTCTTCAGTTTCGATGTAAATATAAACATTTAATAAAACTGGGTGACGAATAGATGTTGATTTTGTTCATGTTATTAATTCCTTGACATTGGATACCCCCTAGAATAACTCCTAACCGCAAGCGCAGCCATTGCTCACCTTAAATATCATTACGTTTTATTATTTCGTAAAGAAAAATCTGTAATGCTGTATTTTGTCAGCTAAAAAACAATAGCATGTAACTTTCCTTGTTTAGTCTTTGATTTAATTCACACTTGTTGTACTTTACACGTTCTATTTACGTTCTATTGGTATTCCGAGTAATCAAAACGGATATATTAAATTACTAGCTTATACCCGCGACTTCACCCCGCTTGTATAAACAATAAAGCGGCTTTCAGACTACGCTATAATATATAGCACAACAATATCGCGCACCATACAAAGCCAATAATATATAGTACAGTACAGTGTGAACGTGTCCTTAACAATGTATGGTGCGCGATATTTTTGTGCTATGAGCTTTATACTATATCCTATTATAGCGTAGTCTGAAACCCGCTTTATTCTGTAAAGTTTCAGCCAAATCCGTTCTGTGGTTTTTGCGTGAAAGAGTAACAAACACCATCTATCCATCCACCTTCACAAACTCTCACATTTATAATATTACATCCTTCTAATATCCTAATAGGTTGTCTAGTTTCAACCATTTGGTAAAAGGCTATCCACATGATGTGTTCATTAGCAATGTTGTTTCAAAGTCCAAATTAAATCATTTATTTCGTATAAGCCACTTGCAAATTGTCAAGTTTACATTGTTTTTACGGTTCCGTACCGAAAGGGTAAAACGGGAACCCTATTACTAAGACTTCGCTGTCCGTCCGTCCGTCCGTCTGTCACCAGGCTGTATCTCATGAACCGTCATAGAGAGTTGAAATTTTCACAGATGATGTATTTCTGTTGCCGCTATAACAACATATACTAAAAAAAAGAATAAAATAAATATTTAAGGGGACTACAACCACACAACAAACGTGATTTTTTTGCTCGTTTTTATAGATAATGGTACGGAACCCTTCGTGCGCGAGTCCGACTCGCACTTGGCCGGTTTTTTTATATGCTACTAACGGATCAAAGCGCGACGAAAAAGTAACTGTAAATATTACGAACGAATTTCTGACAGTTAACTAACTGTCAGAAATTCAAAGTAAATTAAAACATAACATAACAACATAACAAAAAAAAATTAAAATAATAATTATATTGCAACACTACTAAGTTATCATATCAAAATCGGTTTGAAGTAATATATTTTTGTTTCAATGTGTAGTATTCGGGTAAATATAAAAAAACATTATATCGGTTTGAAGGCGACAGAATGCGTTTACTGCACACGCAGCCATGGCCCAGTTCAAGGATGAAATATTTATAATACCACTAAACGCTCCACGGCTGTCTCTGTCTTGACCGAAAGTCACTTTTAAATGATTACAAAGAGTTGCTCTTAACAGTTCTGTTGAGGCAGCGGCCTGAGATCATTGCTTTCAATTAAACATTACAAAATATTTAAACTCCGAATACAAAATGTTATAAGTGTTCGAATATTTAGTGTTTTCTTTTTAATATTTTTTTTTAATTGTGTTTTTTTATTATACGTTTAAAAATGAAGTTCTTTAGTTTCGTATTTGTTTTGGTTATATTTGTGGTCTGTTATGTTAGTGCAAGGAGTGTTATAAAAAGTAAGTTAAAATATATATCTATCTATACCTACATATTTATAAAAATCTCGTGTCACGGTGTTTGTGGTCGCACTCCTCGGAAACGGCTCCACTGATTTTTATGATTTCTTTATGTATACGTGGTAGGTATGAGAATAGGTTGTAAGGTATATTTTATAGCTCTAGGTGATTAAGATTTTTTTTCCATATTTTTGACAAAACACGGGCCCTAGGATCCAATTCTCGCTTGATTGACATCATATCTAATTCGAAGTATGTCGAAAGAAAACGTCAAATTGTTCGTATTATTAAGTATTATTTATAGTAGTGATCTGTGTTTTATTTCGACATTGTCGAATTAGAGAATCGCCCTGCAACTAGTATAAATTTATTTCAATTATTTCATGTATTTTAAACGCCATTGGTTTAATAGATTTATTAAAATTAAAAACTGAACAAAAGAATACTGCTTACTTTAAGGAGATGAAAAACAATCATGATCTATGTCGGTAGCACGTAAACAAGTTGATTGAGTACCTACACTGAACATTTATCTACACAAAAAGTATCTTTTAAGTTAATATATATTTAAGTAGACTTACCTTGGAGTTATTCTATTGCAAGTAACTGCTTACCAGTCACTAACACTTAAGATGTAAATGTTATTCAAGTAAACATGTCTAAATTGAAAAGTAAGCGGACCTATCTACAATAGATATGCGCTCAGTTTTTTAACGTACATCATCACGCCCGTATTCCCCGAAGGGGTAGGCAGAGGCACACTACAGTGCACCCTCATTTCACCGATTTATTTTGGTCCCAATGTAATGGGGGCGAGCCTATTGCCATTATACCGGACACATTCTCCCTCAATACGAGCGAGATTTAGGCCATAGTCCACCACGCTGGCCCAGTGCGGGTTGGTGAACTTCACACGGCCTTCTATAGATGTGCAGGTTTCCCCACGATGTTTTCCTTCACCGTTTCTTAGCAAGTGATGATCTCAGATGAAAATGAGATTCGCACGTGCAACCGAGAGGTCCGAGCCGGGGTTTGAACCAGCGCACTTTAATTGCAAAGTGTTTGGCACGGGATTCCAACTAGCATCTCTTCCGTTCAAGGCACTCGGCTACCACTCCACTGTTTATTAATGATTTTTAAACTATTATTTTTATTTTGACCCACACTGGGGCATCACAAGCCGCGCGTCTAAATGTTTTCCAATATTGAAACACGCCAGTCACGCCCCCACCCGTCAAAATTCGCTCGGGCTGTCAGTGTCATTTCGTTGTAGAATGAACTATGGTATGTGTACAATTTTGACTCGCGAGCGTCAACGCGCCAGTGTGTGGCAGGCTTAAGCGTGATGAAGCGGGTTTCAGACTACGCTATACTATTGTGCTATATAGCAAAGAAGGATGCTATATAGTATAGCATAGCATGGCGTTCACATTACGCGATTTTTTTTCATGAAAGGAAGGCAAACGAGCAGACGTTTCACCTGATGGTAAGTGATCAACACCGCCCATGAACACCTGCAACACCAGGGCATCGCAAGTGCGTTGCCGGCCTTTAAGTAATGAGCATGCTCGTTTCATGCAGACACCTTTGTCGTATCGGTCCGGGAACACCGAATTATCACAAGGATTTATAGTATATAGCAAGCTCAGTTGACGGGACGGCCGGGGGTGAGGGAGGAGGAAAAGGGCGGCGCGCGATATAGCATAGCATGAACTCAGCGCATCGCACCAATTTATAGCGTAGTAAGCCAATGATATATAGTACAGTACAGTGTGAACGTGGCCATAACAATGTATGGTGCGCGATATTGTTGTGCTATGAGCTATATACTATATGCTATTATATTATAGCGTAGTCTGAAACCCACTTTATGCAGATTGAAAAAAATCATTTATTCGCTTTTTTACGAAGAAATTTAGCTGTAAAGATCGGGTGGGTTATCTATTCTTTATGTTATTTATTAAGTCACGAATAAATAGCTAAACCAATTTATCCATATATTAAAAATACTGTTTATTTAGACGACCGGAATTTAATTTCGAATAATCTGATCTCACGAACACGCTCAGACGAAATGACGAAATGTTCAAAACTCCAAACCCTGCAATGCATATTATACTTTAACGCAACAGCAATTGAGTAGAAATAAAAACGCCTGGTCGGTGCCACGTGTGACGTTTTATTTCCGAATTGTACATGTTATGAGAATTATGTATCCTTATGTTAATCATGTGTACATAATTATGTAAATATATTTCTTTCTCACTATTCAAATCAAGAATGAGACTGACTCGAATAATAATAACATTATGAACAGTGGCAGTGGTAGCCTAATAGGTAGAACGCCGGCCTTGAACGCAAGAGATGACAGTTCAACTCCCGGGCTGCACCTCCTGGAATTTCGCATGCATATATAATTTTCATCGAAGAAGTGAAGGAAAACATCGTGAGGAAACCTGCACGTCTGAGGGAACTTGACTAGTTCTCGATAGATGTGTGAAGTCTGCCAACCCGCGCCGGGCCAGCGTGGTGGACTATGGGCTGAATCCCCCTCGCATTGAGGGGAGGCCCGTGCCCAGCAGTGGGACGTTAAAAGGGCTGTAGTTAGTTTATATAATTTTCAATAATAATTACCATTTGCTTCACAGTGAAGGGAAACATGGGGAGAATTGGACGTCTATAAAATTGGCATCTGAAGTTCACCAATCCGCACTGGCCTAGAAAATCTCCCTCGTATTGAGGGGCAATGTGCTCGGTATAATGGCAATAGGCTCGCCCCCTGGGATCAAAATACAGTGGCGAAGTATGGGCGCACTACAGTGCACCTCTGTCCTTTCGCGAATACAGTTCAGGGAGCCGAGCGGCCTGCGATCGAACCGCTAGACAATCCTTTAAATTAAAATAAAGTGAACTTTATCAATTATAGACGTTATTTCTTGGAAAGAGCTCAGAAATCCCAATACTAACTGGTTTTTCACATGATAATTTATACTTTCTAAGTAAACGTAAAAACGGGACTTCCTTAATAAATCCTCAGCAACTCACGTGTATGCATTTGAGTGTAACCGACACTGATTGAGCTATTTGAATGTGAACTACAAATCACGTAATAATAAAGTTCAGTTTTCAATAAGTGTTTTCTCAACGAGTGACATGTTATTGAGTGCATATGGTATTAAGATTTGTGCAATAAATATTTTATTGTCATACGTTGGCTTAACAGTAAAAGGTCTAGTTAATTCCCAGGCAATCGTTACTGAGTCACTGGCGTTCGATAGTGAGGTAAGGAGTTCATTATCTGCCTTATCCGGGTTAGGTACAGTGTAGTAGGTGCCTTTTAGAGCTCGCGGTGCATGCCAAAGCGATCCCGTGGCGCTCCGATATAAGCGGAAGATGGTACACCGTCGGTTTTTAGTGGGTATACGGCCTTCTGCCGGGGTTCCCACATAACCCCGCGAGGTGGCAGGGTACCCATAAAGGATTTTCCGACGTTTAAAAAAAAACTTAAAAAAAAACTAGCGTGTATTCTTGCGCGTATACGGTCGTTTAGGCATATACGCTTCAAAAAGCCGAACACGCGTACACGGGCTTTTTCCGGTGTGCACGCTCGATCCGGTGGTGGCGAGTGTCAGTAGCAATATGGAAAACAGAAAGCGGAAATGCCGTATCTTGAAATATTCAATTTTACACCAGAGCGGAAAAACTATTTCGAAATATTATCATAATACCTGCATAAAACTAGAAAAAAAATCAAGGCTCTATCATTTTTTTTTTCGTCGTTGGTAGACGAGACGTAGACCATTTAACGCGGTTTAACGATATTGGCAGTAGGTGCATCACAACTAGGGTTGCCAACTATTTTTTTCAAAAATATAGTATTTTCCAGCCAGAGTCATAAAGTGTATAGTACATTGCACAAAAATATAGTACACTTACAAAAATCCTACAAAAACGTGTACGTGCACACTTCGATTGCAAGGTGTGCGTTGGACCACTCGGCTACCAATGCTTCTCGCTCACACACATCACACATTACAAAAGGTTTTATTTTTATTGAGATAATAATGTCGAATCAGTTGAAATCTAATTAAACTGAGTATATTGTCCGCATCCACCACATTAGGCCATTAAGTAATGGGTCAAATTGTTGCCAATATCAAAATGAACTCTGTGCCAATATACATAAAGATAAAAAGTGGTAAAAGCCACGCTTTCACGCGTCAAAATTCGCGCTGTCAGTGTCATTTTGTCAGAATTAACTTTTTTCTACGGATTCATCCGCCATCTTTATCATTGTCATCATCCATTTTTACATTTGTAGGTATTTGTCATTGCTATGAATTACTCGACATTCCCATAAGTACCGCTAATCACAAGTGCAGGCATACCTCATCTTATTCCGTTAAAATGTCATCATTACACTTATTTTATAAAAAAAAGAGAGGAAGAACTTTTTCTATGCGTTAAACATATTGCCGTCTTGCTCATACCTTACCAAAACGATTTGACTCATAGAAAAAGGTAATTTTACAACGTAGTGTCATTGACACGTGTTCTCGTGGCATTTACCTCAGAAATAAATCTTTATGTTAATTAACGTAGTTCGTTTTGGTATTGATAAACATCCTCTACCGACTGTGGCGGGCGAATAAAGTTGTCTTTTAGAACACGTATTTTATCGTCATTTTATCAAGGGTACATTAAATATGACTAATTAGCCATTAAGCCATTAGGGCTTCAAGGTTTGCTTCAAGGTGACAATGTCTTATGTCTACATTAGACTCATTGATAAAAAAACCGGCTGAGTGCGAGCTGAACTCGCGCACCAAGGCTTCTGTACCTAAACTGTGAAAGCACCGATCATTACTCTAACCGAGTCTAACGAAAAGATAAACTGGACAGAGAGACAAACTTAACTTTGCTGTTGGTATACTGGTGTCCCCATACAAACTAACTACAAATTAAGTTTGTAATCGCAAAAACTAACAATAAACTCACAGTTTTCGAATATTTTCCTATACTTGTGCTATAACACTTTGCTTCTTGCCAAATTTCATGATTCTAGATCAACGGGAAGTACCCAATAGGTTTTTAGTTACCGTGCAAATGTACCTACTGAAAATGCAACATAAACAGCCGTCTCTTTTGATTGCGTTTACTTAGAAGTTAGATTATTTAGGGCACAAAGGGACCGAAGACTAGAGTCTCTGTTATTCATTTCAACTTGATACCTTCACGTGTTTCTGAGAAAAAAGTTATTGACAGTCAGACAGATAGGCAGCCAGACAGACAGACAACAAAGTGATCCTCTAAAGGTTCAGTATTTTCCTATTTAGGTATGGAACCCTAAAAATGAAAGCATAGCAACACCACAACGTTAATGTTAGGGGATTTAGGGCCCTGGACCCCAATTTTCGCTTGATGAACATCATCTCTAGTCAAGTCAAAGTCAAAGTAAAAAAAACTGAGCCGTCGCGGGACGCCTGGCAGATGTGAAACATAAAACGTAAACGTCGTAGCGGCGAGTGAGCGGAGTCAGCTGGTGGGCGGAGTCTAAGCGGCGGACGAAGCGTGACCGCATTTAAAACTATACTTTATGAATTAATTAATAAGGTTGATTTCATTTTGTTGTGGCGAAGCGTCGGCAAATCTCGCCACGCCAAAAATCAGGGTTACCCCTCGCCTATAGATGTTTCACATCAAAAATTATTCTTTAACGAAATTACATTGACAGCGCGAGCTAATTTCGACGCCTAGAGGAGTGGCTTTTACCCCAGAAATTCAATCTTTATGCATATTTAAACAGAGTACGTTTTGCTATTGGCAAACGCTTTGACGCGTCTTGACGCCCCAGTGTGCGCCGGGCTTAAAGTCATTGACACCAAAGTGAACAGGGTCAAGGTTGACGAAACCTGTTCACTTTCGTACAATAACATCACGTAACCGTTTAGAAACCGGTGTATAATCTGTGCCGAACGTTTGGCATTTAAATAAATGTCTCACGCTCTGACCTTGACTTGCTGATGAAAACTTGTTCTGTAAAAAAGATTCCATATTGTACTTTAATTTATTAGTTCGTTTTTCGCCAGACAACACATACTCACCGTATGATCCCAAACTAAGCATAGCTTGTACTATAGGTACCATATAATGGACTGGTGGCTATCCCAGTTACATCCAGACCAGTGGGGTTAGCATGCATGGCAAGACTATACATCTGTCACGGATTCACTCGCTCTGTCTTATTTCATACGAGAGACATAGATAAAACCAACACATTCCGTCTAGACAGTTCTAGATAGGTAGATAGTCCTACACAAGACTGGTCTTGGCGCACATGCTATAAGGCTATTTCCGAAAAATCCATTTCCGAAATTTGCCACTAGCGGGAATCGAACCAAATGAGCCGAGCAACCTGTAGTTATAGTAGTCGACCAACCCATCGTAAGATAATTATGGGTAGGGGAGTAATTCTCGCAATATCGACTTTATATAAAAGCATACGGGTCGAAATTGAGAACCTCCTCCTTTTTGAAGTCGGTTAAAAATATGACCAATTTGACGTTTTGTTGTTTAAATGTCGAATTGTCGAGTTAGAGATGTTGTCGCCGTATTTTGAAGTTGTTATTTGTTAAAATTTAAATGAGATTTTGTGTAAACCTGTCCAGTCGCTTATGCTGAAATGTTTTTGTTACTATACGTAACATCATGTGACGTAACGAAAATTGAATTGATGTTTCTTTCGTTCTTAAACCAAACACAAATAGGAGCGTCAAGGCGTGCGCGATATATTTTTGCAAATACCAAAACGAACTACAACGCGATCCAAATAAGAATAGGAATGTCAATAACCCCTATCTGTCAAATGTCACTTGAAAAGTATGGTTTGCAAAAAACTTATTTGCATTTAAATAAAACTATTTTACGTATTTTATCGCGTTCGTTTACTATTTTATTTTCCCGATTTTTCGTAAAATAGTTTTATTCCAATGTATAAATATGTATAAAACAACTTATTTGCATATCAATAATAATAGTCTTACATCAAATTTAAATAAAAAGGTTAAATCAATAATAAATTGCCTGAATATAATATTTAATTATTTAAAGTCTAATTAGTTTTCGTTCGTCACAATATGGCGCAAAGTCGATCCTATTCTCATTTGAATCGCATAGTATGTGTTAGCTTTTTATTTTTTTAATCAGTACGCTTAGCATCTCCGCGTAGACATGAGTTGTATCTATCTCAACTGTCAGATTCGTCGAGAAATGACGTCACACCGAGCAATATCCAGTACAGAAGTTCGAAGTGATGTCATTTTCTCCACAAATATGATAGTTACAACATATGAAACTAATGTCTACACGGTCACGTTAAGGTTACAGCATTCATGTAAGTTTTTTTTATATCTCTTATATATTGACTATGTACCTGTACTACAAAGTTGACTCTAGTAATTAAGTTATCTTGTTTCTATTTTTAAGAACCTAATTTGTTATTCCTAGATTAGACAAATAAGCCTGTATCCTCTCTGTATCAGTTAGTTTCATAAATAAATAATAAAAAATCGTTTGAATCAGCAAATTTTTCTCCTTCTTTTGAGCTGCGTTTCGTGCAAAATTACCAAAATGGCGCTTGAGTCAATTCGCCTTTTAGTTTACTTTAGTTTTAAATAATGTACCAATTAAGATAAATACTGTTAACTTATAAAATTATCTCATTTTTTCATAGAAATGTCATCGATGCGATGACGCGGGCAAATTTATTCACGTGGTCGCGTTCCTTTTGCCAATGACATTTGATCTTTATAATTATTGACATAGAGTACAATTTCAATAAAATTTGTGGGTATTATTAAAACCAATGTGTTCAGGGATCACGCAATCATCGCGTGATACCTCATTCGGAACGGGGTAATGCTATTCATTGGATAATTATATTTTTTTTGTTAATTGTGGGAAATACATAGAAGAATTGTCACCGACTAACTTTTAGTTTGTGTTTTTTATTGCTACTACTACTACTACAGCCTTTTTTAACGTCCCACTGCTGGGCACGGACCTCCCCTTAATGCGAGGGGGATTCAGACTGTGTTGGCAGACTTCACAGATCTAACGAGAACTAGACAAGTTTCCTCAGACGTGCAGGTTTCCTCACGATGTTTTCCTTCACCGTTTCATAGCAAGTGGTAATCTTGGATGAAAATGAGATTCGCACATAAATCCCAGAGGTGCGAGCCAGGGTTTGAAACTGCTCACTTTAATTTGCAAGGCGTGCGTTCGACCACTCAGCTACCACTGCTATGTTTTTTTCTATCTATACCACTGTTTTTTATTGCTAGCAAGTATTAAAGCATTCTAAAGAATCAGGTCAACGTTTCCAGAAGGAATTTTCACAGAAATAACTATTAATCTACAAACTTTTTTTTCAGTATAAAAGTGTTCTCTATCGTCACTGTAAATGCATCATAACTTCGGCAAAGTTGGGAGTTTGATGTTATTACGGAAGACTTTATGTACCTTGTACTTTGTAAGGTTATTATTTTCTATTTCCATTAAAGGTGGATCTGACACGTTCGACGAAAGAAATAAGGACCATTGGCAGGCGCAGGCGCAGTGGACGCTACGATCAAAGGTCATCATCAATCATTTATTAGGGCTCAGGGCTTTGGACCAATTTTGCCAAACCAAAACCAACTGTATTAACTCAAACAAAAAGATCATTTTTCCAAAAATATAATCGAGAGCGCGAGCAAATTTTGATGCGTGGTTGCGTGGCCTTTGCCACAGAATTTTAATCTCTATGTATATGAATACAGAGCTCGTTTTGGTATTGAAAAAAAATTAATATGTAACTTTTGATCTTTGAAAAATGTATACAGAGGTGATTATATAAATCCATAATACCAATTTCTAGGTCTTCTCAACAATAAACACAAGAGTAGCAAAAAATGTGATCCTGTTCCTCGGAGACGGGATGAGCATCGCCACGCTAGCCGCCACTCGGGCCTATCTGGGTCAGCAGTACGGTCACCTGGGCGAAGAATTGAAGCTCAGCTTCGAGGCATTCCCGTACACTGGCCTTGCGAAGGTACCGTCTTATCATCTTATTAGTTTACCTACCAAATCAGTGGGAGTCTAATCGGATGAATACCTACAGAATTTGTCATAGTTCTTCAATCATCTGTAACCTTTCCAGAATATTAAAAATACTATTTAACTGATAATTTATATCGCTACCCATGTATTCATCCCATTTTGATTAGAATGCATATATGCATACTGCATGCATATTGTTTTAAAAATCACCTTCCTATGGAAAACGTTTTTAATTATGCGGTGGAGAATTACGTCTTACATACTACGGATCTTAGTCCTAAGGTCTATGGACCTTCTTGTGGCCTAGCGGATTGCTGTGGCACGGAATAATGGGGATATTGTTTTTTTTTAAGCATTCCCGTAAGTTATTCAGCCACGATATTCGGGCACCTGAAGTACTCCAGTTTGGTATATGGACTCTTGGTTGTAAATCACGAATGTATGAAGCAGTGGTAGCCTCGTGGACAAGAACGCCCGCCTTGAACGTAAGGGGTGCAAGTTGAAATCCCAGGCCCGCACCTCTGAGATAATTTTCATATGCGAATGTCATTTTAAACAATGATAACCACTTGCTGAACGGTGCGGGAAAACATCGTGAGGAAACCTGCACGTATAGAAGGGCGTGTGAAGTTCACCAACCCACACTGGGCCAGCATGGTGGACTATGGCGCAAATCTCTCATATTGAAGGGGTATGTGCCCGATATAATGGCAATAGGCCCGCGCCCTATTACATTGGAACCAATACATACAAATACATCGGCAAAGTTTGGGTGAACTGGAGAGTGCCTCTGTCTACCCTTTCGGGGAATACAGGCGTGATGATGTATATATAGTAATAATTATTTAGTAACAAAGATAATAGCGATAATGTCATGCAGTACATATAAAAGTCATTACAGATTGATGATAATGATTTCAGACGTACTGCGTTGATCATAATGTCGCCGACTCGGCATGCAGTGGCACAGCTTACCTCTCAGGGGTGAAGGCCAACAGCGGGACTTTGGGCCTGAGCGCCGCAGTGAAGCGCGGGGACTGCAAAGGCCAGAGAGATGGCCTGTATTCAGTGACTGGCATTATGGACTGGGCGCAACGAGCCGGCAAAGGCACCGGTAAGAATAGTCTTCTTATTTTCGTATTAGTAGTCCTAACTGTTGGTGTCATGTCGTATGTGGAGGTGAAGAAGGCTGCACTGGATCGACCCAGATGGCGGGGACTTCATCATATGCACCGACAAGGGCCGAGCCTTTAAATTAGAAGAACAGAGTCCTAACTGTATACATTAATATGTAGGAATATAGCCAAATGCGTTGAGGGTGGCTGCTTACAGATCCTCCCTCGTGCATGTGATTTGGAACTAGAGACACGACGGTAAGTCTTACTATGCAAGTTTATATATATCATCATCATCACGCATGTATTCCCCGAAGGCGTAGGCAGAAGTGCACTACAGTGCGCCCACACTTCTCCGATGTATATCGGTCCCAATCTAAGCGGATGAGCCTATTGCCATTATAGCGGGCATGGTCTCCCTCAATACGATGGAAAATTTTGGGTCATTGGTGGACTACCAGGCTCGCCCAGTGCGGGTTGGTGAACTTCACATGCCCTATAGACGTGCAGATTTCGTCACGATGTTTTCCTTCACCGTTTGCAAATTTATAGTCTGTAGCTATTGCCAGTAATGATATTTCTTTCCAGGTGTAGTTACAACCACTAGAGTGACTCATGCAACACCAGCAGCTTCATATGCCCACTCTGCTGACAGGCGATGGGAAGCAGACGCTGATCTTCCAAAGCATGGGCTGCACTGTGATGACATCGCAACCCAGCTGGTGAAGGGACGAGTCGGCAGCAAGATTGATGTGAGTGTCTTAACGCTTCTTTCAATGATTATAAATTATATCCGGAACCCGGCTTATGCTACTAGTTTGGATGGAGCGATTGTGCCTTATGCATTGTTTTGTCTACAACCATCTTCGCAATATTGCCTTTCTAATGAAACCAGTTCGGGGCACATCGGTTGGATGGTTTCAAAGACTATAACGGACATAAGTAGAAACGATTTTTGTGTTTTATATATCGAAGGGTGAAAGGCTTTTTGACTTAAACGACACTCTTGGGCGATATTGACTTATACATATTTGGAATCGGCGAACTTTTCTGCGACGAATGAGTCTGCTCTCCTGTAAAGTTAAAAAAATGTCACTTAAGTCAAATAGCCCTCGATATTCAACGGTGAAGCCCCGGGCAATACCAAACAAACGGTATTGACTCATAGAAAAGGCTCATTTTTCAACGAAATGTCAGCGATAACGCGTGCTAGTTTCGAGGCGTGTTTACGTCACTTTCAGCCAATCCGGGACTTGTAACATGGTCACTTGGGGCGTGGGACTTGGCCAAGCAAATATGACTCCGCCTCTTGCACTAGTGACGTCAATCGTCAAAGTAGAATACCTTGTATTGATAGTCCATAGGTTAGGTTAGAATCCCATCCCAACTTTGTAGGTAAGCGGTCGTGCAAATGAATCATGCATTAATAGGAAAATTTATTCAAACCATGTATGGTGGTATGGTTGGTACAACTAGCGTATTAACGACTATCCAGGGCCCCAAGTCTATAAACACTATCATCACAGGCATCTTTTTTCAATGGTACGTAGAATATGAACAGTGTAGACATTTGATATTGTAACCTTGATGCAATTTAACTAGTCATATTCTAGTTACCATTGATACTAACTACAGCCCTTTTAACTTCCCACTGCTGGGCACGGGCCTCCACTCAATGCGAGGGGAATTCAGGCTATTTACCATTGAAACTAGATGTAATTTTAATGCCTTAAAAAATGGGGTCATAGCAACTACACGACGATAGTGTTAGCAGACTTGGGGCCCAAGTAGATTTTCAGTGGTATAAACACAAAATGCAATTCACAACAGGTCGTAATGGGTGGAGGACGCAAAAACTTTATTCCAAAAACGGAAACAGATGCCGAAGGGCACCACGGATATAGAAACGATGGAGTTAACTTGATAAGAGAATGGAAATCCAAGAAGGAATCTTACGGAGTGATCCCTCAGTACGTGACGAACAGGCGTGATCTGATGAAGCTAAACGTGAATGAGAATATCGGTGTGCTAGGCTTGTTTTCCCCGGACCATATGCCGTACCATCTGGAAGCTGGAGACGATGATCCGACGCTGAGTGAAATGACGCAGAAAGCAATACAGATACTGTCCCAGAAGAAGAACGGCTACTTTCTGTTTATTGAAGGTAATTTTTGATATTTATTAGCATAACTATAGCCCTGTACAGAAATGGATTTTGTTATATTTATAGATCAAGATAATGTAACCAGACAATTTATGGATGCCCCCGTAAGGTTATACGAAATGAAACGACGCGCGCGTTGGGACGACAAGGCGCCGTTGCATTTTTTTGTCAATACTAAAACGAACTGTATTAAGTACAGAAAAAGCTCAGTTTTCAATGCAATGTCACAGAAATTGAGTCGTTACGTACATTGACACTTTCGTTTTGGTATTGGCGAAACATTTGGAGCGCCCCAGTGTGCTCGGGGCTTTAATGGCTTGTCTTTGACTTTACGCCTGTCTCTTTCCATTACAATAGAGAGAAAATATAAAGATAAATTATGTTTCAACCAAATTTAGTACTTAGCTTCACCATGGGTTTCGTGCTTTGTACCTGATAGCATAAAAAATATATAGACTAATTTTACAGCGCTGCTACAAGTCTCTGGAGGTAATAAGTAATAACTATCTAGCTAATATTTTACGAAGAAGCTTCTCTTAGCTACGTTATGTTAAAACTCTTGGTAGATCGACAGCCGAGCACCTTAATAAATTATTTATGAAGAAGTTTTAGCAGTCTGTACACCCAAGCACGGAAATCCCACTTGTGGTTCAACTTTGCGACTTTGCGCAACCATAAAAACCCTACATTATCGAATTTGGAAATTGCATGGCGCGAGATGTATTGTTAGCTGCTGTGTCTAAAAGAACTACAAAAAGTCTCCACATTTATCAACGGCATTCCGTATTATAAGTCCAAAATGAAATTTTAGATACATATCGACGCTTGATAAGCAATTCTTACTAAGAGACAAAAAATCGTAAAATGATTTATACCATTCGAACGGCCAGATTTTTCTGCGTCGTTTGGTATATATAACTAATTTTATCATAAAATTTTATGATTTTTTGTCGCTTAGGATTTCCTGTCAAGCAGCGACATACCGTAGCTAATATGGAGATGCTTAGTTAAGGCAGACTATACCCAGCAACCATAATTTCTGAGTTAGGTACAGAACTTTGGTAATTTGTCACAAATATCGTGTGGTGGCCGTCGGTCAGGCCTATAAACTATTCAACAGCGTAATCTACATGTGAAAGGATCGGCTACTAATATCCATAAGAAAGACCTTGAACATTTTAGTATAAGACTTGAGATATTACCTACAAGTTTTTGAAATTTGAGGCAATCATACGTTGGAAAAAATGAAATTTAAATCAAATTTATTCATTCATTTGTATACCAATACTTGCATACTGTAAATCCCAGGGCCTAAAGCGGGTTTCAGACTACGCTATAATACAATAGCATTTAGTATATAACTTATAGCACAAAAATATCGCGCACCATACATTGTTATGGACACGTTCACACTGTACTGTACTATATATTATTGGCTTACTATACGCTATAAATTGGTGCGATGCGCTGAGTTCATGCTGTGCTATATCGCGCGCCGCCCTTTTCCTCCTCCCTCACCCCCGGCCGTCCCGTCAACTGAGCTTGCTATAAACTATAAATGCTTGCGATAATATCGCGTAATGTGAACGCCATGCTATGCGATACTATATAGTTTCCTTCGTTGCTATACTATATAGCACAATAGTATAGCGTAGTCTGAAACCCGCTTTACCACCACCGCTTAAAGTATCGTTGTTCCATATGGTCCAACTGGACTGGTCCAACCATTTTCCTCTTAATGACTTACCGTCTACTCTCCCATAGTGCGTTGAAGGCATCATACCAAAGCAATTATTTCTGTAACCATCTGTGGTTTAGAATAATCCCTTCATTGTAAATGGGAGTAGACGCACCTTACTGTACTAGCTTCCTAAGCGGAAAGACTTTATTTGTATTTAATATTAGACTGCCGTGAGTATAATTCTTCTCTAGTATTGTGGCAAAGGTGCGGTCTGCTCTCAAGGCATTGCTGCTCCTGGGAATGTATTACTCACAATTATCATTTTGAAAAGAGTAACCATTGAGTTTCTTACCGGCTCTTCTAAGTGGAAGCAGCATTCCGAACCGGTGGTAGAATCGGACTATTTGTAAGTGCTTTTTGGCCTACACGAATTTTTTTTTTTTGATTTTTTGATTTTGATTATGTTTTGATAGATTTTGTACTGAGTTAACTATCAAAAACTGATAGTAATATAAATAAGATTGCTGCAAGGCAGGCAGTGGTAAGATAGCTGTAAAATTTTTTTAAAAGACTAGCGGCCCATCCCGGCTTCTCACGGGTTTCTAATATAGCCTATGTTAGTCAGTGATAATATAGCTTTTTAACGGCAAAATAATTTTTGAAATTGGTCCAGTATTTTTTAAGTTAATTCGTTACATACAAAAATGCAAATCTTTCCTCTTTATAATATTAGTATAGATTACAAGTAGTAATTTATATGATTTTAGGAGGTAGAATAGACACTGCGCATCATGAGACGAAAGCTCGTAAGGCGCTTGACGAAACAGCTGAGCTGGCGAAGGCGGTGGAGGCGGCACTAAGGCTGGTTGATACTGCTGATACCCTGGTGGTCGTGACCTCAGACCACAGCCATACCATGACGTATAGCGGGTACAGCAAGCGAGGGACAGACATACTAGGAATCGTTACTAAGGTAACATCCTACAAAATTAAATAAAACACAATTACAAATAACTTCAAAAGAGAGGGGTTTTAAGTACTACTGCCCATACTAATATTGAGGGGTGAAAAGCTATTTCACTTAAGCGACATTTTGTTAACTTTACAGGGCCCCAAGTCTTCTAACACAATCGTCTTGGAGTTGCTATGACTCCCATTTTTTAAGGCATATAAATTACATCTTGGATGAATGGTAACTAGAAAATGATTAGTTAAATTGCATCAAGGTGACAATATCTAATGTCTAACTAACTAACTACAGCCCTTTTAACGTCTCACTGCTCGGCACAGGCCTACCCTCAATACGAAAGGGATTTACTAGTCTAATGTCTACACTGCTAATATTCTAGGTACCATTGAAAAAAGATGTTCTTTTCATGACTTGGACTTGTTAGTAGACTTGGGGCCCGAGAGCACACTCATTCGACGCAGAATAAATTGCTGATTCCAAATATGTAATATAATTCAATATCGCCCAAAGTGTCACCTTTCGAATAATATGTTGTTCAGGTAATGGTTTGTTTTCTTTCCAGGCGAATGCATCAGACGGCCTGCCTTACACTACATTGAGCTATGCAAACGGCCCTGGGTATAAGCCTCATGAGAGTTTCCAGAGACACAACCTTATTTTGGATGACTTAAGTAATTTTACAATTATTTTTTTACGCTAAGCACCAAAAATCGCTAGCCGATTCGTCTTCTTTTTAACTGACTTCCAAAAGGAGGGGGTTTCTGAATTCGACCACATATTTTATACCCATTTTGTTTTTACGATATGGTGAATCTTAAAATGAGATGAGAAATAGCTCCACCTGCGGCTAGCGATTATTACAGCCAGTATTAAGTAAATAATAGCAAGAGAAAATTCAATAAATACAAATCAATGATATGAATGGGCGATGAACGTAATAAAGATGGCAAATACTCTCTAGCCGACTTCCTACTCTATCTATACATCTAAATGACATTGAAGTGTCTGTTTATAATGTTAAAATAAGATCTTTTTTTCTAAATGCATATAAAAGTTGGTATACTCCTTACTACGAAAACGCAATTTTAAAAATATTTTGTGTCTGTTTGTTTCGGGTAAACTCTTTAACAACTGGACTGTTTTCAAACAGGAATTTCAATGGCAGACAGCTGATGTTACAAGGAGTAACTTAGGCTACTTCTATTATGGAAAAATAATGAGGGTTCCGAGGGGAAAAATAAACCCGGCTGATCCAAGAAACAGCTAGACCGATTTTAATTATTAGAGGTTCACGGGAAAAAATAAAACTCGTTTGTTCCGGGTAAATAGGGTTTCTAATTTCCTAATAGCGTTTTTTATTACCTACTGCCCCCTGTCTTGCAGGAATGTTTCCAATATTAATTTCACTTTTCGACATTTATTTACATTTATTACAAAATCTGCCAAAAATTTACGGGTGCAAATTCCCCGGGCTACTACGAGAGGCTAATGGAAAATAATGGTGTTTTATATTGTTCCAGGTAGTCTTAATTACACTTTTCCAGCTCTGGTACCCATTCCTAGGGAAACCCATGGTGGGGAGGACGTAGCAGTCTTCGCTAAGGGGCCCTGGTCTCACCTCTTCACGGGAAGCTACGAGCAGAACTTCTTGCCTCACGCCATGGCATACGCTGCATGTATCGGACCCGGCCTTACTTCATGCTCATAAAACCTACAACTCACTTACCTGTTGTCCTGTGTGTCCTGCAGCAATGTTTTAATCTTACTTTTTGGTATGGAGCGTATATTAGAAGGAGTGACATCTAGGTATTGAAAAAGTGTCCGTCGAAATGCAAAAAATATTAGTTCAAAAACATCAACAATGGCGCTGGTATCGGCGAGAGGGTGTATATCGACGCTCCCCGGAAATAAACCGGTACTGATAAATCGCTGATTCCGAATCTGGCATAACAGCAAAAAGTCCATAATGGCACTTACCTACTTATTCCCGGGGGGCGTCGATATACACCCTCACCGACACCAGCGCCATTATTAATGTTTTTTAAACTTCCACGGACACTTTTTCAAATTTTTCCCATAGGAGATTGCACTCCTTCCATCTACCCTCAATACTTACGGGTTTTTGACAGTCAAGTAAGAGCAAAACTTTAAGGCCCAGATAAATAAACGTTACTTAGCACGATCTAAGCCAAAGTACTGACTAAGTTCACGAAATTCCATTAATTAGACGTGACTTTCAGTTGTCAGTTCTGTCAAAAGTCGAACTCGGCTAAGCCAAGTATTAGTCAAGATTTTTGATGACTTGGCATGGTCTAAGCAACAATTTCACTACATAAAATTATTTTTGAACTGTCGTATTGTACCCGTCACTTTCCCGATATCTGAACGCTTCTTTTTAGGCAAATGTATTACTTTCGATTTTGACTTAGCTCCTGCTCGGCTAGGCAATGTTTATAGTTACGTCTATTTTAGTACATAACAGGTGCTTGGCTTAGACACGTCAAAGTAATACTTCGCCAAGTCTTACTTTAGACCAATGTCTAGCAACAACTATTTATCTGGGCCTAAGAGGTGGCGGTAAAGCCCCAGGTACTGATTTGTTGTCAATAAAGGTCAAGGCTGCGGTAAAACCCACCGACTAAATTCATTCACATCATACATGATGTTACAATGAAAAATGTGCTTCTGCAATGAGTTAATAAAGTTTAAAAGCCAACTTTATTAACTCATTGCAGAAGCACTGAATTATTTACGTAGTCGGTGGGTTTTACCGCAGCCTTGCGTTCACTGGAGCGTCAAGAAGCGCGCATAATTTTTTTTCAATACCAAAACGAACTCTGTGTTAGTATATATCGACGATTGAAAGGCAATCCTTACCAAACGACAAAAAATCGTAAAAATGAGTTATATATACCAAACGACGCAGAAAAAAGTGGCCGTTCGAATTGTATACACAGGTTGTATCAGAAGTCTGAAGTAATACTTTGGGTACATACGGTAGCTCATATGTGAATGCTTAAGCGACAAAAAATCGTAAAATGTTATATATACCAAACTACGCAGAAAAATCTGGGCGTTCGAATGGTATAATATACAGGTTGTATCAGGAGTCTGAAATAATACTTTGGGTACATATACGGTAGCTCATATGTGAATGCTTAGTGAATACAGTTTGCAGTATGCAAACGTTATATTATTATTTCGGCCTTTTGAAACAAACTGTATAATTCTTTTTACGATGTTTTGTCGCTTAGTATGGATTGACTTTCAAGCGTCGTTAAGAAGATATAATTTCTGTGGTAAAAGCCAAATGTGACTGCGTCAAATTTCGCTCGCACTGTCAAGGGTCATATTCGTTTTAGTATTGGCTAAATATTTTAAGCGCCGGTCTTGACACCCCAGCCCTCAATGTTTTAATCTTTATATATATTGGCACAGAGTACATTTTTTAAAATGTCAATTCAATTCGCTCGGTCCAGTGTGTTCAGGGTGTGCGACCATTACGAGTGTTTGATCCAATGCCAATTGCAAAATTTATATATCATTGAATGAATTACAAATGCAATGATCATAAAATTAGCTTTAAAGTATAATTTAAATTTTGTAAATATTATGCCTTTATTTATAGAAATGTCCTATTTTGTAACGATCCACGATAACCCGAGGGCAAAGAACTTGGATTTGTAGTATATAAAGCTTATCAAAAGCCAGCGGTATGTCTGAATATCGAATAGGCAATAAAAAAAAAATTGCTCAAAATTAAAACGTTAATTTTATGCTTTGACAACCCTATGATTACTTAGAGAGGCCGCTTGCCCTTCTGCTATTTTTAGTTTGAGATCAAAAATAGCTCATAAGTAACTCCTTATTTTACAGCTATGTCACGATGCCAAGTTTAAAGGATAACTTCAACACTTCTGAAATCTTATTAAAAAAAGTTTTTTTCGGACTCCACATAATCACTTACAATAAGCAAGAGAACATATTCATATCGGGGGGTGAAAGGCTATTTGACTCAAGCGACACTTTTGAGCGATATTGACTTAAATACATATTTGGAATCAGCCAATTTTACAATTTTACAAGCTTTATATAAACTTGCAATGTATGTCCGGGTGGAATCTAGCAACTGAATTTTAAATCAGTTATCTTTAACCGATTGAGCTGAAATTTGGTATACACGCTTATTCTGAATGACAATGCATGCTTAGGTATGTGACGTCATTCTAATTCCAATATAGCGGGTCATCCAAGATGGCGGAATAGTTACTTTTCTGCACTACCACAGTATGGTTATCAAATTAAAGGGCTTGCTGAGGAGAACACGAAAACTAGGGGCAATTAAATAAAAGCTTGTTTTTAAAACGTTTTTAGGGTTCCGTAGCCAAAGGGTAAAACGGGAACCCTATTACTAAGACTCCTCTGTCCGTCCGTCGGTCCGTCCGTCCGTCCGTCTGTCCGTCCGTCTGTCACCAGGCTGTATCTCATGAACCGTGATAGTTAGAGAGTTGAAATTTTCACAAATGATGTATTTCTGTTGCCGCTATAACAACAAATAGTAAAAACAGAATAAAATAAAATATTTAAGAGGGCTCCCATACAACAAACGTGATTTTTTTGCCGTTTTTTTAGATAATGGTACGGAACCCTTCGTGCGCGAGTCCGACTCGCACTTGGCCGGTTTTTTTTTCAACATTAATTTATTTCTGCGTCGATGCTCTCCTGTAAAGTTAAAAAAATGTCGCTTAATACAAAGAGTGCTTCACCCCTTGATATATTATAATTTGTAACACATTTTGATTAAAGTAACGTATGTCCTCTTTAACAAAAAAATAGGCCGTTTACCTACCACGTATAAAAGGTAGTCAAATAATAATTATTGTAATGGACACCTGAGTAATTATGTGAGTTTTATAGGCGCATCATAAAATAGAAGTGTCGATAAAACTTTTACGGATTTCTAGAGGACAATATAGGTGTTAGGAATTGTACAGGTGTTGCACGCTGTTGGCCCACCTAACCACCACTTGTGTAGTCACTTCACTTCACTTTTTAAGTCTATGGCTTCCATCGAGTTTAGCCGATGATTTTGCCAACAACGGAGTTTGGAAACACTTGGTCGGTTCGGTGAGACTTTACAAACCAAATGAAACCAATGAACTTTTGAAGAGACAATTTACGGTTGAGCAAACAACCTGTATAGTCGTATTTTTAATTAGACGAAGTCAACTGATGTTTACTGTGTTGTCAGTTTTTTGATGAAATAAAAGTAGTGTTGTGACAAAGTGAATGATTGAAAAAACTCCTGAATGAATGAAATTGCCTCGATTGTCTTTTATAGTTTGCAATGATTAACTATTCACACTCATTGTTCATTCATCTGATTGAACGAGAACTGAACGCATCACCATACTTTAAATATTTTACAACATTATTTTACAAAGTGACATTAGCTACTGTCAGTTGGCTTCGTCTAATTAAAAATACGACTGTAGTTACAGCATGAGCGCCAAGACTAGATTTATGTCACCAAACATATTGATTATATCTCCTTCTCACCTATGAAATAAGACAGAGAGCGACCGAGCCAATCCGTGACAAAGATCTTGTCTTGACATGCCTTGCCGTAATGTTTTTAATATTACTTTCAGTTTTTGACAGTTATGCCAAAAATTTGCAGTTGCTATTGAAAAAACAATACTTAAAGAGGGGGTGGCAGGGCTCTTGGTTTAGTGATGATCATTGATTATCTATCTGGCAGTATGCTGGCAAGCGTTCACCCTCTAAGCACATATTTGTTTACTAGTATTCATTAGTGAGCTAAGCGTGCTCCTAATAAAGCTTCGGGCTCACAGACGAGACAAAATTAGCTCGGCACATTTGTTTGCCCATCCAATTATAAACTGTAATAACTCTTAGAAAAGGCTGATTTTTCAGTGAAGTGTCATCGACGCGACGATGCGAGATTGAATTTTGAGGTGTTGCTTTTACCACAGAAATTCAGTCTTTAAGAATAATGGTACAGAACACATTTATAAAAAAATATCTTGATTCGCTCGCCTTGAAAGCTGTTCCTACAAAGAAAGTTTCATAGTAACGCGTCGGACGGCCGTTACTAGTTTCTCAAAAAAAACGAATCGTTACTGTTACCGAAAATGGTTCCTTTTTATATGAAACTCGTGTTCTTTTAATTTAATTTAATATAAGTCTGCATAAATGTACTCTGATAAGTAGGTACTTATACAGTACAGCACGAAATAGGTAGGTACCTATTTCGTGCCGATGTTGTTAAAACCAAACTAAGATATTGATGGATAGTTAATAATAATTTAGTTCTCATGAGTGGTACAATTGAAGAGTCAATCAATATAATGGAGTGACAAATTAAATCCGGGTTGATTTGGTACCTACAACTAAACTGGAGTCAATTGATTTACAGACACTGCACTTATGACAGCGTATAAAATACTGCAGCTACTGCAATGTGTGACCTATAATAAGTTAGTTAAGTATTTATTTTGAAATTAAACTATTTTACGGATTTTATCGCATTTATTTAATTTCAATGTAATAAAATCCGTAAAATAGTTTAACTTCAATGTATAGTATTCGCGTAAATATAAGAAAACAATAGTTAAGTATTTATTTGTTTAATAAAAGTAATAATTTACTGACACGGCGTATTTCCTTTGGATATAAATACTTACATCGATCCCTTACCTAAGTAATAATCACAAGACAAGACAAGCTAAAAATCACTAGAACGAGGTAGGTACAACTAATTGTAGGTACCTACTTCGTTCTAGTGATTTTTAGCTCTTGGGGTTCTGCGGTCAAGCTGAGAAATCGACCTCACAATTATAAAGCTGATTTTATAGTCACTTAGTATCTTCGTCTGTTTTATTGGTACGCATTTGACCTGCATTAATTTATTCGTGAACATATCAAGTGAAATTAAAAGCTGCGCATACCGCACGCGCGGCTTCAACCACGTGACTATAAAACTAGCCTTAAGCTGATTTCCATGACGCGTCACCTGCTTCCAGCTAATAGAAGACTTCTGATAAGCACGAGTATGTTCAAAAATAATATGATGAGTTAAATAATCGGATTCCACGACTCCCATGATCCAACAGCTCTTGAACGTGAACGCTTCCATAGTTATTTTTAATCGCCAGACAACACATACTCATCGTATCGTCCCAAACGAAGCAAATCTGGGATCGATCCCCCGTTATACCCAAACCATGGTAAATTCCGATAAGGTCATTCCTGAAATTTAAACCCTAACTAAAAATACATAGACATCTAAACTCCGCACTTTGCACTTACCTGCACTGCGGTGCACCTCTACCTACCCCTTGGGGAGATAGAGGCGTCATGTATTTATTCAAGGTAATATAAACAGCCCCATTTCCACCCCTATCGAGCTCTATTCAGTACGTTCTCATCCCTCTCGGTGTGCGGACGGCTCCCACCCCTCCGTAGAAGAAGACGTGTTTGTGTGTCAGATACATTATTTATTTGTTTGTCACGCTTCCTTGAACCTGTTATGGGTAAGTGGAGGGAATAACATATTTTTTACAAAAAACAAAATCCGACTTTCAAAACCTAGGTGCACATAAAGCTACAAATAACCTTATAATTAATTATATTTGGAGTTTTGAAAAAAGGAATTGAGAAAACTGAAGCACGTCTTTCTTTATTTTATATGTAGAATCAGATTCTTTTCATTCATATAATCCAGGCACTTATGTAAAATACATACACTAAGTTTCAAGTCAATCAAAATTTTTTTTTTTCAAATTGTGTGACCCCCCATTTCACCCTTAAGGGGATTGATTTCTGATAATATTTTGAAAATGAGACCAACCTTAAAGATCTCCCTAGAATACGTCACAAATCTTTATGAAATCGGTCTGCTAACGCCGGAAATATAAAAAAACATACGGTTCGAATTGAGAACTTCCTCCTTTTTGAAGTCAGTTAAAAATGCGTTTTCGTGTTGAGTAGCGTATAAATACTTTCATATGCAATTAGTACAAAACCGTTATTTTGAAATTACAAATGCACTTCAATGTTTATTATTTGTGAAGACACTAATAATAGTATACATAGTGAGGAAGTTCCTCTCTCTGGAGCCCTAACCACTGGTAACTAGGACCCTGTTCCAGATGCCAGTGAGGAACTGTTTTTTATATTTTTTATTGTATTTTTTATTTTTATATTTTAAAATGTAATTCTTAAGAAAGAAGTGAAATAAAGGTATAAATAAGAAAGATAGAAACACGTGCACTTACCTTTCTCAAATGAAAAGCATTTGAGTTGTATGATAATTTTTAATATTTATTTTAACTTGGTGCAAGTAATTGGATATGTGTGGCTCTAAATATGTTTTGGGTTCGTTTGGTACAGCTCTGCCCATCCCTATAGGGAAAAAGCGTTATGATACATAAACCTGCTTATGGATTGAGCCGTTCCAGGTTTATTTGTTGTTATTACAGCGGGATATACGTGGTGTATCAGAAGCACAAAACAGTAAAGTATGCCGTTTTCATTAGTATCGGGTATACAACTGAATGGTATAACAATTTGATCGAAATTAGAACAGATTTTTTAGGGTTCCGTACCCAAAGGGTAAAATGGGAACCCTATTACTAAGACTTCACTGTCCGTCCGTCCGTCCGTCCCTCAGTCTGTCACCAGGCTGTATCTCATGAACCGTGATAGTTAGAGAGTTGAAATTTTCACAGATGATGTATTTCTATTGCCGCTATAACAACAAATACAAAAAAATAGAATAAAATAAATATTTAAGGGGGCTCCAATACAACAAACGTGATTTTTTTGCTCGTTTTTATAGATAATGGTACGGAACCCATCGTGTGTGAGTCCGAATCGCACTTGGCTGGTTTTTTTAACTCAAAAACGTTTAGTCTGCCTTTACTTAGCCTCTACATATTACCGACCGTATATGTACGTAAAATATTACTTCGGGCTTCTGATACAACCTGTATACGTGGAGTGCGAATTAAACTTTTAATAGACTTTAATCCCTGATAAATTCCATGTATACTTTCTCAGCTGTTCCCGAGTTCATTTATATGAGCTATTTACATGAGTTACATGACATATTACAAATGTTATCTCTTGTTTTAGAGCAACAAAGCCTCAAAGAATGTATAGCCTCATTAACTTTATATTGTATAATTGTTAATTAAGAAAAACACAAAAATGTAAATCCTTATTTGAAAAAAGCAACCATGGAGTTTCTTGCCCATTCTTCTCCATAGGAAATGCATTCCGAATGGGTGGTAGAGCTACTATTACTACTATTTATTGACGATTCATAAGTGCCTGTATTGGTTTATATGAATAAAAAATATTCTGATTCTGATTCAGATTCTCCCCCGATGTATTTTCGTCGGGTGACGGGAAAAACTCTTTATATTACAAAAAAAAACAATGCAGTAATTTGAATTTTAATAGATTTTTTTAAAGTTATGGCTATGATGACTTTTTCCCGGGAAATTTGTTGATATTTTAAGGTAGGTAGGTACTTAGTAAGTTACTTAGTAAGCTGCTTTACCTCTTCTTTTTTTACGAAATGAATGAAATCATGAAATTTAATGGAATAAGATGAGGAATGGCTCCACCTGCGGTTTAGCGGGTATTTCAGCCAGTGTCAAGTAATTTATACCAAGGGTTCTTTCTGGAAAACAGAATAAAATAATAAGGGTTACTAAACATAGCGCGTGTGAAGACGCGAACTCATCTAGTTATTATAAGTAATAAAATCGGCCAAGTGCGAGTCGGACTCGCGCACGAAGGGTTCCGTATTTTTCACGAGCCAATGTAAAAGGGGTCGAACCTATTACCATTATACCGATCACATTCCTCCTTACTACGAGGGAAATTTGGGCCATAGTCCACCACGATGGCAACGTGAGGGTTGGTGAAGGTTTCTTCACGATGTTTTCCTTCACCGTTCAGTAAATGGTGATCGTTATTAAAAATTCTCATAGAAGAATCATATCTTTCAACAAAATGTTATTGATAATGTCAGCGTTCTGATGTTTCCTTGTCTAGCGTCTCCGACTGTGATGGAGGAGAACCCACCCTGTGGTCCAAGGTTGAGGAGATGGTGCCGCAGCCGCCGCTGCCAGCTGTGGCGGCTGCTGCTCCTGCCCTTCGTCCCTATCCTCGCGCTGATCATCCAGACCACACTATCCTTAAAGAACAGCATCACCAACGGACGGGAGGTGGCTGAAGTTGAGGAACAGGTATGTTTTCGGAGACTGATACCTACCCGGTGACATTTCTATAGTCCGTGCGTCATTAAGAGCTATATTTCACCGGGACATCATGGCGATGCAACCAGTCGCCAACAAAATGTATACAGCTTTGTAGAGAGTTACTCACCTCGGGTCCGCTTGGTTGCGCAACCAATTAGGCGGCACGACCAGCTCGGACGGCAGCACAGAATGTTACTGGTCGCGCATCCACGCTGGTCGCGCCACCACTAATTACTATAGCGCTGTATGGTGTCTCACTCACTCAGCCGCCAGTCCAGCCGCCAGTGACGCTCTCTCTCTTTTCCTACGTACATATAGCAGTAGTGCTATCTCTTCCAGGTCCATTTTGATACTGTTGCAGTGTGGTGTGGCGACTCTGGTGTCTGTATGATGTCTAGTTTGGTAGCTAACGGACACCACGGTGGCGCGACTGGTTGCGCCGCCATGGTGTCTCGGTGAAATATAGCCCTAAGCCACTGGGGCGTCAAAAGTCGCGTGACAGCTTTTTTGCCAATACAATAAACGAACTCTGTGTGAATATGCGTAAAGATGGAATTTCTGTGGTAAAAGCCTACGCGTCAAAATTTGTTTGCGCTGCCAGTGTCGTCTCGTTGTAAAATTAACTTTTTCTCTGTGTAAATACAGTTTGTATTGCCATGGCAAACAGGTTGACGCGTGACTGTTGACACCCTAGTGTACGAGAGGCATTGACGTTTTCAATGTGTCAATTAAGTTCGTTTTGGTATTGGCAAAATAATCTACCTTTAGTTCGATTCGGTTCGTTCTGAAAACTAGTGGTGAGGCCTTAACGAGATCGCCACAGTTATTGGCTGAGAGCGGACCCTGTTGAAGTTAGAGTTACTCACGAATTCATCTTAAGTGTTTTTTTGGAACGTAGTTTCTTATGGCGCGTTGCGAAAGGGGGCTAGACGGAAAAAATTAAGACTAAAAGTGTCGGCCGACACTTTTGTAAATGTGTGTGTGATTTCGATTTCGGTTTCGATTTCGATTTATATATGTATTTGTGTGTGTGTGTGTGTGTGTGTGTGTGTGTGTATGTATATGTACATTTTTTTTGCTTTTTTTATTTCAAAAGGAACTTCGTTCCATCCGGGTGCCCCTTGACACCTCTCAAGTTTTTTACTATTATATTCCTTGTAACCTATAACCAGTGTCTCTGGAGACGTGCACTGTAGATTTACAGTATATTTACTGTAAATTCACTCCATCTACTGTACACTGTATTTCTCATAATACAGTGTTAAATAAGCACTGAAATTTTTGTTTCTTGGAAATCATTGTAATATTTATAAAAAACGCAACGTGATTATGACTTTATAACGAAACTACACGTTTTATTTTCGTATCATAGATAAAGAATAATAAAAATGTTCTGTGACACTCTGTCTACGGTTGGAATAGTTTAGTTACTCTATGATTCAGCAATGGGGAATACCCTTATAACTAACTTTGATATTTAGAGTTATTTTTATTATTTCGTTGCAGTTTGCACCTAGATTTTGTTTACTACTACTACTACTAGTACTACAGCCCTTTTAACGTCCCACTGCTGGGCACGGGCCTCCCCTCAATGCGAGGGGGATTCAGGCCATAGTCCACCACGCTGGCCCGGTGCGGGTTGGCAGACTTCACACATCTATCGAGAACTCGTCAAGCTCCCTCAGACGTGCAGGTTTCCTCACGATGTTTTCCTTCACCGTTTCTTAGCAAGTAATAATCTCGGATGAAAATGAGATTCGCACATGGAACCTAGAGTTGCGAGCCGGGGTTTGAACCTGCGCACTTTGATTGCAAAGCGTGCGTTCGACCACTCGGCTACCACTTAGATCATTGATCGATTATCGAAAAAAATGTATTTTTCTGTGCAAATATACATTTTCATGAGTTGGTGACATTGACGCGGCGGAGTGCTCGATTGTAACATCAAAATTGACGTGAAGTAAATTACTTTCACCCCTTCCCAATGGGTCGTCGTTTTAAACGCTTTAATAATCATAAAATCCTATCAATTTAGACGAGAAAATAAAGATATTTATAATCGTTACACTTGGCAGCCTTTGGAGCGAGGGAATCTAATTGACTTTATTAAAATGTACTCTGTAATAATATAGATAGAGATTGAATTACTTTAGTGAAAGCTATGCGACTATGAGTCAGACTACGCTCTCGTCATCGATGACATTGTGTTGATAAATGTGCTTCTTGTACGAGTTAGCCTTCCGATTCCTTAAATATTGATGTAGGTATGCGGCTTGACATATACCACCGAAATTCAATCTTTATGCCCATTGATATAGAGCTTGTTTTGGTATTGGCAAACGATTGTCCGCGCAGCTTTCGACGACCTAGTGTGTACTAATAAAACAGTTTGTATTGGTGTACGAAAACAATTGTCGTGCACGTTTACGACGTGCGGATTGAGGTATGGAGGGTAGAATGGAAGGAGTGCAATCTCTTATGGGAAAAATTTGAAGAAGCAATTGTGGATGAACTGAAGTATGCCGGGTATACAATTGCTATATTCATACCATACACTTTGTCGACACCAGAGCGCCATTGTGGAAGGTTTTTGAACTACTAATTATGCATTTCGACGGACACTTTTTCAATATCTAGATGTCACTCCTTTTATTCTACCTTCCATACTGTTACGCGAGACGTATGCCCGTTATTTATGGCTCCAACGTCTGCCGATGACTTAGCAAAAGACAAGTTGATTCACAAAAAAGGATGCAAAATATGTTGATACCACATATTTTTAAACGACCTTGCTCTCTGTTCCCCGAAAGTAACATGATGCAAGCGCCTGCAGTCGACATTCCGTTACCACTGAGTCAGTAATTACCAATTTTAGGTAACCCGTGATAGGAAAAAAGTCATAACAATTAAAGTTTTTCCGCGTGTGATGTTCACCAACTATGGCCCAAATCTCCCTCGTATTGAGCAGGAATGTGCCCGGCAAAATGGCAATAGGCTCGCCCATCCTTGCCCCCTGCGTGTCGCTCCTTTGAAAGAGAGCATTTCTTAATAGTTCGTTCAATTTTGGCGCCCACTCTCAAGTGGGCGTAAAAGTCTCTATTTCGGTTTCGGCCAAAACTTCGGCCAAATTAGGCCGAAGCCGAAGCCGGTTATATTGGAAGCACTTTGTATTCACTATACCTTGTTTTATAACCTTGTTTTGACGATGATTTTCCCAACAATGGAGTTCAAAAACACTTGGTCCGTCGGTGAGACTTAACAAAACAAAATAATGATTTAAATTTTGAGTAGGTATCCAAAAAAAGATATAGATGCTGGAAACGTTACTTAATCAAGTCGTAATATTTATCACATGTGTCAGTTACGACGTTTATGCTTTCCAGGCTTGCCATGACCGAAGTAGAGTAGTCCTATAGTATATAAGAAAAAATGTAACTTGAATATTTGTAAGTGCCCCCAAAGGCCTATACAGAATAAATGATTTGACTTTGACCTCGACCGCGTAGACGTAAGTTTTATCTGTTTCAACTGTCAGATTCAACGGTCTGTTTCAACGGTCATGCTAAGGGTGCAGCGTCGATAAACCGCTTTTGCTCTGAAAAGAACATTGCAATGCCATTGCAAATCATGTCTAGATAGTTTGGTCTTTTACATTGTGTTTCTGCAGGTTAGCAGAGCGACTGAACTGGGCAAATTGGTGACCAGACTCCAACAAGAGCGATCCGAAGTTGCATTCTTCATTTTCACAAACGGTAGCACCTTGAGGTGAGAGACACAGAAGAACTACTGATTAACTACCACGAAGTACGTATTATATGGAGTGGGAGGTTATCTTGTATTCGAATTATGTTCGGTGGAACAAGACAAGGTTATCCCGTTATCTTGTAAGTTCACGAACTTAAACGATCAAACAAGTGAATATTAATCACATCGAAGCCTCAATTACCGAAATGATAGTTTGAGAAATCAACGAATAAATGTTTTCTTTCTTTCTTTCTTTCTTTAACGGCGCAAAAACTCCTTTTTCTACTGTGCGCAAAATCATTGACGCGAATTTATAATACTTTATGAATGTTGAAATATCAGTAATAAATTAGTAACTGTAAGTGACCGCCTGATAAATTAAAAAAATATGATACATATAGCAGTGGTAGCCGAGTGGTCGAACACACGCCTTGCAATCAAAGTGTGCAGGTTCAAACCCCGGCTCGCACCTCTGGGATTTATGTGCGAATCTCATTTTCATCCGAGATTATCACTTGCTATGAAACGGTGAAGGAAAACATCGCGAGGAAACCTGCACGTCTGACGGAACTTGACTAGTTCTCGATAGATATGTGAAGTCTGCCAACCCGCACCGGGCCAGCATGGTGGACTATGGCCTGAATCCCCCTCGTATTGAGGGGAGGCCCGTGCCCAGCAGTGGGACGTTAAAAGGGTAGTAGTAGTTAGTATGATACATATCAAAATTTTACTAAATTAGATTTAAGAAAGCAGTGGTAGCCTTGTCGGTAGACGCCCGCTTTGAATGCAAGGGGTGCTAGTTCAAATCCCGAGCCCGCACCCCTGAGATGATTTACATGAGCGAATTTCATTTCCAATAATGATTACCACTTGCTGAACGGTGAAGAAAAACATCGTGGGGAAACCTACACGTCTGTAGCAGGGCGTGTAAAGTTCACCAAACCGCACTGGGCCAGCGTGGTGGACTATGGCCCAAATCTCCCTCGTATTGAGGGGGAATTTGCCCGGTATAATAACAATAGGCTCGCCCCCTATTACATTGGGACCAAAATACATCGGCGAAGTGTGGATGCACTGTAGTGCGCCTCTGCGTATCCCTTTCGGGGAATACAGGCGTGATGATGATGTTTGTATTTAAGTTGTCTTCGCGACTACTTCGCCGCAAACTTTGCTTTATAGTAAACTTTTATACCAATTTTAAAAAGTCAAAAGTGGCGTAGTATTTGCAAAAATGGCCGGTTTCCACTTAATACATCTTCATCAGAGTTTCCTCTTACGGTTTCCACTTACATTAGTGAATGTTACTTCTTCTGTGAAGATTACTTCAAGTAATGGCTAAATATTAAAAAATTGCAACTGGTAACTGCTGCATATGTTATCTCTATCATCAGGTCAAACCTGACTCAACGTTTCGTCGGCACGGACAACGCTATACTCCAGATGGGTGATCTTCCACTCTTGGTTTTCAAGAACCACCCTGGACCAGTCGACGGAGTCACTTTTCTCACCGAACTTGATGACCTAAGGTAAGGTCCTTTGGCTTTGCAGCAATATTTTTCATCATCATCATTTTCCTTACCTTAACCCATTATTTGGGGTCGGCGCAGTATGTCCTTTTCTTCCATACATCTCGCTTTTCCGTCATACCGACATCCACTCCGATCTCATCCATATCAATTTTTACACAATCCATCCATCTTTTCTTTGGTCTTCCTCTCGCTCTGTATCCATCCACATTCATACTCATCACTCTTTTAGTCACATTCTAGTCTCTTAATTCTCACTTTTTTTGTTATGGGCGCTACTTTTATACTACCTCTAATATACACATTTCTCACCTTATCCATTCGCGTCACTCCACACATCCATCTCAACATTCGCATCTCGGCAGAGTGGAGACGTTTCTCTTCACGCACTCTATGCAGCAATATTTTTCATATAATTTAAATTTTTTGACAATCAACTCATTACAAATTCGGCCAAATATTGATATTTACAATAGAAACAACAAAACTTTAAGCTGATTTTTATTACTGTGATCACCCATTTCGATTTAAAGTGTGTATTTATTAAATTTGTATTTGTTATTAATTACTTGACATTGGCGAAATACCCGCTCCAATAACAGGTGACGCCATTCTTCATCTAATTCCATCAAATATACAGAGAGACGAACAACAAAGTGATAAGGATCACGGTTCCGTGTTTTTCCTTTTTAAGTACGCAACCCTAAAAAGATACAATAAGCGGTGGTAAGGTCCCAGTATCTTGTTCTCGTAGGAGCCGGCGGTTTTCAGACCTTCCGAAGGCATCTGACATGGCCTTAACACTGTTATGGACTTAGCGATTGCTTGACATGTCCTCCGAAGTACAAAAAACAGCCAAGGGCCATGAGCACCTTTAAGGGTGCGGGCCCGGGATTTGAACTTGCTTATTTTACGTTCAGGGCTAGCATTCTACCAACAAGGCGACCACTAGGGTTCAAAAAATACTTTTATTCTCGCTTAAGTCTAATAAAGACTTACACCCTTGAGCGCACAGAATAAAACTAATATTGAACATCCAATTACATCTATAAATCACAGGTACAGATGTTAGCTGGGTGCCGGTAAGCAAGACGAATAGTACCGATCGTCGGAGTCAATACTTTCACATTAGACACTGTGGATCTTAATGAAAAAGGAACGTCGTTTAATTTGTTAGGTAGGTTCAAACAGCAAATGGGAGATTTAAACATTATAAATCATTTAAAGTTTGTATTTTTACCTATCTTATTACTCTACTGTTAAGCCAAAGTCCTACAACAGGGGCTACGGGGCACTTACAAATTGTCAAGCTTACTTTTTTTTAACTGTATGCTACTATCGGATCAAAGCACGACCTCGACAGAGAACATCCGGCAAGAAACTCAGCGGGCTATTTTTTTTTTAAATTTTATTCTCACATAAACCCAAAGGTACGAGCTGGAGTTTGTACCTGCATTCTTTGATTGCAAGGCGTGCGTTCGACCACTCGGCGACTACTGTATTTTGTACACTGTTCGAATAATAAATTAGATAATCGTTACAAGATCAATGACGCATGATAAAGTAGGTTATCAATGACATCAAGATGGGTAAAACCGTAAATCATAGCCTATTTGCATTTTCGTCACGAATGGTGGCCGTTGGCTCGCTTATAGCAGATAAACCGGATTTACCGACGTAAAATTTATAAAGAAACGTAAATATATAATCGTAGCTTCCAGTCAATAAACATAAAGCTAAGCTAAGCTAAACTACGAGCTAATTTTTAAATCAGTTATTTACAAAGAGTTCATAGTTAAAACCGAAAAAATGTACCTACAATACTGAAATAATGAAAAGTTAGGATAACCTTTTCGGTACCGTACGTCTTTTTTAGGGTTCCGTAAAACGGGAACCCTATTGCTGAGACTTCGCTGTCCGTCCGTCTGTCCGTCACCAGGCTGTATCTCATGAACCGTGATAGTTAGAGAGTTGAAATTTTGATGATGTATTTCGGTTGCCGCTATAACAACAAATACTAAAAACAGAATAAAATAAATATTTAAGCCCCCCATACAAAAAAGTGTATTTTTTGCCGTTTTAATAGATAATGGTACGGAACCCTTCATGCGCGAGTTCGACTCGCACTTGGCCGGTCTTAAGAGTTTCGTACCTCAAAATTTAAAGTAACATTATGTTCTGCAATACCTTTGCAAATTGATCATAACATAGACGATTAAGAGGCAAATTGTCTCAGCTCAGATAAATTCGCTGATTCCAACGATATATACAGGGTGTTTCAGAAGTCCGAAATAATACTTTGACGCTTGCATCAGTATCGGTAGTATAATTTTTTTATCGAAATTCGACCATGTTTTTCAACTTTTTTTTCATCGAAATTAAACTATTTTACGGATTTTATCGCGTTTATTTACTATTTTATTTTCCCGACGTTTCGGCTGCTTTACAGCAACCATGGTCACGGGGGGACTGAGGTGTTAGACGTCCTGATGTCATAGTTAATAACTGGGTACCCTCATTTTTAGTTGTTGTTTGCGGTCCGATCCACGCAGAAAGTGCTTACGGTGTCCTGAGGTCTTGCAATGGTACACTTGGTTTTGGATTTAATCATATTGATTACTGGATCCCAAGTTGGTGGTAAAAATAGGGAAGATGGCTGGGTCCATCTTCCCTATTTTTTTTCTTTTTTTTCCTAGAACTTGTAATATCTCGAGTCCTATGTACAATTTGCTTGTTCTGTTTCGTGGATATTCGTAGCCGCCTCTCATAAGTTTAGTTTACACAGCTGAATAGGGTTGTGGGTACCCAAGGGCCAGAACACGATACCTGTGACAAATATTCAAAGGTCAGAAACTATGATCGTTAGATATCTGTCTTCATTGGGCATGCACATATGAGCTACCATATATGTACCCAAAGTATTATTTCGGAGTTCTGATACACCCTGTATAACGCAATATCGCTCAACACGTGTACGGGTGCTACTTGCGAGGACTGGTCCAACCATTTTCCTCTTAATGACTTACCTACTCTCCCATAGTGCGTTGAAGGCATCATACCAAAGCAATTATTTCTATAACCATCTGTGGTTTAGAATAATCCCTTCATTGTAAATGGGAGTAGACGCACCTTACTGTACTAGCTTCCTAAGCGTAAAGATTATATTTGTATTTAATATTAGACTGCCGTGAGTATAATTCTCCTCTAATATTGTGGCAAAGGTGCGGTCTGCTCTCATGGCATTGCTGCTCCTGAGAATGTATTACTCGCAATAATTATCATTTTGAAAAGAGTAACCATTGAGTTTCTTACCGGCTCTTCTCAGTGGAAGCAGCATTCCGAACCGGTGGTAGAATCTGACTATTTGTAAGTGCTTTATGGCGTACACGAATAAAAAAAAGTTGATTTTGATTTTAACAAGGCACTAAGTCACTTCGCCTTTTAGCCGTCGTATGTAAATAAGCTCGTAGATACAAGCGCGAGTCGCGATGTGTCAATGGTTTCTTCGTCGGAATTTATATTGTTACTGACATTCCACCACCAGGGCCCAAGTCTACTAACACTATCGTCGTGGAGTTGCTATGACTCCATTTTTAACCGACTTCAAAGAGGAGCAGTGGTAGCCTCGCGGGCAAGAGCGCCCGCCTTGAACGTAAAGGGTGCAAGTTCAAATCCCAGGCCCGCACCTCTGAGATAATTTTCATGTGCGAATGTCATTTTCAACAATGATTACCACTTGCTGAACGGTGAAGGAAAACATCGTGAGGAAACCTGCACGTCTGAGGGAACTTGTCCAGTTCTCGATAGATGTGTGAAGTCTGCCAACCCGCATTGGGCCAGCGTGGTGTACTATGGCCCGAATCCCCCTCGCATTGATGGGAGGCCCGTGCCCAGCAGTGGGCCATCAAAAGGGCTGTAGTAGTAGTGGTAAATGGTTAAGCTATGGTAAATGGTGTTGGTGATAAATTTACATATAATTTATAAATAAGTCTAAGTGTAAGTTTTTAATTTGTTACTGTATATTTGCCCAAATAAGAAAAAAATAAAACTTTTTTCAATGGTACCTAGAATATGAGCAGTATAGACATTGGATATTGTCACCTTGATGAAATTTAACAAGTCATAGAATCAGAATTATTCATATAAACCAATAAAGGCACTTATGAATCGTCAGTAAAAAATAAATAATATTAATAGTATCTCTACAATCTATTCTAGTTACCATTGATACAAGATGTATAACTTTGATGCCTTAAAAAATGTAGTCATCATAGCAACTCTACGACGATAATGTTAGCAGACTTGGGGCCCTGGGGTCTTACCACCACCTCATAAAGTATTTTTGTTTTATTAGTAACTGTAAATTTTTGGCAGATTATATAAAGAGTTGTCTGTCAAAAACTGAAAGTAATATTACATACATTGCTGCAAGTCAGGTAAGGGGGCAGTTCGAGCGTACACGCCAGAACAAGCTACGTTTTGAAATAAAACTATGTTACGGATTATATCGCGTTTATTTACTATTTTATTTTCCCGACGTTTCGGCTGCTTTACAGCAACCATGGTAACGGGGGGACTGAGGTGTTAGACGTCCTGATGTCATAGTTAATAACTGGGTACCCTCATATTTAGTTGTTGTTTGCGTAAAAATCCGTAAAATAGTTTTATTTCAATGTATAGTATTCGCGTAAATATAAGAAAACAATAAGCTACGTTTTTTTATGAGATTGGGAGGCAAACGAGCAGACGTTTTACCTTATGGTAAGTAATCAACGCCGCCTATGGACACCTGCAACATCAGGGGCGTCGCAAGTGCGTTGCCGGCAACGTAACCGTGCAACTAAGTAACCGTGTTGAAACGACCTGTATACGTGCAAAATAATACACAAGCCTGAAAGCGCTCTTATTATTCAAAAATATATTTACCTTTACGACCTAAATCCAATAAGTATCGTTATGATATCGTTTTTTTACGATTCCGCTCTACAAATTGTCAATAAACGATTTCATGGCGTCGTTGTCCGTGGTATAGGATAGGTAACTCACTGCTATTGCTTGTTTAAATTATTCAAACACTCGTAAATATTAATTAAGTGTTGTACATACTAGATGAACATAATTTGATTATACAGTGTGATTCAGAATGGGTATACTATCCCCTAAAATATAGGTTATCTTGCTTACTTTAAAGGAATACGAGTATGTGCAATCTGTAATTAAATTATCTTTTTTAGGGTTCCGTAACTAAAAAGGTAAAAAGGAACCCTTATAGGATCCCTTGGTTTTACGTCTGTCCGTCAAGGTCCTCTTTCTCAGAAACGCGTGGAGGTATCAAGTTGAAATTTTTAACAAAGACTCAAGTCTGCAGTCCCTTAAAGCTCTAAAAAAATCAAACTTCTAAGTTAACGCAATCAAAAGATACGGCGGCTTATGTTGCATTTTCAGTACATTCGCACGGGAATCAAAAAACCTATAAGATACTTGCTGTTGACCTAGAATCATGTAATTTTGCAAGACGGCAAGACGACTAGGTCTATAAGACCACAAGTTATCTCAGAAAAAAAAAATGAAAACAGTAAATTTATAGTTACAACGCTCAAGATAAGTCTGTCTTTCTATCCAGTTTATCTTTTCGTTAGAGCAATGTTCGGTACTTTCATAGTTTAGGTACGGAAGCCTCGGTGCGTGAGTCCAGCTCGCACTTGACCAATTTTTTATAAAATTGTTGAACTTTTAAGTTTTCCTTAAAATTCGGCCCAGCTTTAAAATCGCCTGTAACTTTTCGATAAGATTAACACCAGAAGAAACAAGCGAGCTAATCGAACATGCCTAGATTGCCTAGGCTTAATCTTTTACAAGCTATACATTAACTTGCAATGTATGTATGTGCGGGTGGAATCTAGCAACTGAATTTTAAATCAGTTATCTTTAACCGATTGAGCTGAAATTTGGTATACACGCTTATTTTGTATGACAATGCATGCTTTAGGTATGTGACGTCATGGGGGGCGGTGGATAGTGACCTTCTCGTGGTGTCCCCTGTTAGTAGTGGTGTAGGTCTAACGAACCGTAACGGAGTTCTGGACCTACCCACGAACCAATACTATCCCAAAGAGGTCGAAATTTTAAGCAATGGAGTCTGACTCAAATGTCATCAGAGGAGGCCGAAGGAGGAGGCAGCGGGTCGAGTTGTCGGAGCCCGAGCTCTCTGGCTCGGAGGCGGAGGATGAGGCGGTGCCGCCCAAGGTGCTGCCCGTGGCGCAGCGGGGAGGGCTTGTCCTGCGGAGGGGGAAGGGCGCCCGTGACGGGGCCCGCCAGGTGGAGGTGGAGACGGAGGATCGGGAGGAGGCCCCGGGCCGGGTGTTGAGGTCGGGGGCTTCTCGCAGGAAGGCGTCCAGTCCGGTGCTGGATCCGGTGGAGGCGGAGCCACGTGAGTCGGAGTACGAGGAGGGAAGGGAGTACTCGAAAGAGTGGTTGAGGGCCTATGCGGGGCGTAAAGGGGCGCACATTTTGGAGGTGGTCTATGGCCATCTCCAGGGGCCGGTGGCCAGGAAGCTCGAGGACGCGGCGCTGAGTCTTCAGCGGGTGGTTAAAGACCTGTTGAGAAGGCAGACGGATGAGGATGAGGTGGGCCGCCTCATGAGGAGGAACGCTCGCCTCATCAGGGAGATGGAGTCCCTCGGGGAGGATTTCGTCGACTTGTCCAACGAGAACGACAAGTTGAGGGAGAAATTGGCGACTTTGGAGGCGGAGACTCCTCCACTCCCAGCGCTGGAGGTGGGGCGTACGGTCTTGGAAGAGTTGGGGCGTTCCATCGTCTCCCCTCTCGTGGAGATGATAGACGCCCGTTTCAAGGGGATTGAGGAGCGTCTGCTTCCGGTGGCCGCAGATCGGCCGCCTTCGGCGGTTGATAGGTGCCGCTCGTCGGTCGCTCCTATGTCGGAGGTGGAGGGTCCGGTGAGGGCCCGGCCTGGGCCATCTGGGGCCCAAGGAGGGAGGGGGAAACCGATCGGGGTGGGTGCACCAAAGTCCGCTGCTCCCCCGGTGATCTCAGGCGGAGAGGACAGCGAAGGGTTCACCCTTGTTGGGGGGAAGAAGAAGGGGAGAAAGAAGGGGAGAAAGGTGGCGGCGCCGGCAGCGGCCAGGCCGAAACTTGAGCCACCCCGCAATTCTGTGGTGGTGATCACAATGTGCGAGGAGGCGGCGAAAAAGGGGGTGACCTATGGCCAGATTATAGCCAGGGCGAAGGAGAGGGTGAAACTGGCGGAACTGGGGATAGAGTCCCTGAGGTTCCGCCAGGCTGCCACCGGTGCCAGGATTCTGGAACTTCCGGAAGGGCAGTCGGCGGAGAAGGCGGACGAGCTGGCCGAAAAGCTGTCCGTCGCGTTGGAGGGTGTGGCCAGGGTCGTTCGGCCGACGAAGTGCGTAGAAATACGCATTTCTGGGCTGGACGACTCTGAAACTAAGGAGGGGGTATTGGCGGCGGTGGCGCGGATGGGCAAGTGCGAGGTGGAGCTCGTGAAGGGACGGAAGATCCGCTATGGCCCGAGTGGGATGGGGGCCATAGTGGTGGACTGCCCGGTGGAAGCGGCCAAGCTTCTGGTCAAGGAGGGGGAGCTACAGGTTGGGTGGAGTACGGCGATAGTGGAGTCACTGGAACGGCGTCCCATGCGCTGTTATAAGTGCATGGGGGTGGGCCACACGAGGGCGAAGTGTCCTTCGGGCGTTGATCGCGGGGCCCTCTGCTTCAATTGTGGAGGCGCGGGCCATAAGGCGTCGGGCTGTGAGGCGGCAAAGAGGTGCGCAATATGCGCGGATATGGGTCGGTCATCGGGCCACCAAATGGGGGGGGCACTTTGTAACCCCCCCGCCTCAAAGGGGAGATAAGTGCCACATGGCACTGGCCGAAACCAGGGTGATGGGTCGGGGGACCTGTCACCCATTGCACGGTTTCGGTGGACGTTGGGATGGCTGGGGTTGTACCAAGCTGTCCCAGGGGCCCAGCGAATAGCTGGGTCGGGCCCGGCGACTTAGCCGGGCGAGCCGCTGGGGTGTTGCGGTGCATGCCTTGGCGATCCCGTTGCATCCCTCCATAGCGGCGGGTGGTACACCGTGGGTTTTTAGTGGGTATACCGGCAATCTGCCGGGGACTCCCACATACCCCTTCCTCCTCCCCCGAGGCTGGAAGGGGATCCATAGAGGATTTCCCCACGAAAAAAAAAAAAAAAAAAAAAAAAAGGTATGTGACGTCATTCTAATTCCAATATGGCGGATCATCCAAGATGGCGGAATAGTTATTTTTTCTGCACTACCACAGTGTGGGTATCAAATAAAAGGGCTTGCTGAGGTGAACACGAAAACTAAGGGCAATTAAATCAAAACTGGTTTTAAAAAGGTTTTAACATTATTTTATTAGTTAAATTGTTGAACTTTTAAGTTTTCCTTAAAATTCGGCCCAACTCTAAAATCACCTGAAACTTACAAGATTAACAGCAGAAGAAACAAGCGAGCTAATCGAACATGGCTAGGCTTATCAAAGTATATGAACACAATCATGTTTTAATATTGTTTTTGCTAATGTTTTAATTTAATTACAATTTTATTTATTTTTAGAGATAGAAATTAGTACTCAGGCTCATTATTAGCCTCGTGGGCAAGAACGCCCGCCTTGAACGTAAGGGGTGCAAGTTCAAATCCCGGGCCCGCACCGCTAAGATAATTTTCATGTGCGAATGTCATTTTCAACAATGATTACCACTTGCTGAACGGTGAAGGAAAACATCGTTGGGAAACTTTCACGTCTATAAAAAAGCGTGTGAAGTTCACCAACCCGCACTGGGCCAGCGTGGTGGACTAGAGCCCAAGTCTCCCTCGTATCGAGGGGGAATGTGCCCGGTTTAATGGCAATAGGCTCGCCCCCTATTACATTGGGACCAAAATACATAGGCGAAGTGTGGGCGTACTAAAGTTCACCTCTGCCTACCCCTTCGGGGAATACAGGCGTGATGATGCATTTATTTATTATTTTAATTAGCACTCGACGGTGGGGTTTCATTTGTCCCCTAGTGAATACGTGGGCTAATTAAAAAGAAATGCATTGTACCCTGATGTTTATTATTTTCCATGAATGGTTGATGGTGTATCTAATGGCTCATAATGGGAGTAATCGTTCGCCACTCCTCGAGGTTGGTATACTCCAGTAATGGTGTTTGTACGGGTCGTTAAAACCCCATGAACATGCTACTTTTAACAAGATACTTACTTATAACATTTGCCTTCGTTACATTATGAAACTTTCCATCGATTTCAGATGGGCTTCACCACTACCTCTAAAAGTATTGTTGTTTTCATACTGACTGAAATGTTTTTACATATTACAAGCTTTATATTAGCTTGCAACGTATGTATGTCCGGGTGGAATCTTTCAACTGAATTTTAAATCAGTGAGACTTCACTGTCCGTCCGTCCGCCCGTCCGTCCATCCGTCCGTCCGTCCGTCTGTCACCAGGCTGTATCTCATGAACCGTGATAGTTAGACAGTTGACATTTTGACAGATGATGTATTTCTGTTGCCGCTATAACAACAAATACTTAAAAACAGAATAAAACAAATATTTAAAGGGGCTCCCATACAACTAACGTGATTTTTTTGCTCGTTTTTATAGATAATGGTACGGAACCCTTCGTGTGCGAGTCTGACTCGCACTTGGCCGGTTTTTGTACATAGTTAAGTGTCAAATACAGAAAGTGTTAAAAGCTTTGCTGCAAGACAAGAGGTAGCAAGGGGACTCCTTGAGATAATATTTAAGTCATATTGTTTTCTTATATTTACGCGAATACTATACATTGAAATTAAACAATTTTACGGATTTTATCGCGTTTTTTAAGTCTTTAAATAGTAGGTAGTAGGTTAGGTAGCTCGGGAGATAGTATTATTGGTATGGATGTCAGAATTTGTAACGTCATATGGACTGGGTATGACTAATCTATACAAATACTACTACTACTACTACTATAGCTCTTTTGACATCCCACAGCTGGGCACGGGCTTTCCTCTAATGCGAGGGGGATTCAGGCCATAGTCCACCACGCTGGCCCAGTGCGGGTTGGCAGCCTTCACACATCTATCGAGAACTAGTCAAGGTCCCTCAGACGTGCAGGTTTCCTCACGATGTTTTCCTTCACAAATACAAATAAATAATAATTAAGTGTCTGTTTGTTATGTCCAAATAATGCGTAAAGATTGTTAGTGTATTTTCAGCTGGTGCGTCATGAGGTTATATTGACTCATAGAGGTAGTAATTTTGTGAGCGCTGCGCACTGGACGAAGTTCGCCATAAGACGACCTCACAACGCAACTTTGTACTAAATGTATGTGAAAGTATTTACGGTACCTTCATAGAATTCGCATTTTTTGTCTGCCTGTCTGTCTATGTGCGGTAATTTCCCAAACGGCTGGACCGATTTTGACTGGACTTTCAGTAGCTGATGTTACATTGAGTTACTTAGGCTACTTTAATTTAATAAAAAATATTTAGCCCGCCGCGGGAATAAACTAAAACAAATTTTGTCTAGGTAATCAGGATTCCTGAATTCCGCGCGAACGTAGTCACGAGTTCGGCTGGTAATCAATACATTTACAGATCAATGACCTATCACAATAAATAGTGAAATACCCAATTTGTTAAACAGATCACGAACTGTAATCGTTGGCCGTTTCATTTCAGCCTGAGTTAATATTGGTCTGTTTGTATGACAAACCTGAAAGCTCTTGACATAACCCGTTATCACGAAGTATGAGCGTACCTACCTGAGTAGAGGGGTGTTTGCTGGCATGCTCACCAAGAGAAAACTTATATATGTCATTTATTTTGTACAGGCAGACACCTACAAATTGTAGTTATATTTTTTTAAGATTCCGAACTTAAAGAGGAAAAAAGGAACCTTTATAGAATTACTTTTTTGTCTGTCTGTCGATCGATTGACACCTTATTCATCAAAATCGGATAAATAGTTAAGGCGCTACGGAGGAACATACGAAAGTACAAACATACATACACGGCTAAAATCATAACCCTTCCGTTTCACCGTCGTCGGGTGAACAGGAACAAGACTCCAACAATTTAATAAAAGGTTCGGTTCATTTGGGGTTTTAAAACTTTGTTCCCAGGTCCAGTATAAATGCCAGCGCATCTATGACCCAGGTGGTGGAATGGTACACCAACGCGAATGCAGCTCTTCTAAATCACTTAACTAAGGAAATAAAGGATACAGATAGTACTACCATATGGAGGTAAGTTCTGTCTATTCGTCAACATACTCTAATGTAAAGGCATTAGATAGAGATAATACTCTTTATTGTACACCAAACAATACAAAAATGAAAGCAATACAACATTCTTAGGTCTAAATACAGGGGCCCGATTTTCGCTTGATAAACATCCATCTCTATTCGTGATATGTCGAATCAAATTCCAAATTTGACGTATTTTTTCATGTTGTGTCGACATATGTCGGTTTAGAAATAATGTCGATCATACGAGAATTGGGGCCCAATTCTCGTATACATAGCATCAATAGCTCCAGTAGTTAGTACAATAGGGGCGGTCTTATCGCTAGAAGCTATTTCTTCCAGACATCAGTGTGGTAGAGAAAAAATAACTAAGAATTAAGGGCAGCTGTTGGTGGTGTACTCATCAAATAATAAATCGATACATAATCACGCCTGTGTTCTCTAAAGGAGTAGGCAGGGTGCACTCCGCACTTCGCCTTTGTACTCGTATTTTGGCCCCAATGTAATAGAGGGCGAGCCTAATGCTTTTACACCGGGCACATTCCTCCGCAATACGAAGAAGATTTGGGCTGTAGTCCACCACGCTGGGCCAGTGCGGTTTAGTGAACTTCACACGGCTTTCTATAGAAGTGCAAGGTTTCCTCACGATGTCTGCCGTTTAGGAATTCACTTCAAAGAAAGTAACAAAGAGGCACAAATTATTAAAATTGCGTTTTCGTTTCATGTAGCTTACTATATGCATTCGGTAAAAAGCTGTTATTCTAAAATTACAAACATACACTTAAATTTTATTTATTACTCAGTCAAGCTTTTATTTGATTGTACCTAATGAAATCGAAAATGAATCACATATTGGCTAACTGCTAACGTATTAAACTTTTAAAAACAAGCTTTTATTTAATTGCCCTTAGTTTTCATGTTCTCTGTGGTAGTGCAGAAAAAATAACTATTCCGCCATTTTGGATGATCCGCCATGTTGGAATTAGAAACAAAGCTAAGCATGCATTGTCATTCAAAATAAGCGTGTATACCAAATTTCAGCCCAATCGGTTAAAGATAACTGATGTAAAATTCAGTTGCAAGATTCCACCCGGACATACATTGCAAGTTAATATAAAGCTTGTAACTTGTAATAATAATAATAAAAAACTCTGCTAATAATACATTTTTAGTCCTAAAGATGTGTTATATGACACGGCCTGTTTACCTTGTGAAGAATGCAACAGTATTCTTAATCTCGCGGTATTTTTACCTACGTCAGAAGACCGACCGAGACCTTGACGAAGCCCTGCGCCCACAGTTGCGCGACCACTTGTCTTACAGCAGCGTTTTAAATACTACTTTCAGTTGTCAACAGTCAACTCAGTATAAAATCAGTAAAAAATACATCATCATCATTTGCCTTACCTTATCCCATTATTTGGGGTCGGCGCAGTATGTCCTTTTCATCCATTCGTCACGCTTTTCCGTCATACCGACATCGACTCCGATCTCATTCATATCACTTTTTACACAATTTTTTTTTTTTCACTAAAAATTACAGTTAGTATTAAAACAACAATACTTTAAGAGCTGGTACTTACTATTGTTAATAGGCACAGAGGCTTAGGCCTCGCTTAAGACACATATCTGTGAAATGTAATCTTTATCTCATTCCATTAAAATATCATCATTTAAAAAAAAAAGAAGATGAATAATTTCCACTCGATTTATCTACATCAATTCCGTGACATCTGGTTATCTACAAAAATAATTAACTGTGACTGCCATCACCCATTTACTAAGTAGCTATATTTAAAGTATATCTATATTTTCAACAAAGTGGCCGTTGCGGGTCGCCTGGCAGATGTGAAACATTATGTTATTTTGGATAGAGAGAGGGAAGCGTCGTAGCGGCGAGTGAGCGGAGTCAGCCGGTGGGCGAAGTCTAAGCGGCGGAAAGAACCGAGGAGCCACGGAGCTGCTCGAAGTTTCCGCATCACGGCATCGCGGCATTAACAGTTGCTCTCACTCGCCAAGCGCGCCATTAGATGTTTCACATCAAAATAATATATATTTCCCTTGGTCACGTCAAAGGTTTCAAATAATTTGTAAAAGGTTCCAAAGACAATAAAATATAAGAACTTAAATTTCGCGCGTACGAAGTAGCGAGCATAGCTACTATTTAAATGAAATTCAAGTTAATTGGCTCGCTCCAGTGCGTGCAGGGTGATTGAAATCAGGTGAGATGTGCCGCCTCAAATTTAAAGATAAAACCGGATACAGACATGATGCGTCAAGATGATGCGAGCTGCCGAGGTCCAACTTTTAAAGTTATTTCATGACGAAATTACCGAATCACAAATTATTAAAAAAAACCAGCCAAGTGCGAGTCGGACTCGCACACGAAGGGTTCTGTACCATTAGCTATAAAAAAAAACAAAGGTGTCAAAGTCGCTTTTCAAGTTACCAGTGTGTTTTCGGTTTGAGTTAAAAGCTTCTAAATTGTATATACACCAAAAGTATAGTCCCAATTCATGAAAATTATTTATGCACTGTATCAATGGTCAATTTAAAATTTGAAAAAGACAAAATAAAAACACTTTATAAAAATTTTGAACCCTAAAAATTTAAAACGAAACACGTTTGTTGTATGGGAGCCCCCATAAATATTTATTTTATTCTGTTTTTAGTATTTGCTGTTATAGCGGCCACAGAAATACATAATCTGTGAAAATTTCAACTCTCTAACTATCACGGTTCATGAGGTACAGCCTGGTGACAGACGGACGGACGGACGGATGGCCGGACGGATAGTGAAGTTTTAGTAATAGGGTTCCCGTTTTACCCTTTGGGTACGGAACCCTAAAAATCATCAAAATCGGTTCATAAACGACGAAGTTATCCGTGAAAAAACATAAAAAAAAAATACGGTCGAATTGAGGAACCTCTTCCTTTTGGAAGGCGGTTAAAAGAATATGTCTCTATATCTATGTAATATATCTCTCTATATAAAAATAAATAAAATTGAAGTGTAATGTGAAAACAGTTTCCTAGCACCTACGATTAGCCTACTGAGTTTCTTGCCGGATCTTCGATACTCTATTACGTCTAATCGGTTTACTAACGAAGTAATTCCGATCAACCGCGTCTGTCCCTTGCCTGTGGATGTCTTGAAAGAAGCTTCTACCAGCACCTTTCAAGGGGGGCAGAATGTTAACGCCGTCTAACTAAGAACATCACTAGTCGGGGCCGTGTGACAACACTAGAGTTCCGGCCGCCATTACATAAATACGACATAAGACATGAAGACGTAAGCGCATAAAAAATATATGAAAATACAAGAAAAAGAAGAAATAATACATTACAAGACCGTAAGCATAAAATAACATAAATAACGTAGGTGTAATCGACATCTGCGTGAACACATGGTTATTTGAAAACTAATATTAACGTAGGAAATGAACCCGTTCCTATCGACCATATCCCATCATATGCACTTAATTACTACCCACTCGATATACTATTACTGTACACTCAACCGTAGGACGCTGATTGCTTTCAACTCATAATGTAGGGCAACCAACTCTCCCTTGTGCTCTGGACAAACTCAGCTTTTGTGGTTTAACAACCAAATCTATTACATTAGTTTCATTCTATTACATTAGTTGATATTATTATATTGTTTTCTTATATTTACCCGAATACTATACATTGAAATTAAACTATTTTACGGATTTTATCGCGTTTAAACAATAACTAAATATGAGGGTACCGAGTTATTAATTATGACATCAAGACGTCTAACACCTCAGTCCCCCCGTGACCATGGTTGCTGTAAAGCAGCCGAAATGTCGGGAAAATAAAATAGTAAATAAACGCGATAAAATCCGTAAAATAGTTTAATTTCAATGATATTATTATTTTACGGAATGATTCTTTTTATTCATATAAACCAATACAGTCATTAACAATAAAAATCGGCCAAGTGCGAGTCGGACTCGCTCACGAAGGGTTCCGTACCATTATCTATAAAAACAGCAAAAAAATCACGTTTGTTGTATTGGAGGCCCCTTAAATATTTATTTTGTTCTGTTTTTTAGTATTTGTTGTTAAAGCGCCGACAGAAATACATCATCTGTGAAAATTTCAACTCTCTAACTATCACGGTTCATGAGATACAGCCTGCTGACAGACGGACGGACGGACGGACGGACAGCGAAGTCTTAGTAATAGAATACCAATTTTACCCTTTGAGTACGGAACCCTAAAAATGGCTCCACCTGCGGTTAGCGGGTATTTCATCCAGTGCCAAGTAAAATAGCAAGAGCAAATTCAATGAATACACCTCTATACAAATAAACACTCCAAAGTGTCTGTTTGTAATACCAAAATGTTTACACCATTTTACCAAATGCATATGTAAGTATATACGAATACCTATACCGAAAATGATTTTTCTTTTGTCTGTCTTTCTGTCTGTTTGTTTCGGGTAACATTCCAAAAGGCTGAACCGATTTTGACGGGGCTTTCACTGGCAGATAGCTGATGTTCCAAGGACGTAAAGTAGGCTACTTTTATTTTATAAAAAAAGCATTAGGGTTCCGCGGGATGAAAATTTTCCAGGTAATCTCCCTAAACTCCTCGCGGGCGTGTCAATTTTATATGCTTGTATCAATGTCTGATACGTTCTGAGTTCATTCATCACACAAATAAAAGGTCTTTACTATCAAATATTTCGTGGTCACACTATCTCTTTGGCAAAGATGATCCCATCGCGCCGTCCGAGGGTTGTTATAGAATCTCGACCTAGTTTTAACTAGATCATATTTGAGTAGAGATATCGATAAATCAAATAGGTATATAATTATATTTAGTATATTAGCGGCCCGTCGCGACTTCGCACGGGTGGATATTTTTTGGGATAAATAAATATAGCCTATTCCTAATCGGTCCAGTAGTTTTTAGGGTTCCGTACCCAAAGGGTAAAACGGGAACCCTATTGCTGAGACTTCGCTGTCCGTCCGTCCGTCTATCACCAGGCTGTATCTCATGAACCGTGATAGTTAGAGGATTGAAATTTTCACAGATGATGTACTTATATTGCCGCTATAACAACAAATACTAAAAACAGAACAAAATAATTATTTAAGGGGGCTCCCATACAACAAACGTGATTTTTGGCCGTTTTTATAGATAATGGTATGGAACCCTTCGTGCGCGAGTCCGACTCGCACTTGGCCGGTTTTAAGTTTATTCGTTACACACAAAAATACAAATCTTTCCTCTTTATAATAATATATTATTATTACAATGGCAATAGGCTCGCCCCCTATTACATTGCTGCGAAAATACATCGGCGAAGTGTGGTTGCACCATAGTGCACCTCTGCCTATCCCTTCGAGTATACAGGGATGATGTAATTTATATTTTATTTAAAATCCAAGAATCGTGTTCATGCATACCGTGACTCATTCATTAACTGTAAATCAGTAGTCAAGGCGTCATTCACTAGGGAAGCGTCATTTCAGAGAACATACATTTTCAGTTGCGTATCATAGGCGGCTAGAGATCGTCTATTAACCTATGATCCAGCGTCAGCACCACTCCGTCATCATCATGACATCATTTATTTTTTTATTCTCCGGAAGATCCTCTATTCCTCTGGGGAAGTAGTAGGGTTAAGCCTGTGCAAGAAGGGTTAACACTCCGTGGCTTTAACGCTCGTTCGTATTTTCTTTGCCATACCAAAACAAACTGTATTTACTCCAGAAAAAGTTTATTCTTCAACGAAATGGCACGCCAGTGCGAGCGAACTCTGACGCGTGTGTGCGTGGCAGTATAGAAATTAAATATTTATGCATAGGGGGCATCCATTAATTACTTGAGACGTTTAGGGGGGAGGGGATCGAGTCAAAACTCACCTAATCTTACGTGAGGAAGGTGGTCTTGGAAAATATCACGTAATTTTTTTGCGCATGCAGCAGTGTAAAATTGCGAGAGAACCGAGTTAAATTTTTAATTTTCTCACTGTACTTATATGCTTTGTTATTAGAAATCTTAACTAATCTTATATGAAAAAAAAAAACAAATGATTAACCCGATTAACTTATTTTCATTGAAAATATGCATTTAAAATTTCTCACGTGAGAGGAAGGAGTCGAGCCAAAACTCACGACATTTCACCAAGGGGGGGTTCGAGAAATGCGTACCTATTTAGTACATTTTCAAGGATTTCAAAAACCTATAGGGTATTTCCCGTTGACCTACAATCATGAAATTTGGCAATAAGCTGTCTTATACCTGTCTTATATACAAGTAAAGAGAAAAATCTGAAAACACAAAATTGTTTTTTTGCGATTACTAACTTATGTTGTAGTTAGTTTGTATGGGGACACCGGTAAACGAACGGCAAAGTTAAGTTTGTCTCTCAATCCAGTTTATCTTTTTTTTATTGGAGCAATGTTCGGTGCTTTCATAGTTAAGGTACGGAAGGCTCGGTGCGAGAGTTCAGCTCGCACTTGGCCGGTTTTTTAGAACTTCTGCCCCTTCCGTCTCCAAACATGTGGCGCGCAGTGCCTTATTCTTAAAATTTATATTTCAGGTACCTGGTCGGCTTTAAAAATCTCCTGCGGAGTATAGAATGTAAGGGTATAGCTTCCGTTTTAGGCATCAACTATTTCGCCAGAGGGTACCTACAGCCCCGCGCTTATGAACGGTAATTACTAAACATTACAAACATAGTACAATGCGATTCAATTAAGAATAGGAATGTCAATAACATCTATCTGTCAAATGTCACTTGAAATGTATGGTTTGCAAAAAAACTTATTTGCATTATAATATTTAATTATTTAAACTAATAATTTATTTTTTAAAAACATACCATAAACTTTTTTATTATCATTTTTGGCGCAATGGACCAGAAGCCATGCCAAAATTATTAAAGAAAGGAAAATAAGGACGCCAGTCGCCATTTTGTCGTTGTTAGTGTGTTCCGTCGTGCCACTGAGTGCATTTTTCACACAACCTTTGCAAATAAATTTTATTTAAAAACTATCTTGTTTTGCTTACCCTACCTAACTGGTTAGAATTGACAGCTATGACGTCACAATATGGCGCAAAGAAAATCCTATTCTCATTTGATTCGCATGGTAAGAGGTAAGGACTTCTCTTACCTTTACTCTGTATCTTACCGCTGTCTGAATTTAAATTCTGAACTATTTGGTTGAAAACGAGTTATTATATTAAAGATGGAGCTTTTCCTAACATTTGACAGTTTTAAACGTCCAAATTTATGTGTGGCTGAAGGCTACGTACGTCAGATAGTGGATGTCAAGACGTATAAGACTAGAAAGCCATCGCATCAATTCACTCATTAAGGTCATACTTTTTTGGACTCCTTTTTAGCGGATTGAGGTGTCTTTTATTTAGGTTATTAGTTATTTAGGATTTATGTACTATTTAATATCGTTGTACTAAACTTTAAGCAGATTGATAAGCATTCGTAATCTGCGGGAGTACTTTAAATCATGCGAGATCGATACTGACTGGCCCAGTGGTTCGTCTGTAATTTGGAAATATAAGTCTCATATTTTTACTCAAAAATAGTGCTAGAATCAGTAGCTCCAATTTTGGACCTAAATACTGCCGTCCGATGGCTAAAAGACGGTTCAGTGACCAAACCCAATTTAGAGTTACGAGTGAAAATGCGGAAATAGATCTCCCTAAAAAATTATGCGGAAACACAGATTTGATTCTATGATAAAAGACAGTGAAATAAGACCAAGACTGGTCTACAGATATAACGTTTTGTTTTACGGGTATTAAAATGCTATGTGAGTACCCACAATTTAAGATACAAGCAAATATGCAGAAAGTGATGTCCTTAGAAATTATGAAGACAGAAATTTGTATCCACATATCTTGGTAACTATAAATGTTAGAAAAATAAAACTAAGACTGGCCGATGGAGGAAATGCTAGGCTTTCATGTAGTAACTACTACAGCCCTTTTAACGTCCCACTGCTGGGCACGGGCCTCCCCTCAATGCGAGGGGATTCAGGCCATAGGCCACCACGCTGGCCCGTGGCCGGTTGGCAGACTTCACACATCTATCGAGAACTAGTCAAGTTCCCTCAGACGTGCAGGTTTCCTCACGATGTTTTCCCTCACCGTTTCATAGCAAGTGATAATCTCGGATGAAAATGAGATTCGTACATGAATGCCAGAGGTACGAGCCGGGGTTCTAACCTGCACACTTTGATTGCAAGGCGTACGTTCGACCACTCGGCTACAACTACCTGTAGTAAATATCACTCAAATTAGTCAAAATGTCACTTAGCGACCTTTTAGCTTTCGGACCGCAGAATAGCTCTATTCATAAAGTCTATTTTCTACAGATGTAGAATAAATTACAGGTATATCGCTCATATGGTGCTTGGCCGCGATCTGTTGGACAATACACTAAATTTGGTGCCTTCGCTGATCCCGCTTCATAAGGACATCAAGGAAGATAGCATTGAATATCAAGATCTTGAGAAAAAGTGAGTTGTTGCTTTTTTTAAATAAAGAAGTAAAGAAAAATCTATTTGTGTGCCTATCTAGTTGCTATTGGAATTCATATTGTTGGCATTTTACTCAGCTAAGTGGAATACCGTCCTTCTCACTACTGTATGAGCGATATGTCAATATTCTTCTTCTTTCTTTACGAAATGAATAAAATTTAATGGAATAGGATGAGGAATGGTATCTTTATGACATTCATCACCCATTCTTATTTATAATGTGTCATCTGAATTTTCTCTTTCTAATAATTACTTGACACTGGCCGAAATATCGGCTAATCGTAGGTCGATTCAGCCCACATCTTATTCCATTAGATTTCAACATTTCATTCCTATCGCAAAGAAGAATAAAAATACTTGACTAGAATACCCGCAATCCTAGCTACTTGCATGCTACTAATATTAATACATGCGAAAGTTTGTGAAGATGGAAGGATGGATGTTTGTTACTCTTTCAAGCAACAACTACTTAACGGATTTTGATGAAACTTATCAGTATTATTGTTTATACACCAGACTATCATATAGGCTATAATTTATAACAATATTAAATAATCGTAGTCTGCGCGGACGAAGTCGCGGGTATAAGCTGGAACTACCCAACACGTGGTGGTGAGGACCCCTTGTAGACAGTGAACTTGTTCAGAGACCTTGAGAATGTGCTGCTATGTTGTTGCCAGGCAACAGCAGTGGTAGCCGAATGGTCAAACGCACGTTTTGCAATCAAAATGTGCAGGTTCATAGCCCGGCTCGCACTTTAGGGATATATGTGCGAATTTCATTTTCATCCGAGATTATCACTTGCTATGAAACGGTAAAGGAAAACATCGTTAGGAAACCTGCATGTCTGAGGGAACTTGTCTAGTTCTTGATAGATGTGTGAAGTCTGCCAACCGGCACTGGGCCAGCGTGTTGGACTATGGCCTGAATCCCCCTCTCATTGAAGGGAGGCCCGTGCCCAGCAGTGGGACGTTAAAAGGGCTATAGTATTGGTTGTTGCCAGGAACCAGCTGATCGTGGACAATAAACAGCAGGACGGCAGCGTGTCCGATGCCATCGAGTACTTCGACCAGACCGCGACCTTTCTGGACAGATTGCGAGCCGTGCAGAAGCAGCTCCGGGAATACATTAGGTATCAGCAGTTGTAGCATGAGCGCCAAGACTAGACTTATGTCACGGAGTATGTTGATGTTGTCTCTTTCTTTCGTATGAACTAAGAGCGAGAGCGAGCGAGCAAATTCGTGACAGAGGTCGTATCTTGGCATGCGTTCTAACCTCTCAGATCGGTCATGCATGGCACGATATTCTTTACCCGACTGCGGCGAAGGCAGAACATTGTTTGATAGAAAAAAAAAACATTTTCGAAGTTCAAATTTATTTCAAATCTTATTCACTTGTTTATAACCCAATGTGTATACTTATGTTTACTTTTACACTTAAGCACATATAACATATAACTTAAGCACTTATAATATTTCAGACTTTTGAAACAGTGGTAGCCGAGTGGTCGAACGCACGCTTTGCAATCAAAGTGCGCAGGTTCTATCCCCGGCTCGCACCTCTGGGTTCCATGTGCGAATCTCATTTTCATCTGAGATTATCACTTGCTAAGAAACGGTGACGGAAAACATCGTGAGGAAACCTGTGTGCCCGGTATAATGGCAATAGGCTCGCCCCCTATTACATTGGGACCAAAATACATCGGCGAAGTGTGGGCGCACTGCAGTGCACCTCTGCCTACCCCTTCGGGGAATACAGGCGTGATGATGATGATGATGATGATGATGACTTTTGAAACATCCTGTTGATTTTCGAGGTGGGCGGTGAGTGTTTTTCGATTGTTGTTGGGTTGGTATTCCGAAAAGGCAGGGCGATGTCTGTATTAATAATCAAAATGTCCACTGAAAAAATATAATAAAATTAAACACCGAATGAAATTAAGTATACATACGGTAAAGCGGGCTGCAATAGTACTAGCTTAAAATAATCCTAGCCTAATGTAAACAGAACTAGCATGTTCCAAGCCAGTTCAGCAAGCCAGGACAGTTTAGAAGATAACTATAGTGATTTTCACTTAGCATGGCTACGGTGACACATGTCAAATAAACTCTATAGTGAGGTGACCATGCATAATTAATTTATGTGATTCGATTATCGAGTACAATTGCGGTTAACCTTTAATAGATTATAAAAAAATAATTATATTAAATTATTCATACATTTATTCGCTATTTGTCTGAACAGGAACACTTATCCGATTCCGATCCTACATGCTTCTTGACACTGTATTACGCCCAATGTCAAGTGCCTGTGCAACTCGATCCACTAACAGACAGATAATAATTTACAGATAATAATGGACCGCCATTTTCTCGCTCCCGCTCAAAGTATTCCCGCAAGCGGACAACCAACTCCCGGGCTTGACTGTTTAAAACGGTCTTCTTTGTTCTTTTCGGCATTTATTTTTGCCGATTATTACACGATTATTTGTTTTTGCCGATTACTACGTGTCAATCCCTATCAATAAACGTTTCGTTTCATGACTCTAATTTTAGGATATTATTTTTTCTGTACCTTTTTTAACTCGTTTAAAATGTAAAAACGCATAATTAAATACAATTTCAATATAATAAAGCATTATTGTTTGCTTTGGCAATTAATTGGTGATTATTAAAAATGTATATTTATCAGATTTTATGAAAATAGTGAGAGTGTATTGGAACTAATCAAATGTCATGGTACCCATGCTAAGTGAAATTCACTATAGCTTGCTATCCTAGCTTGAACAACTAGCCTCGTGTATCCCGGGCATAAAATATTAAAATAAGGTACATAATAGGCACTTACGCATCATTGTCGTCACTCAAGCACATCTTACCGATGCGTTTATAACCAGTGGGACATTGATACTTATTTAAAAGGCTTCTTACAACCCTAACTTTGGTCGACAGATCACTAGATAGATTTATATTCGGTACAAACAATTGCAAGCCAACGTCTGCTGGCAATGAAAGTACAACACTGAGCAACACCATAGACACAAAGTAGCACATGACATGTCGCACCATTTTTGACAGATATTTAAAAAGATTAAGGTTCTGAATTCAAAAGAGGTCTAAGGGTCAACTCGTGTGGCTCGGAGAAGGCGAGAGCTGCTTGGGACTCTATGCATGGTCGGCATCAGTTTATAAGACCGCCAACTCTTCGATGAGTCGGTAACTAGTTATAATCCCTTCCAAAGGGAAATCGCTTATTTGGAGTGACGGTGACGAGTGCAAAGGAGACGGATACGCTTTCATACATTCTTGGGCCCAGTTGTAAAAATATGGAAGTGGTGTCAATTAAGAGCTTATATATTATCAAACCATCTCCGAAAATTTAGCTGATCTTGGCAATCTGAGAGCAGAATTATTAGAGATTTAGTAAAAGTGTGGTTATTCAACAAAGTGACAACAACCTAGATACTAAACAGCTGATTTTTAACTGTGATTGTTATTTTGTTTTAATATACAGTTTTGGTGTTATTCAACCACTTTGCTGTATTTTAATATATTAAAATGAATACAATTACATAATTGTATTCATTTTAAATTGCTTAAACATTAATAAAAAAAAAATTTTGAGCTACCGAACGTGCTCACTCTGTCTGGGGCGCGCGGGCGTTCGGAAACTCGTCCGTCGACATTTTGTGGAGCGTTCGGAAACGCGCACGCCACACAGTTATTTACTATATTAATTGTAGTTTTTTTTTATTGTTAATTATTACAATGTATTTATTCATTTTGATTTAATCAATCAAGTATTTTATGTTCAATTGTTTAAATCATTCACAGTAATCGATACTCTATTTCTTCAGTGTAATAAACTTATTTTTATGATTTCTCGTCTCCCGGATAGTGAATTGAGCTGTTTTTTTTATATTTTGAATCAGAAAAAAATACCGCTTTTTTAAACCATATCTCAACTTATTACAATTGGGCCCAGAGATCCCCGTCTCCTTTGTTCATTTTACAGCACACCAGTTTTAAGATGTTTTCACTACTGTAGATATCTCTATACTGCCTCAAACTTTTTTTCATATTTTTCTATTATGTACGCAAAATATTTATAATGATATTTTTACAAGCTTTACATTAACTTGCAATGTATGTCCGGGTGGAATCTTGCAACTGAATTTAAAATCAGTTATCTTTAACCGATTGAGCTGAGATTTGGTATGCACGCTTATTTTGGATGACAATGCAGGATTAGCTATGTGACGTCATTTTAATTCCAATAAGATAATCAATTTATATGTACAACTATTTACAAAATATTTACCATGCAAAATAAAATAAGTTAAAACTAATAGGAAAATATTATATTTATAAAATATGTAAAAAATTTGGCCCATGCGGAAGCGTACCCAAGACCCTGGCTGCATTCCCTCGCTGAATGGCTAGAGCCACTCGTTGAGCGAGGAAATGGCCTGCTCTTGGGTCGCCGGTTGTGTCGACCAATTTTTTGCCTAGTAAGTTCATTAAATTTTGGGTGCTTGGACCCCATGGACCTAGGGTTTCGACTCCAAAAGGAATGAAAATATATTCGGAGCCGATAACCCCGTACTTCCGCCGTTTCAGAGTCTCAGCCGCCTCCGCCGCCGAGCCCGCTTTCTGAGTGGTTCCTGAGAGATGGGAAGGAGCCAAAGTATCGACGCAGGTTGCATCCCATACCATGGCTCGTCCCTTCTCCAAGGAACCAGAGACATCCCGTCGGGTCTCTTGCCATTGTCACGCACGATACCTTGCGGCTCTAAAATGGCCGGTACGTTGGCGGTGGCAAGAGAACGACGGATGATGTCATTCAGAGCACAATGACGAGAGTGGCGGCCAGCATTCCAATATGGCTGATCATCCAAGATGGCGCAATAGTTATTTTCTCTGCACTACCACAGTATGGGTATCATATGAAATGGCTTGCTGAGGAGAACACGAAAACTAAGGGCAATTAAATAAAAGCTTGTTTTCAAAAAGATTTTTTTACCATTAATTTTTAAGATTTTAATCGTAACGTAAATGGTTAAGTAATAATTACTGAAGATAATGTTGGTGTAATTAGGTCAGTTTTGCATTTTTTTGTGATGTTGAGCGATATGTCGAAACAAAACTACAAAATTGGTCGTATTGTGTCCAATTGGTGATCATGTCGGTCATGCGAGAATCGCCCCCCTGATCATCCGCCATCTTTATCACATTTATCGTTACTGAAATTTGCTGAAAGTACGTACTACTTCTAGCGGAATTTGGGCACCCTATCACCCTCAAAAGTGTTTTTTTTACAAACATGCACTTCAAATTCATTAATTTGTATAGATGTGTTATTATTGTATTTGTTTATTCTTGCTTTTCATTAATTAACACTGGTTGAATACCCACCATTTCACATTGTATTCCATAAGATTTCATCATTACATTCATTTCGTAAATGATGACATGAAGAAAATAAAGAAGAAGGAAAATTTGAGGTCATTTATAAGAGTCAAGTAACCAGAGGTCATCTTTCGTCGATCAACGAAACGGTCTAGCTATTTCAACGACAAAATGCAGCCACCGTTCTTGCTACAATCCCATGCGGCCAAACCTTTTTTTTATATTTTGTTTTTTTTTTAAACTTAAGTTGTGTTTACCTTATTGCAAATACAACCATGAAAAGAGCCTTCTTCTTTTTGTTTTCTCATATTTACGCGAATACTATACTTTGAAATAAAACTATTTTACGGATTGCGTGGATCGGACAACAACTAAATATGAGGGTAACCAGTTATTAACTATGATATCAGGACGTCTAACACCTCAGTCCCCCCGTGACCATGGTTGCTATAAAGCAGCCGAAACGTCGGGATAATAATATAGTAGCTAAATAAACGCGATAAAATCCGTAAAATAGTATTTCAGAGCCTTATTCTTGCCTTCTTCTACATAGGAAATGCATTCCGAATGGGTGGTAGGGATACTATTATCACTTTTTGTTTATTTAGACACATAAGTGCCAGCATTGTTTTTTTTAAAATAAAAAATCTTATTCTGAATAGATTTAATGTAATTCGTATATTTATAATTAAAACATCTTTAGTTGTAGCATGAGCGCCAAGACTAGACTTATATCGCAGAATATGTTGATTATATCTCTTTCTCACGTATGAAATAAGACAGAGAGCGACTGAGCCAATCCGTGACAGAGGTCTTGACGTGCGTGCTGACACCACTGGTATTGACAAGAATCTAAAACGTTTGTTTTATAGATGCTTATGGTTACTTAGATTTTGTATCGCGGAGCGTACGACTGACTTGTTTGGCTACTTTTGATGCTGACGTGAAGTGCGATACTTACATTCTATATTGTCTCTAGATCTGATGTCACGAGATGGAAATACGCATATTTAAAACATTACAACTTGCTTAGGAATGCTCGTGCTCGTAAAATAATGACAAATATGTAAGCAATCTTTACTGGCTATAACATTTATACTGTAGGTATTGTAAATTAAAGCGCCTGATTGTAACGGAAAACCAGCTTTTACTAAATGCATATGAAGGCTACGTTACCAATGAGGACAACGCAATAAAAAAAAAGTCTGTCCGTCTGTTTGTTTTAGGTAAACCTCCGAATGGCTTAACCGATTTTGATGGGACTTTCTGATGTTAGATGGTGTAACTTAGGCTACTTTTATTTTAGACTAGCGGCCCGTCCCGGCACGGGTGGACATTTTTTGGAAACATTTTGGGATATATAAATATAGCCTTTGTTACTCAGTGATAATGAAGCTTACTAACGGCAAAATAATTTTTGAAATCGGTCCAGTAATTTTTAAGTTTATTCGTTACACACATAAATACAAATCTTTCCTCTTTATAATATGAGTAGAGATAAAGACCTCCCTAAATTCAACGCGGGCGGAGTAGCTGGCCCGGCAAGTCATTACAGACCCACATTAGCAATGTATCGGAATTGAAAGATGGGGACATAAGACAGGCAATTAAAAAAACACAATGTTTAGTAGCCAATCGCTTGTTTTTATAATTAACTTAGGAAGTAAATAAATTAAGGGACCAATTAATAGACAAAAAATCATGCGCTTATTTTTTAATATACTTATATTTAACCCAAAAATACATATTTTTCGACTTACAACAGCATTAGAAAACTATTACATTTTACATTTGCTTTACAATAGGTCATTAAGGTATATTGTACATTTGGAAATCTTAGGATTAGAATTTTGTTCGGTGGTTTAGTACGATTTTTTTCTCAGATCGACTAGTAGAAGGTTACTCATACTTGAGTACAATATTTATGTGTTTATTTAAGAATTACAACCAAGCCTGTTTTATATTCGAAGGAAAACTATACTCTATTATTAAATTATATAAACTATGCAACTAAACACAAGGACTCGTCGGGAGCGAGTTTCCAACACCAAAATATCTATTTAGCAATCCTCTTAAACGAATACATTTCTTAATTTGAAAACTGATGATACTAAATATGAATGCACGTGAATCGCGCAAATTTTAGAAATAAGTTGCGGGTTCCGGTAATAAAACAGGAAAGAAGTTCGCTTAAGAGGAATTCATCTGTGTTTAGTTTAGACGGATAGCTCCACCAACGTGTACACACAAATATATTACTCAACAAATCTATATCTCTCTAATGTTAAAATTATTTCTAAATGCCATGAATATCATTTATTGAACAACTATTTACAAAATATTTACAATAATTTTTTTGGACAGGAAACCTTCCGACGCCCGTCCTCTGAGGGTTTCTTGCCCTACCAAAGTTTGATCACAATCTGATCAACAGTTTAGGAACGCATACAGTACAGACATACAAACATCATTTTTATTTATACAGGGTGTATAAGAAGTCCGAAATAATACTAAGCACGAGTTGTGTGTATACAACTGCATTACAACTATAAACATTTGATTGAAATTCGAATATGTTTTTTTATTTATTTTTTGCCACCACAATTTTTTAAAACTTACAGATCTCAAGACCTATGTGAAAATGTCATGTTCTGTTTTATGTATATTAATAGCCGCCCCTTGTAGATTTTGTTTACACTGTTGTGTAGGGTTACAGATGTGCCCTAAGGTCATAAAGCGATACTTGTGACAAACACTCAAAGGTACTCTGAAACTACGATAATAAGGTATACTCTGCTTTCACTATTCATCTATACATTAGGTACCGTATGTGTTTGGAATATTATGTCGGACTTCTGATACACCTTGTATAAAGTTAGCTACTTCACTGGGGTCCAGAGATAGGTAAACAAAAATCATTTATCGCAATAGCAGTGCGTGACTGTGATTCTAAATAGTGCCACCGGAAGTACCCGACGGCTTCTTTGCCAAAGTTAAGTTTTATTTCGCGCTGTATGTACCAATTGAACGTTCGAAGAAGGGATGAGAGATGCCTGATACCCGTATTCTGTACCATAATAATAACGATAAACCTGTCTTAAAATAAATCTGAATCTTTGAAATAAATCTGTGACAAGTGACTGATATATCCCAGTATTAAACTGCATTACCTTTATCCAACGTGGCACTGGGGACTTACCTCTACCCCTAAAAGTATCGTTGTTTCAATAGCGATTTCATTGACAATTTTTGACAGATTATGTACTGAGTTAACTGTGAAAAAATTAATGCAATGTTATAAACATTCTTGCAATTCTTACGATTTCTTATTATGAAATTGGTTATGTTAATTTTAAAAAGTGAAGGAGTTGAGAGTCACTTGTTTGTATTTTAATAATAAGAGCAGTGGTCGAACGCACGCCTTGCAAAGTGTGCAGGTTTAAACCCCGGCTCGCACCACTGGGATTTATGTGCGAATCTCATTTTCATCCGAGATTATGACTTGCTATAAAACGGTGAAGGAAAACATCGTGAGGAAACCTGCACGTCTGAGGGAACTTGACTAGTTCTCGATAGATGTGTGAAGTCTGCCAACCCGCACTGGGCCAGCGTGGTGGACTGTGGCCTGAATTCCCCTCGCATTAGGGCCATAGGGGAGGCCCGTGCCCAGCAGTGGGACGTTAAAAGGGCTGTAGTAGTAATAATTCTAAAGATTAAATAGCTGATCACCTTTGGTCCGCTCTTGTCCATAAACATCTTTCCACCCCAATTCGATGTACAATTTAGTATCTAGCTCGTAATATTGATTGTACTAGAAACAATTAAATAGGCCCAAAGTTACGTTTTACTGTCTGTTTAGCTGTCTAAGGGGCCTATAGATGTAATTGTGGCTAGCATTATGTCGATTATGTCTCCAAGCGGCTGCAGTGATTCATATTAAACGTATTTGCTGCCTTTGCTGGTAATAACATCGCAACATTTAAATAACCTTGAAAGGACACACTTGCATAGCTATCGTCAAACCAATTCGACGGATCGGACGAGCGCCTTTGACAATACGCTAATATCTCGCGTACACTATATTATATTTAACTGTGTTTCTATGATTAATAAAAAAAAAACAAATACCACTAATGTTAACGTCGACGTACAAATTTAAAAGTTGCCAACAAAATTATTCGAATGCGTTCACAAACCAGTTATATAATCTGTGTAGTATTAATCTATTTTCATAAAGTTTTTTTTCCATTTTGGAGTAAAGTTCGCGATATGATTTGTGAAAAAAGGATGAGGTTCTAAATTCAAAGTGATAGTTTTTTTTCTAAAATGGTATTCCTTTTTTAAACAGTAAAGTGTCGATGCCAACATTAATGCGATACAGGCGGGAGAGGTTACTTACACATGTGGAATGTAATATGACGTACGCAATATAGAAGCTCATTGACAAAAGCGCGCCTCCGGCCCGCCGAGCGACCGACGGTTGCTATCCAACTGTGCCCTCGCAAAGTTAAAGCTTCTCGCTCGAAATCACAACAAAAGTTTGTAAAAGATGTCTTCGCCACTCACCGGTTGTACGATTTAGAATCACACACGCAACAATTGTGACGAATGACGCTTGAATAACTATTCCGAAATTGGGACCCAATTCTTGCATGATTGACGCATCTCTAAATCATTTGACAGATGTCGAAAAAAAACGTCATATTGGTGGTATTTTTTCGTTTTGTCGCGACATTTGTCGAATTAGATGTGATATCGATCTTGCAGGATTTGCCTCCTTGGATGACACGTGGGTTTATGTTTGCACAGATAATCATATCAATAAAATTTATAATGTAAAACTTATTTCTATGTCAATTATTTATATTATGAAATAATTAAGTCGACGCTTGAAAGGCAATCCTTACTAAGCGCCAAAAAATCGTAAAATGCAAAAGTTATATTATACCAAACTACGCAGACAAATCTGGCCGTCGTCCAAATGGTATACAAACCTTATTTTTCAATTTTTGTCGCTTATTAGAGATTGCATTTCATCGGCGTCAAAAAGCGCACGTCATATGTATTGCCAATACCAAAATGAACTTTACTGACTCATAGATAAAGTTAATTCTAACATTGACATCGCGAGCAAATTTTGTTGCGTTCGGGCGCGTGCTATTAACACAGAAATTTAATCTTTATGTATATTCACACAGAGTTCGTTTTAGGTGTTAGCAAAAAATTGTGTGCCCCAGTGTGTATCATAATTATAGCCAAAACCAAAAGGAACTTTGTCTTGATATACATAAAGATTGGATTTCTAAGGAAAAAGCCACGCAATGCCACCGCGCTTCGAATTTCGCACGCGCTGTCAATGTAATTTCTTTGAAGAATGAACTTTATCTATGAGTCTATACAGTTCACTTTGGTATAACCAAAAATATTGTCTTGACACCCCAGTGTGCGAGGCGCTTACGGGTATAACGGTATTCGAATAATGGTTGATAGAAAATGAAAAGATTGGTGCGTTATCTTATCATCATTAAAAATGTTTTTTTTTTTTACTCGGCGCGATGAGAAGCGCCTGGAGACGAGACAAGAGGGCAACTCGCTGCTACAAAATCTGTGACAAGGATTTTGTAGCATCGAGTAGCTCTCTCGATTTCGTAATACATATTGACGCTTGAAATGCCTTTCAAGCGACAAAAAATCGTAAAATATACATATACCAAACGACGCAGGAAAATCTGGCCGTTCGAATGGTGCCTATATGACAGAAATTAATAAAAGGTATATGTTTTACATTTAAATAGTATTGTCATTGAAATAAAATATATAAAAAAATGTGTCACCAATGTTTTTAAATTGGGAGCGGAATGCCACACGTACGGAGGTAGCACGCGCAAATGATTATTTTAATTAAAAGGTCACGGTGCACTGTGATAACGACAACAACAACTATATGACTCAATTTGTTATCGCGCGCACGCATATTACCTTGTCGAACGCGGACTCATATTTAAGAGTGATAACCAATCAATCGGTTTCTATCAATCAGTATTCAAATAAAGCGGGTTTCAGACTACGCTATAATATAATAGCATATAGTATAAAGCTCATAGCACAACAATATCGCGCACCATACATTGTTATGGACACGTTCTCACTGTACTGTACTGTATATTATTGGCTTTGTATGGTGCGCTATATTGTTGTGGTATATATTATAGCGTAGTCTGAAAGCCGTTTAAGCTTATACCCTTACGCCCCCCGAAGACAGGATTTTTGCCAATATCAAAAGGGACCGTATTGACTCATAGAAAAAAATGATTCTTCAACGATTTTACTTTGATAGCGCGAGCGGATCATGACGCGTGGAGGCGTGGCTTATACCACAGAAATTCAATCCTTATGTATAATTAACATATAGTTAGTTTTGGCACTGGCATATAATTCGACGCGCGTCTTTTGAATACCCAGTATTTTAGTTTTTTCAAGTCGATTTTCATTTGTTATGCGTCGTATATGTCCCGATCGAAGTAGAACTGAAGGCTATAAATAATGGTTTTTATAAGGGCAAAATTTTCAATGAAACGTCATCCAAGGCGCGAGCGAATTCAGTTTCAGTCAGTCAATTACTTAATACATTTAAAGAAACACATAAAATCGCTCGGACCAGTATTCTCCGGCCATAATGAATACAGCACTTGTTAATTAATTCATTATATAAAAATATTCTGAAAATACCTTCATATCTTCATGTAAAAAAGTAACAACATCCAACGGTTTCGTTTTCCGTGTAAGCAAAAGTCATTCAAATTTGCAGCGATCATGGTAGGAGGGTGATGCGATTGTCATTGAGCCCTTGTTAGATGTAGTAGTCGTAATTAGGTCTGAAAAAAAAAACATAAAATGCATGATTCGACCAATCTTGTTATCACTATATGATACAAAAAAGTATTGTCTAAATGTAGTTTCACGATCAGTTGAGCGATCGATTACACGATTCGATGTAGAAGCCAATCGCTCAACTGAGCGCGGTATGATCAATTCTATGACAGATGATCTAATACACACATACCTACTTATTAATTTTAAAAACTTTTTAACAAAAAATTAAACCGCCGAAAATTTTAAAAAGCAAAAAATAATATACCTTTTTTATTTAACCTTAATAACAAAGTTCTTAAACTAATGTAAGTATACCTAAGTCATTTTGAGTCGGCGCCAAACAAGCAAATTAATTAATTTAGTAAAGTGTGATGTACGGCGGCGGCGCGGCGAGACACGCACCTTCGCTGGAAAATGCCGAGCGTTCACGAAGTTAACGTCAGCGAGACAGCAATACACAGCGAGATAGCGATACACAATGTGTGCGAGTGGTCGTACGGAGAGTACATTTTTTGGAATGTTAATGTTTGTCGCTGAAGATTTCACGTTGCATTGTTAATTTCATTTGGTTATTTCTTTAAATTTATTGTTCATTAATTGTTTGGCGCCGACTCAAAATGACTTAGGTATACTTACATTAGTTTAAGAACTTTGTTATTAAGGTTAAATAAAAAAGGTATATTATTTTTTGCTTTTTAAAGTTTTCGGCGGTTTAATTTTTTGTTAAAAAGTTTTTATTTTATATTTTTTTGTGGCTAAAATCTACTACTTAATCTGAATCTACTGTTTGTTTTTTTGTAATACACAACTCAGCATTAAAATTTGAGAATTAACAATAAATCTCGCCCTATTTTCCCACCTTTCGGGTAGGATTTTTGTTCCTAATTTATATAGGACCAACTTCGAAGTTATACCCTAACCAATACGTGTCGACACGTGAACCTCTTCTGTTTTCTTCGTTGGTTAAAAATGGGTATAATTCCAAATAAAGTCCACGTGGGCGTAGGTATATCATGGTGTAGGTGCCAATCTATATCAGACTAGGCAAATACACACATGAATTGGCACCGACTACAAATGTAATGAATTATAAGGTAGTTAAGGTTAACTTTTTAGTGTAGCTAGGTTTTTGAAGGCGAATTTAGTATCTATTTTGTGAAAAGATGCAAGTATTAGCACCTCATAACAGCCCAAAAAAGGAATTCACCCCCCTCCACCCTTTCCATCCCATCGTTTCGATATTTGTTAACTATCCGTATTAAACAAAAAAAGAATTTTCGAAATCGGCTCACTAACGCCGAAGATATGCTATAGTCTAGAATGCAAACTTTATCAGCCCATTTCACCCCCTAAATATATTTTTTTTCAAATTTCCTAAAACACGTGTTTCTTTATTTTGTATGTAAAATACATATACAAAGTTTCAGGTTGATCAAAAAATATTTTTGAAATTGCGTGACCTTCAACCCCCCATTTCACCCCTAAGGGGGTTGATTTCTGATAATGTTTTGAAAATGGAACCACCCTCGAAGAATTCCTTAGCAAACGTCATAGAAAAAATCGAAATCGGTTTAGTGACGCCGGAGATATACATAAAAAAGAATGCAAACTTTATCACCCCATTTCACACCCTATACATTTTTTTTTCAAAATTCCTAAAACACGTATTTCTTTATTTTATATGTGAAATACATATACAAAGTTTCAAGTCGATCAAAAAATAATTTTTAAATTATGTGACCTTCAACCCCTCATTTCACCCCCAAGGGGGTTAATTTCTGATAATATTTTGAAAATGGGACCACCCTCGAAGAATTCCTTAGGAAACGTCATAAAAAAATTTGAAATCGGTTTAGTGACGCCGGAGATATGCGTGATCATACATAAAAAAAAATAAAAAAAAAAAAATATACGCGTCGAATTGAGAACCTCCTCCTTTTTTTTTTTTCGTCGGTTAAAAATATCTGAAATTCCGCAGAAAATTAATTTCTGTAAGAATTTATCACAATATTTTTTCGTATTATTTAAGTCTAGCTACTTTTACCACGTTAATTATTACCTCATTATTCAAAAAAGAACATAAAGTGCTTGTAGGGTTGGTGCAAATAGATTGTCAACCTTCCTATTATCCTATTTAAAAAAAAATCCTTCAGATACCCTAGTAATTTCAAATGTTCAATTTAAAAACAAACTTAATTTTTCCTTATTTTTCCCAATCCGTCCTGTGCCTGACTATTAATAATTTATTTACAAACTACAATTTACAATTGGCTAAAACTATTTGTTATCTGGTTTCAAATTATGTAATTAACCTTATAGAATACTAAAGTTATAGGATTGCTCATATTAGGTCTTACCTTCTGGTGGTAATAGGAACACACTGCACTCCAGCCCGCTGTTTTCCTTCCGGACACTTAGAGTTGCTGACGATAGTAGATCTTGGTACCCTGATATTAGGCATCAAATCGCTTGCAACAAATCGATCGATGTTTTGGATAGTATGCTCATTTTCAACTGGATACGACAAAACCGCAATCAAAAACTGAATAAGCAACAAATAGCGCACGAATAAACTTGCCATTTTCATGCGAACTTCAAAACAATAATGATTAAGTCTCGTTATCTCAAATCCCTGTGACTTGGATTCTGCAGGTCTTTATTCGGTAACTGCTCAAGTTAAACTGTGTACTCTCCCGTTAGATCATCGACTTTTATATTAGGGAGGGAATGTAGCAATTTTGTTTGTTGTAATACAGAAAGTTGCATCATCGGATCTGGTGGAATTCACGCATTGCGCAACATAACTTCTTTAAGTCCTATTTTTCAAATGGTTTTTGAATTGGAGTCAGCATCCAAACAATGCTGAGGTTCGTGTGTATACATGGTGTATCAGAAGTCCGGAGCAAGCCCCTCGTATCGGGGCTTGCTCCTAAAATGTCTACCACCGGCGATATATTTAGATACACTAGGGTTAAAGATCGTGCGATAATATTTATGTATGTGCGATATATAGTACAATCTTGCTTATATTTTTTTTATTTTTAATGCACTAATCTGCGATAGATGTCGCTAGGGTAGTTTGTGAAGTCACTTTGGTTTCGGTCACTCGAAAGATTTTGCTTTTGTGTTGCTTACCTATGTTCAGCCAATTTTTGAGAATTCCCATACTTATTACATAACTGTATGCATTGGTACTACTACTATTATATGTGGGTCATGATGTGTGTGTGTAAGTGTGTTTTTATTATCCCTACCTGACTATGAAAACGACTATATTGATTACTAGCGGCCCGTCCCGACTTCACGCGGGTGGACATTTTTTTTTTAAACATTTTGAGTTAAATATTTATAGCCTATGTTACTTAGTGTTATTATAGTTTTCTAACGGCAAAAGATTTTTTGAAATCGGTCCAGTAGTTTTTAAGTTTATTTGTTACATACAAAAATACAAATCTTATATTATAATTTTATAATGTTAGTACAGATGGAAACCTGAAAATTTCACGTTTCCATATAGAACAAAGTTTAAAAACTTAAACTAGACTACTGAAAAATCACGATCGAGAAGTATGAAACACGAGAGTACTTGGGTTTACTATTGTTTTTATTTTGAAGGGATGGTGTAACTGTCAGCCTGACAGAGGCGAGGAGGTCGGAAGCTGTTTGTGCAGCTATACTCATTTTGGTCTGCGTGGTGTCCCCCATCATCATAGCCTTGGTCCGGAATGCCGTCAATACTATACAGGTACATACAAGCACATAAGGCACACTGGGGCATCGAAGTATTGCCCGTCATATATGTATTGGTGTAGCGTGTATATTATTAAAAGCAGCCTGTGTATTTGTTATAAGGTTTGGCGATTTAGAAAATGATCAGCACACTGAGTTTTATGCCGAATCTTCTCAGTTGAGGTCGCGTTTTAGTAGTAGTAGTAGTAGTAGTAACTACCGGATCAAAACTTAGTAGTCTAAAAAACGATACTATTCTTAGTAGTCTAAAAACGATACTGTTCTTAGTAGTCTAAAAACGATACTATACTTAGTAGTCTAAAAAACTATACTATACTTAGTAGTCTAAAAAACGATACTATACTTAGTAGTCTAAAAAACTATACTATACTTAGTAGTCTAAAAAACGATACTATACTTAGTAGTCTAAAAAACTATACTATACTTAGTAGTCTAAACAACTATACTACACTAAGTAGTCTAAAAACTATACTATACTTTGTAGTCTAAAAAACTATACTATACTTAGTAGTCTAAAGAACTATACTATACTTAGTAGTCTAAAAAAATGTAAACTAGACAATTTGTAAGTGCCCCCATAGGCCTATATAGAATAAATGATTTGACTTTGACATAGCCACACTTTGATATCCAATATTTAGATTAAGATAGTGAAGACAAAAACGTACAAAATGGTAATATGCCTTTAAATTAACCGAGTTTTTACAATTGACGGAAAGAAGTGTTCTAATTTTCAATTTTGTATACCACAAGGTTACAGATATTTATATATACAGGGGGTTTTAGAAGTCCGAAATTATACTTTAGTGTTTGCATGAGTATCGGGTATAAATATGATATAAAAATTGATCGCAATTCGATCATGATTTTAATTTTAACTTTGTCGCCACCAATTTTAAAATCTTAAAATATCTCGAGATCCATGCAAAATTTTCAAACCCTGTTTTGTGAATATTAGAAGTCGGCTCTCGTTGTATGACCTACCTTTAACTATGCATCTACATATTAGCTATCGTATATGTAACTAAAGTATACTAAGTAAGTATTACTTTCGGACTTCTGATACACTCTATATATGCAAGTTTTATTTTAAATCTTCCTATAGACAATAGTCTTCCGTTTTGTGTGATTAAAGTACCCACGATTAGTAGATATTATCCCAATGTCATGCATTCTAAATTATCAATGACAAAATATCCTATGTCTAATCTACGCTCAAAAAGTCATATCTAAGGTGCGCTCGTCAATAAATAGACTTCAACGTGTTAACACAGCATAACCAAAGCCCTTAAAAGACGAGCCCTATATTTTTAAGGACCGCTATGCCCCATTTTAAACGCGTTTTCATTAAAAAAAAATTGCAAAAATGCATTAAAAAAATATAATCTAGGTAGCTGTAGTAGCATTAAAAAATCTGTAAATATGAGGTTAAATTCGGATCTCCGAAACAATTATAATAATTATTTAGTTTAGATAAAATAAGATTAATTCTGCTTTTAGATTTACGCAAGAAATCTGGCGGAGAAAGCGAAGGAGCTTGAATATGAGAAGGAACTGAGTGATTCGTTGCTCTACCAAATGTTACCTGCCAGTGTTGCTAAGCAACTGAAGCAGACCCAACAGGTCCGTAGATTATTCAGCATTTATGGGAAAAAGTCAGGTACAACAAAATGTATTTTACATCAGCACGCCTGTCTTGCCCGGTAAGCAAACAATGCAGTAATCGATGGTTCCTTACACCGTACAGTAACCACTAATAATGATTGAAAATAGTATACGCTCATAAAATCTGGAAATTCGGGAAAAGGGAATTGTTGGACATGCACCCTGAACTGCTAAGTTGGGCGTAATCAACGACACACAACTGCTTTTTAGGCTTTTATTTAAATAAAAAATAATAAAAAAAGATTGGAAAAACCATGTAACATATTTGATTAAATAAGTCTTAATTAAGGACTCTGACCGCCACATCAGACGTAAGCACGCGGGCCGGGCCGAAAGAGCCCGAAAAAAAAGCTTTTTAGTAATCGAACGGAAGTATTTAGCTACATAAGTAGCGTCATAGGATGTGACTGATATTATGTGAGAAACGCAATGCATTACGTCATGTAATTTATTGAGTACTGAATGCCAAGTATCTAGGTATATACGACACAAAATTACGCAATATTATTATTTTCTCAACTAACAATACATTTATTGACGTAATGTTAGTCAGATACTCGTTTTGTAACCTGTTTGTAACGTCGGTGTTGGTTTTGTTGATATGGAGATCGAACTTACGCCTTGAAAATAAAAGTGTGCAGGTTTAAACCCCGGCTCGCACCTCTGGGTTTCATGTGCGAATCTCATTTACATCCGAGATTATCACTTGCTATGAAACGGTGAAGGAAAACATCGTGAGGAAACCTGCACGTTTGAGGGAACTTGACTAGTTCTCGATGTGTGAAGTCTGCCAACCCGCACTGGGCCAGCGTGGTGGACTATGGCCTGAATCCCCCTCGCATTGAGGGGAGGCCCGTGCCCAGCAGTGGGACGTTAAAAGGGCTGTAGTTAGGAGATAAAAATAGTATTGCAATCGGCTCCTTTGGTGAAATATGGCCGCGCTACACTACGCACCCCTGCCTACCATTTTTGGAAAATACAAACGTGATGCTGTAATTATTTAGTATGGTTGCAATGTTGGCAATTTAAGCCGGTGGTTGCCTAGTTAATAGAACACTAGCCTTGAACTCAAAGGGTGCACGTTCAAACCCCGGGTTCGAACAACTAAAATTTTTAAATTTATAATACATCATCATCATCACGCTTGTATTCCCCGAAGGGGTAGGCAGAGGTGCACTGTAGTGCGCCCACACTTCGCCGATGTATTTTGGTGCCAATGTAATAGGGGGCGACCCTATTGCCATTATACCGGACACATTCTCCCTCAATACGAGGGAGATTTGGACCATAGTCCACCACGCTGGCCCAGTGCGGGTTGGTGAACTCCACACGCCTTTCTATAGACGTGCAGGTTTCCTCACGATGTTTTCCTTCACCGTTCAGCAAGTGGAAATCATTGTTGAAAATGACATTCACACATGAAAATTATCTCAGAGGTGCGGGCCCGGGATTTGAACTTGCACCCCTTACGTTCACGGCGGGCGTTCTTGCCCACGAGGCTACCACTGCTTATAAATTTACATGTTCAAATGTCATTTTTAATTATAATAATTACCACTTGCTGAGGGTGAAGGTACACATCGTTAGGTAACTTGCACATCTACAGAAAAGCGTGTGAAGTTTACCAACCCGCACTGGGCCAGCGTGGTGGACTATGGCTCAAATCTCCCGCATATTGTAGAGCAATGTGCGCGATATAATGGCAAAAGCCTCTCCCCCTATTCCCCTAATTCCGCTAGTAAATAACATTGGGACCAAAGTATATCGACGAATTGTGGGTGTACCCCAGTGCACCTCTGTCAACATCTTCGGGGAATACATTTGTGATGATACATTTGCTGCTCCTCAAGTCATGCTCGTGTACGGGTGCTACTTGCGAGGACCGGTCCAACCATTTTCCTCATAATAACTTACTGTCTTCTCTCCCATACTGCGTTGAAGGCATCATACCAAAGCAATTATTTCTATAACCATCTGTGGTTTAGAATAATCCCTTCATTGTAAATGGGAGTAGACGCACCTTACTGTACTAGCTTCCTAAGCGTAAAGACTATATTTTATTTAATATTAGACTGCCGTGAGTATAATTCTTCTCTAGTATTGAGGCAAAGGTGCGGTCTGCTCTCATGGCATTGCTGCTCCTGAGAATGTATGACTCGCAATTTTTAATTTTGAAAAGAGTAACCATTGAGTTTCTTACCGGCTCTTCTCAGTGGAAGCAGCATTCTGAACCGGTCGTAGAATCTGACTATTTGTAAGTGCTTTTTGGCCTACACGAATAAAAAAAAAATGATTTTGATTTTGATTTCTTCTATAAGAGGTGTAAAAAACCCATCTAATAGTACTAGTGTAACAATTTTATTAATATTAGCGGAATCGCGTTCCGCTCAGGAATCAAGAAATGAATTCCATCAAGAGGAATTGCTCGGTGACTTTCTAGACCCCCATGCTTCTACATTAGGAATGCGCGAAATGTGTCAGTTATAAGAAATGAATTGAACTGTATCTTTTTATGCACTGAAATAGTTATTAATTTAGTTCAGAACCGCAACAAGACGATGAATGAATGACTCATGAATTAAACGCGCAGATACGTAGGATGGATGACGTGATGAGTTTAATGTCTCTATTTGTCCTCATCAACAATAAAAATACACGAATTGATACAAGTCTATTAATAGTTCTTGATTTTTTAAATATTTTATACACTTTTCACAAACTCAAAATTACATTATAAAAAAAAAATCTATCCATCAACAATCCAACTATATTCGTTAGCAAAAGTGTCTTACAATACTGATGTAAACGGACCATAACCTTCGACAAGTTTCTGAGTTAGTATTTAAAAAAAAGGGAGGTGATTCTCAATTCAAACCGGTTTTTCCTCTTTTATGTATGTTACCGCAAATCTCCGCCGTTTGTGTACCGATTTAGAAAATTGTTGTTATGTTGGCACCTACTCCAAATAAAATAATTTATGAGATTATTTGTAGCTTTTTAGTTCACCTAGGTTGTTAAAGTCGGTTTTTGTTTTTTATTTATTAGAATCCTAGTTTTACTCGTACTTACTCATTTTAAATAGATCAATTTTTACTAGACCTAATCACTAAATACTTAGTATAAAACAAAGTCGCTTCCCGCTGTCTGTCTGTCCCTATGTATGCCTTTAAAACTACGCCACAGAATTTGAAGCTGTTTTTTAATAGATAGGGTGATTCAAGAGGAAGGTTGTAGTATATAATTTGTAAATTTTTTGTATACATTGGCTAAAATATAATGATATTTGTTGGAGGTGTCGAATAAAAACTGGCGTTTGGGAGCTTTCAACGAAAACGCTGCCTAAACCCTTTGAGATATAACAAAATGATGTATTGGTCTAAAGAAAAATTCGCAATGGCATATGTCTATCTCTTAATTATGGATAAAATACTATATCCATTTTAATACTTACAAACGGGCAAAAATAAAGCGATCATTGGAAAGCTATTATAAAGCTATGCCTGGAATAGGTTCCCATGGGTTCATGATTACTTTTGGTCGCGATAACCGACATCCACGCGGGTGAAGCCGCGGCATCAGCTAGTTGAAAAAAAAAACCCAGCCAAGTGCGAGTCGGACTCGCGAACGAAGGGTTCCGTACCATTATCTATAAAAACGGCAAAAAATCACGTTTGTTGTATGGGAGCCCCCTTAAATATATTTTTTTCTGTTTTTTTAGTATTTGTTGTTGTAGCGGCAACAGAAATACATCATCTGTGAAAATTTCAACTCTCTATCACGGTACATGCGATAGAGCCTGGTGACAGACGGACGGACGGACGGACAGCGAAGTCTCAGTAATAGGGTTCCCGTTTTACCCTTTGTGTACGGAACCCTAAAAACTAAAACAACGCATTCTTATAAAGAATTCGGTGCCGTTAATCGAGCGGCATACGCTCAGGGACCCAATTCTTGCATGGTCGACATCATCTATCCGACATATTATATCGGAAAAAAGACGAAAAAATGCGACCAATTTGCGACAAATGAATTAGAGATAATGTCATTTATGCGAGAATTGCCTCACTGGGCACTAGGCGAAGCCGTTGTCATACATCGACACACGTCAGAACTGTAGGTATCTACTTGGCATTTACTGGGCTGTGCATGAGACGGCGTCTGCGTCGGCGCGGGCGACGAGTATCCACGGGCCGCGCCGCGAGACGGCCGTGACTCACCATAGGTTAAACATACGACTGTTATGACTAAATTGATTACTATAACTACCTTATAATTTCGATACATTGTTTTATATGCAATGGTAGCCACACTTACGGTTTAAAATAAAAAGGTGTTAGGATACCGACTTTACGCGTATAGAGCCTGAGTTAGATAGGTAACTAGTCGTAAGACTTGCCAAAGTTAACTCTACCTGTTCGTTCTAATCGAAAGCGAAGTCGTATCGTAAATGCGTGAGGGTAATAACCCGCCATTGAGTAGTACGCGGTTGTATAAATAATCTTTCATTCACGGCGAGCTCGTTCAAGGCTGTTTATTTATAAACTGAGCACGCGCCGCTATCAGCTGTGTAGAATGGTACGATAATACTTGTGTCATAATGAAGCCATGCGCTTTTTTATAAACTGTATATCTGAGCTTGGTCCGTGGAATTTGGGAACCCTAATTACCTGATACTAATGGATTTTATTTTTTCCAGCAGAACGCTAAGTTCTATAATAAAAGTAGCCTAAGTTACTCCTCGTGACATCAGCTATCTGCCGGTGAAAGTCCCGTCAGAATCGGTCAATCCGTTTGGGAGTTTACCCAAAACAAACAGGCAGAAAGACAAAACAAATTAAAATAGTGCTTTCGTTATAGGTACCTTGTAGGTTTTACTATGCATTTATGAAATAAAGTTGTTATTATAAAATTGCAAACAAACACTTAAATTTTTATTATGTGTAGAACTTAAGCAGTAAATTTACGAAAAGTTTTTTAATTGTTTTCAAATGCCTAAATGTCTCATATAGTCTTTTGTAAAGTGAATCCTATATGTATTGGTGAACTTCACACGTCTTTCGATAGGCGTGCAAATACACTTTCGGGGAATACAGGCGTGATGATGTAATAATTATAACGCGGGGTGAAAGGTTATTTGGCCTAAGCGCCACTTTTGGGCGATATTGATTTATATGTATATTTGGAATCAGCATTTTATTCTGCGTCGAATGAGCTTAATTTCAAATAGCCTTTCACGTCTCCATATAGATTCTAATTATAGTATACGGTTCCTTTTTTTTTTGCCTATTTTGTGTCCCACTCCTGGGCAAAGGTCTAACCTCTCTCCCTCCACCGATCCCGATCCTGAGCCATTTCCGGCCACGTCTTCCCCGCAAAAATGTCTATATCATCGCGCCACCGTTTCCTTATGAGAACTAAAGTCCTTTGAACTGAAACTGTTTTTGCAGGTCCCGGCGGAGTTCTTCGCATCGGTTACCGTTTATTTCAGTGATATTGTGGGTTTCACTGCAATCGCAGCAGTCTCTACACCATATCAGGTGATAATCTGAGCCTTCTTTATTTGACGGCTTGGTCTAGGGCTGTGGTGGTAAGCTTTCTTAATGGGGGGCCAGAAAGTTTAAGAAATTTTAGAGAAGCGCAAGGGGCCCGATTTTCGTGCGATCGTCATTCATCTCGATTCGAGATATCTCGAAACGAAACGTCAAATCGTACGTATTTTTTTATTTGTTTCGACATATCTCGAATCGAGAGGAATGTCGATCGCACGAAAATCGGGCCCCAGATTATAGCAAAAACGCATTTTGTTTTAAACTGTACTAAGTAGAATCTACTTTTTACTTCCGGACCATCAAAATATAATTATCGTGGGCCATTTTTTTTTCTTTTTGAATGGACTTCGCTGTTGGCCGTGAGGTGGCCTTTACAGCTTTACCAAAGGAGTGGCGAGCGCAAAGTGCACTCCAACCAAGGCCTTAAGGGCGGAAAAAGGTGGCAACTAGCTCAAGGGCGCCACAAAGGGCACGACCTCGGCTTGGGCAGTTACGGTGAGGGGAGAGGTAGTGACTGGGCTCCTAGGTGCCAAGATGCACCTACGAGCGGAAGAGGGGGATCCTCGACCTCGCCGGCGAGATCGGTGTCTGTTTGAGGCTGGTGTAGGTGTGTTGGTGGCCCTCTCGCCGCCCGGGTCGAGGAGGGCCTGGACTCGCGCATCGGAGAGACTTTCGTACCTAAACTATGAAAGCACCGAACATTGCTCTAACGTAAAGATAAACTGGATAGAGCGACAAACTTAATTTTGCCGTTGGTATACTGTTGTGCCCATACAAACTAACAGCAAATAAATCATTGCTTCTTGCCAAATTTCATGATTATAGGTCAACGGGCAGTACCCTATATATAGGTTTTTGATTCCCTTAAGAATGTACTAAATACGCAACATAAACCTCTGTATCTTTTGATTGCGTTAACATAAAAGTTTGATTTTATCTTCAAGGGATTGCAGACTACAGTCTTTGTTATAAATTTCAACATCATAGCTCCACGTGTTTCTGAGAAAAAGGGTCTTGACAGACAGACAGACAGAGAGACGGACAACAAAGTGATCCTATAAGGGTTCCTTTTTAGGTATGGAACCCTAAAAATGACTTCTTAGCCCCAGCCATACACCCGGCGAGAACGTCATTTGTTGTACAAAAGGAAAAGCGAAGTAATACTACTCTACGTCATTGTGGTAAAATTATTTGCATTATGCCGTGTAATCCTTGACCGTTGCAACTATGAAACACGTTTCACCTAGTCACATATTGACGGTTAAAAGGCGAATTAACTGAAGCGCCATTTTGGTAACTTCTGTACACTTAGCATGACCGTATAGACATAAGCTTCTTGTTCTTCTGTAACTTTGTAACTTCTGTACACTTAACATGACCGTATAGACATAAGCTTCTTGTTCTTCTGTAACTTTGTAACTTCTGTACACTTAGCATGACCGTATAGACATAAGCTTCTTGTTCTTCTGTAACTTTGTAACTTCTGTACACTTAGCATAACCGTATAGACATAAGCTTCTTGTTTTTCTGTAACTTTGTAACTTCTGTACACTTAGCATAACCGTATAGACATAAGCTTCTTGTTCTTCTGTAACTTTGTAACTTTTGTACACTTAGCATGACCGTATAGACATAAGCTTCTTGTTCTTCTGTAACTTTGTAACTTCTGTACACTTAGCATAACCGTATAGACATAAGCTTTTTGTTCTTCTATAACTTTGTAACTTCTGTACACTTAGCATAACCGTATAGACATAAGCTTCTTGTTCTTCTGTAACTTTGTAATTTCTGTACACTTAGCATGACCGTATAGACATAAGCTTCTTGTTCTTCTATAACTTTGTAACTTCTGTACACTTAGCATAACCGTATAGATATAAGCTTCTTGTTCTTCTGTGACTTTGTAATTTCTGTACACTTAGCATGACCGTATAGACATAAGCTTCTTGTTCTTCTGTAACTTTGTAACTTCTGTACACTTAGCATAACCGTATAGACATAAGCTTCTTGTTCTTCTATAACTTTGTAATTTCTGTACACTTAGCATGACCGTATAGACATAAGCTTCTTGTTCTTCTATAACTTTGTAACTTCTGTACACTTAGCATAACCGTATAGATATAAGCTTCTTGTTCTTCTGTGACTTTGTAATTTCTGTACACTTAGCATGACCGTATAGACATAAGCTTCTTGTTCTTCTGTAACTTTGTAACTTCTGTACACTTAGCATAACCGTATAGACATAAGCTTCTTGTTCTTCTATAACTTTGTAACTTCTGTACACTTAGCATAACCGTATAGACATAAGCTTCTTGTTCTTCTGTAACTTTGTAATTTCTGTACACTTAGCATGACCGTATAGACATAAGCTTCTTGTTCTTCTGTAACTTTGTAACTTCTGTACACTTAGCATGACCGTATAGACTTCGGGCTTTTTGTACTGGACATGGCTCTGTGTGACGTCATTTTCTCGACCAATCTGACAGTTAAAAGCCATAAAACTTTTGTCTACGCGGTCATGCTAAGCCTTCTTAATCAAAATCACATTTTTTTCATATAAACCAATACAGGTACTTATGAATAGTCAATTTGACAAACAATAATAGTAGTTCCTACCAATTTGCACGAAACCCAACTCAAAAGACGGAGCAAAATTCGCTTATTCCAATGGTATTATATTACTCAATATCGCTCAACATGGCGCTTGAGTCAATTCGCCTTTTAGCCGCCGATATCATACATATGTCGCTCCTCTGCACTTGAATATATACAGGGCTTTCAGTAATTTCAGGCTTTTTTACAAGCTTTATATTAACTTGCAATGTATGTATATCCGGGTGAAATCTTGCAACTGAATTTTTAATCAGTTATCTTTAACCGATTGAACTGAAATTTGGTATACACGCTTATTTAGGATGACAATGTAAGCTTAGTTATGTGACGTCATTCTAATTCTAATATGGCGGATCATCCAAGATGGCGGAACAGTTATTTTTTCTGCAGTACCACAGTATGGGTATCAAATGAAAGGGCTTGCTGAGGAGAACCCGAAAACTAAGGGCAATTAAATGAAAGCTTGTTTTTAAAAAGTATTTTTTATTTTTCACCTTTGACGATGAAAAAAAGTTTGTAAAACATGGTCAAATTTCGATCAAATGCTTATACCATTCAGTTCTACAGTGATGCAAAGGTCAAAGTATTATTTCGGACTTCAGAAACATTCTGTATATACTGATGTAATACCAATACTGTTTCAGGTCATAAGTTTTCTCAACTCCGTGTACAAGTTGTTTGATGAGAAGATAGAGTGTTACGACGTATACAAGATAGAGACGATTGGTGACTCTTACATGGTAGCGTCGGGGCTTCCCGTCAGAAACGGTATTTATTTTTGGCCTAAGCTTCGCGCACACTGGGGCGCCAAGAGTCGCGCGTTTGCCAATACCAACTCGTAAGTCATTATAATATATTTGTATAGCCTATTATATGTCCCACTGCTGGGCAAAGGCCTCTACCTCCCGTCTCCACATGTCCCTGACCTGGGCTTGTTGTGGCCACGTTTCTCCCGCAAAAGTGACCAAATCGTCGCACCATGTGTTAACACGATTTATCCACCTTTCCATTCCACGGATCCATTCGTGCTACGTGACCGGCTCACTCTCACTTCGGCTTTGCAGTCTTCCTGCCCACTATACATAATATACACAAATATATATAAATGTTTAATTCCTGTAGTAAAAGCCACGCTCCCATGCGTCAAGATTTGCTCGCCTTGTCATTGTAATTTCGTTGAAGAATGCAATGCAATGTTGTTATTGGCTACAAATTAGACGCCCCAGTGTGCGAGGGGCTTAATGATAAATGAAATGAATTCTATTAGAACTACTTTATGTGATGCCATCAATCTAAACTACAGTGAATTCAAATGACTAAATATTTTAATCCAAATACAAAACATTTACCGTGGGACTGTTTTGAACAAAAAATCTTCAAAAGCAGTTTTAATAAAAAAGGAAAGGTATTTTCAAGCGAGAGCATGTTCTGGAATAAATTATATATAACTGTCCTGTTTTTTCCTGTTGCAGGGAACAAACATGCGATAGAGATAGCAAATATGGCTCTGGAGCTGTTGGAGGCGACATCCATGTGCCGGCTGCCTCATCGACCCGATCAGGTAATCATTACTAGAGTACTACCTTAATTTATGTCTTAATTAGCACATGACTAGCGGATACCCGGCGTGTTCTACTACGCTAAAACAATAAGTACATTTTGTTGGAAATAAAGGAAATTTTGTTTATTTAATAGCTTTTTTAGTTTAGAGTAGCAGTAGCCGAGTGGTCGAACGCACGCCTTGCAATCAAAGTGTGCAGGTTCAAACCCCGGCTCGCTCCTTTGGGATTTATGTGCGAATCTCATTTTCATCCAAGATTATCATTTGAATCAAACGGTGAAGGAAAACATCGTGAGGAAACCTGCACGTCTGAGGAAACTTGACAAGTTTTCGATAGACGTGTGAAATCTGCCCGAATCCCCCTCGCATTGAGGGGAGGCCCGTGCCCAGCAGTGTGACGTTAAAAGAGCTGTAGTAGTAGTAGAAGTTATTTTACAGGTTTAAAACCATCTTCGAAACCGGTTTGGGCACATTTGATTTATTTATCTATGAGTTTTCTCGTGGTCTTTCAGACATTATGCATGAGAAGCGGAATTCACATGGGGCCGTGTGTTGCTGGGATAGTTGGAAGTAAAATGCCAAGGTATTGCTTATTTGGGGACACCATAAATACTGCAAGCCGAATGGAAAGTACTGGAGAACGTAAGTAAAAATACCTAATAACACTCACCTTCAAGAAACAGACGGAAATCGGCTGTACTGGGGAACGTAGGTAAAAATCCCATATAAGACTCACCTTCAAGAAACAGACGCAAATCGGCTTGCTGTTTCCTCGCATAGACCCTGACAAAAAAGCTCCGCGCTGTAACGTTTTTACCCATACCACAATATAAACTGTATTAGCTCGTACAAAAAGGTCATTCTTCAACGAAGTTACATTGACAGCGCGAGATGATTTCGACTCTTGCGCGCGTGTCCCTTACCACATAAAGGAGACGGGGATCTTTGGGCCCAATTGTAATGAGTTGAGATATGGTTTAAAAAAGCGGTATTTTTTTCTGTTTCAAAATGTAAAAAAATCTGCTCAATTCACAATCTGGGAGACGAGAAATAATAAAAATAAGTTTATTTCACTGAAGAAATAGAGTATCGATTACAATAATCGATTACTGTGAATGATTTAAACAATTGAACATAAAATACTTGATTGATTCAATCAAAATTAATCAATACATTGTAATAATTAACAATAAAAAACTATAATTCATATAGTAAATAACTGTGTGGCGTCCGCGTTTCCGAACGCTCCACAAAATGTCGATGGACGAGTTTCCGAACGCCCCAGACAGAGTGAGCACGTTCGGTAGCTCAAAAACAAATTGTGTTATTAATGACTAACCACATAACTGTATTCATTTTAATATACACTAAAGTGGTTGAATTAACACCAAAACTGTATATTAAAACAAAATAACAATCACAGTTCAAAAATCAGCTGTTTAGTATCTAGGTTGTTGTCACTTTGTTGAATAACCACACTTTTACTAAATCTCTTATAATTCTGCTCTCAGATTGCCAAGATCAGCAACATTTTCGGAGATGGTTTGATAATATATAAGCTCTTAATTGACACCACTCTCATATTTTTACAACTGGGCCCAAGAATGTATGAAAGCGTATCCGTCTCCTTTGATCATTATGTATATGACACACAGTTTATTTTGCTCCGGCTATGTATAGGTTACGTTCAGCTGAAAATAGAGTCCCCCCCTTGCTCACTGGGTTGTCAAAACAAGCGCGTTGAATTTTTGGCCACTACCAAATCTTGATGAAATTTAATGGAATAATATGAGGAATGGCTCCGCCTACGATTAGCGGGTATTTCAGCCAGTGTCAAGTAGTTAATAGGAAGAAGAAACTCAATGAATACACATTATAAATAAAAATGAGAGATGAACGTGATAAAGATGGCGGATAAAACCCAAAATTTTTATGTTTTTTTTTCATTTTATTTAAATAAAAGTCAATCAAAATTGATAACAAATAATAAAAATAAAAAGTCAACTTGTCTTAAAAATAACATTGTAAAATAACAGTAAAAAGAATGGCTAATGGACAAGGATATATGAACGGCTTATGAAACAGGATAAAAATAAAACTAACACACATTTCCCTACTATCCATTGCGCAGATCTGACAAACAGAGCCATTAATGCGCAGTGTGGTGTAGGCTGCTATTTGTGGCTTATTGACAATAAATTGGCAGCTGGCCTCTTTATAATATAAATATTTTATGTTGACAGCAATGAAGATTCAAATATCTGACGATGTGAAGAAGGCGTTGGACAAGACTGGACTCTTCGTAACGACCCCACGAGGCATAGTTGACGTTAAGGCAAGTTTATTTTTAAATGTACTACAAACTCGACGTGCTGAATATTTTGTCCTTATTTAATATGAAGTGTATACAAGGTGTTTCAGAAGTCCTGTACCGTTTGCACGAGTAGTTTCAAGTTCTGTTATATGAATATTAATAGCCACCACCAGTAGATGTAGTTTACATTGTCGAAACGCCTTTCAAATAGTTTATCTAAATCTCCCAATGTAAGGAAAGCAATCCCACAAAAAGCTTCTGAACAGGGGACAAACGACAAAATTGTTCTTATTTTGTCGTTATATTTCGACTTATGTTAGAGATAATGACGATGATGCTAGAATTGTCCCCTTAAATTTATGAATACTCCGAGCATTGTATTAAACGATAAGCAAATTGTTGTTCGAGTATTCTTATGCCCTTATTTTTTAACAAGACTTTCATCAACCCGCATTGGACCAGCGTGGTGGACAAATGGTCCAAACCCCCTTTACTTTAAAAACCTTCACACATCTATGGCAAGTTAAATAATAGCTCAGAACCGAGATGTGTGGCAGAGTAAAGAAGACCCAGGAGTGGGACATAGAAATGCTATTTAAAAAAATAAAACTTAGCATTTTAAAGTAAGCACTTTTATTTTATGACCTTTACAGGACAAGTCTAGTCTAGTGTGATAGGTTTTTAGTAATTACCAAAATTGTGCAAAATTGTTTTTCTGTTCAATAATTATTCGTATTATTATAACAGGGCAAAGGTGAGATGACAACATTTTGGCTGGAAGGTAGAATTGACGAGTCACCGGAGAGGGCTGTGGGCGCGTCGGACTCCGCGCCCAGCTTCCTAGCTAGGATCCACTCGCAAACCAGATGCTCTCCGAAATACATCTCTAAAGTTCCACGGAACTACTAACTACACTGGGACGTCAAAAGACGAGCGTCAAACGTGCCCATTTCTTCACAATATTTGCCTTCGACGTGACGAGTATAACATTGGATTATTCGTTCGGTGTTTGAATACTTTCAAACCTCATATTAAGGGCTTAGGAGCCTTATCACCACCTGTTAAAGTTATTATTATTATTTTTACGAAATGAGCGAAATGATGATATTTAATGGAATAAGATGAGGAATGGCTTCACCTGCGACTAGCGCGGGTATTTCGCCAATGTCAAGTAATTAATAGCAAGGACAAATTCAATAAATACACGTAATAAATAAAAATGAATGATGACAGTGATAAAGATGGCGGATGAATCACCTGTTAAAGTATTGTTGTATCAATTGTAACTGTAAATTTTTGACAAATTTTCTATTGTGTTAACTGTCAAAAACTGAAGGTAATACTAAAAAAATGGAGCAAGACACCATAGGGTAACTAGAGTACCCATAACGACTCTACTCTTCGTACAACTCTACGGCGACTTTTCCGCCATTGTTATTTCATGTGCCTGTAGTATACGGCAACTATATGGGAAAACAACAGCGGTGTAGTTAGATAAAGCAGAAAAAAATACCGCAGCGTGGGCTCGAAATGCCATCTCCGTTATAATATTTCCATGCTTATATTACTTTTAATATTAGGTTCTTCCTGCTTTCATACATGTTTGGTTAAGCAGCCACGTAAATAGTTTATCGGTAGGGCGAGGCTTAATCCTAAACTACAAGGAGTAAAAGGCGAGATGACTCAAGCGTCAAATAGAGCGATATTGATTTATATATATTGGAATATGCGAATTTTTCTCTGTCTTTTGAGATAGATTTCGCGCAAAGTTACCAAAATGGCGAGTCAATTCGCCTTCGATCGCCAATCGCCAATCGCCAATCGGCGATATATTTATCGACGCTTGAAAGGCAATCGTTACTAAGCGACAATAAATCGTAAAATGAGTTATATATACCAAACGACGCAGAACCATCTGGTCGTTCGAATGGGAATACAACTTCATTTTACGATTTTTTGTCGCTTAGAAATGATTGCCTTTCAAGCGTCGATAGATAACTATATTACCTTCAAAAATATGTGTATTGTAAAAGGCACCATTTTTGTAATCTTGTTACGGTAGATCTGTTAAAATAGCTATGTTATAATGCTATTGGGTATGATTTAATAGTTTGATAATAAATAATTGTATTTCATATTTGTGTATATTACTGCTATGAATTACTTCACCTATCCACATCACAATATCTTCAAAACTCATTTTTTACCGCCAGTCAACACATACTCAACGTTTGATCCCAAATCGAGCAATGCTCGTACTATGGACTGGGGACAATCTCGGAGTAACTGATGCTATTTTGATGTTGGGAAAATAATAAGGGTTCCTTAATTCCGTGCGTTCGAATTGACGCGTCCAGCTCGTAAATATAAATTTATCCCCCCCCCCCCCCCTCATTCCCCGAAGGGGTAGGCATAATCTCAGATGAAAATGAGATTCGCACATAAATCCCAGAGGTGCGAGCCGGGGTTTGAACCCGCTCACTTTGATTTGCAAGACGTGCGTTCGACCACTCGGCTACCACTGCTACTTTATTACTGCTACTTTACAGCTTCACCGGAGGAGAACGTTGTGAGGTCATATTTACTCATGGCGAACTTTCATCTAGTGCGCAACGCTCATAAAGTTAATACCTCTGAGTCAATATAACCTCACAACGCACCAGCCGAAAGTACCTACACTAAAAATCCTTAAGTAGGAAACGTGTTAAAAGCATCTGTGATATTTTTATATGCAAATATAATTTTTAATGAAGATTACCACGTGCTGACCGATGAAGGAAAACAGTGTGGGAAAACCTGCACGTCTATAGAAAGGCGTGTGAAGTTCATCAACCCGCACAAGGCTAGGGTTGTGTACTTTGACCCTAATCTTCCTCGTGTACTTCCCACATCATCATCACCTGTATTCGGCGAAGAGTTGGTGCACTGCAGTGCACCTCTGCCTACCAATTCGGGGAATATAGTCGTGATGATATATTTATTTATATTCCTGCAGCTGCCGACAACGAGTTACTGTAGGTACATGTGTCATTAGGTGCTTCTTGTAACATCAAAGCTGAAGCCGAAACGTCAGGGATTCCCAAACTATTTTAAGCAAGAGACCCCTCTTCTTAAATTAACTGATATCTCAGACCCCCATAGCCAAGTTACTTTCAAAATCATATCTCTAGTTGTTTTTTTATATTAAATACTTACCAATTAAAACCTTTGCGGTGTGAGTAAACTTGACATCATTTTCTCATCCAATAATGAGTTTTTTAAAAGTGATACTAAAGTACTAAAATATTAGTCATTCTTATAACAATAAATTAGTCAAAAATGGGTGCGTTTTATCGGAACAGGAAAGCGCGAATGAGTTTGCTACGTTCCTTCTTGTCAATCCGTATACAATCCGGAGCCGGCCGTGCTGAGCGTGGCGGCGCGGCGGCCGGCGAGGTGGCGATGGCGGCGCCGAGCGCGTGGGCACACCTCGGCGTGCTGGGCTTCACTTGTGGGTCTTGTGGAATGAAACAGTTCAATAATTATTATTATTTTTTTTTTTTAGTAGCCCGTAGGGATCCCACTGCTGGGCAAGGGCCTCTCCCAAACATTTGGGAGGAATTGCCATAATCGCCACGCTTGGCAGGCGGGTTGGCGATCGCAGTAAGATGTCAAACGGTTCAGAGACGCTGCTGCCCGTCTTCTGTGTTCCTTTATTCCCTTAGTCGCCTTTTACGACTAATAATTAATACTTTCAATAAATTAATACTTTTTATTCCGACAGCATACGTTGTACAAACTATTATTCCAACGAACTGCCGCCATATTGGCGCGTCCTTACTCGCTTTTTACAAAATTAATTAGAAGTCAGATTACCAACTAATTGACTTAAATTATTGTTTACTACGCCAAATTAATATGATAATGAACTTAATTCTTAATTATGAATTATAGATATAATAATGTATGGGTAAATCACTAAATATCATTGGGAGTACTTATAATGCGTCACAACCGCAGGGCGCCTATGTGTTTCTTGATAACACGTGCGTCGCGCGCTCGCTCGCCTGCCGTCCAAGCACTCGACGGGACCTGACGGCGTACCGGCGTATATCTTTAGCGATTGTCGCAAGGTACTTGAGGTACCTTTGCTACATTTCTTCAACGTGTACATTATGACTGCAACATTTCCTGATAGTTGGAAACTCACGCGTGTGGTTCCTGTGCCTAAAATTTGTGGAGCCAAGTGATTACAGGCCGATAGCAATTTTATGTACTCCAGCGAAGGCGTTCGAGGCGGCGGTTCAGGTGCCTCTATGCTCAGATAAGCAGTCAAATGTCGGACGCGCAGTACGGATTTTAAACCTGCTGCAGCATACGCAGATGGCGCGGACGCTGCCTGTGCTCAACGAGGTCAATACACGTGTCGACGTCTTTTCTTGTTCGCTGAACAGATTCTGCCTATTTAATTTATTTAGAATAAGTTACTACGTTATAAACACTTGTGACAACTTGTGATACACTATTGCATCAGTTATGACTTAAAGGTTAACCTTTAAGAATAGTTGTATGTGTTAATATAAATAAATAAACAACAAGTTCTTGATACTTTCAAATAAGAAATTGCGTTCATTAATAGGGGTCGTTTTTATGGACTTTGTTCACACCCAAAATCAGTTTTCGTTTATGACGACCCCTAGGAGACCTAGGTCGAGACCCATCGACACCGGGTCGGTACAAACCTCTTTGGGAATCCCTGCTCTACGTGTTAGACCTTGTTCCCACGCAAGGCTAAGAAAGGTCCGGTTTTAACACGGGTAAAAGAAAATCCCAAAATATAGGCATTTGTGATTCATATTACATCACTGTACATTACGAAATACATATTATTGCATTAGGTATTACAATTTCTAAGGAGACAGAGCATCACGCAACAATTGCACAATATTTCTTTACGATTTTATAATACGTGTACCTACCGAACAGGATAACGTCATCGTCAAATTATTTTTGACTGTTTAGGCCTACGGGGGAAATTACGAATTGACAAGTTTAAAGCCTCGGCACACTGGGACGTCAACTTTCGCGCGTCAATTTTTTTTTTATGAGATAGGGAAGCAAACGAGCAGACGTTTCACCTGATGGTAAGTGATCAACGCCGCCCATGGACACCTGCAACACCAGGGGCATCGCAAGTGCGTTGCCGACCTTTAAGGAAGGAGTATGCATATGAATATTTGAATGAATATGTATGAGTATGAATATTTTCCAATACCAAAACGAACTCTGTTTCAATATGCATGAATATTGAATTTCTGTGATAAGAGCCCTCGCGCCTAATTTTTTTTCCATATACCAAAAGAACATAAAAAAAAAATTGTTCAGCTAAATGACACTTACAGTGCGAGCGAATTTTGACGCGTGGGGCTGTGGCTTTTATAACAGAAATTCAATCTTAATGCATATTGACACAGGGTTCGTTTTGGTATAGGTAAACATTATTATATAATGTGAAACAAAATGAGTGTAATAACCAATTATAGAATCCACTAGTGACGTATATAACAATCTTAAAGTACGGATAGGTACTTTGTAACTTAGATAATAAAATTTTCCCAGCAATATTCTCAATTTAGAACTGATATAATCGATATGTTGGGACCAGGTCAAGTTTTCATATTTTTTTACACCAAAATAGTTACGCAATTAACTCGCTCAATAGGTATACAATTGCAATTAATTAAGTTACTATGGATGTGTAGTGGTAAAACATCTTTGTGTAAATAAGGAGAATGAATGATTAGCAGTTTGGTTTTATCCACGTTTAAAACAATACCATTGTCATGCGACCATTTAACAACGGCATCAATGTCCTCCTGTACTTGCCTACAAGCGACTTCGATATCCATTCCGGTGCGAACTATACATAGATCATCTGCATACATGTGTGCCGAGAAGTGCCGCACCACTTTACACAAGCTGCTAACGTGCATCAGATAGCAGATTGGTCCACACCCTGATCCCCCGCAACTCACGTGTATCTTTTCACTAAGGGTGTCACTTTTTACACGATACGAGCGTGCCGTAAGATAATCACGGAACCATTGGTTCAGCGGTTCTCCCACCCCACACTCATCCATCGCATTAAGGAGCGTATCACTTAGTATCAAAGGCCTTTTTAAAGTCAAAAAATATTGCAACAACCATTTTTTTATCTTTTAAGTATTGACTAATTTCATCTGTAAATTTAGATAATAATGTGGATAATATGGATACATTACAATTTTCAACCAACTAAAAAAATCAGGAGGTGTCTCAATTCGTCCCATATGTTTTTTTAAGTGTCCAAAGGTCAGCATATCCTATGAACACGTGATAAAAAACTATTGAAAACTATTTCGTGATGACACATGAAATGTGATTGCACATTTGTGAAACATTTTGCGTATAAATTGCCACGCAACTCGACGCTTCATCAGTTCGTATTCGTCCGATACCCAAGCCGGTTGTGCTCTATCAAAATGGCGTCAATGTTCTCCGTTACATTTTTCCTTGTGCTACTAATCACTTTACTAGGCACGTTGGTAGCGCTCCCAACAAATTCTAAATTGGTTAACAATAACGAGAATGGACTTATTCCTAGGCTAGTTCGTAGTGCCAGTTCTTCAGTGTCGCATCACAGGTCTAAGCGACAAGTGCTCGTAGTGGGAACATGTTCTGAAGGAAGGATTAAGTTGAACGGGAATTGCTATACGTTCGAAGAGTAAGTGTTATTTTAAGTTATATATCCTTTAGTATGTCCACTGTATGCGTGAACAAATAGGACTAACAGATTTTAATGAGAAACGTGCATATATTTTTTTCAAATATTGTGGTAAGATCTAGGAAGTTTAAATTTTTTATGTGTTAAGTTTGTAAAGGTATATTGTCGCTTAAGATCTGAGGTTATATAGGTGCTTTTTTTTATTATTAAAACAAGTGTCCCCATGTGTTGCACTTTTGGTCAACTCGTCGCCGCCGTCCGCGGCACGTGTTGATTGATCCTCCCGACACGATCACCGCCCTCCTCGACCTGGGCGTCGAGAGGGCTACCAACACACCTACATAAGCCTTAAACAGACACCGACCTCGCCGGCGAGGTCGAGAAACCACCTCTTCCGCTCGTAGGTGCATCTTTGCACCTAGGAGCACAGTCACTACCTCTCCCCTCACGGTAACTGCCCAAGCCGAGGTAGTGCCTTCTGTGGCGCCCTTGAGCTAGTTGCCACCCGTTTCCGCCCTTAAGGCCTTGGTTGGTGTGCACTCTGCGCTCGCCACTCCTCCGGTAAAGCTGTAAAGGCAACCTCACGGCCAACAGTGTAGTCCATTAAAAAAAAACCGCATTCCGTCACTGTGAATAGGGGTATTCAAGCTGTACGAAGTATTCTAAGCAAATACCCAATGTGTATAATGTTGCACAACATTGCAATATTGCACAACAATACAATATCGCAACACATTGCAATATTGTACAACAATACAATATCGCAACACATTGCAATATTGTACAACAATACAATATCGCAACACATTGCAATATTGTACAACTTTGCAATATTTTACAATATCGCACAATATTTTAAGTTACTGGTTTTGTAAACGATCATGCCGATATGTTTGAGATTTAACTGTTTAAAATTGATTTAGTCGTACACAAGCCACAACTTACCTATGTTTATTTGATAGCAAGTAAAAGAACATATAATTCAGGTGTAAACACGGTACTTATGAAACGTTACTTATATTTCGGACATCTGAAACACATTGCAGTCTACTGTCGTAAAATAAGTAAACGGATTCAACGGGATAGTATGTAGCTAGCCTATTATCTTACATGCGCTATGACAGATTAATACGGATAATCATTCTCGTCAGTGCAAATCCACTGATGTTCAATTTCAACTTAATATGAAGCCAGAAATACTTTATGATCGGTTTTTACAGCTCTAAAATCAGCTGTTACTTTTGGGCTTTCTTTGTTCTAAAGATTAACGCAGCAGAAGGTATACGCGACCTAACTGACCATGTCGGCTTGTTAGACCATAAAAATAAATGTTTTTTTTTTTCGTTCAGGGAAAAAAAGCGAATGGATATTCTATCTTTATTAAAAATATATACGAGCCGACTTGAGAACCTCCTCCTTTTTGAAGTCAGTTAAAAATGATTTTACATACTGCACCTAATGAAAGGTTGCAGGCTTGTTTACCCATTCTGAGTCACGTTCCATATTCTTCATGCAGGAAATAATGGTAGTACACTGTTCGGTAACTTTGAACAATTTATTTTTAGCCTACGGTCAATAGTGCTGCACGTTTAGGGAAATTCCCTCTAATTGCCAGGGACATTTTCAGTGTTGAAATCTATTTTGAGAGGCTAAAGTCATAAAAGGATTTCGATGGGGCCATCAGTACATTATATTCAATATTAAGGGCCTTTTTTATGGGCTTAAGTAAGCTACACGTCCCCACATGTTACGAGCAATCTGCAGCGGTAACAAATATGGACACCGATCTCGCTGGCGAGGTCGAGGAACCCCCTCTTCCGCTCGTAGGTGCATCCTTGTACCTAGGAGCGCAGTCACTACCTCTCCCCTCACAGTAACTGCCCAAGCCGAGGTCGTGCTTTCTGTGGCGCCCTTGTGCTAATTGACACCCTTTTTCCAACCTTAAGGCCATGGTTGGTGTGCACTCTGCACTCGCCACTCCTCCGGTAAAGCTGTAAAGGCCACCCCACGGCCAACAGCGTAGTTCATTCAAAAAAAAAAAGAAAAAGCCGAGGTTGGACCCCCGACGAGTCCTAAAGTAAATTGATGAATGTCGGCACGCAAAAATAGGAATAGACAATTTGATCGTTAGTAAGGCAAAATCACAGATTATAGAGAGACAATATCGAGGGGTGAAAGACAAGCGACATTTTTTTACCTTTACAGGAAATCATACTTATTCGACGCAGATAAGTTCCCTGATCCCAAATATGTAGGTATATAAGTCAATATCACCCAAAATGGCGCTTAAGTCAAATCGCCTTTCATCCCTCGATATATAGAGAGAATATAGGTTTCTGCTGTTAGGAACTCCACGAATGTAAACGAAAGAAATACGAAGAATTACGTGTAGTAATAATAAGGGGTGCTTTTAGACCCCCTTAGACTCCCAAAACACGGAAAAGCAAATTGCCGATAATTATTAGGGGTCTAACGGGCTCGGATGTACCCATGCAGAACGTTGTATCCGGAAACGTTAACGTGGCCAGATTACAGGACTCCCGGTAGTTATCGCACAACCGGAGCCTCGCATGTAATACTTTCATAGCCATGACAATGACACATAAGGATTGCGTCACCCCATTCTGTAATAATATTCTTTAAGTCATTCAAAGTCAAAGTCAAATAAAATTTTTTTTATGGCCTATTGCGAATTGTCAAGTTTACATTTTTTTTTCTTATATGCTACTATACTACCACCGGATCAAAACGCGACCTCAACTGAGACATTCGCCATAATTTTCACCTTCAACACCCATTTTAATTATAATGTGTAATTAATTAATTTGTTGGAACCCCCACACATTGCGGGGTCATACGTGGAGCTTCAAATTTTTTGCCAATACTAAAACGAAATCAGGGTTTTTCATGAGCAAAATACCTGATAATTTCGGGTACATCCAATCTACATGATGTGAAATAATAATAACAATTCACTTTTCTTTTTTCAGGTACGAAACGTTATTGAAAGATTACGACTAGTGGATTATATCACGCGTTTATCTGACTGTGGATCAGCAGAATTAGATGTGCTGTTGAGGAGAAGACTGATATTTATTGAACTAGCATAGAAATCTTAAACGCTTTAAGCACTACGAAAGATTATTTTTGATTTCTTTACGTGAAACAGCTTATGGTATTAATGAAGTACAATGTAGTAGATTATTGCAGCAATAATGCCTTGCCTAGCAAACGCATTAAGATAAGACTTAAGTCATGGATTACGTCGCACAGAGTTGCTCTGTCACTTTCAAAATTCATACGAGGGAAAGAGATGAAATTCACATTTTGTCACAACCGGATCTCGGGCAGCTATCATGTGGAGCACGCATGTCAAGACACCTCCGTCATGGATTCGCTAGCTCGCTCTCTTTCTTATTTCGTACGAGAGAAAGAGACAATGCTACAACTACTGAAGATATGTACAACACAGAGGAGCCTTGAGTCAGGAATGACGTCATCATGAAATTCATCAGTTGAATCAAGTCTACTCCAGGATTTAGACCTCGTATTGACTTCCGCGAGACACGGCGTTTCGCCATCTGCTTTCACCGTTCCCAGAAACTTGTGATGACGTCAGCAGCCAACCTTGACAACTTCGCCTTACACCTTTACCTTAACTGAAGTGTACAGGAACATAACAGGGAATGTCCTAATTAATGAATTTTGAGCATAAGCTATTTGAAAGTTCAACTATTCTAACAATTCTATAGTTTGGCCATAAACAAAACTGCATTTTTGGCGGCATCTGTAAAAAAATCTAATGATTAGAATTCAAAATACCAAACACAAAATATGATTCTATAAAATAAAATAAAAAAATCTAAATTGTGACATTCCCTGTTATGTTCCTGTACCCTTCAACTTCACTTTTTTCAATAATGTGCTCTATGTTAATATTTATAAAGATTATAATGTAATGGTTTAACCACGCGGCATTTGATTGTTTTCATTGAAAAGTAAGCTTCTTCTATGTGTTAATACAGTCTGTTTTAGTATTGGCAAAAAGATTTGTGAAAGGATTTAACGATATGAAGGTACTTAAACAATATATTCAATCTAGACTTATGTATGTTTTAATTTTTTTTATTTGAAGGAAAACTTGCTGTATCTGTAGCCTGAAATAATATCGAGGGGTAAAAGACAATTTCATTTAAGCGACATTTTTCGCCCAAACGTGTCGCTTAAGTCAAATAGCTTTTCCCCACGATATGTTAGTTAAATATGGTAGCTGACTTAAAGATAAAAGAACATAAATCTTAAAGGGTCGTTCTAAGGATCATTTTTCAACAACATTATTTTTCAGATAGGTCTCTATACTTTTAAAGATGCGAAATGTCAAAACAAACCGACAATGAACGACCAATTAAGTCGTTGTTTTGACATAAATACATCATATAAATACATCATCACGCCTGTATTCCCCGAGGGGTAGGCAGAGGTGCACTGTAGTGCGGGGGAGATTTGGGCCATAGTCCACCACGCTGGCCCAGTGCGGGTTGGTGAACTTCACACGCCTTTCTATAGACGTGCAGGTTTCCTCACGATCTTTTCCTTCACCGTTCAGCAGGTGGTAATCATTGTTGAAAATGACATTCGCACATGAGAATTATCTCAGAGGTGCGGGCCTGGGGTTTGAACTTGCACCCCTTACGTTCAAGGCTGGCGTTCTTGCCCGCGAGGCTACCACTGGCTGTTTCGACATACGCTGAAATAATGATTATATCGAGCATGCGAGAATTGCCCCCCAGCAGTTCTACCATGAGATGAGTTATATGTTCACTAGAGACAACCTTGACTTTCCTATTTACATTTTATATGTTATTGTATGTTTTTTATTTATTGTTTATTAAATCAATATGCTTTTGAAAGCTGATTTGATGTTTGATTTTAAAACACAATAGTATAAGGTCCCGGGATTCATCCGCCATCTTTATCACATTCATCACCCATTCTGCATTTCATATTCAGATTGATGATCTATACAAATAAATAAAATTTGAGTGTCTGTTTGTAATATCAAAATAACACTTTTTTACCAAATGCGTATTAAAGTATATACGATACCTATAACAAAAACACAATTTTAAATTTTTTTGTCTGTCTGTCTGTCTGTCTGTTTGATTGAGGTAAACTTCTAAACGGCTGAACCGATTTCAATGGGTTTTTCACTGAGCTGACGTTCCAAGGCGTAACTAAGGCTACTTTAAATTTAGAAAAGCATTAGGGTTCCGCCGGAAAAACATAATACCCATATTTCCGGGTAATCTCCCTAAAGTCCACGCGGGCGAAGTCGCGGGCACAGCTAGTTGTAAAATAAAATAAAATTTATTAACCAAAATTGTTATACAACGAGTTACCGCGGAACCCAAACTAAGCCTTACCTGTATTTTGGGTTCCAAATATTCGCACTATTTGACACACACATTCAGATGGCAAAAAAAATATGAATATAAATAGTACCGAAGTTCATTAGTGTTACAATAAATTAGTTAGTCTAGGTAAGTCTAGCTCATGATTTTCCAAACATATATTTTTAGTCGTCTCCATTCTACTTGTGTTATAAATTTCTGATCACTTCTGTGGTCCAATGGAATTTGGCAAAAGAATAATGTCGAACGCATGCCTTGCAATCGAAGTGTGCAGGTTCAAACCCCGGCATCGCCGGATTTATGTGCGAATCTCATTTAATCCGAGATTATCACTTGCTATGAAACGGTGAAGGAAAACATCGTGAGGAAACCTGCACGTCTCTAGTTCTCGATGAGTGAAGTCTGCCAACCCACACTGGGCCAGCGTGGTGGACTATGGCCTGAATCGCCCTCGCATTGAGGGGAGGCCCGTGCCCAGCAGTGGGACGTTAAAAGGGCTGTAGTTAGTTAGTTATATTTTTAGTCGTCTCCATTCTACTTGTGTTATAAATTTCTGATCACTTCTGTGTGCCAATTGAATTTGGCAAAAGAATAATGTTTACATTATTTTACTCGCGACTTCGCGCAGTCTTCGATTAATCAATATCGTTATGAATTATAGCCTATATGTTATTCTGATGTATAACCAATAATACTGTAAAGTTTCACCAAAATCCGTTAAGTGCTTTTTGCGTGAAAGAGTAACAAACATTCATCCAACCATCCTCACAAACATTCACATTTATAATATTAGTAGGATAGGATATTAAATTGTACCTATGCAGTGTTAACACGTAATATAATTTACTTCATTCCTTGCAAAATTAATAGTATCTACTACTCATTTTGCAAGGAATACTACTACTACAGCCCTTTTAACGTCCCACTGTTAGGCACGGGCCTCCCCTCAATGCGAGGAGGATTCAGGCCGTAGTCCACCACGCTGACCCAGTGCGGGTAGGTAGACTCCACAAATCTATCAAGAACTAGTCAAGTTCCCTCAGACGTGCAGGTTTCCTCACGATGTTTTTCTTTACCGTTGCATAGCAAGTGACAATCTCGGATGAAAATGAGAATAGTATCTACAGTAGTTTTTTTGGCAGGATTCTCTTTTGTTTGTAATTTTTGCTTGCTATAAGTTCGCACATCATTTCTATTTCGGTTACGCAAAGGTAGGTTTTACTAAATCTATAGCATAACGCGCAGACTGCCTGAATCATGAAATTCATGAATATTAATGTGTATTTTCGATACAAGATGAGTACGAACCGGTTTAAACAAGACTCTCAAACTAACGGTGTGAGTTATTCAAAGGAACTTCATTTCTGTTATCGTCACGCTTATTGTCATACTTATATACAACAGAAATGACGAAAGACCACCGAAATGATGATGTGAAATTAGTTTTGATTAAATTCAATGTATATTGCTTTTAGAATGATATTGTGATGTATGTTTAGGGTAACTTTATAATATTGGTTAGCCATGTACAGCCATTACTCACATTGTGTCAGTCAATTTAAGTAAATTTCAGACTACGCTTTACTATTGTGCTATATAGTATAGCAAAGAAGGTCCTTATAAAGCATGGAGTTCACATTACGCGATATTATCGCAAGCATTTATAGTATGTCGCTTGCGGGACGGCCGGGGGTGAGGGAGGTCGAAAAGGGCGGCACGTGATATAGCATACCATGATCGCAGCGCATCGCACCAATTTATAGCGTATAGTAAGCCAATAATATATAGTACAGTACAGTGTAAACGTGTCCATAACAATGTAGGTATGATGCACGATATTGTTGTGCTATGAGCTATACTATATGCTATTATAATATAGCGTAGTCTGAAATTTACTTGATTAGTACGGATGTGTTTTATTTTTCTCCGATAGATGTGTGCCCTGGAAGTATAGGGATAGGGTCATACGATCTCCAGAGGATTGGTGAAGGCGCATACAGAACATATATGAATTCATGCTTTTACTATAAAAATAAATAAAATAAAAATGCATTTATTTCTCCTCACAATGTTAAAATACAAAACAAATATAAATAGTCATAGTGGGTATAGTAATATTTAGATTTTGTGAGGAGCTGGTGTCTGAAATAGGCTTTGTGCCTGTGTTACAGATTACCAGGTCCACACCCAACTAGTAACATAATTAATTTATAATAAGTCCACATAGAATTAAGATTTGTAGGAAATAGACATCATACGACAATAAGGTGCATGCAGTGATAGTGTGTGCGTGCATGCGTGAGCGTGTATGGGTGTGTGTGTGTGTGTGTATGTGTGTATGTGTGTGTGTGTGATGCATGTATATTTCAGTTTAGGTATGAACACCATTTGTGTTTTGATGGTTAATCTTTCAGTATTAATGGTCTTGATGGTAATCTGAAACGTAGGGGCGCACCTAGTTAATTATATGTTTTAAGTAGACAATCCGTGAAGGTATGTCTATTTTTTTTTGTGTACTCCATAAAAAATAATTTTTAATTTAATTTAGCATGACGACAGTAGTGATTTATTGATCACTGAATTAGTACGGCTCGTCATAGTCGACAATATAAAATCCATGAAAAGGGTGGAGTAGTCAAGCTCAAAATTCGTAAAAAGACAAGTTAGGCTCGCCCTGTGACTACACTACAAGAACAGCTTGAAGAACGAGAATGAAGAGAACCTGAAGTTACAAGCGAAAAATTAATGGTAAAAACAAAAACAAAAAATTAATGGTAAAAAAATACTTTTTAAGAACAAGCTTTTATTTAATTGCCCTTCGTTTTCGTTTTCGTGTTCTCCTCAGCAAGCCCTTTCAATTGATACCCATACTGCGGTAGTGCAGAAAAAATAACTATTCCGCCATCTTGTATGATCCGCCATATTGGAATAAGAATGACGTCACATAGCTAAGCATGCATTGTCATCCAAGATAAGTGTGCATAACAAATTTCAGCTCAATTGGTTAAAGATAACTCATTTAAAATTCAGTTGCAAGATTCCACCCGCACATACATTGCAAGGTAATATAAAGCTTGTAATAATAAAAAAAAGCGTTTATTTCATTGCCCTAAGAAGAAGAAAATAAACTTTATATTAAATCAAACCCATCAATTTAGTACATGTATTACACAATTTATTAAATGATGTAAGAGCTTGTCGCGAGCGTGTATACCAAATTTCAGCTCAATCGGATAAAGATAACTGATTTAAAATTCAGTTGCAAGATTCTACCCGGACATACTCGTACATTGCAAGTTAATATAAAGCTTGTAAAAAAAGAACAGTGATTTATAAAAAGTATTTCACAATTGAACAGTCGAGCTTAAGAAAGATCCTAAAGGTACCGCGATAAGAAAAAATCCATCAAGCAAATTTGTCAGCAGAAAGAAGATTTTGTTGAAATGAAACTTCGAAGCCGCAGGCTCTCGCAGCACTCGCCACAGGTAATCGCGATAAGCCGTCTGCACTATTCTCGTCGGTGCGTACGTACTCGATATCAAACGAATAGGCAGACAATATAATCGCCCAACGCTGCATTCGCTACCATCGTCGGTATTCCCATATGTGGCCCTAAAATGGATACTAAAGGCTTGTGATCCGTACGCAACTTGAAATGACGACCATATAAATATTGATGAAATTTATGTACGGCGAATATGATTGCAAGCGCTTCGCGATGTATTTGTGAGTAGTTTTTCTCTGCGTCATTCAGTGTCCGCGAGGCGTACGCTATCGGCCGCTCGGGCGCACCGATGCCGCGCCCCAGCTGCGAGAGCACGGCCCCCACGCCCCTCGCACTAGCGTCGCACGTCACTGTGAGCGGCGAGTCGGGCTCATAATGCGCTAATACTTCCGCGCTGGATAATATATGTTTTATTTCTTTAAAGGCGCTTTCACACTGCTGCGACCAATACCAATTTTTATTCTTCTTAAGTAGTTCATACAATGGCACCAACTTAGCACTCATATTTTTAACAAATTTGGCGTAAAAGTTAATCAACCCTAAAAACGAACGCAACTCTGACACGTTACTCGGCCTGGGTATTTTAGTAATGGCTTCTATCTTACTGGGATCCGTTTTTATACCGTCCCTACTAATCAAATATCCTAAATATTGTACTTCTTTTACTAGAAAAACACACTTATCTTTCCTTAATTTTAATCAGTATTTTAATAGCCTAGAAAAAACGGCCTCCACCGTCATTAAATGGTCTTGTTTAGTCTTACCGCCGATTATGACGTTTAGAAATATCTCAACATAAGGGATGTCACTTAATATATTACACATAATACGCTGAAAAATTCCTGCGCTCGAAGCTAAACCGTACACAAGCCTATTATACTGATATAATCCCCGGTGAGTATTCACTACAGTAAACTTTTTGGTCTCATCTAGCTCCACCTGGTTGTAGGCTTGGGAAAGGTCTATCTTTGAATAAAACCGTGAACCGCTTAACCGTACTATTAAATCATCTATCCTAGGTAAGGGGTAACGGTCCACAAGCAAAACAGGGTTAACCGTAGCCTTGTAGTCTGCACAAATTCTCAAAGAGCCGTCCGATTTATTTACCGGTACCAATGGTGAGGCCCAGTCGGAGCAATGCACTGGCTCGATCACTCCGTCGCGGAGCATGGCGTCCAGCTCGGCGTCAACACGATCGTGCAGTGCGTAGGGCATCGGCCGCGCTCGATGGAACACGGGCACCGCGCCCTCGCGTATCCTCAGAGTGGCCTTGCCCCCAGTGTATCGCCCCAATCCGCCGTTAAACAACTCCTTAAATCTGTGAAATAATTTATTTAACTCACAATCTAAATCCTCTTGATTACTAGCTATGTTGTGACAATTACTCAATAACGGGACTTTTATTCTTAGTTCAGTTAACCACTGTCTGCCCAACAGAGAGGTAGTTCCCCCCTTAATAATAAACAACTCTAATTTCTTTGCTATATCGCCATAGCACACATTGGGTTTTATTATGCCAAGAGGTTTAATAGTCGATCCATTGTAAAAGTTTAGCGACACCGAGGTTGGTTCTAATGCTAATTTACTGAAATACTTTCTAAATGTCTTTTCATTAATGCATGACACAGCCGTACCCGTATCCACCTCCATATTTATGACTTGATTTCCGACAATAATTGGTAAGCTTACCGCCTTATAGTCATTTAAGCACAAGTGGTGGAATTCTTGGCTTTCCGGCTCCTCCGTTTCGATTTCTTCCTCTACGGTCCCATAGTGCACTTTGGCGCCTCGGCCCCGCTGGCTCCCTGCATCCTGTCCTGGACAAACTCTTCGTAGGTGACCTCTGCGCCCACACCTGCTGCATATATATCCGTGAAATCGGCACTCTTCGTAACTATGATTTACTGCGCCACATCCGCTACAAGTCCCATTCCGCGCATTCTCCCCCGTAACCGCTGAGGTGCTCCGGCCTCTCGTCACAGCCCGATAAATCCCGCGGTAGGCACGCGCACGGCTCGCTGCCCGGCTCGTCGGCCCCCACCGCTGCACCGCGGCGCCTGCGCTGCTACCTGCATAGTTCAGCGAGTGCTTGGCCGCGGTATCTCCGCTCCCCCCGGACGTTGTATCTACCGCGGCCGCGTCTCGTTCCGCTGCTTCTAGGGAAGTAGCCATCTTTACGGCGTCCATAAAACTCAGCGTATCTTCCGCGAACAACCTTTGCCTTATGATATCACTTCTCAGGCCGCAGACGAACTGATCTCGTAGGTTTTCATTTAAGTTATCTCCCATCTTACAATGCCGCGTTAGTTTTCTTAATTCCGCGACATAGCTGGCAACGTTCTCATTCGTGGCTTGCCTTCTTTGTCTAAATCGAAACCTCTCCGCCAAAATTGAGGGTGACGGTTGTAGGTGATTACGCAATAGTTCGACTGCCTCGGCGTAACTTTTTTCCGACGGTTTCTTTGGGCTGGATAAATTTACCAAAAGTTCATATGCTTCGTCCCCCATTACTGCTATCAATGTCGGCAACTTGAGTTCACTTTTAACACTATTTACCGTAAAGTACATTTCTAGTCTCTCCACATATGACGACCACATCCCCGACTTTACATCGAATTCGTTCACTTTTCCGATGGACATCATTTTAACAATCGAAATACGCACGCAATTTATTATTTACGACCTTTATTATCCTCGTCGTCAATGTAATGTTCCTGAGGGTCGTATCGAAGAGAGAAATGAAATACGTCGTAACTGAGTAATGTTTATTCCACACTAAGCGACAACTGCAACTCGCTTTCTCCGATCCACTTATTTCTATGTACCCTCCACCGCTCATATATATTATGTACCTACATCACAATATTAATGTAAGAAACCAACTTTGAAGTGAATTAAAAAAAAAACCAATTAATGTTAACCTGCAATTAACCTATAAAGCTAAAAGAAATCATCTTAGTGAAACAATAAAGAACACAAAGGATACATATTTCTACGGAGAGTTTATAAAGTGTACGACTAAACCTAAAAAAATGTGGGGACTGATAAATACTCTGTCAAATAATAAAACTGTTAGTAGTTGTGCTCCTCCAAATCTAAAAACTGAGACTGGGATTGTGGTTACCGATCCCTTACAGGTATGCGAACTTTTTAACCATTATTTTGCAAATATTGGAGCTCAGCTAGCTAGGAAAATTACATTAAACAAACACAATAATGATTCTTACACAATACCACAACTCAACCCAAACACTAAACATCATAAACTTACTATTTTTTTTGCCATGTACTGTTGACGAGGTATCAAAAATAATTAAACAGCTAGACCCTAATACTAGTACAGGTATAGATGGTTTAGGTACCAAAGCACTTAAATGCATTGAGGACCTTGTTATTCACAATCTCACCGACAGTTTAAACCAATTACTAATGGACGGGCATTTTCCAGAAGTTTTAAAAATTGCCAAAGTCGCTCCTATACATAAATCCGGAACTAAATCAGATCCTGGAAACTACCGCCCTGTTTCAGTCTTGCCAGTACTGTCAAAGATATTAGAGAAAATTATACATGAAAGACTAAATGAACACCTAACAAAAATTAATTTCTTATATCAACAACAATACGGATTTCGTAATAAATCTACACTTAGCGCAACGATAGACTTGGTCAATACAATTAAAACAAAAATCGATCAGAAGCATATCGCATTATGAGTTTTTATCGACTTGAAAAAAGCTTTCGATACGGTTTCCCACGCCTTATTACTAAAAAAATAGAAGGTGTTGGGGTCACAGGGACAGCATACAAAATGCTGAAATCGTATCTCTGTGACAGATTTCAAATAGTGAAACTTGCGAATTATCAAAGTAATTCCGAGCCTTTAACATGCGGAGTACCGCAGGGATCAGTTCTGGGGCCCTTATTGTTTCTGGTGTACATAAATAACATCCATCAATCAGGCTTACGTCAACTTAGTCTCTATGCGGACGACACGTGCTTATTTTACTATGGTCACTTGACCAATGTATTCAAAAGGCTCAGGACGACCTCAATATTCTAGAAAAATGGTTTCAATATAATCTCCTTACAATTAATGCCTCTAAAACGTCATACATATTTTTTTGTGCCAAAAACAAAAAACTAGTAAAAAATAAAGATTTGATTATTAATGGCCAACTCGTACGTGAAGCGAAAGATGAAAAATACCTAGGACTGATTCTTGATAAGCATTTGACTTGGAATGCGCACATACAGCGCATTAGAAATAAACTCTCATCACTAATGGGATCACTACACAACATTGTTAGATGTATACCTCAAAAGGCTCGCCTCTTGATCTACAATGCTCTGGTAAAACCTCACCTTCTTTATTTATCTCGTTGAGATATGGGGCAATGCAGCTAAGACTAATTTAAAACCAATCCAAACTCTTCAAAACAAACTAATAAAAATTCTGCACCACTACGACTACCTGACACCATCAAAGACTATATACAAAGAAACAAATGTTATGAATATCAATCAACTTTATACATATAATACTTGCATACTTATATATAAAATAATACATAAAATTATACACATCAATATTACTGGTAGCAATTAAGCAGTGGTAGCCTCGTGGGCAAGAACGCCCGCCTTGAACGTAAGGGGTGCAAGTTCAAATCCCGGGCCCGCACCTCTGAGGTAATTTTCATGTGCGAATGTCATTTTCAACAATGATTACCACTTGCTGAACGGTGAAGGAAAACATCGTGAGGAAACCTGCACGTCTAGGCGTGTGAAGTTCTTAAAACCGCACTGGGCCAGCGTGGTGGACTATGGCCCAAATCTCCCTCGTATTGAGGGGGAATGTGCCCGGAATAATGGCAATAGGCTCGCCCCCTATTACATTGGGACCAAAATACATCGGCGAAGAGTGGGCGCACTACAGTGCACCTCTGCCTACCCCTTCGGGGAATACAGGCGTGATGATGATGATGATGTATTTATCAATATTACTTTTACGACAAAGGGAAAAATACATATCGCGGCGAGCAAATCACCTTGTACTGCCTAGTATTAGAACAAATTATGGGAAAAAAAATATCACCTACGGGGAGCACAATTATACAACAACCTTCCAGAACATGTAAAAGTCGCGAATTCCCTGGATTTTTTTTAAAATAAATTATCTACCCATATACTTAGCAACGAATCACTCTTTTAACTTGGACCACAACCAAGCAATGGCCAAGAAGTCGCTCCATACTGAGCTTGATAATTTATTTACGTCAAACTACCCACATCGGGTCAAAATTGTTAGTTTTACTTTAATATTAATATCGTCATGTAAGTGACAATTGTCTTAATGAAAAATAAAGATCTTTAAACCGAAAATCGGAGTTTACATGGTAAAATCGACTCCTCATATTGTTGAAATAAATACATACATAAATATTATTATTTTTTTACTATACGGCGACTACGGAATTTAAAAAAAAAATACGGTCGAATTGAGAAAGGCAGAGGCTCCTTTTAGAAGTCGGTTAAAAGCAGCCTATATTACCCGGGCCATAACCGATTGATACTTTATTCGTCAAAATCGGATGAATAGTTTAGGGGCTACGGTGGAACATACGTAAGTACAAACATAGGTACATAGAATGCTAAAATGATAACCCTCGCTATTGACATCGCTGTCGTCGGGTAAAAAAAGAAGAAGATTTATTTTATTTTATTTATTTGGAAAACAAACAGCTTCTTAGACTATAATACAAAAATATGATTAAATCAAATTGCCATTTCCATGTTCTCGCATTATGAATGCTACCGGCTACAGTCAAAGAACCGAGTCAAACCAGCACTTTGTGAGATTCCGTTTAAATATACATGGATCCAAATTAAATAAATCTAGATCCAGATCAGTCCCAATCAGTCCGCTATTCTTCTTCTCTCGTGTAATGGAAGTATATGATGTCGTTTACATCTTGCATGGTAGGAATTGTCATATGTTCCGCACTTATACTGAAGAAACCTCATGAATTTACGCTGTATTAATTCAATTCTGTCAATGTGGATCTCATATTGAGGGTTCCAAACCTGGGAGCAGTATTCTATGATGCTTCGCACATATGCACAGTAAAGTACTTTGCATACTTCTTTGTTAAATTGCGAACATGATCTAAGAACAAAACCCAAGGTTTGGTTTGCTCTTTTAACTATATAATCTACATGTTTTCCTAAGTTAATTGAGTGTCATGAATTAAACCCAAATCCCAAACTTCGTGAACTCTATTAAGTTTAATACCCTTAAGAGTATAGTCAAATTCTGTAAATGTAGGCTTTCGATTAAAAGTTATAAAATGGCACTTAGAAACGTTCAAGTCTAGATTATTTCGTTTACAATACTGCTCTAATTTTAAAAGATCACCTAGAATAAGGTAACAGACATTAATTGAATGAATTTCTTTAAAGATTTTCATATCGTCAGCGTAGAGTAAGATATTAGAGAGTGTAAAACAAAGATATACGTCATTAACAAAGCAGTGGCCCCAATAGTGATCCCTGGGGAATGGTGGGATGGTACTAGGTATATTCCAATTTGATATGAAGCCATTTATTGCAACTGCCTGCGAACGGTTTTCGATGTAAGAGGTAAACCACCGGAATAAATTGCCATGAATTCCTGCCGTCAGTAGCTTTTGGAGAAGTATTTTATGATCAATTCGATCAAAAGTTTTGCATAAATCCGTAAATATGGCATCAACTTGTTCACCCGCATCCATACCTGAAGTCGTATACTCTATAAAAGAAAGTAAGTTCGGAGTAGTGGAACGGTTTTTGAGAAATCCGTGCTGGGTGGGAATGAATATAGACGATATGGAATTGTAAAGCTGTGTATACACAATAAGTTCCAGATTTTAGCAAAAATACAAAGTTTGGAGATGGGCCTATAGTTTTTAATTTCTTCTTTTTTACCACATTTATGTATTGGAGTGATAAAGGCAGACTTCCAAATATTAGGCACGGTGCCTTCTTTGATGGAGCGTCTGAATAGAACAGTAAGAGGTTTGGTAAAACCATTTGCACAACATACGATAAACTTAGGTGGTATTTTATCAGGTCCAGCCCCTTTGGTAAGGTCAACTGCCTCAAGCAACTTTCTTAGGTTTTCGGGATTAACTTCAATATCATCTATAACGTGTGAATGGTTTGCATGGTTCGTCACGTCCACATTAAAGGGAACATCAGTATGACTCAATGCTGTAGACAGAAATGTCAACTGGAAGTAATTTGCGAAGAGATTGCAAATGGCGGGTCCTGTGTCGGCAGATTGTCCATTATAATGCATCTTATTGGGACAAGCGTTATTACCATTTTTGCTCGACTTAACAAAAGACCACAACAATTTAGGGTTGCTCGCTATGGATTTTTCTATATTATTAATATACGAGCGATAGGACTCCTCTTTAGCTCGTTTACGTAATAACGTGAAAGTGTTGTAGTCCTCAGTATTGCTTTCCTTTTAAAATCTTTTTTAGATATGCATTATACCACGGTGGAAATCTGGACGTGTTTACCAATTTATAAGGTATAAATGTGTCAATCAATTCATACAAAACTTACGACTTAGACTTACACGCAGCGAAATCATTTATAACTTCGTCAAAGTTAATATCGTCTGTCACACTCTTTTCTATTGGCAAAATGGCCAAATTATTCAATCTAATAGAGCTCATGGTAGACCTCAAGAATTTTTTCATGAATTTCAGCTCAATTAATTATCTGACTCACCGCCAGGGACCGCACAAAATATTGTTTTCCAATTGTGGCGCGGGCGCCCGGGGCGGTCCGCACCTCCGCCCCTCCCCCCTCGCTACGCTACTGCGTGCGCTTACTAACGACGCCCAAGCACCAAATAAAATATTTTAAAAAAACTGGTCTGATAGGTACACCAATGACAGGCGTGTTCACCGACGTGAGAATTAAATATTTAAAAAAGAAACAAATAAAGTTGAAACTAAACTAAAAATTAAGTTAAAGCTAAAATTTAAAATTTGAATAATGAAAAAGTAAAAATAAAATGAAAATATTTATGGCAATGATTTAAGTATCATTTTTCTAAACTCGTATATTGAACTGTTGAATATGTCTAAGTTGCAAATTTTACTGTTAAACATGTTATACTCATTACATATTCTTACTCTAGGAGAGTTGAGACCCAGATTGGTTCTTACTAATGGCGTATAAAACGATCTTGTAATGGGATTCCGAGGAACATTGTGAGGTACAGTGAACGATGACGACGTGATGTATCGTATACACGTAGCAATGATACCTACTCATATCTGTCGCAGAAACTAGTACCCAACGAGCGCTCAACCGAGCAGGTCGCACGCTCTTAGACAATTAATTTAATTTAAAATCTCATCCTCAACAATACATTTTGCATTATAAAAAAATTAAAACTTAAAGTTTTTCGTTCTTAAATAATTATCAAAATAATTAGACGTGGTGTTCAGCATTTCGGAATTATTCTAAAGGCTCTGGAAGACGAACTGTGTAAATCTGGTGGACTTAATCAAAAATAAAGGCATCTCAAATGTATCTCAAAAGTGTGTTGTTGCTTTGTTTGATTTCAATTGCCGGCGTTTGTGTATATGTGTTAAGAAATACGGATAATGCTATGAATATTAATAATAAGAATTTAACAATCTCGTTAACAAACATTAATGCAACTGAAGACATAAACGTGAATGGTAAAGTCCTGCTACCAATATCTGAAGACGTGAGCAGCTTATCAAGGGAATCTACGTATAATGAAAATATTACTAAACGACGACTGCATGGAAGGACTCGTCGTAACATAGCAAATACAAGTAATTGCCCCAAGGGAAAAGTTTGGTTCAAAATTCAGTGCATCCTATGCGAGAAGTAAGTTCATGAAATATAATACATTTATTATTTTGGTCAATAAATATCAGCTTCCGAATCAGTCTGATTTGTTATATATACATCAAATAAATACATCATCACGCCTGTATTCCCCGAAGGGGTAGGCAGAGGTGCACTGCACTGCGCCCGCACTTCACCGATGTATTTTGGTCCCAATGTAATAGGGGGCGAGCCTATTGCTATTATACCCGGCACATTCTCCCTCAATACGAGGGAGATTTTGGACCATAGTCCACTACGCTGGCCCAGTGCCGGTTGGTGAACTTCACACGCCTTTCTATAGCCGTGCAGGTTTCCTCACGATGTTTTCCTTCACCGTTTAGCAAGTGGTAATCATTATTGAAAATTACATTCGCACATGAAAATTATCTCAGAGGTGCGGGCCCGTGATTTGAACTTGCACCCCTTACGTTCAAGGCGGGCGTTCTTGCCCACGAGGCTACCACTGCTTCACTGCTTTGTTATAACTGACACAATAATCGTAAATATAAAAAGCATAAACATTATAAGCAATTGGTTTGCGGTATTGGTCTTACTACTATGTAACCTTTTACTAGAAAGCTAATGTGTCGGTGCATATTTCAGACTGAAAGAGTGTTTATTTTTAAATGAAAGATAAGTACATAAATTGTTGTGTGTTGTGTGTGTGTGTCGTAGTTGAATAAATAAGCAACTGGTATCGTTGTCTTGTACACATATTTTTTTTCTATAGGCTAGGGGCCGCCTATTAATCACGTGATTTTAATTTTATTTCGCATTTTTAAGCGAGTCAAGTTCACACTACACGCCGCTTTTCGGTTTAGAAATCGCGCGTTTAATTAAAACAAAAATTCACGTGATATCTTACTACAACCCATCCCCCCCCCTCATCCTTTGTGATATTTCGTGATTTTTGTCAAACCCCTCCCCCCCTTTCGACCCTCACGTGTCTGGTGAGTGGGTTAGTGGGTATAAACTGGGCTAATTTTAATTCAAATAGTCGAGTCTCGTTATAAACAATTGATTGCCTCTATCGTGTATTAAATGTAATGGTATTACGCGATGATGGAATTACACAACAAAATTAAAACGAATCAGGGCAATCGCTTGAGTCGCGTGCGTGATACTTAAGTAGCTATGACCTGTGAGTCATCGCTCATCTGTTGATCGCTAAACAATAGACATTCACTAACCGAACGGACCACCAACTACCTGCCGTTAGGGGTAACGACAAGAAGGGCATAACAAGAAGGGGTTCTTTGTTGGGAATTCTAGTCCCCACACACTACACTCCTACTGGATCTACATCCTTCCAGTGAAAAGCTTTGGCTCTTCTCTGTGACACCTGCCTTTAACCTTGACCCGGCTTACCGTAGAGATATCGGTTTTCATCAAAGCGTCTCAGTCGCTATGCGCTTACGCATACGACACTGTTGCATACGCGCGCCATATCCGTAAATACATACGGCTGCTACGCTACTAAAATATTTTATAATCATAAGTCCTTACTGTTTTAAACGTAGTGAGTGGAGCGTTTAATTTGTTTTCATTTCTTTAACAGTTATTATAAGCTCACTCGCCGCCCCTGCTATTGACGAGGGCCGATGACGCTGAAGAACAACTTCCACTCTCCAAGATTATTGCTATGGGTTTCAATTATTTATTCTTCTTCTCCTTTTTACGAAATAAATAAAGTGATACAATTTTAATGGAATAAGATAAGGAGTGTCTGCATCTGCGATAAGTGGGTCTTCCTCCAATGTATAATTATTAATAGCAAGGACATATTCTATAAATGCACGTTATAAATAAAAATGTATTATGCATGAGAGTGAGAAAGTGAGAAAGATGACGCATGAATCCGTTTTTTAGTTACAAATAGTGTTTTTAATACGCGAAAATGATTCCACGTCACTATCATCATTCGGAATCAGAAATGCTTTAGTCGTGTAAACCAATATGGGTACTACTCCTCTTAAATCCTCAAGAAACAATCCTTTTTCAATAAACGATGTTTGGGGCATATTTAGGTATCTGTACTTTTTGATACATGTCGATTGAACTTCGGTCGCACACAGCAACAGCATTCCACAATTTAAGTTTGTAAGACTGCATTGTCATACCTCGTTAAGGCCCCTGCACACTGGGGCGTCAAGACGCGCGCGCCGAAATTTTTGCCAATATTAAAACGAACCGTAATGCCCCAGAGAAAAAGCTCAATCTCCAGCAAAATGTTATTGACGGCGCGAGGGAATTTTGTCAAAATTTGCCGATTTCAAAAATGTTTTCAATTCGATATGTATGTTTTATCTTAATGTAAGTAATTTGTTATACTTAATCCAATGAATACAATACTTGTTTGAAAGCTCTGTCTTATGTTTATTTTAAGGTGCCTCTACATAAATATATTTAATATGTTAATGTAAGAATATAATGTCTGATCAAACAGTCATTAAATAACATTTACACTAATAATTACCACTTGCTGAACGGTTAAGGAACATCGTGCAGAAATCTGCACATCTATAGAAAAAGTTTTTTTCTTGTGTGTATTTTGGATTTACGTATTCCTTAGTCGGATTACAGTTTTTTTTTTACTTATTATATAGGTTATATAATCGAAATGACTAGTTTATACTCCTTCCTGTATCTTTGATTAAATGTTTTTTCCTTGTTAATTGTGTATAGTTACTAATCCTATTAAAGGTATTTGATATCTATCTTTCTTTCTTTGAAGTTCAGTAACCCACACTGCCCAGTGTAGTTGGACTATTGCGCAAATCTCTCTAGTATGGTGGGGAATGTGCCCGGTATAATGGTAATAGAATTAAACCTATTACATTGGGACCAAAATACATAGGTGAAGTGGGGGCGCAGTAAAGTGCATCCCTGCTTACACCTTGCAGGAATACACGCGTGATGATGACTATTTAATAAAGAGTTAAAGCTTGATGACTTTATGTTTGACAAGCTGTGCCCGCGGCTTCGCCCGCGTGGACTTTACCTGGAAAAATGGGTATTATGTTTTTCCGACGGAACTCTAATTCTTTTTCGGAAATTAAGTAGCCTAACTTACGTCTTCGACCATGAGCTATCTGGCAGTGCAAGTCCCGTCAAAATCGGCTTAGCCGTTTTAAAGCTTACCCTGAACAGTTTACACACAGACAACAATTTAAAAAATTGCATATTCGTTATAGTTATCGTATATACCTACTTTCATATGCATTTGGTAAAAAGGTGTTATTTTGATATTACAAACAGACACTCCAACTTTATTTATTTTTATAGTTAAGTAACTTTTATTTTATACTAACCAAAAATAAGACAAAATCATACAGTCATCATGCATTTAAATTATCATAATGACCTTAAGCACTTCAGTCTAGAATTTTTTATCACGGGTCCTGAAAACGTTTTATGAAGTTGTGTACCCAGTCTTATTTACCAACGTGAGTTCCAAGAACGATTCACTTTGACGGCGCGATATGATTTTCTCATAGTTCCGAACGCGTAATTTCAAGGCTCCTGTGGTGGGTGCGGGCGGGGCGCAGGACATCGGGTAGCGAGGTGAAAAACACACGACATCATCGCTGAGTGTGCGACCCTAAGTAGAACTGTTGATATTTTTTAAAATATCTGATTCTCGATCGATATTTTTAAATATATCGGAGATACATCGGAGTTTTATATATACGATACTTTTAAAATGACGATCGAGAAAATTACGATTTAAAAATATCGATCGAGAAATGTTGAAAGTGTTCATGAAACCCATTATTATCTGTATCAAATCCGTTTCATGAGTAATCCTGTCGGATATAATTACGTCAGCTAAATGCTCGTGGAAACATGTGTAGTGTGTAGGAAACTGCTTGACAATGTTAGGTAATCTGTCCAACTAACAGCGAAACATAAAAAAAAAACAAAAAAATTATACGCGTCGAATTGAGAACCTCCTCCTTTTTTTTCGTCGGTTAAAAAATAAAAACGACGGGTCCAAATGGAAAGTTTCCGTCAATCGTGAACACCGCCCGAGGACAAGGAGCATCGAATGAAAAGCTTCTTCATGTTCTTCTTTATTACGAAATGATGATATTTCAATGGAATAATATGAGGAATGCCTGCAACTGTAATTAGCGGTATTTATGCCAATTTCGAGTAATTAATAGCAAGGACAGATTCAATAAATACACCACACACAAATCAACTACCTGCCGTTAGGGGTAACGACAAGAAGAGGATAACAGAAAGGGGTTCTTTGTTGAAAATTCTAGTCCCCACACACTACACTCCTACTGGATCTAAACCCTTCCAGTGAAAAGCTTTGGCTCTTCTCTGTGACACCTGCCTTTAACCCTGACCCGGCTTACCTTAGATATATCGGTTTTCATCAAAGCGTCTCAGTTTTGCGCCCACGCATACGACACTGTTGCATACGCATTGCATAGGCTGCATACTACGCTACTCAAATATAATCATAAGTCCTTACTGTTTTAAACATAGTGAGTGGAGCGTTTTATTTGTTTTCATTTCTTTAACAGATATTATAATAGCACTGGCCGGTACTGCTATTGACGATGGCCATGACGATGAAGAACAACTTCCACTTCCAAGATTATTTCTTCTTCTTCTCCTTTTTACGAAATAAATGATAAAATTTTAATAGTATAAGATTAGGAGTGCCAGCATCTGCGATAAGTGGGTATTCTTCGAATCTATGCACGTTATAAATAAAAATGTATTATGAATGTGAGGAAGATGATGCATGAATGACGTTTTTAGTTTCAAAACGTCTTTTTAATACGTGAAAATGATTACACGTCACCATCATCATTCGGAATCAGAAATGCTTTATTCATGTAAACCAATATGGGTAGGTACCTACTCTTCAATGTTCAAGAAACAACCTTTTACAAAAAACGACGTTTTTGGGGCATATTTAGGTATCTGTACTTTTTGATAAATGTCGATTGAACTTCGGTCGCCTCAACAGCATTCCACAATTTAAGTTTGTAAGACTGCATTGTCATACCTCGTTAAGGCCCCTGCACACTGGGGCGTCAAGACGCGCGCGCAGATTTTTTTACCAATACCAAAACGAACTGTGTTGCCTCACAGAAAAATCTGCAACACAATGTTATAGACAGCGCAAGCGAATTTTGACAAAATTTGCCGATTTCAAAAAGGAGGACGATTTCAATTCGACTTGTATGTGTTATCTTAAGGTCAGTAATTTATTATACCTACTTAATCTAATGAATATAATACTTGTTTGAAAGCTCTGTCTTATGTTTATTTTTAGGTGCCTACTTATAGATATTTGATATGTTAATGTAAGAATATAATGTCTGATCAAACAGTCATTAAATATCATTTACACTAATTATTACCACTTGCTGAGCGGTTAAGGAAAACATCGTGCGGAAATGTACACATCTACTACTAACTACAGCCCTTTAAACGACCCATTGCTGGGCACGGGCCTCCCCTCAATGCGAGGGGGATTCAGGCCATAGTCCACCACGCTGGCCCAGTGCGGATTGGCAGAATTCACACATCTATCGAGAACTAGTCAAGATCCCTCAGACTTCCTTCACCGTTTCATAGCAAGTGATAATCTCGGATGAAAATGAGATTTGCACATAAACCCAGAGGTGCGAGCCGGGGTTTGAACTTGCACACTTTGATTGGCAGGCGTGCGTTCGACCACTCGGCTACCACACATCTATAGAAATACGTTTTTTCTCCCGAACCGAGTGCGGATCCGTGCATCATAAGGGTTGTTCTAGAAACCAGGGTTGGGGCCTGTCTGGGACCTCCTCTATTATGTGCCGAGAACGGAACCTGTAAGGGTTGAAGCTACGAACGAATCACCTAGCTCGTGTTTTTTTTATCCCACTAATATTATAAATTATGTTGTATTTAAGTATCTATTTACATATAGTAAATAATCTTAGAGAAATGCGCTTACGAGGAAATATATATGTATATTTTTAGTAACCCTTTTCTAGATCATGAATAAATACATCTGTACGTTAAATTAGTATTATATTTTGGCTATAGTTTGGCTATATTTTTGTTTCCAACAGTACTTTCTAAAAGGTATTTAATGTAATAAATTTTATCGATAGCAACTGAAACTGAGGGCAACTGATACGAGGGGAACTGATACTGAGGTCATTTGCTACTAACCCAAGGAAAAGGTTATGATTTTAGCAGCTTATGTGTGTACGTTTTTATATTTACGTATGTTCCACCGTAGCGCCTAAACTGTTCATCCGATTTCGATAAAAAAGGTATCAATCGATTTGTTATTATGGCCCGGATAACATAGGCTACATTTTAACCGTCTTCAACCGTATGAGGAGTCAATTTTAAACGATTTCATTGCTTTCTTTTTGTTCAATTATAAATTCCTTAGTCGGATTTGACTTTTTCAATAGGTTAAATCATCGAAATGACTAGTTTATATATATACTTCCTGTATCTTTGATTAAATGTTTTTTCCTTGTGTATTGTGTGTATAGTTACTAGTCCTATTAAAGGTATTTGCTATCTTTCTTTCTTTCTTTGAAGTTCAGTAACCCGCAATGCCCAGTGTGGTGGACTAGATGACTATCACCCAAATCTTTCTAGTACCTGTGGGGAAATGTGCCCGGTATAATGGCAATGGAATCGGTACCTATTACATTGGGACCAAAATACATAGGTGAAGTGTGGGCGCACTAAAGTGCATCCCTACTTACCCCTTTCGGGAATACAGGCGTGAAAATGACTATTTAATAAATAGTTAAAGCTTGATGTGTGGCCGTGTGGAGTCCGGCATAAAATAGCTCCAACCCAACTCTTCCCGCGGGTGTCGTACAAGGCGACTAAGGGATTATTAACTCGCGCTTCGGTGGGCAGCAGCGCCGTGAGCCCAACACCATCCATATACTGCGATCGCCAACCCGCATGCCAAGCGTGGCGATTATGGCAAAACCCCCCCATGACAGACACAAATACGAATCGGCCCCCAGTCTCCGGTAGCGCCGCCGCTCCTGGCTTTGGTAGTGGTCAGGTCAGTGGCGGAGCAGGGGGTGCTAAGAATCCCCGGAGGAAAGCCAGCTACCATCGACGACAACTGGCCCTGGCAACTTATAATGCACGCACTTTAAGGACCGACGAGAAGATACACGAACTAGAAGACGCCATAGAGAGAGTTCGCTGGGACGTATTGGGTTTATCCGAAGTCCGAAGAGAGGGTGAGGACACGATAATCCTGAAGTCAGGCAACCTCTTCTATTATCGAGAGGGCGACCAACTGTCCCAAGGTGGTGTCGGGTTTATCGTCCACAAGAACCTCGTTAACAACGTGATCTGCGTTGGGAGTGTGTCGACGAGGGTGGCGTACCTCATACTCAGAATCACCAGGCGATATTCGCTGAAGGTGATACAGGTTTACGCGCCAACGTCGACACACCCCGACACGGAAGTGGAGACTATGTATGAGGACATATCCAGAGCCATACATACGTCCGAGACCCACTACACGGTGTTGATGGGGGACTTTAATGCGAAGCTGGGCAAACAAAGCGGCAACGAGATGAGAGTGGGGCAATTTGGTATCGGGCAGCGAAACCCACGGGGTCAACAGCTGGTTGACTTCTTGGAAAGAGAGGGACTCTATGTCATGAACTCTTTTTTCAAGAAGAAACCCCACAGAAAGTGGACCTGAATGAGCCCCGATGGTTCCGTTAAAAATGAGATCGACTTCATCATTTCCAGCAAAAAGCAGATATTCAGCGATGTCTCTGTGATCAACAGGGTTAAAACCGGCACGTTGAATCTGAGTCCTGCACTTGAGCGATCGAAATTGATGAAGTCGACGCTCCGTCCAACCCCTGCCGATATCCAAAACCCCGAGCACTTTCAGCTCGAACTTCAAAACCGCTTCGAATGCCTAGCAGACTGCACATCTGTGGACGAGACCAACAGCGGGCTAGTGGAAACCGTCCGTGACGTCGGAGCTAAGTTTTGCAGACCACGACGCACCGATAGAACCAAGAAGATCTCGACTGGAACTCTCAAACTTTTGGACGAAAGACGCGAAATGATACTGCAGTCTTCGGCTGACATGTCGGTTTACAGGCGCCTCAATAGACAAATATCAAAATCCCTCAGGCGCGACATTCGGCAATTTAATACAAACTGTATTAAAGATGCCATCGAGCGTAACAAAGGCTCAAAAGTATTCGCGAGGCATTTGTCTATTGGACAAAGCCAAATGACGAAGCTGAAGACCGACACTGGCAGTGTCGTTTCGTCCAAACCCGAGATTATGAGAGAAGTCGAGAAGTTCTATGGACGGTTATACACGTCAGCACAAAGGCCCGCCATTAGCCCAGATGCAGACCCAAGATCTAGATTAACCCGACACCACACCGAAGATATCCCCGACGTTAGCTTATACGAAATCGGAATGGCTCTGAAACAGCTTAAAAACAACAAGGCACCGGGCGATGACGGAATCACTACTGAACTTCTGAGAGCGGGTGGAAAACCGGTACTTAAGGTCCTCCAGAAATTGTTCAATTCCGTCATTCTCGAGGGTACAGCGCCTGAAGTATGGAACAGAAGCGTGGTGGTACTGTTCTTCAAGAAAGGTGATAAAACCCTGTTGAAGAACTACCGACCCATCTCGCTTCTGAGCCATGTTTATAAGCTGTTCTCCAGAGTCATTACGAATCGTCTCGCACGTAGGTTCGACGAATTTCAGCCACCCGAGCAAGCCGGGTTTCGGAAGACCTTTAGCACCATAGACCACATACATACGCTGCGGCAGGTTATACAGAAGACGGAGGAGTATAACCGGCCACTATGCTTGGCGTTTGTGGACTATGAAAAAGCCTTCGATTCCATAGAGACGTGGGCTGTGGTTCCGTCCCTCCAGCGATGTCGCATCGACCACCGATACATCGAAGCGCTGAAGTGTCTGTATAGGAACGCCACCATGTCAGTCCGAATCCAGGACCAGAGCTCTGAGGCTATCCCATTGCAGCGAGGAGTAAGACAAGGAGACGTTATCTCTCCGAAATTGTTTACCGCTGCATTGGAAGATTGCTTCAAGCTGCTGGATTGGGATGGACTTGGCATCAATATCAACGGCGAGCACCTTACTAACCTTCGGTTTGCAGATGACGTCGTGGTCATAGCGGAGTCGCTGGAGGAACTGAACTCTATGCTCGGTGATCTCAACAGAGTTTCTCAACAGGTAGGTCTTAAAATGAACATGGATAAGACGAAAATCATGTCGAATGTCCATGTCGCACCTCACCCAATAGTCGTTGGGAACTCTACTCTCGAAGTTGTCGACGAGTACGTATACCTGGGACACACGGTCCGATTAGGTAGATCCAACTTCGAGAAGGAGGTCACTCGACGAATCCAACTCGGCTGGGCAGCGTTCGGGAAACTGCGTCACATCTTCTCGTCCGATATTCCTCAGTGCCTGAAGACAAAAGTCTTCGAACAGTGTGTGTTGCCAGTGATGACGTACGGATCCGAGACGTGGTCGCTCACAATGGGACTCATAAGACGGCTCAGAGTCACTCAACGTGCAATGGAGCGAGCTATGCTGCGAGTTTCACTGCGCGATAGAATCAGAAATGAGGACATCCGCAGAAGAACCAAGGTTACAGACATAGCTCGAAGGGTTGCACGTTTGAAGTGGCAATGGGCCGGACACATTGCCCGGAGAACGGATGGCCGTTGGGGCATCAAAGTCCTAGAGTGGCGGCCACGAACAGGCAAGCGGAATGTGGGACGACCCCCGACCAGATGGACGGACGACCTCACCAGGGTCGCCGGGAGTCGATGGGCGCATAAAGCCCAAGAACGTAATTTGTGGCGATCTATGGGGGAGGCCTATGTTCATCAGTGGACGTCTCTGGCTGATAGATAGATAGATAGAAAGCTTGATGACATTATGTTTGTCTTATTTGCCAACGTGAGTTCCAAGAACGATTCACTTTGACGACGCGATATGATTTTCTCATAGTTCCGAACGCGTGATTTCAAGGTTCCGGTGGTGGGGGCGGGCAGCGCCCGGTGCGGGCGGGGTGCAGGACATCGGGTAGCGAGGTGAAAAACACACGACATCATCGCTGAGTGTGCGACCCTAAGTAGGCCTGTTGATATTTTTTAAAATATCTGATTCTCGATCGATATTTTTAAATATATCAACATCGGAGTTTTATATATACGATACTTTTAAAATGACGATCGAGAAAATTACGATTTAAAAATATCGATCGAGAAATGTTGAAAGTGTTCATGAAACCCATTATTATCTGTATCAAATCCGTTTCATGAGTAATCCTGTCGGATATAATTACGTCAGCTATATGCTCGTGGAAACATGTGTAGTGTGTAGGAAACTGCTTGACAATGTTAGGTAATCTGTCCAATTAACAGCGAAACATAAAAAAAAAAACAAAAAAATTATACGCAAAATGACTGGTCCAAATGGAAAGTTTCCGTCACTCGTGAACACCGCCCGAAGACAAGGAGATTATGATATTTCAATGGAATAATGTAAGGAATGCCTGCAACTGTGATAAGCGGTATTTATGCCAATTTCAAGTAATTAATAACAAGGACAGAGTCAATAAATACATATCGAGGGGTGAAAGAAGACTATTTGACTTAAGCGACAATTTTTAAACTTTACAGGAGAGCATACTCATTCGACGCAGAAAAATTCGCTGATTCCAAATATGCATATAAGCCAATATCGCTCATGTGTCGCTTAAGTCAAATTGTCGTTCACCTCTCGATATATAAATACAAATGGGTGATGACAGTTATAAAGATGGCGGATGATCTGTATTCTTCCTACGGAACAACATTCTTGATTATGAGATCATAATGCAGACGGACGATTAACTGTCAGACTTCTGTCAGACTAATGACCTTCTGTCACAAAAACTTGACACCTGTCAAGGTGTGTGCTTTCATACGACGACATGACGTAACATTTACGTCCTCATCTCAGTCGCACTCGCTAGTATCCTACGAGCGCTTAACCGGTTAGCGCGCACGCACGAAGACAACAAATCTAATTTAAAATAACATTTTTAAATACCATTCTCAAAGGTTCATTTCGATTTTATTAAAATATAAAAGTTTTACGTGCTCAAATAATTATCAAAACATTCCAACGTCACCACGTTAACCTTTCGGAATTATTCTAAAGGACTTGAAAGTTTTGAAAATAAAGTGTGGACTTGTGGGCTTAAGAACAATCTAAAATGTATCTCAAATCAATTTTATTACTCAGTTTGATTTCGATGGCCGGCATTTATGTGTATTACGTGTTAATAAATACCGAATGTTATAACAACAATGAAGATACTAAGAACTCATTTATCTCGATGCACAAGATTAATGAAACTGAACACATTACCGTGAATGGTAAACTTCTGCCAACTTCTGAAGAAGTGAAGACTGTATCAACGGAATCTTCGATTGATGAAAATATCAATAAACCACGACTACCTGGAAGGGCTCTTCTTAGCTTCATAAATGGAAGGAATTGCCCCGAGGGAACAATTTGGTTTAGAATCGGATGCATCTCGTGCGAAGAGTAAGTTTCCCAAATAATATTAATTATTTTTTCCTCATTCAATTAATGTATTTATTTGTTCAGTTAGTGTAAGCTTCCGGCGCGCCCTGATTTGGCTAATTACCGGTATTTAATCGGAGCAATTGGCTCGCGCCATCGGTCTCGCGACCGATAACCTGCCGGCCAAGGTCAGCGAGATTAATGTTATCTCCTTACTATTGTTAGCTAAGTATAAAATAAAGGGTGGCATATGAAGGACATATGTTTGAATCAGCATGCAACTGGTATACTCCTCTTTCGTTATATATCATAAATTTATATTTTCTCTAGGCTAACACGTGTGCACTAGCTGTAGGGAGCACTTATTTCCCGGGCATTGATTTGCCGTCGCAACTTTGACATGACCTAGGGTATTTTATTTGAGATTTGGCCCGCTAGCGGGGTAAACTAGGTTGGAATTTTATTACTTTAATTAAATAGTAAAAACTAAAGTGGAATTATTTATCTCGACAAAACTATATTTATTGGAGCTATTTAATTGATAATTTCATTGTCAATATCATCTATAGTATGGGTTTTGCATTATAGCTACGCAACATAATTAAGACGATTCGTGGTGATCGCTTATGTCGCGTGCGTGATACAGAAGTAGCGGTGACCTGTGAGTCATCGCTCATCGGATCGCTTAGCAATAGACTTTCACTTGCCGAGCGGACCACCGACTACCTGCGTTTCCAGTTTCCCCCTTCTTTCTTGGGAATTCTACTCCCCAAACACCTCACCCCTTAAGCTCCACAAGCTTCTTCTCCTTACTAGGTGACAAGTAAAGTAATGGTAAACTTTTTGCCCTCCTCTGTGACACCTGACCTCTGTGACCTCTATGGCAGGTGTCACAGACCGAACACAGCCGGTTCAAGAACCAACTTGCCTTACGAGAACTGTTGGTTATTTATCAAAGCGTCAAAGTTGTTGCGCCCACGCATAGCCGCTGTTCCGCGATAGCCACGCAATATCCGTAAATTAATACGACTGAATGCCACTCTACTCAAATATTTTATAATCCTACACGATTTGAGCCTTGTTAGTGAAACGTTTGGCTTTGGAAGCAAAGGTGTTTGGGGTGACACTTTAAAATTACACTGAGGAGAATATGCCCAGTATAAAGGCAATTAGTCCCGGCAGCTCGTGAACTGATGACAGATTAAATTGTATTTTATATTGCATCTAAATAGTATAGCTACTATTTAGATGCATTTTAAAACGGTACATGCACCGTAGCCCGTACATGTATCTAAGATATTGTTTTCGACTTTTGATACACCCTGTCTTTTGCATTAGCGGCAGCCCTAGTGCAAAACTAACCGAAAGGCGACCACCGATAAGCGTCGTGACGTGACACGTCATAGCGTCGCGACGCTATTCAGTGAGGCGTCAAGGAGGAGCGTTATAACGAGGGTTGTATCCACGGTCTTATTCGATTAGATTCTAATATTCGGAAATTGTATTCACACTTTGTGATTTCGCACCAACCAAAAACAGTCCTTGGGCCGCCACTGTTCTGCATTCCCACATACATAGCTGCAAGGCAAGGAAGGTTACTAAGTTTGTTTTGTCAACATGTTGTGGACGAACTCGCTAACAAGGTGTTAATTAATCATTCATTGTTATCTTGACGCTAAGACAACGTAATGAAAATACTTCTGGTGACGTAATTACGTGTATAACAAGACAGCGGCTGAATCACTGCGCTGCGTTCCGATCAAACGAACTGTTGATAACAATAAGACACTAAATGTCATGGTCATAGCAATCATTTTTACGTGGCAGACAATTATCAGATATATCCTACTAATATTATAGATGTGAAAGTTTGTGAGGATGGATGTTCACGCAAAAAGTACTGTTAGGATTTTGATGGAACTTTACAGTATTATTGTTTATTCATCAGAATAAAATATGGGCTATAATTTATCACAATATTGAATAATTGAAGCCGCGCGAACGAAGTCGTGCGTAGCTTAGAAGCTATATAGGATATAAGGAACTACTAGTGATATAGTAGTTATACTAGTTATTAGTTCAGTAGTAGGTAGTTATACTACTTTATATAAATTTATAGAGTTTCCTTATAGCATATTTTTTTATTACTTTTCAGTTATGAGCTGTACACCGGCTGGTCCTGCTGATAGGCCAATGGCGATGAAGAACGACTTCAAGTCTCCAAGATGATTTACAAACGGTTTTAATTACAAGTGGGAAGTGCAAACAATAATGTCAATGACTTAAAGTCGCCATTTTATTACTAGCGGATATCCGGCGTGTGCTACGAAGAATGGACCGAATAAATAAATTCCTACAGAATAAGGTGTACTTAGACTAAATTGACACGAAAAGAAGAAAAAGAATAGACTAACGCATTGATTTAGTGGTCGAAAACAGTCTTCGCATAGCCTTGCATATGAAACTGATTTGGGGCACATCGGTTGCATGGTTCCAAAGTCTAATTAACGGACATTGGTGGAAACATTTTTTGTATTTTATAGGGTTGAAGGCTATTTGACTTAAGCGACACTTTTGGGCGATATTGACTTATTTGGAATAAACTATTTTTTCTACGTCGAATGAGTATGCTATCCTGTAAAGTTTAAAAAATATCGCTTACGGTTCAAAGAGGTACTTTTTATTTCTCAAAAGAATAACATTATAATTCATTCATTGACATGAGAAATCAAGTTTGTACAATGTTAATAAGGTTTTAAACGATAGTATAAATTAATTATTAGTACAATGCAAGAAACAACGCAACGCGTGAGATGTTACAAAGTTAAAAAGTAAGAGGGTAGTTTCTTACTAAAAGCTACACGATGTCGCTTAAGCACATAGATAATATATCAACTTGTCATAATTTTATATAAGATTATTTTTTAAAACACTTGTAAATCAACGTCATCCTAACAAACTGCCAAAGAAGAACACATACTACTTCCTCCTCAGCATTCGCGAATCCATCGTGAAAAATTAACACTTCAATCATTTTCCAGAACTAATAAATTCCCAGAAATAATATTTGTTCACATGATATCAGCGGAAAAATGTAGACTTTTTAGCGGGTTTATTGTACTTATAATTTTAATCAATCGTCTATACGAACAACGGCTTGGTGTACAGCAGGGAATCCCAAACTATTTTGGGCCAGAGCCCCCTCTTCCAAAATGAACTGAAGCCTCAGACCCCCATAGCCATCATCATCATTTGCCTTACCTTATCCCATTATTTGGGGTCGGCGCAGTATGTCCTTTTCTTCCATTCATCTCGCTTTTCCGTCATACTGGCATCCACTCCGATCTCATTCATATCACTTTTTACACAATCCATCCATCTTTTCTTTGGTCTTCCTCTCGCTCTGTATCCATCCACATTCATGCTCAAAATCATACTACATTCATACTTCGAAAATCTTATCTCTAGTTTCTTTCTTATTGATACAAAATACTTACCAATTTAAAAACTTTGCGGTTGGTTAAGTGACGTGAGTCGCAGGACTAGAGGTTGGAACGTAGGCCGCTCAGATCACTGCACCAGTTATTTGCGGCTTCGATTCCCTTCTGTGACAAATTTGACAATGTCCTTATCGGAACTTGCCGTGGTTTGGGAGTAACTGGGATCGACCCCAGTCCATTGTATGGTACCGACAGTACAAGCTTTGCTAAGTTTGGGATCATACGATAAGTATGTGTTTTATGGTGATATTATTCATTATTTTTGTCGTAGCTAATTAGTAGGTGCTGCTCTGATCTTTGACAGAATGGGGCAATTATTTGTTATTGTTTGAACTTTGACTTTGACCCTCTTTTATTTCCTTATTAACCCGCGAGTTCGCACACGGTATTTAGGAACCCTAATCACCCTAAAAATTACCCTATAAAATATAAAACCCTTATTATTTTTCTATACTAAAAGTAGCCAACATTAGATATCTGCCAGCGAAAGTCCCGTTAAATCGGTTCAGCCGTTTGAGAGTTTACCTCAGACAAACAGAGAAACAGATAATAAAACAATTTAAAACTGCGTTTTCGTTAAATGTAGCGTATATACTTTTATTATATATTTAGTAATAAAGCTGTTTTTTTGAGTTTACAAACAGTCACTTAAAATTTATTTATTTGTATAGATAGCTCTGTTGATTATGACATAATATTAGATACCGACTGTTAAAAGGCGAATTGACCAACGCCATTTTGGCAACTTTGCACGAAACTCAAAAGACGGAAAAAAATCGCTGATTCCAACCATATATTCAAAACTACTTAACTCGGCGCTTGAGTCACTACGCAACACACGATACACAATAGGTACCTATCTATTTACTTAGAAAAGTGATACTTAATTCATGATCAGTTGAAAAACCATGAAACTGATACTTGTTTTGTTCAAACACATGAGTTAAGTAGGTATTTATAAATAATATAAGAAATAAATTCATACGACAGCGCCTAATAGATGACTCAACATTTCTCAATTATTTTTGAGTACCTAGTTGAGGTACCTACTTTTGTTAGTGCCGATTGAACTGGTTATTATAATCACAGTTGTACATAGCTGCAGCTTCGGTATATTAATGACTTCCTCTGTGTAGGATACTTTTTAAAATCGATACCTCCTACGTAAGTTCTCGTGTCCCCTTATGTAACACAAGTTTATATGAGAACTTTTCATAGATCGAAATTTGAATAAAATCATTGTTTTGATATCGAGGGGCGACACTTTTGGACGATATTGACTTATTTACATATTTGGTAATCAGCGATTTTTTCTGCGTCGAATGAGTAGGTAAGCTCTCTTGTAAAGTTAAGAAAATGTCGCTAAAGTGAAATAGCCTTTCAACCCTCGGTATATATTCATTCACATATAATTATTTTTTAGGCTAAACACATTTAATTTATGATAGATACAATATTTATAAGTAAAAGACTTATTTTCAGACCCTACCTTTTGTGTTTTGATGGTTTCATACAATAGTCACCTTGTATGTTATAATAAATGATGATAACTTCATATTATGTTTTGTTTTTTATATACACTGTGGACCGATTTTTCAGTGGCGAGACCAAATAAAAATATTGCACGCGCTGTCAGCGGCATGTAATTGAAGAATGAACTTTTTCTTTAAGTACATACAGTTTGTTTTGTTGTGGCAAAGAAAATTGCGCGCGAGGGTCAACGCACAGACTTAGGCTTTACACTGCTTCAGCGTTATTTGCGCCTTATGCCGCCACTGCCGATGTATTTTTGTGATGTGGGGGCGTTTTAAGTTCTTCTTCTTTTTTTACGAAATGAGTGAAATGATGATATTTTGATGGAATAAGATGAGGAATGCCTGCACCTGCGATATGCGGTATTTATGGCAATGTCGAGTAATTATAGCAAGGACAAATTCAATAAATACACATTATAAATAAAAATGGATGGTGACAGTGATAAAGATGGCGGATGAATCCGTTTAGCGTTTTAAGTTAAGAAATGTATTTATTGACATTTCGAGTGAAAAATAATAACAAGCACAAGTCACCATAGCAACCACCATAAATATATATAAGAGGTGTTATACAACCTCTTTACACAAATAATAAGGAAGAGGATATACAGCCTCTTCACAGACTATTGTCGTTATTCTGCGTATTCCCTCGCAATGTTTGGGATGATTTGTACCATAGTCCATGAAGCTGGCCCAAACAGGCTCCAACGGGTTGGAGATCTTTATGGTTGGAAGTAAGGCGCAACCTCGCACTGGTTAAATATGTCTTTATGAGTTTGGTGGTATGCTGAATAATCCGCAAATATTGGAATCGTTAGGAATGCTCGTTCCAAACAGGAGGCTACCGGTTGGGTCCGAGGGAGGAGCTTTTTAAAGTACCGGCACCCCGTAAAAACTAACTAACATGTTTAACAGTAAAATTATCAACTTAGACATATTCAACAGTTCATTATACGAGTTTAGAAAAATGATACTTAAATCATTGCCATAAATATTTTCATTTTATTTTTGCTTTTTCATTATTCAAATTTTAAATTTTAGCTTTAACTTAATTTTTAGTTTAGTTTCAACTTTATTTGTTTCTTTTTTAAATGTTTAAGTCTCACGTCGGTGAAAGTTGTACACACCTGTCATTGGTGTACCTATCAGCGGCCTCAGTACGCCTGCCAAGATAAGACATTTTCTCACGCATCGTGACGTCATTTTTGTGGCAAAATCGTTACGTCTTATTTGCTAGCATGGCGTAAATATAAAATGGGTTTGACAGTTAAATACAACGTGTTTGACGTATGGATAAGATGATATATCTTAAGTGCTAGCATGGGTTACCAAAATGTACCATAGAGACACGAATTTGACAGGTCAACGTAAAGAAATTTCTCACGGTCAAAGGCCGGTGATGAGAAAATAATTAGGCTGTAAGAAGTACATAAATATAGCATTTTATACACTATTATAACAAATAATAATTATTTTACTCCATCCTTCGCCAATATCAAGCGGACTACATGCAAAATTCTTCCGAAAACGAACACGTAAATTTATTTTCGTGTTCGACAAACAACAACAAAAAAGTGTAGAGACATTTCTATCTGTTTTATTTTCTTCCGAAAATCCACATAATCCTATTCCACGTGATTTAAAATCCATATTTTACAAAAAATCTGTAGGTTTGAGGTTAGATTTTGTTTGGCATCATACTTTGCGTGCTTTTTGCCGTTTTACATTGTAAAGTTATTTAAATTGGCAAATAAAAATAGTATAGTGCCCAAGAAATAAATTTTAAGCATAATACCACCGACCAAATGATAATACGTAAAGCTTCCGGCATAATAAAAAAGAATCTATGCCCAAAGATATTTTTAATCTGTGCATAAATAATCTAATATATTCTATGATGTGTATGCTGCATCTTTTTTCTTTGTACAGCTCCGTCTCGCTCTATTTGTCATTTCAATGAACGAATGAACGAAAGATCGTAAACTGTGAGAAAATTTTAGCAGGCTGTCTAATTTTAAACATCTTGGAAGCCATGTTAGCAAATAAGATACGGGGACGCAAGTTGACAAGATGTTTTTGGGACTTGTGAGAAAACATCTTGGCAGGCGTACTGCGGCCGCAGACCAGTTTTTATTTAATATTTTATTTACCCAATTGTTAATAGGTAAACTGTTGGTGTGTCGTTCTTAAATAAATAAATAAATAAACTAAAGTTTGCACCAGCGATTCGCGCATTAAGAATACATAATAATGTCGTTTAACATATTTTCTTGCTCTTTGGCGGAATTCCAGAGGATGACACTTTGTTTGTTGTCCACTGTGTAATTAATGTTTCTCGTTACTTGAGACTGGATAATTAGCAATTTGTGACTACTTTTGTTAGCTTGGGTTTTTACCTGTTTTAAACAAATGTGCCTATGTGTTATGGAATATAAATAAATAGGGTAAGGTTGCTTAAGTCGTACCACAGCCTAAGTCGTACCCTGGCAATATCTCGTCTGGTACCTACTTATAATTAGCGCCGTCTAGTATTGCCAACATGAACTTTTCAGTCGAGTAAGCAAACGTAAACAAAGTTTATTATAGACTTCATTATTTTTTTAGATTCATTTGTAAGCTTTTATGGCAGGATTGTGGTATAGATCTTTTTTCTTTATTAAATCAATTTGTAACACTTATCTGGCAATCGTTTAGGCGTATTCAAACGGTCGAATTTTTTGAGGTTATGTCAGTGTTCTAGTTCTAAACTTACAAGTCCCCGCTGTTTAAGTCGTTCCTGTACAAATTTCCTTAGGTACCTACACGTTCCGGTACGACTTAGGTATTACTTTGATTTTATACATAACAACAACAAAATAAATTAACTAAATTGTTTGTAATTTTTAGTTGTTTCCAGTAATTGCTGATGATTATCGAAAATATCAAGCTATTTGCGTTCTCCGCTCTGAGAATATAAAATTAAGGGGCTAACATTCATATCATAAATAGTCAATAAGCCTGCAACCCTGCGTACACTACTTTTTTTAATCGATTTCCGAATTCAGAACATCGAGTACTATTACTAATATAGCCCTTTTAATGTCCCAATACTGGGCACGGGCCTCCCTTCAATGCGAGGGGGATTCAGGCCATAGTCCACCACGCTGGCCCGATGTGGGTTGGCAGACTTCACAAATCTATCGAGTGCTAGTCAAGTCCCCTCAGACGTGCAGGTTTTCTCACGATGTTTCATAGCAAGTGGTAATCTCGGATGAAAATGAAACGCACATGAAACCCAGAGGTGCGAGCCGGGGTTTGAACCTGCACACTTTGATTGCAAGGTGTGCGTTCGACCACTCGGCTACCAGTGGTAGCCGAGTAGTCGAAGTGGTTCTAGCAGTGGCTAGAACATCGATTAGACAATCTAAATACGCGTGTTGACGACATTTTGGTCAAGTTGGTTTGAGCATAGGCCGGTTGGCTCACTGAAGCGGATGACTGCGGTTCCTCCCAGCGGCATATTTAGGAAGTGCCCTTTTCGGAATTTGCCATGGTTGGGTTTTGGGATCGCCCCGTGTCCATTGTACGGTACCCATAGAACAAGCTTTGCTTAGTTTGGGATCATACGATGGGTATGTGTTTTCTGGCGATATACCTATCGTAAGATATTTATGTACATTTATACCGGTCAAATTCATAATACTCCGTCTGAAAAAATAAACAGTCTTTTGTAGTTCCTTACCAAGAATGATTAAAAGGAAAATTAATGAAAATACAAAAGCGTTATTTTTTTTATTAACAATTAAAAGTACTGAATACCTACCTATTATGCTGGTAATTAATTCTATTAATATCTTCTATCTAATTATATTAACATCTTCGATCTATACAAATAAATAAAATTGTAGTGTCTGTTTGTAATATTGAAATAATAGCTTATGAATATGAATGAAGAAATGCATATGAAACTGCAAGCTTAGCACGTGACTTCATCGGCATGGAATTAAGGAACCCTAAATTATTCGCCCGTAACGAATGGGTTCCATTTTTGTCAGGCGGAACCTTAATTATTGTTCTAAAAGTAGCTTAATTTACTCCTTGTTATCTGCTATCTGCAAGTGAAACGTGTTACGGACTTCTGAAACGTCATATACAGGGTGTGTCTGAAGTCCGAAATAATACTTTGACCTTTGGTGAATGGTATAAAAATTGTATCGAAATTGGACCATGTTTTTCCAACTTTTTTTCGTCGTCAATTTCTATCACTCGTAATATCTCGGGTCTTATGTAAAATTTCCACGTCCTGTTTTGTGAATATTTGTAGTCGCCTCGCATAAGTGTAGTTTACAATGCTGAATAGGGTTATGAATGTACCCAAAGGCCAGAATACGAGACCTGTGACAAATATTGAAAGGTCTATAACTCAGAAACTATAATAGTTAGGTATAACCAGTCTTCACTAAGCATGCATATATAAACTACCGTATATGTACCCAAAGTATTATTTCGGACTTCTGATACACCCTGTATAAGCTACCAATGTTCACAAACCACACGGATAACGAAATTTAAAAAAAATGTTTGTCTGATTGTTTTAGACTTATTTTAATGATAAGTATACACATTTACAATCATATTTTAGACTTAGATAGTTACCTAACGCATATTAATTGATCGTTAGATAAATCGTCATACAGTGTTTATTGGACTCATACAAAACACCCCTTATTTAGGAATCAGAATCAGAATCAGAATATTTTTTATTCATATAAACCAATACAGGCACTTATGAATCGTCAATAAATAGTAAAAATAGTAGCTCTACCACCCATTCGGAAGGCATTTCCTATGGAGAAGAATGGGCAAGAAACTCCATGGTTGCTTTTTTCAAGCTTTTTTATACCTAACTATCACAGGATGCCATTGGTATCTTCTGTGACCTCTCAAAGGCTTTCGACTGCGTCAATTATGACATACTTTTATTAAAATTGCAACACTACGGTGTGAGAAATAGAGCCCTTAACTTTCTAAAATCATATTTAGGGGATAGGCAACAAACTGTTCAAATTAATGGTATTAAATCGATAGGCTCCGTAGTTAAAATGGGCGTCCCCCAGGGATCTATTCTAGGTCCGTTCCTATTTTTAGTCTATATAAACGACTTACCCCTGATAATTCAAAACAGGGCGAAGATAGTGCTATTTGCCGATGATACCTCTTTGATTTTTGAAGTAGGTAGACATGTAAATAATTTTGACGAGGTGAATGACGCTATCCTTCAGGTCCATAATTGGTTCACTACTAATAATTTAGTATTAAATAGTAAGAAAACAAAATGTATACGGTTTTCCTTGCCAAATGTTAGAAGTAGTGATTGTGACGTAGTACTAAATAGGGAGAAACTTGAATTCTTTCATGAGACTGTTTTCTTAGGGATTACGCTTGACTCAAAGTTACAATGGGGTCCACACATTAGAACTCTAGGAAAGCGCCTCAGCGCTGCTGCCTACGCTGTCAGAAAGATCAGACAGCTAACTGATGTAGACACCGCGAGAATAGTTTATTTTAGCTACTTTCACAGTATCATGTCGTACGGTATTCTATTGTGGGGTAGGGCCACTGATATTGAGTCCGTTTTTATTTTACAGAAGAGGGCCATTAGGGCCATCTATACTTTAGGTAGTCGCGACTCCCTAAGAGAACTCTTCAAAGATATCAACATAATGACGGTCCCATGCCAATATATCTACGAGAATATCATGTACGTAAGGAAAAATTTACATCTGTTTCGAAAAGTAGGTGATGGCCATCGTTTTAACACTAGAAATAAAGATAAATTAGACCAACCACACTTTCGACTGGCGAAAATTCACACATCTTTCATGGGGTACTGTGTCAAATTTTATAATAAAATTCCCCCTAACGTCATTAACCTAAATGAAACTAAATTTAAAACTTGCATTAGACATACACTATGCAGGCGCGCATACTACACAATAGGTGATTATTTAGAGGATAAACACGCTTGGTCAGGCGCTGGTCCGGCTCCACAGGAACTAGTTTAAGGGATTTTAGCTATTTGTCCCGTTTTCCTCCTCCTTCCTACCTTTAAATCTTGTCCAACATGTAGATTGTTTAGTGATTTAATTGTGTTTTGAGAATGTATAGCCTCATTAACTTTATATTGTATAATTGTTAATTAAGAAAAACACAAAAATGTAAATCCATATTTAAAAAAAGCAACCATGGAGTTTCTTGCCCATTCTTCTCCATAGGAAATGCATTCCGAATGGGTAGTAGAGATACTACTATTATTATTTATTGACGATTCATAAGTGCCTGTATTGGTTTATATGAATAAAAATATTCTGATTCTGATTCTGATTCAACGGGACATAAATTAGGGACATAAAAGTCGCTGCGAGGATTTTAATAAATGGTTTTATTTAAATGTTCTTACCAAAATATGTTTAATTTTATCTAATTTCAGTTCAGTACATAAAATATAATAAATCAGTGATAGAAATAATTACATTTGAAAAATAAATAGTATTGATTCTATTAGTTATAAACTTAAATACATAGTGTAGTGCCGTCCTTTTTACCACCGTTATGTATGTAGGAGACGGCATTATTTACGCTGCAATTTCTGTAAAACAGAATCGACACAATTGCTTAATTAACTATTTTAATAATTTAACTATCATAAAACTCTGAGCGGACTGGGGCGTCCGGCCGCACCTAAAACGAACAGTATTAAGTAATAGATAAGGTTCATTTTTCAATGAAATGACATTGAAAGCGCGAGCGAATTTAGACTCGATACTCGTGGCTCTTACCACAGTAATTCAAGCTTAATACAGGGTGTATCAGAAGTCCGAACCTTTGGGTACATATACTGTAGCTCATATGTGGATGCTTAGTGAAGACAGATTATACCTAACTATCATAGTTTCTGAATATTTATCACAGGTATCGTGTTCTGGCAATTAAGTACATCCATAACCATATTCAGCAGTGTAAACTTCACTTTGAGGGGCGACCAGTATTCACGAAACAGAACATACTTTCACAAATTGATGAGCAAACAAAAATTGGAAAAACATGGTCGAATTTCGATCAAAATTTTATACCATTCAGTTGTATACCGGATACTGATGCAAACGTTAAAGTATTATTTCGGACTTCTGATAAACCCTGTATTAATATACATACACAGTTCGTTTTCATTTAGACGCCCAGTGTGCCCCGAGTTTAAATGTGGAATGCGCTTTTGAAGTATTATTTTGTACTTATGTTTATTTATTAAAAATACTTACCAAGCAGTGGTAGCCAAGTGTTCGAACGCATGCCTTGCAAATCAAAGTGTGCAGGTTCAAACCCCGGCTCGCACCTCTGGGTTCATGTGCGAATCTCATTTTCATCCGAGATTACCACTTGCTTTGACATGGTGAAGGAAAACATCGTGAGGAAACCAACGTTCACCAACCTGCACTGGGCCAGCGTGGTGAATTATGGCCCAAATCTCCCTTGTATTGAGGGAGAATGTGCCCGGTATTAATGGCAATAGGCTCGCCCCCTATTATATTGGGACCAAAAATGCATCGGCGAAGTGTGGGCGCATTGCAGTGCACCTCTGCCTGCCCCTTCTGGGAATACAGGCGTGATGATGATGTATTATTACTTACAAATGTTTGTATCGCTATTTTGTACAATTTGGCCAACAACTAAATTTCATACAAGTTAATGACAGCGTTTGTACTTATACGTAGGTATATCTTTTAGAGCCTTTTCAAATTAGCGTTTTTTACGAGCTCGTTTATCGTAGTGCGTGTAAGCGCGCCTGTTGCCACATGCGCAACTCGAACAAGCGTTGATGTGCTTTTATAAGCTCGTATAAGCGCGTGCCGTGATGTTTCAATTGTCTCTTCGCTATTGTGCTACTGACACTCGCTACCACTGGTTCGAGCGTACACGAGGTCATAGCTAATTACAGCTACCCGGCACCCGACCAGCACCACCTCGCCTCGAGTGGTCAGTATTCTTTATATGGACTTCTATGGATACGCGCTCATTAAATCAACATCGTACGGCGATGACCTTAAGCCCGTGTACGCGTGTTTGTGATTAAAACGCCTGTCTGAAAGCGCTCTAAGTGATTTTTTTTTATTCATCACTGCTCACCTTTGGCAGAAATTGGATTTGTTGTTGATATCTATGCAATAATTAGGTACAAATTAGCAAACTCGTCTCATTAGGATTTTGGCGGACTTCTTTCTGTCAGCTAAAGGTTCACGGACACTCGTTCTGTGCGGCGTAAACTGCCAAATATTTTTTTTGTTTTTTTTTTTACGAAATGAGCGAAATGATGATATTTAATGGAATAAGATGAGGAATGGCATCACCTGCGACTAGCGCGGGTATTTCGCCAATGTCAAGTAATTAATAGCAAGGACAAATTCAATAAATACACATTATAAATAATAAAAATGGATAATGACAGTGATAAAGATGGTGGATGACCCGAAAAAAAATCTGGCAAATATTGTTAGGTTGACATTTTATAGGAATGTTAACAAAATCATTTCTGTCAAACGAGAATATGACTAAAGCGGGTTTCAGACTACGCTACATTAAAATAGCATTTAGTATATAGCTCATAGCTCAACAATATCGCGCACCGTACATTGTTATGGCCACGTTCACACTGTACTGTACTATATATTATTGGCTTTGTATGGTGCGCGATATTCATCATTCATCATCATTTGCCTTACCTTATCCCATTATTTGGGGTCGGCGCAGTATGTCCTTTTCTTCCATTCGTCTCGCTTTTCCGTCATACCAACATCGACTCCGATCTCAATCATATCACTTTTTACACACTCCATCCATCTTTTCTTTGGTCTTCCTCTCGCTCTGTATCCATCAACATTCATACTCATCACTCTTTTAGTCACATGCTTCTCATCTCTTCTCATCACATGCCCAAACCATTCTAGTCTCTTACTTCTCACTTTTTCTGTTATGGGCGCTACTTTTATACTACCTCTAATATGTACATTCCTCACCTTATCTATTCGCGTCACTCCACACATCCATCTCAACATTCGCATCTCGGCAGAGTGGAGACGTTTCTCTTCACGCACTTTAGCCGCCCAGCATTCCGAGCCGTACATAATTACTGGTCTGATGACTGATTTGTAAATTTTTCCTTTCACCTTTAACGGCATTTTGGGGTCGCAAGTAGTGCTGGTAACTTGTCTCCACTTCTGCCATCCTGCATTGATTCGCCGCTTTATATCTCGATCTACATCTCCATCATGCTGGAGTAACGAACCTAGGTACTTGAAGTCGGAGCAGACAGGTATTAAACTGTTATCTAGAGTTATTGGCACCGCACCGGAAACACCGCCGAAATCACAGAACAGATATTCCGTTTTGGTTCTACTAATTTTCAAGCCAACAGTCTCCAGTGCGTGTTGCCAATCATGCAGTTTGTTCTGCAGCAACGTACCCTCTTCCTCGATCAACACGATGTCGTCCGCAAAGAGCATGCACCAGGGTGCCTCTTCCTGTAGGGCCGATGTCAGAGCATCCATAACTAGCAGGAAGAGGTATGGGCTTAATGCCGATCCCTGGTGCAAGCCAACCGCTACTCCGAATCCGTTCGTCACTCCAGCCGCAGATCTTACTCTAGTGACCGGGTGTTTGTACATGGCCTGAATCAAATGCACATACTTCACAGGCACCCTTCTCTCTTTCATTGCCCACCACAGAACCTCCCGCGGTACCCTGTCATATGCCTTTTCAAGGTCAACAAACACCATGTGCAAGTTCTTATGGGCACGTCTGTATTTTTCCATTAACTGTCGAATGGCAAATATGGCATCTGTTGTCCCTCTACCTGGCATAAAACCAAACTGGTTCTGGGTGACCTCTGTTTCCTTCCGCAGTCTCCTTTCTATAATCTTCTCCCATATCTTCATCGTATGCGACATCAGCTTTATTCCCCTATATCCATTACAGTCTTGGACATCCCCTTTCCCCTTAAAAATAGGTACCAGATAACTGTTCCTCCATTCCAAGGGGATAGTTTCCTCGTCTATAAGTTTATTGAAGAATAAAGCCAACCATTTGTACCCATCTATACCTAAAATCTTCCATACTTCCGCAGGTATACTGTCTGGACCCACAGCTTTTCCATTTTTCATTCCTTTTACTGCAGTTTTTACCTCCTCCATGCACACTTCACTTATCAAACCTACATTCTCATTTACCAAACTAAGTATACCACCCCAGTCATTCTCTACATTTAACAATCTTTCAAAATATTTCTGCCATCTTCTTTTAATGTCTTCATTCTTTGTTAGCACTTTACCGGCTTCATCCTTCACACATTTAATGTGGGTGAGATCTTTGCTCTGATTTTCTCGAGTTTTGACCATCCGATACAGTAGTTTTTGTCCGACTGGGTCATTCAACTTAGAGTAGAGCTTTTCCTGCTGTTCAGATCTTGCTACAGCGACTGCTTTTTTTGCTCTCTTTTTTGCCAGGCTATAGAACTCTTTTCTTTCTTGTGCTTCATTACCGCCCGTACAACACTGCCACTCTTTAAATGCATCCTTCTTCTCTTGCAAAGCTTGCTTAACTTCATCCTTCCACCACCAAGTTTCCTTACCACTCTTACTTTTTTTACCCTTTGTTACACCCAAAACGTCATTTGCAATAATCCTGATTGCATTAGCAATTTCTTCCCAACATGGTGCGCGATATTGTTGTGCTATATATTATAGCGTAGTCTGAAACCCGCTTTAGTATTTTTAACATTTTATCAATGATAGCGAGAATATAACCGGTGTAGACATTAAACATTGTCACCTTGAATCCATAGAACATTAAGAAACGCGACAGGATGAAAAAACAACTGCCTTAGCGTAAATAATAACAATAAAACTCTCTATATACATATAACAACAACGGGGACTTCAAAATATTCATTCGTTCTCGCCAACAAACTGGCGTTCAATACTTAACAATTATTGTACATTTCCATAGAACGTGAATTTAGAATAATTTATGGCATATACGGCAAAGGGAAAAATCGTGAGGAAACCTGCACGTTTATAGAAAGGCGTGTGAAGTTCACCAACTCGCACCGGGCAAGCGTGGTGGACTTTGGCCCAGAGTCTTCCTCGTATTGAGAGAAAATGTACCCATTAATGTATAATGGCAATAGGTTCGCCTCCTATTACATTGAAACCAAGATACATCGGTGACGTGTGGGCGCATTGCATTGCACCTCGTCCTATCCCTTTAGGGAATGCAGGCGTGATGATGTATTAATTTATTTTATCGCATATAACACTCAAAATACTAACACTAAAAATAAGAACTAAAATAACTAAATATCACAGTGGCTATTAGTAAATAAAAGCTATGTTTGAGGCTGACGCCAGATGAGATCCTTCCATATCGACTCTTCGTCCGACAGTTCTCGTGTTGATCATCCCCTAGGCACATGGAGTATGCCATCAGGTGAGGGATGACATTCTGTTCGTAACTGGCGGTGAAGAGGTGTTGCCAGGGTCCCGACGCGAAGACCGCCACATCTTCACCTCCATGGGTTTCAGAATTCAGTGGCACTAAACTTGGGTAGATATAATCTAAGTCACCTGAAAAATAAATTACTACATTATGAAATGCTTTTAACAAATTGCGAACAGAGGATGAAGTCTAGACCTACTTTAATACATCATCACGCATGTATTCCCCGAAGGGGCAGACAGAGGTGCACTGCAGTGCGCTCACTTCGCTGTATTTTGGTTCCAATGTAATACGAGCCTATTGGCATTATACCGGGCACATTCCCCCTCAATACGCGGGAGATTTGGGCCAGAGTCCACCACGCTGGCACAGTGCGGGTTCTTGAACTTCACACGCCTTTTTATAGACGTGCAGGTTTCCTCACGATATTTTCCTTCACCGTTCAGCAAGAAGTAATCATTGATGAAAGTGACAGTCGCACATGAAAATTATCTCAGAGGTGCGGCCCCGGGATTTGAACTTGCACCCCTTACGTTCAAGGGTCTTCTTGCCCACGAGGTTACCACTTCTTACTATACCATCCTATACAATTAAATGTAATAATTTCATTCATTTCTTAAAAAAGGAGGAAGGCACTTACGCTGAATGAAGTTCTTGTCCAAACTGACGTCTACCCTCGTGCCATCGTCTCCAAAGGCGTTGAACTTTCCATTGGCATAGCTGATGGTAGTATACGGCTTTTCATCCATGCCTTGTGCTGTGTCGACCATGCCTAGTATATCATTGCCTCTGGACGGGTACCCAGCGACGGTCATAGTATGGGCATGGTCTGACGTGACCACGATGAGGGTGTCCGCTTCATCGGTCATCGATCTCGCTTTCTTAACAGCCTTGGAGTACTCTACCGTCTCGTCTAAAGCCAGATGCGCTAAGCTGTCGTGGTGCGCGTGGTCGATCCTGCCACCTGGAATAAAAAATTTAGGCATTTGTTTAAGATATATTCAAGATATTAATTTAAAATATTATTCCATCTTCCAGGATTGTTTCTGACCGATAAAAATATCACGTCAGTAGCCCTAAGACAATCATGGCGTCGGTTTATAGAACAATAATCTGTACTAATATTATAAAGAGGAAAGATTTGTATTTTTGTATGTAACAAATTAACTTAAAAACTGCTAGACCGATTTCTAAAATTATTTTTCCTTTAGAAAGCTATATTATCACTGAGGAACATAAACTATATTTTAAACCGGTGCGAAGCCGCTAGTACCTCATAAAATTATGTGGAGATATAATTTAAATTCAAATTCAAATTATTTATTTCAGACATAAGCCCATAGTGTTAGTATAAACAAAGTAACTTAATGCCAATATCATAATATCATTGTATGAAGGTAATGGCCTGAATCCCCCTCACATTGAGGGGAGGCCCGTGCCCAGCAGTGGGACTTAAAACCCAGTTAAAAGGGCGGTACTAGAAGGTAATCATCGGAATTACCTAATTTAAATTTACTCAGTTTATAATATGCATTAGGACTGTCATTATCCATTTATAATGTGTATTTATTGAATTTGTTCTTGCTATTAATTACTTGACATTGGCGAAATACTCGCGCTAGTCGCAGGTGATGCCATTCCTCATCTTATTCCATTAAATATCATAATTTCGTTAAAAAAAATTTAAAAAAATGCATTATTTTACATATTCAAAGTTAAGAAATACTTAGTATTATGGTCTTATTAGTATAAAAAGTTAGTCTACAAGTGCACTATTAGTATCATAAAGAACGGAGGGTGTACCTTCAACAAAAAGGAAGTAACCCTTAGGGCTACGGCTCAGCATTTTGATGGCAACTTCAACCATCTCCTCAAGCGTGGGCTGGTTCTCCGCCTTGAGGTGGTACTGCATGTGATCGTCGCGGAACAACCCGAGGAGGTACTCTGGTAGCTCATCAGAGTTAAAAACCTGGAGACAAATAGTTTTTATGAGCCCCTAATAACTTTTGATCGAATTAACCAGCGTAGTGAGACACGGGAGATTCCTAAAAAGCCGTTAATTGACAAAATGCAATAAAAAAACGGGCCAAGTGCGAGTCGGACTCGCGCATGGAAGGTTCCGTACCATTATCTATAAAAACGGCAAAAAATTCACGTCTGTTGTATGGGAGCCCCCTTAAATATTCATTGTATTTTGTTTTTTAGTATTTGCAATTTCGGCAACAGAAATACATCATCTGTGAAAATTTCAACTCTCTAGCTATCACGGTTCATGAGATACAGCCTGGTGACAGACGGACGGACGGACGGACAGCGAAGTCTCAGTAATAGGGTTCCCGTTTTACCCTTTGGGTACGGAACCCTAAAAAATATCTCAATAGAAATTATGAAGACACAAATTTGCTTCCATTTATCTCGTGGTGGTTATATAGTTTCGTGTAGTCGTGGTTATTTATAAGGTGATAGTGAAGGTGATAGTGTCAGAAAGTGTGAAGATGTGTGAGATAAAAGAGTGAAAGGTCTATCTGTCTTACCTATTGTGTTACTGTATCATTAGTGTAAGTGGCAATTGTATTGTCGTTCTAATTGATTGATAAATATAAATAAATAAATCTCAATAACTATAAATGTTAGAACAATGAGACCAAGACTGGCTTAAAGATAAAAAGTTTCGTTTTCCAACTACTAAGAAGCTATAGTATAGCTAATTTAAGGATACAAACAGAAAGTGATGTCTTTACAAAGTGTGAAGGCATAGAGATTTGAATCCACTTATCTTATTCTTTATTTTATCACTTTTCTTATTTTCTAAAAATAAAACTTCCAGTGACTGATGGAGAATACGCTTGGCTTTTATGTAGTAAACATAACTAAAATCATCCAAGGTGTCTGATAACGTTCTTTTAGAAATAGGACGGCAGCAAAATCCTTGTGAAAGCACCTTTTCTTAGAGATATTCTTGTATGGCCACAGTTTTATTTCAATAGCTTGCCCAACCACCTGCACGAGGGAAGACCTGTATGCAACCACCCCTAACGCGACTGTTGTGGCTAAATAACTACAGAATAAGGTATAGACCATGATCCATTGACAGGAAAAAAAGAAGAGAATAGCTTACATTTTGCAGTTCGTTTCTGTCGGTGACGTACTGATGGCTAGCGTTTCGCTGCAGCTTATCGACGTGCCACAGCTCGATCAAATCAACCCCGTCAAGCCGCTTGCTGGTGCTATTGGCCTGCGTCGTATTCGGCAAGAACTCTTGCCGGCCTCCACCCATTATAACCTGCAAATATAGATAGATAACTCTTTATTGTTCCACCGCAAAAGTATTAATATTAGGTATACACAGTTTACACAGAGTGGCACAATGGGTGGCCTAATCACTAATAGCGATCTCTACCAGGCAACCTTACTAACCTTACTAACATCAACACGTGTAACTTATAAACGGTGTATCGGAAGTCCAAAATACACACATATACGGTAGCTCATATGTAAATGCTTACTGAAGATAGATTAAACCAAACAGTCACAGTTTTCGAGTTATAAACCTTTGAATACTTGTCACTTGTAGTATAGTCATTAGAGTTCATTTTGGTACATCAATACATCATCACGCCTGTATTCCCCGAAGGAGTAGGCAGGGGTGCACTGTAGTGCGCCCACACTTCGCCGATGTATTTTTGGTCCCAATGTAATTGGGGGCGAGCCTATTGCCATTATACCATTACATTATGCCATTTTTGGGCTATAGTCCACCACGCTGGCCCAGTGCGGGTTGGTGAACTTCACACGCCTTTCTATAGACTTGCAGGTTTCCTCACGATGTTTTCCTTCCCCGTTTCATACCAAGTGGTAATCTCGGATGAAAATGAGATTCGCACATAAACCCAGAGGTGCGAGCCGGGGTTGGAACCTGCACACTTTGATTTGCAAGGTGTGCGTTCGACCACTCGGCTACCACTCGCTGATTCGCTCATTTTGGTATGAGAAAAGATTCGAGGGGCGCGCTTTGAGACACCAGTGTGCGGTGCTTAACCCCTTCTCATCCTCACTACGGTTCTGCTGAATTGGCTTCAACTAATTCAAAGCAAGAACATACAATACCAATAATATACAGGGTGGAATTTTGGAATGCCACCTGACGGGAAAGTACTCTTAATACTGTAAATACTGTAAAAGAAAGAAAACTGTATTCAAAGATTTTCGAAAATTCGCTTCCCATAAGTAAATCCCTGGTAACCCGGCAATTAATTTTTTATTTTATTTATTTGCACAATAATTCTACATAAGTAAAAAAAAAATTACAAAGGTAAGCTAAATGCCGTGGGCATTTTCTACCAGTCAACCTTAGAGTGATGTAGAGATCAATCCGACTAAAATCTGTAAAAATTACACCCTGTACTTTTATTGATCCGTATCCGTATGCGTATTCGCGGATCCTGACACCAAATATCCGTATCCGGATCCGTATCCGCGGATATACAGTTTTAACGATCCGGCACATCACTACATACCACCTATAATTGCAGTGGTTTTAAAATCTTATTCAAATCATGTCAAGTCATTTGAAGATAGGTACATATACCCACGGTTATCCAACTAACCTAGAAAGTAAATACAACATTGTTGAATCACGAATGAGCTGTTTCACTGTGTCACGCCCAATGTTTGGTGCGATTTATTATTGTTTTAAGAGAACACGTGCTTTTCGGACATTGGAATTCATATTACATATCACTAACGCCCTCTATCGTCTAGTTTTTTATGCAAAATTCATAAAGTTCAATTTGAATTAACTAGATGGCGCTGTAAGTATTTAATCTATACAAAAATAAATAACATTGAAGTTTCTGTTTGTCGGTAATGTTAAAATAATTATCAGCTTTTTACTAAATGCATAGTATGAAAGTATGTACGCTATAGGTAGCGTATAGGTAACGAAAACGCAAATATTTTTTTATTTGCCTATCCGCCTGCTTGTTTTGTGTAATCATCGAAATGGCTGGACCGATTTTGACGGGACTTACACTGACAAATATCTGATGTTATAATAGTAACTTCAGACACAAAAAATAGGGTTCCGCGGGAATTAAATACAACCCGTTTGTCCCGAGTAATCTCCAAAACGGATAGACTGAATTTGCCGGGATTTACACTGATATACCTTGAAATGTCTTCCAGGGCTGTCCATCACGAGTTGGTAAGCTATGTCCCGGCAGCCAAGCTCGAGGCACTCAGGAGGGACGTCAGAGTCAGCCTCCCAGTTCCGCTCAGAGATGTGCGCGTACAACCCTGCTGGGGAGGCATGCGTCACCCGTGTTGTGGTCACGAAGCCTGTAATAAATATAAACGTACACATCATCATTAGGTATGCCTATCCCCCCTGAAAGGGTAGGCAGCTGTGCACTGCAGTGCACCTACACTTTGCTGATGAATTTTGGTCACAAAGGGGGCGAGTCTCTTGCCATTGAACCGGGCACGTTCTTCCTCATTACGAGGGAGATTTGGGCCATAGTCCACCATGCTGACCCAGTGTGGGTTGGTGAAAATTACATATGCAAGTATCCCAGAGGTGCAGATAAATATGTAGGGTGTATACCCTGGGCCCCAAGTCTGCTAACACTATCGTCTTTTTTAATGCATAGAAGTTACATCTTGTATCAATGGTAACTAGAATATGACTAGTCAATTGGCATCAATGTGACAATATCTAATGTATACACTGCTCATATTCTTGCTACCATTGAAAAAAATATGTTTTTATTCCTTAAAATATGGAGTCACAGCAACTTCACGACGATAGTGTTTGCAGACTTAGGGCCCTGGTCTGGGTGGAACTGTGATCGCCTCCAGTCCATTGTACAGCACCCGTAGTACAAGTTTTGCATAGTTTGGAATCGAGTTTGGAATTGAGTCATTGGGAAGCTAATAGGGGTGATGCAACAATTATTACGCATCATTTACGTAGACAATAGCGACTAGCGATTATAGAGCACGCGAAAAACTCATGGTAGATTACGTACTTTGTTAATAGGTGGATATGTGTTCATGTCGCGTCCCTAAAATTATACCTGCACACCAAATAAGTGACTAGTAATGTAGTATTGTTAGATTGGTGACCATAGAGTAATTAGAAAATGGATGTGGTGACGCGATCGATCCATTATTGCATCTTTGTCTACCATTAAAGTGCATAAGCGTCAAATAAGTCCTGTCACAATACTCCATTTCAGCACCCATTTTGCTTTATGTGTATTTATTTAATTTGTTTACGCTATTATTTACTTGACACTGGCTAAAATAGAGCCATTTCTTATCAAACTCCATTAAATTTCATTATTTCGTAAAAAGAAAAAGAAATTAATGGTAAAAAAACTTTTTAAAAACAAGCTTTTATTTAATTGCCCTTAGTTTTCGTGTTCTCCACGGCAAGCCCATTCATTCGATACCCATATTGTGGAAGTTCAGAAAAAAATAACTATACCGCCATCTTGGATGATCCGCCATATTGGAATAAGAATGACGTCACATAGCTAAGCATGCATTGTCATCCAAAATAAGCGTGTAGGTATACCAAATTTCAGCTCAATCGGTTAAAGATAACTGATTTATAATTCAGTTGCAAGATTCCACCCGGACATACATTGCAAGTTACTACAAAGCTTGTAATAAAAGCGATTAAGAACAAATTTGTTGTAAAAATCAGGCGCAACAAAAGGGTAGGTTATGTTTATAGTCAATGACCATAAAACCGGAATGGTATAGACCAGGGCCCTAAGTCCAAGTCCCTATCACTACCGTTACTGAGTTGCTTTGACTTCCCTGTTTAAGGACAGCGTAGAAGGACAGTGAACCGTGTAGACACTAGACATGCGACACGGGCCTGAAACATCTTAAGCAATAGGGTTTCATGTACCTACCCACATCGAGCCCTTGTGCTAACGCCCACTGTCCGATGGACGGTGCTCGGTTTGCCTCGTGCAGTTGTGAGTGGCAGGAGCCCCTGGTCACGTTCCCATCCAACCCTATCACGCCGTACTTCGTCTTAACGCCGGAGAGATACGATGTCGCTGTGCAGGCGGAGTCTGGAACCTGAGCGTCTAAGCAGTAAGTCTGAAAAAAATAAATTCTGTTAAGTAAATGTAGTAGCAATGGAAGCTTATATGGTGGAATGCCCGCCATGTAGCAAGAGGTACAAGTCAACTCCTCCGGTGAAGCTGTAAAGGCCAACTCACGGCCAACAGCGTAGTCCTTTAAAAAAAAAAAAGTACAGCCGAGTGGTAGAACGCACGCCTTGCAAATCAAAGTGTGTAGGTTAAAACCCCGGCTCGCACCTCTGGGATTTATGTGTGAATCTCATTTTCATCCGAGATTATCACTTGCTATGAAACGGTGAAGGAAAACATCGTGAGGAAACCTGCATGTCTGAGTGAACTTGACTAGTTTTCGATGGATGTGTGAAGTCTGCCAACCCGCACTGGGCCAGCGTGGTGGACTATGGCCCGGATCCCCCTCACATTGAGGGGAGGCCCGTGCCCAGCAGTGGGACTAACAAACATCAATAATTATTATCAGATGTTTCAAAGAGAACGGGTTAATTGACATAGGGTTTCATGTAACCCCAGGGGGCTAACGCCAGCCGGGGCAGTTGAGACAGATGAAACCGGCGTAAGAGATAACGCCACTGACTTAATCCAAGCGCGTGTTGTCCCACAGACGGAAGCGAATGGCCATTGTCGAGGACGATAAAGATTTTCCTTCTTGTTTATAAAAAGTTTTTATGGAATATCAAAAAAATATATTCGGTATGGGTTTCCCACGATAACAAGATACTTTCAATTATAAGTGCAACCTTTTAAAAACCCTATTTTCTCGATTGGGAACTTATATTGTTTTATTGTATTTATGTTGTTTTATTATAGTATAGAGGCACACATTTCTTTATTACAACCCAATGATGCTACGACACTATTTACCTAGTCAGGACTAAGACCGTTCAGCCAGCAGTCTCTAAGTTATATAAATGCCCTTAAATAATAGCTAACCAAGCTAAATACCTATGCTAGCTGTAGATATTGGCTGTATTAATAGTTTAACGCTCTTCTTACGACTACTAATACCTACTTACGAACAAATTCGACGGAATTTCTGTAGCAAGTCACGCGACTATGCGAACTAATTTCGTTCGAGTCATCGATAACAATTCTTATTACGATAAACGTTTATTTTGCTAAGGCAATAAAATAGTTGCGCGCATTTTGAAGGTCACTATCGCAAGGTCGGGTTTTTACTACAAAGCCATTGGTGCTATTGGTGCCGCATCATTGACTTGCACAGCCTAGAGGAGTTCCAATCTTACAGTACAGGTCAGTGACCGTACTTTACATTAAACTAGCTGTCCTGGTGAACTTCGTACCGCCTTAAAATAATATACGAAAGCAGCGCCACCTACCAGGTCCAATTGTGAATCTAAGCCATCCAGGGCGCTACCCAAACGCATACAAAAAAAAAACATTCAAATGGGTCCAGCCGTTTAGGAGGAGTTCAGTGACATACACACGCACAGAAGAATGACGAGTATATATAGGTATTAAGATTAAGAAGATAAATAAATATCAGCAGACAACACATATCGTATGATCCTAAACTAAGCAACGCTTGTATAAGGGGTGCCGTACAATTTACTGGGGGTCATTGCAGTAATAAAAAAACAAGGTCAAATTCCAAGAATCGTACTCGTACAGGGAGCCGAGGCGCTCACGATAGCACCACTCGCCAAGAAGTTAAATTAGGTAAATCAGTAGCCAGATTCTGATTCATAGCATTCGACCTTCTTCGTTCTATGACCCAACAATCAAGGTAGTGCTCGTATTACCAACTCGCGTATTCCATACAGGAAGGAAGTGACTAGCGAAGAACTTACTCATTGTACATCAACTAAGCAAAGCGTCTACTATGAGTGTCCAGGGCTGTAGCTAGAGTTGAATTTGAGGTAGGGCATCATTGGTTACAGGTAGAGCGGAAGTAAAAACTATTTTTTTTTTATCTCAAACTATGAACAAACAATTTAATTATAATAATTTATCTTAGCCGAGTGGTCGAACGCACGCCTTGCAAATCAAAGTATGCAGGTTCAAACCCCGGCTCGCACCTCTGGGTTTCATGTGCGAATCTCATTTACATCCGAGATTACCACTTGCTATGAAACGGTGAAGGAAAACATCGTGAGGAAACCTGCACGTCTGAGGGAACTTGACTAGTTCTCGATAGATGTGTGAAGTCTGCCAACCCGCACCGGGCCAGCGTGGTGGACTATGGTCTGAATCCCCCTCGAATTGAGGGGAGGCCCGTGCCCAGCAGTGGGACATTAAAAAGGGCTGTAGTTATTATTATATCTTAGTTTTTGGTATTGTTAAGGTAGGGAATTGTGATTTCAAGGTAGGGCATTGCCCCAGCTACGGCTCTGTGAGTGTCATACAATGGACTGATCCCAGTTACACTCAGACTAGGGTAGTCTGAATAGCATTTCCGAAATTTGACACTGGCGGGAATAGAACCCGCAATCACAGTCAGTAAACCGAGAGCCCCAATCACTAGACCAAGCCGTTATAATTGCTCAATAATAAAAAACGTCTTGCCACATACAAGTGCGATAGTGTACGTATATCGATAAGAATCGATTAAACACTGACAATAGAATCATCTCGGATAGATAGTCGATTGGGATAAATATGTGTTAAGAGGTTGTACGCTGGCTGCATGTCACGTTCAAGGGAAGCCGGCGCGTGCGCAAGGCCGCGCGTTCGGTGAGCCGTGACGTCAGACTCTCTTCCGAGGTGATATGACGCCCTGCACCTATTGAGGCGAGCAAATTAACTCGTCTCTATTTGAAAATGTACCCTGTGTTATTAAACATAGACTTTATATTTCTGTTGTAAAAAAATGGTGTCCTCGATAGTGCCTTTGAATAATGTGCTTATGCTATGTTTTGATACGGTTCATTTTGATATTGGAAAATAATTGGTCGCACGTATTTTGAAGGAAACGTCACCTACATTACATACGAAACGTCAAATCGTATGTATTTTTTTCATTTTTAGGGTTCCGTACCCAAAGGGTAAAACGGGAACCCTATTGCTGAGACTTCGCTGTCCGTCCGTCCGTCCGTGCGTCCGTCCGTCCGTCCATCTGTCACCAGACTGTATCTCATGAACCGTGATAGTTAGAGAGCTGAAATTTTCACAGATGATGTATTTCTGTTGCCTTGTAACAACAAATACTAAAAAACAGAATAAAATAATTATTTAAGGGGGCTCTCATACAACAAACGTGATTTTTTTGCCGTTTTTATAGATAATGGTACGGAACCCTTCGTGCGCGAGTCCGACTCGCATTTGGCCGGTTTTTTCGAGATATCTCGAATAGAGATGAATCTCGATCGCACGAAAATCGGGCCCAGGGCTTGAATGGATCATAATACGATCTTTTTAACCGACTTAAAAAAGTAGGAGGTTCTCAATTTAACCCGTATGTTTTTTTTTATTAATTAATATCAGTTGGTAAAATATAAATTTATGAAGTGGACAGACGAGAAAATATCTTGTAAATAAATATGATAACCCTCACATTTAGCTTCTATTTATAATACTTGCAGTACCTATATCTTGTTAGTTTTGTTGTAATATCCTGTTATTTATAAGTATTTATGCTTGTCATGTTTAACGATAACCTCAGAAAGCATCAAAGTCATGCTACCTACTAGTCACTTAAGATGATGTTTTCCGTTTTTCCAGTAAAAATAAACTGTATCAACTCTTACTACTACAGCCCTTTTAACGTCCCACTGCTGGGCACGGGCCTCCGCTCAATGCGAGGGGGATTCAGGCCATAGTCCACCACGCTTGCCCAGTGCGGGTTGGCAGACTCCACACATGTATCGAGAACTAGTCAAGTTCCCTCAGTCGTGCAGGTTTCCTCACGATGTTTTCCTCCACCGTTTCATAGCAAGTGATAATCTCGGATGAAAATGAGATTCGCACATTAACCCAGAAGTGCGAGCCGGGGTTTGAACTTGCACACTTTGATTGTAAGACTTTGATTGCAATTTGCGCCTGGGGTTTAATATGATACATCCACGAACTACACAATATTTGCTTCGATGTTAAATTGTTTATGATCTTCCGAACTTACTCGAATGAGTTAATACAGCCATTTTAAAAATTTTGCAGCCCGCGTCTTGTCGTATTCATCTGCTCAGGGAAATAAATTGAAGCTAAACACCTTTTTTTATTAAAATCAAAACTTAAGTAACGTTTTTTGTCCACTTACGTCATAGTTAATTTTTTGTTTACATTTTCAAAGACATCTTTTATCTCTGGCTGTTATTACGTAGCTAGAAAGAGACTCACCCTGGCCAATCCGCTGACTGGAAACTTCTCGAAATCCAGAACATTCTCTTCCCCGGGACCCTGTTCTAACTGCCCGCCATAAGTCCTCGCCGCCATCACAGTAGCCAAGGACATGCCGTCACCAAGGAATAGGATCCCATTCTTGGCCTTATTGGTGTTTGGCTTCTCCTGTAACTTGGCCTTTAGAGTCTCCGCTGCTGACTTCCGCCAATAGGAGCCGTGTTTCTCTTCTGCTGGCACATAGGCCGGGGTCATGACTGTATCCAAAACATTCTTTTTGGATCCGTTCTCTGAAAAAAAATGACATTATGATGAGACGTCGGGAGTACCAGACCCTGTAGCATGACCGTGTAGACATAAGTTTTATCTCTTTCAACTGTCAGATTCGTCGAGAAAATGACGTCACACCGAGCCATGTCCAGTACAAAAAGTTCAATGTGACGTCATTTTCTCGACAAATCTGACAGTTGAAAGAGATAAAACTTATGTCTACGCGATCATGCTAAGGGGGCTGGGTTATAACTCCCATGTCGTCGTGGAGTTGCTATGACTTCAGTTTTTAAGGGCATTAAAACAACATCTTTTATCAATGTTAGCTAAAATATGACCAGTATGGACATTAGACATAGTCACCTTGAAGCCGTAAGACTAATTATATTCTATCTACTACTACTACTACTACTACTACTACTACTACAGCCCTTTTAACGTCCCACTGCTGGGCACGGGCCTCCCCTCAATGCGAGGGGGATTCAGGCCATAGTCCACCACGCTGGCCCAGTGCGGGTTGGCAGACTTCACACATCTATCAAGAACTAGACAAGTTCCCTCAGACATGCAGGTTTCCTCACGATGTTTTCCTTCACCGTTTCATATTCTATCTAGCATTGATAAAATCCACAACGATAGTGTTAGGTGAATTCGGTCCTGGACTTAGACGAAACCTTTATGCGCATTTGTTATAACACGAGGAAACTCCGTACGGAACTCGAAACTCCGCTAAATATAAAGCAGTTGCTAGTGGCAATGTATTAATATTTAGTGAACATGTTAAGGCATGTCCAAGTTCGTAAAAAAGCGAGCACTATCCTCTGTTATGAGTTATCCTCTGTTTGTAGACGCAAAAACAGACTCCAAAGTGATCCTATTCATTTACTTTTTTTTCCTATTGAAGTACGGAACGCTAAAATAAATATACAAGGACATATGTATGTATAACATTAGTAGTCGAGACCTAGGTCCATGAGATCCGAACGCCTAAAATGGAATAAAAAAAATTTGCAAAAAAATTTATTGATTCAACCGGGCGACTCAAGAGCAGGCTATTACCTCGCTCAACGAGTGACTCTAGCCATTCAGCGAGGGAATGCAGCCAGCGTCTTGGTTACGCTTCCGCATGGGCCATTTTTTTACATATTTTATAGAATCAGAATTTTTTATTCATGTTATCCAATACAGGCACTTATGAATCGTTAATAAATAATGATATTAGTATATCTACCACCCATTCGGAATGCATTTCCCACGGAGAAGAATGGGCAAAAAACTCCATGGTTGCATTTTACCAACAAGGATTTACATTTTTCTGTGTGTTTTTCTTATTTAACAATTATACATTATTAAGTTAATGAGGCTGTATACATTCTCAAAACACAATTAATTAACTACAAAAGCTACGTGCTGTGCAAGATTTAAAGGTAGGAAATTTTGTTATTATTTTTATTTCCTTTTTTACTCTAATGTGTTATTGTAAATGTTTGTAATTTAAATCCTATTCATATTATACATGTGAAAGTTTGTGAGGATGGACAGATGGGTGGATGTTTGTTACCCTTTCACACAAAAACTACAAAACGGATTTTGATGAAACTTCACAGTATTATTGTTTATACATCAGAATAACATAACAGCCATAATTTATAACGATATTTATAATGATCGAAGTCGCGGGTAGAGGCTAGTCTATACTATCTATACTAATATTATAAAGAGGAAAGATTTGTTTTTGTACGTAACGAATTAAAATAAAAACTACTGGTCCGATTTTGAAAATTCTTTTACCGTTAGAAAGCTACATTATCACTGAGTAACATAGGTTATATTATAAACCCGTCCAAAGCCGGGACGGGTCGCTAGTAAAAGATAAAGCCATTTGTAAATGAAAAAAACTACAAGTGGAACAACCTACAAGGGAAATTAGTTGGTAATTATTTAAAGTACTTTGGGTACTTTTAAATCGTTGTAACTACAGTTTATTTGGATCTTTTCGTGACTATTGGCAGACCTTGATGTCAGTAAGTAAATAAAAACCAGACACCACTAAAATATTCAACTAATAAGAGCTGTACAAATACGATTGTCTCACTAAGGTACGTACGTACTACCGGTTATGTACACGTGTATGAAGCATGATCCGCGGAACGATTACGTAGCTGTTGCTAACCTGGTTCAATCACCGACTGTCATAACAGCTGGATCCCAATTTTCTTTGATAGACTCTCTATTCAAGATATGTCGAAGAAATACGACCAACTGACGTTTTGTTTCGACATATCTCGCGTAAAGATGACGTCGATCGCACGAAAATCCCCGCTGTCTTAGTGTTAAGGTTTATATCCCTAAATGGCATCAATAAAGGTTACTTAATAACCCAACTGAAGATCTTCACTGCTACATATACTTAAGCGTCGTTTAAAAAATATCGTGTAGGCCATAAAGCACTTACAAATAGTCAGATTCTACCACCAGTTGGGAATGCTGCTTCCACTGAGAAGAGCCGGTAAGAAACTCAATGGTTACTCTTTTCAAAATGATAAATAGTAAGGATTGTGAATATTACATTCTCAGGAGCAGCAACGCCATGAGAGCAGACAGCACCTTTGCCACAATACTAGAGAAGAATTATACTCTTGCAGTATTATATTAAATACAAATATTGACATTACGCTTAGGAAGCTGCGTTTACTCCCGTTTAGGTAGTATTCTAAACCACAGATGGTTATAGAAATAATTGCTTCGGTGTGATGCCTTCAACGCAAGACGGGAGAGTATTATATTTGCCGTGTATATGATGCATACGATAATCTAAACTGACTGACAGACTTTGGTATACCAGTCTAATGTAAAGTTATACGAAATCTCATTGATATTCTGTACGCGTATCATTGAAGGCTACATTCGTGACCTTTTGCAAGTTATTGCATCGCATCTTATAGCATTTCGCATAAAGTTTTTATGGTTTTTTTAGCATATTAATTGATCTGTCTATTACTCAAATATGTTTTCTTACACAATAATGCCGTTTCTATTGTCATTCATCCATATTCATATTCATTTATTTTGGTAAATATTAATTTACGTATCAATAATATTAAATAGGAATACAGTTAAAGTTTAGTTACCGGTTACATAATGAGTACAAGAAAATTTATAATGTCAAACTAGAATAATCGAAGAATATTAAAAGTGAATTATTGTCAAAACGCCATGACATAACAATTTTTTTTTTTTATGAGATAGGGAGGCAAACGAGTAGACGTTTCACCTGATGGTAAGTGAAATTAAAATTATATAATGTCAACTTAAAGTAGTAATTTCATACCACAATTACACTAAAGTCAACAATATGTAGCCAGGTATAACACCATGTCGAGTCATCCGCCATCTTTATCACTGTCATTATCCATTTTTATTTATAATGTGTATTTATTGAATTTGTCCTTGCTATTCATTACTTGACATTGGCGAAATACTCGCGCTAGTCGCAGGTGATGCCATTCCTCATCTTAATCCATTAAATATCATCATTTCGCTCATTTAGTTAAAAAATAATAATAATAACAGCATGTCAGTTACTCTTTAAAAATAAAATAATCTTCATCTGAGCTGAATTTCTTTTTTTTTACGAAATATTTTTAAAAAAAAAATAGTGGTAAGATGAGGAATGGCTCCACCTGCGTTTAGCGGGTATTACAGCCAGTGTCAAGTAATTAATAGTAAGGGAAAATTCAATAAATACACATTATAAATAAAAATGGATGATGATAGTGATAAAGATGACGGATGAATCCTGAGCTGAATTTGAAAACACTAAAACACAGACAACCAATACCAAAATGAACTCTGTGTCAATACACATAAAGCTCTAACTTCTGTGGTTAAAGTAACGCCCCCACGCGCCAAAATTCGCTCGCACTGTAATTTAGTTGAAGAATGCACTTTTTGTATTAATCAGAAAATAAAGTTTTGAATTTGTATTGTAAACACTGACAGTAGTTACAATGTTTTTAAAATTTTTTTTTATTTCTCTGTCTATTGCTATCCATACCAGACAAACGAGATTTTAAAATAATCAAAAATCTATCGGGAATCGAACCTGGATATCACCGTGAACTATCGAATAACGCTGTTATCACGTATCATCATACTATTTAATCTTTAAAATAACTATTAACTAAATCACGTTATATAAAATTTAAAGATAGGTCACGTTTAAGGAAAGTTTTTAAAAAAATATTATAATCAGTAACTCACATCTAGGGAAGAACCGTGATAACGCACAAACGTAAAGTTTGATCAAAATCCGTTCAGTAGTTTTTGCGTGAAAGAGTATCAAACATTCATCCACCCATCCTCCTCACAAACTTTCAAATTATATTAGTAAGATTTTATATAATTGGTTTGTGCAATATGATTCAAAATTAGTATAACCAGCTTCCAACACTTCCTCGTGTACAGTATATGAAATCATTTAATATCGACTGAATATCGATCTCATTGTCTCCCTCAGAATAAATTTCACTTCACACTATATATACTGTTACACATAAATATTAATAATACACGGAATAAGCATATGCTATCCGTACACGTTACTCGTCTCCACAGAATAAATAACTCTTTCATGGGGCAAAGTATACGCTTTTTCAATAAACTTCCAAAAGAAATCAGAGATTTGCCCATTAATAAATTTAAAACTGCAATAAAATGGAAATTGTATCAAAAGGGCTATTACAAAATCTCGGATTATTTGGAAGATAAATCAGCTTGGGATTGTACAGCTCAGGTTCAAATCAAAAATAAAAATATTGCCCGTCATGTCAAAGTGTAGCGTGTGTTGCCTTACTAACGTATTATTATCTTATCTTTATTATTAAAAACAGCTCTAAGGCCACACACTGGAGCTATATGTACCTATGTATTTGTAATAAGTCTTAGCGATTTAAAAAATGATCAGCCCACTGAGTTTCTTGCCGGATCTTCTCAGTTGAGGTCGCGTTTCGATCCGGTGGTAGCATAGTAGAATATAAGAAAAAAAAATGTAAACTTGAAAATTTGTAAGTGCCCCCATAGGCCTATACAGAATAAATAATTTGACTTTGACTTTATTCTTTACCCCTTAAACAAGGAGAAACCAAAGGAACAAGAGAGAGAAATAATAACAAACAATAACAATAGATTTTACACATTAGGTCTGTTTATAATAGACCTTTGTGCGGTCTCTGTAAATTTCGGCAGGCTACAGTTATATATGTCAGTTAAAACGAGGATGTCACTTCGAGCCCGCGCTGCGGTAAATTTTAAATGTTTATCTGTCTCCGCCATTGTTGTTTTCCCATATAGTTGCCGTATACTACAGGTACATGAGATAAATTGAGATAAAAAATACCGCAGCTATACGAAGAGGCGAGTCGATATGTATCAATGATATGTTATGTATACTCTGTTTCGTACTGAGTTAACTGTCAACTAATAACTACAGCCCTTTTTAATGTCCCACTGCTGGGCACGGGCCTCCCCTCAATGCGAGGGGGATTCAGGCCATAGTCCACTACGCTGGCCCAGTGCGGGTTGGCAGACTTCACACATCTATCGAAAACTAGTCAAGTTCCCTCAGACGTGCAGGTTTCCTCACGATGTTTTCCTTCACCGTTTCATAGCAAGTGATAATCTCGGATGAAAATGTGATTTGCACATAAATCCCAGAGGTGCGAGCCGGGGTTTGAACCTGCACACTTTGATTTGCAAGGCGTGCGTTCGACCACTCGGCTACCACTGCTATAACTGTCAACTGAAAGTAGGTAATATTCCTAGAAGACAGTTAAGGAATCCACTTTAATTCGTAATTTGGTCACAACAACATTGGGTTCATTATGTACATATATTTTATGTACGTGTTATACCTACATAGCTTTAATACGTAATACGAATACAGTAGGTGACCTACACAACGCTCAAAAATCTCGTCCCAAAAACAAGTTATACAAGGTTTATCGCAACAACCTTTCCTTTACTCAGAACAGAACACAATTTTAATTTGCACAAAAGGGTCGACTTGTATTCAATTTACATGGTAAGGCCGGCTACCCGATAATTGCTGGCTCAACGAGATGCGTAAAAGTATATGTAGAAATGGTCACAAGAGCTATCGGCTTACAAGAGTCTTGGGTTCCAAGTCTACTAATACAATGTCAAAGTCACACTCACACTCACACACTCACCTCACAAACAAACTCTAACTATCACGGTTCATGAGATACAGCCTGGTGACAGACGGACGGACGCCGGACGGACATCGAAGTCTTAGTAATAGGGTTCCCGTTTTACCTTTTGGGTACGGAACCCTAAAAAAACAAATGTATTCGCTCTACGTTCAGAATGTCCTATAGGGGGCAAGTTTGGGTATACTTGTGATAGTATACAGCCCCCTATACACAGGCATCGACTCTTGCGCGTCTATTTTGTTGCCATACTAAAACAAACTCTATTAACTCATACTACTATACTACAGCCCTTTTAACGTCCCACAGCTGGGCACGGGCCTCCCCTCAATGAGGAGGATTTCGGGCCATAGTCCACCACGCTGGCCTAGTGCGGGTTGGCAGACATCTATCGAGAAATAGACAAGTTCCCTCAGACGTGCACGATGTTTTCCTTCACCGTTTCATAGCAAGTGATAAGCGAAAATGAGATTAACTCCTAGAACAAGTTAATTCTTTAGCGAGGTAGCGAGTGAATTTTGACGTGAGCGGGCGTGTCTTTAACCACAGAAATTCAAACTTTATGCACATTGACACAGCGTTTATTTTGGTATTGGCAAACATTTTGATGCGCGGGCGCCGACACCCCAGTGTGTGGGAAGCTTTATGTTACTTTATTATTTTGACTACTTTTGACTACTCTGCGCTCCGTAACACAACTCACGGACGTGGGGAAAAGTCTGCAAAACTAAAGTGGGAGTGGGCAGGCCACGTCGTTCGTATGGACCCGCAGAGGTGGGCCAATATAAGTACCAAATGGCGTCCGCAGATACAAGACGCTGTGAAAGACCAAAGAAACGGTGGTGCGATGATCTAGACATATTTGCGGGAAAGACGTGGCTGGAAATGGCTCAGGATCGGGATCGGTGGAGGAAGATGGGAGGCCTTTGCACAGGAGTGGGACACAAACTAGGCTATTTTAAAAAAATATTTTGACTATTAATTGAGTACGAAAACTGCCAAAATATATAATGTAGTATTAAATGTCGACGGCTTGGTTTTGAGTTCGATTCCTGAAAAGGCCTTTTCGGAATTTTCTCTGATCTAGGTGTAACTGGGTAACTGTAATCTAGGTGTAATTTTTTTTTTTTATCCGGGCCTCTATCGACCCGGCCCGCGTGATCACCTCTGACGTGGGGGTCAGAGTACTTAAAATTAGCCTTAAGATTAATGTGTTAAAATATTTTTTCCAGTCTGGATTGTTTTAATAAAATAAAAGTCATATAATTTTTATTAAAATTTGTAAAGGTCAAAGTAGGTGTAACTGGGATTGCCCACAGTCCATTGTACGGTCCCCCCAATACAAGCTGCTTGGTTTGGGATCATAGGATGAGTATGTGGTGTATGGCGATATAAATTATAAATACAAATAAAATAAATACATCATCACGCCTATATTCCCCGAAGGGGTAGGCAGAGGTGCACTGTAGTGCGCCCACACTTCGCCGACGCATTTTGGTCCCAATGTAATAGGGGGCGAGCCTATTGTCATTATACTGGGCACATTCCCCCTCAATACGAGGGAGATAATAATAATATAAATTACTATTAAATAAAATAAGTTGTAGCAGTAAGTCCCTTGTTTTAACTTTAGTCTTATCATTCGATTACCAGTAGTTGTAGCATGAGCGCCAAGACTAGACTTCTGTCACAGAATATGTTGATTTAAATCTCTTTCTCTCATATGCAATAAGAGCGAGCGAGCGAGCCAATCCGTGACAGAGGTCTTATCTTGACATGCCTGCTGACACCACAGCCTTTTAATCCTTGTACCTACTAAAACGTCAGTAATATAAACGGAGGCGATCTTAGTCAGGAACGATTCCTTATCTTAGAAGTTATTGAGGGTATCCTCTCGAGTTTCTTAATGCTATTTTCCTTGCATTATCATAGACAATGATTTCAATGTCATTTCAAATGTCAGTACATGAATAATTAATAGTTTTCCGCTACGGTTATCAACGGATTTTATTTTACTATCACGACTTATTCAGAATGGGTATACTAATGAATATGAATGCAGCCAGACAACACATACACATCGTATGATCCCAAACTAAGCAAAGTTTGTACTATAGCTTCCTTACAATGGACTGGAGGCAATTCCTGTTACACCCACACCAGGGCAAATTCCAAAAAGGCCATTTCTGGAATTTGCATATGCGGCCTGTGCTCAGGGTACTAGTCCAAGACGGCGTCAAGACTCTAGGGGTCTAGTGAGCCTAACACCTAAATCGTAACTAATTTGTATTTCGTTCTAATATACTGATGCCTCTTAACCCTCTAATATACTGAACCCTTCGTGCGCGAGGCCGACTCGCACTTGGCCGGTTTTTTTAACTTTACAGGAGAGCATACTCATTCGACGCATAGAAAACCGGTCAAGTGCGAGTGGGACTCGCGCACGAAGGGTTTCGTACCATTATCTATAAAATCGGCAAAAAAATCACGTTTGTTGTATGGGAGCCCCCTTAAATATTTATTTTATTCTGTTTTTTAGTATTTGTTGTTATAGCGGCAACAGAAATACATCAACTGTGAAAATTTCAACTCTCTAACTATCACGGTTCATGAGATACAGCCTGGTGACAGACGGACGGATGGACCCTTTGGGTACGGAACCCTAAAAAAATATATACCGATCGAATTGAGAACCTCCTCCTTTTTGGAAGTCGGTTAAAAATGGGCTGCTTATAATTATTTATAGACTTTTTTTCCAAACTGTTTGTCTGGAAGAAATTGCTTTTAGCGATAGATAGATAGAGTACTCTTTATTGTACACACCAAAAAAAGAAAATAATACAACATTCTTAGTTCTAAATACAGTAGCTATGTACAATTGGGCGGTCTCATCGCTAAAGGCAATTTCTTCCAGAGAACCAGTTTGGACGAGAAAACTATAGACACAAAGAGTAAAAAGATACTTTTGCTTTTCCTGACGGCTTTTAAACCCTGCGCAAATAGGCGCGTCAATGCCGTCGAAGATTTTTTGCCACTACCAAAACAAACTGTATTCATTCGAGAAGAAGGATACTTATTCAACCAATTATATTCTAGTAAACAGATAAGTTACATCACTTAGAAGCGCAAGTGACAACACTAGCTATCTCTTTTTTTCTCATTGGTTTTATCAAGCCAACTCTTTTGCACATTTCTACGTGTTGTGAAATGTAAAATGAATGAAAAGTGTACGTATGTGTGCTGCCGCTGTTACGCGAAATACTTTTTTCGGTTACTTTTTTAATACGGAATACTTTTTTAATATCTTTGTATTCAACAAAATGTAATTAATGACGCGCGCGAATTTAGTCACGAGACTTTTGTCAAGTCAATTAGATCGCCCCAGTGTGTCCAGGGCGCAACTGTCAAGATTCTTAATAATAAAAGAAATATGTGAAGGTCAGTGTATTTGTCTAAAATTTACATTATAACAACAAATAAATAGTTATCTATTGAAGAAAGAATCGACCTTGATATTTAACAATCGATTATATGATTATAGAGTGTAATTGATACCATATTCTCTGTTAAATCGAATCTTTTCACGCTCAATAAACCAAAAAAAAATAATAATAATAAAATTTAAATTCTACTCTACTTACCTAAATTTGAATCGTTCTGAATAATAAATGTATTCGAGATTCGAATAAGTAAATTGATTTTTCATAGATAATTTATAGATTAAAATGTGTGTTTTTTTCTTAAATGTTTAATCTTTTTTGCTGACAGGTAATCAATGATGGTTTAACTTGACATTTCTTTGAACGCAATTTGTAGGTAAATCATGAAAAAAAAAACTATTAAACATTATATTATTGTATATAAATTATAGATTTAGTATGCAATAAAATGCTTCGAAGAACTTATAAATGCAGGAGATAAGTGGAATCTCACTCTCAGTGGATGTCAATTAACCTTCACAGCCACTCTTCATCTGAAGGGTGGTAAACATATCTAATAATACTATTCTAAGCGAAAAATACAAGTCTGATAAGACCTCGTAAGCCTAAGGCACTTATTAAGGTACTTCAAAATATACTGATTATATATTTCCCGCGCTAAATTAAAGATTTTTTTTATTTCGTGAGAGAATTTTTGTTTTTAAATTCGGTCCCAAACTTTTATAACAGCAAAGTATTTTTTTTTCCAGAGTAGATAATTCGAAATTTAAACCGTAGATGTCATAAATTAGTCTTAACAAAACAAAGCACCTAAGAGTAAAAAAAATCAAATTAAATTTGGAACTAAAGAGTTCGATATATAAAAAAGTGACACATTTTTGACAGATAGAGCACTCATCAAACACAAACGAGAAACACAGCACTTACGCACCTGAAGCTACAACGGTAGCCAAAACCGCGTGGGCCAATAACGTTATCGGAAAGCGCGCCATCACTGCGCCGTGTGCGCGGGCGCACCACGTTATATCAACTGCAACGGATTCGGCACTCGAGGACCGAGTACAGTGACCACGGGGCAGACGGACGCGGGATTATACGCGTACTTTACCAATAATGTTTTACTTTTTATCTCTTGCGTCGACGATTTCCGTGACAAATAACTTTTTGTTGGTAAAGTTTTGTTCGGTCGCAGAAAAAGTAATTAGATTGATGGGCGCTCATTGAGATTGAATAACTTGTTTCTCACAACCATATGGAGTATTGGAATGACCTTTTTTTCTTAATTACAAACAAAATGCAACGAAGTAATATATTATTTGTTTGGTAAACCTCGTCCTTACTAGTACTTTAATTCCTCTACATCCAAAGGTTGCCTGCGGGCTTAGCATGACCGTGTAGACATAAATTGTATCTCTTTCAACTGTCAGATTTGTCGAGAAAATGACGTCAAATCGAGCCATGTCCAGTACAAAAAGCTCGAAGTGACGTCATTATCTCGACAAATCTGACAGTTGAAACAGATAAAACTTATGTCTACACGGTCATTCTAAGGGTTCTGTAAGGCCGCCCCAATGGACGTGACAATACGTAGGCAATAATAAGTGTACAATTTGCACTTGATTTTTTTTATCGTATGTTTATCTTGTATTTCATTATGGCGTGGAACAATAAAGAGCTATCTATCTATGTGTAGGATGATCTACAATAACTACCGGAGATTTACACTGTCATTACTTCCCGCCTGTGCAAGCTTTTAATTTATTAAACACGTGAATCTGCAGGCAAGAACGTTAGTCTATGGTCAGTTAATATCTCTTTGGATTTTTGGTCTTAGAATTATTTTAGGCGGCTAAAGTAAATCGACTTGCTTTTACAAAGAGGATTATCTCCTATGTAATATACATATAAATATGTAAATCAATTACGCACTGTTCAGTCCTATTTTTATATGTCCATTTACAGAGTTTACAATATAAATAATGTCTCCCTTTGACACAAGCTGGATAGCCATACAACCTTATTGAAAAGATTAGATTTACTTTCCAAGACTTGCAAAGAAAAGATGGTCACTCTACTAACGACGATCCTTGAATATGAAAACTGATTTCGTGTATGGTGCCCATGCCTATACGGGATGTTTCAAAAGTCCCAAATAATATTGGATTTTTTTCCTAGGGTTCGATGGTTAGATAAGTAGATGAAAAAAACGGTTTTTGGTAATACATTTTGTAAGCTAAATTCTATGAACGGTTCTGGCCCTTGCCTAGCTAACGAGTTTCAATACTACCACCGACCCGACATACTTGACATGGCGCTCCTGAAGGGGGTAACCTTAACGTTGCGCTCTTTAGAGGTGCTCTCGGAGCTTCACTCGGACCACCGTCCTGTCCTTATGCGACTCGGACCGACCCCATCGTCCGCCCCACCCACGCGATCGGTGCTGGATTGGCATGCGCTAAGAACTACCTTGGCGGATACCGCTTCGGTACCTACCTCCATCTCGTCCCCTCAGGACACGTCTCAGGCCATAGGTGCCTTCACTGAACACCTAAGCTCGGCCATCAGCCAGTCTTCCAAGCGGGTCGTAGTGAGTGATCTTCACCGCTTCGTCCTGCCGGATGACATCAAAGACCTAGTCCAAGTCAAGAACGCCTCCATCAGAGCGTACGACTCTTACCCCACCGTAGAGAACCGGGTCCGCATGCGCGCCTTACAGAGGGACGTAAAGTGTCGCATTGCGGAACTCCGGAATACTAGGTGGGATCAGTTTCTAGGAGGGATTTCGCCATCACACCAGGCATACTGGCAGGTGGCGAGAGCTCTCAAATCAGACACTGTAGTCCAGATGCCCCCCCTTACGCGCCCCTCAGGCTCCCTCCCCGCATTCGACGATGACGAGAAGGCCGAGCTTCTCGCTTCCGCTCTCGAAGAGCAATGCTCGACTAGCTCCCAACCCGTAGACCCCGCTCACGTAGAGCTAGTAGATAGGGAAGTAGAGCGCAGGTCCTCCCTACCCCCATCCGATCCTCTCCGCCCAACCACCGAGACAGAGGTCAAGGATCTGATTAAGGGGCTTAACCCCAAAAAGGCCGCCGGCGCCGACGGCATTACCAACCGAGTTCTTAAACTCTTACCCGCCCAACTCATTTGCTTGCTTGTGACCGTCTTCAACGCCGCCATTGCCAATTGCATCTTCCCCGACGAGTGGAAAGATGCAATTGTCATTGGCATTCACAAGCCAGGCAAGCCCTCTACTGTCCCGTCTAGTTACCGCCCCATCAGTCTCCTTAAAGCCATTGCCAAACTCTACGAGCGCTTGCTCTATGCAAGACTCAGAGAGTTTGTCACTTCCCATGGTATTCTCATAGATGAGCAGTTTGGCTTTAGAGCCCAACACTCTTGTGTCCATCAGGTGCACCGCCTCACGGAGCATATTCTCAAGGGGTTTCATAGACCGCGTCCTCACAGCACGGGAGCCCTCTTCTTCGATGTGGCGAAAGCGTTTGACAGGGTCTGGCACAACGGCTTGATCTACAAGCTGTACCTCTTGGGTGTGCCGGACAGTCTCGTGCTCATCCTGCAAGACTTTCTATCAAACCGCACCTTTCGCTACCGCGTTGAAGGGGCGCTCTCGGCCCCTCATCCCATTAGGGCAGGAGTCCCTCAAGGCTCCGTTCTCTCCCCCCTTCTCTATAGCCTGTTCACGAATGACATCCCTCGTTCGGACAGAGTTCAGCTCGCCCTATACGCGGATGACACCGCTCTCTATTTCTCGCATAGAAATAGGGGCGTTATCACCCGCACCCTCCAACGCGCAGTAGATTCTTTGGGCGAATGGTTTCGGAAATGGCGCATTGAGGTGAACCCGGAAAAGAGCGCCGCTGTGCTCTTTACCAGGGGAACCCCACGGCGTCCCCGAGCTCCCTGGTTCAGTCTAGGGACCATCTCTCTGTTCGACCAAAGCATCCCTTGGGCAAACCGCGTCAAATATCTAGGTGTCACTCTTGACAAGTCCCTTACTTTCGGTCACCACATTAGAACGGTGAGCAACCGAGCAGCTTTTGTGCTCGGTCGCCTTCACTATTTGATCTGCAAGCGGAGTAAAATGTCCCTTAGAAATAAGGTGACACTTTACAAAACATGCATCCTCCCCATTATGTCATATGCCAGTGTGGTTTTCGCTCACGCGGCGAAGACACACATCAACCGCCTGCAAGTAGTGCAGTCCCGGTTTCTCCGTAGGGCCGTAGGTGCCCCGTGGTACATACGGAACGTAGATCTTCATTCCGACCTTGGCCTCTTCTCAATTCGTAAACACTTAAAAATAGCGTCCGAACGCTATTTTAAAAAAGCCGCGTCGCATTTAAATCCTCTAATTGTCGCCGCCGGCAATTACGAGCCAGACCCCGCGCACACATCATCAACTCGTCGCCGCCGTCCGCGGCACGTGTTGATTGATCCTCCCGACACGATCACCGCCCTCCTCGACCCGGGCGTTGAGAGGGCCACCAACACACCTACACCAGCCTCAAACAGACACCGATCTCGCCGGCGAGGCCGAGGAACCCCCTCTTCCGCTCGTAGGTGCATCTTTGCACCTAGGAGCGCAGTCACTACCTCTCCCCTCACGGTAACTGCCCAAGCCGAGGTCGTGCCCTCTGTGGCGCCCTTGAGCTAGTTGCCACCCCTTTCCGCCCTTAAGGCCTTGGTTGGAGTGCACTCTGCGCTCGCCACTCCTCCGGTAAAGCTGTAAAGGCCACCTCACGGCCAACAGTGTAAGTCCTTCAAAAAAAAAAAAAAAAAAAGTTTCAATACCACAAATCAGGGCATTTATGCTGTACCTTTATTTTTTTTAATGCAATTCCCCTGTCGCTTTAGTCACTTTTTTTATATAATAGTACTTACTATGCGATTCAAATGAGAATAGGATCGACTTTGCGCCATATTGTGACGTGAAAAACGAATTATGACTTTAAATAATTAAATATTATTATATTAAGACAGTTTACTATTAATTTAACCTTTTTATTTAAATTTGATGTACGTACTATTATTATTGATATGCAATTAAGTTTTTTGCAAACCATACTTTTCATGTGACATTTGACAGATAGAGCTTATTGACATTCCCATTTTTATTTGGATCGCATAGTATTTTGAATTACCATATGAAATTAATCCTCGTGTGGACCGCGAAATAGTAAAATGAATTAATTTGCGAGCAATTAGCCGTTTTAACTCTAGAGTAAGCATTTGTAATCACTGAATAAATGTATTTCCTTTCATACACTGCTGCACTACACTAGTTTATACTATGCGGTAATTCCTTATTATGTATTATTTTCTGTGCCCACTCTAAAATCTCGACGATTGCTTCAAGATCAAGTTTTTCTATATAATATATGCCACAATAAATTCGATTGCAATCAGCTTATTAACCAAATATGCATTCTTCTTCCAAGTAGTTCCCAACGAATTCGTGATAATTATGCTCATAGATTGTTTGCTCCAAAATTATGTAGATTAATCGCTGGTGAACGTGCTCCTCTAACACGTATAATGAAAGCCCATAATGATAATTTTGCTGACTCAGACGTAAATATATTTTCTTCATCACACACGCGTTTTAAGATTTGTATACTTTCCAAGTTAAAAGAAATCGGTGTGTGAGAATTGTCAAATTTTAGTTTATTTTTTCTGTCGTTGATGTTGTGTACAGTGTTGTTATTGTGTTATATATATAATTTGTGAACTAAGAAACTGCTGAGTGTTATGTACCACAAATATCTTTTCGTGGATGACGGTGTTGGTTGTGCTATTAACCATACAAATTTAAAACTGTTATTTTTAAGCCGCTGCACAATTGTTTGTTGTCCTAAATAAAATAAAATAAAATAAACACCATATATTATTAATACCGTCATGGTGGTGAAGGTGCCGAAAACCAGTTTTGCAGTCTCAGCTCAGTATTTTGCGAGGTCAATCAACCCGAGTTTCAATTTTAATCGCGAAAAAAGTCATCCTATTAGTTTGAAATCAATTTAAGGGCATAAGAGTGAAATTCTCCTATATAACAATGTTCGACAGTCGATTTTGGTTCGACTGCAGTTTGGTTGCAATTATGTTTGCATCATGTCCAAAATTATTTGACTAATTAATAAGAAAACGGTTGGATTCATCCGCCATCTTTAATGTCATCATCACTGTCATCAACCATTATTATTTATAATGTGTATTTATTGAATTTGTCCTTGCTTTAATTACTCGACATTGCCATATACCGCATATCGCAGGTGCAGGCATTCCTCTTCTTATTCCATCAAAATATCATAATTTACGAAGTTAACATAATTTCAAAGAAGAAGAACACGGTTGACAGCTGACGTTCAGCTACGATTCTATTGCAATTAGTAGACATTTAAAATAGCAGCATTGGTCCTCAGTACTTCTTCTTTTTTCTTTCTTACGAATAGATAAAATTTAATTAAATGGCTCCTGCGGTTATTTCAGCCAGTGTTAAGTAATTAATTGCAAGAGCAAATTCAATAAATACATATCCTATCCTACTAATATTATAAATGTGAAAGTTTGTCAGGATGGTGGATGGATGTTTGTTACTCTTTCGCGCAAAAACTACTGAACGGATTTTGATTAAACTTTCCAGTAATATTGTTTATACCTCAGAATAACATATAATGTATAACGATATTAAATAATCTAAGTGTGCGCGGATGAAGTGGCGGGTAGAATTTAGTTAAAATAAAAATTAGTGATGAAATTAATTAAGATGGCGGATAAATCCTCCTTAATACATTTTTTTTTTCATTAATTAATTTACAATTGAAAGTGATTTAACTACTTGTGGTCTATGACGTATAACTTCGTGATGCAAGGATAACGAATGACGTATGGATTCGAGTTGTCGCAAAAGTAATAATATTTAGGTGAATAATAATAAAAAAATATCGCCAGACGACATTAACGCTTAAAAGGCAATCCTTACCAAGCGACAAAAAATCGAAAAATTAGTTACGTGATGATACGTAAGGCCATTGAAATTAAAAAAAAACATCCTAATTTCAATAGGGAAGATGGCTGGGTGCTACCACCAACTTGGGATCCAGTAATTAATATGATTAAATCCAAAACCAAGCGTACCATTGCAAGACCTCAAGACACTGTGAGCACTTTCCGCGTGGATCGGACCGCAAACAACAACTAAATATGAGGGTACCCAGTTATTAACTATGACATCAGGACGTCTAACACCTCAGTCCCCCCGTGACCATGGTTGCTGTAAAGCAGCCGAAACGTTGGGAAAATAAAATAGTAAATAAACGCGATAAAATCCGTAAAATAGTTTTATTTCAGAGTTACCTACATATTACCAAACGACGCAGAAAACTTTGGCCGTTCGAATAGTATATATAACTCATCTTACAATTTTTTGTCGCTTAATAAGTATTGACGTTCAAGCGTTGTATTCATCGTATGATCCCAACTTAAGCAACGCTTGTACTGTGGGTACCATACAATGGACTGGGGGCGGTGTAACTCCCAGACCAGAACTAGTTTCAAAAAGGCCATTTTCGAAATTTGGCACTGGTGGGAATCGAACCAGCAACCACCCGGTTCAGTGATTCAAGCAGCCTGCTTTCAAACCACTAGACCAAACCGTTGTCAAAAATAAATAACCTATATAGGGTAAACCCCCCAGCTATTGGCACCTTAAGCGCCTACTCGGAGAAAATCAGTCACCAAAACGCTCTATGACCCGTTATTTCGCAAAAAAGAATATCAGATTATAGAATATCCACTCGTTTTTGAATTTTTCGAGATTTTTGTAAAAAAATATTACTAGAAACATAAGTTTTTTACATTTGTTCCAAAATTTTCCGATTACCCGGTTACTGGCACAAGTACCGGTCCTTAAGAAAATGCATAACAAAATGTTTTTTTCGTGTATGTCCCAAAGAAACTTAAAATTTGTACTAATTAAGTCTGAGTTTAAGGTTTTAAAGGGTTTTAAATTAAAAAATGTACAATCTTTCAATTTTTGACATAAAATCAGGGGTTAAAGTTATGGTTTTCCTGTTATTTTAATTTAAAGTCATGGGTGCCAATAATTGGGGGGATGCCAACAGTGGGTATGGTTACCCTATATATATAAAAATCAATGCCACTTTTCGTTGTAAGCTAACTCCTCTAAGTTAAGATTTTTTTTGTATGCTTTTGGGTGGCACCCTGGATGGTTTAGATTCACAATTGGACCCGGTAGGTGGCGCTGCTTTCGTATGTCACTCATTCTAAGGCGGTTAGAAGGTTCGTCCGGTCAGCTAGTATTTTATATAGGTAAGTATAATAAGTATTATCATGTACAGTGGCAGTCTGGGTGATAGAACTTAAGGGGTGCCAATTCGTACCCCGGACTCGCACTTCTGGGATTTTAGAATATCATGTGCGATTGTAATTTTCAGTAATAACCACTTGCTGAAAGGTGAAGGCAAACATTGTGAGGAAACCTGCTCGTCTATAGAAAGGCATGAGAAGTTCACCAACCCGCACTGGGCCAGCGTGGTGGACTATGGCCCAAATCTCACTCGTATGCCCGGATGGAATGTGCCCGGTATAATGGTAATAGGCTCGCTCTCTATTACATTGAAACTCAATACATTTGCTAAGTGTTGCACTGCAGGGCACCTCTGCCTACCTATTTGAGGAATACAGTCCTGATGATGATGAATACTGACATGTAATTGCTTTCACAGTTGTCGCAGCTGTTCAGTTACGGCTCGTAGTATCATTAAATACCAATAGCTATATATTGTTAGTACTTGTACCTGTACTATATTATATATAGGTATATAAATCAATGCCGTCTGTCCCTTTGACCTTCGGCAATTACTCGGAATCTTCGTGAGCAGCCATTTTTTTGAGTAGGTACTTACAAACAATCGGTGAATTAGGTACATTTTGGAAAGAATAAAAATCGTTTTTATAGATGGTACGGAACCCTTCGTGCGCGAGTCCGACTCGCACTTGGCCGGTTTTTTTTCATAACGTCTCGTATTATTAAATTTGGACTGATAATTGTTGTTTTAATCTTGATAAATAACCAGTGTTTAATCGTTTTTATAAATCAGAAGAAAAAATGAGATTTAAGTTGATTACTTTGAAAAAAGCTAAAAAACATGGTAGGTAACTCAAAAATGGTTCACTTTTGCATAATGCGTATGGGGGTTAAAATTATCGCAAATAGTCACCCCTATCACCTCCTAACGGGAATACGTCGAATTACCAGTAACCCTGTATATACAGGGTGTTTCAGAAGTCCGAAATAATACGTTGGGTACATATAAGGCAGCTCATATGTGGATGCTTAGTGAAGACAGTTTATACCTAACTGTCATAGTTTCTGAGTTACAGACCCTTGAATATTTGTCACAGGTATTGTGTTCTGGCCTTTGGGTACATCCATAACCCTTTTCAGCAGTGTAAACTACACTAATGAGAGGCGGCTACCAATATTCACAAAACAGGACATGCAAATTTTACATAGGACTCGAGATATTACGAGTTTTAGAAATTGACGACGAAAAAAAAGTTGGAAAAACATGGTCGAATTTCAATTAAATAGACCATTCAGTTGTATACACGATACCGATGCTAGCGTCCAAGTATTATTTCGAACTTCTGATACACCCTGTATACGAAACATATTATATGTAAACATATTATTTGTAAACAACTTTACATAATTATATGTAAAGTCAGTTACAATGAGTTTATATTACACTTTATGATCCATAGAACACGTTGCCGTAACAAATGGATTTAACCGGCAAATGTACATAGCTGAAGAAGTACTGACGTGTAAACACTTGGAAAACACTTGAAACACTTGAAACGTGTGAACACTTAACTGCGCATAATTAAAGCTATCGAATTCTATTGTTAAATGACACACTCAAACTTAAGGTTTGCCAAAGAGATAAGGAACGCAGCATACTGGGTGTGAAACAAACCGACCGGATCAGGTCCGTTCAGTTTAGTTTTATTTCTTTCAACTGTCAGATTTGTCGAGAAAATTACGACACACCGAGTCATGTCCAGTACAATAAGCTTGAAGTGATGTCATTTTCTCGAAAACTGACAGATGAAAAACATAAAAGTTATGTCTACATGCTAAGCCTACAGGAACACTATCCTGCGTGATATCACTCGCGTCACGGACGTGGGTAAAGGGACAGCAAAACTGAAGTGGGGGTGGGCCTCTAACACCATCAGTTGGAATCCCAGTACTGGCAGCAACCGTGGGGTTCGACCGCGAAGACGGTGGTGAGATGACCTTGACACTTTTCCGGGAAAAAGGTGGCTGGAGGTTGCCCAGGATAGAGAAGTGTGGAAGAGAAAAGGGGAGGCCTTTGCCCAGAAGTGGGACACTATTATAGGCTAGAAAAATAAAGTGATACACTGGATACTACTATATGGATACTACTACTGTTATGGATACTTTGTTGTACTAGTTATGGATACTACTACTGGGTACTAAAAGGAACTGCATTGCCTTATCCAAATAAGGGCCCTACCACCAACTATTAAAGTATTGTTGTTTCAATAGTAACTAGATGAAACAGATAGTGGTTTGGCCGGATACCGGATATTCGGCAAGTTACCAGGCCGGAGCGCCGGATATCCGGCCCTTGGTTGCGTTACATCAAGCTTCTTAAGACATCATGAATCGATCGCAATCACGACCCATACATATGGTGGTCAGTTACTTTTCATCAGTACCCGTGGTTGTCAAGGTTTGCTAGAATTTATCTTTCAGCACCTGGCAGTAGCATTTACAGCGAAGGGCTATTTTCAAAAGCTGGTCTGGTATACGAAACCAAGCGGAGTCGCCTCTTACTAACAAATGCGGAAAATTTGGTATTCATTCACCTTCACCTTCACCTTCACATAATTAAGTACTAAACGAATTAATTAAACAAATATTTTTTACATGCGATTATAAAAATAAACGTTATCCATAACCTATTATGGTATGTTTTGCCTTGTGTAAAATAATGTTTTCTTCAAATTTAACTATCCGGTATCCGGCCGGATACTGAATTACTATCTGGTATCCGGCCGGATACTGAATTACTATCCGGTATCCGGCCGGATACTGAATTACTATCCGGTATCCGGCCAGATACTGAATTACTATCTGGTATCCGGCCGGATACTGAATTACTATCCGGTATCCGGCCGGATACTGATGTACTATCCGGTATCCGGCCGGGTGCTGAATTACTATCTGGTATCCGGCCGGCCGGATACTGGATTACTATCCGGTATCTGCCGGATACTGAACTACTATCCTATATCCAGCCGGGTACTGAATTACTATCCGGTTTCTGGCCGGATACTGAATTACTATCCGGTATCCGGCTGGATACTGAATTACTATCCGGTATCCCGCCGGACACTGAATTACTATCTAGTATCCGGTCGGATAGTGAAAACAAGGCCGGATACCGGATAGTTACCGGATATCCATTTCATCTCTTATAGTACCTAACTGTAAATTTATGACCGACTAGCTTCTTCTTCGCGCCCGCGCAGACTTCAATTACTTAATATCGTTATAAATTATACCTTATGTTACTCTGATGTATTAACAATCATACTATATAGAGAGATATGTATTTAAAAAAATATTTTGCCGTTGGAAAGCTACATTATCACTGAGTTAGGATTTTTTTTTTCCCAAAATGTTTAAAAAATGTCCACCTGTGCGAAGCCGGGACGGGCCGCTAGTCTCAAATAAATTCCTACCACCTTCAAGGTAGCTATTGTACATTATATGTCATATTGGCTACAGTAGTAATAACGTCAAGACATTACAATGTAATACTGTTTCTCAATACCTGAAAGTCACATTTAATACTATAAGAACAAACCAATAAATCATGATAATGTTGTTAATGCAGCTGTTTTTCACGCCTGATACAGAAAATTTAATTTATTAATGATGATGAATCGGCGTTGAAGCGTTGTAATAAAAATACGGACGCCCCGTGAACGTTGCCACAGCTACGAAAGTATTAGCGACTTCGACTACGTATACGGAGACTATTTGCATATAGAAGTGAGACAGAAATAAGAATCCCCTTCTTATTGATATGACAATCGGCTTGGTAACTAATTGGTTTGAGAACAAAATAGCATAAGCAATTACATTGATGGGTACATTAATGTGTCAAAAAGACGTCCTAAATAATTGGACCGGAATTAGTCTCATTGATGCCACGGGCCAGGGCCGTCTAGTCATATACGTGTCGAACAGACAACCTGACTTACGTAGACTTTAAAGTCACACACCAAATTGAACGTGTAAACGTGTCAAATCTTCCTCTTTAATATCATAACTCGTTAAGCATAATCCTATTGTAGGTACATTATGGTGCGTCTCTACCTACCTCATTGGAGAATACAGCGTGAAGTTTTAGGACATCCTGTATGAGTGCTGAAAAAATAAACATTGAGTAGATAATTTGTCCCGTTTACGACGTTTCATTACCAACATACAAATTTATGGGCGACGACGGCCGCGTTCATGACGAGAAAATACAATGACAAACACGGTTATTTGTTTTGGGCATAGATAAGAAATGATTTTTTTATTGTTCTACTATTTATCATTGATAGTGATGTTGGTTTAAGAATAAAAACGATAAAAAAACATTGAGCAAATATTTACGAATACCGTGACAAAATCGGTCAAGTGCACGTTAGTGAATGAGACAAATTACAGTCCAATTTTTTGAGATGTATTCTTAACACATTAAGGTATTTGTAATTTCTAATATCATTGCTAATGCTCATTATGTTCCCTACGTTATTTACTTTAAAATATCATATTTTGTATTGCTACTCATTGCTATTTTTAATTTTATGTTTCCATTGTGTTGTATGTTCAAAGTAAATTTGTGCGAATCAAAACTTTGACTTTGACTTTGTCTTTGATTTGCCTTTGACTTTAACGTACCTTGACTTTGACTTGGATTTTGTATTTGACTTTAACGTTGACTTTGACTTTAACGTTGGCTTTAACTTTAACGTTGACTTTAACTTTGACTTAAACGTTGACTTTAACGTTGATTTTAACGTCTTCGTCACCTTAAGGTGACTTTGACTTTAACGTACCTGGACTTTGACTTTGATTTTGTCTTTGACTTTAACGTTGACTTTGACTTTAACGTTGACTTTAAATTTGACTTTGACTTTGCACCACGTGTAAGTGATCGCTAACATAATGAACGGTCAATTATTTGTATATCATACTTATGTATGGTAAAGTACATTGCGCGGTTTGACAATAACTAACAACAATACATGACCTTCATAAAACCGTATGCCAATAGGTGCTGTTACGACCAATACCCCCCTATTATGAAAACTAATAAAACTAACGACCTATTTAAAATCAAATTAGTTCAATACTCGCTGTACAATTTCTACAATTTCTTCTTATTTTATTTATGCTATTAAGAATAGCAGAGGTAGCCGAGTGGTCGAACGTACGCTTCGTAAAGTCTGCAGGTTCAAACCCTGGCTCGCAATTCATGTGCGAATCTCATTTTCGTCCAAGATTATCACTTAGCAAGAAACGATGAACGAAAACATCGTGAGGAAACCTGCAAGTCTAAGGGAACTTGCTTGTCTAGTTCTCGATAGATGTGTGAAGTCTGCCAATCCGCACTGGGCCTGCGTGGTGGACTATGGCCAGTGGTGTTAACACGCATGTCAAGACAAGATCTCTGTCACGGATTGGCTCGGTCGCTCTCTGTCTTAATTCATAAGAGAGTAAGAGATATAATCAACATATTCTGTGACAAGTCTAGTCTTGGCGCTCATGCTATAACTACTGAACTCCCTCGCGGTGAATGGACGCCCGTGCCCAGCAGCGGGACGTTGAAAGGGTTATAGTAAGTAAATAAGTTACACGATAAAACATCAGCTATCTGCCAGTGAAAGAAGTCCAGTCGAAAGCAGTCAAGTCGCGACGCCATTTTTGCCAACATCGAAACGCACTGTAGCGACATCTATCTCGCCACATACGAACTAAATCCTGCATCGCGATATTAAAGCGATCCGAGCGATTGCACATATATACAAGAACCCGACAACAACCGTCGAGCAGTAGCCCACCAGACACAACACCCGTCTGGTCGGAGGATCCTCCCTTTTCAATGGTGGATGAGGAACTTTACACCCTGTTCCTCACACTCGCCAAAGAACTTTATTTATTCTAGCAAAAGGACAATTTTCAACGAAATGTCATCGATAAAGCTTTTACTACAGACTTTATACCAATGGCAGAAACCATAAATGTCGTATCTCGAAAATTGGTTTAAACGTCTTATAATTGATATAGAATTCTATGTCTCGTCTATCTACAAAGAAGAAAAAAATTACAGCATTGATTTTTTGAAGGAGTTTTGAATTTTTTCAATAGTTTTTACGTCTTTGGTGTATGATTGTATATTTCGAGATATGACATTGCCGCTTTTTGAACACTTGTATAGCGCACGTCATTTAAAAAGTCATGTATTATCGAGTCGGTGCAGTCAAGGCAAAATTTTTGCGTTGATACCTACGTTCCAATCACTTTTATTTATTTTATCCTAAGCCTGTAACTCGGGCTATAAAATCTCCACCTATCTAAGTATAATGCCAATTTGAATGCAATGTTATTTGACGACTGGTAAAGTTTATAATTGTATGCAATGAAAACGCAGGTTAAGGAAAAAGGTATTGAGGGGAATTACCTTGAACATACATACTACTACATTGAAAGAAAGTGATCTTAGCAAACGTAAACCGATATGTTAATATGTCATACAATAAGTGCCTTTTCAGACTAGCGTTTCTTATGAGCATATAAACACTCATTTCTTTAATCAGAATCAGATTTTTTATTCATATAAACCAATACAGGGACTTAGGAATCGTCAATAAATAATAATAATAGTATCTCTACCACCCATTAGGAATGCTTTTGCTATGGAGAAGAATGGGCAAAAACCCCATGGTACCTTTTTTCCACTATCGATTTACATTTTTGTGTTTTTCTTAATTAACAATTATACAATATAAAGTTAATTAGGCTATACATGCTCAAAATACAATTGATTAACTATACAAATTACGTTTGTGCAAGATTTAAAGGTAGAAAGGAGGAGGAAAACGGGACAAATAGCTAACTTCCCTCAAATGAGTTCCGGATACACACATGAGTGAAGTGTGTGTAAGCGCGCCTCTTCGCGCCTTTTGTCACACGCACAACTTGTATAAGCTCGTATAAGCGCAAGACTCGATGTTTCAATCGTTTCTTCTTCGAAATCCATATTGCAACTGACACTCGCCATCACCGGTTTGAGCGTACACGCTCTGGAATAAGCCCGTGTACGCGCATTCGTCTTAGCGAGAATATTTCGAAACGACTGTGTACGTGTAAAAATACGCTAGTCTGAAAGAGATCTAAGGGCCAGGCCACAACACTGCGTTGCGCCGTCGCGCGTCGTATCGCAAAAACAACATCGATAGAACAACATAGATTTTTAAGATGCGACGAGTGTTGTGGCCTGGCCCTAACTGCTCAATAAGGCCCGCCAAAACGAGCGTGCAATTTTATGCCGATATTTGGTATTTTAGTCACAAAAATTCATTTTACTATGGTGTGATTCCCCCTAAAATAATAATACCTGTACCAATAATAAAGTTACATCTGCAACCATACTTTTTTGCAAATATGAGCCTTGCAACAATAAAAACAAAGTGTTATTTACAATGTTACCAGTTTGTTAATTACTACTTTGTTCTTGGAACACATTGGTATTTGTATGAGAAATAAAACCAGCCAAGTGCGAGTCCGACTCGCGCACGAAGGGTTCCGTACCATTATCTATAAAAACGGCAAAAAAATCACGTTTGTTGTATGGGAGCCCCCTTAAATATTTATTTTATTCTGTTTTTTAGTATAATTTGTTATAGCGGCAACAGAAATACATCAACTGTGAAAATTTCAACTCTCTAACTATCACGGTTCATGAGATACAGCTTGGTGACGGACGGACGGACGGACAGCGAAGTCTCAGTAATAGGGTTCCCGTTTTACCCTTTGGGTACGGAACCATAAAAAACGGTCAAATTAATTACAATTAAATTGCATCTAAAAATTATTTACAAAGACATCTTTAAGACAAAAAAGTCATTTGTAAAGATATGTCTTTAAACTAAGAGGGTGTTTTTCACTTTGACGTAGAAGAATAACGTATTTCATGATTCTGATACCGGATACGTTGATAATTCACTACATGGCCTAATTGTGAAAATCGTTATTCGATTTTGCACTGTATCTCAACAACATACGAATAAGATTTGCGTATCAATCAGCCCTTGTTTTTGTCGAATCAGCGATTAGCACCTATTGACCCCAAGTTCACGGTGGTATCAACCCCCAAAACATAACGATAATTGGGTTATCACGGAACAAGTCTGAAATATTATTTACTTCAGTTACAGTTGTGGGCCCAGTGATTCTGCGTACTGTACATTCATAATCAGACATCTTTAGTCATGTAATCCAATACGAGTTAGTACTTATGAAACCTTAATAAACAAAAATAGAAGGCATTCCGAAAGGGCTCGATATCTGGGACTTTGCGGTTGGTCAACCATGTATTTTGTATCAATAGAGAACAAAAAACCAGAGATAGGATTTTTGAAGCAATCTGGCTATGGGGGTCTGAGGTAACACTTCATTTTGGAAAAGGGGTCTCTTGCCTAAAATGGTTTGGGAATCCCTGACCTAGATCTTCAAAAGTATTTTAATTCAAGTATAGGTATTTTTTTAAACTTTTTAAAATGGTACAAATTTCAGCATACTTTGATCACCCATTCGCAATACAGTTCTTATGGTGAAGAATGGCAAAGAAACTCCATTTTTAGGGTTCCGTACCCAAAGGGTAAAACGGGAACCCTATTACTAAGACTTTGCTGTCCGTCCGTCCGTCCGTCTGTCACCAGGCTGTATCTCATGAACCATGATAGTTAGAGAGTTGAAATTTTCACAGATGATGTATTGAAATTGCCGCTATAACAACAAATACTAATAAAAAACATAATGAAATAAATATTAAGGGGGTTTTCCATGCAACAATCGTTTTTATAGATAATCGTACGGAATCCTTCATACGCGAGTCCGACTTGCACTTGGCTGGCTTTTTTTTAATATAACTAATTCTGCTTGTTGCGGAATTATCACTTCGCTAACTGGCAACCCCAAATAAAATAAATTATAGTATTAACCTACTCGTGTATCTACAATGGCATTTTTAATTGAGAATACATTAAACGATGCCGTTGGAAATTTAGGGTAAGGCTTCCTATCAAATTTAAAATATGCAAATTGAACAGATAAGGTAACAAGTACACTGTTTATACTTAACTGCAGTTGACTACGTATAGCAAGTCATACCAATTAATAGGTTTCTATTCATAACCCTTCTTCCGTATGGTGCAGGGTTCAAATCAGATGATATTGGTCTTGAAGGCTTTGAAACATTACCAAGACGAGGCGTCTAAAACGCGCGCGTAAAATTTTCTGTCAATACCAAAACGGACTTTATTGACTTCTACAAAAAGTTCATTCTTCATCGAAATTACAGCAAATTTTGACGTGTGGGGGTGTGGCTTTTACTACAGAAATTCAATCCTTATTTATATTTATACAGAGTTCAATTTGAAAAAATAAAATACGCATGACTTATGTCTCAGGCTCAGTGTGCTTTACTCTCCCATCCAATTCCAAACCTACAAAACGTGAACTTGACTTTAAGTTACTTACCGGTACAATCGATGTAAACAAGTGCGAAGACTCCAATAAGTACAGTTAGCCACATAATCACGATAGGTACAGTCAGAAACGGAGAGGCGCGAGCCTGGCGGGATGGTTTTGCACGCGACTGCCAAGATAATCATGTTTGAAGTCACTTTATACCTAATTGGTTTGGCGTATACAGTATGTTTATAATGTGAATAATTAAAAATAACCTTATCTCCGACTGATAGGCGCGATTTTCCCTTAATTATGGAGTTAAAGTTCACGCGTGTCAAGACTGGATTTCTGTTACGAATTAGCTCGCTCGCTCTCTGTCTTATTTCATACGAGTGAGAGAGGCAAAATCAACTTATATCGTGACATAAGTGTCTTCTTGGCACAAGCTACAACTACAGGTAAGCTAAAAAAAAAACTCAAAAAAGAAAAAATCTTAAATCTTAAACAGGCAATTATTTGCAGGGTGATTATGTAACTTAGATTAGCAATTATTAATCGTTAGAAATCAGTAGACATGATGTTATATTGATACATCTTGGCAGCTGTTTTAAGAGAAGGTGTTTTGATTTGAAATAGAATTACATTATCGCGCTGTTTGAAGCCAGAATTCTGATAAATAAATAAAATAATATTAGAAATAAAATAAATACTTTGACATTTGCTAATGTTTAAAACTATATCCCAATGTTAAAGCAATGATAATTGGATTCAAATTAATATTCTAATTTTCACTATTTAGTGTTCTCAATTTAAAAGCAAAATTATGTTGAGTTGAAGATAAGCCCCTAATGTAAATGCCAATAAAGTCTTGTAGAAATTACGGGGCGTTTAAGACCTCGTTTGAATATTATCATTATGGTAGTAAGCGGCCTATTAAAGTATGTACACTGTATTCTGTTATATTAGGTCATCTATTCATCTCTTTTCGAAACTAAATCAAAATTTAAGTTACGCTTTCCACACGGCAGAGAAGGCTATGTTTTTCTTAGCTGCACCGCAAGGAAGACACATACGAGGCGTATTAGACCCCGTTCCGCACTGAACGTGTTAAATTATGAAATTTAATGGAATAACGTGAGGAATGGCTCCACCTGAGGTTTGTGGGCATTTCAGCCAGTGTCAAGTAATTAATAGCAAGGGCAAATTCAATAAATACATGTTTACAATAATCCTTTTAGTTTTCCACAGTTAATTCAGTACAAAACCTGTCAAAAATTGACAGTAGCTGTGAAGTTAGCTCACATGTCACGATTAGACCTCTGTCACAGACTAGGTCACTCGCTTTCTTATTTCATACGAGAGAAAGAGACAACATAAGTGTAGTCTTGATGCTCATGCTACAACTTCTGGTTAAGCCCCTGCCTCTAGTACAGAGATTCCCAACCAATTTTAGGCAAGAGACCCCTTTTCTAAAATGAACTGATACCACACACCCCTATAGCCAAATTACTTTAAAAAATCCTATCTCCAGTTTTTTTTCATATTGATACAAAATACTTACCAAATTAAAAACTTTGCGGTTGGTCAAGTGACCAACCGCAAAATGGTCTATACTGTCACACAACACTTTGGAAATCACTGCTTCAATACATTGTGGCCATAGCGCCGATGGGAACAAGATATTTTTTTGCAACATCCTGTATAAGCCACCACGCTCAAGCCCCGTGGGGACGGATAGTGGCAGTAATGCTGACGTACATGTTATCACATACTGTATATTTTTTTTAAATAAACATTTATTTTAGCTCAACTTATAAGCCCATATTAGACTCGTGAAATCGGTAGAAGTTAGGCATGCCTACTTCTAATGAAAAAGTGCAATATTTTACCGCCTATCGTTACCATTTAGTGTTTTTACCAAACTGGTAGGTAAATATAACTGTTTTACTTTTTGTTATCATTTTTTTTTTTTTTTTGCACAATTATACAGTAGTAAAAAATGTACAAGGTAAGCTTAATGCCTCAGGTATTTTCTACCAGCCAACCTTAGAGTGATGTAGAGAGAGAAAAAAAAATCAAACAAGGTGGGTGCAAGAAATAAAAAAAAGTCGCGAATGCAAACAGAGAAAAGGAGTCGAGAATAAACAATAAGAAAAATACTATGGTAAAATACTTACTTAAACGAACAAAATTATGATTAAAGCCAATAATATGTATCTAGGTATAAAATTGGTATTTATATTACTTACCTGTCTCTTCTGTCTTTATGATCGCCTTACTCGTGCTATAGTAATTCCATATTCAGTTAAATGTAAGGAGAACTAGGTCTATACGTAACAAAAACACATAAATGTGACGAACCGAATTTGGATTAATCAGTTATATTATTTCAAACGAACTTAGATAATGACTAAACAAAGTTGAGCAATAAAATAATTTTAAAATTACTTCTCTGGTTTTGTATCATTAATGTAACTTACATATGTTAACTAACTGTTTTATAAGTATTACAAGGTACTTCGATTACGCGAACGCTTGTATTAGACTCCCATAAAGACTTAAATACGTATCTATAGACTATAATTTATTACGATATTGAATAATCTAAGTCTGTGCGAATGAAGTCGCGGGTAGAAGCTATGAATTCATATATTGTCACAACCGACTGTGCTACCATTACTGTGGTTGTTGCATGAGCGCCAAGACTAGACTTATGTCACAGAATATGTTGATTATATCTCTTTCTCTCGTATGAAATAAGACAGAGAGCGACTGAGACAGAGGTCTTGTCTTACTATGCGTGCTAATACCATTGAGGTCATTACTGCCGTAAGGGTCAGGTACAACGCTCCACTGGGCCACAAATGCAATACAATAAGAGCCGGCATTTTAAATTACCCATATCCTATTTAAAGATGAATGGCGCCTACGCATTGTAACGAATAACTTGCAAATATCATTGCGCATACTACCGGGGCGCGTAGAGGTAAACAAGTTTCATCCATATGTTCCTGAAAATAGGGTGCAAATTAACACACAATAAACGAAGTAAAAAGACGAGGAAAAAATACTAAGAAACTGCAAATATGAATATACTTACTTATCTATACGTACAAATAAATTAAATTGAAGTATCTTCTTGTAATGTTAAGAAAACATTTTTTTTTATTTATTTATTTATTTCATAAATATGTGGTGTACAAGTGGTATTACACATAGCCCCACAAAACCGTACAATCGGTTTGACTGTGGGATCAATTGAGTCTCTTATAACTATTACTTATCACAATTGGTACTGGGTTAAATAGTATCTTAGCAACTTCTTTTTAAATATACGCTTGTCAGTTTCACTTCTAATATCTACCGGCAGACTATTGAGTAGGTACTGTAAACGTTTTTAAAGCGTTCTATCACCATAATAGTTAATAACTTTAGGTACATTTAGTTTGCCTGCCGCCATTGACCGTGTTATTAGTGACACAAGTTTAAGTTATGGTCTAGATTACCATGTTGGTTTACAGCCATTAGAAATTTATGTATTAAACTTACTGGTAGTATCTTACATAATCTAAATAATTTCGTGTAATCGCCGTTACAAGCCTCTATATACTTATTACTAACTAGAAGTTTCAGGAATAGTATTTGTAACGTTTCTAATTTATTAATATTAGTTTCACAGGTTAAATCATAGCAATCAATTACTAAATCCATATAGAGGGGTGATGGGCTAATTGATATAAGCGACATTTTTTTAAAAATGTCGCATAAATCATAATAATTATACTCATTCGAAGCAGAAAATAGCCGTGGTAGCCGAGTGGATAGCCGTGGTAGCCGAGTGGTCGAACGCACGCTTTGCAATCAAAGTGCGCAGGTTCGAACCCCGGCTCGCACCTCTGGGTTTCATGTGCGAATCTCATTTTCATCCGAGATTATCACTTGCTATGAAACGGTGAAGGAAAACACCGTGAGGAAACCTGCACGTCTGAGGGAACTTGACTAGTTTTCGATAGATGTGTGAAGTCTGCCAACCCGCACCGGGCCAGGGTGGTGGACTATGGCCCAAATCCCCCTCGCATTGAGGGGAGGCCCGTGCCCAGCAGTGGGACGTTAAAAGGGCTGTAGCAGTAGCAGCAGAAGCAGAAAAAATCACTGATTCCAAATATGTATATAAGTCAAAATCGCCCAAAAGAAAAAAATCGCCCTCGATATTATTATTTGACCGCATTTGTAGAGTCACTCTTTTAAGTAATCAATACCAATATAAAATTATAGAGTCAACAACATGTAATGTAGAGTATAGAAATATTCACACGTCTACGGGTCAAAGTCGACCTATGTTATTAGTTAACTGCGCTACATTAGAGGCCGTCTCTACGTGCAAATGTGATGTGACTGTTATACAATAGACGTAATTTAGGACATAAGGTCGGACCAAACTGGTACACGCGATCCGAGTTACAATGGGTTCCGTTCTCAAGTAGGTCATAGACCCCAATTTTATTGTACACGACATAAAACTAAACTAAATAGGACAGTTGTCGATGGCTTTGAATTCAAGATTCTAGGTCTACGCGAAATACGCCACATAAACCGCTGTATCTTTTGATTGCGTTAACTTAAAACGTTGAATTTTTTAAACCGCCAAGAGACAGCAGACTTGAGTCTTTGATATTAATTTCAGCTTGATACTTCCACGTGCTCTTTAAAAAAATGGTCTTACCAGACAGAGAGACAGACAGACAACAAAGTGGTCATATATAATATAATAATAGCAATAATAGTAGCCGAGTGGTCGAACGCACGCCTTGCAATCAAAGTGTGCAGGTTCAAACCCCGGCTCGCACCTCTGGGCTTATGTGCAAATCTCATTTTCATTCGAGAATACCACTTGCTATGAAACGGTGAAGGAAAACATCGTGGCGAAACCTGCACGTCTATAGAAAGGCGTGTGAAGTTCACTAACCCGCACTGGGCTAGCGTGGTGGACTATGGCCCAAATCTCCCTCGTATTAAGGGGGAATGTGCCCGGTATAATGGCAATAGGCTCGCCCCCTATTACATTGGGACCAAAATACAGCGGCGAAGTGTGGGCGCACTACAGTGCACCTCTGCCTACCCCTTAGGGGAATACAGGCGTGATGATGATAATGTATTTATGTATATATAATATAAGCCTAAAGGCATGTAATAAATTACTAAAAAAACCCTTTAACCTTATTACATTTTTTATTTTTTTATTATTCTTCCTCGGTATCCTCAGTTTGCCTTCCGACATTGGCCTCTTCCAGAGACTTCCATACTCCTCCATCTCTTGCCTTTTTGTGCCTTTTTTAACCGTAAAAAAACAAACCAACAGCGGTGTTCGAGGATGCAAGGGATTTTGTACCTATCGCTCTACCTAATACAGTCTTTTTTAAGTATACCAACGACAGATAAAATTAATATTTATTTACAGAATAGAAAACATCACGTTCAGTACATGAAACCTACAATGTTAGTAAATCTTAGTTAAATTTGAAATACATATTTCGTGATCCATCATATCGTAATGATCTTGTTGTATTCACACGGTAAAGCCAGCTGCTCGATAATTATGAGTACATCGAAAACAGCTGTGATATAGCATTTTGAATGGAAGCCTTACACGAGCATTCTTTGAGACATGTAAACTAGCAGCTCGTATCAACGCTTAAAGGTGGTGCGATGGCTAGGGTTGCCAACCGTACTATAAAATATAGTATTGTACTATATTTTAGCTCTGCGTACTATATCCTGTTAAAAAAATATATAGTACGCAAAAGTACTATATTTTTGTGCCTTGCATGGAGATTTGCTCGTATACTATAGCGTGCTTCGAAACGGAACGACAACCAAACGAAACTGTCACCGTCAAGTACTGGTCTTCTTTACGTACCGCGGTACCGATTATAAAGGTGCCGTATTGTTTGGACTTTTTTTTTGGACTGACTGACACATTTTTGTAGAATTTTGTGAATGTACTATATTTTTGAGCAATGTACTATACGACTCTGGCTGGAAAATACTATATTTACGAAAAAAATAGTTGGCAACCCTAGCGATGACCTAGATCGTTATCTGGAGGGATGGAGTGATCTGGCAGGAGGAAGAGATGTGTGGAGGAGAATGGGGGAGGCCTTTGCCCAGCAGTGGGACAATATAGGTTAAGAAGAAAAACATTTGTCGTTGCTATTAATTACTTGACATTGGTAGAATACCCACTAATCGCAGGTGCAGCCACTTCTCATCTTATTCATGATTTATTTTTTGCATCTAGACATCCGTTCCCGATAATCATTTACTTATCGGACAGCCGGCTTTGTCGTGTAAATAAAGCCTTGCCGTTTACGATAACAAATTTTATTGTGTAGATAGTTACACTGCAGATAAACATTGTATCGTTATCCGTTTATAGTTGAATGGAAATAGAACTTTGTCTATTATCTATACATACATACATACATACATACAAATAAATAAAATTGAAGTGTCTGTTTGTAATATCAAAATAGCACCTTTTTACGAATTGCATATGAAAGTATACACGATACCTATAACGAAAATGCAATTTTAAAAATTTTTGTCTGTCTGTCTGTGTGTCTGTTTGTTACAGGTAAACTTCCAAACGGCTGAACAGATTTCGACGTGACTTTCACTGGAAGATAGCTAATATTCCAAGGCGTAACTTAGGCTACTTTAATTTTAGAAAAAAGCATTAGGGTTCCGCGGGAAATACATGATATCCATATTTCCGTGTATTCTCCCTGAAGTCTACGCGGGCGAAGTCGCGGGCACAGCTAGTTTACAATAAAAAGTAATTGAACTTCGCTGTCTACGTTGACTTACAGACATACTTAATGTTTAAATTGTTATACCAGCCCCCTTAGCATGACCTCGTAGAAATAAGTTTTATATCTTTTAATTGTCAGATTTGTCGATACGATATGACATTGAGATGAGAGCGCATGCGAATTTTAAACGCGTGGTCGCTTGACTTTTACCAAACACATATTGGCCCAAAGTTATTTTTAATATTGGCATAATATTTTACGCGCGAGGTCCACGCCTCAGTGTGCGGGAGGCCTAATGCGTGGATAACTCTAATAAAGATAAAATAAATATTATACAGGGTGTTTCAGAAGTCCGCAATAATACGTTGGGTACAGACGGCAGCTCATATGTGGATGCATAGTGAAGACAGTTTATACCTAACTATCAAAGTTTGTGAGTTATAGACCATTGAATATTTGTCACAGGTATTGTGTTCTGACCTTTGGATACATCCATAACCCTATTCAGCAGTGTAAACTACACTTATGAGGGGCGACTACCAATATTCATAAAACAGAACATGTAAATTTTACATAGGACTCGAGATATTACGAGTTATGATAATAGAAATAGCCGACAAAAATAAGTTGGAAAAACATGGTCGAATTTCAATCAAATTTTTATACCATTCAGTTGTATACACGATACCGATGGTAGCGTCCAAGTATTATTTCGGACTTCTGATACGCCCTGTATACACTAATGTCAACATTACATCAATCGTAATGATGTACAAGATAAAATATGGCTCCGGTATGAACATTCAATTCATTGATAAGATTCTTTCATTACACCCAATTAAACCTGTTGACCTTATTTAACACTAACTCTTTATTGAGTTGCCCCATCATATGTTTTGATCTCAATATTAGTTCTTACCGCGTGTTGATTAAACATTTAAATTTGGAAATACTACATTTTATTTGCAGCGCTCATAACAGAGAAATGAGAAGTATAAAATACATCATCACGCCTGTATTCCCCGAAGGGGTAGGCAGTGGTGCACTGTAGTGCACCCACACGTCGCCGATGTTTTTTGGTCCCAATGTGATAGGGGGCGAGCCTATTGCCATTATACCGGGCATATTCCCCCTCAATACGAGGGAGATTTGGGCCATAGTCCACCACGCTGGCCCAGTGCGGGTTGCTGAACTTCACACGCCTTTCTACAGACGTGCAGGTTTCCTCACGATGTTTTCCTCCACCGTTCAGCAAGTGGTAATCATTGTTGAAAATGACATTCGCACATGAAAATTATCTCAGAGGTAAGAGAGGTAAGACTAGAATGGTTTGGGCTTGTGATGAGAAAATATCAAGGGGTGAAATTTGCCCGGTATAATGGCAATAGGCTCGACTCCTATTACATTGCGAACAAAATACATCGGCGAAGTGTGGGTACACTGCAGCACCTCTGCCTACCCCTTCGGGGAATACAGGAATGATAATATATTTTATCCTCCCTATGGCTATGAACTAGAATCAGGGGCGTTAGGTGAATAGAGCCGTGAGCCGTATTTATCATTAATACATTCAAAGTTTAGTAATTAAAACACACACACCCATATTTCATACAAAGTTATGATCATTTTTAGAAAACTTTTAAATCAACTATAAGATGGATGCGCCAACGTTTTGTGCATAGTTTAAAATTTCTATAAATTTGGAGGTTATCCTCTACAATTTTCTTCTAAAAATACTTACATTTAATATGTATAATTACAAGAAACTCTATCAACAATGTATTTTTATAGATAAGCTGTGTAGTAAACGTGCGTAATTATAATGTAAGCCGGGTGGTGACAGACAGCTCAGATTAACAATGTTTACAAAGTTAAAATTATCAGTGTAGTTATCTTTCGAGAGCGGCGTCTTCTGACTCTATTACTGTGGAGTATGCTTCTATAATTACTAGAAAAATAATATTATATATTTTTTTTTTTTTGAAGGACTTACACTGTTGGCCGTGAGGTGGCCTTTACAGCTTTACCGGAGGAGTGGCGAGCGCAGAATGCACTCCAACCAAGGCCTTAAGGGCGGAAAGGGGTGGCAACTAGCTCAAGGGCGCCACAGAGGGCACGACCTCGGCTTGGGCAGTTACCGTGAGGGGAGAGGTGAGAGTGAGGGAGAGATGCACCTACGAGCGGAAGAGGGGGTTCCTCGACCTCGCCGGCGAGATCGGTGTCTGTTTGAGGCTGGTGTAGGTGTGTTGGTGGCCCTCTCAACGCCCGGGTCGAGGAGGGCGGTGATCGTGCCGGGAGGATCAATCAACACGTGCCGCGGATGGCCGCGACGAGTTGATGATGTGTGCGCGGGGTCTGGCTCGTAATTGCCGGCGGCGAAAATTAGAGGATTTAAATACGACGCGGCTTTTTTAAAATAGCGTTCGGACGCTATTTTTAAGTGTTTTCGAATTGAGAAGAGGCCAAGGTCGGAATGACATATTGTGTTGAGACGCGTGCTTCAAAATATTTGCCAAAATACATACCAATACATGTTAGAAATGAAAGAAGATATAAAGAACACACCAATCAATAATATTTTATATTAACGAGATATTCTGCTGCCTGGAGACGAAAAGGGAGACTTCGTCTTCGTTCTAGAAAAGCAAAAGCAAAAAAATAAGCAACCTTTAATTAACCTTTAAATTCATCTTAATATATTTATTTCTACTGTACTGTCACTGGACTCCTCCTAAACGGCTGGACCGATTCGAATGAATTTTTTTGTATGCGTTTGGGTGGCGCCCTGAATGGTTTAGATTCAAAATTGAACCCGGTAGATGGCGCTGCTTTCGTTACGTTATTCTAAGGCGGTACGAAGTTTTCCGGGACAGCTAGTATAAGCATAAATATTGAATTTATGTGGTTAAAGCCACGTGAATAGGCGTCAAAGTTCGCTTGCGACATCGATGATATTTCGTTGCAAAATAAGCTTTTTCTAAGAGTTAATACAGTCGGTTTTTGCATATAGAGCTTGAGGTTTTTGTTTTTGTACAAAACACTTGTATTTCCAACACTAGAGTTAGGGATCAACGCACTGCATATTATATTTCAAGAGTCTCGTAATTTTACAATGCTAGGTGACTGGCCAGACAGCATTGGGATCTATTGTTACTAATCAGTACCATTTAAATTCAAGAATGAGCAAGTGTAAACTGAAATATAGGAGTTCACTCAAACCTACTTGCTCCACGAGTATTATAGCGTCGCCATTTCTTACAGTAAATCGTAAAAACAATAACTAAGTATGAACTCTACCATCTTTGTTGAAATATAGTTGTACTCGGCGTGCGGAGTCAGCCGGTGGGCGGAGTCTAAGCGGCGGAAAGAACCGTGGAGCCGGGGAGCCGAGGAGTACGAAGCGTGACCGGATTTAAAACTTTACTTTATGCATTAAGTAATAAGGTTGATTTCATTTGTTGTGGCGAAGCGTCGGCAAATCTCGCCAAGCCAAAAATCAGGTATACCCCTCGCCTATAGATAGATAACTCTTTATTGTTCCACCGCAAAAGTATTAATATTACACACAGTTTACACAGAGTGTCACAATGGGCGGCCTTATCACTAAAAGCGATCTCTGCCGGGCAACCATAGGATGGAGTGGATCTAGGGAATTGATTTAAGGCGGGGGAGTACTTAATAATGGATATTAATAGTAAATAGTTTAAAAAAGTACACATATATATAAATACATACATACAATATAATATCCTACATACATACATACACAAACACATACATACATAAACAAAACAGCTCAAGTACTTACAGTTAAAGTAAACAAATACAAGTAAGACAGTGAGGTAAAACTTCTTTACCCCATCTTTGAAAATGTGTGAAGAGGTGGATGGTCACATCAACATTGCTGCAAGACAGCTGGTGGTAAGAGGGCTGAAATTGTAATGGGTATGGTAGTGACGATAAAAGTATCCGTCTCCTCTCTACGTAGCTGTAACTACTGGGGGCATACCACACGTCAGGCGCATGGTGCGTGTCGGGCGAGTGGTGTGTGGCGGCATGCGCGCGCGCCATTGGCCGCCGGGACTCGCGCCTGCGTGAGCGCGAGACACGTGCTCTGTGACGTCATTCCATATCACCGTATTCGAAGCATGAGCGAGATTTTATTTTTACATGCTTCGTGGTAATTGGATGATATGTTTTTTTTTCCTACTTATACAGTGTGATTCAGAAGTCCTAAATAATACGTTGATTGTGATTCATTAGTATCGGGTACACAAATGAATGGTATAAAAATTTGATCGAAATTCGACAATGTTTTTCTAACTTTTTTTAGTCGCCGATTCTCATAACTTGTAATCTATATATACAGGGCGTTCCAGAAGTCTGAAATAATACTTTGACGTTTGCACCAGTATCGGCTATACAAATGAATGGTATAAAAATCTGATGGAAATTCGACCACATTTTTTCAACTTTTTTTTTGGTCGCTGAATTCTATGACTTGTAATATCTCATATTCTATGTAAAATATTCATGTTCTATTTTGTAAATATCGGTAGGCGCCCCTCACACTACTGAATAGGTTTATGGATGTACCCAAAGGCCAGAAAACCATACCTGTGACAAATATTCAAAGGTCAGACACTATGATAGTTAGGTATAAACTGTCTTCACTAAACATCCACATATAAGGTACCTACCGTATATATATCCAAAGTATTATTTCGGTCTTCTGATACAGCCTGTATAATAGTATGCTTCTTATGGGTCTATTACAATGGAAACAAAATACATATACGCAAAGGCAGTGCACGTCTGTCTGCCACCGCTCTCGTATGCCGAGGGGACAAACACACAGACACAAGTTTCTCAAAGGCACCGACGTCGCTGGCGAGGCCGAAGAACCCCTTCTTCCGCTCGTAAGGTACATCTTTGCACCTAAGAGCGTAGTCATTCCTCCTACTGCCGCGGCAACTGCCCAAGTCGATGTCAGGTGCTCTGTGGCGCCCTTGCGCTAGTTGTCCCCCTTATGGCTATAGCTGGGGTGCACTCTGCACTCGCCTCTCCACCGATAAAGCTGTAACGGCCACGGTCAGCGTAGTCACTCTGAAAAAAGTCTGTCCGCCCCTTCAAGAAATACAGGCGTGATGATGTATTTCTCTTGGTCGAACGCACGCCTTGCAAATCAAAGTCAGCAGGTTCAAACCCCGGCTTGCACCTCTGGGTTTCATGTGCGAATCTCATTTACATCCGAGATTACCACTTGCTATAAAACGGTGAAGGAAAATATCGTGAGGAAACCTGCACGTCTGAGGGAACTTGACTAGCTCTCGATAGATGTGTGAAGTCTGCCAACCCGCACTAGGCCAGCGTGGTGGACTATGGCAATTGAATAGTAAAGTAGTACAGTCAGCGTCAAAAGTAACTGAAGAAATAATAATAAACAAGTGCGAGTCGGACTCGCGCACGGTGAGTTCCGTACCATTATCTATAAAAACGGCAAAAAAATCACGTCTGTTGTATGGGAGCCCCCTTAAATATTCATTGTAGCATGTTTTTTTATTTATTTGTTGTTATAGCGGCAACAGAAATACATAATCTGTGAAAATTTCAACTCTCTAGCTATCACGGTTCATGAGATACAGCCTGGTGACAGACGGACGGACGGACGGACGGACGGACGGACGGACAGTGAAGTCTCAGTAATAGGGTTCCCGTCTTACCTATAATTAAGGAAAAAAAACTTTGATAAAATGTAGCTGTTTTTTAAAGTTTTTTTCCCTGTTCGTGAAACTTCTATTTCCAGGTGCGAATATACCAAACGTGAAGATAAAAAAAATAACATTTCACATACCAATGTTTATTAAAATCCCCTTTGTTTCATACGAAGCTTGTATATTGATCTAATTACATCGAATACCTAACTATAATAATCATACATAACTTTATACACCCAATATGTTTATTACATTACCTACTGGCACTGCCAGTTATATTTAACTAAATACACTGTTATTTAATATAAATAAAAATAAAAAATACACCATCACGCCTGTATTCCCCGAAGGGGTAGGCAGAGGTGCACTGCAGTGCGCCCACACTTCGCCGATGTATTTTGGTCCCAATGTAATAGGGGGCGAGCCTATTGTCATTATACCGGGCACACAGGTTTCCTCACGATGTTTTCCGTCACCGTTTCTTAGCAAGTGATAATCTCAGATGAAAATGAGATTCGCACATGGAACCAAGAGGTGCGAGCCGGGGATAGAACCTGCGCACTTTGATTGCAAAGCGTGCGTTCGACCACTCGGCTACCTCTGCTATTTAATATCATAATTATGTAATATGACATTGCAATATATACTGGGACATAAAGATGCAGTGGTAGCCGAGTGGTCGAACGCACGCCTTCTAAATCAAAGTGTGCAGGTTCAAACCCCGGCTCGCACCTCTGGGTTTATGTGCGAATCTCATTTTCATCCGAGATTACCACATGCTATGAAACGGTGAAGGAAAACATCGTGAGGAAACCTGCACGTCTATAGAAAGGCGTGTGAAGTTCACCAACTCGCACTGGGCCAGCGTGGTGAACTATAGCCCAAAAATCTCCCTCGTATTGAGGGAGAATGTGCCCGGTATAATGGCAATAGGCTCGCCCCCTATTACATTGGGACCAAAAATACATCGGCGAAGTGTGGGCGCACTACGGTGCACCTCTGCCTACCCCTTCGGGGAATACAGGCGTGATGATGTATTATTATTATAAAGATGCACGATTTTGCTAAAACGAACGCAATATCAATATACATAAAGACTGAATTTCTGCGATAGCCACGTGAAAACGCTGTGAAACTCGCTCGCGCTGTCAATGACAATTTATTGAACTTCTCTATGTTTATCAACACGAAGTACATTCTCGAATGTCTCAAGTTAAATTGCCCGACACAGTGGTTACAGGGTGTAGATGTATGTCCCACACATACAATATTGCTGCCAACATCTATTTAGCAATATTATTGTAACATTACATCGTGATTTTGACAGATTTTGTAGTTACTGTCAATACATCACTGGATTGTTTTTTTTATGTAATTTGCCGATAACAGTGTATTTGGTAACATCGATATTACTATTAATGTAATTATTTATGGTAAAATTCATGTCTTTAGATTAGGCTTTCAAAATAATTATTAACTAGACAAAAATAATAAAATAAATGGATAATATGTGATACTTTAAGAATATTGAACATATTATTTTATGTGTACAAAAGTATTGTGTCAAACGACAAAGAGAACATATTTTCCACACGATTATATCCAGAGGTGAAATAAACGATATTTTTAGGGTTCCGTACCCAAAGGGTAAAACGGGAACCCTATTACTGAGACTTCACTGTCCGTCCGTCCGACCGTCTGTCACCAGGCTGTATCCCATGAACCGTGATAGTTAGAGAGTTGAAACTTTCACAGATGATGTATTTCTGTTGCCGCTATAACAACAAATACTAAAACACAGAATAAAATAAATATTTAAGGGGGGCTCCCATACAACAAACGTGATTTTTTTGCCGTTTTTATAAATAATAGTACGGAACCCTTGGCCGGTTTTTTAACTTTACAGGAGAGTATACACTTTCACTCAAGAGTATACACTCTTGAGTATACACTCTCATTCGACGCAGAAAAAACAGCTGATTCCAAATATGTATATAAGTCAATATCGCCTAAAAGTGTCGTTTAAGTCAAAAAGCCTTCTATCCCTCGATGTTATTTTTTGCATAGGATTCGTCCATCGTTTTTACCTTCATCTCCCATTTCTTCGTAACAAATATTATTAAATTCTGACATTGGTAGATTTTAATTATGTAACTTTAAGACATTGGATAAATTTGACAGTGATGTCAGCGCAATAGCTTCATTTTATTCCGTTATAATTTATCATGTCTTGAAAGAGTAAGAAGGAGTAATAATTGTGTAAAAACATGCCAGGTGCGAGTAGGACTCGCGCACGAAGGGTTCTCTACCATTTTCTATAAAAACGGAAAAAAAAAACACATTTGTTGTATGGGACCCCCTTTAATTTAAATTTTATTCTGTTTTTTAGTATTTGTTGTTATAGTAGCAACAGAAATACATCATCTGTGAAAAATTCTACTCTCTAGCTATCACGGTTCATGAGATACAGCCTGGTGGCAGACGGACGGACGGACGGACAGCGAAGTCTTAGTAATAGGTTTCCCGTTTTACCCATTGGGTACGGAGCCCTAAAATATGACAAATCTTAAAATGAACAACTTTCATTAACTTTACGTTATTAATATAAACAAAATACTTGCACAGTTAAATTAAATTATTGATATAGATCATGTGTAAATATTTGATGTTTTTTTTTTTTTTTTTTAAGTGATAGGGAGGCAAACGAGCAGACGTTTCACCTGATGGTAAGTGATCAACGCCGCCCATGGACACGTGCAACACCAGGGGCATCGCAAGTGCGTTGCCGGCCTTTAAGGAATGAGTATGCTCGTTTCTTGAAGGTACCTTTGTCGTATCGGTCCGTATTTGTTATATCATTAATAATAAAGGGACTTAATTGTGTATATGAATAACTATGGAAATAATTATTTACAGATTTACGTGAAAATTACTTGAATTTAAATATATTTATTTACTGTAAATATAATAATTTATGTTCACATTATATCAATTTGTTTTTTTATTTACATAAGGAAAATAAATCGATCTTTGATTTTAAATTGACATATTTTTTTCAATTAATTGTATGAATATTTTTTGTCAACTGCCCTTTATTGTCCTGAGTAGCTGTCTAAGTATATTATATATATTAAACTCATTGCAAGTAATTGCTGTTTTTTTTATTGATTTTAATTTTATTTTAAATTATATGGGACATTAATAAAAGTCAAACGAAGCTATCAACTCAGGTACTTTTTTTTTGTTTGATTTTTTAATTAAAAAAAAAAACCGAGACATACACAGTTATATTTCAAATTAATTACAGGTTTAATAGTTCACTTTATGCTATTTCTATCTTGATAAAATGTTATTTTTAAGTTGATTTGATTTATAAATTATTTGAATGTGATCCGGGCCCTTACCAACCCCGTCATTAATGATATTATTTTCATATGAACTGTCATTTTTGACAGTTCTTGTAACTAAGTTAACTGTTAAAAACTGAAGGTAATATTAAAACAATACTACAAGGTTATAGCAGTGGTAGCCGAGTGGTCGAACGCACGCCTTGCAAATCAAAGTGTACAGGTTCAAACCCCGGCTGGCACCTCTGGGATTTATGTGCGAATCTCATTTTCATCCGAGATTATCACTTGCTATGAAACGGTGAAGGAAAACATCGTGAGGAAACCTGCACGTGTGAGGGAACTAGACTAGTTTCCGATAGATGTGTGAAGTCTGCCAACCCGCACTGGGCCAGCGTGGTGGACTATGCAGTGGGACGTTAAAAGGGCTGTAGTAGTAATATTAATACAAGGTTATTGGCAGTAAGGGGGATGATTCCGAAAATATCTAGTGTGTTTATTGAGTACATGTTAAAACTTAAAACAAATGAGTGTAAAGTATCGGGAACACTGGGGTGTTATAACTATTTTTGCCAATAGCAAAACTAACTGTATTGACTGAGTGAAAAAGTTAATTCTTCAACGAAATTATATTATAAGCGCCGGCGTATTTTGACCGAGCGACCTTAATCGCCATATCGACGCTTGAAAGGCAATACATACTAAGCGACAAGAAATCGTAAAATAAGTTATCTATGCCATTTGAACGGCACCAAGACACCTACACCAGCCTTAAACAGACACCGGTCCCGCCGGTGAGGTCGAGGAACCCCCTCTTCCGCTCGTAGGTGCATCAGTGCACCTCTCCCCTCACGGTAACTGCCCAAGCCGAGGTCGTGCCCTCTGTGGCGCCCTTGAGCTAGTTGCCACCCTTTTCCGCCCTTAAGGCCTTAGTTGGAGTGCACTCTGCGCTCGCCACTCTTTCGGTGAAGCTATAAAGGCCGCCTCAGGGCCAACAGCGTAGACCATTAAAAAAAAAAATCGAACGGCCAGATTTTTGTGTGTCGTTTGGTATATATAACTAGTTTTAAATTTTTTTGTTTTGTTCCTTTGTAAGGTTTCCTTTTAAGCGCGATATATTCAATCTTCATTTATGGACAAACACTGACGACGGCATTAGACGCCCCAGTGTACTCAGGGCTTAACGTTAATTTTATCTTCGTATCCTTCTTATATTAAATCTTTCGCAATTCTACTCATACTCTTTTAAACAAAACAATATCTGATACACAACGTTTCAAAATTTCATCTATAATTTTAACTTTTAGCAATAATGTAGAAATTATGTCACTATTTCGTTATTTATAATATAAATACCCTTTTCGCATGCCCATATAATTTTTATTCTTCTGGTAAAATTCCTCTATTTCAATACTATATTTTTACATTAAAATTAAAATAACCTTAGCCGTTAATCGTAACTAATTATAAATATTACTTTTTTATTCCACGTAACATTTATTTTATGTTTGTTAGCGTTTGGCTCATATAGTTCAATCAACCTCCATATCATGGAAGACTAAACTCGTGATAAACATTAATCAACACATACAATTACTAATCTACACATACATATTCATGCAACGTGCATACGTACATTTCATAGACAACTCTAAAGTTTTTTTAACCATAGACACTTTTTTTTTAAACCGACTCCATTGTTATTATTATAAGGTTGGACTATACTAATTGCAATCTATTAGTCCGGTATTTACAGCTATGAAACAAAATGACAGTATTAATTATAGTCAAATCAACAAGACATTTAGCAAAATATATTAATAACCAGTTATGTTAAAATAAAGTTTGTATCGGGACAGTTATGTCTAGTTAGATAAGTTGATTTAATCTAAATTTACCATCTATTGTTATTTTTAACCGACTTCCAAAAGGAGGAAGTTCTCAATTCGATTGGTATACTTTTTTTGGTTGTCAAAATGGTCTATATGACTGTGACAAGCTTACATTAATACGTTATCTGTAACTATGCATATATAATCTGCCACTGCGTATAATATAATCTCTGTAAAACATTTGATTTTGGAACACAACATCAAGTGTAGTATTTTAAAATTTCAAATATTACACGTTCAAATTAATTAACACCTTTAGTGCATAAAGTATAATTATTCTCGTGAATATAAATAGTATAACGTCGTGTGACAGGAAAAAAATCACTCAGAAAGGTGTATTTTATCACTAAGTACCTTATGTATCAGCAACTATCCCAGGAAAAGTCCATTACTTTACAGAATTCCAAGAAGCAACTGGATATGATGACTTTTCCTGGGATAGATGCTGATATTTTAAGGTATTCAGTGTAAAAATACACCTTCCCTATTTTTTGTACTAAGTTTTTCCTGTCACTTGACAATAAATAGTAGGTATTGTACATTACTATGTATTTTCCGCCATTTTTGTTGCACATTACTTGTCTACTACAACATCTAATGTTATATGCCTGGAACTCATGACAAGTAACTCATAGTACTACGCATAAATCAACGTAATAACCCTGACCGAAGGCCATGACAGTAAAGTATAAACAGAAGATCCCGTTTGGCGGTCAAACGGTGAAACTCGGCAAGTCGACAACCCTTGGCCGATTTTATTGAATGAAATTGCAATTCGATTGTTCTGTGATCCTATTAGAAATACATTAGGCTGTTTGTTCTTTGAGTTAGGGTAAAACCCCCAGCTATTGGCACCTTAAGTGCCTACTCGGAGAAAATCAGTCATCAATATACGCTCTATGACCCGTTATTTCGCTAAAAAGGATATAAGATTATAGAATATCCACTGGTTTTTTAAAAAAAATTCGAGATTTTTGCAAAAAAATAATACTAAAAACATAAGTTTTTTACATTTGTTCCAAAATTTTCCGATTACCCGGTTACTGGCACAAGTAACGGTTCTTAAGAAAATGCGTAAAAAATGTATTTTTTTGTGTATGTCCCAAACAAACTTAAAGTTTGTATTTATTAAGTCTGAGTTTGAGGTTAAAGTTAAGGGATTTCGATTTTTTGACATAAAATCAGTGCTTAAAGTCATGGTTTTCTTGTTATTTTAACTTAAAGTCATGGGTGCCAATAAGTGGGGGGATGCCAACAGTGGGTATGGTTACCCTATATATAGTATTGTATAGTTTTAATTTGTAATTAATAATCTGACGATTTATTAAATTAAATATTTCTGTATTAACTTACTGTTGAAAATAATACAGGGGACTTACCATCATCCCTTAAAGTATTATTGTTCCAATAGTAAATTTTTGACATATTTAGTATAACTGTCAAAAACTTAAAGTTAATGGTAAAACAAACTTTTTAAAACAAGCTTTAATTTAGTTGCCCTTAGTTTTAGTGTACTCCTCAGCAAGCCCTTTCATTTGATACCCATACTGTGGTAGTGCAGAAAAAAATACTATTCCGCCATCTTGAATGATCCGCCATATTGGAATTAGAATGACGTCACATGCTAAGCATGCATTGTCATCTAAAATAAGCGTGTATACCAAATTTCAGCTCAATCGGTTAAAGATAACTGATTTAAAATTCAGTTGCAAGATTCCACCCGGACATACATTGCAAGTTAATTGTTGCAAGACAAGAGGTGGTAAGTGGGCAGATACAAAAATAAAGTTTATGTACTAATTTCGGATGAAAACTTCATTAATATTGCCATCCAACATGGCAATGCAGCTAACCCTATGGGAACAACTAACGACAGCGGCTTGGCATGTATGGGTATTTTTTTTTAAATATCGAGGGGTGAAAGGCTATTTGACTTAAGCGACATTTTTTTAACTTTACAGGAGAGCATACTCATTCGACGCAGAAAAATTAGCTTATTCCAAATATGTATATAAGTCAATATCGCCCAAAAGTGTCGCTTAGGTCAAACAGCCTTTCACTTTTAGCAGCCTTTTATTGATTTGATTATCTTACAAATAATGCCAAATACCACCTACATTTAGAAAATAAAATGATTTAACAACATGTTCTTCTTAAATACACAATTGTTATCACGGAATACAAAATGGAGTCACAGGAATAAGCACAAAGGTACGTATACACTGCCTCCAAGCATGCTAACACCCATTTAGCCATGTGAACATGGCGTAGCCACATGAACAACGTTTAGCCACACGACCTATATCAAGTCTACGTGAACCACATGTAACTACTTAACCACACATTGACGGCTAATAAGCGAATTGACTCAAGCGCCATTTTGGCAACATGGCACGAAATTCCGCTCAAAAGATGGGAAAAATTCCAATTCCAACCGTATAAGGGGTGTGTGTATCAGAAGTCCGAAATAATACTTTGGGTAAATATACGGTAGCTCAGATCTGGATGCTTAGTAAAGATAGATTATACCTAACTATCATCGTTACTGAGTTATAGACCTTTGAATGTTTGTCTCAGGAACATGTTTTGGCCTTTGGGTACATCCATAACCCAATTAAGTAGTACACACTTATGAGGGGCAATTACCAATATACACAAAACAGAACTTGCAAATTTTACATCCTTTGTAAAATTTGCAAGTTCTGTTCTGTTCTCGAGATATCTCAAGTTATAGAAATTGACGACGAGAAAAAGTTGGAAAAACAATGTCGAACTTCGATAAATTTTTGTACGATTCAGTTGTATGCCCGATACTGATGCAAACGTTAAACTTTTAAACGTTATTTCGGACTTCTGAATCAGCCTGTATATAACTCAATATCGCCATGGCGCTTGAGTCACTCTGCCTTTTCCCCGTCGATATATTTACACGAATCACGGTTGGCTACATAATCTACGTGTAGCCACATTCAATAAACCACGTTTAGCCACATAAACAGCGTGCAGACACATGAAACACGAGCAATCACGTGAACAAATTATTTTAGCCACCACACTTATAACCACGTAAAACAACTATATGAGAGTTTCTTTGCCGCCGTACTGGTGCAGGTGCGAGTAGGGGCATTGGCTGAGGGGAGGGTCTCTCTTCGGCCTTTGCTCTGCATACTAGTTTTTCGATGTCAATATTGTCACGAACTCTGAAACAAGATTTTTAATCATGAACTAACTGAATCACATTGTAAAAGAAATACTGTAGAAAATTCCAAATAATACAGTTAACACGTTCGCTTCGTTGTGAGGTCATATTGGCTCATGGCGAACCTTCTTGTGCGCAGCACTAAAAAAGTTAGTACCTCTATGAGTCAATATAACCTCATGCCGCAACAGCTGAATGTACACAAAAAATCCTTACGCAGCAAACGTGTAAAACGAGCTTAACTGTGTTATTTTATTTGGAACGCTATCGACTAATAGACAAACCATAGAGTAACTAGAGAATCCATATCGACTGCACCCTGCGTATGGCTCTGCGGCAATTTTTTTTATGTTTATTTGACATCCGCCATTTTAGTTACCTGCTATATACGGCAACTACATAGGGTTACTCTCAGAGTAGATAAAGTTGACATAAGAACTTAACTCTTCGTAATGCTCTGCGGCGATTTTTTTGAAGGTTGGCAATAATGGTATATATGAGATCCGCCATCTTTGAATTAAGATCAAGTAAGTACGTAAGTGTCAAACAATATAAACAATCAAATTCTAATATGGCGGAAATTTACCGCAGTTCGGGCTCCTTAGGGTCGCTCCTTAGTATAAACCAGCTCGATGGGGCAACTGCAATAGCGAATTTCATAAACGTCAGATATACGTCAAAATATAGTCGCAGGGCAAAGTCGATAGGGCATCCCCGTTTATATCTCGATGCGACAAACTCATTCTCCAACGAAACGTCATTGACAGCGCTAGCGTATTTTGAAGCGTGGTGGCGTTGCTTGTAATCTTTATGTATACTAACTCAACGTCATCATCATCATCATCATCACCACCATCATCATCATCATGATCTCTATGTATATTATATACCTTAGAGTTCATTTTGGAATTGGAAAAAACATTGACGCACGATCTTTGACGTTCGAGTGTGCCGAAGGCCCCCCTTTAAGCAGGTAGCAGTAAGGATGCTGATATCAGGCAGGCGGCAGGCATAACATGGAGTAGAGTAGCCAGAGAGAGATCAGAATGGAGTAGGTTGGAGGAGGCCTTTGCCAACTGGCAAACGGATTTATAGAGAGTAAATAAGCACCAAATGCGCGAATAATTTTAAATATGAAAAATAAATATATATAACAGTGCAATAGTGTAAGAAACATAATTGTATATCTGTTATCCGAATAAAAGGCTTTATTATTATTCCTTTATTTCTTATCATTCTTATAAATTACATTTTTAAATATATATATAAAAAATACATTTAAAAATATAAAAAACAGTTCCCCACCGGCATCTGGAACAGGGTCCTAGTTACCAGTGGTTAGGGCTCCAGAGATAGGAACTTCCTCACAATGCGCGCCGTCTCCAGAAGTACTGCCTTCTGAATCAGTCCCTTGATCCAGCTGCCTAACGCGAGCCTCTTTAGGTGTTTGTCGAGGCTCTTGGCTAATAAGCCATGGGCGGAAACGACTATCGTTACAATGATTGCCGCATCAATGTCCCACATGTCGACAACCTCGTGAGCCAGATCAAGATACTTGCTTTATCTTTCTCTGCTTTCACGAGATTCTCGTCATGGGGGACAGTGATATCGATAATCATTGCACGGCGCTCTCGGCGATCTATCAGCACAATATCAGACTTATTGGCTACAATAGTCCTGTCTGTGATGATAGACCGGTCCCAATAAAATGTGATATGACCCTCTTCGAGAACTGGTTGTGGCTCATACCTGTAGTACGGTACCTCGGATGTCACAAGGCGATGTTATTATTATTTATTATTAGTAAGGATGCAAATTTTGATTCTCAGATAAGTGGGTTTAATATCAGTTTTTACCGTCATAGTTGACCATGCCGTCGCCGTCGAGGTCGGCCTCACGGATCATGTCATCGACTTCCTCCTCGCTGAGCCGCTCGCCCAAGTTGGTCATCACATGACGCAGCTCCACAGACGAGATCAGACCGTCATTGTTCTTGTCGAATACCCTGAAACCGAATAGCATGCAAAACGTTAATAGACCAGCGAGGCGATTTTCGTGACATCCATGATATCTATCTCTATTAGAGATATGTCGAAACAAAACATCAAATTGGTCGATTTTTTTTCATTTCTTTCGACATACCTCTAATAGAGATTGATGTCTATTAACCAAAAATCAGGCTCTAGGACCCCAATTTTAGTTAGATAGTATTATTTTTTTACTTTACAGGACTTTACAGGTAGCTGAGTGGTTGAACGCATGCCTTACAATCGAAGTTTGCAGGTTCAAACCCCGGCTCGCATCTCTGGGTTTATGTGCGCATCTCATTATCATCCGAGATTACCACTTGCTATGAAACGGTGAAGGAAAACATCGTGAGGAAACCTAACTATCTAGATATCCACCACCCAATCGCAATGCATTTCGTCTGGAAAAGAATGGGCACTATTCCTTAGCTAATATGGCTATAATTAACGACTAAAAAAAATATTTATCAATTGTAATTGAGAACAGAGTTATCATGCACTTAAAATACAGTTGTTTAGAAATTGACAAGTTGACAATGATCGTACCTAGTAAACAATTACGTACTTCATTTCATAGTTTATTAAACCCAAGGTATGAATGTCATGGGCACTCAGTTTTTCCTTGCAGAAGGTTTTTTTCGAACGCTGCTATTAGGAATCAATAGTTTCAAAATAATACATCAACGCGCTTGTAATCACCGAAGGGGTAGGCATAGGTGTACTGCAGAGCACCCACACATCACCATTGTATTATAAACCCAATGTTTTGGGTTGGCTTAAGGCTGGCCAGCCTTAGAATGAGATGACTAATTTGTTTATGCTAAGGCCGTTAGAAAGAGCTATAGGCTTAGCATGATTGCGTAGACATAAGTTTTATATCTTTAAACTGTCAGATTATTCGAGAAGATGACGTCACACCGAAACATGTCCAGTACAAAATGCTCAAAGTGACGTCATTTTCTCGGCAAATCTGACAAATGGAAGGGAAAACTTACGTCTACGCGGTAATGCTAAGCCTACTGGCTGTGACGTCATTTGCTCGATGAATCTGACAGTTGAAAGGAATAAATCTTTTGTCTACGTGGTCATATTAAGCCCGCAGGTTACCTGAAAGCCTCTCTAAGTTCGTCTTCTCCATCAGCCCCGCGCATCTTCTTGGACATCATTTGGAGGAACTCATTGAACTCGATGGTGCCGTTGCCATCCTGGTCCACCTCCTTCACCATATCCCTCAGCTCCGTCTCTGGAATATTACGTGGTAATATTTTAATACTAGCGGTCCGTCCTGGCTTCGCACGGGTTTATAATACAGCCTATGTTACTCAGTGATAATGTAGCTTCTAACGGCGAAAGAATTTTTGAAATCGATCCAGTACTTTTTTCCAGTATCTTTTCTCTTTATAGATAATATAAGTATGAAGTATAATTTCTTCGTTTATAAAACTTGGGACCCGATTTTCGTTTGATAGACATCAATCTCTATTAGATATATGTCGGAACAAAACGTCAAATTGGTCGTATTTTTTTCTTTTGTTTCGACATATCTATAGAGAGAAAATCGGGCCCCTGAGCCTTAAGTCTAAGTAATGAAAGCATGAAAACAATATACTTAATCAATAGTAGCTTGAATATGACTAGTCGAATGGCTTCAAGGGGACAATGTCTATTATCTACACTGGTCATATTCTCGCTACCATTGATTAAAATTGTTCTTTTCATGTCCTTAAAAATGAAGTAACAATAGCAACTCAAGCAACGATAGTGTTCTGACTTGGGGCCCTGGATCTTGCTGGACCTATTAGTGTGGTCTTGCCCGCCGAACTAGAGACCAGTGGTTTATTTTGGGAGAAATAGAACTCACTTAACGATATTCCGTTTAAATAAAATGATTTCTCATACTGTAAATGACGCAAGGTATCAAGCTTGTTATATTCTTCTTCTTATGGAATTTAATGGAATAAGATGAGGATAGGTTTCACCGGCGACTAGAGCGGGTATTTCGCCAATGTCGAGTACCTAATTAATAGCAAGGACAAATTCAATAAATACACATTATAAATAAAAATGGGTGATGAATGTGATAAAGATGGCGGATGAATCCGTTATACTCATCCTGAAACATTACAAGGGGTGAAAGGCTATTTGACCTAAGCGAAACTTTTGAACGATATTGTCCTAAACACCTACGTATTTGGAATCAGCTAATTTTTCTGCGTCGAATGAATATGCTCTCCTGTAAAGTTAAAACTCGCTTAAATCGTCTAAAGTCTTAAGACGTTAAGAACTTAGTGGCTCTACATAAGAATGAAGTATCCACCGCGTCTAACGCCATCTGTGTTTCGATCCGCAAAACAATATTACGAAAATAATAAACTTGCAATTGGTACTAAATTATTTATGTACCATGTTTACTGAAATACGAATGTATGGATAGTGAGCGAATACGAGAGGGAAGTAGACAGCTCCATTTGGGATTCCCATGTAAATGAGATCCTATGAATGTTTATAAGACTGATATTTAGAATTCCGCCTCACAGTATCTTTAGAATTCTTTTTTAGGGTTCCGTACCCAAAGGGTACAACGGGACCCCATTACTAAGACTCCGCTGTCTGTCCGTCTACCACCAGGCTGTATCTCATGAACCGTGATGGTTAAACAGTTGAAATTTTCATAGATGATGTATTTCTGTTGCCGTTATAACAACAAATACTAAAAAACAGAATCAAATAAATATTTAAGGGGTCTCCCATATAACAAACATGAGTTTTTCGCTGTTTTTATAGATAATGGTATGGAACCCCTCGTGCGCGAGTCTGACTAGCACTTGGCCTGTTATTAATTGGTCGCATTTATAAACATGCAAGATTCATGCAAGATATCAACTAGATTTTTATTTATTAAGCACCATGCACACTGGGCGTCAAGACGGCCGTATAAATGTTTTTGCGTATACCAAAACGAACTGCGGGGCAATTCTCGCAAAATCGACATCATCCCTAATTCGACATAATATGTCGAAAAAATACGACGATAATGTCAATCATGCGAGAATTGGGCCCTGTATTGACACAGCAAAAGTTCGTTCGTCAACGAAGTGACACTGACAGCATAAGCGAATTTTGTGACGCGTCTGCGTGACTTTAACTACAGAAATTCAATCTAGCATATCGACACAGAGTACATTTTGGTATTGGCAAACATTTTGACGCGCAACTTTTAACGCTCCAGTGTGCTCTTGTGTGTGGACTTCATTACCTATCTGGAATTATAATAATGAAGCAGCTTAAAAAAATTCTACGCTATATAGTGGTATTGTATTTCGCATCTCGAGTTCGTCGGCGCCGTGGCTTAGTTGGTTAAAGCGCCTGTCTAGTAAACAGGAGATCGTGAGTTCGAATCTCGCCGGGGCCTAGTTGTATCCTTTTATATTTTGTATCTTAAATTTTCAATTTTTACTTTATTTTAGTAAGTTTTTAAATTCTTATTTGGGGTAGACTTTGTTTTTTATTTTATTATAACAAAGTTATGGAAGCTTATGTAAAAAGTTATTTACATTAGATCCTGCAAGAGTTATTCCTGTCGTTGACCTAATCACTCTACTGTACAAGGTTTGATTGTGGTATTCAGGTATGAGTAGGTGTCTTAAGGTTTGCCTTAATAGGAGTCTGCAATAAAATGTAGCGTGCATGATATTCTTGACTAATTAGGTACAAGCTTATAGTCATTGTTTGAGCTAAATATAGTCGTATTGCGGACATTTGGCAGAGACTGAGATTACATCAGTAAAACACAAAAGCAAATAAAGGATTTTATTCTTTTTTTTTACAAAATAATCTGCTAATTTTGATATTAATAAATTTGACTTTGAATTGATATTTTGAAACGATTAGAGTGGATAGTCAGAGGACATAAAAATACTCAATTGTTTAAATTCAGATTATTTTTTATACGTAGAACTCTTGACTAGTTCCATGACCCTTTTGAAGAAGTTTGGAAATAATTCTAATCCTACAAATGTAATAAATTATAGCATCAACCCGCAACTACGTCGTTAAGATGATCTGAGGACATTAAGGTCTATTCCCCAGTGTCCGGATCACTCCGGATACACCCGGATCTGACCTACTTTTGAAATCCGGGGTAGTGATTTGCTTTTAAAACTGTACCAATAGGCTCCACCATAGTCAATAAAACTTTACGAACCATTAAACTGTAAAAGCGGAATTGTAATAGGGGCTATGATTTTAAATTACTCGTGAGTGGTTATTGTTAAATAGAATATATTAATACTAGTATAGCCCTTTTAACGTCCTACTACTGGGCATGGGCCTGCCTTCAATGCGAGGGGGATTCAGGCCGGCCCAGCTGGCCCAGTACGGGTTGGCACACTTCACACATCTATCGAGAACTAGTCAAGCTCCATCACACGTGCAGATTTCATCACGATGTTTTCTTTCACCGTTTCATAGCAAGTGATAATCTCGGATGAAAATGAGGTTCGCGCATGAAACCCAGAGGTGCGAGCCAGAGGTTGAACCTGCACACTTAGATTTCAAGGCGTGCGTTCGACCACTCGGCTACCACTGCATTTCCATAGATCGAATATAAGTTTGATAAAAAAAAGATATCAGTTAGAAGATTAAATATATTGTCTTAGCATTTTAAGATAATTGATGGAATAAGGCGTAATATTGCGGAAATCCATTGTTATACAATAGTAGAGAAATTTATATATATTTTATATTTTATTTTATTTATAATTTGGGATTCTAAACAATTCCGAGGGTGAGTGGTGGGTCCCTTTATCTACTATTGTATTTAGCATTTTAAGTAAAAGTTCAAGGCTCTATCAACACATCTTATTTAAATTACATAGGACTTTTTAAATACTTTTTATAATACAAAATGTACTAAATAAAAACAAAGTAATGTTTAAATGATACTGCTGTCTCTGGGGCGTAAAGACGCACGCTGCATAATGTTTTGCCAATACCAAACTGACCTCTGATCAATATACATAAAGATTGAATTACGCGCGCTACGCACCAAAATTCTCTCGCGTCCTTCATGACTTTTCTTTGAGGAATTAGTATTTTTTTCCTTTTTCAACGAGTCAATACAGTTTGTTTTGGTATACACAACCATTTTGCAGAACGCGTGATGCACTATTGTGCTCGAGGGTTTAAGCGGTGATGGTATACCCTCCAGGAGTTTTAAAAAACATTTCCTCAAGAAATGTATTAGGCGATCCGTCCACCTTGTGTTATAAGTATATAACATACATACCGGACGGTCTCTGTCCCAAGGACCGCATGACAACCCCAAGCTCTGCCATCGTGATGGTCCCGTCTTCATCTTTGTCAAACAGCATGAAGGCTTCTTTGAATTCTGTCAATTAAATACGTATACCAATGATATTCTTGCAGACACAACATCCTTAAAAAAATGGGACCAAAAGTGCAATTATCGATTCCCGGCCAGTGGATACCTATGTTCTGCCTGATCTGTGAGTTTGGCTTATTAAGGATAAAATTGGCTGTCTTCTCTATCTTTCCATCACAACATTCATGTGAGTTTACCTTTTACCAAGGATAGAGCGATAGCAACAATATTATTCTGATGACAACTGAGAGTTTGGTTATCTTAAACTTCTAACAAATAGTACCAGTTCGCTAACTATTCTGTCGTTTAACAAAAACAAAATATTGGTTCAGGCCATAAGTCTCATAGACCATCTACCGAAAATATGATATAGATATGTCGAAGTCACGCACACATTCAACTTAAAAGTGGACGTACTTAAAGAACCATCACAATAGTATGAAAAGCTCTCTCTGTGCTTATATGATCGTAGACATTTGCATAAGTCCAACCACTCAATCGTCCAATCACAGACAGATAAAAGGTAGCAGAATAAACAATTGAGGTAGACAATTACTTATGAGGTGCTTTATGTATATTTTAATAAAGTTTAAAGTGACTAAAATTTGATAAAGAGTTGATACTTCGATCTCAACTCTGTTGGCGAACGGAAAAATGTTATTCTAATATAATTCAACTTTAAAATGGCATCTTACCTGCAACTTGTTCCTCCGTAAGGCCATATTCTGACTGAAAATGACAGAGAACAAATAATTTATCAAATGTACAGCACTTTCTTTACGAGATGTCAACTCAAGATGGATATTATAGGAATTCATGTAATAACATCATTTTCATGAGTACAAAATAACAGCTTAAAAACGCTCTTAAACACTTAACTTATCGTTTTAATCCAAAATCAATTTAGCCATAACCACTTTATATCAAACCCCAACAAGCGCAAGGAGGATTTATTTTTCTTGAAGTTCACTTTAATGTTCTTAATTGCGGCGGAACAAAGCAGGATTTTAAGTTAAAATAAAGTAACAGCAACCCCAAACTTATAGAATCCTAAAAAAACAAACGTACAGATACTTGTCGTATCGCCAGATCGCTGGTCATCCTTCTCAATCGTCTATACTCCTTGTGATAGATCTCCTCAGTTGGTGTAGCGGACGCCATTTTTATTTTTAAACAACGAAGTTCTTTTTTCAAAATTTCAAAAATCTAACGGACTTCGTAAAGTTTTTCTGTTATGTTTGCGGGCGTTTCCTGATTTACAATTAAAATGATATACAGCATATTTTGGTTATTGTCTGTACAAACATAAAAGTCTAATTTGCTCAATTATATTTTAATAATATTTCATTCCTATGTGTTGGGGTCTACAACCAAACTTTACTTAAAATCTTTAAACGAATCTTGAAAGAAAACACAATATTTATCATTCGTCAGTAAAAAATATCTCTAGCCCTATAGGGCTAGAGATATTTGGCATTGTTCAGAAAATTACGTAAACTATATCCCCTTAAAGTTGGTACAGTCAGCAACAAAACATACTGTATAATGTAGAGACAGAGTACAATACTGATTTGCCTGCGTTTTTATGTCCGTGTATGAACCACAAAGAAAAAATATACTCCAAAATGGCACTTATTAGAAGCGAATCTCAAAATATACAATTTCACTTTATATGGTGAGTCCTAAAGTGACTCTACCTAGAGTAAAATGTGAAGCTAAAATATAAATGAATAAATTTCACAACATTTTAAGCTAACATAAAATAATCAAAACGCAACAAGATTTAACGTAATAACTTTGTGGGAAAAATAAAGATTAGGTTTCATTAAATATAGCATATGTCATCTGATAGGTATTCCAAACTTCCCCATTCGCCCTCGGACGGCTGCGCCAGACGATTTACAACCGATTCAAAGTTTTATCGATAGAACTTTGTCCAACACTCGGAACTTCATAATCGAAACCTTTGTTGAGATGCTAACGGAAAAAAAGTTTAAATTCCAAATTCAAACTAATATTTGAGCTTCGATTAACCGCCGCGCTCCCGTAATTTAGATGTTATTAAGAAGGTAGTAGATAAGTTTATTGAATGTCAATACAAATTATATTTCCATAATAATTACGATATTCGGTACAATCAGGGGCGGGATTTCTTCTTACCCTTTCAGACTTACTACTTACGTATTTAAATTACAAAGCTTACTTGCAAAACACTTCCCACGATACAATAAAACACAAGCGTATCCTTTAAATTCTCACTAAAAAGTAAATAAACAAAGCACAATACTTAAAAAAGAAACTTTGTCTTTTATTTTATTTTTAAATAAATAAAAAGGAAACGAGATGAGTATTTCTTAAAAAAAGTTTTGTTTTTAAATTTTAAAGCTATTATTTTTATGAACACGTTGCGAATAATTCAAGAACGCTGCAAAGGTTATGTTTTTATTTTTAAATTTCGAATTCATTTTTCCGTAATGATCACCTATTTTAAAAAGCTTTTATTTGTTTGGATAATTAACGTATTTTTTTGCGTCAATATAATGAGGCGAGTTAAACGCGCGACGCGACATTGTCAGCTGGGATTATTAGTGGAACTTCTATATTTAAAATTATTTTGTTCGCTATAGCTTCTAGTGCGTTCTATAATGGCCGCTTTAAAATAAAACATGTATTGAAAATATACTTCATTATAAAAATATATGCTTATAAAAGAGTGTGAAGTTATACCTTAAGTCAACCCTTATTACCTTTTTCAATTGCCAACAGTAATTTTACAAACAATTTATTTTCTATGTATATATTTATGTAGCTATATAGGTAGTGCAGTATGATATTATAGAAAAACTTGTAAAACTATTATCAATCAGTATATATAAAACCCAAAAAAAAAACTACCTATGTCCGTTATAGACTTTGGACTTTCTGATTCTGATTCTCAATAAAATGATGCACAAGGCACATTCGGTCCAGCAGTTGATTTTCGACTTTTCCCATACAAAAATGTTAGCATAGTAGCACACGCCGGATATCCGCTAGCACGTAATAATATTATGAGTACCAACAATATACCAAACTTTTTTTTTTTCGTGGGAAAATCCTATATGGATCCCCTTCCAGCCTCGGGGGAGGAGGAAGGGGTATGTGGGAGTCTCCGGCATAGTGCAGGTATAGCCACTAAAAACCCACGGTGTACCACCCGCCGCTATGGAGGGATTCCACGGGATCGCCGAGGCATGCACCGCGACACCCCAGCGGCTCGCCCGGCTAAGTCACCGGGCCCGGCCAAGCTGTTCACTGGACCCCTGGGACGACTTGGTACAACCCCAGGCGACCCAACGTCCGCCGAAACCGTGCAATGGGTGACAGGTCCCCCGACCCATCACCCTGGGTTCTGCCAGAACAATATACCAACCTAATTTGTGCTACTAAATTCCGAAACATGGCAAGTATATGCCACCTTTGCGGTCACTGTAGAACAGATAAACATTTTACCGGTCAACTTGGCACGCCACGCACGAATTTTGGGGCGAGCAATTTTGGCGGGAAAATTATGGACTCATCAGCACTTGTGACGTAATCAATGGCCGAAATAGTTTCGCAAGCGACAAGCAGCTGTAATAATTGGTTTATAAAGTATATTTTCGTGTATTTAACGTTTTTATAATGTGTGTACAGTGCCAAAATATTGAAAATAATTTTATTTTACTTTTGCTGTTTGTCTCGAAACGTAAAGGTAGAGCGACATCTAGTTTTTTTCGTTTGTACTTTTTTGTCAACATATTAGGATGCTTTTTATTTTAGTAATGGCATAATCAAGAGGTAGCGCTAAAAAAAAACCATGAAAAATATATTAAATATACCTTTTTTTTTATAATAAATCTTTTACGTATTTCAGTATTTGGGATAAACTTACGTAATTATCAATTATGTACTTTTAAAAATCTAAGATTCCTTTTTTTAATTTACTTACCTGTCTTACTACGTAAATACTTATGCCAGTATTTTTTTTTTTATGATGAAAAAATATTGCGCCTGCTTTAAAACGAATAGCAACAAAATGTCAATCGGTGAAATACGACAACCGGTAAAAATGAGGCTGTGATAAAACCAAAATCTAACTAAATAAATATAGAATGTAGAATGTATGATGAAAATTAAAAAAAAAACCTTTTTCTTTTCCCCTATTAGCAGGGTTTTAATACCTTTAATACCTTGGTAATAGCATTTTTTTTTTTAATTTGACAAATCTAAGCAGAGCCGTCTTTACCCAGGGGTTCAAGGGGTGTAGTGGACCCGGGCAGTGTCCTAGAAGGCGCAAGCGGACCGCCATACATTTCGATAGGTACCTACTAAACTGTAGCGGGTACAGCTTGTTCAGTTAGTTCAGCTAGTCACATCATAGGTATTGTTATTGTTTTTTTGTTGTTGAAATGAGTGTGAGTGGAGGGGGGCGGGCTTTCACACCCCGACGCGAAAGTAAGTAACAGTAGGTAATAATCCTTTACCACTCTCTATGTTCTCTATGCTACGTTCCCATAACAACGAATCATCATCAGTAAGACCAACGATTCGTATGTTAAGGATTGTGTTACGAGCCGTAAGAGGTATCAGGGTCGTTACCAGAGGAACCTATAAATTGCAAGATAATTGAACCTATTGCAAGATAACACATACTTATCGTAAGACCCCAAACTAAGCAAGGCTTGTATTAGGAGTACCATAATCCTTGTAATGGAGTGGTGGCGATCCCAGTTACACCAAGAAAAGGGGAAAATTCCGAAAAGGAAAATCACTAATTTTGAAATTAGCCGTTGGTGGGAATATAACCCGCGAATGCTCGATGCAGTGCGGCCTAAGCCCAGACCACTAGACAAGACAAGGAGTCGTCAATCTATATATATAAAAAACAATGCTCCTTTTCGTTGTAAGCTAACTCCTCTTAAACGGCAGGACCGATCTGAATGATTTTTTCGTATGCGTTTGGGTGGCACCCTGGATGGTTTAGATTCACAATTGGACCCGGTAGGTGGCGCTGCTTTCGTATGTCACTCATTCTAAGGCGGTACGAAGTTCGCCCGGTCAGCTAGTCCATAATAAAAGTTTCGATGTCTCGTTGACAATATTACGATCCGTTAACACAAAGGGACATTTTTAGTCTCTTCCAAAATAGTTATAATCCCACGCGATGTCATTTTAACGACTTTAACGAGCCCAACATGACAGATTGTGGGAAATAACGAGTCCCTAGTTCGCAACTCGTAAAACTATTTTTATACATCAATAGCCATTTATATAATTTATTGTATTTATATGTTGACAGAGGTACAAGCTTTATTGACTGCCTTTGGCTATAGTGGGTGGGTGGAGAATGATATTACCCGCTTGTCTCCTGCCAAGGATATTTAAAAAAAACCGGCCAAGTGCGAGTCGGACACGCGACCGAAGGGTTCCGTACCATTATCTACAAAAACGGAAAAAAAATCACATTTGTTGTATGAGAGCCCCCTTAAATATTTACTTTATTCTGTTTTTTGTATTTGTTGTTATAGCGGCGCGGCAACAGAAATACATCATCTGTGAAAATTTCAACTGTCTAACTATCACGGTTCATGAGATACAGCCTGGTGACAGACGGTTGGACGGACGGACGGACAGCGAAGTCTTAGTAATAGGGTTTCCGTTTTACCCTTTGGGTACGGAACCCTAAAAACCGACTTCAAAACCTGTTTTTTGTCAAAAAAATATTTTTTTTACGCTTTTTAGTGTCAATAATCGTTGAAAATATGCTATTATTATCACCTCATAACAACCCTAAAAAAGTAAATATTTACAGCCAAAAAAAAATCCCCCCTTTCCACTCCCTGTACATCGGTACCTAATTAATTTATTTTAATCAATATTATTTATTATATGTTACATTAGTATATCGTATAAGCAGTGGTAGCCTCGTGGGCAATAACGCTCGCCTTGAACGTAAAGGGTGCAAGTTCAATCAAATCCCAGGCCCGCACCACTGAGTTAATTTTTATATGCGAATGTCATTTTCAACAATGATTACCACTTGCTGAACGGTGAAGGAAAACATCGTGAGGAAACCTGCACGTCTATAGAAAAGCGTGTAAAGTTCACCAACCCGCACTGGGCCAGAGTGGGGGACTATGGCCCAAGTCTCCCTCGTATGGAGGAATGTGGGACATTGGGACCAAAATACATCGGCAAAGTGTGGGCGCACAACAGTGCACCTCAGCCTACCCCTTCGGGGACTACAGGCGTGATGATGTATTATTATTATCTCGTATCTAATTACAATAAACACACCTATCCAACTAAATTACAAACATAAATAGTAGATAGTTGATGGAATCAGGCGTAATATTGCGGAAATCAATTGTTAATACAATAGAATCAGAATCAGAATATTTTTTATTTATATAAACCAATACAGGCACAATAAATAGTAAAAATAGTAGCTCTACCACCCATTCGGAATGCATTTCCTATGGAGAAGAATAGGCAAGAAACTCCATGGTTGCTTTTTTCAAACATTCATTCAAACACAAAGTAGAGAGTATCTCTACTATTGTATAAAAATAAATAGTTACAAAAAGTACTAATATAAATTTCATAATATAACTTGTGTCCGCCACAAAATTATCCATAAAATATTAATTTAGTGAGCCATTTCATATAACGTTCCGTCATATTTATAAATACTTATAAACTTTTGACATTTACGATTCCCACCAAAATTATGGAGGCGGGAAAACATCGTAAAAGAACCATCAAGTTATTTTGCTTTTTTTTTAATTTTATTCCAATATGCACAGGTCTAAAACAATTTGTCGTCAATGAAACTGTAACATGAAACTATTGACCCTGGTTTTCTTGCTTGTTCGGATTTAAATTTACTTTCACTACTAATAATACAACACTACTAATAGATGATAAATCAGCTTGGGATTGTACAGCTCAGGTTCAAAACATAAATTGAAATATTGCCCGTCATGTCAAAGTGTAGCGTGTGTTGCCTTACTAACGTATTATTATTTTCTTTATTATTAAAAGCAGCTCTAAAGGCAACACACTGGAGCGATATGTACCTGTGTATTTGTAATAAGTTTTGGCGATTTTAAAAAATGATCAGCCCACTGAGTTTCTTGCCGGATCTTCTCAGTTGAGGTCGCGTTTCGATCCGGTGGTAGTATAGTAGTATATAAAAAAAAGAAAAAAATGTAAACTTGACAATTTGTAAGTGCCCCCATACAAAATAAATGATTTGACTTTGACTTTGAAAATACTTTATTCCCAGGGTTTAAAAAATACATACATTCACGCTATATACCTACTCGTACACACAATATACTATACCTACACGCCTGTATTCCGCGTAGTCAGAGGGCACTCCCTCTTCGCCGATGTGTTCTAGGGCTTTATCTAATAGGGAGTGAGGTTAAATAATCATCTCGTACAATAGTACTGTTATATGGGGCACATTCCTCCTTAATACGAGGGAGATTTGTTCCATAAACCACCACACTGCCGCTGGCCCAGTGCAGATTGGTGAACTTCACACTATAGAAGTGCAGTTTTCCTCACGATGTTTGCCTGCGCCGTTCAGCAATTGGTAATCAGGATTGAACATGATGTTCGAACATGAAATTTAAAAATCCCGAGTCTGGCCAGGATTTGAACTTGCACCCTTGCGTTCAAGACGGGCATTCTACCAACTTGGCTACCACTACTTACTACGCCGTTTATATTTAGCTGTTCTTGTGTTCATTTTAAATTTCACAAATATTGTAATTGCGTCACATCGATAATCGTTATAGATCTTTCAGCGCCTATAGGCCGAAGAGATTATCTTCAGAAATAGCTTAATGTAATGTCGTCAGTATTATTCAATTAAACCTTAAATTTATACGCGTACTCATGAATTATAGATCTATAATTGTCTATGCGTCGTGAATAAAAAAAGATATATAAATTCAAAACTCAAGAAGAATTTCGGTTATAGACATTTAATTATGTCTATGGTTTCGATTTCTTAATTTCAGAGTAGACGAGGCGAATGAGTGTCTTTATGGTTTTGCGTGGAAAATGGGGTACATTGGTTATCGAAATTTTGCGCGAACGAAATTTGCAGGGGCTATAAACTTTTATAGCTTGAGATTGACTCATAAAGACATTTATTTTAACGCCTTTCTGAGGGGTTTTTAATGAAGAAAACGATTTCGTGATGATGTAGAAGCAACCCTGATATATGCAAGTACTTATTAATATCTTTAAAGTACACTAGTAATAATATAACAAGCAAGAAAAAAAAAAAAGTGTAAGTGTAGTGCAATAAAAAAAGGAAAAATTTGTAAGTGCTCCCATGGACCTATACTGAATAAATGATTTGACTTTGACTTTGACCTCTTATAGTATTGTTTTAGTATAAACTTATTTTTAAACAGATTTTGTACTCTAATATTTCTGCAAGAGAGTTTATATTATTTTATCTTGCTTAACAATATTTATTTTATTAATTTTTCTTTAAATTGTATGACTCATGCAATATATAGTGTATTCGATTATGTGAATCATTTATACTCGAATTCAATACGATAATGTGCCGCCATCTATGTCCGAATAGTAGTAACTAGCTGAAACCTTTGCCACTAAATTAAATTATTATTTTATATAAATAACTAGGTAATTCATTCATATAAAAAATATATTTATCAATATCTTATACTGATCACGTCCCGACAAAAGTATTAATAGCATAGATACATACGGTAAGCATCCACCTAATAATTTTCATTTATTTATAAAATCAGTGGGATTATTAAAGGTACTAAAAATGTTTATTAATCCAGTGATTCATATAATAAAATTGTATAAAAATACAATTTTAACTGCAATAACGTTTTGAAATTTATGATTGTTTGAAATAATATTTCTTATAACACATAAGATATTTGTTGTAAAATTAAATAAACATGGGAAGAGAACATCATAACATGCAGACGATGCGAATAAAAAATCTGGTTGTCATTTACATACTCCACTAATAAAAATATCTTATAAAACTAATAAAATGTTTCTTACACCTGTCTAAACACATTTCAAGGGATAAAAGGCTATTTGACTTAAGCGACACTTTTCGGCGATATATATTTAAATACATATTTGGAATCTGCATTTCCTTCTGTAAATTAAAAAAAAAGTCACTTAAGCCAAACAGCCTTACACCCCTTGATTTAATTAAAAAATATTAGACTGTAAAATATTTCTCTTTGATACAATGATTTGCGTTTATTCAATTGAGACTATTTCACAGATGAAGCATAGGGCCACTACACTCAAGATAATTCGGGTTCTGGCTAATGATTGTACAAAGAACTCCTCCTTCCAAAGAAAGCAGGGAGCTTACCACCACCTCTTCTGTTTCTGTTTCAATACTAACTGTAAATGTTTGATAGATTTTGTCAGCACAAACTCAGTACTAACTCAAAGTCAAAGCAATTTATTTGCGAATAATAGGTTATTCTAAGGTCGTCGCGGTGCATGCGAAAGCGATTCCGTGGCGCCCCGATATAAGCGAAAGATGGTACACCGTCGGTTTTTAGTGGGTATACGGCCTTCTGCCGGGACTCCCACATAACCCTGTTACTTCCCCCGAGGTGGCAGGGTATCCATAAAGGATTTTCCGACGTTAAAAAAAAAAAAAAAAGATTATTGTCGTATTCTACCTAACGGTATGCAAATTTGAACCATAAGTTTGGCAATTTAAAAAAAAAAACGACTTCTCATGATATTCCTGTACACTATAATAAATTAATCGTGTAGAAGTTTCGTAAGATTTACTCAGTAGTCATCTCTCGAAAAATGAAAGTAATACTAACAAATTTACCATATGAGACGAAGAAGAATATGATCCTATAAGGGTTCCTTCTTTCCTTTTTAGGTACGGAACCCTAAAAAGGTGGCTGCAAGACAGGTGTTGAGGGGGCAGGTCATTGAACTCACCAGATTAATGGTGACGATTAGCTCGTACTGCTGGTGTTTGTGCCCCTTCTTCTTCTTGCCCTGAGGTGTTTTGACTGCCGCCGCTGCAGCCGCCGCCTGCTTCGGCGCCGCTGTCTTTGCTGCCCCCTTCTGCGCTGACGGTTTCACAGGAGTCTTCGGACCACCTATGTAAACCAAAAACTTGATCTATTACTAGCTTCTACCCGCGCCATCGTCCGCGCAGACTTCAATGATTCAAGTGTTATTCTGATGTATATACAAGAATACTGTAAAGTTTCACCAAAATCCGTACTGTAGTTTTAGCGTGAAAGAGTAACATACACCAACCTTTCCTTATAAATAAACATAATATTAGTAGGATGTGGGTTTGCCTTATAATTTCTGGAACTACTTGTAGGTACTAATTCTGGTAAAAATATACCTACGGAAATTTAAAAAGAAGTTTTAGAGCGCTTTCAAACTAGCGCTACGGTCGTTGCGGCGCATAAGCACGCTTCCAAAGCTGAATGCTACACAGGCTTATTTCAGCGTTTACGTTCAAACCGGTGGTGGTGAGTGTCAGTAGCAATATGGATTCCGAAGAAGAGTCAATCGAAGTATTGCGGCTCGAGCTTACGAGCGCGTCAACGCTTATACGAGTTGCAAAAGGCGCGCCTGTTATTGTGCCCAACTTATCTTTATATTTCTGCCAATAGGGTAGTGATGTAGAAGAAGAGATAAGTAAGCATATTCCAATCAAAAGAGGACCTTTTTGACATGGCGGGGTGGATTTTTGGCCGGCAGCGTTCTTCTGGTTCACATGCCCGCCACCATCAGCGGGTTTGTTCCTCGCCTGAGAACAAATACAATAAGAATAAAATATTTTTTTTTTTTAAATATAACATGACAATCAAGAATGATTCATAAAGTAGTTCAATTGGCTTTTAATAATAATTTAAAAATACACCTTAACTTTTTGCATTTTTGAAACAACTTTACAAAGACTAGACTACATACTAGTACCTAATTTTTTTTTAAACTCTCATGGTTGAGTAGTAAAATAAATTTTATATACAAATATAACACGTGTTATTTTGCTTATACAAACACTTTCTAAGACCTTTTAACAATAATCAATCAAATTGCATAAAGAATAAAATTATTTTTAAGATATTTTTTATATTTATTATAAGCACCAATAAACTACATACTATGCGATTCAAATGAGAATAGGATCGACTTTGCTGCATATTGTGACGAACGAAAACGAATTATGACTTTAAATAATTAAATATTATATTTATTACTAATTTAACCTTTTTATTTCAATTTGATGTAAGACTATTATTATTGATATGCAAATAAGTTTTTTTGCAAACCATACTTTTCATGTGACATTTGACAGATAGAGGTTACTTTTTTACGAAATGAGCGAAATGATGATATTTAATGGAATAAGATGAGGAATGGCATCACCTGCGACTAGCGCGAGTATTTCGCCAATGTCAAGTAATTAATAGCAAGGACAAATTCAATAAATACACATTATAAATAAAAATGGATAATGACAGTGATAAAGATGGCAGATGAATCCAGATAGAGGTTTTTGACATTCCTATTCTTATTTGGATCGCACTGTACCATTAGACAACTTTGTTGATGACCAACTGATTATTTGGTCATTTTATTCGTATTTTATTAATGTAACAATAACCGGATGTCCGTAATAAAAAAATAATTTTCAATACATGGATAACTATGTTTTTAAGTTGCTAATAAAAAGTCTCACGAGTGGTTGAACACGCTTTGCAATCCAAGGGCGCAGGTTCAAACCCGGGCTCGCACCTCTGGGTTTATGTGCGAATCTCATTTTCATTCGAGATCATCACTTGCTAAGAAACGACGAAGGAATACATCGTGAGGAAACCTGCACGCCTGAAGGAACTTGACTAGTTCTCGATAGACGTGTGAAGTATGTAAATCCGCATCGGGCCAGCGTGGAGGACTGAATCCGCCTCGCATTGAGGAGAGGCCCGTGCCCAGTAGTGAGACGTTTAAAGGGCTATAGTAGTACGTACCACGTTGGGCTAGTCAACGTGCAATCAAAAATAATAAATTTAAAATAAACGTTTATATTTTTGAAGCTTAAAATAATACGCGCAATACAAAAACTCCCGACTTCCTTATAATCGCAGCTCGTAAAGTAATAATAAACTGTCACTCGTGACATTATTCGCTGTAACAAAAGTATGTCGTGTGATTTTTTTATATGAAAAAAAAAATGGAATTCGACTTAATTTGTGGTGTCATAAATGTTTCGCGTGTTAGAAGGCGATACAAGCCTACTGAACTAGAAACTAACTATAATATTCGAAACAACGTGTGAATCCGTGCAATGTGACTTTGGACGTGCGCTATTTAAAATTAAGAACATTGATGTTAACCTTACTGCTTTATGAAAATAATATCGTCTGTTGAAATAAAACTATTTTACGGATTTTATCGCGTTTATTTACTATCTGCAATCTGTGAACATGTACAGGACCGCACCCGCCATTATATCAGATTTGATAAACCGCATATCCTCGCAAAAGAACACCGACTCCGACCAAGGATGATACGTGAGGCTATTGAAATTATACACATCCTAATTTCAATAGGGAAGATGGCTGGGTGCTACCACCAACTTGGGATCCAGTAATTAATATGATTAAATCCAAAACCAAGTGTACCATTGCAAGACCTCAAGACACTGTGAGCACTTTCTGCGTGGATCGGACCGCAAACAACAACTAAATATGAGGGTACCCAGTTCCTCAGTCCCTCCGTGAGCATGGTTGCTGTAAAGCAGCCGAAACGATGGGAAAATAAAATAGTAAATAAATGCGATAAAATCCGTAAAATAGTTTTATTTCAATGTATAGTATTCGCGTAAATATAAGAAAACAATTTAATATCGTCTGATTTGAAATTAGAGATATCTTATTATTATTATGTTACGTGTGTTGGTACAAGACGGCAATTCTTCTTTATTTTAACTTGTAGTAGACGCCTCGTCTCACCGAGTAACCACGTATTTTAAAGATCTCTCATGCTAAAAAACAAACTCGAATCCTGGTCTGGATCGCCCGCAGGCGTCGCGCTCCGTGTATCGGAACGTCGCTGCAAGCTGTCATTAAACGTCAACGTGTTCAGCGGGAACCGCGTATGTAATTTTTTCACAACAATAAAAAGTTTTCCAGTGAGTTTTGGCTCACTATATCAACAGTAAATTTGTATTAGTAAGTTTATAAACGCGAATCATCGAATTAATTGTGCAAGTGACATGGGAAAACACAAACGCAAACGGGACAACGACATAGGCGAACTGTACAGGAAAGTGAAGAAGCTTAAAAAAGACATGAAAAGGAAAAAGAAACATACGAAAGGTGAGTTTATATAATTAAACACTAGCTAACCCTTCTAATCTGCTTAATTGAATACCCTTCAGAGGTTTTTTGTGGCGACAAGACATACCCCAAGCAGGTGTAGCTGTCGCGACTTTTATTTTTGTTTGTTGTGTCACCGGCCGGCAAAAACTAACAAGAAACATGAAACCCGTACATCTCATACGGACACATGGTTGGTACCTATCGACTGTCTTGCGAATTTTCTCGTGTGGTGATTAAGAAATCACCCGTGTGGATTATTTCTTGACATACATACGGTTTGAGAATATACTCGTGTGGCGTCAAGACGCAGCCCGTGTGGTATATTTCGTACCGTCAATACTATAAACACAGGCTTAGCCTAACCTACTGTCAAGTTTGGAATTGAGGAGACTTCCCTAACAAAAATCTCTTACCTTCACACAACTGCCTAGTTTTAAAAGTGGGATCATAAAACTTTCAGAATCACCATCAAGTGACACATCTGAAAACCTTAATCAAGGCGAAATGATGGACAAATTGAGAGAGATACAAAACACAATGGAGGATCAGGAACTGGACTTGACGGAGGAACAACAAACATTGCAAGAACCGGACAGTGAATGTTTGATTGTGGATATAAACACCAATGATGAAAATGAAGTCTTGGGAGAAGACCCAACAAAAATAACAAAGTATGGGAAAGAAATCGGTGTTGCAATCACATCACGATGGGAACATATTTGCAAAGAAGGCCTAGCCAAAGATACAAAAACAGATTTGTTAAAATCTTGTACTCTACCTCAAAATTGTCGCTTCCTAGAAGCCCCTAACATAAATGCAGAAATAAAGGCCGCTCTATCGGACCCAGTATTAAAAAAAGATCAGATTCTGACTGCCCAGCAAAACTTGCTGGGCCAAGCCACAGCTGGCATAGCCGTGGCTCTCAATGATATGATGAAAGAAAAAAATACATATAGTATAAATACAACAAAAATAATAAGCAATGTTGGCCGTATACTATGTGAACTGTTCCATGTTCAAAGTAGCGCTAGACGCTCACTAATTCAATATGCCTTAAATAAGGAAAATCGAGACATAGTATCGCAGACAAAAATTGAAAACTATCTCTTTGGAGACAACTTGGCAGACATATTAAAAGCTGGAAAAGCAATAAATAAAACTGGCTCGGAAATCAAGTATTCCAAACCTCCGCCTGCTAAATCCAATGCAAAGAACAGCAGTACATCTTTAAACTACAGGGGCCCGCCTCGGATACAACAACAGCGCCGACCAGCACCGGGTGCAGGCAAGACAGTGAACACCACAATACCAACCTACAAGCCACGTCCATTCACTCAGAAAATGCGCTCACACAGAGACAGGAAGTAGAGGTACAGTATGCCGGCAGACTATACAAATTTTACCACAACTGGTGCTATTTAACCAATGTGTCCTAAAATGGGTAAAGGGGTATGAAATACCATTATCAGATGCCCCTTACCAATTTATACACCCACAAAGCAAAAACATTTCTGACTTAAAAATGCAGGAAACTGAGAAATCAATTTCACACTCCTATCAATTGGTGCAATAAGTGAGTGCCACTCAGTTGACAATCAAGTTTTGTCTCCCATCTTTCTTACGCCTAAACCTAATGGAGAGTTTAGATTCATTCTCAATATAAAAACACTTAATAAATATATACCTACAACCCACTTCAAGCTTGAAGACATTAGAACAGCCATGATATTAATATCTCCCCATGATTATATGGTCAAAATTGACCTAAAGGAAGCATATTTTTGCATAAATATTCAAATCAAAATAAGTGACAAAAATAAAAAGTGAACTCTTATATTTCTCAAAACTAGAACACTGTAAAATAAGAGCCTTCACACAATTCTTAGGTCTACCTCAGCCTGTCCAGCTGTTAAATATGGATGGCTGTATACCAAACAGTTTGAGAGAACAAAATACCTTAACCTAATTAATAATGATAATTATGAAAAAAATATGGCAATACCCAAATCACTTAAATCAGATTTTGACTGGTGGTTAAAACATATAGATAAATCTAATAATAACATCCGTTCAGACTCATATAGTAAAGAAATATTCTCAGATGCATATTTGACTGGTTGGGGAGCAGCTTACAGCACTCACTCGCATTTAAACAAGTTGTGTCACAACTAAGACAGCCAGAGCTAGACGTTTTTGCAACCAGACTAAATAAATAAATAAAAAAAAAAAAAAAAAAAAAAAAGACAGAGCTAGAGGAATCTTAGTGGCACCATATTGACCTACACAAACTTGGTACCCAGGGTTTATAAGTTTACTGGATTCTGAACCAAATTGCTTTCCACCTCACAGATCATTACTGACTTCAACCAGCGGACAGCCACACCCACTACATACCAGCCTTACCCTGGTGGCAGGAATATTATCCGGCAAGCACTAAAAGCCCGGGATGCTCCAGATACATCTTTAGAAGTAATGATAGCTCAATCACAGATAGTACTTTTACACAGTACAACACTTGTTTCATACAATGGTGGGAATATTGCTCACTATACCAAATTAACCCTCTATCTGCTCTGCCAAACGACGTAATAGAATTCCTCACTACACTCTATAATAAAGGCCTCAAGTATGGTAGCCTCAATTCATGCCACTCTGCTTTATCCCTCTTACTCGGGCCTCACGTGGGATCACATGAACTTGTCAAACGCTTCCTCGAGGGTGTATCAAAACTGAGACCAAATACTCCCAGATATAATATAACATGGGACCCTAACATTGTATTAAACTATCTCAGTACATTATACCCAAATGTAGAAATATCACAAAAGATCTGGGGATGAAAGTGGTCACACTATCAGCTCTTATTACAGCTCTTAAAGTACAAACCCTTAGTCTTGTAAAATAGATAATATTATTCAACAAAATCATTGTAAAAATTACAGATCCAATTAAGACGACCAGAGAGGATACTCCCCAGCCTGTATTAGTAATCCCTTTCTTCTCGGAGAAGCCAGAAATTTGCCCAGCACAAGCCCTTCTTGATTACATGAAGGTTACAGAAAAACAGCGAAAAGAAAACAGAGGTAATTTATTTATCCGTTCCAAAAAACCATATACTACGGTTACATCAGAATCAATCAGTCGCTGGATCAAAGAAATAATGTGTAGAAGTGGCATTGACACCAATACATTCACCTCTCATAGCACCAGGCATGCATCCGCATCAAAAGCTAACAGGGCCGGACTTAAAATAGATATAATCAGAAAAACTGCAGGCTGGAGTGGATCCTCATCTGTGTTTGCCCGGTTTTATAACAGGCCGATAGTAGAATCTCCAGAACTATTTGCGAAAAGCATTCTTAATACTAGTTATAATAATTGATTGATTGTTTTAAACATTTTCTTTTAACCTCCTTTTTTGAAATGAAAATAATAGATGATTGATTGCGTTAGTCAATTAATACTAATTCGATGATAATAATTTTTGATTGTTTCAAACATTTGATTACATTTCATGTACCCCCTATTTTGCAATATGATTAATATATAATTGTCTTAATTAATGAACAATAATTAGTTAGTACTAGCCATAATAATTTACTGATTATTTCAAACACCAGGTTACATTTCATGTACCTACAATCCGCAATATTAAGTATTAATATAGAATATTTTATGTACATGTTGATTAATGAATAGTAAAGAATAACTGTTTTGTTAACTTGTAACTGTTGATTATTAATAGTTAATTGATGAGACTGATTAAACTTTATAACAATAATTGAATTCATCTCTCTTTCTATTATCATTATTTCACGGCTCTTTGAACATCCTACAAGTTAAAATAAAGAAGAATTGCCGTCTTGTACCAACACACGTAACATAATTATAAATCAAACGAACTTACCTGTGAAGTTCGATGTTAATTATGTAAGGGTGTTGGTACAAGACGGCCTTACTCCCACCCTAATCAACCCTTATTTGTTACCAAATACCCTAAGTTACAGGCCGCGAAATAATGCAGTACCTTCAAACTTAATGACAGCTAGCAGCGACGTTCCGATACACGGAGCGCGACGCCTGCGGGCGATCCAGACCAGGATTCGAGTTTGTTTTTTAGCATGAGAGATCTTTAAAATACGTGGTTACTCGGTGAGACGAGGCGTCTACTACAAGTTAAAATAAAGAAGAATTGCCGTCTTGTACCAACACCCTTACATAATTAACATCGAACTTCACAGGTAAGTTCGTTTGATTTATAATTTTAGTACATTTTGCAGAAATACATAAAAATTAACGGACGGATGAACCGTGAAGAAAAACATTGTGAGGAAACCTGCACTTCTATAGAAATGCATGTGAAGTTCACCAACCAGCACTGGGCCAGGGTGGTGGACTATGGCCCCAAATCTCCCCTTTTACCCCAAATCTCTCCTTTTTACTACTTTGGGGAATACAGGCGTGATTATGTTTCAACAAAAAAAACATACAAAACTTATTCACTGTATTTTTAATAAAAAGTAATTTTGTAATTTATTTTATTACAAACAAAACATTCAACGTATAGTCCTATACCAAGGCAACATCTAACATGGTTTTTGCTGAAATTGCACTTGAAACCAATTGGTGCAGTGAACCAAGCAGCTTACAATCAAGACACTAGAACAACCTGCCATCATGCTAGGAATAAATTGTAGATGATTTATTTATAGCATAATAAATGGTTGCTGGTTCTATTACCGCCCGCGGTAAATCTAGGAATTGGCTCTGGTCTGGTAACTGTAACTGTAACTGTAATTGTAACTGTAACTGTAACTGTAACTGTAACTGTAACTGTAACTGTAACTGTAACTGTAACTGTAACTGTAACTGTAACTGTAACTGTAACTGTAACTGTAACTGTAACTTAACTGTAACTATATCTGTAACTGTAACACACTTGTAACTGTAACTATAACTGTAACACACTTGTAACTGAGATCACCCGCGGACCTTTGTATGGTATCCAGTACAAGCATTGTTTAGTTTGAAATCATAAAATGCGTAAGTGTTATCGGGTGATATTAATATCGACGCTTGAAAGGCAATCCTTACTAAGCGACAAAAATTGTAAAATGAGTTATATACCTATACCATTCGAACGGACAGATTTTTTGCGCCGTTTGGTACATTTATCTCATTTTACGATTTTTTGTCAAAGCGACAAGGATTGCTTTTCAAGCGATATAATTTCTGAGGTTAAAAATTCGTTGCAACAAGTTTTTAAATTCATTTTGGATTACGAAGGGTAAAGATTCATTTCAGTTATGCTAATGAGATTTGCATAGCCAAGTCAAACGATTCGCCCCAACTGAGATCAGTCGCACGTCCCAGACGCCTCCTTGCATAAATTAAGCGATTTACTGATGCTGTAACATTTTTCACCAGAACAATGATTTAAACCAAATATTTTAGAAGTCATCTCTCCGAAACCTTTCATGTAATGTTTTTTTTTAAATTACATTACTATCACAGCATATAATGACTGGCCTGCACACAATATGACATCAAAAATCGCGCGTCTTTGTCAATACCAAAACGTACTGTATTGCCTCAAAGAAAGAATTCATTTTTCAACGGAATTTAATCGATCACGCACGAATTTATTCGCGTCCTCGCCTAACTTTTGCCACAGTAATTTAATCTTTATGCGTATTAGTACACAGCACATTTCCAAAAGCAAGGGATTTCTCTCGAGTAAGTATGCGTTGGCTCGTCGACTCACGATGGTGATCCATTAGCGTACCAACAGGCGTCTCTCATCATTGACGAAGTCTTTGCACCGCGGACTTAGAATTTCAAGCATGCATAAAGAGCCAGCGAGCAAGTCCGCCGGTTTTTAAGTCCGCAGACTTTTAAGTGCTCCATTGGCGGATTAGACCTTTGGCTCGCGAGTTCGTTGGCGAACCGGCGGCCTCACTCGCAAATGGATCACTCCCTTTATGTCATTTCAGTTGACAGCATACTAAAGTTCACTGAACTAAGCGTATTGTCGTCCTTCTTACGTCCGTAATGAATGAGCAAGACGACAATATTTTTAGTACCGTCAAATATAGTTTGTGTACAACGGACTTTAGTGACAAGAGAATCAGCGCCATTCAATAACAATTTAAGTGTTGCGTTAATAGGCTATTGGCAAAACTAATGTTAATTAAACATTCTTAGGTACACTCACGTAAATAGGGTGTATCAGACGTCCGAAATTATATGTTAGGCACCTATACCGTAGCTAAATATGTAGATGCATAGTGAAGGGACGCTTTACCTAAATATCATAGTTTCTGAGTGACAGGGCCTTAATAACACCTCATAAAGTATTTTCGTTTCCATGACAACTGTATTTATTTACAGATTGTGTACTATGCGATCCAAATAAGAATAGGAATGCCAATAAGCTCTATCTGTCAAATGTCACATGAAAAGTATGGTTTGCAAAAAACTTGTTTGCATATCAATAATAATACTACCTACATCAAATATAAATAAAAAGGTTCAATTAGTGGTAAATTGTCTTAATAGAATATTTAAATATTTAAAGTCATAATTCGTTTTCGTTCGTCACAATATGGCGCAAAGTCGATCCTATTCTCATTTGAATCGCATAGTACTGGGCTCAAACAGACACCGATCTCGCCGGCGAGGTCGAGGCACCCCCTCTTCCGCTCGTAGGTGCATCTTTGCACCTAGGAGCGCAGTCACTACCTCTCCCCTCACGGTAACTGCCCAAGCTGAGGTCGTGCCCTCTGTGGCGCCCTTGAGCTAGTTGCCCTTAAGGCCTTGATTGGAGTGCACTCTGCGCTCGCCACTTCTCCAGTAAAACTGTAAAGGCCACCTCACGGCCAACAGTGTAAGTCCTTCAAAAAAAAAAAAAAGTAGTTACATACTGGGTTAAGTGTCAAAACCTGAAATTAATATTAAAACATTGCTGCAAGACAAGGTAGTGGGGTGATCTTTGAACATTTGTCTCACGTAACGTGTTGTGGCCTTGGGGCACATCACATCCATAAACTTATTTAACAGTGTAACAATGTATCTAAGACCATTCACAAACTAGATGCCCGATTTTCGTTGGATAGACATCAATACAAGACTCCCATACTGCGTTGAAGGCATCATACCAAAGCAATTATTTTTATAACCATCTGTGGTTAGAATAATCCCTTCATTGTAAATGGGAGTAGACGCACCTTACTGTACTAGCTTCCTAAGCGTAAAGACTACATTTGTATTTAATATTAGACTGCCGTGAGTATAATTCTTCTCTAGTATTGTGGCAAAGGTGCGGTCTGCTCTCATGGCGTTGCTGTTCCTGGGAATGTATTACTCGCAATTATCATTTTGAAAAGAGTAACCATTGAGTTTCTCACCGGCTCTTCTCAGTGGAAGCAGCATTCCGAACCGTGGGTAGAATCTGACTATTTGTAAGTGCTTTTTGGCCTACACGAATAAAACATTTTTTATTTTGATTTTGATCTTTGAACATTTGTCTCACGTAACAGCACGTAGCCTTAGGGCACATCACACCCATAAACTTATTTAACAATGTAAAAATGCATCTAAGACTATTACTATTCACAAACCAGGTGCCCGATTTTCGTTTGATAGACACCAATCTCTATTAGAGACATGTCGAAACAAAAGAAAAAATACAACCAATTTGACGTTTCGTTTCGACATATCTCTAATAGTCTATCAAACATAAATCCGAGATATAACAAGATTGAAAAGTTGGCGATGAAAAAAAAACGTTTCATTTTCGATATATTCAGTAGAATATAATACCAGTGCACGCGGTGAAGTATTATTTCGGACTTATGATACACCCTGTGGATTCCACAGTGAAAAACATGCAGCGCATAAAATACATGACGTATTGTCAGCGGGTGACATTGTTCCACATTTATTTTTGTTGTTTTCCACAGTTGTTAGTTTCATTGTCTCGATATCAGGTATATAGGTACTGCCCTCCTTACAACCCCGTATCTTGTGGCAATGATTTTGAAATTACTTTAAGTTTTCGACACTGGCCACTGCAGCGTCGACACTGCAGCGTTTTGGCATAGCATATTTTCTAATATCATTAAAAATAGTAATCTATACCAATATTATAAAGAGGCAAGATTTGTAATAGGGTTCCGTACCCAAAGGGTAAAACGGGAACCCTATTACTGAGACTTCGCTATCCGTCCGTCCGTCCGTCTGTCACCAGGCTTTATCTCATGAACCGTCATAGTTAGAGTGTTGAAATTTTCACAGATGATGCATTTCTGTTGCCGCTATAACAACAAATACTAAAAACAAAATAAAATATTTAAGGGGGCTCCCATGCAACAAACGTGTTTTTTTTGCCGTTTTTATAGATACTGGTACAGAACCCTTCGTGCGCGAGTCAGACTCGCACTTGGCCAGGCTTTTTGTATGTAACGAATTAACTTAACAACTACTAAACCGATTTAAAAACATATTTTACCGTTAGAAAGCTATATTATCACTGAGTAACAGGCTAAATTAGAAACTCGTACAACGCCGGGACGGGCCGCTAGTTATATGCAATTTCTGGTCAAGAAACGAGAACAAGCTGCAAAATCCGTTCGCGTCCATGATGGATGATATTTCTTTGAAGAATATGTACTATGTACTGATTGCATTTGTTTAATGTTTATTTTTTGCTACCAACATTACGCGATGACAGTTAAATGCCAGATACAAAGCGGCTCAAACAATAAAAAAAATAGAGCAAGGAGAAAAAAAAATAGGATTTACACACAAATAATGCGAGGACATAAATAAATTGCGCCTAGTTTTTTTAAACTTCGTGGACACTGAATAATCTATGATTGTTAGCTTTAAATATTTTGAGGTTGACCTGAGAATATACCATGGAGATATTATAACAGAGATGGTATAACGAGCCCGCGCTGCGGTAAATTTTTCTGGTTTATCTGACTCCGCCATTGTTGTTTTCCCATATAGTATCGTATACTACAGTTACATGATATAACAACAAGGGTGGAATAACGACCGCAGAGCTATACGAAGAATAGAGTCGTTATGGGTTACTCTAGTTACTCTATGGAATATAAATTGAAATAGACCTAGATGTAAAGACTAAACTCAACTTTTTAGAAAGCTATAGCCCATTAACAATGACACTGCAGGATACTTTTGAACTGAAGAGAGCCATTGTTTTTTATTTATTTTTATATTTGGGGTTGGTAGATTCGTTTCTTTTTTGTTCCTTTTTTGTTAATCCACGTTTTTGGTGTAGTTCCAAAAGAATAAACTATTTAGAAAATGTATATCCATAGAACTAACAGCCTTTTAATATTGTTGAAGATAGTAATTTAATTAAAAAAAAAACAATGTAACTTATCTCTTTATATTATATAACAATTAATATGTTATAATTACGGCTTGACCGATGTTTTTTGTTCTCTCTAAAACAAAAGTAATAAAGGTTGCGTTAAAATTGGTCCAGTGGGTCATCTAGTACATTATAAATATAATAAAAAACCCCTAATATTCTCAAATATATTTGTTTTTTTTTTAAGATTGTAAGACTGTAATGTTTTTTGTTTCTTAAAATAAATTTGACATTGTTTATCTGTACCATTAATTAGGTACCGACATTGATTTTCTTTTGTTTTTTATTCTTTAATTTTTTGAGTAACTAAATGTACTATAAAAGACACCAACTCTTTTCATAAACGATGTAGCTACTTCCTCAAAATTTTATTTAGTTTTATAATTCTAAGAATATCTCAGCAAGCCGCCGCTGCAAGCATACTTCGTACATCCATCGTGTAGATCCAATATTGTACCCTTTGGGCTACGGCTGTACACCGTTTAAATTTCGAACGTGCACCAAAGTGGCCAGTTTTAAGGACAAACGCGCGCGAAACGGTGCCGGGCCCGCCAACATTAAAACCACATCTAACGTTTTTTTACTAACATTTGAAATGGTGTGTTTGGTAATTTCTTGAATCTTTTTTGATTCTTTTTTTAAATTCAAAAAGTTTTTATTTATTTATAATTAAATTATTTTTTTGAAATTCAAAAATGTTCACTTTAAGTAGAGTTTTGGTTAATTTCTAGAATCATAATTGATTATTTTTTGAAATTAAAAAAGTTTTTTTTTTTAATAAATTAAATTGTGATAACATTGGTTACAGAGTCTCAGAAGGGATCAACTTGATGATGAACAGATTATTAGTAAGTATATTTATATTAATTACTTTATATAAGAAAACATAATGTCTGAAAGGTTGTAGGTGTATAAGTAGATGAAATTTAATTTAATTTGAATCAATCATATAGCTACCACCCTCCTTAAATGATAACGCCATTAAAAAGTTAGTAAAAAAAGTTATCGTCTCAATTGCACCGTAACAACCTAATTTATAGTTACTTGAAGTTGGCAAATAAAAGCAATCTGTCGCACGTATAAAATGATCAAAAAAAGTTTTCAAACTTAATACCAAAGTTTGGAAGGATATTTTGTCATTTACGAAAGTTCGGTTTGATTTGATAGTTACAGTGAGTAAAAGATAAACTCTAACAAGCCATATTACACACATATATTTGTAGATAAAATATCTCTCAAATTTAAAGATATTTAAATCTGTCTACAATCCATTGCGTACAAAACTCCTTATAATGAATCTATCATTGTATAAAATAAAGTTTTTCCGTCACGCGCTTTGTACGTTTCTGTTAAAGAATTTTATGATTTTGTTATTAAACTTTATTATACAAGAACAACTCAGAAAAAAAGGCTAGAACGAATCGTACCAATCTTTTATAGTCGATGGTGTATTCTCGAGAAATTGTGTGTCCACACTTATTTTAATATTCCAAAGATTAATCCGCCATTGTGAATAGATCAGCGCTGGGTTGTGATAGGCATTCCAATGGAGGTTGCTGACGTTGTGTCAGTGTAGAGAACATGCATTGGGCTGGCTCAGTTGTTATTATAACAGTAGATTGGAATAAAGGAGGTCATTATTGTTTCTGAAACTGAAAGCTCTGTACCTATGCCTATTCGATTTTGTCCGCCGGGCGCATTGGAGGCTTTTGTCAAAAATGTGCGCTCAACGCGAGCGCTATATATGCTGCGTCTGACGTAACAATAAAATAGCTGCTTATACCGCTTTCAGACTAGCGTTTTTAGGGTTCCGTACCCAAAGGGTAAAACGGGACATTATTACTAAGACTCCGTGGTCCGTCCGTCTGTCTGTCTGGCCGTCTATCACCAGGCTATATCTCATGAACCGTGATAGTTAGGCAGTTAAAATTTCAACAGATGATGTATTTCTGTTGCCGCTGTTCTCACGGTAGCCAGGGCTTGTTTTAATATTGGAAAAAAAAATAAAGCGCTTAAAGCGTCTTTTAATGTTATTGAAAGTGAGCATTAATATAATTTCAAAACATATATAATTCGATCAGGTTAGTCACTGCTATTCAAATTTCTACTTACGTAAGTATATTTTAAGTTATAATTTCGCAGAGCAGCGCTGTTGCCGCAGTCATTCATTTCCAGACTTTACTAATTGCGGCATCAATCTACTAAAACACCGTTGTTAATTGCTAATGCAGATTGCACTTTAAATCATTAGTAAGATTGACGTGTTTTTACACTTTTTGTATTCAAAAATCTTGCTACGGGATAGATTTTTTTCTAGCCGTTAATGTCCCTGCTGGGAAAAGATCTCTCCCACCTAAGTAGGTGGGTGTATCTTTGATACGTACTAACTGACCACTAGGAAGTCTAGTGGTCAGTTAATACGTCTCCAAGATTTTAGATCTTAAATAATCAGGTACACATGAAGACACTGGACATTAGATCATCAAACTTATAACAAATTTATAAATCTAGCTCCTTTATAATTTTACAACTTTTTCTCGGAGCAGTGGTAGCCGAGTGGTCGAACGCACGCCTTGCAATCAAAGTGTGCAAGTTCAAACCCCGGCTCGCACCTCTGGGTTTATGTGCGAATCTCATTTTCATCCGAGTTTATCACTTGCTATGAAACGGTGAAGGAAAACATTGTGAGACCTGTGAAACCTGCACGTCCGAGGGAACTAGTTCTCGATAGATGTGTTAAGTCTGCCAACCCGCACTGGGCCAGCGTGATGGACTATGGCCTGAATCCCCCTCGCATTGAGGGGAGGTCCACGCCCAGTAGTGGGACGTTAAAAGGGCTGTAGTTATAGTTATTTCTCGAATAAGCGTATTGCCGTCCTACTTACAACTCAAATAAATGAACAAGACGATAATATTTATAGTTTAATTGTAGTTTCTGTTAAATAGAATCTGAATCGCGGTCTACCTACACGTAGCGACATCTCGGCTGTGAGGGAACTATCGATTTTAGATTCAGACTCACATAATACAATCCTATAAACACTGATGGCCAGTGGAACTGGTACATTTAGTAATATATAACATATTTTTATTTGATAAATAAATATTCGCAGAAAAGCCTACGTTGTACAACTATAATATGTGAGGGACATTGTTAGTTCAAAAAACTACCTAGTTAAAGTGTTATCTAAGCTCTAGCTTGTCTGTGCATTTATCTAGTTTCAAAACTTTAAATACAACATTGTTGGTTGTGAGTATTATTATACAATGAGTTGTTGTTGACATTATTGTCGCCACAATAGATATCAAAACTCAAAGTACTAGCTAAATAAGTAGCGCATAAGTATGAGTAGCATAATAAATATCGCCACATGCACATCGCATAACCCCGCACTAAGCAAAGATTATACATCATCATCATCAGCCGGTGTCAGTCCACTGCTGGACGTAGGCCTCTCCCAAGATGCGCCACTGAGCCCGATCTTCGGCTCTTTTTCTCCAACCACTGCCCACCGCTTTGCGTATGTCGTCGCTCCACCTGGTCACAGGACGTCCTACGCTACGTTTGCCGATTCGCGGTCTCCACTCTAGGACAAGTTTACCCCAAAGGTTATCAGTCCTGCGGCAGATATGACCGGCCCACTGCCACTTCAGTTTGCTAATCCGTTGAGCTATGTCGATAACATTAGTTCTCTGGCGAATTACTTCGTTCCGGATTCGATCCCGCAGAGAAACACCGAGCATAGCTCTTTCCATAGCTCGCTGGGCGACTTTAAATTGGTGGACCAGTCGAACTGTGAGTGTCCACGTCTCGGCTCCGTATGTCATCACGGGTAGGACGCACTGGTTAAAGACTTTTGTCTTTAGAGACTGCGGTATAGGCGACGAGAAGACTCGGCGAAGTTTTCCGAATGCTGCCCAACCTAGCTGAATTCTTCTCTGGATCTCCTTCTCGAAGTTGTGTTTACCTAGTTGGAGCGTCTGCCCTAGGTAAACAGACTGCGTAACAACTTCGAGTGGGATTCCATTTAAGGCAATCGGTTCCGGAACAACGTGCTCGTTGTACATGATTTTGGTTTTATCCAAATTCATCCGGAGACCGATACGGCGAGAAGAATCAGCTAGGCCATTCAGCATCATTTGCAGGTCTTGCAGCGTTTCTGCCATAATGACGATGTCATCTGCGAATCGTAAGTGAAAGATGTGCTTGCCGTTGATGTTAATGCCACAATATTTCCAGTCCAGCGTCTTAAACATAAAAAAAGTTTATACGATGGGCACCATTCAATGGACTGAGATCCCAAACCCAGGCGAAATTTTGCAGAAGGCCACTTCCTACATTTGCCACTGACGAGAATCAAACCCAGAAGTCACCTAGTGTAGTAAGCCGAGCGGCCTACGCTAGAGCCGTACGTAGTACATTCAATCTTAAGCCTCTCACTTTAAGAGCGCTTTCAGTCTAGCCGTTTTTTGCGCTATGCGGTCGAGTGTAAACTCGCGCTTTATGTCACGCATCAGAAAATCTATCAGGCTTATTACGGCGTGTATGCTCGAACCGGTGGTGGAAAGTATCAGTAGCAATATGGATTCCCACGAAGAAACAATAGAAACATCGCAGCTCGAGCTTATGGGCTTATGAGCTTAAAATTGCGTCAAAGCTAGTACGAGTTGCACGAGTGGTAAAAGGCCTTTTGAACACACTACATGACTTTTGAAAAAAACCGGCCAAGTGTAAGTCAGACTCGCGCACGAAGGATTCCTTACCATTATCTATAAAAACGGCAAAAATATCACGTTTGTTGTACGGGAGCCCCCTTAAATATTCATTTTATTCCGTTTTTTTTCAACTGTCTCACTATCACGGTTCGTGAGATACAGCCTGGTGACGGACGGACGGACGGACAGCGAAGTCTTAGTAATAGGGTAACAGGAACCATAAAAACGAGTTTATACGCCCGTATAAAACGCTAGTTGAAAAAGGCACTTAGTTATATTTAGAGATGAAAGTGGGTATACTTTTCCATGGCCGGACTTGTAACCTGGAATAATCCAGTTTAAATTGTTTCGAGCGAACAAAGTTAAAAGCTAAACATTGAGTTTTGTTAGCGAATCACTTAAAGCCGCGAACTGGGGGTACTTTAGGTGTATTTAAAATGTAATCCATTTAATCGGGATTAAAAGTGGCATATTTTAATGTTGAATTTTGCCAATTCCTTCAAGTTATTGAAACATCTAACGAACTCACTTAAACAAGCAAATTAACTTGGATTTTTTTTTTAAATTATTCTCTGCTAATACATGATCATTTGTGTATTTGCCTAGTCTGACGTACATTGTCACCTACTCCAAATGTATTGAAATGAATTGCAGGGTTATTTGTAGCTTTTTAGTACACCTAGGTTTTTGAAGTAATTTTAATTTCCAGTATACAGACACAACTCCTTTTCATTGTCAACAGATAACACATACCTACCCATTGTATGGTCGCTAAGCTTGTAAAGTACACCCAGTTACGCCCAGGTCAAGGCCCATTGTGCCAAAACCATTTCTGAAATTGCCACTGGCGGGAACCACCAATTCGGCGTTTTGTTTCGACATTATGTCGAATTAGAGATACTGTTGGTCGAGCTAAAATTGGGCTCCAAGCAGTCGTGAACTAAACTAAACTAAATTTTCTTATTGTAGTGCTGCGACGCGCCTTCAGTATGTTCGACTCACAGAAACAAGGCAAGATCGAGAAAGAGAAGGTCCGCACGATACTGAACACAATGGTCCATAATTATGATGACTTGGAGCTGGACAGAATGCTGGATATGGAAGACGCTGAAGGTAACTTTCAAAAGAACCTATTGCCATTATACCGGGCACATTCCCCCTTAATACGAGGGAGATTTGAGCTATATTCCACCACACTGGCCCAGTGCGATTTGGTGAACTTTACACGCCTTTCTATAAGACACGTGGGTTTTTTTTTTTTTACCAGATACAAAATTATACATCTGAAATTCACAAAAACTGCACCACGCAAACCTCAAAGGGTCTATCTGGGTATCAGCAAGCACTTAACTATACACATTTAACATTGTTACTAGCTTATCATCGGTATATAGTGTCTTTTAAAAGTTGGTTGAATTTTTTGACATATAGAGCATTTGCAGATTCTCCGGAAGTTTGTTTAAAATGAAAACGATATTCTCACAGGCAAAATTCAGCGGTGCGGACCCGGGGATCTTAGCTTGCACCCCTACGTTCAAGGACTTACTTTACTTACTAGGCTACCACTACTTATTAACTATAACAAAATTTCGATAATGCAAATTCTATACAACAGGTAGATACATATTGAAGAGTCTAACCAAATACGAACATCTGCCAAATTGCCACTGAAATACCTGTTTACGCGACCGTCGCGTCAACGTAAATAGCGACCGTTAATCTAACGTTAACGCGTTAAGATTGCAGTTTACGACGCCGCTCGCTCCCAAGACGGATCTGCTTCCCTTCAGCGGGCGCAGTTTATACACCGCGGTGACACTTTTATTTCCTGGCAACGAGACAGTTCCCGGCTCTACGTCAACGGGTCTCTACAATAGAGATGTGACAACTCAATGTGCGCGGATGAAACTCAATGTGCGCGGATGAAAAGTAACTTGTTGACTTGGTGGTCGTGAGACTTCTTTATTTCGCGTTACGTTTCGTTTACAAAAACGGCTATTTAAAACCGTCTTGAAAAATATACTATTGGTCAATTTTTATTCTAATCAATTAAGTAGAAGAAAACGACACGTGATATTAATAATTATGTACTTATTTAACCTATTCCTATCACAAATATTTAGGTTAGTTGATGGGGCTAATAGATTATATACACTCTCTATATATAAACTCGAATACTTCCATAGCGAGTACCTAATCCCAACATAAAAAAAATACATTCCATAAATGTCTAGGTAAATTTTAAATCAGCAGATAGGCAGGTGTATTATTTAACTGTTGTTTAAATATTGCCAATATTAAACGAATATCATAGTATAAATATTTTGTTACTGAAAGTATTTTGTTTTGAATCTATAAAACGAACACATTATTCAAAATGACATCTCTACTGTAAATATATAAAAAAAACTTTTTAACAAAAAATTAAACCGCCGAAAATATTAAAAAGCAAAAAATAATATACTTTTTTTATTTTACGTTAATAACAAAGTTCTTAAACTAAAGTAAGTATACCTAAGTCATTTTGAGTCGGCGCCAAACTAGCAAATTAATTAATAAGTAAAGTGTGATGCACGGCGGCGCGGCGCGACACGCCACTTCGCCGGAAAATGCCGAGCGTTTACGAAGTTAATGTCAGCGAGACTCGTGCGACGTGCGGGCACATACTTGAGTGCACACATTGGGCGAGCGAGTGGTCGTTCCGAGAGCACATTTTTTGGAATGTTAATGTTTGTGGCTGAAGATTTCACGTTGCATTGTTAATTTCATTTGGTTATTTCTTTAAATTTATTGTTCATTGATTGTTTGGCGCCGACTCAAAATGAATTAGGTATACTTACTTTAGTTTAAGAACTTTGTTATTATGGTAAAATAAAAAAAGTATATTATTTTTTGCTTTTTAATATTTTCGGCGGTTTAATTTTTTGTTAAAAAGTTTTTATTTTATAATTTTTTGTGGCTAAAATATACTACTTACTACATGCTTTTTTTTTTGTAATACACAACTCAGCATTAAAATCTGGGTAAATATCTTCCTATTTTCCCACCCTTAGGGTAGGATTTTTTCTTCCTAATTTATATGGGACAAACTTCGAGGTTATACCCTAACCAATACGTGTCGAATTGTGAACCTCTTCCGTTTTCTTTGTTGGTTAAAAATGGGTATAATTCCAAGTAAAGTCCATGCGGGCGAAGCTATATCATGGTGTAGGTGCCAATCTACATTACACTAGGCAAATACACAAATGAATTGGCACCGACTACAAATGTAATTAATTATAAGGTTATTTGTAACTTTTTAATGTACCTAGGTTTTTGAAGGCGAATTTAGTATCTATTTTGTGAAAAGATGCAAGTATTAGCACCTCATAAGAGCACAAAAAAGGAATTCACCCCTCACCACCCTTTCCATCCCATCGTTTCGATATTTGTTAACTATTCGTATTAAACAAAAAAAGATTTTTCGAAATCGGCTCACTAACGCCGAAGATATGCTATAGTCCAGAATGCAAACTTTATCACCCCATTTCACACCCTATACATTTTTTTTTTCAAAATTCCTAAAACACGCATTTCTTTATTTTATATGTAAAATACATATACAAAGTTTCAAGTCGATCAAAAAATAATTTTTAAATTGTGTGACCTTCAACCCCTCATTTCACCCCCAAGGGGGTTAATTTCTGATAATAATTTGAAAATGGGACCACCCTCGAAGAATTCCTTAGCAAACGTCATAAAAAAATTCGAAATCGGTTTAGTGACGCCGGAGATATGCGTGATCATACATAAAAAAAATTAAAAAAAATTAAATATACGCGTCGAATTGAGAACCTCCTCCTTTTTTTTTTTCGTCGGTTAATAAAATATATCTACCACAAAGTAAGCGGATGTTTACAGCTTTTCATCACTTGCATCGTGTTGATTTGAATAATACCAATTCGAGCTCGTAAATTATATCTCAATCGAGATTATTTTATCATTTCATTGCTGTCGTAAAAGCGAATGATAGTCATTACTCACATTTTATTATTTATTAATGTACATAATTTTTCGGCGTGACCTTGATTTTGCGTGCAAATTTATACGATGGAAGTTCCTTATTTTTTAAATAAATAATACTGGTTTGACTGTCATAAATGAGGTTACCTATTTTTTAAAATAAAGAATATTGGTTGGTTAGACTGTCATAAATGAGGTTACCTATTTTTTTAAATAAAGAATATTGGTTGGTTAGACTGTCATAAATGAGGTTTCCTATTTTTTTAAATAAAGAATATTGGTTGGTTAGACTGTCATAAATGAGGTTTCCTATTTTTTTAAATAAAGAATATTGGTTGGTTAGACTGTCATAAATGAGGTTTCCTATTTTTTTAAATAAAGAATATTGGTTGGTTAGACTGTCATAAATGAGGTTTCCTATTTTTTTAAATAAAGAATATTGGTTGGTTAGACTGTCATAAATGAGGTTTCCTATTTTTTTAAATAAAGAATATTGGTTGGTTAGACTGTAATAAATGAGGTTTCCTATTTTTTTAAATAAAGAATATTGGTTGGTTAGACTGCCATAAATGAGGTTTCCCATTTTTTTAAATAAAGAATATTGGTTGGTTAGACTGTAATAAATGAGGTTTCCTATTTTTTTAAATAAAGAATATTGGTTGGTTAGACTGCCATAAATGAGGTTTCCCATTTTTTTAAATAAAGAATATTGGTTGGTAAGACCGTCATAAATGAGGTTTCCTATTTTTCAAATAAATAATGGTGGTTAATAAGACTGTCATAAACGAGTTTTCTTATTTTTTTAAAATGAAGAATTTCTGCTTGGTTAAACTGTCATAACTGAGGTTTCCTATTTTTTAAATAAAGTTTTATTGTAGCAGCAGATCGCGTATACAATTTCTTAAAATTTATTTACTATTTTTAGTTTTAAGTTTCATTTAAATTAACTCGTTACATTGCAAATGTCTAAAAAGACTCGACATTTTTTTTAATAAAAAAAAAGTGAATCAAATATTTATCTATATGTAGGGCACACCAAATCCATTCTCGTACGCGTCAAACGTCATCTCGTATTGACGCCTGCGACACTTCACGCTAATTTGACGCGTCGGGCAGCCAAGACGCTGCGCAAGCGCAACATCACACGCAAATAACCGCCTTTCTACACATAGACGTAAATTAATTTAGTTTATTGCATTTTATTTGGGGTTCAGCCATGTCTTTGCTTCTATTGGTTTCGGGAGTATTATATCGTTGAAAGTTGGTAAACTTGTTGTTGTAATATTTTTTCGGATTCTTATATACTATCATAGTTTCTGAGTTATACTAGACCTTTAAATATTTGTCACAGGTATCGTGTTCTGGCCTTTGGGTACATCCATAACCCTATTTAGCAGTGTAAACTACACTTACGAGGGGCGACTACCAATATTCACAAAACAGAAAAAAAGGTGGAAAAACATGGTCGAATTTCGATAGCAATTTTATACCAATCAGTCGTATACCCGGTCAGTGGCGTAGCGTGAGTCACTGTCGCCCGGGGCGGAGTCATTATTTGCCGCCCTTTTGTCGCTTTTTATTTGTGGACTACGCTGTTGGCCGTGAGGTGGCCTTTACAGCTTTACCGGAGTAGTAAGGGCGGAAAAGAGTGGCAACTAGCTCAAATTTTTTATTAATTTCATCTTTAAGAAGCTAAAAAAAGGTAATTTCTTATAAAATTCTGACTGACCGCCCAGTGACAGCTCAAAATATTTTTTTCTAATTTTGCCGCCCTTCTAATGGTGGCGCCCCACTCGCTACGCCACTGTACCCGGTACTGATGGAAATGTCAAAGTATTATTTCGAACTTCTAAAAAAATCTGTATAGAGTCATATTGATATAATTAAATATAAATAAAAAAGCTTTACATAAATATGTAAAGCTACTTAAAAAGCTTGAAAAGCTGTAGATGTACTAGAAAAACTTGGTTTTAGGTTGAATAAAGCTCTGGATAGACTAAAGCGCCAGGATGCGCGATGCAAATTTTTGGCCGATACCAAAGTGAACTTTATTGCTTCATTGAAATAGTTCATTCTCCAACGAAATGTCTTCCACAGCGCGAGTAAATTTTACAGCACTGTCACAGGGCTTTTACTATAGAAATGTAGTTGTTTCGACGCGCCTATTTGGGGAGGGCCACGGTTCAAGTGACACGAAGAGCAATTAGGAAAGTAATTAGAGAACCTCCCCAGATGTTCTGGGTTTGCTTAGTTCAGTCTGGGCGTGAGTTGGAGCGAGTCAAAGTAACTACTCACTATTTTTAAATGTAAAATCTAAAAAAACGTATCTATATTGGAAAACATTTATTGAAGAGAGATCTTTGCATGAGATTTTCATTAACACAGCTGGTGCGTCATGGGGTTAGATTGACTCATAGAGGTTCTATCTTTGTGAGCGCTGCGCACTGGACGAAAGTTCGCCATGAGCCAATATGGTCTCACAACGCAGCGATAGTGTTAATTTGCATTCGTTCATAATTGGTTTTCGTAGTATTTGAACATGTAAATAGAAAGTAAATCTCTACGATAAAAAAATATCTTTATATTAACTAGTTTATTTCATACTAAAATTAGCATAATTCATTTGTTAGAAGATCGAAGCAAATTAACAACAGTTTAAATATACTCAGAAGTTCAGCTCGCTCGATGACATTTCATTGAAGAATGAACTTTGTCTGTGAGTTAATACAGTTCATTTTGGTAAGGGGAAAAATTGGTCGCGCGAATGTTGGCGCGTCTGCGGGATCGGGGCTTTAATAGTTGTTGTTAAGCATTACTTTGACGTGTCTAAGCGAAGTCTTTCTAGTGAGAAACTAATGGTGTAACGCAAGTGCTTAGGTGTTGCCTTACATGTGTCTTCGCTTTGCTTATCGTTAGTGAGAATGGGCATGAACATAGAGTATCTAAAGTACCCATAACGACTCCACTCGTATAGCTCTGCGGAGGTTTTCCGCCATTGTTGTTATCACACCTGTAGTATACGGCAACTATATGGGAAAACAACAATGGCGGAGTCAGATAAACCAGGAAAATTCACCGCAGCGGGGGCGCGAAATGACATCTTCGTTATAATATCTCCATGGCCATGACACATACGCTATCAGTCGCACCCATCCCTGACAAGTACTTCAAAAGCCGCAACACCACGCTCTGCAGATGCCTGCCTAAACTAAACACGGCGATGGTGTTTCTACTGCAAGATGCCGCGATTTTCAGAATGCTACCGTCTTTAATTAATAATCCATATCCGTGAAAAATAACCAAATCCCTCAGTAACACCTTTTTTTTTATAAATTAATTTAATTTTGTGATAGCGACAAAAATTTGTCACGCGGGTTATAACGCGCATGTGAGTGTAGAAAACCCCGGGCATCAATACGATCGCTGCAGAATATTTTCCAATACCAAAACGGACTCTTTTGACTAATGGAAAAAAACTCATTCTTCAACAAAATGGCATTGTAGCCGAGAGCGAATTTTGCAGAGTGGTTGCGTGGCTTTTATCACAGAAATTTGATCTTTATGTATATTTTCGCAGAGTTCGTTTTTGTTTTGACAAACATTTCGGTAGCGCGCGTCTTGACTATTGGTATACCCAGGGCTCTACGAATGATAGAGTTAATGTTTCAACCATAAAAGTTTAATGTAGGATAAGCTGAGTTTACAAGGAGAGATACCGACATGTCCTAAGGGCTGGAGCTATTAACCTCAATCTGTACTGTAGCTCTACCATCAGTTATACGCGCTCTACACATTTACGTTGGCCTAAAATACTGCAAAAATAAAAAAAATATGTGGTGTAAAACCATCATACACATTTTTTTTGTAATTTTGTTGTAGTTTATACCTTATTAAAGGTAAAGCTATATTTCTTGTGCAAAAGTAACAAAAAAAACGATTCAATATATTAAATTTAAAAAAAAGGAATGGGTTTAAATTTAAATCAAACTTTTTGTGCAATATATGGAGAAATATAATTAGAATTTTTGAAATGTCTTGTATCACAAACTTCGAACCTTTTTTCGACTTTACCTAGACGATAGCGATTTCTAGTGAGCTTAACTTAGTGTCGTGAATAAGGTAGAGTTCAAACTTTTAGAACTGGAGCAGGTCTTCTTTTGGTTTGGTAGAGATTACTAATTTGAAGATTTATATCTTAATCTTGAACACTTATGTAGTACACATAGGCTTTTATAATTTGATGATTTAGTAAATCTATCTATGACACCTCGGTTCCAAAATTATTGAACTTTTTTTTTAAATTAGATTTTATGTTTTCGGGTACAAATTCTGTTTTTATAAACAAAAATAAGTTACGTAACTTCTCGTGAATACTTGTCGACCAGTGTTGGGCATCAATCATTAATTTATCAATCAACAATCAAATTCATTACAAAATCAATTGCAATCAATTGATTGTTACTTAGTATGGTTGCAATTAACAATTAATTAATGGTTAACCTTTAATTGTCCCTGAAATTTAATTTTGCTCAACACTACTGTCAATAAATAAAAAAGCTCCTAATTAAAAAAATAAATTTAATTTTGTTTTTTTTTTCAGCCAGTGGCAAGCTTAACTTCGATTCATTCGTGCGCGTGGCCGTCCATTTCCTAGACGAGGATGATGAAGCTTTACAAAAAGAACTGAAAGAAGCCTTCAGACTTTACGACAAAGAGGGTAAGCTGCATAATATTGTCCGACTAACATATTAATTTACATGACTTGGTACTATACGAACAATTAGTAAGTACACTTTCTCAGTTAAAACCAGCTGTAAGAAGTCCACCATCCTATATGTCACTTTCACCAATCGGGTGCAATACGGAAGACCACTATCAAATATATTTTTAGTGTTATATATATTTTATGTAGAGATATCTATAACGTCTTTTTTGAAGACAAAATATTAAAAAAAACTTCGTAAAAATATCATTAAATCAATTATCAGTTAATTATCGTTAAAACCTATAATTACTTTTATCCCCCACAACTTGTGATGCCCGATTACTAATTATGTCATGATTAAGTATAACAATAATGTTATAAAATTTGTGTCTGTTACAATTGTCAAATTAAAACCATTCTAATGATAACATGACTGTTAAATTATCCGCAAAGATTAATCTTTTTCTGCACTCTGTATTATATTTGAATACCAAAATCATTTAATGTATGTTACTTCAAAGCAAACATGATTTCCTCTAACGAAGTGTCACCCACTCAAAGTAATTACTTTTCCATCGCGCATGCTCACACGATTGTTTAAAAAAAAGAAGAAAAAATCCAAGCTCTCACAAATGTATGCGGGACCGATAAACTATACTTTAATAATAGTAGGGTTGGCACGCAACAGAAAACGGTCGTTAATTTATTCGTAATCATAAACAAGAACGAAAAATATAATTCACTTTTTTTTCCTCAACTCATAAAAAGTAGGTCGCACGAATTGTTTTATTTTCTAAAGTATTTGTAGGCTACTATTACAAGTATATAATGTTCCATATTTTTATTAAAATGTTTTAAATAATAACTTCGAATGCTTTTGCGGGTATAACGTGCCTAAAACAAGCCCTCGGGACAGGTGGAGGCGTGAAGAAAAGGCACAGCTGTGGCATATAAAATAGGCTTAAAAAGAAAAAAAGTATTATAGCTTTCAGATGTATTGCTAAAAGTATTTTACTGGATTATTTTTACACGCAACACATGTAAAAGATAATTTATGTGAACAATATAAATAAATATTTAAAAAAACCGGTCAAGTGCGAGCTGGACTCGCGCACTGAGTTCCGTACCTAAACTATGAAATCACCGAACATTGCTCTAACGAAAAGATAAACTGGCTAGACAGACAAACTTTACTTTGTCGTTGGTATACTGTTGTCCCCATACAAACTAACCGCAAATAAATGTGTAATCGCAAAAATTCTTATTTTAAGTGTTGTAACTATAAAATGTTAAGTTTTCAGATTTTTCCTTTACTTGTGCTATAAGACCTTGTTTCTTGCCAGATTTCATGATTCTCGGTCAATGGGAAGAAGGTATTCTATAGATTTTTGATACCCTTAAAAATGTACTAAATACGCAACATAAACCGTTATATCTTATGATTGCATTGAAAAGCAGTGGTAGCCTCGCGGACAAGGACGCCCGCCTTGGACGTAACGGGTGCAAGTTTAAATCCCAGGCCCGCACCTCTGAGATAATTTTCATGTGCGAATGTCATTTTCAACAAAGATTACCACTTGCTGAACGGTGAAGGTAAACATCGTGAGGAAACCTGCACGTCTATAGCTTTCTATAGCGTGTGAAGTTCACCAACCCGCACTGGGCCAGCGTGGTGGACTATGGCCCAAATCTCCCTCGTATTGAGGGGGAATGTGCCCGGTATAATGGCAATAGGCTCACCCCCTATTACATTGGGACCAAAATACATCGGCGAAGTGTGGGCGCACTACAGTGCACCTCTGCCTACCCCTTCGGGGAGTACAGGCGTGATGATGTATGTATTATTATCTTATGATTGCGATAACTTAGAAGTTTAATATTTTTAGAGCACCAAGGGACCGGAGACTTGAGTTTTTGTTATAAATCTCAACTCGACACCTCCACGCGTTCCTGAGAAAGGGGTCTTGACAGGCAGACAGACGGACAACAAAGTGATCATATAAGGGTTACTTTTTTCCTTTTAGGTACGGAACCCTAAAAATATTTAAAAAGTTAAATGCCTACCTAGCAGGGTTCACGTCGATATCAAGATGCGGGCTGCAATATTTTGGCTAATATATATATATAATAGAAACAGAATGAACTAAGTAAATGCTCATATATCAACGTAATGTCATCTATGAAGCACGCGAATTTTGAACCGTTATCGCTTGGCTATTAGCTTTGAAATTCAAACTCAATGTATATAGGCACAGAGTTTGTTTTCATATTGGAAAAAAATAAGCGTGCGTCTTGACGATTCATTCACTGGTAGATATTAGTAGTATTTTTTTTTTTATGAGATAGGGAGACAAACGAGCAGACGTTTCACCTGATGGTAAGTGATCAACGCCGCCCATGGACACCTGCAACACCAGGGGCATCGCAAGTGCGTTGCCGGCCTTTAAGGAATGAGTATGCTCGTTTCTTGAAGATACCTTTGTCGCATCGGTCCGGGAACACCGCTGCAGGAAGTTCATTCCACAATTTGGTGGTGCGAGGGAGAAAATTCCTGGTAAATCGCACTGTACTGGAACGCCATTCATCCAGATGGTGAGGATGGTAATGCAGTCTGTGGCGAGCCGTGTTACTACTAACTACTAATATTAGTTATATAAAATGTTCCTTCGTTTCTTAGTGTTGGTCTTAGTACAACTATAGACTTACTCGACAAGAAAAGTCAAACCTATAGTCCAGTAATTCCAAATAAAAGAAAATAACTTGATAAAACTACCTTGTTAAAAACTTTAAACGTTACGTTCCAAAACAAACGCTCGTTCCATATGGAAATTGAACTGGAAACTTTTGGACTACGTAACTAGATCGCGGCCATACAAGAGGCTGCCACACGAATTACATTTTACTGAAATGTAGACTTTATTTTACTGAAATAAAGTCACTTTTTCGCGAACGCAAAGTTTCTTGATTGAAGTAGCTTGTGGAAACGTAGGAAGGTAGATATTTCCTCGAGATTTGCGTCAAATGAAAGTTTTGTGGTTGTACTTATTTTATGTTTCAAATTTGCATTCTGAGGACTTCTGACCAAAAACCGACTTTAAAACCACAAATAGGCACTCAAAAGCGAAAAATTAATTAATAAATTTATTATAAGACGAGTGGGTAGCACTCGTCTTTTTAAAGTCGGTGTCAGCCGAATCTAATAGGTAGTAGATAGATACTATGTATGTAGTAAGTAAATAGCAGTGGTAGCCGAGTGGTCGAACGCACGCCTTGCAATCAAAGTGTGCAGGTTCAAACCCCGGTTCGCACCTCTGGGATTTATGTGCGAATCTCATTTTCATCCGAGATTATCACTTGCTATGAAACGGTGAAGGAAATCATCGCGAGGAAACCTGCACGTCTGAGGGAACTTGACTACTTCTCGATAGATGTGTGAAGTCTGCCAACCCGCACTGGGCCTGCGTGGTGGACTATGGCCCGAATCCCCCTCGCATTGAAGGGAGGCCCGTGCCCAGCAGTGGGTCGTTAAAAGGGCTGTAGTAGTAGTAAGTAGGTAGATACTTGTAGGTTTTATCTATATATTATGCGTGCAAACTAAATCAATGACTTTATTATGAATTACAAACTATATATTCTCAAGTAATTGTAAGCTGAGGCAGCCCTTAAAACGGTTTCCTAAAACATTTACAAAGCAGTTAATCAAAGTTTGTCAGTATTTATGTCAACACATTTTAAATCATATTGTTTTCTTATATTTACGCGAATACTATAGCTTGAAATAAAAATGTAAAGCAGCCGAAACGTCGGGAAAATAAAATAGTAAATAAACGCGATAAAATCCGTAAAATAGTTTTATTTCAACGTTTTAAATCAATTTAAAAATATAAATTTATTTGGAATACACAATATTAAATGGACCATCGTGTTATAAGCTGTATTAGAAGGATGTGCAATATTTAAAAACTCTTTTAAAAACCGTTGGAAAAGTAACTGTTAAATTTATTGAAATTTTCGTTGGGTTGATATTTCAATTGTCAGATAGGCCTTTATTTGACAAATAATGTATTATATATCACGCCTGTATTCTCTGAAGGGGTAAGCAGACGTATATAGTAATGCATTGACACTTTTCCAATGTATTTTGGTCCCAAAGTTATGGCTGACAAGCTTATTACATATTGGCAAATAGCACGACTGTAATATATTAAATTGACAATATTCGATATTTCGTTTGGAGATTGAAATTGAAATCAGCACTTACTGTGTTGTAAAAATAAAATCTGTCAACAAATAAGGCTAATATAGCCATATTTCACTCTAATTTGAGTAAAGGTATGTTTAGTTAGTTTATCTTAAAAGAAAATATGTTTAAAAATATCCGTAGATACTTGCAAATAGTGTGTCGGCGTAAGTTCTAAAGAATCTCGCGGTTATAATGTAAGATTAGCCGACGTAGAATAACATGCTAGACTCAGCCGAGTCATTGCCCTCGTGAATTACATTAAAACACATAATTTCCAAACAATAATGTATATGACAGACACTTGTCTACATTGCTCACGATTCTAAAAGAAAATTGAGGGACAAAGGTTGAAAATATATTAAATACTAGATAAGCCCGCGACTTCAGATGCGCGGAATGCAGGAGGACTTACCTGGAAAAAATGGGTTTTATATTTTCTTCGCGGAACCATAATATTTGAAGTAACTCCTTGTAATATCAGCTATCTATCCTTGTAAAATCAGTTCAGCCATTTAAGAGATTACCCCGAACAAATAGACAGAGAGACCAAAAAAAAAATGCATATTTATTAAGGGTATCGTACATACTTTCTTATGTTACTACTATAGCCCTTTTAGCGTCCCACTGTTGGGCACGAGCCTCCCATCAATGCGAGGGGGATTCAGGCCATAGTCCACCACGCTGGCCCGCTGCGGGTTGGCAGACTTCACACATCTATCGAGAACTAGTCCAGTTACCATTCATATGAATTTAATAAAAATGTGTTATTTTGATATTACAAACAGACACTGCAATTTTATTTATGTGTATAGATTTGTATGAATTCTAAAGAGATAATTGTTCGAAATACCGGGTTCAATCGATTTTTTGGATGATAGCCAAGTCCCGTACCATCGGTTGACGAAGGAAATACAGTCGAAACCGGATCGAGTTCCTACGACACGTGTGAGGGACGTTAAATAGCGAATTTATGCGTTGGCCGCTACACTTGTTACGTTTGGAGACGTTAAAATATGCGATGACATTAATATTATTGTATTTTTGCTTTGTTATGCAGGGTGTATCAGAAGTCCGAAATAATACTTCACCATTTACATGAGTATCATGGGTATTCAACTGAATGGTATAAAAATTTAATCGCAATTCGAACATGATTTTTTAATATTTTTCTTCGCTGCCAATTTTAAACTAGTATTTTTACTGCTAACCTTTTTAATCCTTTTCAAAATAATCTGCGGGACAATTCGTCATATTTTTTTGTTTTTTCATGGGAGTCCATGGTATAATGTTCTAACGACACTTGATATAATTTTTAAAATATTAGGAGCAGTGGTAGCCGAGTGGTCGATCGCACGCCTTGCAATCGAAGCGTGCAGGTTCAAACCCCGGCTCGTACCTCTGGAATTTATGTGCGAATCTCATTTTCATTCGAGATTATCACTTGCTATGAAACGGTGAAGGAAAACATCGTGAGGAAACCTGCAAGTCTGAGGGAACTTGACTAGTTTTCGATAGATGTGTGAAGTCTGCCAACCCGCACTGGGCCAGCGTTGTGGACTATAGCCCGAATCCCCCTCGCATTGAGGGGAGGCTGGTGCCCAGAAGTAGGACGTTAAAAAAGGCTGTAGTAGTAGGAGCAATAGGTTATAACAACCGAAGGTGACTTAAGGCTTACACACTTTTTTTGCCAAATCCGAAACGAACTCTGTATCACTATAGATGAAGATTGAATTTCTGGCGAACAAGTCACGCGTCTAAATTCGCTCGCGCTGTCAATGACATTTCGTTAAATAATGAACTTTGTCTATGAGTAAATAAAGTACGATTTGGTATTGGCAAAAATTTCGACGCCGTCGTTTTGACGCTCCAGAGGAGCTAGGTACCTACTTTGAGTATTTTAGGGTTCCGTACCCAAAGGGTAAAACGGGAACCCTATTACTAAGACTTCGCTGTCCGTCCGTCCGTCCGTCCGGCCGTCCGTCCGTCCGTCCGTCTGTCACCAGGCTGTATCTCATGAACCGTGATAGTAAGACAGTTGAAATTTTCACAGATTATGTATTTCTGTTGCCGCTATAACAACAAATACTAAAAAAACTAAATAAAATAAATATTTAAGCGGGCTCCCATACAACAAACGTGATTTTTTTGCTAGTTTTTATAGATAATGGTACGGAACCCTTCGTGCGCGAGTCGAGTATATTTATTTTCTATTTAAATTAGCGCAAACTCAGCGTAGAAAAATGCGAAATACTTATCCCAAGAGCAGCTAAATTCTAGTATGTTTTGAAAGGCAACTATTTAACGAATTAAAAGAGGCCACAAAGCAAAATATCTGCTGTGGTTCTTTTGAGCACGCAGCCAGTATTTTCCGGGGCTCCGTGGAGCTTTTAATAAATATAAAAGTTAAGGAATTGAGACAGAAGTTAAGTAATGTTAATAATAAATAGTTTCTCAGAAAACGTCAGCCAAATAGTACATTTTTTCTTATCGATTTTTTTAGCAAACTACCTGTAAAATATATTGTAGAGACACAGACAATATAAATATCACCAGACAACACATGCCCATCGTATGACCCCAAACTAAACGAACTATGTTTACCGTAAAATAGACTGGAAGCGATCCCAGTTACACACAGTCCAGGGCAAATTCATCAAATTGGCAACAACACGGTTGTTACGGCGCCATCTAGTGATAAACAAATTCCTTCATGCTATCACCGGGGGGCTCCACCACGTGTCACGGGGTCTGCTCCATATCATCATGTCGGGGTCACCATATGTACGCTCGTGTCCGTGATTCAGCCGCCTTGCCGATGGTAATTACTTGGCTTACCATTACGACTGCACACATTTTCTGAATAATACTTAAAATACTTTAATTAGAGCTATACTAATATAAAAGCGTCGTAGAAGACTGGGATATGTGGGATTCTTACCCACTAAAACCTCCCCGGTGGCCGTCTTCGACACGTTAGAGGGACTCCGGGATCTCCTACTGGAACGCACCGGTGTCCCTCTGTGTCTCGCTCCTGAGCTTAAGTGCCCAGGAGCTCGTCTCGGGGGGGAGCAGATGTTCGCTCCCCCTACACCCTCGCAGTGCATACGGCGCGGCGGCGAGAGACCACCCCTTGCCGCCATCATCCTCAGGGTCGTCGTCAGCTTAAGAGCGTCCGGGGCCCACACCCCAGACGCTCACGACCCCAAGGGGAGCGTCGTTTTCCTATCCCAACATACCATTACCATCGGCAAAGCGGCTGGATCACGGACACGAGCGTACAACGGTGCATTGGGACATGCGGCCTAACCACAAAGCCGTCGTCTCAATACTTTTTGACTTTTGTTTCAGGTAATGGTTACATACCAACGTCGAGCCTACGCGAGATCCTAGCCGCCCTGGACGAGCAGCTGACCCCTGACCAGCTCAACGAGATCGTTGACGAAATCGACACTGACGGCTCCGGCACCGTCGACTTTGACGGTAACTAATAGTGTGGCGGGCGAATTCAATTGCCTGTTTTTGAAAATGAACTCTCTGCATAATGTATAAAGATTGAAATTCTGTGTCTAAAGCTATGTTTTGTGACATTCCGTTGAAAAGTGTGCTTTGTCGAAGAGGTAGTGGAGTTCGTTTTGACATTGGTGGAAATTGGTCTCTCGCGTTTCGACGCATCTATGTGCTCAGAGAGTAAGCCCAAGTATTCCGTAAGCTCTTTAACCACATTTACTACTACTACTACTACAGCCCTTTTAACGTCCCACTGATGGGCACGGGCCTCCCCTCTATACGAGGGGGATTCAGGCCATAGTCCACCACGCTGGCCCAGTTCGGGTTGGCAGACTTCGCACATCTATCGAGAACTAGGCAAGTTCCCTCAGACGTGCTGGTTTCCTCACTATGTTTTCCTTCACCGTTTCATAGCAAGTGTGAATCTCGGATAAAAATGAGATTCGCACATAGATCCCAGAGGTGCGAGCCGGAGTTTAAGCCTGCACACTTTCATTTGCAAGGCGTGCGTTCGACCACTCGGCTACCACTGCTAGCCACATTTATTGTTTTAATATTACATGATACTTCCCCGAGGTGGTCGCGAATACATAAAGAATTTTCTGACATAAAAAAGGTAGACTCTACACAGAAGACTGCAACCACACGTACCGTTAAATTTATGGAACCATCAGTTCAAGAAAATCTTATAACTTAAAAATGTCTGCCATATCAAATGTATTGATACCACAGAGTAACCAGAGTACCCATAACGACTCCACTCTTCGTATAGCTCTGCGACTATATGGGAAAACAACAATGGCAGAGTCAGATAAACAAGAAAAATTTACCGCAGCGCGGGCTCGAAATGCCATCTCCGTTATAATATTTCCATTATTGATACATAGAAAAAGTTAATTCTTCAACGAAATGTCACTGACAGCGCGAGCGAATTTTGACGTGTGGGGCCGTGGCTTTCACCACACAAATTCAATCTTTAATACCATTGACACAGAGTTCATTTTGATAATGGCAAACATTTTGCCGCGCGACAATCGATGCCCGAAGTGCGGGGGGTATAACTGTAAGACTGAACATAGAGTTTTTCATAATTTAAGAGATATGGACACAAACCCGCAAATAAACCTCCCATTCAAGGCTCACGGTTAGAGGAAAAACATTCATAAAAAGGGTGCATTAAAATAATGTACGTTCTCTCTGATTGCAGAGTTCATGGAAATGATGACTGGCGATTAGGCGTCTCGGCAGCGACGTCATCATTGGCCGGGCTAGTCATTTAAATAAACACATTAGTTTAACGACACAAGGTTGGTTTTATTTTACCTGCTTAAAATACTGAGGTTACCCCACTGAACTCAATGTTCAATTTATGATAAGTGTTAATGTACGTGGTTTAATGAAATGAATATTTGAAATTAGTAGTTACCTATTAGCAGTATCCCAGTATCAAAATAGTTTATCTTGCTGTACGCATTAAATGTATGTTTAAATGAGGTTGATAGGTAGGTATCACTTATAAGAGATGGTTGATTGGAGTGGATGTATGGTTTTTGTAGGATAATGGAAGAAAGATGTTCTAATTATTATTTTAATCCATAGAGAACCATAATACTCATCGCATAATCTCAAACCTAGTGAATTATCGGTACCCTATTATGAGATGGGCGATCGCAGTTACTTCCAGACTAAGGCGAAGACCAAAAAGGCCATTATAGAAGGGAATCAAACCTGTTACCAGCCAGTGCAGTGGAAAACACACGAAGCGTGACTCCAAAATGAAATAAAAACTAACTTTGTTGAACCAAAGAAAAAAAAACATTTCAAAAATTCAGACTGAATCGTTTCAGATTTTAATACGGAAAGAGGGCATAGGCCTTGGGCGCTAGCACAAGGTAACAACCGGCTTCTTTGGCAACGTTTTGCACGCATTTGCACCCTTGAGGCTGCACCCTTGAGACTGCACCATCAAAGGTGCCGCGGTTCCGAGATGGAAATCTTTTAGGTGGCTAGCACAACTTGTTTTGAAAGGCTACCTACCAACGTGTACCTATTGTATTTATTCCTTTTCTACATCAGCCATTCACGTCTCTAGCAATTACTCAGTATTATAGCAGTTCCGATAAATTATTATGTATTTATGCAATTCACGCGCAGTTTTATTTGACCGAAATTAATATTTAGTATTATTATGGTATCTGCTAAATGTTTAGGAGGTTTTGGAGGAATTGCTAAATATGGTGATTTTAAACACCTAGCTTGCGATTACTGTCATATAAACTACCAAGACTTACGCATCTTTTATTTAATTAGATGTTTCGACACATAGTAATTCTTTATGTAGCTTTTGGTTTATACTTATAGACTAGCTGTGCCCGCGACTTCGCCACGTGGACTTTAGGGAGATTACCCGGAAATATGGGTATTATGTTCTTCCCGCAGAACCCTAATGCTTTTTCTAAAATTAAAGTAGCCTAAGTTACGCCTTGGAACGTCAGCTATCTGTCAGTGAAAGTCCCATTGAAATCGGTTCAGCCGTTTAGAAGTTTACCTCAAACAAACAGACAGGCAGACAGACAGACAAAAAATTTTAAAATTGCGTTTTCGTTATAGGTATCGTATATACTTTCATACGCATTTGGTAAAAAAGTGTTATTTTGATATTACAAACAGACACTCCAATTTTATTTATTTGTATAGATGTATAGATGTATAGATATCCCTTTGACCTAATAAATATATTCTGATAGCTGTTTACGAAAAGCCAAGCCAAAGTTTATTTTATCCTGCAATCATTCCTATTAAGTAGTATCTCGTACTGTTGTATAAAAAAAACCTTTAATCAGTGGATCACTTTTATAAAAGTTACCCCTTCACTTCACTTTTTAAAAGATATGACCTGCATCGTATTTAGTCGATTTTTTTTTTTTTTTTTGATGGACTTACACTGTTGGCCGTGAGGTGGCCTTTACAGCTTTACCGGAGGAGTGGCGAGCGCAGAGTGCACTCCAACCAAGGCCTTAAGGGCGGAAAGGGGTGGCAACTAGCTCAAGGGCGCCACAGAGGGCACGACCTCGGCTTGGGCAGTTACCGTGAGGGGAGAGGTAGTGACTGCGCTCCTAGGTGCAAAGATGCACCTACGAGCGGAAGAGGGGGTTCCTCGACCTCGCCGGCGAGATCGGTGTCTCGATTTCGCCAACAACAGAGTATGTAATAACACTTGGTCGGTCGGTCAGATTCTTGAGACTTTACAAGAAAATAAAAAGAAAGCTAAATTACCAAGTTTTTGCTTAAATCTGACTTTTTAAACAAAACTGTCCCATTGTTTGTCACCATAGTTATCTACTAATTTATTACCAAGATATCACGCGCAATGTTAGGACAGACCCTAATCTGCAGGGACCTTAATAAATATGTCTAACCTAAACAAACAAGGCCCTAAGCACACGTTGTGAAGTGACGTATTTATTACATAGTGTGAGGACAACTCGAGGTGCCAAACATTGAGTTATATTCAGTTTATAGTCTATTTTTTAGTGTGTATACTGAAAATATAACTTCTACAGACGTTTTCTTTCATCCGCCATCTTTATAAAAATGTGTATTTATTGAATTTGCCCGTGCTTGATACTTGACACTGACTGAAATACCCGCTAAACGCATGTGGAGCCATTCCTCATCTTAATTCATTAAATGTTATCATTTCATTCATTTCGTAAAAAAGATAAAGAATACGTCTACAGAAAACGATTTCCTAACGATATTTTACTTCACCGTACAGTAAATTGTAAGCACTATAGAAAATTATATTTGCAAATGAAATTCAAAAATCTCAGAGTAGAGAGTAACAAGTTTGGAAACTTATTAACTAGAAGAGGAACGTTCTTTTATAAGTATTTCAAAAATATATTTTATATTAAGTCAAATCATTTATTTTGTATAGGCCTACGGGGGCACTTACAAATTATCAAGTTGACATATTTTGTCTTATATGCTACTACTGGATCAAAGCGCTAACTCGACTGAGAAAATCCGGCAAGCTACTCTGTGGGCTTATTTAATTACATAATCGTCATCACGCCTGTATTCCCTGAAGGGGTAGGCAGAAGTACACTGCAGTGCGCCCACACTTCGCGGATGTATTTTGGTCCCAATGTAATAGGGGGCGAGCCTATTGCCATTATATCGGACACGTACTCACTCATTACGGAGGAGATTTTGGGTTGTTACGAATATGAACTTCTATCGAAATTAGGACTTATGGTAGGGCTGCTGATTAGCTCTGAGACAATTGTAATAGGGGTGGGATACAGGGCTGCCTCGTCACCTCGACACCTCCCTGGAATTTCGCACCCGAGGCAATGGTAACTGGGTTTATAGGTCACAGGACAACTGTTGGAAAATCGTTCACTGATACCCCACTTTCAGTTCGAAACGTGACCGTTTTGATATCATCGAATTATTGATGGCATTTATAATATTTGTTTGTTACAATTTAAATAAATCTTATTATCATTTGTTATTTATTTCGATTAAATTTTCATTTGAAAACTTTTTTTTTTTTTTGATAAACACTATAAATATAAATATACAATTTTTTATTCGTTTTCATGGTATAAGTTATAACATATATAAAAACTAAATTGAAATAAGGAACAAATTGTAAATAATATTTCTAAATATAGTCAAATCAAATAAAGCATGCATTTCATAGGTGTGTGCCTATTTTACAAGCTTTATATTAACTTGCAATGTATGTATGTCCGCGTGGAATCTTACAACTGAATTTTAAATTCGTTATCTTTAACCGATTGAGTTGAAATTTGGTTTACACGCTTATTGTGGATGACAATGCATGCTTAGTTATGTGACGTCATTCTAATTCCAATATGGCGGATCATTCAAGATGGCGGAATAGTATGGGTACCTATCAAATGAAATGGCTTGCTGAGGAGAATACGAAAACCAACTGAAAGCTTGTTCTTTAAAAGTTTTTTACCATCAATTCTTTATAACAACTAATTAGATAACATAATACCTACAGCAAAAGTTACTACATATAGCAGTGGTAGCCGAGTGGTCGAACGCACGCCTTGCAATTCAAAGTGTGCAGGTTCAAACCCTGGTTCGCACCTCTGGGATTTATGTGCGAATCTCATTTTCATCCGAGATTATCACTTGCTATGAAACGGTGAAGGAAAACATCGTAAGGAAACCTGCACGTCTGAGGGAACTTGTCTAGTTCTCGTTAGATGTGTGCAGTCTGCCAACCCGCACTGGGCCAGCGTGGTGGACTATGGCCTGAATTCCCCTCGCATTGAGGAGAGGCCCGTGCCTAGCAGTGGGACGTTAAAAAGGGCTGTAGTAATACCTACATATTAAATTTCTGCTCTGTCCTTAAAAACCACGCCGTTACGTGTCAAAATTAGCTCAAGTTTATATCGTTGAAGAATGAGCTTTTTCTATGTGTTAATACAGTTCATTTTGGAATTGGCAAACAAATTGACACTCAAAGGTTGTTGCCATAGTCTGTGGGAGGCCTAAACCCAACCTCAAGGCTATTGTAGCGATATCCTTAATCCGATCACGGACAAAACGTATTTTCCTTCGACTATACAGTATAATATACATTTAATGTAGTTCCACATACATACGCACGCGACGTTGACTCGTGGTCATGTGGCTTTTACCACAGAAATTTAATCTTTATTTATATTGGCACAGAGTTCGTTTTAATATTGTTAAAAATTTACGGGCGCGTGTTGCCGCCCGTAAGCCCAGAGTTATATCCAAAGACCAGTAAAAAGGATCACAAATCCGTTCGTAATACATATTTAAAAATGTGTTGCTCTATTATATAAAAATAACAATTCGTTATAATATAGCCAATATTGTAATATACAGTGGTAGCTGAGTCGAACGCAAGCCTTGCAATCAAAGTGTGCAGGTTAAAACCCCGGCTCGCACCTTATGTGCGAATCTCATTTTCATCCGAGATTATCACTTGCTATGGTGAAGGAAAACATCGTGAGGAAACCTGCACGTCTGAGGGAACTTGACTAGTTCTCGATAGATGTGTGAAGTCTGCCGACCCGCACCAGGCCAGCGTGGTGGATCCCCCTCGCATTGTGTGGAGACCAGTGCCCAGCAGTGGTACGTAAACAAAAAGGGCTGTAATTAGTTCATAATATTTAAAATTTAGGTACTTTTCTATTATTATTATTTATTTCTTATTATTATTATTTATTTATTCTTAATATTATAAAAATGTTTTGTTATATTTGTAATATTTCAAAATGTTATTCCACTCCATTTACTTTCCATCGTCCTTACCGTCCATTATACTTTTGTCGTCCATGTTCCATATTGTTTCTGGGGTCTTACCACCACGTCTTGTTGTACCAATAGCAACTGTCAATTTTTGACAGATTTTTTTTGAGTTAACTGTCAAAAACTGAATGTAATATTAACACATTGCTGCAAGACGGGTGTTGGTAGAGGCTGTGATTCTACACATGGTTATGTTATGTATGTATGGAGGGTAGAAGTAAAGGAGAATCATCTCCTATGGGAAAAAAATTAAAAAGTATCCAGCTGTACGCTATAAATAATAGTTCAAAAACCTTCCACAATGGCGCTGGTGTCGACAAAGGGTATGAAAATAGCAATTGTAGTTAGTGTCGACCCCCCGAATAAGATGGTATGCGCCATTATGGACTTTTTGCCACCTGATGCGATTATGGCGCCACCCTTATTTAATGCATTTGGACGGACACTATTTCAATACACAGATGACTCTCCTTTACTTCTACACTCCATATATGTATGTCATCACTTACCGTTATTATCTGTGTGTACGGCGAATGGTGGTGATGCTACATCTATAAAAAAACTACAATCATAACGCGGATGACTCGTACGTGACATAAAATTAGCAATGATTTTTATGTCAAAAAAAATATTCAAAAAAGTTTTTTTTTTCAAGAAAGGTCTCTAGAAAAATGCACTTATTGGCCCCAATTTTCTTTAACACAAACTGAGACTAAACTAAATTTCGACAGCACTAAAGTTATTGCCATCTCACTAATACATTACAATCATGATTTGGTGTCAAACATAATTATTCATTTATCATGAGAAGTGAGTATGTCAAATAACGGTATTAATTGAACATTATTCCAAACTGTTGACAGCTGTCAAAACTGTCAATGTTCCAAATAATGTTGAAACAATACTGCTAAAGAGGCAAGGTAAAGCGTAAACTATGCTTTTTGTTAACATAGAAATCATTGCCGACCAAATCAACCAACCAAATCATATATGAAATGTTGGATGGACAGGCGTGATAAAGCAATTTTTAACGGTCCCAATTTTGTTGTAGTTTCACAACTGAACTAAAACGTACAGCCCTAACCATTTTGTGTCATACATTTTTATACTCGCTAAAATGTTGTTGTCTCTCTCGATACGTTACGAGAAAAACTGCGATATTAAAGCAATTAGGACAAAACCACTTGGACACTAGGACAAAACAAAACCACATCTATAAAACAATTTAGTTTTTTTATGTCAATCGTGCTGATTTTACATTAAGATCAAGAGAAAGACCACAACACATAACTATCAAATTTCATAGAGACATTTTTACAGTGGCATTACAAGACACTTTTATACTGTAAAATGTCACTGTACATGTCTAGTAGACGCGATTGAAAATTCTATAAATTTGAATTGGAACTTTAATTTAAATTGGTTCCAACAAAATCGGCACCATTTGACTTTTGTCACTAATGTCATTACCTGACTTACACTCCTAAAGCTACTGGTGCTAGCGCTCCGAGCCTGCAAGAAGAAACATTCGTTCCTATACACAAGCACACATAGCTTTTGTAACGACGACCAAAAAGACAGACATGCCGGTGGTTGAAGCGTAGATGCGTCCAGTGCGCGCAATTACAACAAAACTTGATTTCCAACTCTATCTCAATTAATATTAAGAAGAGAACAGCGTGAACGCAGTTTCGAAAAAAAACAAATGGCTGTTATCTTAACCACGTTTTGTTTTTTTGCACTTTAGTCCAATTGACATAGAGTTGATTGATAAGTGCTATTGTACATTGTTCTAGCGCACTTTACGTATTAGTCTACGCTGGCACTAAAATGGTCAATGATTCAAATTAAGAACGCGCTCTTCGAAATTCGAATGTGACATTTTTTTTAATTGAAAGAGCATTAACAAAAATATCAATCTTATCTTACCTTCTTACAGAAAACAAAGGAAATTGATTGATCTAGTGTTTTTTATTAAAGATACTAATATTTAATCGTCTAACCGAAACAAGTGATTAAATTTAGTATGTATGTTCTTATATATCTTAGCCTAATGGCGCAGATACGCATGAGCAATAAGAGCGGAACAACTAAAATTTAAAAATAATCGATATTTCAATTTTAAATTTTTTCTTATTTTTTAGTACTACTCATGTCTAGTAGTGCCATAAGAGGAAGGATGTTATGACCCTCCGTACCCACATGAGTAAATATTTTCACAACTAACATTTTTTTAATCTTATCTTAGTAAGTTTAAAAAAAAGAAACTGATATTTCATTTAATTTATGGTTCACGGTGAAATCTTTGTTGTGTCTACGCAAAAACGTAATTGTCACATTCAGAGGTGAAAGCAATATTTAATTATATTTTAACATTGACCGTTTTAATTGTACGTATTGTGCATTGTGCTATAGCAGCTAAAAGAAAAGAGACAGAACGTGCAGCATATCTGATCTTGTTGGTCGGATACACAGAAAACAGTTAGACAAAATATTATATGCACAGATAATTAAAGCTGAACTCGGAATTTGGATATTCGGATTTAAATCATTTTTTTTTTAAATAAGTTTAGTGATATAATTACATAGAATCTTATAATTATAACGTCGAAATGCCGAATTCAGCTCATAAACACATAAACAGTAATCCAATGCAAGCATCCGTCCATTGTGTAAGTACATAGAAATTACGGAAAACAGTGAGTTTGAGACTTCAAACCGCCATAAGTGAAGCAAGATAGATAATTGGCAACCAACAGTCAGGGAGCTCTTTACGGATTATAATTTAAAAAAATAAAAATTTAAAAGGATTGATACTCGAGTAATGTATTTTAATTACTTTTAAACAATTATTGTAAAGAGCCCTTGTTCAACATTTAAAGCATTTGCCAAGACAATCAGCAACATCGATGTATTAACAACTGTCACGTTTATGTATAATCTGTGTATACAGGCCCTGCACACACTGGGGCGTCAAGACGAGCGCGTCAATTGTTTTGTCAACACCAAAACGGACTGTATTCTCTCACAGATAAATCTCACTTTTTAATGTCATTGACAGCGCGAGCGAATTTTGAAGCGTGGTCACCAAAGAAATTCAATCTTTATTTATGGGCCAGAGTTTTTTTTGGTGTTGACAAACATTTTGACGCGCGCGTCTTGACGCTCCAGTGTGCCCGAGGCGTCGTGGCTGATGTCAGTGTGCACATAGCGTTAAAAGTTAGTCAATTGGTCGTGGCATTGATGTAAACCTGAAACAGAAACAATTGACAAAAAAACACCTTTAAAACAATTGTTCCATGAAGGATGTATTCAATGGATCTGCAAATTGTTCACCCATTTTATTGTGTATTTCATTTATTTCTTTATTGCTAATAAATATAAAGAAAGTGTGGTGCCAAAACAATGGAACAAATACGTAAAATCTCCTTCTTTGAATCGTAAATAAAAAAAATTGCTCATAAATCATCTGAAAGTTTATTATGAGTCTTTGGAAAATTTAATGGAACCGTTACGTCATATTGCGCAGGAAAAATGTCTCCCGACATGAAAGAGTGGGTAAATCCCCTTCGATCCACCGTAAACCAGTTTAAATCTCCAATTTCCGAGGAATTTCATCCTAATATGAAGAGTTTAGCTCTTGTACAGAAAATTCCTTTCCGTTCCAACACTTTTATTTATTCACATTCTATGTGGACCCTGATTCCTTTATGTAGAACATTCTATAGCGGAAGAAATATTTTTTTACTCGCTAAGCATATAATTTATTTGAAGGCATTTTGACAATGGTAGGGAAAATAAACGTTTGAATAATTTTTGGGTTCGCCAAAAAAATATAGTTTAAATGGGACAGTAAATAAACGCATAAGTAAGTATATAAGCACATAAGTATGTATATAACGTGTAAGCATATTATTCTTATCTAATTATAACTTTGTACCTAAATTAAAATATAATGATAAACATTTCAAAAGTTTTGTTCAGTTACCTAAGAAATCGAACAAAGGTGATATATAGAAACCTTGACAGATAATATTTTTATTCCCGCTCTAAAATATTGCTATCTTCTTCATACATTACGACCGTGAGAAGGCTTAGCCTAATGTAGTTTATCTTAGTGACAAGAGAATCGACATTATTATATTATACTCGAGCTAAAACCCTGCGCAAATAGGGGCGTCATTACACGCGCCACCAATTTTTTGCCAAAATCACAACGAACTGTAAACGAAGGACATTTTGCAACAAAACGTGGATGAGTTGAGAGAATTGAGTAGCGAGGTCGCGTGACTCGTGCTACTAACATTCAATCTTTCTGTACATTGACATAGAGTACATTTTCTAGATTCTAGAAAAAGTCAAGTGAGTTCGCGCGCCCCAGTTTATCCAGGGCGTAAATGGGTGTCGGGGGGTGGTACCAGGGCCGTCTCTCTTTAGCGCCGAGGCCCGGCCAAAGCTGGGCCGTTTGCCGGGGTGTCACGGTGAAATACTAGGGATCCCGTGGCGCCCCCTTGAAAGACTAAAGGTGGTACACCTTGGGTTTTAATTTTTAGTCGCCCTCCGACTCCCCCGAGTCGTTGGGGGTTGCGTTACGCATTTTCCCACGTTGAAAAAAATGGCGTAAAATGGTAAAATAAACAATAACATAATTATCGACAATGGTTATTCAGATATTACAGCAGTAGACTTATGCGGATTAATATAAGTCATCAGTAACTTTGAAGTGGAGCGGGCATTTCGAAGCAAATAAGCAATGTTTCTGTCTTGAGTTTATGAGGCGACGGTTTTATTTAATAATGTACCTACTTACCCACCGCAACGCACTCCAGCTCATCTAGCATAACAGCGTAGACATTATGTTTTATCGCTTCAAACTATTAGATTTATCGAGCAAACGACGTCTAATCGAGATATGTGTGGTAGAAGAACCTAGATGTCACGTCATTTGAACAGTTGGAAGGTATAAAATATTGTCTACGCGGTCATGCTAAGCCTGCTGAAGAGCAAATGTTTTCTTTAATTAAAAACCTATGTAAATATATAAATAGATTATAGACTTATCTATCCTTTCTAATACCCTGAATACCGAAATCCCGGATAATTACTGCAATATATCATTGGTCCGGGTAATCCGACGGATCAGCTCAAAATGGAGCAAAATGGGTAAATAAATATAATTCTACCCGCATTTTGACCTGTCTCGGCTGAGGTATGGCGCAAGTAGCGAATAGGTCGTTGAATCGGGTGAACTGAACAATGACCTGTCAGTGAACATATAAATTACTTGTCTATAAGGGTTAGGCAGAAGTGCTCTACAGTATTTTATAGCGTCATCGTTCATCGTCAGTTCAGTGAACTTAGAATCGGAAATGCTCTTTTCATGGGTAATTCACTAAAATATATTTTTTGGGACTAAACTTATATCAGATTGCCACAACTGTGACTCCTGTAAACCTGGTTCTAGCGCGGTATCTAACACCTAGGTTTGACCCTCAGCGAGTCCCAGGGAAAACCTAAATAATCTTGGAACCAGCAATTATATAGGTACTTATGAATTGTCAAAAACATTTATATATACATCATCATCATCATCACGCCTGTATTCCCCGAAGGGGTAGGCAGAGGTGCACTGTAGTGCGCCCACACTTCGCCGATGTATTTTTGGTCCCAATGTAATAGGGGGCGAGCCTATTGCTATTATACCGGGCACATTCTCCCTCAATACGAGGGAGATTTTTGGGCTATAGTTCACCACGCTGGCCCAGTGCGGGTTGGTGAACTTCACACGCCTTTCTATAGACGTGCAGGTTTCCTCACGATGTTTTCCTTCACCGTTTCATAGCTAGTGGTAATTTCGGATGAAAATGAGATTCGCACATAAACCCAGAGGTGCGAGCCGGGGTTTGAACCTGCACACTTTGATTTGCAAGGCGTGCGTTCGACCACTCGGCTACCACTGCTACAACATTTATATACTTATTATAATATACTAATGATTTGTTAGACATAATACAATTATAGGACTCTACCACCCATTCGGAACGTGTTTACTGTGGAGAGGAATAGGCAAGAAACTCCATGGTTACTCTTTCCAAAAAAGATTGTAATAATTTGACATTTGATTGTAATACATTACCTAAAACTAACAATTCGTACGGGGAACGAACCGATGAATATTTGATTCCTTTGTTTTTAAACAAACTTCCGGAGAATCTCCAAATGCTCTATATATCAAATAATTTAAACCAACTTTAAAAAGACACTATATACCGATGTTAGCATCGGTACATAGTGTCTTGTTGCAAGTAACAATGTTATATGTGTATTATTAACGGCTCGCTGATACCCAGATAGACCCTACGAGGTCTGCGTGGTACAGCTTTTGTAAATTGCATACGTAAAACTTTGTACATTCTAAATAAAGTAAAAAAAAGAGACATTTTTGTAAAAGTTACTTACGGATACAGTTATGCATACTATATTGTACAAAGATCTTTTTCAGGGTTTTCATACGACAAGTTTAGCTAACTATGATGCCTTCCTAGCCGAGATTACTGTGAACAAGCGTTTAGTTTATATGACATGTTCTTGTAGCTCGATAGAAATTCCTATTTTTTTTTGGGTAAACCTATAAATATGCGCATAGTGGCGCAAGCCGCAACCGGAAGTGAAGCTCCAACGGCCGGATATTGGGCGGACGTGGCCACGGAACTAGTAATAACTGAACAAGTAGTTTTTTCCCACTTTCTCTAAAATGATAATCTAATTTTTTTTACCGTAGTCGCATTAAAAAAAAACCGCCCAAGTGCGAGTCGGACTCGCGCATGAAGGGTTCCGTACCAAAAATGGCAAAAAAAAACACGTTTGTTGTATGGGAGCCCCTTAAATATTTATTTTATTCTGTTTTTTAGTATTTTTTGTTATAGCGGCAACGGAATACATCATCTGTGAAAATTTTAACTCTCTAACTATCACGATTCATTAGATACAACCTGGAGACAGATGGACGGACGGACGAACAGTGAAGTCTCAGTAATAGGGTTCCCGTTTTACCCTTTGGGTACGGAAAATAGCCTTTTCCTAATCTTCTGAAATAAATAAAATGAAAATAAATTATATTACGAAGCCTCAGTCATAACTATATTTTACTGTAATTTTCGGTGGTAAGCCTTTAAATAGGTAGGTATTGGAATGATGCTAAACAATTAATCACAACTTAACACCTTTATATCTGTAAGGTGGCAGCACAAGTCTGGAAAGATTGGCAGATGATAATAGCAATGTAGTTCACGTATAAAATTCTTTAAATCTCGGAAATATTTAGGGTTGGAACCTGTACCCTTAACTTACATGATCAAAGTCATTTCATATTTCAGTACCACTCAGCGGTTTAAAGAAGTTTTTTATAGATGCATCAAAATTAAGTAACTCTCAACCTTATGTCGAGGTATATAGTCATCATCATCAGCCGGTGTCAGTCCACTGCTGGACGTAGGCCTCTCCCAAGATGCGCTACTGCGCCCGATCTTCGTCTCTTCTTTTCCGGGTACTGCCCACCGCTTTGCGTATGTCGTCACTTCACCTGGTCACAAGACGTCCTACACTATGTTTGCCGTGGTATATTATGTATCTATTGGCATACGGAACACGCATAGCGGCAGGCTGGCGCACAGCGTGCCAGTGACCGGAAGTGCGGCCTCCACCCGCCGGATATTAGCGGCCGCCATTGCCGAACTTATAATAACTGAACATGCATTCAACGCCTACTTTTTCTAATACCACTCTAGAATGTATTTACTTTGCTTTTTAGCTGACTGCACCAAGTGAGGAAAGTGCTTATTTTTTTTTCTCTTTTTTAGAATTATTTGCAATGTGAGGTTTAATTACGATACTAGTAGTTTCGTTAGCTCCACAAACTAACCTTAAAGTTTATGTTAGGACATAAGTCGACAGCTTAATGATTAGCATGGGAATGAAACTTGACCTTTCAGTTACCACAGCCACCTATGTAACCTCTAGGCTGGTTTTGCTTAACATGGTTGGGCATGAACAGATTTGAGTATTTTTTTACATAAGTCAAGTCATAATTGGTTACATAACCTAGCTCGCCGATGATATTTCGCAGAAAAATGTACTTATATAGTACATGATAAAGTTCGTTTTATGTTGATAAACAATTTCTCGCGCACGTCTTTTTGGATCTATACAAACGGATTGAACAAGAAAGAGAGTTTACTTTCCACAGTCTTACAATTATTGAGATATGAAAAATTATCTATACATATACAAATCAAAATGTTGTTCGTTAGTCACGCTCGAACTCAAAAATACCTTGATCGATTGGAGTATTCTCCTTTATTTGTTTACAAAAGTTATTGAAAGAAATTAAGTGTTGAGGATACGAAGTGGGCTAATTCTCACTAGATTAATGGATCTATGCAATATATTTACTGAGATAACTCGTTATTATCTTGTCCAATACTTCTGAGTTCTGTGTGCAAACAATCAATTCTGGACAAACCAGTACGCGAAGCATTCATCTGTGCCGACTATTGTTCCACAAAAAATTCAACGCTGTCCTTTTTCAGTTTACAATTTTATTTCATGGATTCAATGATTTTGAAATTGTATGCTGGTATACTTTTGTTTATTTATTCGTCAGAATTATAAGACACAGAAGTTAGTAGAAAGAAAGAAAAAATATACATTTATTAGGGCTTACAACTACACACACACACAATCAAAGACTAATTTTCGTTACCTATCTATCTACTGACGTTAACTATTTAATGGCGGATACCTATATACCATCTAATCTATAGATTTTCCTAAGGTAAAAAACCGATTCTTCTCTATTTTTCCGTCCTAAAATTCATGTGAGTTTAGCTTTTACCAAGGATAGGGTTAACAGAGCAAGCGTCCCAAAATTATTTTGATTTGTTTATCCATAAGTTCTAACTTACACTACCTGTCGCCATCTTTATCACTGTAATCATCGATTTTTATTGATAATGTGTATTTATTGAATTTTCCTTGCTAAATTACTCGACATTGCCATAAATACCGCTAAACTCAGGTGCAGGCATTCCTCATCTCATTCCATTGAAATACCATTTCACTCATTTCGTGAAAAATTAAGAACTTATACTAATTCGCTTATCTCTGTCAAAAAAGAAAATAAAACTGCTTTAATAAAAACGTTATACAAATTATCACCATCCAACAAAGAAGTTACGCAATGGTATGCCCAATTATCGTCATAAAAAAAGTTTATATTCTTCTCGTGATTATTCTCTACAGAATTTACAGAACGGTGTGACCTACAGTCTATTTATTCTCCAACTTGGAGGCGCGGTAATGAGCAATATCCCGAACCGGCCGCCCTAACGAACTGTTATGTTGCATTGAGCGATAGATTCATTATCACGGCTCGCCTTCAGCTCTTTATAATTGTCTCAGGGATTCTTGCAAAACCTTGACTTTTTTTTGAAACTGTATTCTATTTCATTGATAATAAACATTGAATTTTTGTTCTAATAGTCACGTTATCAATTATAATATATCGTTGAAAATTGTGCTTTTTAGGGTTCCGTACCCAAAGAGTAAAACGGGAACCCTATTACTAAGACTTCGCTGTCCGTCCGTCCGTCCGTCCGTCCGTCCGTCCGTCCGTCTGTCACCAGGCTGTATCTCATGAACCGTGATAGTTAGAGAGTTAAAATTTTCACAGATGATGTATTTCTGTTGCCGCTATGACAACAAATACTAAAAAAACAGCATAAAATAAATATTTAAGGGGGCTCCCATACAACAAACGTGATTTTTTTGCAGTTTTTATAGATAATGGTATGGAACCCTTCGTTCGCGAGTCGGACTCGCACTTGGCCGGTTCTTATATAAGTGAACACAGTTCTATTTAAACCTCATTTATTCCTCAAAAGAACATGATTAACTTCATGAGAAATATAAAAGTTACATATAATGTTTACAATTCAATTTGGTATGATCAGAAAACTGATCACTCGCCTTTTTGCATGGTACCTCGTACCTTATAACACTTTTGGGCTGTACCATAGTATTATATGTGGAAATATCAGTGTATGTATCTGTAATGGGCAATTTGATTCGTCCGGACACTATTAATAATGACCGGTCTGTATTCATAATGCCCGGCTCAATTGGACAATGTGAATAAAACAGCATGATTAATTACTTTTCCCGGCCATTATTAATAATGGCCGGTCCTTATTAATAATGCACGTTGCCTGTAAGATATCTATTTGGTTTGAATTTAAAAAGGTTTGCATAACATTTCACGACGTAATATCATAGTAAAATGGCTGTATATACAACCTTAATCGTCGTTTTAATGGGACAGATAATTACTATAATTATGAAAAAAGCACTATTAGGATTTAATGTTAATCATAAGATACTTATGCAATGTAATATTTGTAATAAAAATGCCTATTAAAAGCCAAATTGTAAGCTATCTCCAAATGACGGTTCTATCAGAGTAGCAATTAAGAAATTTAAATTCCCTTAGAAAAACATTTCAACCCAAATTTTCAAGTACCTAATGATGATTGATTGGTCGTGGTCTGCGGCATTATTTATACTAAGTATGAAAAAGTAGCGTCATTATTATCTGTCAAGTTTCCAAATTGGAATCTAACCAAAATATAATATGTATTAAATTTAATTTTTAAAGTTTTTATTTTATTTTAAATAGCTCATTGTGTTTCGTCTCCGATGTATCAAAATCTATTTAAGTTGAGAACAAAATGGAATCAAATCCTGAACAGTTCAATGAATATTCTAAGTATATTTCTTATTCTGTTTGTTAAGCACCGGCAGGGCATTATGTATTGCTACCATTTTGCAATATAAACCAAAAATCTGTCAAGGCAAATGCAACTGTTGTGAAGGAAACCCATTAACAAAGTTTTATAACCAGTTACCTAATCACTCAGCAGTGTTGGAAGTTTGCGTTACTAATCACGATGGTAATCGTTACGACCGTAAGTGACATGTAACCTAAAATAACGATTAGTTCAGTACATTTTATAATTTGTGTTAGTGCACAAAAGTTTCCGTTTATACCTTGCTTCTGTTTCTGGGATCCCTGAAGTCTTCCTTCGAAGCCTTCCGTCGTTTGTCCTTCAGTATCATGCGAGCTGCTGCAAACGCCATTTTGATTGGTTGGAGGTGTCTTCTCCGCTCGTCCACTATCGTCTCACAAACCTCACAGGTCTTACAGAACACAATCACAGACTCTAAAACTAGGAATTGACTAAATAATTGCTTTTAATAATTTATCACAAATTTAACCGTTAACACTTTGCACAGGGACTTAAAACTTGTATTGTCTTATTCGTTGTAATATCCAACAATTTAATGTTTATATGTTATTTGTATAATTTTAATTGAACGAATAATTGATATTCACTTTTTATACAAATGATAGTTCCTGTAACATCGGTTTGGTGAGATTACCTTTATTTTTTATTGAATAAATATATCTGGCAGATGTAATCGGTTTCCCTATAGGGCAAATAGTATAGATTTATGTCGGAGGACCATTTGAAACAACCTTCCTAACAAAAAAACATAATCTACCCTATCTTAAAACGTAAAAATTCGCTCCTTTCAACGTCATTACGTTGAAGAATTAACTTTTTGTGTGAATCGATAGAGTTCATTTTGATCTTGGTCAAAAATTTCTCGCTCCAGTTGTGGTGAAACTTTGGTGGGGACTTCTGAGGAAAACCAAAAAGGTTTCTTGCCCAAAAAAAAACACATAAAGTATATAAATAGGAATGATTTGCCTTATATGGCATTTCTATAGTCTATAATAAAATATGGATACATTGTTAATTCAAATGTTATTCGTAGACACAGCTAGCGAGCGTAAAATACGCGTAAACTCATAGATAAGCTACAGTTCACCACGCTGAGGTGAAAACGTGAATAAACTTTGCAATAATTTAAGCCTAACAGCGCGATAAATTACTACTCAAACTTTATTAAACCCCGCCATTCTTTTTCAAACTTTGTTGCATGTGAAATACGGTATATTTTTTATGGTGCGACGTGTGGTACTTTGATATGCAAAGAGCCCTCTTGTTTGAGAGTCAGGGGACTTTGTTACATCGCCGCTTGAACAAATGTAGGGCTGCGTCTCGTTATGAGAGCCCTTAGCTCATGTGAAATATGTTTTGTTACGTTATTTTCCTGTGTAAGTGTTGTTTGGGGATATGGGGACTGTTTTGAGCTCTTCACGCAATTTAGAGAGAGAGAGATGTTATAACTTTGGGTAGGTGTCATTTAATTATTGCTTTGATGTCATAGATACAAAAGCTTTACAATAATTTCTTCAAGAAACGAGCCTACTCATTCCTTAAAGGCCGGCAACGCACTTGCGATGCCCCTGGTGTTGCAGGTGTCCATGGACGGCGTTGATCACTTACCATCAGCAGAAACGTCTGCTCGTTTGCCTCCCTATCTCATAAAAAAAAAAAATGCCATACAAACGCATACTGCACAATTCATTAACTCACAGAAAAAGTTAGTCAACAAAATGATATGGAAAGCGCGAGTGATATTTTGCCAAAAAAAAACAATCTTTATGTATATAGAAACACAGTTCGTTTTGTCATTGGCAAACATGTTGATGGCCCCGTGTGCCTGAGGCTTAATGGTGAAGACAGTACAATATAAAATGTCAACGTCAATATTTTCTAGCCAATTATAGCCATTATCCAGTGAAACGTATACGACTGATAGTGCAAAAATGATTCTTATTCCAATAGCGATTGCAATCATTTATCAAGAATAAAATCGTAATTATCACGTAAAACTTGAACGTTAAAGGCCCGCACCTATCAACCAGGGTTCAATTAACAAGATTGTTTGCCATCGAAGGCAGGTACAGCTCCACCTGGCAGCGATCCGGGCTTTGAACTTAATTACACAACACAAAGAGAGTCGGTAAAACACTCAATTGTGTGCATAAGAGACGAACAATCGATAATGGATAGCATCATGCTGTAAGAACACAAGTATGATAAAAATAAATAAAAGTTTACTCAAAATATTTTCTAATAATTTGTAGATAATCCGCTGATAGTCAGCTAACTACGACTTGTTAAAGCCGCAATATTGTGTTCAGTGTACATAAAATACCAATAACCTATTATCATTACGTAGTTCAAAATAAAGAAGAGCCATTTATTGCGACAACTTCACACAAACCACAACGGACCCTGTTGTCAGCAAAAAAATAAGGTGATCCAGAAATAGTCCCAACACACGCACATAATTAATGAACGTTTACTGCTAGATGACCATTAGATTCCCTTATTTAAAGTCATTGTATATTCAATTTGGATAAAATGTGACTACTAAGCATTCACATATCGGCTACGGTAAATATTATAGCTATTTCCTGCCACATTATAATTATGTACACTCCATTAAAAAATAAGGTTAAATATCTTTGTGAGTACTGTTTGTATCATTTTCAATTCTAACACAAAATTTTATATTCGTAATCATATTTGGCTACATGTAGCATAAGTTCGTCATTTTGAAATCGCAGTTGAATGCATTGAACTAACTTTGTTTTATAAGCGGTCGGCTTTATCGATTTCAAGCAGGCTAGTTTAACTTATTTAAGGTAAACGTCGGCATTAGAATCAAATCAAAATTATAGGGAAATCATAGTCTAATTACCCGGGACAAACTTTTTGGCAATGAATTCGACGCGCAAATCTTAACGCTACAGTCTATCAGGAGCCCTGATGTTGAACTTCCAAAACATGTCATCACATAAACTAAGTTTAGATCTGTCTTCCGACCTTATGACGTCACGGGTCACCCTGTCCACGCCTAATTGGATAAGTTTAGGGTGCGCCAATGTAGAGACAACGTTTTAATATAACCGACACGAGTTACGCTTCCCGCACACTGGGGCGTAAATGGTCGCGCGTAATTTTTTTTTTTTGCCATAGCAAAACGATCTTTAATGACACATATAAAAAGTTCATTCACTAACGAAATGACATTGACAGCGCGAGGGGATTCTGACACGTGGCTTAAACGATTAAATTTAATCTTTATGAATATTGACACAGAGTTATTTTTGTAGTATGCGTTTCAAATGAGAATAGGAAAGTCAATAACCTCTATCTGTCAAATGTCACTTGAAAAGTATGGTTTGCAAAAAAAAAACTTATTTGCAAACCAAATTAAATAAAAATAAAAATTAATTAATTATTTTGCTTAGTAGTAAATTGTCTTAATATAATATTTAATTATTTAGAGTCATAATACGTTTTTTAAAACCATACCATAACCTTCATTTTTGGCGCAAAGGCCCAGAAGCCATGGCAAAATTATTAAAGAAAAGAAAATAAGGACGCCAGTCGACATTTTGTCGTTGTTAGTGTGCTTCGTCGCGCGACTGAGTGCATTTTTCACTCAACCTTTGCAAAAAAAATATATTTAAAAAATATATTATTTTGCCCACCCTACCTAGCTGGTTAGAATTGACAGCTATGACGTCACAATATGGCGCAAAGTCGATACTATTCTCATTTGAAACGCATAGTATTGGCAAACATTTTAACGCGCGAGCATTGACGCCCCAGTATACGAGGGGGTTTAATCCAGTTGGTAACATTGTGGAAGAATTTTATAAGTAAACGTGGTATATATGTATTATGCACATATAAGCTTGTTCCATTATCGATTCAATGTTAGAATTTAAAGAACACAGCAAATAAAAAATATGAACAAATCACACCTATGTTACCCGAAAGGGTAGGCAGAGGTGCACTGCCGAGCACCCAAACTTCACCGATGTATTTTGGTCCCAATATTATCGGGGATGAGCCTATTGTGATAGTACCACTGCTTAGAGTAAGCCTACTCTTATATATCGACTATTAACGTCTCGAACTCAGATACATTCAATAGATTATTCATAGATAGCGTAATGATTCCAAAAAACGACGAATAAATTAGACCAAAAATGGACTCATTGATGACGCGGACATGCGTGCCGCACACATCTATCCTAAATTGGACATAAACTGTTGAAATAAATACGGGGATTCATCCGCCATCCATCACCTATTTTTATTTATTATGTGTATACACTGAAAGAAAGAAAAAAAACTTTATTGTGGCAAGCAAATAGGTTAAGAGATTACAAACCAATAAATTAATAAAAATTAAAAAAAATCTCTGCTCCCCACAAACGGACCCAATTCAGCATGTGCTGGTTGACAAGAACCAGCGCTGGTCTTCCATATGGCCCTTTTGGCGACTTCACGGGCGCAAACCACAAAAAATAATAAAAATAAAATATTTGGATTTGCTATCAACTGGGTGAAATACCCGCACACCCCAGATCTCCACATATCTTTCCTCATCTTATTCCATTAAAGTTATCTTTCAATTCGTAACAAAAAGATGCAAGAGAATTGAGTTTAAAAAGCTCTATCTGTGGTTATAAGTTCGCAGGTCTCGGAATTCAATAAAAACGACGTCCGTGAGTCTAGTGTAGAGACGTTTATAGAGCCTTCCTTACGCCGCCGCTTATCGGAGGCTGGTCTGGCAAACCTCCAACTTGTATACATCTCTTACCTTGCAGTTTGTAAGATAAGATGAAGTAGAATTGTTGGTTCAGCTTAATGTGAAGGCGTCGGTCGTGTTCTCCATACGTATTTCGAGGGCTATCAACACGATACACACGGAGTTTGTCTTCTAGAAAATGAATTTTATCACTTCTTTATGAATTATTGTACTCGCGTATAAATATTTTAGGCAGTTAAAAATATATTAATATAATTAAAAGTCACGAGTCACGAGCAGGATTCGTGTTCATGACTTCGTTTGCGTGGAGTTTAGAAAACCTATTTAATTCTCTTAAATAAAATAAAAGTACTCCTAGTACCATATAATATCTGCCACATGCCATTGAAAGTTCCAGATATTGACCGGAGCAAAAATACTGCCATATAGTTTATAATATCAGATCAAGTCCGCCATTGGAGGCTCAGTCAACGAATGCAGCAGGATGACCTCTTGCAAACACCGGTGGCGAAATGTCGTGAAGCGCATTACATCTGCCCCTTCCAATACTGATACTTAACGATCACGACCGCTCCGTCAAGAGCGTACCGGATAAGAAGAAGAAGTTTATAAATAGATTTTTTGTTATTATTACTGTATCTTCTTGCATATGCATACGAAAACCAAACGTATTGACTCGTAGAAAATGTCATTCTTCAATGAAATAACATTAACAGCGTGACCGAATTTTGTCGCGTGGAGACGTGGTTATTACGAATGAAATTCAATCTTTATGCATACTATCACAGAGTTCGTTTTGGTTTTGGCAAAAATCTTGTCGCTCCAGTGTGCGGGGAGTTTAAAGGTTCCATTTTTCAATATCATGCAGCAATCGATACGGGGCGTGTAGCTGACAGTGTGTGATTGCATCCAACCCGGGATACAGTATTTTTTAATCTGATTGCCCGCAGCTCGTATATTACGTTTATAGAGAGTTATGATACATTTACAGATGTATTGTAGAACACTTTTATAGTGCAAAATGCCTCTATAGTTGGTTCGTAAAAAAAAAAAATTAGATACATTTTTGGCGGTGCATGCCAAAGCGATCCCGTGGCGCCCCGATATATGTGGAAGATGGTACACCGTCGGTTTTTAGTGGGTATACGGCCTTCTGCCGGGACTCCAACATAACCCTGCTACTTCCCCTCAGGTGGCAGGGTATCCATATAGGATTTTCCGACGTAAAAAAAGGTATACTTTTATGAGTTCCATGTGAAGCAATATATACACGAAATATGTACTGGAAATGTGTTCTATTGTATCCCTGAATTTATAAACATTTTGATCAATCTACAAACCATTAGTCTGTGTACCTATTATTACTTTAAATAAATAAATGTATAAATTGAAAAGCAGTCATATCCGTGTAGTCGAACGCACGCTTTGCAATCAAAGTGTGCAGGTTCAAACACAGACTCGCACCTCTGAGTTTCATGTGCTAATCTAATTTTCATCCGAGATTATCACTTGCAAGAAACGGTGAAGGAAAACATCGTGAGGAAATCTGCACATCTGATGGAATTCGATTAGTTCTCGATAGATGTGTGAAGTCGGCCAACTCGCACTAGGCCAGCGAGTTGGACAATGACTTGAATCCCCCTCGCATTGAGGGGCGGCCCGGGCCCAGTAGTGGGACGCTAAAAGGGCTATATACTAGTAGTAGTATTAAATTACAATAGACATATTTTATGAAAAGCAAGAGTTGCGTCCGTATTTTTTTGTATGTTCGCGTCTCTGTTCGCGTCTCTACACTGACCTCGAAGGAGGTCGTTCGCAAGTGTCATCGAGCTAGATCACATCCAAAACCCTCATCCCAGGTTGAGAATTCTTTAAACTACTGAGTTATATATAAAATAAATAAATATAGCCTGTATTCCCCGAAGGGGTAGGCAGAGGTGCACTGTAGTGCGCCCACACTTCGCCGATGTATTTTGGTCCCAATGTAATAGGGAGCGAGCCTATTGCCATTATACCGGGCACATTCCCCCTCAATACGAGGGAGATTTTTGCCATAGTCCACCACGCTGGCCCAGTGCGGGTTGGTGAACTTCACAGTTCACACGCCTTTCTATAGACGTGCAGGTTTCCTCACGATGTTTTCCTTCACCGTTCAGCAAGTGGTAACCATTGTTGAAAATGGTTTTCGCACATGAGAATTATCTCGGTGCGGGCCTGGGGTTTGAACTTCTTGGGGGCGTTCTTGCCCACGAGGCTACCACTGCTTTTATATATACTGTTATATATACTGCAAGCTAAACATAGTTCTTTGTCATTTTAGTTTAGGTGTGTTATTGATAATAGTGCGTAAATAGTGGTTTGAACGATTTTTTTTGCTGACCGCAGATCAAGCAGATATTTTAATAAATAATGAGCATAGGTGCGTTTGCTAACATTTCGTTTTGTTTAATAACTTAATTTTTTAATCACACTTTAAATAAAACTTCTAACATGAAGAAACTGTATGAGTTCCATTATTCACGTAAACCAATACAGTCACTTATGAATCGTCAGTAAAAAATAAATAATATTAATAGTATCTCTACTACCCATTCGGAATGCATTTCCTATGGAGAAGAATGGGCAAGAAACTCCATGGTTGCTTTTTCCAATAAGGATTCTAATTCTGATTCTGATTCCTCAACTTATTCACGAGAAAAAGAAGTAGTACTCTATGTATAAGTACCATAGAGCCATCAAGTTTTTTTTTATTTTTTGAATGGACTACGCTGTTGGCCTTGAGTAAGCCTTTACAGCTTCACTGGAGGAGTGGCGAGTGCAGAGTGCGACTCCAACCAAAGCCTTAAGGGCGGAGCTATCAAGTATTACAGTCCACATTCATCATAACAAACCGTTTACGTAATAATTTTGAGAGTGAAATGTTGCTAATGTATTTTTTCCTCAACAGTCCTCGCTCGGGTTGTCACCCAAAAATACAATACACTTTGTTTTATCGCTTGCTAGATTAAAATGGGACATTTATAACAATGGCAGACTCATCACAAAGGAAATATAACCTACATTAATTGTACGGGATATAATATCTCATCTTTTGAATTCAGTCGTTGTTCAACACTTTTACTAATTAATTTTACTGACAAATATTGAATGTTTAGAAGAAATTACTTAATATTAATTATCTACTAAGATTCTAGCGGCCCGACCCAGCTTCGCACAGGTGGACATTTTTTTAAACATTTTGGGATAAAAAAATATAGCCTATGTCACTCAGTGATAATGTAGCTTTCTATTAGCAAAATATTTTTTGAAATCGGTCCTGTAGTTTTTAAGTTTATTCGTTACATACAAAAATAAAAAGCTTTCCTCTATATAAAATTAGGATAGACAAAAAACGCAAATAAAAAAAAATGCATAAAATAGAAATAGAATATTTTGATAACTCTTTGATCATTTATTTATTTAAGAACGACACACCAACAGTATACCTATTAAACAATTGGGTAAATAAAATATTAAATAAAAACTGGTCTGATAGGTACACCAATGACAGGTGTGTACAACTTTCACCGACGTGAAGTTAATATCATATTTTATTAATTAATACTACTTATTAATAGTGACTTTAACTAGCAGTGGTAGCCGAGTGGTCGAACGCACGCTTTGCAATCAAAGTGCGCAGGTTCTATCCCCGGCTCGCACCTCTGGGTTCCATGTGCGAATCTCATTTTCATCTGAGATTATCACTTGCTAAGAAACGGTGACGGAAAACATCGTGAGGAAACCTGTGTGCCCGGTATAATGGCAATAGGCTCGCCCCCTATTACATTGGGACCAAAATACATCGGCGAAGTGTGGGCGCACTGCAGTGCACCTCTGCCTACCCCTTCGGGGAATACAGGCGTGATGATGTATTATTATTATTATTTAACTATACATTTAACTAGCTAGTGTAACGTTATACGAGAGTGCAGGGACCCTATTTTCGATTGATGCCTTTAACACTTATACGTATTTGATGTTTTTCGATCTTTGATATGACCAAAAACATTGTTATTTCATTACCATAAATAGATACATAGCAGATATTATTTATTTTTTATTTGGAACATCTCAGAACAACAGTGAAGTCTCCATATATAGAGCATGTTATTTTCATTAAAGTTGTTACAACGTATTGCACCAAGCGAGGTTTAAGTTTGAAGAAAGTTTGCGTGAGAATTTAGCGCATGCAAACTTTGGATTCGAAACTTAAGTTTAATTTGCGATCCTACACAGTTGCGTCCCAAGTTGAATTGCAAATGTCTGGAATTCGTCTAATATTTGTCAATGTTAGTCTTTACCAAAAGTTAGCGGGTGAAACAAACTTTGTAGCTCTTGTCGAGGCATAGTTCCAACACAACAGAAGGAAGTGACATGACTTGATATGAGTGACGGAGAATACTTCTAACTGATTTTATTCTACTTCTTTTTTGACGAGATTAATGAAATTATGAAAACGCTGTGGTAGCCTCGTGGGCAAGAACGCCCGCCGTTAACGTAAGGGGTGCAAGTTCAAACCCCAGGCCCGCACCTCTGAGATAATTCTCATGTGCGAATGTAATTTTGAACGGTGAAGGAAAACATCGTGAGGAAACCTGCACGTCTATAGAAAGGCGTGTGAAGTTCACCAACCCGCACTGGGCCAGCATGGTGGACTATGGCCCAAATCTCCCTCGTATTGAGGGGGAATGTGCCCGGTATAATGGCAATAGGCACGCCCCCTATTACATCGGGACCAAAATACATCGGTGAAGTGTGGGCGCACTACAGTGCACCTCTGCCTACCCCTACGGGGAATACAGGCGTGATGATGTATTTATGAAATTTAATGGAATAATATGAGGAATGGCTCCACCTACGATTAGCGGGTATTACAGCCAGTGTCAAGTAATTAATAGCAAGAGCAGATTCAATAAATACACACGTGATAGAGATGCGAATGAAGCCTGATTTAATTCACTTGCATGGTAAAACTGCCGTTTCCGAGAATACATAGAGTGAGATATATATGCTGTCTCTTTCTTTCTCCTACGAAAGTGAAAGTGTGACTTTACGTGACATAATCTATGGGAAAGTCTTGTCTTGGCGCATGTGTGATATGAAATAGAACATAAAGTCTAAATAGATATAATAACGATTTCAATTCCATCGCTAGTTATTGCTGAACCATATCAGATTTCGGAGCGCTAAGAAAAATATAAATTGATTGAAAATCTCAAATAAAATTTCCTAAAGCAGGATTTCTGAAGTAGGTACTATTCATATTTTCCGTTTTGATAAAATATTGCCAATCAAAAACTTTCGACGGGTATTTCTCATCCCAAATCATGATCGGAAACTCAACCCGCACGCGCAAATTGGAGATTCATTCATCAAAACAAAATTCAACCCGTCACGCGCTCCCACCGAATATTAGAGAATGGTCCAACTGACCCCGAACCCTTTCCGTTCTCATAAAACGCAAGTTTATTGTATTCTCCATTGATTCCGGTCGGTGGGACCACTCAGAGTAGCAGTGTGGAGGTTTCCATTCTTATAGTCATCCCCTTTTACTTGTATTGAAGATTATATGCTCGGCTCGTCCTTAAGAAATGAGTGCTTACAATTCTTATTTCTTGAACTACGTATATTTATTTTTTGTAAAAGCCTTTCAAGATATTAAATATAGAAAATCTATCTCGGTTCATAACAATGGAAATACTTTGGCGGAAAAGAAAGACCAGACGGGGTCCGCTACATTATAATAAAGTCTATGAATGTGTGGTTTATAATAGCGGGTCATTCACTCACGATCTTCTGTTCAATCTGTCAACATAAAATAAAACTATAGCCTCTAATCTATGAACATATTATTAGCTAGTCTCATTAATCCTCGCCAGTGCAATCCCAGTGAGGCTCAGTCCTTAACGATTGGTAAATTCCTGTGAGAACGAACGCAAACGGATAGAAGACTATTATCATATTGAAGGCTGGCTAATTTGACTTAAGCGACACTTTTTTAACTTCACAGGAGAGCATACCATAAATATGTATTTATATAGCGCGCGAGACCAAATCATTTATCTATGTTATATACATATTTTTCAGTTAATATCGTCCAAAAGTGTCGCTTAAGTTAAATAGCCTTTCAACCCTCGATATAGTATACTAGAACCTTCCGACAAGCTTATACAATCGTAACACATGTAACTGTTAAACCATTGAGATTATTTCAGCGTTACGACCGACGCTCCCCGCGGCGGTAACTTTTCATGTAAATCGCGCCCCCGGGAGGTGGGAGGCTGGGGCGGGGTACATGCCGGAATGGACACATTAAGAACCTCCCACATACTGTGGCGTCAAAAGTAGCGCGTCCCAATTTTTCACTCAGAGTTTTAAAGTTTGTATTGTTGTGTTAAAAGCCACACCCCCACGCGCTGTTAATGTCATTCCGATTTTACTTTCGAAGAAAAATCAACATACAAAAAACTTCAGGTTTAAAAAAACAATATTTAACTAAAAATGACGCAAAATATCTTTTTACATTAGTCAATACAGTTCTTTTTTACATTGGCATAAAATTCGCCGCGCGTAGTTTCACGCTTCTGTATGCCCAAGCATAACTTTAACGCTTTAACCCGAGTATAAAGTTTTAATTCCATTCACATTGTTCAACGTTTAATTAATCTATTATAGTTTTGATTTTACGATCTACGTGGTCTAGTTAGGGGCTGGGTTAGTTCACTGGATCGGTGAACTTCGCCCGCCATTCTATAGATGTGCAGGATTCCTTACAATGTTTTCGCCGTTCCGCAAATGATAATCATTATTAAAAATGCCATACGCGCATAAGATCTGAAAATCTGAAAGATATCTACCCAAGATTTGACCTTCCACCCTTTGCGTTCAAGAGGGCTTTCTACCAACCAGGCTCCTGATGCTTCCTTGTTGTAAAGTTCAATCTTCTACTTCTTCTTCTACAGCCCTTTTAACGTCCCACTGCTGGGCACGGGCCTACCCTCAATGCGAGGGGGATTTGGGCCTTAGTCCACTACGCTGGCCCAGTGCGGGTTGGCAGACTTCACACATCTATCGAAAACTAGCCAAGTTCCCTCAGACGTGCAGGTTTCCTCACGATGTTTTCCTTCACCGTTTCATAGCAAGTGATGATAATTATTCAATTAAGCGCATTTACAACAGCGTGTTTAACACGAAGCAAGCGCTCGTTTAATTTATAGCACACAGGGTTCTTGGAGATAAATAGGGGGAATATTTACGCGGCGGCCTGCCATTCGTTACGTAACCGGAAAATTTAAATTTAAAATGGAATGATAAGTCAAAATGTTAAATTAAACATCGCGCTTAAAAGTTTTAATTAATTCGAGGGCTGTTGGCATTTGGAGGAAGCACTTTTGTAAAGAAACTGTTCCCATCGAAAGTAGTATCGCAATGAAAATTATGTGTTACATCTTGCTTTGCAATTATAGGACTTACAGTTTAATATATAAGAAGAAAAGGAATGGAACCAATAACTTCATACATCAAAAAATCGTTTTGTTTTATACAATTTTTGTCCCCGTATTCGGGTGATTATGTTATTTTAATTACAAAAAAAATTTGTTTGAAACTACAAAACACGGCGGCTTTTCCATACATTTTGACAGCAATTTTTACAGAAGGTGATTGAAATGGGCTTGCAATCGAATTACATAATCAACCTCCAGTCATCGTATTGCTAATGCGTACCAAAGTGAAAATTCCTCATTTTGTTATATTCTTCCTTGTCTCTTTGTACTGAGATTAGCTTTTAGTACACTTTGATTTAACTGACTAAATCGTAACACAATATCTCTAATCGTAAGATCAAACGAGTTATAATTCATTCATTTACAAAACAAAATACTTTTTAAAATCCTGACTTATTTAAAGAATTATGTTTTTATGTTATTTACACAAAGATAGGGTTTGTTCAAACTAATACTAATTACGCAAAGTGAAGCCAAATGAGTTTACAAAATACTTTTAAAAAGGCTCGTTTAGCTCGTTAAGTTTTAGCGCTCGGACGCTACAGCGTCCGAGCGCTAAGGGTTTCCATCTGTTTGCATTTTGTTCGGAAATTGTCTTAAAAATATTTTTTTAAAATATCATAATATGTATTTATCATATTGCAAGTAAAAGACCGCCAAATTCTATTAGTGGTCAACATTTGATAAACTGAACTTTTTGTATAAAAGTAACAAATGGTCCAAATACGAAAAGATAAGCACTGACAACATATAATGCGTGACTGTACCAAAACCTTCTGAAGATGATGATAAAAATAAAATTGAACGTACTTTACTCTACCAGTCTCAGGAAAGCATAACGCACAGCGACTCTACATTCAGTGGCAAAGCGCCTTTACGCTGGAAAAGGTCAAAAATGAGAAATTGCGCGAACAAATCACATTTAGTCGGTTGTAAAATATTTGGCCGGGGAGGCTGCCACTGCTTGATAGCCGGTTTTTACTGCATTTTTCATACCTGTTATAAAACATGTCACTGGGTGCTTACACAGCGGTGTGAAACATCACTGTTGGGAAGCGGTTTGTGTTTTGTCCATTATTAAATTACGCTCCTGTTGTTTGCTTTTAGAAGACGAGAGGTATTTTTTTTGTATACATTTTGTCAAACTACATAAATTCACCAGAACGTGTCTTGTGCTACTAATTGTGATTTTTTTATGAATTTAATTGTTTAGCGACCAGTTATTTTTACGAGTATATACTCCTACCCGCGACTTCGTCCGCACAGACTTCGATTATTCAATATGGCTATAAATTATAGCCTATATGTTATTCTGATGTCTAAACAATAATACTGTAAAGATTTATGAAAATCCGTTGAGTAGTTTCTGCGTGAAAGAGTAACAAACATCCATCCAACCATACGCACAAACGTTCACATTTATATTATTAGACGAATACTTATCTAGTATAGGAATAACTAAAGATATATTTCCAATTAAAAGCAGTGGTAGCCGAGTGGTCAAACGCACGCTTTGCAATCAAAGTGCGCAGGTTCTATCCCCGGCTCGCACCTCTGGGTTCCATGTGCAAATCTCATTTTCATCTGAGATTATCACTTGCTAAGAAACGGTGACGGAAAACATCGTGAGGAAACCTGTGTGCCCGGTATAATGGCAATAGGCTCGCCCCCTATTACATTGGGACCAAAATACATCGGCGAGGTGTGGGCGCACTGCAGTGCACCTCTGCCTACCCCTTCGGGGAATACAGGCGTGATGATGATGTATATATATTTCCAATTAAAATCGCTTTATTTTTTTGCAGCCTATTTTACATCTTTCACTTCTGAGCAAAGTCATTATCTTTTAACTCTCCATAGACTGACAAACCGCAAATGTGACAAATAAATAAAATATTGTTATAAAAATACTGAAAAATTCACAAACATATTATATAATCAGGAAGTACTATAGTATCAATTAGGTTTAATTAATTTACTATTCCGTTTCCATTTGATTGCTACGTTATGTTGCCCACGCGTGGGCAGCAGCCATGTTGCGGTTCGCACTTTAATTGGCAATTAGACTCGACATCGCCACCAGAGGGCGCATTTGCAATTCTATTGAAACCTTTCCGGCAATATTGAAACTTTGTGGACACCGATTATAGCGAAATACAGATTTAAATAGCAAAATAATATAAGGCGAGTTGTAAAGTCGTAAAGTCATTTTTATATTAAAATCATTTTGTGCTTAGCTAAGTATATGTAGACCTAAATGTATAGCTCAAAAGTCGATGGACACTTATTTATAAAATAGCCATCTATCAATAAAATAATTTTAAATTTTAAAATTGTACTTTCGAAGGTAGGTAAATCATACCAAAAACTTCAGGTATAAAAAAAAATTAAAAAACGGCTAAGTGCGAGTCGGACTCGCGCAGGAAGGGTTCCGTACCATTATCTATAAAAACGGCAAAAAATCACGTTTGTTGTATGGGAGCCCCCTTAAACAATTATTTTATTCGGTTTTTTAGTATTTGTTGTTATAGCGGCAACAGAAATACATCATCTGTGAAAATTTCAACTCTCTAACTATCACGTTTCATGAGATACAGCCTGGTGACAGACGGACGGACGGACGGACGCACGAACAGCCAAGTCTCAGTAATAGGGTTCCCGTTTTACCCTATGGGTACGGAACCCTAAAAACCAGCCAAGTGCAAGCTGGACTCACGCACCGAGGCTTCCGTACTTAAACTGTGAAAGTACCAAGCATTACTCTTACAAAAAGATAAACTGGACAGAGAGACAAATCAACTTTGCCGTTGGTATACTGATGTCCCGATACAAAGTAACTACAAAATAAGTTTGTAACCGCAAAAAATACATTTTCTAACAATAAATTTACAGTTTTCGGATTTTTCCCTTTACTTGTGCTATAAGACCTTGTTGTGACCTCAATACGAGGGGATTTGATATAGAGATTGAGATACGCACATGAAAACCCAGAGGTGCAAGCCGGAGTTTGAACCTGCGCACTTTGATTGCAAAGCGTGTGTTCGACCACTCGGCTACCACTGCTTTAAGGAAGTATTAAGTAAATTGCAAAATCAATTTCCCCGGCAACAAAATCATCCGCGCTGTAAATATCGTCGAACAATCAATCATTAAGAGTGAGGTGGTTCATTCTCCTACTAATAACCGCTCGTCCATCATCATTAGTAGCGCGCTGACTCACTGCCTACCCCTTTCAAGTACACTTGTTATTTTATACTGACTTCTTAATAAGCAGTGGTAGCCTCGTGGGCAAGAACGCCCACCTTGAACGTAAGGTGTGCAAGTTCAAATCCCAGGCCCGCACCTCTAAGACAATGTACATGTGCTAATTTAATTTTCAACAATGATTACCACTTGCTGAATACTGAAGGAAAACATCGTGAGGAGTTCTGCACGTCTATAGATAGGCGTGTGAAGTTCAACAACCAGCGAGGTGGACTATGGCCCAAATCTCCCTCGTTGAATTGAAGGGGAATGTGCCTGGTAAAATGGTACTAGGCTCGCCCCCTATTACATTGGGACCAAAATACATCGGCGAAGTATGGGCGCACTACAGTGAACCTCTGATTACCCCTTCGGGAATACAGGCGTGATGATGTATTTTTTTTATTCTTACATAAGAAAATAAAGACAGCTATAAGTGCGAGAGTAGACAACTTGGCTTACTTCACCAGGTGATTGCAGGTTCGATTCCCATCAGTTTCAGAAATAACCCTGTTAATTACGTAATTATATTGCAAAACAGTTTCAGGGAGGAATACCCCCAGTCTATTTAACAGTACCCATAGTACAAGCGTTGCTTAGTTTGGGACCATTACGGTATGATGTGTTGTCTAGCAATATTTTAAAGAAAACGGCGACGCCTAGTTTTAGTGGTTCGAGGGTAATTGTGGGTTTGATTTTCGTCAGCGGAAATTGCCTTGGTGTAGCTGTAGCTGGGAATGCCCCCAGTCCATTGTATGCTACCTACCCGCAGTATAAACATTGCTTAGTATGAGATCATACGATGAGTATATCTATGCTGTTAACGGTTAAAAATGAAATCGGTTAAAATCGGGGTTTACAAGGTGAAATCGACACCTATTCTTGAAGTCGGTTGAATTGCAGCCTATGTTACTCAGGCCAGAATAAAGAATGGACGACATCTTATTCATCATAATCGGATGAATAGTTTGGGCGCTATGGAGGAATATACGTTAATACAAACATGCTAAAATCATAAACCATATTTTTGGCTTCACCGTAGTTGGGTAATAAAGATAATAGTATAGATTACGACTGGAGACTCCTAAAGGGTCACCAGAGAGTATTCATATACTCACCAAGACCAAGAAACACCGACCTACCAAGACTATTGAGGACTGAAACCGGAAACTCGTACATTGTGGTAATACTATTCTCCACTATAAAGGCACGAACACAAAGTCGGTTTCTGAATGAACCTCTTGCCATTATTACTGCTTTCAGTAAGCTAACTTGCGGAGTTGAATAGAAACTCTACCTTTTGTTCTAAATTACACCCTATCTTGTACAATGTTAAAGTCTAATTTTAGGTGAACAGGCGGTGTGTCTGTTTGTAACGTAGATCACGTACATACGATTGTATCATTTATTTGGAGTTACTGTTCGTAACTTTTTATTCTACGATAAAAAATATAAAGCATGTCATGGTTATATTTAACCATCCCGTTGAGTTTTCTAAAATTTGAACAACTGTTCATCGAAATGAAAAATATATAAGTAGGTAAATCATACTTATGGGGCAAGCGAATTGACATGTTTTTTTTTTTATAAACTCCATTTCCATAAATATAACGATTGAATTTCTATAGTCATCGTTTTTTAAATGTTTTTTTTTTACCATTAATTTATTTCTAATTTTTTAGTTATGATTTTTGATTTAATGTGACGTTGTATTACTTTCCGTGTTCTCCTCAGCAAGCCCTTTCATTTGATACCCATACTATGTTTGTGCAGAAAACCATGCATTGCCATCCAAAGTAAGCGTGTATACCAACATTTCAGCTCAATCGGTTAAAGATGACTGATTTAAAATTCAGTTGAAAGATTCCACCCGGGCATGCATACATTGCAAGTTAAATAAATAAATAATAATAATAAGAAAAAGCTTGTAAAAAAATTAGCTTCTTTTATGAGTTAATGCAGTTCGTTTTGGTATTGGTACAAAATTGGACGGGAGCTCGGCTACCTAGATGTTTAAGATGGGATACGAAGCTTCATCAAATTCAAAAAGTGTAACAAATAGCTGACGTCATGATAGCCACTTCATCTGAGGAGACATTAGCTCGAGTCAAGGCAGCGTGACGAGGCAGTCGCGAGGCGCGACGCGCTGCCAAGTCACGTACAGTTCGCACTCAACAAAAATATCTCATAATCCAGTTCCACATTTTTTGATGGTAATTATGATTAATGTTACCATTTTATTACATAAACGTCTGAATATCTGTATTCATGAATTTTAATATAATTTGGTGGAATACATTAGGGAGGAATAAGTAATAAATGGTGAATGTTCACAGCCGCCGTAGGGAGGGCCTTGAAAAAAATATAAAGAAGAACTGATACGTCTGTCTACACATTTACTTTTGTCTTATATAGAATTAAGCCATAAGGGTTATTTTATGTATGATAGAAAGTATCTCTAATTCGTCATATGTCGAAACAAAACGACTAAATATGACCAATTTTGACGTTTTGTTAGGGTTCTGTACCCAAAGGGTAAAACAGGAACCATATTACTGAGACTTCGCTGTCCGTCCGTCCGTCTGTCCGTCTGTCACCAGGCTGTATCTCATGAACCGTTATAGTTACACAGTTGAAATTTTCACAGATTATGTATTTCTGTTGCCGCTATAACAACAAATACTAAAAAACAGAATAAAATAAATATTTAAGGGGGCTCCCATACAACAAACGTGTTTTTTTTGCTCGTTTTTATAGATAATGGTACGTAACCCTTTGTGTCCGACTCGCACTTGTTTCGACATACGTCGACTTAAAGATACAGTCAATAATACGAGAATGTCCCCCCTACGGGAGTGTCAAGACGTGTACGTAATTTTTTTTTTCCAACACCAAAACGGACTCTGTTTTGTATAAATAAATCCTTAATTGCTGAATTCCATGTATCGGGGGATTTTAATACACAATTTTTTTGCCAGTTCAAACTGTAACGATCGGTAATCCCTATTTTTTGAAAAAAATAAAACTTTTTTATTACGTAAGATACATTTACCGGAATTATGTTTTCTATCCAATAATGCAACGGAATTCCCTGTAACAAAACCACACGCAAGAAGTAGTACAACTTTATTGTTTATAAGAACCTTATACATTGCATTTTTTGCGCTAAAAAGTTCCGTGTTTCATCGCTTTGCGGTTCCCACCGAGATAAGCCCCTTTGTGCCTCGGACCTCTATTTAAATGACTTAGTGAAGCCCGCCATCGCGCCATTGTGAAAGGGATTTCAGGAAGCTTAGTAAGAATTTTAATCTCAATAGCAAATAAATCGTTAGATAACACAATTAGTCATACACACTGTATAACTCCAAATGAAGTAAATCTTGTCTTGCAAACTACTGGCGCCGTGTAATAAGTCATCACAATGCTTTTTAGGGTTCCGTACCCAAAGGGTGAAATGGGAACCCTATTACTGAGACTTCGCTGTCTGTCCGTCCGTCCGTCCGTCCGTCCGTCCGTCCGTCCATCCGTCCGTCTGTCACCAGGCTGTATCTCATGAACCGTGATAGTTAGAGAGTTGAAATTTTCACAGATGATGTATTTCTGTTGCCGCTATAACAACAAATACTAAAAACAGAATAAATTAATTATTTAAGGGGGCTCCCATACAACATACGTGATTTTTCGTGCGCGAGTCCGACTCACACCTGGTCGGTTTTTTTTTAATAAGCCATGATTACTAAGCACGAGCCTTCCCTTTAAATTAATGCCATAGTTGACTATGCTGACTTATTGCTAACTAGACAATAAACTTTGACAGTAAAATTTGAATCCGAACAGGGGTCTGATTTTCGTTTGATAGACATCAATCTCTATAAGAGACATGTCGAAAATCGGGCCCCGCGACCAATTTACGTTAGATAGACATCAATCTCTATTCGAGGTTTGTCGATACAAAACGTGAAATTAGTCGTGTTTTGTAGTTGTTTTTCGAAATATCTCGAATGGAGATGATGTCGTTGAAACGAAAATCAGGCCCCTGTTGGCTATCTCTGCTTAGCATGCGCATAATTTCAGTTCAAAATTCAGAAAGCAACAATGTTGAAGAAGCGACGGCCGGCAAATACGTAGTCCATTGGATTACGTGGCGCAGAAAATTGTTCCACGAATCAAATCGGCTTTGTGGAAACAATATTGTTATTCGCACGTCGCTATGGGCTTTTGTTGATCCAATTAACGGATTTCATGAAAGCGGAAGCCAAATTATATTGTGTACTAGCTGTGCCCGCGACTTCATCCGCGTGGACTTTAGGGAGATTACCCGGAAATATGGGTATTATGATTTTCCCCCGGAACCCTAATGCTTTTTCTAAAATTAAAGTAGCCTAAGTTACGCCTTGGAACGTCAGCTATCTGTCAGTGAAAGTCCCATTGAAATCGATTCAGCCGTTTAGAAGTTTACCTCAAACAAACAGACAGACAGACAGACAGACAGACAGACAAAACATTAAAAAATTGCGTTTTCGTTATAGGTATCGTATATACTTTCATACGCATTTGGTAAAAAAGTGTTATTTTGGTATTACAAACAGACACTCCAATTTTATTTATTTGTATGTATGTATGTATATGTATAGACAACAAAAAAATAATTTAGGAAACGCGAAGATATATGATAAGTTATGGAAGATAAGTTTTTTGCGAACATAAAATCTATTAATGGTAGCCTCGTGGGCAAGAACGCCCGCCTTGAACGTAAGCGGTGCAAGTTCAAATCCCGGGCCCGTGCGGCTCTGAGATAATTATCATGTGCGAATGTAATTTTCAACAATGATTACCACTTGCTGAACGGTGAAGGAAAACATCGTGACGAAACCTGAACGTCTATAGAAAGGCGTGTGAAGTTCACCAACCTGCACTGGGCTAGCGTGGTGGACTATGGCCCAAATTTCCCTCGTATTGAGGGGGAATGTGCCCGGTATAATGGCAATAGGCTCGCCCCCTATTACATTGGGACCAAAATACATCGGCGAAGTGTGGACAGTGCACCTCAGCCTACCCCTTCGGGGAATACAGGCGTAAAGATGTATTTATTTATTTTACAATCTGTTAATGAAAGTGCATGCATCGTGTGATTTTAAATTGACCACTTTGGAGCAATTCTTCGTAGATCAATTTTACTACGTTTAGCAGATATGATACTAAAATACCAAATATGTATCTGCCAATGAAGTTAATCTGCTTATAGACGCTTGAAAGGCGATCCTTACTAAGCGACCAGAATCGTAAAATTTATATATACCTATATCATTCGAACGACCAGATTTTTCTGCATCGTTTGGTAAATAATACAGTGAAACCTGGTTAAGTGAGACATTAAGGGACCTGCAAATTTGTCTCACTTATAGAGGTATTCCAGTGTCTCAGATATCCAAGTATAAATAAATATCTGTCTCATTTAAAGAGGGTTCCAATAATAGGGGTAATATTTCAGTTATAGAGGTGCGATTATTAATTAAAATAACGTATTATTTAAACATTATACGTGATTTTAACAGTTTACACTGTTCAAGTTCAGGATATTCTGATAAATTTTTTAGTTTTCCTTGTCCTTCAGAAAATGGAATTCCAGATATAGAGGTTTGCTTCATCCTACTAACAAAGGATATTCAGTGCCAAACAGTTGGGACCTTAACATGAGTTCCAGTTATGGAGGTTTCTCACTTATCCATGTCCCACTTAACCAAGTTTCACTGTATAACTCTTTCTATGATTTTTGTCGCTTAGAAGGATCGCCTTTCACGCGTCGATATGTATTGCTTAAATACGTGTTTTTTTTGGAATTGCTGATCATTAAAAAAAAATCATTTCAGATGAACTGCTCAGTGTCCATTTCATACATGAAATTCATGATTGGTTCTGTTAAAACCGTAGTGCTTCGAAATTAGGCGCAAAATAGAGACATTGACCGCAAATGCAGCTAATAGGAAAACCTGGCTGCGAGCCAGCCGCAGTTCCTAACTGGTAATGCTGAGATATCGCTGGCACGGATTTATGTCTTAGGCATATTCATATACCTAATCATACTACTACTACTACTACAGCCCTTTTAACGTTACACTGCTGGGCACGGGCCCCCTCAGTGCGAGGGGGATTGAGGCCATAGTCCACCACGCTGGCCCAGTGCGGGTTGGCAGACTTCACACATCTAACGAGAACTAGTCAGATTCCCTAGGACGTGCAGGTTTCCTCACGATGTTTTCCTTCACCGTTTCATAGCAAGTGATAATCTCGGATGAAAATGAGATTCGCACATAAATCCTAGAGGTGCGAGCCGGGGTTTGAACCTGCACACTTGGATTGCAAGGCGTGCGTTCGACCACTCGGCTACCACTGCTATACCTACCTAATCATACCTTGAGAGTATTACCATATTTTTCCCCTTTATCACTCTTACTTGCTTCTACCCCTGACTTTATCCGCGCAGACATTGATGATTCAAAATCGTTATAAAGTATAGCCTATATGTTATTCTGATGCACAAACAATAATACTGTAAAGTTTCATCAATATTTGGACAGCAGTTTTTGTGTGAAAGAGTAACAACACATCCATCCATCCATCCACCCTATCCATCCATCCAACTTTCACATTTATAATTCTAGTAACCCTGCTAGAATTATAAATGTGAAAGTTATGTCTCTATCTGTAGTATGAATTATGGAAGTGAATGAGTGATTCTTTTTCCACGCACGTTTCCAAGCAAGATAATTATCACCTGATACTCTCATAACAATGGCGGCTGATGGACAGAATTCCGCGCGAGATTGCTGGTAAATTGTTCGGAAGGCCGAAGTAATGGCTTCCCGCGATTAAGTCCGGAGATCCGGAGTCGCGGTGCCGTGATGCCGGGAGACGCTGTATATTACGGATATGAACTCTGCTGTAAAGGGGAACCATCTGAAAAGTATTATCACACTGAAGGAAATTACTGAGATACCAGAAGTGAAATTACTGAGGTCCCAGTCAAAGTCAAGTCAAAGTCAAATCATTTATTCTGTATAGGCCCATAGGGGCTCTTACAAATTGTCAAGTTAACATTTTTTTTTCTTATATACTACTATACTACTACTGGATCGAAACGCAACCTCAACTGAGAAGATCCGGCAAGAAACTCAGTAGGCTGATTTTTTTTTAATCGCCTAAACTTATTATATATACACAGGTACATATAGCTCCAGTGTGTTGCCTTTAGAGCTGCTTTTAATAATAATGATGAAGAATAATACGTTAGTAAGGCAACACACGCTACACTTTCACATGACGGGCAATATTTCGATTTTTGTTTTGAAACCTGAGCTGTACACTGGTAGTTGTGTAACGTGAACTAGCCTTTACTGCAAACAATAATCGTCAGAGAACAAGAAGCTAGCCAAAAATTTTACAACGGGTGTCTTGACGCTCGCGGTATATCTGTAACTTCAAGACAAGCTATCAGTAAGACTCACCTAGTGAACAGTTCATAATGACTCGAAGGTTGTAGCTTAGGCGTCACCTTACATTAGAAATGGACTGGACCTACCTTTGTATTTGTATTAAGTTTTGGCGATTTAAAAAATTATCAGCCCACTGAGTTTCTTGCCGGATCTTCTCAGTTGAGGTCGGGTTTCGATCCGGTGGTAGTATAGTAGTATATAAGAAAAAAAAAGTTAATTTGACTTTTTGTAAGTGCCCCCATTGCATAGACCAATACAAAATCAATGATTTGACTTTGACTTTGAAATTACTTAATTAGGTGTCACTTTTCTGGTCGTTAGTAAACGGGAATTATATCAAGGGGTAAAAAGCTATTTTACTTAAGCGACACTTTTGGCCTATATTGACTTATATACATATTTGAAATCAGCTAATTTTTCTGCGTCGAATTAGTAAGCTCGCTCTGTTGTAATACATCATCATCATCACGCCTGTATTCCCCGAAGGGGTAGGCAGAGGTGCACTGTAGTGCGCCCACACTTCGCCGATGTATTTTGGTCCCAATGTAATAGGGGGCGAGCCTATTGCCATTATACCGGGCACATTCCCCCTCAATACGAGGGAGATTTGGGCCATAGTCCACCACGGTGGCCCAGTGCGGGTTGGTGAACTTCACACGCCTTTCTATAGACGTGCAGGTTTCCTCACGATGTTTTCCTTCACCGTTCAGCAAGTGGTAATCATTGTTGAAAATGACATGCGCACATGAAAATTATCTCAGAGGTGCGGACCCGGGATTTGAACTTGCACCCCTTACGTTCAAGGCGGGCGTTCTTGCCCACGAGGCTACCATGTTGTTGTTGTTGTTGTAATGTTAAAAAAATGTCGCTGAAGTCAAATAGCCTTGCAGCCCTTGATATAATGACGATGGCTTGGTCTAGTCTGCGGGGCAATTTTCGTGCGATCGACATCCATCTCTATTAGAGATAACTGACCGGGCGAACTTCGCACCGCCTTAGAATGAGTGACATACGAAAGCAGCGCCACCTACCCGGTTCAATTGTGAATCCAAACCATCCAGGAGGAGATATAACCATGGAGTTAGCTTACAACGAAAAGTGGCATTGATTTATATATATATATGTCGAATCGAAGGGTCAAATTGGTTGTATTTTTTTTTGTTACGACAATTCTCTAATAGAGATTGATGTCTATCAAACAAAAAATAAGGCCCCTGGACGTGTGGCGCTCGGCTCGCAGCACCGTGTGGTTGCAGGTTCGATTACCGCCAGTGACAAAATCCAGAAATGTACTTTTCTAAATTTGGGTGTCACTGGGATCGCCCCCAGTATGATATGGTACCCATCATACAAGCTTTGCTTAGTTTGGGAATAAGTGTGGTCTAACGATATTTAAGTGAGAACGAAGTTACATTAAACCTGAATAATGAAATTTCCCTTACTGGCGTTAGATGGAACGCTCCCATAGGCGCTGTCAAGCTAATTTATATGCGCGATATACGTTGAACGCTTTTTCAAACAGCGATGTTAAGTAAGTGATGGGTTGAGATCGAATCGACGAGCCTGAGCGCGGGACGATGTATTGTGCACTTAGTTTAAAACCCTCCTTTGCGAAACATCTGTGCCATTTTAGAATATATTTTTTAAGAAACGGTGCTTCTTTTTACTTGTTTCATTAGGGTTCCGTACCCGAAGGGTAAAACGGGAACCCTATTACTAAAACTTCGCTGTCCGTCCGTCCGTCCGTCTGTCACCAGGCTGTATCGCATGAACCGTGCTAGATAGACAGTTGAAATTTTCACAGATGATGTATTTCTGTTGCTGCCATAACAACAGATACTAAAAAACGGAATAAAATAAATATTTAAGGGGGCTCCCATACAACAAACATTATTATTTTGCTCGTTTTTATAGATAATGTCAAGGAACCCTTCGTGCGCGAGTAGACTCGCACCGGGTTTTAATAAAGATTAAACGTAAAATGAAATCGAAAACAGCTTAAACAGCTCGAAAGCAGCACTTTAACTAGAAATAAAATTATAAAAAAAACTGTTTTGGTGACAAAACTAAAAAATAACTTTCTTCAGATATCTTTACAGATGTTGATACGGTCGTAGCATCTAAATACAAAAATGATAATTTGTAAGTGTCCCTGCAGGCCCTAACGAAATAAATGGTTTAACTTTAACTTCGACTTCACCTATAAGAAGTTATAAGACAATTGCTTCGTGTTATTCACACCAATTATGAGCTAACAGGTGCGTAACGACAAGACTAATGTTACGGATTATGTCGTACATAATCTTTTCCTCACCTTCGTAATTGATACGAGAGAAAGAGACAGAATATACATATCGTGCATAGTACACTGCATATTACATGTACAGCCCTGCGCTAATGAATGTCACTCGGTTATTTACATGGTATTAAATTCTGGCATCCCAAGCATCACTTTAAGCCCTGTGCACAGTGGGGTGTCAAAAGCCACGCATTAGAATGTTTACAAATATCAAAACGAACTGTATTAACTTATTAATACGGTTCATTCTTCGACAAAATTACATTGACAGTGCAAGCGAATTTTGGAGTTGGCTTTCAACACAGAAATTAAATCTTTATATATATTGACACAGAGTTCGTTTTGGTTTAGCAAACATTTTGACGCACCAGTGTACAGGAGGCTTTAATCTCCTAAGTATACAGAGGGCGATTTTTTAATTAAAGAAAACAACACTCGGCGGGCAGAAAAATTAGGTCGCCTTAATCTTGGGGGTGAAAAATGGGGACGGGGGGACACCGGCTAAATTGCCGGTGACATTTTAATGAAATGCCTGACATGAAAGTTGATGGGGGTCGCGTCATTTATAAGTCGGAGGAGATTGTAACAATTATAAACACAAATCTACGACGATATGTTGTATCGGAGACTGACACTACTATGAGTTTGAGGGATGTCTGTCGCTTGGTAGCAAAAATAACTTATTTTATGGCAATAACTTAACTTTTTTTTAATTTACTTCGATGTTGGCCGTGAGTTTGCCTTTACAGCTTCACCGGAGGAGGCTAACAACTTAACTCTACGGTACTTTGCTTCAAAAAATACATTTGCTGAAACAACCGGTGGAGTCTCAACTCTACATTCTTAAATGTCTTTTAGGCATTACTTTTCAAATTCTTTGTTTGACTTTTTTATTTATTTAAGTTCTATTTACGTGATCAAATTAAACTGAAGTTAAAAGTTCATTGTAAAATGTTATAATGCGTTTACAATCCCATTGTCAAACAGTTTTATACTGAAAAATTAATTTGTACGTGATCTGTTAATGGATTTAAATTACTATAAAGGGAGTAACATTAAATCATTAATGAAAAAGCATCTCAGTCTTTAAATAGACTGAAATAAACTTGACAGCACTGAAATACTGCTGTCTTGCTTATACACTACAACTAAGACAAAGACGGCACTACAGTAACAGTGCAATTTAGCTCACAGCCAATAGAAATGGCACCAATTTCCCGCAGTGTTATCATTAAGTACCCGTCAGGGGCATCAAGACACGCGCTAATAAAAATTGCCAACACCAAAACGAACTCAGTGACGATATTAATAAAGATTAAATTTCTATGGCAAAAGCCACCACGCTGCTAAATTAGCTCGCGATGTAAATGACATTTCAATCAATAATGAACCTTTTCTGAGTGTTAATACAGTTCATTTTGGTACTGTGTGCCCGGAGTTAAAGTCGAAGCTAAAAGATTCCCAGTTTTGCTGAAAAATGTGTTGTTAACGATCTGGAAATATCGTTTTTGGAGTAGCTCCAAGAGGACCAATGACCTAAACCTCAGAAAATGGACAAAGGATATCGAGTACTGGTTCTCTGTGTGTAATACGCGTGGCCTGATTATAAAGAGGTAGGTTCTATTCCGATTCGTGCGTATATTTTTTTGATCTCATAGTCAGTAATACCAGTTCAGTTTAGAAACATATTCTTGATTGCCAATTAATGTTATTTTCCATAATCATGATATTGAATTTGTTAACCAACTTCAAAAAAGGAGGAGATTCTTAATTTGACTCGTATACGTATTTGTTACCCGACTACGGAGAAGGAAAAAGGAGGGTTATGATTTGACCGGTACATACCGGTATGTATGTTTATCTGTACGTATATTTCTGTACTGTACGTCTGGGGTGGAAGTCTGTAAACACTATCGTTGTGGTTTTGCTATGATTTCATATTTTAAGGCACGAAAACAACATGTTTTATCAATGGTAGATAAAATAATACCGATGGAGACATTAGACATTGTCTCCTTGAAGCCATTGGACTAGTTATATTCTAGCTACCCTTGATAAAAGATGTTGTTTTTGTGCCTTAAAATATGAAGTCATAGCAAAACCACAACGATAGTGTTTACCGACTTAACCCCCTGTATGTATGTTTATCCGTACCATATGTATGTTTATATGTTCCCTAATAACAATAAAAAGTTTTATTCTTCAACGAAATTACATTGACAGGGCGATCAAATTTTGACATGATGTGTGAAAATACCTTTGAAACGATTGAGAAAAAAACTTAGAACATGAGAAGAAGAAATATATAAGCCTCGCTCATCCGCCATATTTATCACTGTCATCAATCATTTTTGTTGCTAATTTGTATTTATTCAATTTTTCCTTGTCATTAATTACTTAACACGGGCTGAAATACCCACACTCTAGACGCAGGTGAAGCAATTCCTCACGTATTTCCATTGAATTTCATAATTTCAATCATTTCGTAAAAAACAAGAAGAGATAAAAAATAATTCAACAAATATGAAGGTAAACATAAAAAAAATACAATCACCTACTTTGAAGGCAGACAAAAATAGAAGGATTTATACATTGGCAATCGAATTCCCGCAAAATTACACGAAACTATCAACTTCAACTAAAATTATGGTACGGAGCGTACTATTAACTTCTAAGTCTTGTAATTAACTTTAAAAGGTAAAACATTATTGCCCTCTTTCAAAACAAAGCAGTATAGGCTCGGCTATGCCGTGTTTCAGGTTTCAGGCACGGTAGGTAATTGTAATAACAGAAACTAACAATTTGCCTGCATTGCTGTACAAATTGTGGATTATCGCGCGACACCAAACAGCAGTAATTGGTCATATTTTTTATGTAAAAAACTATTTGATATTTTACTTTACATTCAAAATGTTCACCGGAGGTAAATTTTGTAAACGCGCACATAAAACTATAATAAAGCATATATAAAGCAGTGGTAGCCGAGTGGTCGAACGCACGCTTTGCAATCAAAGTGCGCAGGTTCTATCCCCGGCTCGCACCTCTGGGTTCCATATGCGAATCTCGTTTTCATCTGAGATTATCACTTGCTAAGAAACGGTGACGGAAAACATCGTGAGGAAACCTGTGTGCCCGGTATAATGGCAATAGGCTCGCCCCCTATTACATTGGGACCAAAATACATCGGCGAAGTGTGGGCGCACTGCAGTGCACCACTGCCTACCCCTTCGGGGAATACAGGCGTGATGATGTATTATTTATTATTATTATGTTTGTAAAATTACCCAAATATTTGTTATACACCATATAATATGGAACTATAACGTCATCCATTGTAAATCTGGTTAATGATATTTACTTCTTTTTAAAGAAGTAAGTAAAATTATATCGAGTGGTCAAAGGCTATGTGACTTGAGCGCCATTTTTTTTATTTAACTTTTCATGAGAGCATACTGATTGGACAAAGAATTATTTGTTGATTCCAAATATGTTTATAAATCAATATCGCTCAAGTGTCGCTTAAGTCAAATAGCCTTGAAAAAAGCGTGCCGACATAGTTTTTTTTTGCTTTTATAGTTATTTATAGTGCATGGCGTATGTGTACAGGATCTGTATGTATGGTTTCGTAAAGAAACAAGTGAAATATTTACTTATTTCCTGAAACTGAAACACACAGCGCTACATAGTAGAAGCATCCGGATTTTCCGTTTGGAAATCGCTTTTTTTCATAAATCAACCGCTCGCGACCAATAGGGTTGTCTCAGTTTTGCTAACATCTAAATTGGAAGACGCTATCAGATCGGAGTAGCGTTTATTTTATTTTGCGCGTGGAATACGATTTTAGACTAGTGTATGTGTAAGCGCGTATCTACGAGTACAGTCGTTTCAGCATAAATAAATAAAGAAAAAACATTTATTCGTCACAGCATACAGACAATATAAAACAGATACAAACAAGAAAAAAAAGGAAAAGAGCTCAGTGCGAACTGTGCCGAAAAGGTATTGCACTCAGCACATGCTGGAGACGCTCCTCCAGCATGTGCTGCTTTCCCCAGCGCTGATTTTCAGTCAAACCCTCTTCAATGGCTTACCATTACACGCTAACACGCGCGCTTTTTAAAATCCGAACGCTCGTACACGGGCTTATTCTGGCGTATACGTTCGAACCGGCACTGGCGCGTGTCAGTAGCAATATGAATTCCAATAAAGACACAATTGAAACATCGCGTCTCGTACGAGCTTCTAAATACGTCAACGCATGTAAAAGTTGTGCGTAGAAAAAGGCGCGCCTACACGCACTAAAATAAAAAGTAATCTGTCAAAGATAACTTGTTTTTGTAGCTCTACGATGAGTTTTATGGACGCCAGACACCATACAACTTTAATCGAAGAGCAGAAGACGAGATGTAGAACAAATTTTGCATTAGCCAACACGAAAAAAAAAAACATTTTTTCTATAACTCGCCATCCCTATGACACCGGAGGTGCGGTCCCCAGAAAAGAACATGGCGTTGCGTGACGTCATCGCCATTTTTCATTCGCACCACCCACAGCCCTCTGCCAATCGAAGTGACGAATCACCGATTGAGATTGAAGCCGACGAAAAATATTTATTTTAATTAATAAAACTCGAAATGGTGAAATTATACCGTTTAGTTACTCTCTTGATGGTTTAAGCTTCATTGGGGCCTTAAAAAGCGCGCGTCGGACATTCTACCAATACTATTTTTGTTAATTTTAACACAGAAATTCAATCTTTATTTATACTTGCACAAGAGTTCATTGTGGTATTAGCAACTATTTTCACATGCGGCTTTTGACACCTCAGTATGCTTGCTTCATTTGCTTAATAGTCGACGATTTTTTCGCAATAAAATTAGTTTTTAACAAGGCATGGAGAAAATTGGCTACGTGTATCCCTACTCGCTCGCACCACAGAGTTCTTTAATATGAATGACAGTGACAGCATAACTTCTTGAAAGTGATACCTACAGCTAGAAAATTGTTTTGCGGCACATGTAAACTAAATTGAGCTTGAAATCTATCTTAACTTGCTTCTCGACATGCGTATTTTTGAGGCCGTATCACCCGATCACAGACCTTAAAGGCTCTCGCTATTTTTAAGTATAGATAGCAGTGGTAGCCGAGTGGTCGAACGCACGCTTTGCAATCAAAATGTGTAGATTCAAACCCCGCCTCGCACCTCTGAGTTTCATGTGCGAATGTTATTTTCATCCGAGATTATCACTTGCTAAGAAACGGTGAAGAAAAACAACTAGATAGATGATAGAGATAGATAGATGTGTGAAGTCTGCCTGCCCGCACCGGGCCAGGGTGGTGGACTACGGAAGGGAGGCCCGTGTCCAGCAGTGGGACATTAAAAGAGCTATAGTAAGTATTCTTAAGTACCTATAACTCTTAGTTTTTTATTTTTTTATAGCTGCCTTTTAACCAACAATGGCTGCTAATAAAAATGTGAGCAAGCGAGTGTGAGCAGCTAATACCTATAATTTCCAAACGTGTTACCCCCCACACGCCATGGCATTCCCATGGTTCGCGTTTTCAAAGCCCCGTCTACATATACGCTCACTGAACCAGAAGGTTGCAGGATCGATTCCCACCAGTGGCATATTTCGGAATTGACCTTTTCGAAATTTGCGCTGGGAAAAATTACGACCAATTTGGAGTTTAGTTTCGACTTATGTCGAAAAATTGTCCCCCGCGTTTCAGTGTAACTGGGATTGCCCGCAATCCATTGTATGGTACCCATAATACAAGTGTTGCTTACTATTACTACAGATCTAGTCAAGTTCCCTCAGACGTGCAGGTTTCCTCACGATGTTTTCCTTCACTGTTCATAGCAAGTGATAATCTCGGATGAAAATGAGATTCGCACATAAATCCTGGAGGTGCGAGCCGAGGTTTGAACCTGCACACTTTGATTGCAAGGCGTGCGTTCGACCACTCGGCTACCACTGCTGCAGGCTTTGCAAAGTTTGGGGTTATACGATGAGTATGTGTTGTCTGGCATTATTTATTTATTACTATTTGATCTCGCGACCAATGGACGGACGACCTCACCAGGGTCGCCGGGAGTCGATAGGCGCATAAAGCCCAAGAACGTAATTTGTGGCGATCTATGGGGGAGGCCTATGTCCAGCAGTGGACGTCCCTGGCTGATAGATAGATAGATAGATCTCGCGACTTCGTTCGTGCGAAATTTATTGATACCCAATGATTTTAAATTTTAGTTTTGTTGTCTTACAAACCTTCTAAAAAGTGTTAGAAAACTTTTAAAATAAGACGAATGGAGTCGTTTTCAAGTTATGGCGTGACAAAGAGAAATAAGGTTTAATTTTTTTTCACAGCGAATCACACATAATCGGCCCGAGGCTTACCGCTGGTCTAGCCGTAGTTAACGTATTAAATGGAATTTTGTCGCGAGTAATCTTGGAGCTCGGTAGTAGAGAGAGGTCATTGATAACGGAAACCGCTGACGTTTGAACAGATCAAGTGTTTATTGTGTCCATGAAGTCAACACGACCCAGTTGGTGGCGCCGCAGATGGTGTGGCCTGATATAATTAGGGCAGGGTAATACGTGACCAATATAAATTTGTTTTAATTATATAAAATCACGCGAGCTCATGTTATGGAGGGTTAAGTACTACGCAGTGTATTTAAAGCTTTTAAAAAGGTCTTCATATTGTTTTAAAATAAGGTTAAGACACTTGTGCATCTGTCCATGGCATCAACTCATTATTTTATTACTGAAACATGTAGGGGCGAGAGTAAGACTAAATTTTATTATTTCATAACGCCAAACCGTAAAGAATTATAAACAGTATGGGGTTCTTCAACGAATTAGCCAAAAAAATATAGGATATAGATGCCTTACAATTGTAGCCTTGCTCAACCCGCGACCTCGTACGCGCGGAATTTAAGAACCCTAATTACCCGGAATTAATGGGCTTTATTTTTTTTCACCAAAATCTAATTCCTTTTCAAGTTACTTCTTGTAACATCAGCTATCTGCCAGTGAAAGTACACTGTAAATCGGTACAACCGTTTTGGAATTTACCTCAAAGAAACAAGCAGAGAAAATATTGGTAGCGTAATAAGTAGCGTATATACTTTCTTATGCATTAAGTAAAAAGCTTTTATTTAAGCATTGCAAACATCCGTTTCAGCTGAAGTATCAACTTCAGCTTTATTTATTTGTAAGATATTAACATAAATAATTTTGTAATTCTCATAAAATGTTCACTTATTATTCTTCTGAAAGTACAAGGAAACAGTACACAAGGACACGTAACTCAAGCTTAAATTCTAATGCAATTGGCCATCGTCCAAGACCAGTGACCAATCACAAAGACCTCCGCTCCTCCCTAAATCAAGATATGTTTGAATCATCGCCGAAACTTGAGGAGCTCTTGTTAGAATTGACAGTGTACGTACACAGCTGAATTGTAACAAAATACCCGTTTTGTCACTGTGTTTATTTGGACAGGGAATAGGTTTGTTGAGTTTCTTAGAATTTATCCGCATAGTAACCGTGATCAACGAAAAACGTATAGTTAATTAGGTGTAACTAACCCATTTAAATAATCTAAAACAAGATATAGCAACATGATCTGTGTATTTTGAAATAAAAGCTGAAACTGTCTGTACTCGTAACGAATAGAGTTAGAATCCCACAAAAAAGCTGGTGGTAGTACAACAATAAGTACGAAATCGATTGCAAATTATCAAAAACAGTAGTAGCCCAATGAAACAAATTAATTAGACTGACATACGTTATTTTTCGGACAACGTAAATGCCCTAAGCGGTACCAACATCTCTAAATATCAGTTTTTAAATATGACTTCGAATTTATAATCAAGTAATATTAAAACATTACTGCTAAAGAAGTGGTGTTAAGGTAAAATGTTATTGGAAAGGAAATTAGCAGTGAGGCGATTATTAAATCCGTTCAAAGCAATTTATTTGCGAAGTGTACTACCGCCAACCGTGCCTCTTGTATCTGTTGCCACAAGAGCAATAAACTAGATAAGACAAAAGTAGTAGCATGTGTGCCAAGGCTCGACTTATGTCACGGAATATGTTCGTTATATCTCTTTCTCTCGTATGAAATTAGACAGAGAGCGAGCAATTTTCATGGACAGAGATCTAATCGTGACATGTACCTGCGCTAACTACAGTATCATTATCAATATCTATCTTTTTAAATAAGTAGGTAGATAACTTGATTACTACAGGGTGTATCAGAAGTCCAAAATAATACTTTGGGTACACATACGGTAGCTCATATGTGGATGCTAAGTGAAGACAGTTTATACCTAACTATCATATTTTCTTAGTTAAAGACCTTTGAATATTTGTCACAGGTTTCGTGTGAGTTGTCACATATGTCTGGCCTTTGGGGACATCCATGACCAATGTTCACAAAACAGAACATGCAAATTTTACATAGGACTCGAGATTTACGACTTCTAGAAATTGAAGAGAAAAAAAGTTGGAAAAACATGGTCGAATTTCGATCAAATTTTTGTACCATTCAGTTGTATACCCGATACTGATGCAAACGTCAAAGTATCATTTCGGACTTCTGAAACACCCTGTATAAAAATGAAATTTTAGGTTGTAATAATTGGCTCGCGTGTTGCGCATGACACTTCCCTGGACAAAATTAACGAGCTATGACCTAACCCACCAGATTATTCAGACTTTAGACGTAATAAATTAAAACAAATAACTTTTTCACACGCCATCTTTGTACGAAAGTATGTCTGAAAAACTGAAAATAATAATACATCATCACGCCCCGTAGCTAGGAGTAGGAGTAGGCAGAGGTTCACTGCAGAGCACACACACTTCGCCGATGTATTTTGGTCCCAGAGTAATAGGGGGCGAGCCTATTGCCATTGTAACGGGCGCAATATCCCTCAATAGGACGGAGTGGGTGAACTTCACACGCCTTTCTATAGACAAGCCAGTTTCCTCACGTTATTTTCGTTCATCGTTCATTAAGTGGTGGTAAAAATTACATTCGCAGAGGAAAATTTCAGTGGAGCTACCTAGGCTTCTAAAACTCAAAATGATGAAAAATAATGCAAACCTCACAAACACTTCAATTGGAAGTATAAGTAATGTTTAGAAGTACAATTAGTTAGAACCGATATATACTCGTTAATACTACTTTGAACTGTTGTTAATATCTTATGCATTCCATAAGAAATTTAGTACACAATTTAAGATGAAAACATACAATATTTTATGTACACAAAAATCATAAAGTACTTTGATGATATCTATAAAAATGTACAATAAAACGCATTGGAACATAAAATATACTTTAAGAATCATATACCCGAATATATTTACAGATAACTTCTGGTTACTTCTCAACCTGTACCCTAATTTAACTTTATGCAATTAGTGTGTTATAAATCTGTTCTCTTTTTTAAGAACCAAAAATAGTGCTTATTATTAAAGTTTACATTATTTAGTTGTATCAATATTTGTATTCACTTACTTTTACTTCTGATTTACTTATTCTTATTTTTACTGTACGTTTTTACTTTTTAAATTTTGTTACTATATGATATTTTTTTTAATTTAAATATTTACAATGCAAAATAAAATAAGTTAAAACTAATAAGAAAATATTATATTTATAAAATATGTAAAAAATTTGGCCCATGCGGAAGCGTACCCAAGACGCTGGCTGCATTCCCTCGCTGAATGGCTAGAGCCACTCGTTGAGCGAGAAAATGGCCTGCTCTTGGGTCGCCGGTTGTGTCGACCAATTTTTTGCCGAGTAAGTTCATTAAATTTTGGGTGCTTGGACCCCATGGACCTAGGGTTTCGACTCCAAAAGGAATGAAAATATATTCGGAGCCGATAACCCCGTACTTCCGCCGTTTCAGAGTCTCAGCCGCCTCCGCCGCCGAGCCCGCTTTCTGAGTGGTTCCCGAGAGATGGGAAGGAGCCAAAGTATCAACGCAGGTTGCATCCCATACCATGGCTCGTCCCATGCTCCAAGGAACCAGAGACATTCCGTCGGGTCTCTTGCCATCGTCACGCACGATACCTTGCGGCTCTAAAATGGCCGGTACGTTGGCGGTGGCAAGAGAACGACGGATGATGTCATTCAGAGCAGCATGACGAGAGTGGCGGCCAGCACTCCTAGCGCAAGACAGTCCATGCCGTCCAAGCCGGTCGACGACAACTCCGGAGGGGCACGTGTGCGGCGTACAAACTTCGGCCCCGAGCCGTAACCCTAACGCTACACGAAGTGTATTAGGATCAAGGTAGTTTCCCGTATTGGCACATGGAAAAGCATGTAGCCAATATCCGGATTCCTTACAGGAAACTGCCTTGATCCTAGCGAGCTCGGAGCCTGTGCTAGTGTCCCTTAGATTTCTAAAAGTGGTACTGCAACACAAATCATCCCAGCTTCGCTGTGAAGTCGGGTTTGTTGGATTTTGACTTGGCCAGGCCAACTCCCATTTAAATTAAGTACTTACATTGTAAAGTTTATCTGTGAAAACAGTAGGCTTATGTTGTATATCACAATTGTAACCACCGATATATCTAAAAGCTGTTGTTTTTCCAAACTCAAATAAATGAACAAATAAAAAAGTAAGAGTGATAAAAAATGACAAAAGCCACTCCTCTGAATGTATAGCGCAATTTTTGATTTATACCTTATTACCAACTCCATATTATTTTACCAAAGTTTCAGCATCTGTTGGGGTCAAGTCATCGTCGCGTACGTCTCATCATTTGACCCCAGCGAGAACCTTACATAACATCAAAGTAGTCACAATGGGACTACTACGTGTTGGACCATCATCACCATACAAGCCTTCCAAAGTTTCCTATAACCCGTGAGTAATAAACAAAAAAACATGCTAGCGAAAATCTAAAAATGAAGAAACCTAGTTAGAATCCCAAAAACAAGTCTCCGCAACACTAACAGATGGGAAGAGACAATAGCACAAAGCATTGTGAAATTAATTCGTCAACGTTCTCTAATGAAGCTATTTGGCGCAAGGCCAGCCGAGCGGCCTCAACGGGGCCCAGGCCATTGTTTTTTCATGATTTGGACCGGGAAGTGAAAGCGATAAACGCTTTTATGATAAGTGCATATTAAGGCTTAATTTGATTGGTATTGAGAGGGTTTAGGCATGATGATACCTAAGCAGCAGCGTATTACAAATGTAACAACATAATTCTGAATTCAGGCTTCAGTTCCTTTCTTTACTAGAATATTGAAAGACAGTACCAAACTTTGAATCTAGAATTCTGAATGCAATTTAACCCTATCTTCGCTAACTTATTTTTAATCAAGTTCAAGGACGAATTAAAAGAAGCAAGAGGAATCCAAAATATGTACTTAGTGCTACTTAGCTTAATGCTAATTAATCTTCTAAAAAGATCATTAACTTAAATCGATTTCCCGTTGCGCAAACAGACTCTTATCTAGGTCAGTTAAAGTTAAGTTTTTACAGTGCAGTTATGTTTTCACAGTCGTAAATTCCGTTTAAATGTAGAGATTCTTGAATAAAATGGGCATAATTATCTCTACAAAGCCCGTAATATTGGATATAAGACCTTAAGTGATAGTCTCTCCATAATGTTTATGTGAAATCTTTGAAGAATTTTCAGTGCACCCAATACGGCAGGCGAGCGCTGCAGCGGATACGGTCGACAAACAAATGAATTATTTATCAGCTTTGTTAGCGATTGATGGACCGAACAAACTATGTTTTACTTTATTATATCGCTATTCGAAGGTTATATAGATGCAACTAGAGTGGTGCATACATTTGAATTTGGACTCTGGGTATTAGAATATAAAATGCAATTCGCTCTATTTGGCTCAACGTAAGCATTATTTGGTCAGAATAAAATCTACGGATATTTATAAGAATATATGCGCATTAAGGTGCACTTGATTTTGAAAAATAAAACCATTTTGTGTAGTGACGACATAAATTAACAAAGTTTTTAAACAGTTATTTGCCATCATCGTGTTGCACATTTATAAATATTCAGTTAGTAGTTTAAGTAGTATTAGTTTAAGTTATATAAAAAACTGTAACTGTATAGTAATTATTTTCGGTAAAAAAGAAAATAACTGACCCGGAACATAGTCCTAGCAACTGATAGTCAGGATACCACGGACACGAAATCTCCCACGAGCCATAACATGCCTCGGAGCTTCTTAATCCGAATAAATGTATAATATTTATACGGTCACTACACTAAGCTGTTCACAAAGGTCTATGTAATATGAAAATAAATATTTTAATAAACGAATCTCGCCTCACAACACATACTCAACGTATAATATCAAATTAATCAACTCCTGTACTATTCTTGAAGTAAATAAGGTTGAGGGCGATCCAATTCACACTCAGACCAAGGCAGATTTCAAAAAGGCCATCAAGAATCAAAGTCACTACCATCCGGGATAATGCCTAGCCATCGTAATATCAATTATTGGCTTGTTCTGCGCATCGTACATCTTGCTGCTATTGGAAGCTGGGGTTCGGGAGATCGTGCCTCCCGAACACGCGAACGCGTTCCAATCCCAGTTATTGTCAAATAATTTCGTTTCGTTCGATGACAATACAATAAGCATCCGATGTCTTTATTGCTAACAATATTTCAAGAAATGGGTACAATGTTCGAAGATTTCTCTAAGGATCCATCTGCCATTTTAATAGTATTTGCGAATAGTTCAGGCGGCGGCGATTTTTATCAATAAATATAATATACCATTTCCAAAACCCACTAGTAATCATCGATGTCGATAAGATAGCATACCTTGATACAAAACTATAAGCCAGTCACCTAAAAGAAATGGACAAAAATGTGTTTGGTATGTTAATAAAATTATTTTTAACAATTAAGCATGATATTGTTTTCTTATATTTACGCGAATACTATACATTGAAATAAAACTATTTTACGGATTTTATCGCGTTTATTTACTATTTTATTTTCCAGACGTTTCGGCTGCTTTACAGCAACCATGGTCACGGGGGGACTGAGGTGTTAGACGACCTGATGTCATAGTTAATAACTGGGTACCCTCATATTTAGTTGTTGTTTGCGGTCCGATCCACGCAGAAAGTGCTCACAGTGTCTTGAGGTCTTGCAATGGTACGCTTGGTTTTGGATTTAATCATATTAATTACTGGATCCCAAGTTGGTGGTAGCACCCAGCCATCTTCCAACTTTCAACGTCGGGAAACTAAAATAGTAAATAAACGCGATAAAATCCGTAAAATAGTTTTATTTCAATTAAGTATGAACTAACTAGTTAGTTTTTACAAGCTTTATATTAACTTGCAATGTATGTCCGGGTGGAATCTTGCAACTGAATTTTAAATCAGTTATCTTTAACCGATTGAGCTAAAATTTTGTATAGACGCATATTTTGGATGACAAGGCATGCTTAGCTATATGACGTCATTCTAATTCCAATATGGTGGATCATCCAAAATGGCGGAATAGTTATTTTTTTCTGCACTACTACAGTATGCGTATCAAATGAAAGGGCTTGCTGAGGAGAACACGAAAACTAAAGGCCATTAAATGAAAGCTTGTTTTTATAAAGTATTTTTTACCATTATTTTTCATAAATAGGTACAATATTTTCAATGGAATTTTGTGCCCAATAAGACTTGAAAAACTACCTACATGTTTTCTAAATAAATAAACTTATTTAATTTTCAGTGTAATATGATGACCGTTTGATACTCAAATACATACTTGACATGCAATATTTAGATTAACTCGTAATGGATCACCTAATTATGATATTAAGAGCAATGAACTTGAGATCAAAGTCTTGAATTTTACCAAGTGATTCGAAAAGCATTACATTACTGTCTTGAATATGTAATCTATAACAATATACGTAAATATTGAATATATGTTTTGTAACCGACGGAACCGCACTGATTTTATTCAAAACGAAATTGAGATATATATTTATATCCTATTATAAGATTCTTTTTAAGAAGAATTTTGACATGTTAAGTTCTCCTTAAAACTTATAACAACACAGCTCTAAAATCAGCAGTTACGTTTGAACTATCATGATCTAAATATTAAGACAGCAACCTAACTCGTAATGAACCAGGCTTAAGCTTATCAAAGCATAAATAAAAAGAAATAAAAAATGTGGGAAAAATAAAAATAAAATAAAAACTTGGCCGTTTGAATAAGTATCGGGTATACAACCGAATGGTATCAAAATTGGATCGAAATTCGACCATGGTTTTCCAACTTTTATTTCGTCATCAATTTCTATAACTCGTAATATCTCGAGACCTATGTAAAGCTTGTATATTCTGTTTTGTGAATATTGGTAGTCGCCCCTCATATGTGTAGTTTACAGTGCTGAATAGGATTATGGATGTACCCAAAGGCCAGAACACGATACCTGTGACAAATATTCAATGGTCTATTACTTAGAAACTATGATAGTTAGGTATAAATTGTCTTCACTAAGCACCCACATATGAGCTACCGTATATGTACTTAAAGTATTATTTCGGACTTCTGAAACACCCTGTATAATTTATCGATATTCTGTCTTCATTAAATGAATCCACATGTACAGAGAGTTGCACTCATGTTGTACCTACTCTAAATCACATAGTCAATACAATACAATACATCATCACGCCTGTATTCCCCGAAGGGGTAGGCAGAGGTGCACTGTAGTGCACCCACACTTCGCCGATGTATTTTGGTCCCAATGTAATAGGGGGCGAGCCTATTGCCATTATACCGGGCACATTCCCCCTCAATACGAGGGAGATTTGGGCCATAGTCCACCACGCTGGCCCAGTGCGGGTTGGTGAACTTCACACGCCTTTTTACAGACGTGCAGGTTTCCTCACGATGTTTTCCTTCACCGTTCAGCAAGTGGTAATCATTGTTGAAAATGACATTCGCACATGAAAATTATCTCAGAGGTGCGGGCCTGGGATTTGAACTTGCACCCCTTACGTTCAAGGCGGGCGTTCTTGCCCGCGAGGCTACCACTGCTTTCATCACATAGTATAAGTTGAATAACTGAGCGCGCGAGTCTTAGCGTCTGTTTATTAGAGCCTTTACTCTGTATGTCTGCGATTGTAGCAGGTGGGAAGTCTGAGTCTTACACTTGAACACGTCGACACTCATAAATCCAATGTTTTCTTTAACAGTAAGGCTGAGTGTTATCGATTTGTGCACTAATGACGGCAAGGAAACCTATACCTTACCTACATAAGTATACTTAATACAATATAATTTATGTAGGACGTTTGAGAAGTCCGAATTTATACTTTACCTATTGCATGAGTATTGGGCATACAAATGAATGGAATTTGAAAAAAAATCGAACATGATTTGAAGAATTTTTCCTCACTTCTAATTTTAAAATCTTATTATGAATATCTCGAATTTGAAATTTTCAAGTCCAGTTTTGTGAATATTAGTAGCCACTGTCGTAAATTTAGTTTACAACGCCCCAACATAATACTTGTGACTAACACTCAAAAGATTGGTCACAAATCTGTAACTCAGAAACTATGATCGTTAGGTATAGTCTGACTTCACTAAGCATCTATAACATATCAGATACCGTATGTCTGCTTAAAATATATTCCGGACTTCCAATAAACTCTGTATAGGTTATTTAATAAATAGGTACTAAACAATGACATAACGACTGTGAAAGATATTTTAGATTGGCAGGTTAACGAGCCCTCTGAGGGAGAAGGGCAGATGATATATTTTGGTCACCCATCCAAAGTCCAACCGAGGCAGATATCTCTAGGTAAGCCATATTAATGTATAAGAAGCAAATAGATTACTATCTCCTGGACTAATAAAAAAAAATCGGCGTCTAACCATAGCCATAGAGTGGAGCGTAAAATTACTACATAACGATTTTTTTTTTAATTCATATTTTTATCAACATACATCCATACATTGTTACGTCTGTATTCCCTAAAGGTGTAGTCAGAATTACATTGTAGTGCACCCATGCGTTGCCGATTTATTTTTAGTCCCAATGTATCGTTCAATTTGATAGGTATAATTTTAAACAATGAACCCTTTATTCAAACGTTAAAAGCCATTCTCCCGAACCTTAATCTTGAAATGGAAAGTTAAATACTTTTCTCATTCCCATTTTCTCATCTCCCATTTTTTATTGAATTTAAATTTTATTTGTATAATCTGTAATAAAGTGGGGGTGACCCCCCACCGGGGCGATTCACCTAAGGGTAACGAACATCTCGAGTGCCCTTAACCGGATCAATGTCGACTCTTCTAATTTTATCCGTGGAAAGTGAGAGTCGCGAATGAAGGGAAAGTTATCTAAAAATAACACTTTTCGCTTCGGAATACAGTTGAATGAAATTATTCGCGGAAGCTTTATTGGACACGCAATTGGAGTAGATATACTTTTAATTTCTGAACATTGTTACAATTATCATAAATTGTAACAATAGGCAAACAGCCCTTATTGGAAAAAAAAGACGAACATAATATTTCGCCAGAGAACTAAAGTTATCGACATAGCTCAACGGATGAGCAAACTGAAGTGGCAGTGGGCCGGTCATATCTGCCGCAGGACTGATAACCGTTGGGGTAGACTTGTCCTAGATTGGAGACCGCGAATCGGCAAACGTAGCGTAGGACGTCCTGTGACTAGATGGAGCGACGACATACGCAAAGCGGTGGGCAGTGGTTGGAGAAGAAGAGCCGAAGATCGGGCTCAGTGGCGCATCTTGGGAGAGGCACGTCCAGCAGTGGACTGACACCATCTGATGATGATGATGATGATCTAGCAATACCATTTTTATCTATATCCAAACGAACTGTACTGACTCATAAATAATTTCATTCTTTTACGAAATTACATTGAAGACGCGATCAACTGTAAACTTATCGGAATAGCTTTTACTTTACTTGACGTATATTAAAACAGAGTTTTAGACGTCCCAGTATGCACAATTGGATTATTTTTAAATTTAGAATATTCTTCTTAATATTCGATTAAGTGAACAGCCCTAATTTTAAAAGAAAAACGACCAAAATATCGCACGATATCCAACCCAATACCTATTTACAACCCTATAAAATTATTACTTCCCTCACACACGCAGTAAACGTAATAATTTCAGTAAGTTCTTCATTCAATATTTGTCGCCTAAATACTTCACAACCTTAATTTTTTACAACAAAACTTTTACAATATGTAACAAAAAATATTCAATCATCTCCTTAAAATATTACGCAACGGGCTTTTGATACAAAAAAAAAACCGGCCAAGTGCGAGTCCGACTCGCGCACAAAGGGTTCCGTACCATCTATAAAACAACAAAAAAATCACGTTTGTTGTATGGGAGCCCCATTTGATGTTATAGCGGCAACAGAAATACATCATCTGTGAAAATTTCATCTCTCTAACTATCACGGTTCATGACCTGGCCTGGTGACAGACGGACGGACGGACAGCGAAGTCTCAGTAATAAGGTTCCCGTTTTACCTTTTGGGTACGGAACCCTAAAAATGTATCATGAAATTCTTTCGCGGCCATATTTTCTTATTAAGTGTCATTTGGTTCACGAGGTCGTGAAATTAAGAAATATTACTTTAACCAAGATGAGATGGTATTTTTCTCCGGAATGCGGAAGGTGTTCTTAGGAGGGAAGAGCTCGATTGCGAGGATGTAAGCTTATAAGTTGTATTTAATGTTGCCAATATCAAAACGTACTGTATGGACTCATAAAAAGAGCTTATTCTTCAACGATGTAATTTACGGTTGGTTTTGAACACAGAAATTCAATATTTATGCATATTAACACAGAGTCCGTTTTCGATTGGCAAAAATTTTGCTGCGTGCGTCTCGATATGCCTGGCGCTTTGAAATGAACGTTGAGAAAAATTAAAGCAAATACATAAAACTATTTGCACTTTCTATACTCACTTCATTTTCGAATCACTCTTAAATACTACTACTACAGCCCTTTTAACGTCCCACTGCTGGGCACGGGCCTCTCCTCATAGCGAGGAGGATTCAGGCCATAATCCACCACGCTGGCCCAGTGCGGGTTGGCAGACTTCACACATCTATCGAGAACTAGACAAGTTCCCTCAGACGTGCAGGTTTCCTCACGATGTTTTCCTTCACCGTTTCATAGCAAGTGATAATCTCGGATGAAAATGCGTTAGACCTCTCGGCTAGCACTGCTACTCTTAAATAATTCTCTTTAATACTTGTAACCATATCCAAATATTATGTGCATATACATTTCACCAACTCCTAAGAGTATTATTTAATGAACATTCTTGGTATTTTTACATACATCGATTATTAAAGCAATACGATACGTCGAAGGCAAACATTTTGAGGAAACCTACATATCTTTAGGAAGGCGTGTGCATTTCACCAACCGGCACTGGGCCAGCATGATTTGGGCCACTATGGCCCAAATCACCTTCGCATTATGAGACAAACTGCCCGGTATAATGGCAATAGACTCGCCCCCTATTACATTGGGACCAAATTACATATCGGCAAAGTGACTGTACACAATGTACCTCTGCCTACCCCTTCGGAGAATAAGGAGTGATGGTGTATTTATTTATTTTCATTACGATATGACCTACGATTTCAAGTCGCGCCTACTAAAACAACACACTCATAGTTCGGTCGCAAACTAAAAAAAACCTTGTCCTATGGGTGCCGCGGAATGGGCTGAGGGCGCTCCCAGTTACATCCAGACCAGCGCAAATTCGGTGGGAGTCGAACCGACAACCATTTGATTAAGTGAGCCGAGCGGCCTGCACTCAAACCACCAGACGAATGAGTCGTTTATACACTCAGGCCCTGTAGCATGACTGCGTAGATAGTTTTAGCTCTTTCAACTGTCAGATTTGTCGAGAAAATGACGGCACTTCGAGTTTTTTAGGGTAAAACGAACGAACCCTATTACTAAGACTTCGCTGTCCGTCCGTCTGTCACCATCTATATCTCTTCAACCGTGATAGTTAGACAGTTGAAATCTTCACAGATGACGTTTTTCTGTTGCCGCTATAACAACAAAACTAAATAAAATAAATATTTAAGGCGCTCCCATATGACCACGTGATTTTTTTGCCGTTTTTGCAGATAATGGTACGGAACCCTTCGTGCGCGAGTCCGACTCGCACTTGGCCGGTTTTTGTACTGGGTTTTTGTCATGCTATGGGTGCTGTATAGAAAGGAATGTTTAAAATAAATTGTCGGATTCAATTATATATATAGTTTTCGCCGAGTGTTTCGGGCCGAACCTCGGAATAATAATCTGAATAATGAATATATATACGCCTTACTAATAAATACTTACCGACTGAAATTTGCTTATAAATCATGTATCGTTAGATATTTACATTATGTAGATTTGACGTCTTTTCTTGCTTTAAAAGGCATGTGATTCCAATTGAGGTTACTGGTTCTAATAATTTATATCAATAGGCTCGCCCCCTATTACATTGGGACCAAAATACATCGGCGAAGTGTGGGCACACTACAATGCACCTCTGCCTACCCCTTCGGGGAATACAGGCGTGATGATGATGTATATATTTATATCATGTTACAAGGAGCAACTTGGGCATTTTTTCTGTATATTCCAGTCGGGCGAAGTTGCTGGCACAGATAGTTTATAAAAATAAATAAAATTGAATTGTCTATTTGTAGTATCAAAGAAAATAACACCTTTTACTGCATACATAAATTTCCCTCGTATTGAGGATGTGCCCGGTATAATGGCAATAGGCTCGCTCTCTATTACATTGGGACAAAAATAAATCAGCGAAGTGTGGGCGCACTGCAGTGGACCTCTGCTTACTCCTTCGGGGAATACATGTGTGAGATGTATGATGATGATGTATACTACATCATGCAAGTATTTTATTTGTGATTTTTAAAATTGTAGTCTGTCTGTCTGTTTCTTTCGGGTAAACTTTCAAACGGCTGAATCGAATTCGACGGGACTTCCACTAGCAAATAGCTGGGGTTCCTAGGTGTAACTAACGATATTTTTATTTTAGAACAAGAATTAGGGTTCCGCGGGAAAAATATAAAACCTACTTTTTCCGGGTAATCATCCCAATTTCCACGCGGGCGAAGTCGAGGGCACAGCCAGTTATAAATTTTTTTTTTTTTTTTTTTTTTTTTTTTTTTTTATGTGATAGGGAGGCAAACGAGCAGACGTTTCACCTGATGGTAAGTGATCAACGCCGCCCATGGACACGTGCAACACCAGGGGCATCGCAAGTGCGTTGCCGGCCTTTAAGGAATGAGTATGCTCGTTTCTTGAAGGTACCTTTGTCGTATCGGTCCGGGAACACCGCTGCAGGAAGTTCATTCCACAATTTGGTGGTGCGAGGAAGAAAATTCCTGGTAAATCGCACTGTACTGGAACGCCATTCATCCAGATGGTGAGGATGGTAATGCAGTCTGTGGCGAGCCGTGCGATGGTGGAATTCAGCGGCAGGTATAATACCGAACAATTCCTCGGAACACTCTCCATGATAGAGGCGGTAGAAAATGCAGAGAGAGCCTACATCTCTACGCAACGCTAGAGGGTCTAGCCGATCAGTAAGCTTTTTGTCATCGACAATTCGAACTGCCCTTCGTTCCAGGCGGTCAAAAGGAAGAAGTTGGTACTGTGGTGCACCGGCCCAAAGGTGAGAGCAGTATTCCATGTGCGGACGGACTTGCGCCTTGTAAAGTTGCAGGCGATGAGCCGCAGTGAAATACTGCCTCGCCCTACCGAGCACACCCAGCTTTTTGGAGGCCAACTTGGCCTTACTTTCCAGATGACCGCGGAATTGCACGTCGTTCGATATGTCGACTCCAAGGATCCCGATACTTGGCTTGGCATTAAGGGGAGTGTCTTCGAAGCGAGGAGATGCGACAAAGGGGTTCTTTTTGGCGGTGAGCGCACAAATTTGTGTCTTATTGGGGTTGAATTGCACTAAGTTCAGTTTGCCCCAGTTCGAGACTAGATGTAGAGAAGCCTCGATTTCAGACACAAGTTTGTTCCGACACTCATCGACGTTTGCCCGAGAAATATTAGCACGACCGGTGTAAAGAGCATCTCCTGTACTGTCATCCGCATAACAACGGAAGTTGCTGATATTAAGCAACATATCGTTGATATGCAGCAGGAACAGGGTAGGGGATAGGACACAGCCTTGCGGGACGCCAGCATTTACGGACTTGCAATCCGAGCATGATCCGTCGACTACGACCACGATGCTCCGATCCGTGAGAAAGCTGGCGACCCATTTGCAGAATTTCTCAGGCAGCCCGTAGGAGGGAAGCTTCGAAAGAAGCGCTTTATGCCACACCCGATCAAAGGCCTTCGCTATATCCAGGCTGACCGCTAAGGCCTCACCTTTGCTCTCGACCGCCTCAGCCCAACGGTGACTCAGGTAGGCAAGAAGGTCACCGGCCGATCGACCCTGACGGAAACCGTATTGCCGGTCATTGATCAGCTGGTGGTCCTCTAAGTACCGAAGGAGCTGGCGGTTTATAATGTACTCCATTATTTTGGAGAGCAACGGAGTGATGGCGATCGGTCTGTAGTTTCCTGGTTCGGAGCGATCTCCTTTTTTAGGGATCGGGTGTACCAAAGCAGTCCTCCAAGAGACCGGGACTACGCCGTTAGAATAAGAGAGTCGGAAAAGACGCGTCAAGGTCGGAGTCAACTCAGGAGCACATGTCTTAAGCACAATTGGGGGGATACCATCCGGCCCACTCGACTTATTGATGTCCAATGAGAGTAGCGCTCTACGCACAGACTTCTGTGTAAAACGGATCTCCGGCATGGAGTAATCACAGGGAGCTATAGTCGGCGGAGACATCTCATGGTCATCAATTCTGGAGTTGGAAGCGAAGAGAGAGCCTAGAAGATCGGCTTTCTCCTTCGCAGTCTGGGCCAAGGAGTTATCCCCTCTGCGCAGTGGTGGAAAAGATGGCCGACAGAAATTCCCTTCGACAGCTTTGGCAAGAGACCAGAACGCGCGGGAACCCGAGGGGTAACGCATAAGTCTCTTGCCAATTCTGCCGATGAACTCACTCTTTGCTCCGGCCAGGGCTCTTTTGTAGGATCTGGAGGCATGATTGTACTCCTTTTTTAGGCGGTAAGAATTAGGATCCTGGGACGCCATCGCTGCAGCCCAAGCCTGAAACGACTCCCGCTTGCGGCGTGAAACCGCCTTACAGAAGCGTTCAAACCAAGGCTTTGATTTACCACCAATGGGAACTGCAGAGGATGGGACAAAAAGTTCCATGCCCTGCAGCACCACATCAGCGATAGACTCGGCATTGTCGTCAGGATCTTCCGAGGAGAAGCAAACCTTGCCCCAGGGGTAGGATGCAAAAAAGGACCGCATCCCGTCCCAGTCTGCTGACCTAAAGTGCCAGACTTGGCGGCAGCCTGCCAGCCAAATAAAAATGGGTAATAAAATTAGTAAAGATGTCGGATGAATTTTTGAGTAAATTTGTATACATGGTGTATCAGAAATCCGAAATAATACTTTAGATACTTAGTGATGGCAGCATATACCTAACTAAGTTACAGACTTTGAGTATTTGTCACTAGTACCGTGTTGTGGCCTTAGAACAAACCTTTAACCCTATGAAACAATTTAAAATACGTCTACAATAGGTGACTACTAATATTCCTAACCAGTACTTTACGTATGTCTCGAGATATAAGAAGATTTTAAAAGTAGTCTGGAAAATAAATACGAAAAATCGGCCAAGTGCGAGTCAGACTCGCGCACGAAGGGTTCCGTATCATTACCTATTAAAACGGCAAAAAAACACGTTTGTTGTATGGGAGCCCCTTAAATATTTATTGTATTCCAATTTTTAGTATTCGTTGTTATAGCGGCAACAGAAATACATCATCTGTGAAAATTTCAACTCGCTAGCTATCACGGTTCATGAGATACAGCCTGGTGACAGACGGACGGACGGACGGGCGGACAGCGAAGTCTTAGTAATAGGGTTCCCGTTTTACCCTTTGGGTACGGAACCCTAAAAATGATGTTCGCATGTCGATACAATTTTATACCATTCAGACGCGATGCTAATGCAAACGGTAAAGTATTATTACGGACTTCTGATACACCGTGTAAAACTTTAGTATTCCAGTGGGAAATTTCTAATTCCTTATCTTGTGAGCCTTGGCAACCTACAAAAGAAGCCTAATTTCGCAATTGTCTGTGCCTACCTAATTATAGTGATGTGCTCCGGAAATTAAATAGTTACCTAGAGAATATAGTTGGTAAACTAGAGCGGTAATTTAATTCCTGTAAGCAATTAATTTCTAAATAATAAATGTAGCCTTATTGCTTATTATTTTACCATGGCTGATGGCGTGAGAGAAACGAGAAACGAGAGAAAAGAGTCGAAAGTCACGCGTCAAAATTGGCCAACACCAAACCAACCCCTGAATCAGAATATTTATAACCATGGAGAAACTCCATGGTTGCTTTTTTCAAATAAGGATTTACATTTTTGTGTTTTTCTTAATTAACAATTATACAATATAAAGATAATGAGGCTATACATTCTCAAAACACAATTATATCTCTACACAAACTACGTGTTGTACAAGATTTAAACGTAGGAAGGAGGAGGTAAACGGGAAAAAAGCTAAAATCCCTTAAATGAGTTCCTGTGGAGCCGGACCAGCGCCTGACCAAGCGTGTTTATCCTCTAAATAATCACCTATTGTGTAGTATGCGCGCCTGCATAGTGTATGTCAAATGCAAGTGTTAAATTTAGTTTCATTTAGGTTAATGACGTTAGGGGGAATTTTATTATAAAACTTGACACAATACAACATAAAAGATGTGTGAATTTTCGCCCGTCGAAAGTGTGGTTGATCTAATTTATCTTTATTTCTAGTGTTAAAACGATGGCCATCACCTTCTTTTCGAAAGAGATGTAAATTTTTCCTGTGTCAATACATATAAAGTTCGAATTTCTGTGGTAAAAGCCACGTCGCTACGCGACAAAATTCGTCAAAATTAGTCCGCGCTGTTAGGGGCATAACGTTTGAGAATGAACTTTTTCTATGTGTCAGTTCGATTTGGTATTGGAACAAAACAGGGTAGACGCCCCAGTGTACGCCTTATTCTTATAATAATTTTACGAAATGACTGAAATGATGGAACTTGAATGGAATAAGATGAGAAATGGCTCCACAAGCGATTAACCGTTATTACGACAAGTAATTAATAGCATATAACATATTCAATAATTACATATTATAAATGAAAATGGGTGATGAAAGTGTTACAGATGGTGGATGACCGGATTATCTGAATTATTTTCGTGTAACTTTTGTTTTTGACAGTCTTGGTATGACAACAAGTGTCAAAAATTAAGTGTATAAAATAAAAACAATGACCACATCCTAATCAGCTGTTGGTAATAATATTATAGTAAATTCCAATTTAGGGATATAGCTTACCAACTGCGAAGGTTACAGAAATAATAAAAAATAGGTTAGTCAACATTAAACGTTTGAATAAATATTATATTGTGTTAAGGTCGTTTCAAATGATATCAAAATATCCCATAGTGCTGCAGCACAGTAAGAGTTTTTTTTTTAAATAAAAGTAATAGATACCCACAATAAAAACGTATTCGTTATTTGAATATTTAGAGCATTGAAAGTATCTCGACAACATAACATTACCCTCCTTACGTAAGCTTCACCCTTTGACTATCCAACATACTCACACGCAACGATGTCAACGGAACCACCCTATACTAAAAAACGAGTTAATCAACACTCGTTATTTTAAATAACTAATAAAACGTTATTATTGCTTCACGTTCAATTCCTTTTTTGAATGCACTCTCGGTGAATGACAGTTCGAAAAGTGGCGCGAAAGCGTAGTGATGCGAAATTAGATTTTGAGTCGATATTTTTTTTATTATTATTGTTTTATGGCGAGTTTCATACAGCCAGGGCGTTTCGTGTTTTTTGTTTATTTATGTTTTTCAGGGGTGCGGGGTGGGAGCGCGCGGCCCGGCTGCCGACTGCCGGCGGAGTAAGCCTTCCATGCTTGGTCCTGCGCGCGCATAGCGTAGTGAAATGCGTCGATTTTATTACGTAGGTGTAATTCGCGGTGCTTTAATTAATCGGACAGGATTGAGAGGTGAATTAAGTTGATGCTGTGGTCAGCTCGGCATAACTTTGGTTCAACGAGCACCTCATTTTAATTTGGGTTCATACGGTTGAAGTATAGGCGTAGCTGCTTGTGCCATACGGTCAAATAATTATCTATTGATAAAAGCGAGTCTATCGACTTCTTTTTTTTAAAAATTAATTATTAACATGTATAGATACAATTGTTATAGCTCATAACCTTAGTCGATAATTTTGCTAATATATTTGTAAGATGCCACTAAAAAGGGTCTCAAACGGAGACATGTTTTGTCAGATGCTAAATTCAAATTTGACAGTAGGCTGGACAACAGTTAGACAGGCCGCCTAAGTAATCGAGAGGTTCCAATTTCGATCCCCACCCCGGAGTAACACCATCTGGCACGTTGACAGTTTTTGAAAAAAAAAACAATATTATAAACCTTACTGGGTCTATATAACCTCTACTACTATCTACTGCTGTCTATATAACCTCCTCGATTTCTGTTATTATTTATAATGTGCACTTATTTAATTACTTCACACTGACGAAATTCCCATTCGCAGGTGAAGCCATTTCTCATCTTATTCTATTAAGTTTCATCATCATTTCGTCTTGTACAATAGAAAGAAAAAGGTGGTGTTATTGACTGGCTATTAAATTATTTATATGTGCTAGAGCACAAACATTTAGCTTAGTCGGATGGGCTAACGAGACTACTAGTGATGTATTAATATTAGTAATAATCCCACATCACTAGTTATCCTAAAACATAAAGATGTTTAGTACCTATAAGTATTTTCTACTACTGATTCTATTGAATAGGAAGTTAAGGACAGCAAAAAAAGAGACAAAGCCCCCGCACACTCAGGCGTCATGATCCGCGCGTCAATTTATTTTTCAATACCAAAACGACCTCAGTGCACGGAGATAATAAAACGGAGATGGTATATCGAGCCCACGTTGCGGCATTTTTTTCTGGTTTATCTGACTCCGCCATTGTTGTTTTCCCATATAGTTACCGCATACTACAGGTACATGAGATAACAACAGTTGCGGAATAATTACCGCAGAGCCATACGGAGAGTAGAGTCGTTATGGGTACTTTAGTAACACTACGCCTCAGTGTCAATACACTAACTATAAATATATAGCCTTCATTCGGACATTTTTTTTTTTTTTTAGTTATTCGTAAATTGATTTTTGTTCCACTTTTGCGTGTCCGTTTGCCAGGTGGCAAAGGCCTCCTCCAATCTTCTCCATTCTAGCCTTTCTATGGCCAGTCTACCCCATGGTATTCCCGCTACTTGTCTTATGTCATCGTCCCATCTTCTTTGTGGTCTACCTCTCTTCCTCTTTCCATCTCTTGGGTACCATTGTAATAATACACTAACTACAGCCCTTTTAATGTCCCACTGCTGGGCAAGGGCCGACGGTATTGGCAAAGGAAATTGACGCGCGGCATTTGACGCATCAGTGTATGGAGGTTTAATAGGAATTGTTGTGCGCTGTCTACCGTAAGGAAGTATGTAGGCGTGATGATAAAGGGTGTTGTCTGTATATGAATGCTACGCACGCTTCCCCACCGTATATTGTTATATGAGACATTATGAGCTGCAGTAACGAAAACAAATACCACGTTATGTAACGGGCGTATATAATATGATAGTGGGTACAGCAGGCCCTGTAGCTTGACCTTGTAGATATAAGTTTTATCTCTTTCAACTGTCAGATTCGTCGAGAAAATCACGTCTCACCGAGCCATGACCAATACAAAAAGTTCAATGCGACGTCATTTTCTCGTCAAATCTGACAGTTGAAAGTAGACTATTTCTAAAACTTATTTCTACGCGGTCATGTTAAGTAAGGGACATGCCTAAAACCTTTGTCATGTACGGTATATGAAATCATTTTATATGGACAGAACATATATAACTTGTTTTTTTAATCCACAGAATAAAAACAGCAATTGGACGTTGTTAAGCCAAACGGATTCAAACCACAAAATTGTCAAGAAGTTAAGTAGGTATGCTAAACGGTTTCCAAAGGAGGTCTTCTCAATCAACAAAAAAGATCCCACCGAAAAATAAAAGCAATTAGTATTTTAACAAAACGTATTTTTGAGATCAAAAACGATACTTACTAAAATTATCTCTGATTCCACATATTCGTACAAAATAAGCTCAAGAACCTAAACTTTAAGAGTTATAGTAACCCATGCATAAAGAATCGGGCACCTTACTACTAACTTTTTAGCAGTATTGATTTAAAGTTATCATGTTTTTTTACAGTTCTGACAGAAAAAATGTAAAACCTTCACATATTTTTTCTCGTAACAATTTTGAAATAATTTATAAATAAAATCGTGTGTGTCCAATATATAAAAATATATTACCAAAGCAATAATGTTAGTATCCTTTTAAAACGTCGCAAAAACTTCCAATGTTTTCATTTTGAGTAACAATCGTATTAACTTATGTCTGATAAGACGTTAGTCGTATAACAATTTAAAAAAAAAGGTCCTATAATAATTTACTTACCCAACCATGGAAATAAACGATGAATGATTTGACTCTTGTGATGATAGTAGAATATTATCAATTTAGGAATACATACCTGAAATAAAAAAAATAATAGTTAATTAATCACATTAAATATAATGATAATAAATAAATCAAGCATTTTTTTTCAATTATAAGATTTAAAGATAGTCAATCAAACAATTAAAAAGTATACATCGCAAAAAAAACATAAATTAAACAGTATAAAAAGGTTAGTAATAAAGTTACTTCGCAATTAATTAATACTGGCCGGTTTGTTAAAAAGTTACGTTATAAAAGAAAGTAATTTCTTTTTATTCTATTTAATGGTTTTTAATATTGTTTCGCCCAATATCAGCCAACATCTAAAAATAATGTTATACGTATTTACTAGATAACGTATTGATATCAGAAAGAGAATAACTTTGGAGTTTCAAGTTCTATTTACATGAAATTTCATTAAATATTTACTACCAAACATGAAAATTGTCACCGGACAGCGCCACCTATCCGACAATAGTTGAAATTTCAAACCCAGCGGCTCTCGCTTTTCCGCGTAGCTTTTCCGGAACTCTGAGATGCCGTTTCAGGAAGTTTCACGCGCTAGTGTTCAGTTACGAAACTAGATGGCACTGCTACAAAGTGATTACATTACATGATTTTTTTATTATATTTTGTTATGCTAAGATTTTGCTTTATAATGATATAATTTGATAAAAAAATATAATTTTGATTTATAATAAGATGCTTTTTCGTATAAAACATAGTTTGTTTTTTTTTACAACATAGAAGTCATTAAAACATTTTCGTAAATCATTTCTAGTGACTGGGATACAGGGATGGGCCAGGGTGGTGGACTACGGTCCAAATCACCCTCGTAATGAGGAAGAACGTGTCCCATACAATGGCAATAGGCTCGCCCACTTTTATATTGCGAACCAAATACATTGGCGATGTGTGTGCACGGCAGTCCACCTGTGCCAACCCCATTCCTAGAATACAGACTTGATAATGCGTGTACCTACTATAGTAGGTACCTATATTATAGTCGCTAGTAGTTATATACTCACATTATATACTACAACTATTGTTATTATACCCGGCACATTCCCCCTCAATACGAGGAAGATTTGGGCCATAGTCCACCACGCTGGCCCAGTGCGGGTTAGTAAACTTCACACGTCTTTCTATAGACGTGCATGTTTCCACACGATGTTTTCCTTCACCGTTCAGCAAGTGATAATCATTGTTGAAAATGACATTCCCACATAAAAATTATCTCAGAGGTGCAGGCCCGGTATTTGAACTTGTATCCCTTACGTTCAAGGCGGACGTTCTTGCCCACGAGGCTACCACTGCTTATTTTCCCTTGTACTCACAAATATATGACAGAAGACGACTATTAGTGGATCATATTGACAGTTTCAGACTTTAAGTACATACTACTCTCAATAAAAACCCGAAAACAAATAAACAAATTAAGGGCCACTCAAAGGCGTTCAAGTGGAAAAACTCAGTAATTACGCGAGCCCATGTTCGCTCAATTAAACGCAAAAAGCATTCGGTCAGAGTTCTCTAATTGGATAACGCCCAAATTTCCTCGAAGTCCTCCTCTCGAAACTTACTTCGGGAAAATGTTGCGTTGGAAATGCTTAGGATTCAGTAAACAACCATCTACGCAATAACTACATTGTTTATTTCCACGAAAAAGTAACATCACGTTTCATTCGGTATACTATACAAGTCTCGTGTCCTTTACAATATGAATTGTTACAGTTTACCACCTCTTGTTTTGCAGATTGCTGCCAGACCATTGGGTCTTAATATTATTTTCATTGATAAAAAAAGGAGTTACTATTGAACCTTTTTATAGAAATGCAGATTTCTTCACTATGTTTGCTTTCACCGTTTAGCAGTTTGTAATTATTACTAAAAATGACATTCGCACAAGAAATCCGAAAATCTCAAAAAGTCCCAGGATTTGAACTTGCACCTCTTGTGTTCAAGCCGGACGTTTTACCAACCAGGCTACCACTGCTTCTGAAACTTTCTCGAAGTTTAAAGTTGTGGTATATTCAACGCAAATTAATTCAGCCAGTTCGGGAATCCTTACCGATGTGTAATGAAATTAATTAAACCAAGTTGGTTTCGACGTCGCTCGTTAGCTCGCTTCGTTACGACTGAAACAATGATTTCATATCTCAGTACGAAGGAGACAACGCTTTTATGGAACACTAGCATTTACCCGCGGACTTATACTTTTAATTATTCAATATCGTTATTAATTATAACCTATACATTATTCGGATGTTAAAACAATTATTTCATCAATATCCATTTAAAGAGTAACTCAAATTTTCCCATTTATAATATTTGTAATACTATGACATAACAAAATGATTTTGTCATAAAAAACCGGCCAAGTGCAAGTCGGACTCGCGCACGAAAGGTTCCGTACCATTATCTATAAAAACTGAAAATATATCACGTTTGTTGTATGGGAGCCCCCTTAAATATGTATTGTATTCTGTTTTTAGTATGTGTTGTTATAGCGGCAACAACTATACAGCATCTGTGAAAATTTCAACTGTCTCACTATCACGGTTCATGGGATTCAGCCTGGTGACAGAAGGACGGACAGTGAAGTCTTAGTAATAGGGTATCCGTTTTACTCTTTGGGTACGGAACCCTAAAAACAACTTTCGCACCCCAGGCTCTGAATATGCTTAAAACCGCCCTGTATTGGCCACAAACTCACACCTCATTGTGATTATGTTTGTGTGAGATACTATAACAATATATATGAAAAGCGACGAAGGGTCAGGGATTAAGTCCATTTGCATGATCGGATTGGACATCGGTCGACAACCGGCGACCTACATACACCGGCGATATTCGCTTACTATCTCTATCACAATTAACAAATACACACTCACGCCTGTGTTACTAGAAGAGGTGGGCAGACTTAACTTGTATTTTGACGACGGCTCGGCTCAGCCGCTTGTTGAGTGAGCAGTGAGCATCGGACGATTGCGTGCTCCATTCCCATCAGAGAAATTTGCCCTGGGACCTAATTTTAGTTTGATACACATCAATCTCTATTAGAGACATGTCGAAACATTAAAAAGATAAAAATACTACCAATTTGACGTTTCTTTTCGACATATCTCTAATAGAGATTGATGTATAGCTAACCAAAATCGGGCTCCTGGTCTGGATGTAACTGTGTTCGCCCGCAGTTCATTGTATTGTACCCATAGTACAAGCTTTGCTTAGATTGGAATCATACGATGAGTATGTGTTGTCTGATGATATAATATATAATGCAATCACACATCGCCGATGATTAATCATTCGCAATGTAACAGCTTATTGCCAGTATACCGGTTGAATTCCCTAGTAAAGCCCGCAGAAGACTGAAGCATCGAGACGCACGCGTTATAGTTTTTGTACACCAAAAGTAAACTCTGTGTAAAAATATACGCAAAGATTGATTTTCTGTGGTTAAATCCAAACGACTACGTGACAAAAATCGCTCATGCTGTCATTGCCATTCCGTGGAAGAATAAGCTTTTTCTATGAGTCAATACAGTTCTTTTTGATGTTGACAAAATATTTTTCTTGATGCCCCATTCTGCCCGTGAATTCGCAGCAGTCCTTCAACCCAACTGCTCGTATTAAAGCTTCCTTACATAATATTCCGTCACTGTGCATACGTTATACTATTAATTTTACACGTAATTATCGAGCAGCCAGCTTTACCGTGTGTATATACCTAATAGGTGCGTGATTAGAATGTATCGGTTTTCGCGGAAGCCTCCTTCGCTAGAGGGCCATAGAAATAGACCATTAACACACAGTTGATAAATAGTTTTCTCATGAATATTTCATAAACATAGCTTTGAAGATACAAGAGTAATGCATGAAGCATAGATATTCCATATAAATAGCTGTTTATATTTGGGAGAGGTTGTTCCTTTTTAACCGACGAAAAAAAAAAAGGAGGAGGTTCTCAATTCGACGCGTATATTTTATTTTTATTTTTTTTATTTTTTTTTATGTATGATCACGCATATCTCCGGCGTCACTAAACCGATTTCGAATTTTTTAATGACGTTTGCTAAGGAATTCTTTGAGGGTGGTCCCATTTTCAAAATATTATCAGAAATTAACCCCCTTGGGGGTGAAATGAGGGGTTGAAGGTCACATAATTTAAAAATTATTTTTTAATCGACTTGAAACTTTGTATATGTATTTCACATATAAAATAAAGAAATACGTGTTTTAGGAATTTTGAAAATAAAAATGTATAGGGTGTGAAATGGGGTGATAAAGTTTGCATTCTTTTTTATGTATGATCACGCATATCTCCGGCGTCACTAAACCGATTTCGATTTATTTCTATGACGTTTGCTAAGGAATTCTTCGAGGGTGGTCCCATTTTCAAAACATTATCAGAAATCAACCCCCTTAGGGGTGAAATGGGGGGTTGAAGGTCACGCAATTTCAAAAATATTTTTTGATCAAGCTGAAACTTTGTATATGTATTTTACATACAAAATAAAGAAACACGTGTTTTAGGAAATTTGAAAGAAAAAATATTTAGGGGGTGAAATGGGCTGATAAAGTTTGCATTCTGGACTATAGCATATCTTCGGCGTTAGTGAGCCGATTCCGAAAAATCTTTTTTTGTTTAATACGGATAGTTAACAAATATCGAAACAATGGGATGGAAAGGGTGGAGGGGGGTGAATTCCTTTTTTGGGCTGTTATGAGGTGCTAATACTTGCATCTTTTCACAAAATAGATACTTAATTCGCCTTCAAAAACCTAGGTACACTAAAAAATTACAAATAACCTTATAATTCATTACATTTGTAGTCGGTGCCAATTCATGTGTGTATTTGCCTAGTCTGATATAGATTGGCACCTACACCATGATATACCTACGCCCACGTGGACTTTATTTGGAATTATACCCATTTTTAACCAACGAAGAAAACAGAAGAGGTTCACGTTTCGACACGTATTGGTTAGGGTATAACTTCGAAGTTGGTCCTATATAAATTAGGAACATAAATCCTACCCGAAAGGTGGGAAAATAGGGAGAGATTTATTGTTAATTCTCAAATTTTAATGCTGAGTTGTGTATTACAAAAAAACAAACGGTAGATTCAGATTAAGTAGTAGATTTTAGCCACAAAAAAATATAAAATAAAAACTTTTTAACAAAAAATTAAACCGCCGAAAATTTTAAAAAGCAAAAAATAATATACCTTTTTTATTTAACCTTAATAACAAAGTTCTTAAACTAATGTAAGTATACCTAAGTCATATTGAGTCGGCGCCAAACAATTATAGAACAATAAATTTAAAGAAATAACCAAATGAAATTAACAATGCAACGTGAAATCTTCAGCGACAAACATTAACATTCCAAAAAATGTGCTCTCCGTACGACCACTTGCACACATTGTGTATCGCTATCTCGCTGTGTATTGCTGTCTCGCTGACGTTAACTTCGTGAACGCTCGGCATTTTCCAGCGAAGGTGCGTGTCGCGCCGCGCCGCCGCCGCGCCGCCGCCGTACATCACACTTTACTAAATTAATTAATTTGCTTGTTTGGCGCCGACTCAAAATGACTTAGGTATACTTACATTAGTTTAAGAACTTTGTTATTAAGGTTAAATAAAAAAGGTATATTATTTTTTGCTTTTTAAAATTTTCGGCGGTTTAATTTTTTGTTAAAAAGTTTTTATTAGAGTACGCAGACTAAACTATCACAGTTTCTGAGTTACAGACCTTGGAATATTTGTCACAAGTATCGTGTTGTGGCCTTAGGGTACAGGCCTTAACAGTGTAAACTACATCTACAAAGGGGTGGCTACTAATTCATAAAAGAGAACTTAAAATATCTTGCATAAAGACTCTGGGGGGACAGATGCCGCGAGTCAAATAATTTGGCAATACCAAAACGAGGTAAAAGGGGTGTGGTAAAATCATCGATATATATAATGGAGATGCCCTACTGACTCTGACATCCGCCATTACAGTTGTACTGACACTGACAGCTGTCATGTGACAGTGACAGCTGTCAGTGTGCCGCTTAGCCATACTCAAGGAGGCGTCGAATTGGTTCAAAGAGTATAGTAATAAATTGGTTTCTGTAGTTACTGTATGGGCAAAAGCCACGCTCCCACGCGTCAATGTTATTTAGTTTTTTTTTTTTAACGAAATGAGCTAAATGATGATATTTAATGGAATAAGATGAGGAATGGCATCACCTGCGACTAGCGCGGGTATTTCGCCAATGTCAAGTAATTAATAGCAAGGACAAATTCAATAAATACACATTATAAATAAAAATGGATAATGACAGTGATAAAGATGGCGGATGACTCCGTTATTTTGTTAATGAGTGATATTTTTCTTTTTTTAAAAGTGAAGTGATGTGTGAAGTGAACTTTTTCTTTGTGTCAATACAGTTATTTTGGTATCAGCCATAGAGTATCTAGAGTACTCTTAACTACTCCACTCTTTGTATAGCTCTGCGGCGATTTTTCGCCATTGTTGTTATCTCATATACCTTTAATATACGGCAACTTTATGGGAAAACAACAATGGCGGAGTCAGATAAACCAGAAAAATTTATCGCAGCGCGGGCTCGAAATGCCATCTCCGTTATAATATATCCATGGTATTAGCAAACTCCAGAGTTGTAATAACTCAATGAACACTCGAGATATTACAGATTAATGAATTTAATGGCAAAACAAAATTGATAAGTCATGTTCGAAATTTTATGATCATTTATACCCTTTCAGTTATGTAACCATAATTGGGCAAATATCTTAACATACATAATTTTTCTGTACGTGAGTTTGTCTCCCAACTCCTCCTAAACGGCTGAACCGATTTGGATGAAATTTTGTGTTTATATCTCAATGGGTTCCTGGATGTTTTAAAAACACAATTGGACCCGGAAGACGGCGCATTTAACACTTTGCACAGTTCGCCGGGTCAGCTAGTTAAAATATAATTTCGTGTACACACTTTGTACAGGTACCTACAAGTCCAGAACAATTCATAGTACACGTGTTTTATGTGCCTCACATAACAAATTTAGTCTGATAACCCACACAAGATTACATACATTATTTATACGAAATTCGCGCAAGATGGGTACGCATTTACGTAATGAAGCAACAGACAGATTGAGAACACATGTTTCTAGACATTCACTTATAAAGCCCTGCGCAACTAGACACGGAGAATTTCGCTCATACCAAAAACAACTAACCAAACAAGCACATTTTTTAACGCAATATCAACGATATCGAGAGCAAATTAAGTCGCATGTTGGCGTAACTTTTGTCAGAGATATTCAAACTTTATGTACATTAGCATAGAGTTTATTTTCAAAGTAATCGCTGGTCTCAGTATATTCAAGGCGTAAATGTGATCTATAACAAAGCGTATTTACTGAAATTTCAGATTTGGAGCTTTATTCCAATCTAGTAAGTTTAGAAATTTGTCTGAAAGCTACAAGCACCCAAGAAAATACATTATTGCTTACCCTTGTTTTTCTACCCGTTAATTTTGTTATGTTTCGTTTCGATTTTTTTCTGCTGATACGATTAACAACCTTACGTACAGACAGCATCATACATTTTGGCACGGACTAAACGTATAAAATGGTCATCAAGCTTCTGAGCGAATTCATTTCCTGATTCATATAAATCCGAATAAGAATTCGATGTGCACGCACAAATGCATGTCTATTTTATTGGACCTCGTGACAGTGCTACAGTTCTGCTGAAAATTCAGGAAATGTTTAAGCCGAATTGCTCACCAAACCTCTCAGTGCTCTCATTAAGTGTCTATAGCCTAGTAGTTAGAAGGGCAGACTTCGTAGCCGTGAGATTCCTAACCTACCTTGGACCTTTAACTAAGGGTGTGTCTCCACATAGATGAAAAATCTACATTAATTCTATTTTTTTTTTTGTAATATTTTGAATCCTGCTACTATTTCTAATTTCTTACTTTGAGACTAGTTATTAATAATATTATAATCAAAGATATTTATAAAAAACATCGCTCATCTAAATATCCTATACACAACACATAAAACATAGTACCTACCATAAAAATATATAAGCAAAAATTAAATCAAGAGTATAATAAACAAACAAGGTATATATCCGCTTGTAGCTCCCTCCGTATATCGGTTTTATGACCAAGCAATAACTGTTTATTGTTCAAGCAATAATGTTCTCAATGTTCGGCATCAAGGACTTGAGGAGTCCTCCAAAACTATATACGCTGATATTAATTCACAATCCCATGTATAAAACCGATGATGTAATAAAATTAATGAGTACAGTTAAGTTATATGATATTCGTGCTCTCCACTAAATCTTTGAATATACACGGTGTATCAGAAGACCGAAATAATATTTTAGGTACATACACAATAGCTGATATTTACATGCTTACTAAAAGCAGACCATACTTAACTATCATAGTTTTCGAGTTACAGACTATCTTCCTTACCACCACCTATCTTGGCGCAATCTTTTGATGTGAAACATCTATAGGCGAGGGGTAAACCTGATTTTTGGCGTGGCGAGATTTGCCGACGCTTCGCCACAACAAATTGAAAACAACCTTATTACTTTTAGTTTTAAATGCGGCCACGCTTCGTACTCCTCGGTTCCTCGGCTCCTCGGTTCTTTCCGCCGCTTAGACTCCGCCCACCGGCTGACTCCGCTTACTCGCCGCTACAACGTTTATGTTTTATGTTTCACATCTGTCAGGCGTCCTGCGACGGCTCAGTTTTTTTATATATTAATTTCAGTTTTTGACAGTTAACTCAGTACATAATTGACTGTAGTAATAAGTATCATAAGTCACAAGTATCGTGTTATGGCCTTTGGGCACTTCTATGACCCTATTAAACAGTGTAATCTACATCTACGCTAGCCAGCTTTTTATTATTTCTATTATTCTAATTTGTTTCAGAGTATGAACTGTAACAGTATCCTACTCAATTTAAAACGATTTAAATAATTGCCATCAATTATTGATTTAAATCTACTGTAACGTGGAAAAAATAAATTTATTTTGTTTTATGATGTAATCACAATACACCTTTATCCTGAAAAATTACTTGCGATATCGTTGTATATTATTTGTAAATATATAGTCAAAGTCAAATCATTTATTTTGTATAGGCCTATGGGGGCACTTACAAATTGTCAAGTTTACATTTTTTTCTTATATACTACTATACTACCACCGGATCGAAACGCGACCTCAACTGAGAAGATCCGGCAAGAAACTCAGTGGGCTGATATTTTTTTTAAATCGCCAAAACTTATTACAAATACACAGGTACATATAGCTCCAGTGTGTTGCCTTAAGAGCTGAGTTTAATAATAAAGATAGAATAATAATACGTTAGTAAGGCAACACACGCTACACTTTGACATGACGGGCAATATTTCGATTTTTGTTTTGAACCTGAGCTGTACAATCCCAAGCTGATTTATCATCTAAATAATCCGAGATTTTGTAATAGCCCTTTATCCCAAACAGTCTGTCAAACAGTCTGGAGTCATTATATCCTTATTTCCAAGTAAACAAGTTCCCAAAACATTAATCGTACAACACCTAACTAACTCATACGTATGTATGCCAGCCCACCTTCCCACAGTACTCAGAGGAGTCGGATTACGCCCACGTTCCAATCTCAGAGCTCCTCATTTCCATTTCGCAAACTTGCCCGTCCGGTGACACTGCATTTCATGCAGGCTTATAAATCAAACCAGTATAGAGACAACTCACTGACGGTAGTAAACTCACTCGTACTGATCATATCGTTCAACAAAATTTGTTCTCATTCGTTCAATTCTTCGACTTCCATCAATTTAGACATGGCTTCATCCATAACAAGATGTATTTTTCCAGTGTCAAGTATTTTGAACATAGTACCATAGGCAGTAGTAGCCTCGCGGGCAAGAACGCCCACCTTGAACGTAAGGAAACCTGCACGTCTGTAGAAAGGCGTGTGAAGTTCACCAACCCGCACTGGGCCAGCGTGGTGGACTATGGCTCAAATCTCCCTCGTATTGAGGGGGAATGTGCCCGGTATAATGGCAATAGGCTCGCCCCCTATTAAATTGGGACCAAAATACATCGAAGTGTGGGCGCACTACAGTGCACCTCTGCCTACTCCTTCGAGGAATACAGGCGTGATGATGTATGTATTGTAGTACCATTGGTAGTTTGAACGTAGGCCGTTTGGTTCACTGAACTGGGTGGTTTTGAGTTTGATTTCCACCAGCGGCAATTTCCGGAATGGCCTATTCGATATTAACTCTGGTCTCGGTGTAACTGGGATAGCTCCCAGTCCATTGTATGGTATCCATAGTACAAGCGTTGCTTAGTTTAGGATCATACGATGAGTATGTGTTGTCTGGTGATACTTATATTTATGTGAGCTACATATGATTTTTTTTTATCTTTAAAAAGATCTGCCTCGTTCACACATAATAGCTGTTGGAAGGACAGCAATACACCTATCAACAACAAAATCAGCATATTTATATGCCACTAGCTGACCGGGCGAACTTCGTACAGTCTTACAATTAAAAGACTTAAAATAAAAGCAGCGCCACCTACCAGGTCCAATTGTGAATCTAAATCACCCAGGGCGCCACCCAAACGCATATTTAAAAAAACATTCAAATCGGTCCAGCCATTGAGGAGGATTTCAGTGACATGCACACGTACAGTAGAATTATATATAGAAGATTTTATAGCGAGAAAAACGACCTCTGTTGTCTTTTGACATTATCTTCAATCTGACTCCTAAAATGTAAGAAAGGCAGCTCAGACGGATTAAATTAAATTATCCATCTAAGCGAACCTTATGACAAAGAGAAATAAGGGCATATTTCGATTTGCTCTAACGCTCACCGCTACACCACGTAGGGCGATTATTTAACTAGAATGCTGTCACTTTGCGATAGAAATTTCATCTTCTGCTCTTATTAAATAAAATTAAACGATGAAATATAATAAAGTAAGATACGGTATGGCGGCACCCGAAAGTAGGTAGTATATTAAGTATTATAAATCAATGGGTGATGAAGCTGAATAATCAGACTTATCGTGACGGTTTTCCGATAGCTTGACAAAAAGTGATTGAAACAGAGAGCTTAGCACACGCTATAGTCCAATTATTTTCATACATTTGATAGCAGCGCCTAAAGCGGAAACGAGCCTCTTTAATGTCAGACTAATAGACAAAATTGATTACAGATTTTTATTTATAATGTGTATTATTAAATTTTCTCATGCTATTCATTACTTGACACCGGCTTAAATGCCAGCTAATCGCGGTTGAAGGCATTCCTCAAATTAATTCATTAAATTGTATAAATTCACCTATTGCGTAAAAATAAGAATAAGATTACGCGTTAGGTATTTGATTACTTGCAAAATGAGTTCAGATTTCCAACAAAATACGTAATCGCCTGCCCAGATTAAAATACTTTCCATTTGGTTGTATAATATTTGGCGTGATCGTAACTTGTTTTTGTTTAGAACAATGTCACATTGTCATTAGAATAAATTTAATAACATACAGAAATCTCGTAGTTACATACGGCAGTAATAATTTTATATAAAAAGCGTGGCTTTCACAAAAATTCAATCTTTATGTATTTTGCCACAGAGCTCGTTTTGGTAGAGCAAAAATGGTAACGCGCGGCTTAAACGCTCAGCGTACCGGGGATAAATACGTTAACATTTGCATCGGCATCGGATAATCAAAAAAAAAAAGGAATATTTAACCGATAGGTACCTAATTATAGAAAACTAGCGGATATCCGGCGAGTGCTATTACGCTAAAATTTAAATACAATTTGTTCATTTAGTAGTCTAAAATCACCTTCGCATTATTAACTTTCTAATGAAATTGGTCTGGGGCATATCCACATCGGTTGTTTGTAAATTGTCGTTACAAAGTCTATAACGGACATAGGTTTAATAAAAAATAGTACGAATACCCTCTACACAGTCCCTAACAAAACTCCAACTCTCTTCTGTATTCCAAGTTAAAAATAATACATTATGATCGATAAAATCCAGGTTGAGATATTTTTTCCCCATGAAAGATGATAAACATTTTTTTAATTCTTCAGAACTCGAACAAAGGTCGTGTGACGAAATGGTTTCAGGAGATGAACGTTTAGAATCTATATAAATAACTTGGAGTACATCAATGTATAAATTAATTAGACACAGATTTGATTTAAGTCAGAGTTTTTGTTTAGTTTAAAATAATTATAAACTTTAACAATTATAACTTTTATTCACTAAAGAATAATATATTGCTTAGGAGATATTTCGAACGCCTTCTCTTGTCTAAAATAGTGTGTAACGACGCGTGGAATTTAGGAAAATTAAAAAAATACGTAGAAAAAAATAAGGTACTTCTTATAACATTAGCTATTTGCCCGTGAAAGTCTCGTCAAATTGTTCCAGCCGTTCCGAAGATAACCTGCGATAGACGTACAGGCAGACAGATGAACAGACGAAAATTTAATAAAATATTGGTTTGTTATAAGTAATGTAGATACTTTCATAATATACATTTAGTAAATTACTGTTATTATAAATAATATCATATAATAATAATACATCATCACGCCTGTATTCCCCGAAGGGGTAAGCAGAGGTGCACTGCAGTGCGCCCACACTTCGCCGATGTATTTTGGTCCCAATGTAATAGGGGGCGAGATAATAATATCATATATTTGTAGATATGACCCCAAAATTATTACAAACTCAATACTTTAATCATAATTTCCTCGTCTATAAACATACATCATCACACCTGTATTCCCCGAAGGGGTAGGCAGAGGCGCACTGCAGTGCACCCAAACTTCGCCGAACTATTTTGGTCCCAATGTAATAGGCGCCCTCTATTGCCTATTGCTATTATACCAGGCACATTCTCCCTCGTGGGATACACCCGTGGGTCCACCACGCTGGCCCAGTGCGGGTTGGTGAACTTCACACGCCCTTGTATAGACGTTCAGGTTTCCTCACGATGTTTTCCTTCACCGTTCCTCGTCTATATATAAAATAATCGACTCCATAATACTTCTTGTCTAGAATAATAAAACATTTCTTGGACAATTGTGCTTTGAGGCCGCTAGACTACAAGTGTCCTTAAAGGTACCTCGTTTATTCAACCACGCTTCTTATAGCGTACAACCAATTTGTGTTCAGTCTAGGGCGTTAGAGCCTACAAGGCATTTCATACCTTATGTGCTAAAACATATAAGTTAGTTTCGCTTGCTGTTTCTTTAGAATTATGAAAGGAAATTGAATTTAAGAGATTGTGGAGACCTTTTGAATTGAAAGCAGCGTCTGTCTGTGAAATTATTCATTCAAATCTGTACTTGTAATGATGTATTATCAGAGATTTGATACAATAAACGAGGTTAGACTTGGGGGTTATATGAATACAAATTTAATAATATGAGACCGGATATTTATCACGAATTTGATGAGTGAGCTCTACGAGATTACACCGTAGCTCGCGTAGCATGTAGGGATACTACGTCGTAGTAAGCTACGGCGTAGGACTACGAGCTACGTATGCGTAGCTCGTAGTCCTCTGCGCTTTTAACATATTATAACCGACTTCAAAAAAGTAGGAGATTCTAAATTTGACGTTTTTGTATAGTTTGTTGTTTTTTTATGTTACCGCAAACTTTTCTCCAAACTTTTAATTAAATAGTTAATTTAATTTTAAAAGAACAACACAGAAGCAGTCTCTCTAGGTTATTAGATAGACCAATTTACAGCATTTTATTTTGATGTTTATTCATGACATAAATCATAACGATTTAGCTCATCTCTAACCATATAATGTCGTAACGAGATGCGACGAGATAATTGGGATGATGTTCTCGATATATAGGTCGTTCGATATCCACAACTCATAAAGGCGTACAAACGTGATACCCGGTTAACACCCTACACACACTAGAGCAAGCGAATTAACATGACTTTTTTTGAAAATGTGCTCTGTGTCAATATAAATAAAGATTAAATTTCTGTGGTAAATATCACGCGATCACGTGCCGATATTAGCTCGCATCATTGATGGCGTTTTGTTAGAAAATGAGAGAGGTGAAGTGGTTACAGGATGTGATGCCGTTAGACATAACAAATTTATTTTAAAAACTGGTAGTCAACCCTATTTTTTTTTTCTAGGAATTTATTTTTGGTTGACCTCGCAACTTCGTACGCGCGATATTTATGAACTCTAATCATTCCTTTTTATAGATAATTAAATAATTAATAAATGTGGAGTGAAATAACTAAACGTTTTATTGATATGTAATGTAACAAAACGCAACGTAAGAGTGAGAGGAATGAAAGTGGGAAAAGGAGCGGGATAATGTGAAAATGACGATAGACGATAAAAAAGTGTAAAGTAATAAGAGAAATAATTTGTTAAACATGTAAAAGTAAAAAATAAAACGTTTATTTACAACGCCAGCCCACATATATAATGTGTACAATAATAAGGTTTAAAGTTAAATCCGTCGACTTGTTTACGAGACCATTAGTCGAAGGTCTACAGAGTCTTGTCAAAATACATAGCAATTTAATGTTTATCTACTCTACGTAGAGTGGTACGCCGCTCAAACTGAAATCCCGCTATCCAAAAACACGGCAATTCATTATGCAAGATGTTTAATAGGTACACTTTGCTTGTTTGAATTTGCAATAAAATTTGTTTAGTTTTAAAACAACTAAGTTTTTTTTTTAAATTAAGTACTAAAGTTTTTATATATGGCTATTCAGATAAATAAATACATAAATAGTTCTTATATTGTAGTATATTTAATACTTACAAGATTAAAAATGAAAATGTATGATTATTAAACAAAAATAGACAGATAATTTGACATTTCAAACTTCATCCGTCATACATACTGTACTGATAAAAGTGTAATCTGGATACATCCGACATCTTTATCACGTTCATCACACATTTAATTACTTTTTTTTGTATAACTGGCTGACCGGGCGAACTTCGTACCGCCTTAGAATTAGTGTCATACGAAAGCAGCGCCATCTACCGGGTCCAATTGTGAATCTAAACTATCCAGGGCGCCACCCGAACGCATACAAAAAAAAACATTTAAATCGGTCCAGCCGCTTAGGAGGAGATCAGTGACATACACACGTACAGTAGAATTATATATATAAAGATAAGAACATGTATATTTATTGAATTTGTCCTATTTATTAATTACTTGACATTGGTGAAATACTTGCTCTAGTAGCAGATGAAGCCATTCCTCATCTTATTCCATTAAATTTAATAATTTCACTCATTTCGTAAAAAGAATATCTTGACGTTCTCAAAACTAGCTGAAATTTATCTTAATTACTAACGTATAGTCTTTGTAACTACAAGGACAAATTAAACAAAACATAATCCTTCACCCGGGGTATTCTGCAAAAAAGATTAAAATAACTTTAAACCAACAACTTTTCATTATACAAGCAAAGTGTATCATTAAACGTGTATAATTAATTCCAGCGCCCCGGGCCCTAACTCCGGATCCTCACACCCACAGCGACACGTGACTACCGACGGAGGGACACTTATGAGCGGATGTAGACTCGTTTGGTATAATTATTATAGTACGCTGTACAAATTGTGTAACAATAATTTGTACCAACACTTCAGTGGTATGCAATATTGTCTATTTTAAAATAGTGAATATCGCCAGACAACACACGCTCATCATTTTTATAATTCCGTACCCAAAGGGTAAAACGGGAACCCTATTACTAAGACTTCGCTGTCCGTCCGTTCGTCTGTCACCAGGCTGTATATCATGAACCGCGATAGTTGTAATTTTCACAGATGATGTATTTCTGTTGCCGCCATAACCACAAATACTAAAAAACAGAATAACATAAATATTTAAGGGGCTCCCATACAACAAACGTGTTTTTTGCCGTTTTTATAGATAATGGTACGGAACCCTTCGTGTGCGAGTCCGACTCGCACTTGGCCGGTTTTTTATTTATTATTGCCGGACAACACATACTCATCGTATGATCCCAAACTAAGCAAAGCTGTAAAATGAGCAAACTAAGCAAATGTAGAATTTCTGTTATAAACCACGCGACCACGGATGATGATTCGCTCGAACTGTTAATGACATTTCGTAGCAAAGTGAGCTTTTTCTACGTATCTTTACAGTTCGTTTTGATACTGGCAAATTAATTTACACGCGCGTCTGGACACCCCAGTGTTTCCCGGGGCTTCGGTACAGGGGATGATTGTGACTCGGTTATAATGATCCGGCTATTACTCTAGCTGGATATAATAAAATGCGGCACAATTTTTTGTCTCAGCCTACCCAAGACAAATGGCTGTATACGCGAAATTAATAGGAGTTAGCCTACATTGTTTTTGCAGAACGATTTACGTTTTATTAGTCTTTCATTTATGTTATTGTCTTTTAAAAAATATACATCTTATTATATTAAAAGTGGAATACATTCAATTTTGTTAACGCAAAAATATATCACATCATCACGCCTGTATTCCCCGAAGGGGTAGGCAGTGCGCCCACACTTCGCCGATGTATTTTGGTCCCAATGTAATAGGGGGCGAGCCTATTGCCATTATACCGGGCACATTCCCCCTCAATACGAAGGAGATTTGGGCCATAGTCCACCACGCTGGCCCAGTGCGGGTTAGTGAACTTCACACGCCTAGACGTGCAGGTTTCCTCACGATGTTTTCCTTCACCGTTCAGTAAGTGGTAATCATTGTTGAAAATGACATTCGCACATGAAAATTATCTCAGAGGTACGGGCCTGGGATTTGAACTTGCACCCCTTACGTTCAAGGCGGGTGTTCTTGCCCACGAGGCTACCATATATTAACATATATATCGCCAACAACACATACTCATCGTAAGCCTCCAAACGAAGCAAAGCTTTTACTATGGGTACCATACAATGGACTAGAGACGATCTTAGTTACGCTTAGACCAGGGCTAATTCCAAATAAATTATTTCCGAAATTTACCGTTACGTAGGAAACCCATACGTACTGCCCTATAATATAACTTTTAATAAACTAATTATAATCGAATGTTACGAGGCGTTTCTGCCATTTAAGCAAGTACTGAATGCGTCAAATGTGTGCCTCACTTTTTTATATGTGTGTAAAAATAATTTCTAGTTTATTTGTGTGTACCTAGCGACGCTAATTTTCATACAGAACCATCCCTACTGCCGTTCTTACATTATTCTTATTTTCACTGTTATTTATGCTAACAGTAGTACTTCTCATAAGTCCGAGAATTCAGTAATATTCACCATTCGGCATTTGTCTAGGCATTAAAACGCTGACCCTTTCAAACGTAGAGCGAATGTTACAGTTGGTATTCCGTACCTGTCGTCAGCTGGCTCAATAAAGCTGTATTAACACGGTAAAGCCGGCTACCTGCTACTCACGGGCTTGACTGTAACAGATGCGTAGGTGTGAATGTTAATAAGCTATCTGATTATAGGTGTCCTGGGTCCCAAGTGCCTTAACACTATCGTCGTGGGGTTGCTATAACTTTAATTATAAGGCATGAATATTGACTAGTCTGTCTAATAGTTTCGAAGTCACATTTTAGGTGGTGATATTTTAGGTGTCATTTATAAAAGATGCTGTTTTTATTCTGTGGCGACATCTATCTCGCCACATACGAACTAAATCCTGCATCGCGGTATTAAAGTTATCCGAGCGATTGAACATAATATATACAAGAACCCGACAACAACCGTCGGGCAGTAGCCCACCAGACACAACACCCGTCTGGTCGGAGGATCCTCCCATTTCAATGGTGGTGAATTTGTACTCGTGAAATTCGTATTTATTGGGCAGCCGTACTTACCGTGTGAACGTGTTAGGGTGACATTGCTTCAGAAGCAGGCAAACACATTACATTTTATGTGAGAGCTTGAACCACCTACATTTTACTACGTTTGGCAGCTTCTATCGTTTGCTTCTCTGGATTTTGTATTACGAAACTAGACTATAAAGCACATTAGGGCGTCAAAGCCGCGAGTCAGCATTTTTGCTAGTACCAAAATGAACCGTATTGACTCATAGAAAAAAGTTCACTTCTCATCGAAATAACGATGACGAGCGAGCGAGTTTTGACGCGCGGGGGCTGTTTTTTTACCATAGAAATCCCACCGTTATGCACATTATCATAGAATTCGTTTAAGTATTCGCAAACATTTTTTTTTTAATATTTGTCGAATTTTATTTTGTAATGTGAACTAGATATTACTAATACTACAGCCCTTTTAACGTTCCACTGCTGGGCACGGGCCTCCCCTTAATGCGAGGAGTATTCGGGCCATAGTCCACCACGCAGACCCAGTGCGGGTTGGCATACTTCACACATCTATCGAAAACTAATCAAGTTCCCTCAGACGTGCAGGTTTCCTCACGTTGTTTTCCTTTACTGTTCCATAGCAAGTAATAATCTCGGACGAAAATGAGATTCGCACATAAATCCCAGAGGTGCGAGCCGGGGTTTAAACTTTATTTGATTGCAAGGCGTGCGTTCGACCACTCGGCTACGACTGCTACTTTAGATATTACTAAAAAAGTAAAATCTATGTACATTCTATCTATAACGGCGATATCATTACCAATGACGACTTGGATTAGTTGACTCGGCTCACTACACTTGCAGTTGAAGCATGAGCGCCAAGACTAGACTTGTGTCACGGAATATCAAAATCTTTTGTTTTTTATTCGTGTAATCCAAAAAGCACACCGGTTCGGAATGCTCCTGAGAAGAGCTGGTAAGAAACTCAATGGTTACTCTTTTTAAAATGATAAATAGTAAGGATTATGAGTAATACATTCTCAGGAGCAGCAATGCCATGAGAGCAGGAAGCACCTTTGTCTCAATACCATTTGTGAAATGTAAAATGTATGAAAAGTGTGTGTGTGTGCTGCCGCTGTTACGCGGAACACTTTTTTCGGTAGTTTTGTGCGTGTATAACATATCTGCTTACTAGAATATCATTGCTATATGTAGTTATTTTACCAATTTCGTAAATAAGAATTAGAGTGAAACGTCATAATTTATCAAAGTCGATACGACAACGTTAAAAGATGATGATTAAAGGGTCGTTTTCATAATAATCGAAATGTGTATATAAAACGTGTCTGGCTTTATGATAGCTTCAAAAGCGATCTAGGTCACATAGAACTCACATTTCATACAGTAATGTTATGTTGGAGTTATGATAATGTCGCTTTTATGACATATCGTTAAATGATTACGTCCCATGTTCCAGGGTGTACCGACGTTGAGGTAACTTAAACTTATTTCATTGTACAACTATTAATATTTATAGCCCATAAGTCAAAGTCAAATCATTTATTCTGTATAGGCCTATGGGGGCACTTACAATTGTCAAGTTTTTTTTCTTACATCCTAATACCATGTACCGTTATCCTAATTACCGGATCGAAACACGACCTCAACTGAGAAGATCCGGCAAGAAAATCAGAGGGCTGATCTTGTTTTTTTTTTAAATATTATTAATCCCTAGGCAAACAGGGGCATTAAGACACGCGAATATTTTTTATTGCCCATACCATAACGAACTCTGTGCTAATAGAGATATGGAATTGAATGATATGGAAGTATGGAATGATATGGAAGTATGGAAGATATGGAAGTGAATTTCTTTAGCAAAAGCCTAAACAAAAAACTTGTTGGATGACATTACGTTGCAAAATGAGCTTTGTCCATGAGTTAATACAGTTTTGTTTGGTATGAGTAAAAATTGGAAGTTCGAATTTTGACGCGCCTGTGAGATCGGGGCATTCATGTTATTAATGTGTATAGACTTCATTTAAACCTTGGAAACTATTTATTTATATTTAAAGTTATCAAGTTCATACTTATTAATCTGTACAGATTAAATACATTAACAAGTATACAGATACTAAAAGGTGTCAAAAATATGTCCAAAAATATGTTTGTTACGTTTGCCAGAGAAGTCTTCAAGGTACGGGACCACCCATTTTAAAAATATTTTAAAATTCAACCCAATTTTTGAAATCGGTCCAGTAGTTCTTAAGTTTCTTCGTTACATACAACAATACAAATCTTTCCTCTTGGTAGTATTAGTATAGATATAGATTAAATTTGTGGTAAAAACAACTTTTTTAGAACAAGTTTTAATTTAATTGCCCTTATTTTCCGTGTTCTCCTCTGCAAGCCCTTTCATTTGATACCCATACTGTGGTAATGCAGAAAAAATAACTATTCCACCATCTTGGATGATCCGCCATATTGGAATTAGAATGACGTCACATAGCTATGCTTAGCTAAGCATGCATTGTCATCCAAAATAAGCGTGTATACCAAATTTCAGCTCAATCGGGTAAAGATAACTGATTTAAAATTCAGTTGCAAGATTCCACCCGGACATACATTGCAAGTTAATATAAAGCTTGTAATAAAAAATAATTTTATTTTGCTACATATAAGTACTCATTATATATTATATCTATCAATTCAAAGATAAAATGATTAGCTGAACTAACTGCGGACTCGTGATTACTTAATTTTGTTTATTACCTGAAGCTCAACCCACACATTTCCGATCCTAATAGTGCCGATCCAAAGCAATATCCTAATTACTACCGCACATTTACACCCGCTATCTGCCATCCCGCTCACATTCACCACGTATTGGTACGTGTAAAAGCGATAGCTATAGTGATTAGTGCTCCCACGACGCAGCGGTTTGCGGATTAGTCAAGTCATCGGGATAATTAGTTCGTGTGATCTTGTAATTAGATGCTAAAAGTGGCTCGTGGGTGGCAAATACGTTAAAATTATACATAAAGGTCTTTGGTCGATAAATACATACATCAGCACGCCTGTATTCCTCGAAGGAATAGGCACAGGTGCACTGCAGTGCATCAACTCTTCGCTGATGTATACGTATTGGTCGCAATGTAATAGGGAGCGAGCCTATTGCCATTATACCGGGCACATTACCCCTCAATTCAAGGGAGATTTCGGGTCTTAGTCCACCACGCTGGCCCAGTGCGAGTTGGTGAACTTCACACGCCTTTTTATAGACATGCACGATGTATCCCTTCACCGTTCAGTAAAACATTATTTATCGAAACGTAACACAAGATGGTAGCAATATTCTTGAGATGAGTGCCATAAAAATAACGTTTTTACATCAGTCGTATAATTGTTTATGGTTTGTCTCATTTTGGGTAATATTTTTTTTGTGTAACGTCCAATTCCTCCTTCAAGTTTATGAGCAGGGGTCTTACCACCAACCCTTAAAGTATTGTTTTTTCAATACAAAATGTCATTTTTTTACAGATTTTGTACTCAGTTAGCTGTCAGAAACTGAAAGTAATATTAAAACATTGCGACAAGAAGGGGCATAGGGCAGGGGCATTGGTAAGGGGCATTGGTAAGGGGCATTGGGCAAGGGCATGGTAAGGGGCATTGGGCAGGGGCATTGGGCAGGGGCATTGGTAAGGGGCATTGGTAAGGGGCATTGGGCAGGGGCATTGGTAAGGGGCATTGGTAAGGGGCATTGAGCAGGGGCATTGAGCAGGGGCATTGGGCAGGGGCATTGGTAAGGGGCATTGGTAAGGGGCATTGGGCAGGGGCATTGGTAAGGGGCATTGGTAAGGGGCATTGAGCAGGGGCATTGAGCAGGGGCATTGGGCAGGGGCATTGGTAAGGGGCATTGGTAAGGGGCATTGGGCAGGGGCATTGGTAAGGGGCATTGAGCCAGGGCATTGGGCAGGGGCATTGGTAAGGGGCATTGGGCAGGGGCATTGGTAAGGGGCATTGGTAAGGGGCATTGGGCAGGGGCATTGGGCAGGGGCATTGGTAAGGGGCATTGGGCAGGGGCATTGGTAAGGAGCATTGGGCAGGGGCATTGGTAAGGGGCATTGAGCAGGGGCATTGGGCAGGGGCATTGGTAAGGGGCATTGGGCAGGGGCATTGGTAAGGGGCATTGGTAAGGGGCATTGGGCAGGGGCATTGGTAAGGGGCATTGGTAAGGGGCATTGGGCAGGGGCATTGGTAAGGGGCATTGGGCAGGGGCATTGGTAAGGGGCATTGGTAAGGGGCATTGGGCAGAGGCATTGGTAAGGGGCATTGGTAAGGGGCATTGGGCAGGGGCATTGGTAAGGGGCATTGGGCAGGGGCATTGGTAAGGGGCATTGGTAAGGGGCATTGGGCAGGGGCATTGGTAAGGGGCATTGGGCAGGGGCATTGGTAAGGGGCATTGGGCAGGGGTCAAGTCTACATTTTTAATTCTGTCAATCAATTATCTCTTGTATCTATTGTAATATCTACCTTTTGTCGAAATTATTCTGTTGATAAAAAGGAAAGAAATATTTGAAACCAAATTCATTAGATACAAAAGTTTACTTTCATAAACTAGATGCGCTAAACAGCCAAATGTATAATTATTTGATAATTAATTAATTAATGTAATAAGAATCGATACCAAATAAAGGAACATTATGTTTCTTTCGTTTATTTACAACAATTTACAATTCAAAATAAGTTAAAACTGAAAACAAAACAAAAAATCTGAATCAGATTTTTTTTATTCATGTAAACCAATACAGGCACTTATGATTTGTCAACAAAGAATAATAATAGTATCTGTACCACTAATTATAAAATTTGTAAAAAATGTGTCCCATGGGGAAGCGTACCCAAGACGCTGGCTGCATTCCCTCGCTGAGTGGCTCTAGCACTCGTTGAGCGAGGAAATGGCATGCTCTTGGGTCGCCGGTTGTGGCGACCAATTTTTTTGGCTAATAAAGTGATTCAAGTTTATACGGGATAGATTGACACTCCAAATGAAGAGAGTTAGTTTGTAGCTTTTTAGTGCACTCAAGAGTTTTAAGTCGGTTTTTTTTTTATTTATTTAAGTCGCCGTGTATTTTACCATACCTCTGCTTACCTTTAAAAGGTAAAGTATAACTGCCTCCAACACACTGGAACGCCGAAGCTTTCGCGTCAAATTATTTGACAATACAAATCGAACTGTTAACTCAGAAAAAGTTCACGTCACTTTTTAAAAGATATGGCATCGTATTTAGTCGATGATTTTGCCACCTATGTAAAACACGTGGCCGCATTCTGCAACGAAATGACACACTGACAGTGCAAGCGAACATTGACACGTGACGAAAAAAAATCAATATTTGACACAACCGGCGCGACTTTAGACGCCCCAATGTGTGGGAGGATTAATGCCAAATGCATATTTAACCCGAACCAACACGGCGCGGCCACTACACCCCGCGTCGGTGTCACAGCGAACCACAAACAAATTATAAATTTAAATTTTAACATTTACTAGAGCTCAGGTGTCGACTGATTTCATTTAAAGTTATTCCAATTGTGGTTTGCAACTTGTTACATTTATATTACTTTGTTTTTGATTCATATTGCGCAAAATATGAAGGTGAAATTACTTAAATTAACTCAAGCCGATGTTATTAAAGAATTTGAAATAAATAGTAATTTTTTTTTGTGTCGCCCTGCTTTTGACACACTCGCACTGTCAATTTTATTTCGTTGTAGAATGAACTTTATTTTATAAGTCAATACAGTTCGTTTTGTTATTGGCAATTATTTCAACGAGCGTTTTTTGACGCCCCGGTGTGCTTTACACTTTATGTTAAAGTCTACCTTTCATCACACTAACTAACTACAGCCCTTTTAAAGTCCCACTGCTGAGCACGGGCCTCCCCTCAATGCGAGAGGGATTCAGGCCATAGTCCACAACGCTGGCCCAGTACGGGTCAGCAGACTTCACACATCTATCGAAAACTAGTCAAGTTCCCTCAGACGTGCAGGTTTCCTCACGATGTTTTCCTTCACCGTTTCATAGCAATTTTTTTCATTACACTATTTTGTAAAAAAGCAGAAGAAAGTCTGCCATTTGTGTTGTAACTACAGAGTGTATTAGAAGACCGAAATAATATTTTAGGTACATTACGGTAGCTGTACGTAGGTTCATAGTAAAGGCAGACTTTACCTAACTATCATCGTTTGTAAGTTACAGACGAGTTTTTAGTACCTATCGTTTTATGGCCATAGACACACCCATATTCCTAAAAAACAGTGCAAACTATATCTACAAGTGGTGACTACTGATATCCATAAGACTGAAATTAGCGAAAAATAAAAAGTCGTAAATCATGTCTGATCTAATGTTTAAACCGGCACATGAGCAAACGTTTAAGTATTTATTTCGGACTTCTGTATAAGGATGTAGTTCCCCGATCCGGGTCAGCGGTCGTAGATTCAATTAACACGTGTTGGTGGCCAGGTCAATACTGGGCTGGTTTATCTCTTCATAGCTACATCTAATTTATAACAACTCCACTGCTAGAGCTTCGGAATGCACGATCTATGTTTTTCCGATACGAAAACGAACTGTATTAAGTGAAAGAAAAAGCATATATTTCAATGTAATTTCTGAGGCGTGCGAATTTTGAGACGTGGTTTTTACCATTGAAAATTGACACAGAGAAGGTAGATACATATTCCAACGTAGTCAACTCAATTCACTCACTTAAGTGGGACAGTCAAGGCTTGATATGATATGATATGAATATTTTTATGGCTGTAAATTTTTACTTTTTTACGGCTGTTCCGAGGTGATAATACTTGCATATTTTCAACGATTATGGACACTAAAAATCATGAAAACATTTGTAGCTTTTAGTGCACCGAGGTTTTTTAAGGCGGTTTTAGTTTTATGTATTTTTTTTTTTTAGGGAGCAACTCGGTACATTATCAGAACCAGATATTTTTTTCCATTTAGTACCATTACAGTGCTTTAGAATCATCAAAAAAACAAAGACATCCATTCGGAATTGGTTATCTTATCATGTCAGGTCTGCACGACTAGCACTTACGTTAAGATAAGACTTATGTCACACATTATGTCGCACCGAGGCACTCACTCATTTTCGTAATTCAAGATGTGGAGAGAAAGAGTTACAAAATCGATTTATCTCACATTCTGTTTCTGAAGTTCAGCAACTTAGGGCCTAGTCTTAGGGCCCAAATGTCCCTCGTAGTGATGGAGAGTGTGCTATTGGCTATTGGCTCGCCCCCAGTCGATTGGAACGAAATTACATCGGCGAAGTGTCGGTTCATAGTGCACCTCTGCCTATGCCTTCGGAGAATAAAGGCGTGATCATCTAAACTGGTCGATGACTACTCTAAACTAAGCGTATTGTCACCCTTCTCACGGCCGTATGAGCGAGATGGCAATACTTTTAGTGCTGTTAAATACAGTTTAGTTGTAGTCTGCGTACACTTGTGTTCTGATGTTACCTTCATGTTTAAACTGCGTCTGGTTACATTTAAGTAGGTCAATTTACATGTTGCGACGGATTGCGGGACGGATGTTCAAATTGGCGAAATACATACAAGCTTCCGGCGGAAACGAGTTACATTATGTAAATCACAGACATGTGGAATTGATGTACAGTAGAGAGAATATAATACAAGGATATACCGCAAAGTCACGCGATATTTACGTTATATTTTAGTAGTAATTTTGTAAAACTCTACTTTTCGGTTTCATTACATTAAAAACCGGCCAAGTGCGAGTCGGACTCGCATACCATTATCTACCATCACCATTACCTATAAAAACGGCGAAAAAATCACGTTTGTTGTATGAGAGCCCCCATAAATATTTTTTTGATTCTGTTTTGTAGTATTTGTTGTTATAGCGGCAACAGAAATACATCATCTGTGAAAATTTAAATTCTCTAACTATCACGGTTCATGAGATACAGCCTGGTGACAGACAGACGGATGGACGGACGGACAGCGAATTCTTAGTAATAGGATGCCCGTTTTACCCTTTGGGTACGGAACCCTAAAAACTACAGTAGCATTTTTAAGTTAAGGACTTTTTAATGCAATTTGTACAAGGGAGCTATCAACGTATTAGTTTGTATTACTTTAAGAGGTGGGACATTAAAGAATGATCTATCCACCTACCTAACGATTTTTTCAACGATATCAATTCAAACATCCAGCTTTTTTAAATCTTTGACAGTTCCAACAACCGCGGGCCTTACCAACACCCCATAAAATATTGTTGTTTCAATATTAACTACAATTGTAGAGAAAGGATGGGGATTTCCCTTTCTCTACAATTGTATTAACAATGGATTCTTGTTAGAATTTGTATTGAGATAACTGTCAAAATTAATGGTAAAAAAAACTTTTTAAAACAAGCTTTTATTTAATTGCCCTTAGTTTTCGTGTTCTCCTAAGCAAGCCCTTTCATTTGATACCCATACTGTGGTAGTGCAGAAAAAACATCTATTCCGCCATCTTGGATGATCCGCCATATTGGAATTAGAATGACGTCACATAGCTAAGCATGCACTGTCATCCAAAGTAAGCGTGTATACCAAATTTCAGCTCAATCGGTTAAAGATAACTGATTCAAAATTCAGTTGCAAAATTCCACGCGGACATACATACGTTGCAAGCTAATATAAAGCTTGTAATATTAAATACATTGCTGCAAGACAAATGGCAAGACAAACAAATGGTGGCATATAGCAGTGGTAGCCGAGTGGTCGAACGCACGCCTTGCAACCAAAGTGTGCAGGTTCAAACCCCGACTCGCACCTCTGGGATTTATGTGCGAATCTCATTTTCATCCGAGATTATCACTTGCTATGAAACGGTGAAGGAAAACATCGTGAGGAAACCTGCACGTCTGAGGGAACTTTACTAGTTCTCGATAGATGTGTGAAGTCTGCCAACCCGCACCGGGCCAGCGTGGTGGACTATGGCCTGAATCCTCCTCGCATTGAGGCGAGGCCCGTGCCCACCAGTGGGACGTTAAAAGGGCTGTAGTAGTAGCAGACAAATGGTAATGTATAGTAAGTGGGCTAATTTAGTAAGTCAAAACTTTGTAGTCAGATTGTCTATTTATCAAGACATATAAGACATGACGGTGGTGTCATCAACGAGACCAATTTCGGACAGCACATGCCGGGTATCCGCCAGAATATTTATAAGACAAGAAGGAGAGAAAAAGAGTAACATTAAAGAAAGTCGTTGAAGCTTCTGGGTGAAGTTAAGGGTATTCGCAAGGGTAGCCGCTCCGAGCGAGATAACATGCAGATACTATCAGCATTTTAGACCATTCGGATTTGTTACTGCTCTTAGCCAACGACGAGGGGATAAGAAACTCCTTTAAAAGGAAAATATGTTGAGTGGAAAATTATACGCTTTTGGTAAAAGAAAATCTAAAGTATGATCTTTTGACGAGACATTTAGCTTCAAGTAGATAATTTAATATCCTGAAATAATGTAGCATACCTTTTAACGTACAACGTATAAATAGCCCGCGTATTAATAAAAACTTAAGTCCATCAACAAACCGTTTATTGTTTTATTTTTTATATCAGCAGTGGCAAGAACGCCCGCGTTGAACTTAAGGGGTGAAGTTCAAATCCCAGGCCCGCACCTCTGAGATAATTTTCATGTGCGAATGTCATTTTCAACAATGATTACCACTTGCTGAACGGTAAAGGAAAACATCGTGAGGAAACCTGCACGTCTGTAGAAAGGCGTGTGAAGTTCACCAACCCGCACTGGGCCAGCGTGGTGGACTATGGCCCAAATCTCCCTCGTATTGAGGGGGAATGTGCCCGGTATAATGGCAATAGGCTCGCCCCCTATTACATTGGGACCAAAATACATCGGCGAAGTGTGGGTGCACTAGAGTGCACCTCTGCCTACCCCTTCGGGGAATACAGGCGTGATGATGTATTTTATTTATATTAAAATGTTCGGTAATTGATATTTTAAGTGCATTACAAGATTATTAATCCCATGAAGCGTAGATAACTCATTCTAGACATTGTATCTAATATTCGATTTCATGATTGATACCATCGGACATTTTATTTCATATATTAAAATCATTTAAATTCTATAGACTTAATCCAAATACCTATTTGTCTTTTCTTCTCATTTTGTATGTGAAGAATATCGATATAATTGGCTATTAAAAAAAATTATAAGCCTACTGAATTTATTGCCGGATCTTCTCAGTTGAGGTTGGGTTTAGATCCAGTAGTAGCATATAACAAAAATAAATAGAATCTTAACAATTTGTAGGTGATCCCGTAGCCCTTTACGAAATAAGTGATTTGTCAATGACTTTGACTCATCTCATGATAAATGTATGACGTGCCTCATCAATTTCAAGACTAGAGTGAAGTGGTCAAAATACAGGGGAATAGAACTCCAAAAAAATTGACTTAAGCGACACTTTTGGGCAATATTGAATTATATACATACTTGGAATCAGCTCATTTTTCTGCGTCGAATGAGTATACTCTCCTGTAAAGTTAAAAAAATGTCGCTGAAATAGCCTTTCACCCGTCCATATGATCGATAATCTTCCATCTTCCAGACGATGTTTGTACCACTTACAGCACAAACACTGTCTAATTCAATTCGATTCAACTCCGCCACGTTCGTATCGATACAAATCGAATCTAGACTGTTCTACTAGTTTATACCTACATCTGAAACACGATTCAATATCAATACGTGCATTTTCTTAGAGAAACTAAAAACTTAGTGCAGAATACGTACTGATTTGATGTATTTTACGTCTATTTATTATACATTTAGTTAGATACCTAATTGTGTATGTATGTGTATTTGTAATAAGTTTTGGCGATTTAAAACAATTATCAGCCCACTGAGTTTCTTGCCGGATCTTCTCAGTTGAGGTCGCGTTTCGATCCGGTGGTAGTATAGTAGTAGTACTACTACTACAGCCCTTTTAACGTCCCACTGCTGAGCACGGGCCTCCCCTAATGCGAGGGGGATTCAGGCCATAGTCCACCACGCTGGCCCAGTGCGGGTTGGCAGACTTCACACATCTATCGAGAACTAGTCAAGTTCCCTCAGACGTGCAGGTTTCCTCACGATGTTTTCCTTCACTGTTTTATAGCAAGTGGTAATCTCGGATGTAAATGAGATTCGCACATGAAACCCAGAGGTGCAAGTCGGGGTTTGAACCTGCACACTTTGATTTGCAAGGCGTGCGTTCGACCACTCGGCTACCACTGCTTAGTATAGTAGTATATAAGAAAAAAATTTAAACTTGACAATTTGAAAGTGCCCCCATAGGCCTATACCAAATAAATGATTTGACTTTGACTTTATGTACCGGGAAGCCTGGAAAAATATTACAAAATCAGCGGCCACATCCAAAAATATTGAAACTCCATAGCCACGACCACTCTGAGAAGAGTGTCCGACTGCGAAGAAGAATGATGTAGTATTCCTTTGTCGTAAGAATGGAAACCATTAATATTTTGACAAATAAGCGATAGTTAGCGACCCGGTTGTAAAGTAAGTAAGCAAGTAAGTCGTCGAAATAATATTGGGACGATTGCTGTGTTAGCCCTACCCTTGGTAAAAGGGAAACTCACATGTATGTTAAGACGCAAAAATAGGGAAGGCAGACAATTTTACCCTTAATAAGGCAGAACATAGGTCCGGTCTCATCTATGATGGGAAGAGATGAGAAGCATGTGACTAAAAGAGTGATGAGTATGAATGTGGATGGATACAAAGCGAAAGGAAGACCAAAGAAAAGATGGATGGATTGTGTAAAAAGTGATATGAATGAGATCAGAGTGGATGTCGGTATGACGGAAAAGCAAGATGAATGGAAGAAAAGGATACTGCGCCGACCCCAAATAATGGGATAAGGTAAGGCAAATGATGATGAGTTAAACGAAAAAAAAGGAGGAGGTTCTCAATTCGAAGCGTATATTTTTTTTTATATCTCCGGCGTCAGATGAGCGATTTCGAAAAAAATTGCTACGTTTGCTAGGAAATTATTCGAGGGTGGTCCCATTTTCAAAATATGATCAGATGTCAACCCCCTTGGGAGTGAAATGGGGGGTTGAAGGTCACACAATTTGAAAATTATTTTTTGATCAACCTGAAACTTTTAAATTTATTTTTCAATATAATATACTATAAATAAATATTATATTATTGGTCGATGGTCAAGCTATTGCACTATTCGTCTTAAGATTATGTTTTACATAGACTTTATGTGTATTTTCAGATAATCATTTACATGATTGCCTGCATATTGTATCGATAAACTCGTAGAGTGTACGGTAATCAAGTTGAACTCGGTAACGATATGCACACAAAGGTTATCGTTTGAAACGGCGAGGTTATGCAACCATTTGAACTGCTATTCCAATAACGATCATGTTAGAACTAACCTGCGCGGCTAGCATGTACGGCAAGACATGTCTATTGTCACTGATTATGTCGCATACGAGAGAAAGAGAACATTATCTTGTCACAACCAGCTATGCTATTAATTTGCTTACTATAATGACATCACGATATGTATTTTGTTAGCTAAACGAAACGAAACATGTGAAATATACTTATAAATTCTCTTATTCTAACATTGTTCCTTTGTTTACTTTTTCAATTTACATCTTCAATGTACAATTATATATGGAAGTAAAACTAAGTACAAAAGGTAAAGTCTCAGGCCTGCAGGCGCGTCGAAATTCGCGTGACAAATATTTTGGTCACACTAAAACGAACTGTATTTATTCACAGAATGAACTCTTTTTTCAGCGAAATGTTATCGATGACGTCAACTAATTTTGTCGCGTAGCTTTCATCGCATAAATTTTATCTTTATGTATAATTACGGAGAGGGAGAGAGCCAAGACGCCTCCGTGAATCCAGGGCTTAATACTTCCACTGAATAGAAGCCACGGAAGGTTGCATAATGACCTCGATTGAGGATCTTGTTTGTACAGCGGGATACGTGTTTGTCACAAAACTTACCAACGTTGCACGGTCAGCACAGTTCAAACTTCCAAACTGAGTTGGACTCCCATTCCTTGCAATTCACCAAATAAGTTTCCCATTTCGTTCTTTCAAACACTATTCTCCTTTTAGGAAAACAACTATTCTATCTAACGGTTTACCTGTGTGCCTTTGGTTATGCGAAGGGAATTGAAGGGATCCATTGTTAGCCGACTACGGCGAATAAAAAAGAAAGGTTTATGATTTTAGCATGGCCATGTAGGGGGGATGAGTGAAAGTAGGCTGACAAAAAAAAAACCAGGCGATCAAGAGTCGAAGGAGTAGGAAGAGGGCGCCCTAGAAGGATCTTTTACGACCCGATTAACGGTCTCTTCCAGAAAGGTCAAGTCCGTAGCACCCTCAACCGACGGAATGCATAAAGAGATGTATGACTGTGGATGAAGCAAAAGAGTTATGTCAGGATCGTAGCTTGTGGCACACGGTAGTCTCTGCCTACCCCCATGGGATACAGGCGTGAGTATATGTGTGTATGTATGATTTTAGCAGTCTATGTATGTTCGTTTGTAATTACGTATGTTCCTCCGTAGCGCCTAAACTGTTATTCCGATTTTGATGAATAACGTGGCAATCGATTCGTTTATTATATTACTTACTTAGAGTAACTTTTCGTCTGCCCCTATTCTGGTAATAGACTCGCCAATAGGTACGTCAAAATGCGCGCGAATAATTTTATATGTCATTGCGAAAATTAACTGTATTAACTCATAGATGAAGCACATTTTTCAACGCACTTTCATCTATAACGTAAATTAAGTCGCATAGTCGCGTGGCTTTTGCCAGAGTCATTTCATCGTTATGTATATTGTCACAGGATACAATTTCAAAAAGTCCATTGTTATCGGTCGCCCCAGCACGTTTCGCGCGTTATACTATTCCGGTAGCACATGTAGAGATGTGCTACTAGCGCTACAGCGTGTCTCGCGTGCTGCTTAAGTACTCAGCCGCCTTGAACAACGGGGTTGAAACGAAATGTTTCCTTCCACCTCACATTGTAACGTCACTACTTAGTGATATAGTTTCTTACGTATACTGACAAGACGCGCACGTCAAATTGTTTTCCAATACCTTAATAGTGAAACGGAGATGCCCTATAGGTACCATCTTGCGGCAATATTTTTAGGGTTCCGTACCCAAAGGGTAAAACGGGAACCCTATTACTGAGACTTCGCTGTCCGTCCGTCCGTCCGTCCATCCATCTGTCACCAGGCTGTATCTCATGAACCGTGATAGTTGGAGAGTTGAAATTTTCACACATAATGTATTTCTGTTGCCGCTATAACAACAAATACTAAAAAATAGAATAAAATAAATATTTAAGTGGGCTCCCATACAACAACACATTTTCTGGCGTTTTTATAGATAATGGTACGAAACCCTTCGTGCGCGAGTCCGACTCGCACTTGGCCGGTTTTCTGACGTTCAGTTCGACGTTTCCATTGCAGCTGCCCTAGGTACCGGATCAAGTAAGTATCTAAGATAACTCCAATGGCGGATGTCACATAGGTACACGGTACTCTAGTTACTCTATGGACAATACGAAAACAACCTCTCTGTCAATATCTTACTGAGGTGTCAAGATGCGTGGTTCGACATTTTCGCCATTTACTAAAACGCCAATAATTCTTTGCTTTCGTGGATAACACGCAACTACGCGTTAAAAATCGCTCGCATTGTCAATGGAATTTCGTTGAAAAATGAGCTTTGTCATTGAGTTGATACAGTTCGTTTTGGACAAAACATTGGTCACGTGAATTGTGACACACAGGAAAACGATTAAATTAAGACTAGCCCATCATCATTAGAGGCCTTATAAACATAATTAATGAAGTATAAAGGAGGTTCATATAGTTTTATGAACCACTCTAGCTTATACCACAGAACATACTTGCACTACGTTATATTAATCTTATGCGGCTTCTTCGGGTCACGTTACCCATTACCTAAGTTTATGGCGGGTATGGCCGCTCCAGTACCGCGGGGGCGGGCTCTGACGCGACGATGTGAATAAAGGGAACCCTGCAATTGCTTGGGGATTTTCCCTATGCGAAACGTTAATGAGTCTCCGAGTGACGCTTGTGTCATAGCGTGGGAGAACTTCGTACAAAACATCATATTCGCGATGTCGCAAATGAAATTTACTACACATACATATACTCACGACGGTATCGGATGAGGGTAGGCAGAGACTACTGTTTGTTTGACATAATTATTTTGTGTCATCCAGATTCATACATCTTTTCATGCACTCCCGTCGGTTGATGGTGCTACGGACTTTTCTTATCTGGAAAATACTGTTAATCCTCTACATCCACAGGTTGTCTGGAAGAGATCGCAGCTTGCGATAAGACCGCCCAATGTACACTACTATTTCTTCCTTGTTTTTTCAATATATTTTGTGTAATATACATGTAACTATTGGTGTACAATAAAGAGTTTTCTATTCTATTCTAGTCGTGAAAGGTCCTTCTCAGGCGCCCTCTACAGAGTTAAACTAACAAGCTAAGCCCCGTGATTCGTACTTTGCGATAGTCACTATAATCCTCTGGAGAAGTAGGTATATCTGTGCTGTACCCAGGCTAGCAAATCAACTTGGATTTTTTGAAAATTTACTCTGTAAAAATAAACACAAAGGTTGAATTTCTGTGATAAAAGTAAGACAACTGCGCATGAAAACTCCCAACGATGTTATTTCACTGAACATGCAAGTAAAGCTTTTGCATTTAATACTCTACTATCAAGTAATGGTATAAGTGCTCAATGCGTTTATTGGAAGGCGTGGAGACGACTCGCCGCGCTAAGTGGTTTGTGCACTAATGTCTGACAGTTAAGGCAACCTCACCCTTCGGGATTCTCAACGACACTATGCACTTGAACGTACACGGTTCAATTACCTAACTAACACCCTGAGAATCTCTATTGTTAATGGCGTCTGCACACATTACATGCGTTTATAATGTTAGTCTATACTATATAACTATTTTATTAACACGTACTACTAGTGGCCGATAGAACCTTCGGCCAAATCCTGAGTTCCGGCTATTTTGTTCAGTTTTGGAAGATTTCTCGCAGGCGCCGAAATTGAACGAACTGTTACGAATGCGCGAAAGTGCAACCGAAAAAGCGACACGCGGGGACTGGCATCGTATGCTTTGCACAACCCGGCCGCCTTCCTTGCCATATTTTATTGACGTTGAACCAATCTTTAACTCAATTTCTTAGGTTGAAATAAAACTATTTTACGGATTTTATCGCGTTTATTTACTATTTTATTTTCCCGACGTTTAGGGACGTTTAGGGTTATTAATCGCTCGGCTTCGGTTTCGGCCAAAGAATGTGGTTCAATACAATTAATCAGACACTACATATTACACTATACAAGTTGAACAATATTCTTTAATGAGCCTGTGTTGGAAACACCACTTTATTGTAGGGATGTGAAAAAATTGTCCATTTTTAATCGATTCTCTAAAAATTAAAAATTGATTTTTTTTATCGATTTATATTAAAGAGAGAAAAAACGATGATTAAAATCGTTTTTTTCCCGTTCAAGTCACATCCCTACTTTATTGGAATAAATGCAACACCTATAAAGTAAAACCCGTTATTACCGAACAGCAAATGAAATATAACAAATATATGAATTGTTAATCACTGCTGAGTATAATTATGAACGTACAGAGTAATAATTATCCGAATGAATAATTACTAATTAACAAAACAAATAAATATGTGTTTTGTTCATAAATTGCAGCTTAAACCGCCTTAATTCAAATTACATTTAGCAAACGCAATGGTAAACTGCGTATTTACCAAATGAGGCCCCACCCAGTCATTAGTCAAGCGAGTGTCGGCAAATAAAGTTGTGCACGCGGCCGAAGGGACGCTCGACAAATTTGTATTGACACAATAGCGGGCCATCCACTGTCGTAATTTTCTGTAGGCATTTACAATCATTAGGGATCATTGAGGAAATCATTCATCAATCATTGAGGAAAGAAAAATACTATGAAAAAAATATTTCTTTAAATTATGTAAACACAGAGAGACAGCTAGATAACCGACGACGTGTTGGTGCACTGACATACCTCTGCCTACCCGTTAAGAAAATGTAGGCGTGAATATGTATAGATTAATTTGGAAATAAATCTAAATTCACGCAATGCCAAATTAAATCACAGATATTTATGATGAAAGGGTTTTGTATGCGTCGTTAGAAAACGTACGTTATTTCGCCAATTAGATTCTGTCATGATTTTGCTGAGAAGAGCTCCGTTAGCGTTTCCAAGTACCTATAGAAATAACGACGTCTGAATTCTGAATTTGAATATTAAAACAAGTAGATATCTTAAAGACCCGCGACTCCCGCATCTAATGTTTGGCAATACCAAAATGAACTGTATTGACTCATAAATAAAATTCCTTTCTCAACGATTTTGATGCGTGGGGAAGTGGCTTTTACCGCAGAAATCCAATCATTAAATATACATAATGATGATGACACATGGTTTGTTTTAGTATTGGCAAAATAATAGAGTTAGTTACTTATTCTCGAATGAACTTCAATACTATTTAAATAGTCTGTCTATTAATTGTATGGATTTGATAAAACGATTTCTCCTCCTTTGTTGAAAAAAGAAGGCAAAAATAAATGTGCCGACAATACTGAGTCACATCTTAACCCTTGAGGGACTCGTAAAAGACGGATTGTCCTAAAAATACGAGTGGCCTGGCTACAGTACCTGCCTGTAAGATATAGACACCCTCCATCTGTAATGTCTGTCTTCATTACGAATACTGATTGGCATTTACCTTTTGCCAAAACTCGAGATACGCGTCGGAAAAATCTTCTGCTTGACAATTATATATATACGTTCCTTCAGTTTATCTCTTGACTTGAGTCAAATAAGCTTCCAGAATTATTCTGAATTATTTATGTAGTATGGCTTTATAAAGTATAGGTATAAATATTTTAACGAAATTAGTGGAATGGTTGGTAAAGTCCTATATAATTAATATTTGTTTATTCATGATTCGTTCGTGTATTGATCACGTAAATAAAAAAAAAAAGATTGGTAGCCGAGTGGTCGACGCACGCCTTGCAATCGAAGTGTCCAGGTTCAAACCCCGGCTCGCACCTCCGGGATTTATGTGCGAATCTCATTTTCATTCGAGATTATCACTTGCTATGAAACGGTGAAGGAAAACATCGTGAGGAAACCTGCACGTCTGAGGGAACTGCACTAGTTCCTGATAGATGTGTGAAGTCTGCCAACCCGCACTGGGCCAGCGTGGTAGACTATGGCCTGAATCCCCCTCGCATTGCGGGGAGGCCCGTGCGCAGCAGTGGGGCGTTAAAAGGGCTGTAGTAGTAGTAGTGAAATAATGTAATTTAATGGAATAAGATGAGGAAAGGCTCCGCCTGCGTTTAGTGGGTATTTCAGCCAGTGTCAAGTAATCAATAGCAAGGGCAAATTCAATAATATAAATAAAAATGGATGATGCCAGTGATGAAGATGGCTGATGAATCCCTTACAAAGCACTTATATTTTGTAAGTGACTTTGACGTCTATAATAATAATAATAATAATAAAGCCTGTTTATTTCCAATCCACAATAATAATAATTGTTATTTGCATGCGACTTAATAAATAGTAACATTTGATTTTGATTTTTACTCGCTATCGTTACTTTCTTCAGTACCATTGATCGGAACCCCTTCTCGGGTAAAGGCCTCCTCCAGCTTCTTCCAAACCTCTCTGTCCATGGCTTTATTTCTCCAATCGCTTCCTACTATGGCTTTTATATCATCTATCCACCTTTTTCTAGGGCGCCCTCTTCTTCTTCTTCCTTTTGGCCCTTTCCATATAGTTGTCTGTAATGTCCATCTTTGGTCTGTGCGTCTTGCTATATGTCCCGCCCACTGCCACTTCTGTTTTAGGGCATATTGCAAGACATCTATAATTTTGGTTTTTTGTCTAATTTTTTCGCTTTTTACTTTTTGTATTCTTCTTATTCTTAGTACACTTCTTTCCATTGCTTTCTGACATGCTACTAATTTAGTTTTTATTTTTGTAGTGTATGTCCACGTTTGGCATCCGTATGTAAGAGTAGGTAAAACACAGGTGTCCAAGACAATTTTCTTTAGGCGAAGGGGGAATTCCCCTTTCAAGATTTCCTTCAAGGACCAAAACTTTTTCCAGCTCATGTTGATGCGTCGCTCGACCTCTAGTTCTTCATTTTTGTCATCGAATGATAGTTGTTTTCCCAGGTATATGTAATTGTTCACTTTGACGTCTATGTACGTCAATTTGTCTGCGTCAAAACGTATATGGCGACGGCATCAATGCGACCCAATTGGGCGAATTTTTTGGACATATATTTGGCAAACTCTGTAATTTTTAATATCATTGATTGAATAGAATATCCTTCAATTGTATATCCTTGGCACAAACCTTTTCACAATACATTTTTTTATACGAAATTATATTATACATTACAAATACTAACATAAAATACTGTTTTTTTACTGTATAACAATAAAATACTATTGTCTCCTTTGTTAGTTGTGTACCTACTAATTTGATTAGAATATTTCGTCACGCGATGTCCTACATGTTTTCATTGTTAATTAAGTTTTTCATATTTAGGCCAGTCATTTCTAAAGTAATCACTATTAAATATAAAACACTAGTTCTACCATGAGTTTGAATTGTGTTGTACGCAAACTAGTAGCCAGCCAGTAAAATGCTTACCTTGTTTAGTGGACTTTAAAATAAATTAATGTTAAAAATATTTTTAAAAACAAGCTTTTATTTAATTGGCCTTAGTTTTCATGTTCTACTCAGCAGGCCCTTTCATTTGATACCCATACTGTGGTAGTGCAGAAAAACAAACTATTCCGCCAATTCAGATGATCCGCCATATTGGAATTAGAACGACGTCACATAGCTAAGCATGCAATGTCATCCAAAATAAGCGTATATACCATATAATATATAATTTCAGATCAATCGGTTAAATATAACTGATTTAAAACTCAGTTGCTAGATTCCATCCGGACATACATACATTGCAAGTTAATATAAAGCTTGTACAATCTAGTGCTTCCATCAAAAACATATTGATTACTACAGTCGTTGAGAACAAAGCCCCGGCTAACTTAGGCGTCAACGCTCGCGTGTCAAACATTTTCCAATACTAAAACGAAATCTATGTCAATATATAAAAAAAATAGTTTCTGTGGTAGAAGCCACGCCCCCACGCGTCAAATTCGCTCTCGCTGTCAGTGTCATTTAGTTGAAGTATGAACTTAGTATATAAGTCAATACAGTTTGTTTTGGTATGGCAAAAATATTGACGCACGAGCGCTGACGCGGCACAGTGTGCGGGAGGTCTAGAGGCGCGTGTTGACACCTGTCATTCATTACGTTAAATTATAGATTCTTTCGCAGAACAGAACATAACTTGTGAGAACATTTTTTATTATTACTATTTAACGCACGGAATAAACGTATCTGTAACGCAATGAGTTTTCTTTTTTCTTGATTTCATGCTCAGTTACATTCTATTGTCATAATTATCTGTCATTGTAATTACATCAAATTTTCTCACAATAATTTACGCAGAAGCCATCGACTAACTTCTGCTGGCGAACGCAAAAACCCATAGTAGAGCTGCAGATGATAATATACGTATAACGTGGCGTATTCTGTAACGAGTTTGGGCGGGTACACACGGTGGTACCAATTTAAATACGTTCAGCGTGCCATGTACTAGGTCGCACCGGAGATTACTGTATCACATCGTTTAGAAATCTCAGGGTATAAAAAATACATACAATAAAATACATTAATGTCTGAGAGAGACCACGGAATTAAAGTTAAAAAAAAACGGTCTTAAAAATACTGTCTTATCTATTCTTTTTGTAATCATTCCCTCAAATAGAAAGGCATTGTAATTAAAATTATCATTATAGACTGTTTCTAGATTTTTTTGTTTGTGTGTGTTTGTGGAATACTACTACTGCTACAGCCCTTTTAACGTCCCACTGCTGGGCACGAGCCTCCCCGCAATGCGAGGGGGATTCAGGCCATAGTCTACCACGCTGGCCCAGTGCGGGTTGGCAGACTTCACACATCTGGTTTACTCACGATGTTTTCCTTCACCGTTTCATAGCAAGTGATAATCTCGGATGAAAATGAGATTCGCACATAAATCCCAGAGGTGCGAGCCGGGGTTTGAACCTGCACACTTCGATTGCAAGGCGTGCGTTCGACCACTCGGCTACCAATCAAGTTTTTTTTTATTTATGTGATCAATACACGATCAAATCATGAATAAACAAATATTAATAATAATATAGGACTTTACCAACTATTCCAGAAGCATTTCTTATGGAAAAGAACGGTCAAACTCAATGGTTACTCTTTTTCCAAAAGGATTGCACTTTTTCAATTTACTGCTACGAGTTAATTAATCCAGTCTCTTTATGTAAAATCACCTTTATTGCGTAGAATTAAAGCCCCATTTAAAATCTTCCAGTCTACCGTTTGAATTTAAAATCATAAACCTTTGAAAAGGCTGAGAAGTTCTTAGCATAATTGCTAGGGAATGAATGGGCTTTTCGTTGTAAAATGTTTTCAGTTGAAATTCGCCTTCAGTCTGATTCTACGAAGAAAGACCTGTCTGTATTTGGATAAATCTCGAGAACTACTAAGCTTACATTAAAATAGTTGAATGTAAATTAGAGCCAGTTATGTCGAAATGAACCAAACAACATCGTATCCATAAGTGGATTGGCACATTTTGGCATTAACTGGTTCAATTATACTCTAGAATTGTTTTTTTTTACTATCTGCAATTACGTACGTATCTGACACTTAGAAATAATTATAGTTTAAAGTAGCCGACCCCATGACTTTGCACTCTATGATTTTAGGAACGCTGATTATTTTCTAAAATAAAATAGCCTAAGTTACTCTATGTAACATCAGCTATTAGTTAGTGAAAGTCCTTTCAAAAAACCGTAGAGACGTTAGTGAGTTTACCTCAAACAAACGGACAGACAGGAATTGAAATTGCGTTTTGGTTACAGGCAGTTATACTTGCGAATTCTTTTACTAAAAAGCTGTTATTTAGCGGACACTTGAGTTTCATTACTTGCACAAATGAAATAATATGATGTAGACAGCTCGGTGTAGCGGTCCGCGCGGAGGCTGCTTAATTCACTGTATAATGGGGGTAACGGGTTTGATTACCGTCGGAATTTGCTCAGGGACCTATCATATTATATCGACAAAAACGTCAAATTGGTCGTATCGACATATCGATTAGTCATGATGTCAATCATGCAAGAATTGCACCCCTGGTGTAAATGTTACTTATTATTCATAGCAACTATTAAAATAGCTTAGTGTGTAGTCTATACAAAGAATCGTTTTCTGTTTCCGTAATAGCTAAACAGTACAGGTTTCAATACGCAAAGCTTCTAAGTATTATCAACAACGGTACGGTACCGTTTTAAATTACTGAAGTTCCCATTCGCATAAACAACCCCAGTTCCATTTCATCGCCTATGTAAAGAGCAGCGTGCCGTGCCACTTCATAATCTTAAAGTAAACAGATATTATTTACAGTCACAACTTTCTTGTTGCTGCTATAAATCTATGTTCAAACAGGTGCCTTTGCTTCACATCTTTTAGCAATATTCCTTTAATTTTTTTATAGATAGATAACGCTTTATTGTTCCACCACTTAGATAAATACTAACTATGTATACATATACGATAAATTAATTCATAAAAGTAATAGTAAATTAATAATAATATAGTTAATTATTAATATTAATATATTATTAATTAATTAATGGACATTGATGCGGCAATCATTGTACCGATAGTCGTTTCCGCCCATGGCTTATTAGCCAAGAGCCTCGACAAACACATAAAGAGGCTCGCGTTAGGCAGCTGGATTAAGGGACAGATTCAGAAGGCGGTTCTTCTGGAGACGGCGCGCGTTGTGAGGAAGTTCCTCTCTCCGGAGCCCTAACCACTGGTAACTAGGGTCCTGTTCCAAATGCCTGTGTGGAACTGTTTTTTATATTTTTAAATGTATTTTTTTATACATCATCATTACGCCTGTATTCCCCGAAGGGGTAGGCAGAGGTGCACTGCAGTGCGCCCACACTTCGCCGATGCATTTTTGGTCACAATGTAATAGGGGGCGAGCCTATTTTATTATATTTAAATTTAAAAATGTAATTAGTAAAGAAAAATTAGAAATAAAAGAATATTAATAATAATACATCGGCGAAGTGTGGGTGCACTGCAGTGTAGCCCTGTCTATCCATTTCGGGGAATACAGGCGTGGCGATGTATCCTTTAATGTTATGTTATAGATACATTTTGACGATCTCTTTACTTAGTTGGATGTCCAAAAATGTAAGTAATATTAAAATATTAGTTTGATTTATCCGAATATACTGTACCGTGTATAATATTTATTTGATTTACAAATAATATCTGAATAAATCATATTATGATTTACACCTGATATGAAAATATTATTTCGTTTCCTTTTTATAATTTACTAGCGGCCCGGCCCAGCTTCGCACGGGTTTCTAATATAGCCTATGTTACTCAGTGATAATGTAGCTTTCTAATTGTACCCTTGGGGTCGTGAGCGTCTGGGGTGTGGGCCCCGGACGCTCTTAAGTAGACGACGACCCTGAGGAGGACGGCGGCGAGAGGTGGTCTCTCGCCGCTGTATGCACTGCGAGGGTGCAGGGGGAACGAACATCTGCTCCCACCGAGACGAGCTCCTGGGCACAAAGCTCGGGAGCGAGGCACAGAGGGACACCGGTGCGTTCCGGTAAGAGATCACCGGGGAGGTTTTAGTGGGTAAGAATCCCACATATCCCAGTCTTCTCCCACACAGAAGACTGGGAATCTCTCTGAAGATTTCCTCTCCGACAACAAAAAAAAAAAACTTTCTAATTGTAAAAGATTTTTTGAAATCGGACTAGTAGTTTCTTTATAATATTAGTATAGATTTATCATTTTGTTAAGTTACATAAAGTTATGAAGATATTTTTATCATTAAACTCAATCTATATGCAAATAAAATAGCCTGGATGGCCTTCTAAGTATAGAAGGCCATCTTTATATACCAGAGGATCAGGCTTCAATCCCAACCTTGGCCAGTTAATTATTGATGTCGCCCCCACTCCTAATGGCACTTTTAGGAATGTGAACACCTAACTACAATAAACAAATCTAAAATAATAAAATCAGGAGTAGCGCGGATTGCATGCATAGATATATGTCACGGATCATGTCGAATCGAAAAAATACATATCTCACATTTTGTGTCAATATCATGTGCTCAATGAGACATTTTATAAGCTAGAATAGGCTAGATGGCTAGAATTTACGCTAGATAAAAAAATGGGACTAAAATGTAGAAAAACAGAAGTGCGTGAATTCGTGAGCTATGATGGAAATAGCTGAAACTTATAGCACCTCTTTTTAAGTTGCAACGAGAGTTAAAAGGTTAGGTCGTAGGTTAGTGCTTAAAATGTATAGGGTGTGATTATACAAGTACGCGTATTTTAATAGTGCTCCTTTAAGTAACAGGTTTGAAATAAAATATGCAAGGCCCCGGTATCAAACTCAAATCTTTGAACTAAGTATATCTAACTTAAGTATTATTTTTAGCATTATGAGCGATAATTAATTTGTTGGTTTATTATTCGTTAGCCACAGAAGCTAAGCTAATGTCAAAGTACTAGTTTTATTTCCAAGAGTATTAAAATATGGACTTCTATACAGAACTCTATTTAAAGTCATCAAGAGTCGCTTTTCGAGTGACATTTTGTCAAAGACAATTTGCCGTACATCGAGGACGTATGTATATATTTACGTATCCGTTTCCAGTTTCGTCGTATTAAAGATAAAAAAATGTCTCGAAGGCCAGGGTGTGGCCGGGATAGCATCGATAAGCCAAGAACACCGCACAACCTGTGGAGCGGGTACCTGCGTGAACAGCCAACCTGTTACACTCATCACATAACTCACAACACACCACAACCTGTATATACACACATATAAATATTATGTACAATATATTTGTATATATATGAGTATTGTATATAAGTACTTACCCTTCGCATAACCCGGAGGGAGAACGATGAAGTTTTCATGTTTATTTTTTCAAATTTACAACACACCCGAACTTAATAACTTGACTGTCAATTGCTAAGTGATACAACAAATAAACCACTACGCATAAATTCTTTTAGCAAACACTAAATTATTATATATAAATTTAAAATTTAATTTTCTACTCAAATAATTAAGTAATATTCAAGTTGTAATGTATAAAATATTAATGTAAAATATATTATATTTATATAAATGTATGGATATATAATATTATTTGTTGCTAAGTTTAGCGAATGAAAGACGGGCGACGCGGTGGACGGTATGATCGCGACTGATTACACGCTCCGTGGCTGAAACAGGGTGAAAAGGACACACCGATAACCTGAAAGCTGAGAAGCGTATGCGCGAATACCGACACACAAAATCCAACCCAAACATCTAAGTAGTAACGTTGATATCACTTCGCAAATCAAGTTCATATTTGAAGGATACGTATTTTCCATCTCGCTTGCACACTCATCTGGTTGGACGGAACACAGATACAGGATGAATTGAATTTATACCTCCATCGTGTTGATGTTAGCTTTGCTCTACTTAGACGAGTTTTCTTTACCATAACAATACATTGCTGCTTCTCAAAGCGGTTCGACATACATTATTATAATGAACACAGCAATGGATAACGAAATGCATTAAATTTATTGTGTGTGGATAGTTTATAGATAGAATCTGTATTTGTTTTGCCTTCACACTTGAAGCGGGTATAGCCTTGTGGTTAGGCGGGCCGCCCTCTAAACCAAGAGGTTCCAGGTTGAATTCGCAACAATCCTAGAAGAAATTGTTTTTTGCAAAGTCCTCATTCTCTATTGCAGTTAGCAGTGCTAGCCTTATTGATGGAACGCCCGATTTAATGGGTGGAAGTTCAAATCCCGGGCCCACACCTCTGAAATTCTCATATTTTAAGTGAAGTGTAATTTTTAATAATGATTACCACTTGCTGAACGGTGAGGGAACATCGTGGGGAAATCTGCACGTCTAAAGAAAGGTATGTGAAGTTCACCAACCCGTAATGACCCTGCGTGGTGGATTTTGGCCCAAATCTCTCTCTTAAAGAGGGTGAATGTGCCCGGTATAAGCAATAGGCTCGCCCCCTATTACATTGGGACCAAAATACATCGGCGAAGTGTGGGCGCACTGCAGTGCACCTCTGCCTACCCCTTCGGGGAATACAGGCGTGATGATGTATTTTACTTTTTTTTATATCTCTCTCCTAAAGAGGGGGAATGTGCCCGGTATAAGCAATAGGCTCGCCACCTATTACAACAGGACTTTATTACATCGGCGAAGTGTTAGTCTACAGTGCACCTCTGGCTACGCCTGTTTACCCCTTTGAAGAATACAGGCGTGATTATAATGTATTGTTATAAGAAAATATATGTCGAGGGGTGAAAGGCTATTTGACCTAAGCGACACTTTTGGGCGATATTGACTTATATACCTACATAATTGGAATCAGCAACTTTTTCTGCGTCAAATGAGTATACAGTGCGATCCAAATAAGAATAGGAATGTCAAATAACCTATACCTGTCAAATGTCACTTGAAAAGTTTGGTTTGAAAAAAACTTATTTGCATATCAATAATAATTGTCTTACATCAAATTTAAATATTTTAACCCTTTTAAATTAGTAGTAAATTGTCTTATTATAATATTTAATTATTTAAAGTCGTAATTTGTTTTCATCCGTCACAATATGGTGCAGAGTCGATCCTATTCTCATTTGAATCGCATAGTACTCTCCTGCAATGTTAAAAAACCGCCAAGTGCGAGTCGGACTCGCGCACGGAAGGTTCCGTACCATTATCTATAAAAACGGCAAAAAAATCACGTCTGTTGTATGGGAGCCCCCTTAAATATTCATTGTATTCTGTTTTTTATTATTTGTTGTAATAGCGGCATCAGAAATACATCATCTGTGAAAATTTCAACTCTCTAGCTATCACGGTTCATGAGATACAGCCTGGTCACAGACGGACGGACGGACGGACGGACGGACAGCGAACTCTCAGTAATAGGGTTCCCGTTTTAACCTTTGGGTACGAAACCCTAAAAATGTCGCTTAAGCGAAATAGCCTTTCACCCCTCTATATAAGTTAGTCCGGCGGGGAGAACTTTGTTAGTACTTAATTGTTCGTATGAATATACCTCGTAAGTTCATTGAAGTTGTAACTAAGTAATAACTATTAGTATTAGCAAACTTCAGTAAACAGTTATTGTTTGTTTTACTACATTACTTGGTAGAACTTGTATCAAACTTTTATAAGTAGACATGCAAGGATAGATAAAGGTAAGTACTATACAGGCTCTACTCCTACGGTAAGCCGGCTGTATAGAAGCTTTCACACAAGCTTAGACGTGGGCCGTTACGTCGTTTTCAAGAAACGTAAGGTAAACCGTTACTTGGTCGGCGTCAACTGTTTCAAAACTAGTGATTTTTGTAACTAGTTATTTTTATTTAGCTACTGTGATTGTTTGCATAAATAACTCCACCAACTATACAGTTACACACGAAACAAAAATAAATTAATTCACTATTTAAGTGTTTTTAGCTATACAGTTAAATCAATCAATTAAGTGACGTCTCTCGCTCACAGTTACTGTTAACAGAAATAACGCAGTTACAAAAATCACTACTTGTAATATGACTTGAAACGAGTGATTCGGTTACATGCCGCGTAGCTAGTGATTGTAACTAGTGACGTGAAATAACGCCCACGTCTACACAAGCTGTTGACGCACACTGGGGCGTGGACACTCACGCGTCCAATTTTGTTCCAATAACAAAACGAACTGTGTTGACAATTGATACAAAAAAGTTTATTCTTCAACGTAATGACACTGACAGCGCGAGCGAATTTCGACGCGTGGGGCGTGGCTTTTACCAGACAAATTCAATCTTTATGCATATTGACACAGAGTACGTTTTCGAATTGGCAAATATTAAGCTTTACAGGACAGACACCGACAGCTCGTGTGAACACTTTCAAATTCGTGATCGTGTCAGGCAGCCGGCTTTACCGTGTCAATAAAGTCGAATAGGTTCCTGATTAGAATTGCGTTGTACAATCTTCAACATAAAATCTTTTCGTTAACAACGGCGAAAACAAATGGTAGACAACATAGGAAGTATGCCACACCTACCGGCGACGCGAACTGCGACGCGACCTGCGGCGCGGAGAGACACGCGCGAGACGCGTCGGCGACGGGCTGCGCGGTCCGCGAGTGAAACAAATGTACTAGCGAGTATCGAAGCGGCCACAGCTCAGAGCGCCGCGCGCGGCGGCATCGGTGGACGTATTCGGCAGTTTATTCACTTGTTTCAAGGCAATACCGTGTCACTTTTGATAGCGCCATTTTAAAAGTTTTCTAAATTCGTCCACCGCTGACGCCGCCGCGGTCGCAACTAGCCGAGCTGTGGCATGCCACCGCAAATCGCGCCGCCCGTCGCGACGCAGTTCGCGCCGCTCTAGCTGTGGCGGGGCTCTTAAGCGACATTTTGTCAACGATACAGAAGAATATACTCATTCGACGCAGAAAAATTAGCTGTTTCCAAATATGTATATAAGTCAATATCACCCAATGTGTCGCTTGAGTCAAATAGTCTGTCACCTCTCGATGTGTATTGGTACAGAGTACATAAAAAAACAATTTTTCTCGCCCCACTGTTACGGCTTTGCGATAGCAAAGAAGCTTGAAATAAAATTAAGATCCGACCACTTACTAACACTTTTTAAACGAATTAACCGTTTATATATTGTTTGCCTTTAAGTCTTTTTAGCATTAACTTTATTCTCTAAAACTTCAAGTCTGTGCCAGAAAAGTTAAGTAAAAACAAAACAGTTAAAAAAACGTATGCCAACCAACTTCGGCTCTAGGGTACGGACAATTAACGTCTGTCTGGCAAATTTTACGGTTTTAATTCCTCTGTGGAAGTTTGTTCATCCAACTATCAGTTCTCCTTTTTTTAATTGTACCTAATACTAACTGAGCCCGTGACTTCGTACGCGCGGACTTTAGGAATCCTAATTATACATCATCATCATCACGCCTGTATTCCCCGAAGGGGTAGGCAGAGGTGCACTGCAGTGCGCCCACACTTCGCCGATGTATTTTGGTCCCAATGTAATAGGGGGCGAGCCTATTGCCATTATACCGGGCACACAGGTTTCCTCACGATGTTTTCCGTCACCGTTTCTTAGCAAGTGATAATCTCAGATGAAAATGAGATTCGCACATGGAACCCAGAGGTGCGAGCCGGAGATAGAACCTGCGCACTTTGATTGCAAAGCGTGCGTTCGACCACTCGGCTACCACTGCTTCCTAATCCTAATTATTTTTCCAAAAATTAAAGTAGCCTATCTCTGCCAACCAAATTCGGTCCAGCCGTTTGGGAGACAGACAGACAGACAAAAGTTTTCGTTATAAGTAGCGTACATACTTTCATATCGACGCTTGAAAAGCAATCCTTTCTAAGCGACACAAAATCGTAAAATGAGTTACATATACCATTCGAGCGGCCAGATTTTTCTGCGTCGTTTGGTTTATATAACTCATTTTACGATTTTTTGTCGCTTTGTAAGGATTGCCTTTCAAGCGTCGATTTGCATTGAGTAAAAAGTTGTTACTTTGAAATTACAATCAGACACTTTAATTTTAAGTATTTCTATATACTTTTCTTTTTATGTAGCTATTTACAGTTATATCCTATCAGTTAGTACCTATTAAAAATATGAGTAGTCTACGTGTTGAAGTTCTGCCTATATCTTAGGAAGTTGTGAAGATATAAGTGGTCAGGTTTTAAAATAAAGTATTATTACTATAACCTTATATACTCATATTACGATATATATAAATATCTATAGTATGCTGAATATGGTTCGACAAAAGCGTAGTTGCTACGATGTTTAAACGTAGCATTTATAGCTACGTGTAAACCTCGTAGCAAAATGCTACGGTACCTCGTAGTGTTATGCTACGAAATTCCGTAGCAGCAATATTCGTCACGTTTCTAGTTGAGCGAGACGAGCATTGCTAGAACTAACATCGCTAACATCGATGAAAAGGCGGTTGTAGGTGGTTTTTGATTGGATTAAAATGTCCTTAAATTTAAAAGTAAACTTAAATAGTATATTGAAGACCTATTTAACATTAATGAGGTAAGAAATAAAATTTGTCGAATAGAACAATAAACGTGCCCCTATTTTATGTAATACTAGCTGACCGGGCGAACTTCGTCCCGCCCTAGAATGAGTGACATACGAAAGCAGCGCCACCTACCGGGTCCTATTGTGAATCTAAACCATCCAGGGTGCGCCACCCAATCGCGCACAAAAAAATCATTCAAATTGGTCCAACCGTTTAGGAGGAGTAAGCTTACAACGAAAAGTGTCATTGATTTTTATATATATTGATAGATGATCACATATTTATATTATTGCAAAACAAATAGTTTCTACAAATAGTATTACTTTATAGATGATATATTGTTACGAAGTTTTGTATAAGTATCGCTATCCAGCGCAGAAATGCGGCCAGCCTGTTGGAAACTTTCGGCATCGACAACGATGTGGAAAGCATTCCTTTATATCTAATACAAGCTGTGCCCGCGACTTCGCCCGCGTGGACTTTAGGGAGATTACCCGGAAATATGGGTATTATGTTTTTCCCGCGGAACCTTAATGCTCGAAAATTAAAGTAGCCTAAGTTACGCCTTGGAAAGTCAGCTATCTGTCAGTGAAAGTCCCATTGAAATCGGTTCAGCCGTTTAGAAGTTTACCTCAAACAAACAGACAGACAGACAGACAGAGAGACAAAAAATTTTAAAATTGCGTTTTCGTTATAGGTATCGTATATACTTTAATACGCATTTGGAAAAAAGTGTTATTTTGATATTACAAACAGACACTCCAATTTTATTTATTTGTATGTATATGTATGTATGTATGTTTGTATATGTATGTATGTATGTATGTATGTATGTATGTATGTATGTATGTATGTATGTATGTATGTATGTATGTATGTATGTATGTATGTATGTATGTATGTATGTATGTATGTATGTATGTATGTATGTATGTATGTATGTATGTATGTATGTATGTATGTATGTATGTATGTATGTATGTATGTATGTATGTATGTATGTATGTATGTATGTATGTATGTATGTATGTATGTATGTATGTATGTATGTATATGTTACCTAAACTGATAAAGTTCTGTGTAAATAAACAGCGTACATACATCTGGTTTACACGACAAAGCCGGCTGCATCACAATAACGAGTTTTACAGATATACCGAGATAGGAAATTGTCCACATTTCACGCGAGCCGTAGGATTACGGGACTTATATCATAAACCAACAAGGCTCCAAGTCCCCTAACACTATCGTTGTGGTGATGCTGCAACTTATTTTTTAGGGTTCCGTACCCAAAGGGTAAAACGGGAACCCTATTACTAAGACTTCGCTGTCCGTCCGTCCGTCTGTCACCCGGCTGTATCTCATGAACGGTGATAGTTACAGAGTTGAAATTTTCACAGATGATGTATTTCTGTTGCCGCTATACCAACAAATACTAAAAAACAGAATAAATTAAATATTTATTGGCTCCCATACAACAAACGTTATTTAACGTATAATGTGCCCAGATACTGGCAACAGGTGAAGTGTGGACTCGCTACAGTGCACCTCGCCCTACTCTTTCGAAGAATACAGGTGTGATGATGATGAATGTATGTATTCTTAGGTCTCAATACATAATGTCGAAATACTTACTAAATACATAATTTTCTGCCGCTGAAAATCTGTTCTTGTTTAATTCGTAAATACCCGAAAGCAGCCTTGACCGTGTGAATAAGGCCTACGCAAACAGGACTAGCGATAGCGCAATAAGGCTGTCAGTTCGGACGAGGGTACTTTTATAACACTCGGAAATCGAACGTATGTAAGACACTTATTGTGAAACTGTTAGAAACTATGATAATAAAGAGCATTTGTAGCCCAGTTCATAAAACGTCTGTCTTGAATGCGAGAAGTGCAAGTTCAAATCCCGCGCTCGCACCTCCAGGATTTTCACTTGCTGAATGGTAATGGCACACACAGTGAAGAAATATGCACATCTATGAAAAGAATTGTAGAGTTCATCAAGGGTGAATGCGATAGGGTCGCACCCGTTTACGTTGGGACCAAAATATATCAATTAATAATGGGGTGGACTGTAGTGCACCTCTGCCTACACCTTCTGGGTATACAGAGGTACGTTAATGATTCGAGAGAGTAGAATCAGAATCAGAATCAGAATATTTTTTATTCATATAAACCAATACAGGCACTTATGAATCGTCAATAAATAGTAAAAATAGTAAAAGTAGTGGTAGCCGAGTGGTCGAACGCACGCTTTGCAATCAAAGTGCGCAGGTTCTATCCCCGGCTCGCACCTCTGGGTTCCATGTGCGAATCTCATTTTCATCTGAGATTATCACTTGCTAAGACACGGTGACGGAAAACATCGTGAGGAAACCTGTGTGCCCGGTATAATGGCAATAGGCTCGCCCCCTATTACATTGGGACCAAAATACATCGGCGAAGTGTGGGCGCACTGCAGTGCACCTCTGCCTACCCCTTCGGGGAATACAGGCGTGATGATGATGATGTATTTATAGTTGCTCTACCACCCATTCGGAATGCATTTCCTATGGAGAAGAATGGGCAAGAAACTCCATGGTTGCTTTTTTCAATATACCTACTGGTAGATATAAAATCATTCTCCAGTGTTTATTAAACCTTACTGGTTGGTATAATATTGGAATAAATGATTGATCGAATATTCCGTATGTTCACGCTATACGTCAATTTATTAGTTCCGTGATTGATGATAACGATCTTTTAAAAATTGTAAATCCAACCAGACAGGCAATTTAGATTTTGTCTTTCTTTATTTAAATTACTTTTAATCTATTGAAATTAAACTATTTTACGGATTTTATCGCGTTTATTTACTATTTTATTTTCCCGACGTTTCGGCTGCTTTACAGCAACCATCTTAACTCCATACACTCTAAAATCAAATTTACAATGGAGTTAGAGGCCAACAATACTCTAGCTTTCTTAGATGTTTTAGTGATCCGTAATCCTGATAACACCTTAGGCCACACCGTGTATAGGAAAAAGACCCATACCGATAGGTACTTAAACGGTGAATCTCACCACCATCCAACACAGTTAGCTACCGTGGGTAAATCTTTGTTTCAGAGAGCACAAGGGATCTGTGATGAGCAACACCTGGCTGCCGAGATCCACCACGTCAAGCAAGTATTGCATGACAACAAGCTTCGGGTCCCACGCCGCCATCACAGTGACCGAGTGAAACCAGCCACAGTTGAGCGTCTACCTGCTGTACTACCATACATAAGAGGTGTCACAGACAAGATTGGCTACATCTTGAAACGGGCTTCAATCAAAACTTACTTCAAGCCACCGAAAAAGATTAGTCAGTTTTTACCACCTGTCAAGTGTCACATTCCTCTACAAGATGCAGGGGTATACAAACTCGATTGTGAATGTGGGCTCTCTTACATAGGACAAACTAAAAGATCAATTAAAACCCGCGTAAAAGAACATATAGCTGACGTGAAACACCGACGCTCCACGAAGTCTGCAATCTGTGAACATGTACAGGACCGCACCCGCCATTATATCAGATTTGATAAACCGCATATCCTCGCTAAAGAACACCGACTCCGACCAAGGATGATACGTGAGGCCATTGAAATTAAAAAACATCCTAATTTCAATAGGGAAGATGGCTGGGTGCTACCACCAACTTGGGATCCAGTAATCAATATGATTAAATCCAAAACCAAGTGTACCATTGCAAGACCTCAGGACACCGTAAGCACTTTCTGCGTGGATCGGACCGCAAACAACAACTAAATATGAGGGTACCCAGTTATTAACTATGACATCAGGACGTCTAACACCTCAGTCCCCCCGTGACCATGGTTGCTGTAAAGCAGCCGAAACGTCGGGAAAATAAAATAGTAAATAAACGCGATAAAATCCGTAAAATAGTTTAATTTCAATGTATAGTATTCGCGTAAATATAAGAAAACAATATACTTTTAATCTAGTTTTAATGAGAGTTATATTTACCTATATTTGTACATTATCAAGGTTTTAATAGACAAAGTAAGTGACTAAAACCTTGTTTTTTTTATAATGCTACACTTTATTCGAAAATGTACTCTATGCAAATAAACATAATGATTCGAATGTCTATGGCAAAAGCCGCGCGACCTCGCGATTCATTCGCACGCGTCGTAAACGGCATTTCATTCAAAAATGTGCTCTTATTAAGAGTTAATACGGTTCGTTTTTGTATTGCTAAAGAAATGTTCGTAAATTTGTCTTTCACAAAATTATTGTATAATATACTACACGGCGTGTATTATAAAGTTAATATAAAATAGACCGTTCGTGTTTCATTTACATTACTAAGCGGGTTTTAATTAAAATAAGCAATTTGCCATCGACGCATGGTCCCGACGGAATGTTCATTAGGTCGTAAACTAAAATACACAGGCCAAGGTTAACTGAATAATACTCTGTACTAAATATACTTCATTGCCTTGTTAAAATGGTACTAAAAACTTATGAAATATCACACGTTAATTTCGTAGTAGTTGGACTCGTTAGGCTAGTCAATATCTAATTATGTAAAATGAATAGTGACGTCATCAACTTCTTAATGTATTTTAAAATGAATTAATTGATAAAATTTAATAGAATAAGATGCGGAATGGCTCCACCTGCGATCAGCGGGTGTTTCAGCCAGTGTCAAGTAATTAATAGCAACAACAAATTCAATAAACAGGTACTTATAATAAATAAATAAGGCTGATAAACGTGATAAAGATGGCCGATGATCCCAATCAACGAGTACCTAATTATATCAATGAGAGAGCTTTCTTCTTCGTCTTTTTTTACGAAATGAATGAAATGATGAGGAATGGCTCCACCTGCGTTTAGCGGGTATTTCAGCCAGTGTCAAGTAATTAATAGCAAGGGCAAATTCAATAAATACTCATTATAAATAAAAATGAATGACAATGATAAAGATAGCGGATGAATCGCTTTGATTGTGACAGTTTCACTTCTTCATCATCTTGAAGCATAGAGCCTTGAAGTCTATATAGGTATTTCACATTGTTTAAGTTAAGTCTACGGAGAGTAGAAGTAAAGGAGTGTCTGTGTATTGAAAATGTGTCCGTCGAAATTCATGAAATGATAGTTCAAAAACGTTCCACAATGGCGCTAGTGTCGGCATGGGTATATATTGACACCCCCCGGGAATAAACCGGGAACCGGGAAAAATCGCTGATTCCGAATCTGGCATAATAGCAAAAAGTCGATAATAGCGCATACCAACTTATTCCAGGGGGGCGTCGATATATACCTACCCATGCCGACACCAGCGCCATTGTGGAACGTTTTTGAACTATTAATTCATTCATTTCAACGGGCACATTTTCGATTCTTTTCCCATAGGAGATTGTCCGCCTTTACTTCTACCCTCCATAGTTAAGATGTATAAGACTTGACAACTGTGGTATTAACGTCATCAACTCTGGTGCAATTTTATTCAAAATCATGAAGAAACCTGCACATATATTATTAGGCGTGAGAAGTTTACCAAAACCCCAAATAAGGTAGATTAGGTATTAAGGGGGAATGAATGTGCCCGGTATAATGACAAAGGGTTCGCCCCCTATTACACTGGGACCAAAATACATCAGCGAACTGCCAATCTCTTCGTCCCCGAAGAGATTGGCAGTTCGCTGATGTATTTTTTATACAAGCGTGGTGATGTATTTATTTAGTTCCTATACTTTTTATACTTACAAACGTGTAAGCGTGATTTCATACGAGTAGTTCGAGAGAACCGCGGTTATTTTCAGAAATAAAACTTATCCTATATACCGAGCGAAGATGAAGGTCACCAGAGATCGAGATAGGTAGAATATACTAATCTAAACTTCGAGAAAGAAAGTAATATAGAGTGGATAATAACTCATCAAGAATGCTGGAATAATTATAACGAATCCTAGGATTTAAAACTCACGAATCATTGATTGGACTTTATTTATAGTAACAACAAATTATTGATTTGAAAAATCATATAACATTTTTTAGGGTTAACTTTACCTACTTAAAACTAACGCATTCGTGAATTTGACGCAATTTAAGTACGGAACCCTAAAAAATCTTAAATGATTATATAATTCAATAATTCGTAACTATAAATAAAGTCCAATAAACCATTCTTGATTTTTAAATCCCGGGATTAAAACGTCATTATAATTATTTCGGGATCTTAGATGCGGTATTATCCACTCTACGTTACTTGCTTGCTCGAAGTTTAGGTAAATATAGTCTACCTATTCCGATCTCTGATCATCACCATTATCATCCAGTAGTTGCCGCGTCACGTGACACCATAAAAGACGTTACTACATAAAAATATATCTCCACGACAGACACGTAGATCTGAAGACCTAAGCGCTAAAGCCAGGTCAAGGTGAAGGGCGGCTATCTAAATTCAGAGCGCGGAAGCTGCGTGACGGCACCCTAATTCACTTACAAGGGCCCTGGGGACGGCCCCAAGCGTACAACAGAAATGTTGCGAATTGGGGCAGCGTATGGGAGATAAAGGACTCAATATTCCCTCTTTGAGTGAAAGGTAATGCTACTACCATAGGAAAAAATACTGTGCCATAACATAAAGGGGAATACATAATTTAAACGCATCACAAGTAATTCTTGTTTCTATTACTTTTGTACATAATAACAAGGTGAATACCACTTAAATGTTGACAGCAATACATGGTACTTAGTACAAAGTGTATTTTTTCTTATGATTTATTTCAATATTAAGTAATACTAATAGTACAGATAAGCGAAATGCTTACGGACCAGAAAAAACAAATGATGTTTTAACGACAATGATTTAATGAACAGGTCGGAAACAAACCCGGAACCTTTAAATTGCAAGTATTGCTATCATATAAAAAATCCTTTATAAATAATAATTGGTCAAAATTTTAATATTGTCACTTATCATTATTACTCTTGTAGGTAATAATGATAAGTAGGATAACTGCAAGGCCGACAGAGGAAGAGGATAATTGATCCCAACAACGTAACAGGGGAATAAATCAGTAAATCTTAATACCTAACCTGTCTAATGGTATTCATAAGTGCCTATATTGGTTTATATGACTAAAAAATATTCTGATTCTGATTCTGATTCTACAAAATCTGATACGAATTCTTAGGTTTCGTTCAAAGATTCCAGATTATTTTAAAACAACTTCATTTTGAAGCGCAAATATAGAAAAATGAAGTAACCTTGACAATTTTTAAGGCGAGTGAAAAATTGATTATTTGACTTTGACTTTGAATCTATCTTCCAAAGAATAATATAAATCTACAAAAGTACTACCTACGTTTTTCCAATTTGCTACCCAAATAGATTGGAATTGACCCCTGGATAAATTGCTATCAGCCCCTTCATTGCTATCTTTGTCTCTATTTGTTTTGTGTTGTATACTGTTTCTCTCGATGTGATTTCTTTCTATTAGTTTATTCCGTGATCAAATTGAAACTTATTTTCTTTTCCACTACTGCTGACAACAATTTACATAAGAAGTAAATAGGTAAGTAAACAGTTATTTGTATAAACATTAGCATACCTACAAACAAGTGCAATACTAAATTACTATCCTTCCTCGCTAAATTTGACTGATTTTCTTGTCGGATCTTCACAATCAAGATCGATTCGATCCGGTAGTAGCATAAAAAGAAAAGAAAATGTAGATTTGATGATTTGGAAGTGCCTCCGTAGGCCTATACGAAGTAAATACTTCGACCTAGACTTTGTTTTTAACTCTGGTATCATATATGTCTTAGCAAAACCTATTCCAGTAAGTAGAAGCAATATCATGGTAAAAAAATAAATTCTCCTCTCCCACTTCCAGAACTAATTTTACTTTTAGAACAGTTCATTTACGCCAATATTAGGTACTTCATCAAACTTTCCGGTAACGCCTCACTAATTAATATATTCGTTGAACTTGATCATTAACGCGAGGCTCCCTCACCGCTGGCCCACAAACCGCACGAGGGGCTCCGTAGCTAAATTGAAGATTTACTACATTGTAGTTAAGACTCCGGCTTTGTTTAAGGGGAACTGTTAGCGTAGCATTTAAGCTTGTTACTGATACTACATCCGTACTGTATACTAGGGATGGGAAGCCCATCCGTAACCGAAACTGATATAAATACATACATCATCACGCCTTTATCCCCCGAAGGGGCAGGCAGAGGTTCACTGTAGTGCGCCCACACTTCGCCGATGTATTTTGGTCCCAATGTAATAGGGGGCGAGCCGGGCACATTCCCCCGCAATACGAAAAAGATTTGGGCCATAGTCCACCACGCTGGCCCAGTGCAGGTTGGTAAACTTCACACGCCTTTCTAATATAGACGTGCAGGTTTCCTCACGATGTTTTCCTTTACCGTTCAGCAAGTGGTAATCATTGTTGAAAATGATATTCGCACATGAAAATTATCTCAGAGGTGCGGACCTGGGATTTGAAGTTGCACCCCTTACGTACAAGGTGGGCGTTCTGGCCCACGAGGCTACCACTGCTTTAAAAAAATCGAATAATTTCGGAGGACAAGATACATATTTATTTCTGTCAGATTAACGCTAACAATGATTTTATTCTAGTTTATTTTAGGGTCATCCATTCCTGCATGTAGGCCTCTTCATCTCTTGCCATTTCTTTCTGTCTTGTGCCCTTTGGACCTATAGTAGTCCTGTAGTTTCTTTTATATCGTTCTTCCATCTTAGTTGTTGTCTTACTACATATATGACTCTTGTCTTCTCGCGGGTACCAGTACCCTATATAACATTTAAAGTACCTAAAATAATCTATATATAGGGTGGAATTTTGTAATGCCACCTGAAGGAAAAGTACTCTTGATACTGTAGATAGAAAACAGTATTCAAATAAAACATTCCTTTATTTTTGAAAAGAAAGAAAACTGCATTCAAAGATTTTCGAAAATTCGCTTGCCCCACCCAAGAATCGAACCGACTAAAATCTGTAAAAATTACACCCAGTACTTTTATTTCATCGATCGTTAGGGTCTATTATAAGGATGAAATCTCTCTAACAAACTTGGTAAATTAAATGAAAGGAGAACCATGAAATCTTATAATAATAAAAAAAATGGATAATCGAGGTCAATGTTTTAGTTGCAAATTTGAACCAAATTTATTACGCAATCATGAAATTATTGAATTTCCAATCTCCACAAAACGTACCATATTAAATAAGGCGATGGTAAAGATAATACTTTCAGGAGTTACGATGCTTCACATTAACTAACGATAAAATTCCATACCATGAAAAAAATACATTTTTCGCTACAACCAAAGGCTATACAAAACGCTTATAGAGGCCCTAAGGCGGTTGGCACGTCTCACGAATCGACGTTAACTCCAGAAAATTGTTGAGATAAGGCGGCGATGAAATATTATGACACCTCCGCTCCGATGTGTCGACTTAGAAACCTTTGTTTGAACGGACCGAAGTTAAATTGTTGTTGCAATTTAATAGATAGTTGGAGTGTTGCGAGTTTTAGTTATAAACGTTTGGTGTTTTATTAAAACTATAAAAAAAGGAATGTTGATTTGAGGATACTACACTTTTTTGGTGCCGTGAGTTATACGTTCTATAGTCGCTAATGAATACGTAAACTATCACAGACATAAAAAATACAAATAAATAAGAACTAAATTAACGTATTTAACCCGAAGTTCCAAAACCGCAAGACAAAAAACTTGCACCTTTTTTCAATAAAAAGGTAGCCTTTATCACTATATTTTCTCCCCAAACAATTAAAAATAAGATAAAGTTAGGGACTGTCGTATATACAGAGTGTTTCAGAAGTCCGAAATAATACTTTGACGTTTGCATCAGTATCGGGTATACAACTGAATGGTATGAAAATTTGATCAAAATTCGACCATGTTTTTCCAACTTTCTTTTTGTAGACAATTTCTATAACTCGTGATATCTCGAGTCCTATGTAAAATTTGCATGTTCTGTTTTGTGAATATTGGCATTAGCCCCTCATAAGTGTAGTTACACTGCTGAATAGGGTTATGGATGTACCCAAAGGCCAAAACACGATACCTGTGACAAATATTCAAAGGTCTATAACTCAGAAACTATAATAGTTATGTATAAACTGTCTTCACTAAGCATCCATATATCAGTTACCGTATAAGTACCCAAAGTATTTTTTCGGACTTCTGATACACCCTGTATACACCAGTGCTCAAATAACTTTTCTGATAACAGCTCCAGACGTATCCAACTAGCTCAGACATTTTCGCGTCTAGTTTTTGCTACTTTACATACCGATAGCGCTGTCTAGCCAAAAGCGACCCACATTACAAGCACTTATCTACATTTTCAGATCTGCCATCTTTATTAAACTGGCTACTCTCCGAGATTCCACTAGCGTTGAATATACAGCGTGTTTCAGAAGTCAGAAATAATACTTTGACGTGTGCATCAGTATCGGGTACACAACGAAATGCAAACTCGCCCTACCTACTTTAATTTTGGCGTAATACAAGGTCGTTGTCTAGATATATCACCGCTTTCGAGCTGCTGCAGCAAAACTCTAAGGATCTTCTTCTATTTCAATTCTCCGCAAACTTATCTAAGAGGTTTATTCTTTAGATTTTGCGAAACGTAATTGAATCAGGTATGGAATAGATTCTTACGCAATTAGCAGGTATTTTGCCAGTGACAAGTAATTAATACCACAAAAACAATAAATACTATAAATGAATAAAATGGGTGGTGAAGGCAAAAACGATGGCCGATTTATTCGTTCGAATTTCAAAAACACCCTAGTGCAACCACAGAGTGCAACTGACTTGACTTTGACATTTAAAAAAAGACGTTTAAAACAATGGATGAAGATGACGTTTTGAAACAATATCGCTCCTATAGAATATTCCTTACAATAACATTTAACTAAAACCCTAGAGAAACTAACTCAAATGAATATAATGACAACCTACCTACTTTATATACCTATTGAACTTCAGAAACCCTTAATAAATAGAGATATTTATGCAGAACTCTCCAAGTAAGTAATTGAGTTGTTTAGTGAAAGCCTGCGGAATCCCAACTCGCTATTGAGCACAGACATCCGACTCAGTTGGAGGCATGTAAACAAGGATTACCTATGGCGAGGCCACGAGGGATTATGTTAGAAGAATACTGAGCTTTGATAAACCTACTCATAAAGGCTTTCGTGCTTAAGCCTGTTTTTTGTACAGAATATAGAACCTAAAAATAAATTTATACAAAAGATTTAATTTAAAATCATGTAGGTACTAACCTTTTTTCAAATCCTCTTTTTTATTGGTGTAAATGAATGGAATTATATTAAGACCATAGAGGTATATCACACCTACTTGGTATTGCCTAGTAAATGCCATTTACAATCATTAAAAAGTACTGAGATAATTGTTTTTTTTTTGCACCCAAAGAATATTATTTGGCATTGCTGTATTTTTTTCAGCCAACATTTTGAGGAGTGTAATACTAAACTAAATTGCATACCTACAATCAATAAAAAAATGATAACCTTTTTTGATTGATTGTAGATAATACGAATAATAGTATTTTCTAAAAAAATACCGGAACGACGGAAACAAGTAAATATAGGTATGTAAACAATTATGTGGTGATAAAAAGATTACGAGCGATTTTAATTACACACCGACTAGGACAACCCCTTTTACTATATGGGTAATACTTTATATCCTGTGCCTCTAATGAATTGAGTCGCGTTAATCCGGTCCGCTGTAATTTCGTAAGTATCAAAATGACGTCACCGGTCACACCAAGCCGTGTCCAGTAGGTACAAAAAGCTCGAAATGACATAATTTTCTCGACAAATCTGACAGTTGAAAGAGATAAAACTTATATCTACGCGGTCATGCTAAGTCAACTGGACAAGCTCATTGCTATACTGAGCACAATCCTCAATGGTAGGAGGAATCAGGACATAGTCTAACACGCTAGAGGAGTAGGGGTTGACAATTAAATAAAGATTAAAAGTACAAGTCCATTGTTCGTTATCTTAGTTATAAAGCGTTGCCTTACCGCTCTCAAAGTGTAGTAAGAACTTTCTTCATTAAGTTGCGATGAAACGGAGAAGGAACAACTTTGGTAGGGCGGTACGTTGAGTCCATTAAACACGTCTGTCTCGAGACACTATAGAAATGGTTACTTCACTTTGGCTTCAAATTTTAAGTTGAGACTTTTAAAACTTTTCAGACAACAGTAATACTGCACACTAAAATCAACTTGCGGGGCAATGTTCGTGAGATCGACATAAAAAACTAAAAAATACTACCAATTTGACGTTTTGTTTCGACATAATATCTCGAATAGAGATGATGTACCTTACCACTACTTGTCTTGCAGAATCAGAATCAAAATATTTTTTATTCATATAAACCAATACAGGTATTATGAATCGTCAATAAATTGTAAAAATAGTAGCTCTACCACCCATTCGGAATGCATTTCCTATGGAGTTTGTTGCCCAAACAAACTCCATGGATTGCCGCAATGTTTTCCAATTCCAATTAGGTTTATGGCTCCATCGTTTACCGATGATTTTGCCAAAAACAAGTTTATAGATATACCTAATAATACTAATAATACTTTCTTCTTCTACGACTACTACTTCTTTCTTTTTTTACGAAATGAGTGAAATGATGATATTTTGATGGAGTAAGATGAGGAATGCCTGCACCTGCGATATGCGGTATTTATGGCAATGTCGAGTAATTATAGCAAGGACAAATTCATTAAATACACATTATAAATAATAATGGATGATGACAGTGATAAAGATGGCGGATGATCAGGTATTACTTTCAGTTTTTGACATTGACACAACATTGGCGAAATACCCGCGCTAGTCGCAGGTGAAGCCATTCCTCATCTCATTCCATATAATTTCATCATTTCACTCTTTTCGTAAAAAAATAATAGCAATACTTTAAGTGGTGGTATTAAAGGCCCTGTAGACCTGCGCTTAATTAAAATAGGTACTCTTGCCTCTCACGCTTAATTTACTAGGTATAATTTGACTGTCATGTAGTTGTTGATCACAAATTTCGCATATCTAGTGGTAAGTGGTACCACGGTCGTGAGATGACTGAGATTTAACGATTTGCTACCATATTTATACACGTACCTACCCTCAAATCTTACTTTTAATTTTGTTTGATTAGTAAGTCTTGGTTTAGTTTGAGATCAAAGGATGAGTATGTGATGTTTATTGGTCTTGATACTTGATCGTGCGCATGCGATTAAAGCCACAAGAATGTGGATCGCCTGACTGGTAGACCCAGATCAGGTTAGCGGGTATACAAAGAGACTGTTCACACCATTTAAGAGCACCAAAACCAAGAAAATGAACTCACCAAATCGGCCAACTCGTTCCCCTCACTGGAAGATCATAATGGCTCGGCGTCTGGCAGAAACTTGTGTTCACGGCACTGCACTGGGTGTATATTCAGTCTCGGAAGGTCACATTCACTAATCCATAAGAGCGGGAGATATATAAGAGTCGGTATGATGCACGAGAGACGTGATAAAGGCGAAAAAGACGCGAGAGACGCGGTCTTACGGGAGCGGTCAGCAAAACGATCCGCCCTTCTTCAAGTTTTCAAACCGACTCGTGGCGCGCACAATGGCGCCGATGGCGACATCTGTCGCGCGGTGTAGCCGATTTGGGTCACTCGTCGAACCAATATTGGTACAAATTCCCAGATGGCGCTTCCTTATAAATGGTGCGAACAATAAAAAAACCGGCCAAGTGTGAGTCGGACGCGCGAACGAAGGGTTCCGTACCATTATCTATAAAAACGGCAAAAAAATCACGTTTGTTGAGCCCCCTTAAATATTTATTATATTATGTGTTTTAGTTGTTGTTATAGCGGCAACAGAAATACATCATCTGTGAAAATTTCAACTCTCTATCACGGTTCATGAGATACATCCTGGTGACAGACGGACAGACGGACGGACAGCAAAGTCTAAGGGTCCCGTTTTACTTCGGGTATGAAACCTAAAAATAGACAAAACGGCGTAAATAATACTGTTGTATATAAACTAGTACTAAAACATGGTTGACAAGACGAAAAATATTTATATCTTTCTTAGACATTTTGACCACGAGGACACACATGCACTCAGTTTACTGCAGTTTGCGTACAACAGAATTATTACCATTGTAATTACATTAAAACACTGTATCGTCTTCCCTTTGTTTATTAGGTAAAAAAATACAACAGATTGTAAAAATCAAGTTATGCTTATTCATATTACACTTGCAGTCAGCCATGATAAGGTCAGTTTCTAATAAAAATAAATAAAAAAATAATTATATAATACTCGTAATCACTTTGGTCTATTTCATATGTACACAATAAAGCTCCAGGCGGACTGGAGAATCAAACACGCGCTACAATTATTTTTCCAACACTAAAACGCACTGTTTCAATATATATAAAGATTTAACTTCTGTGATAGCGCAACGCGACCAGTGGTGTCAGCACGAATGTCAACACAAAACCTCTGTCACGGATTGGCTCGGTCTCTGTCTAATTGCATACGAATGAAAGAGACATCATCAAGATATTTCGTGACCTACGTCTAATCTTGGCACTCATGCTACAAGTGCAGGCTGACAATTTTGCTCGTGTCATCGATTACATTTCGTTGGAAAATAGACTTTATCTATAAGTTAATACAGTTCATTTTGGTCAAGACGCGCGCTGCAAATTTTTTGGCAATTCAAAATCAAACTGTATTGTCTCATGGATAAAGCTCATTCTTCAACGCAATGTCATCGATGACGCGAACGAATTTGGAAGCGTAGTCGATTGGCTTGTAACACATAAATTTAACCTTTAAGGGCCGTTCAAGTATTACGAAAGCACTATGGAGGAGTGGGGGGGTCTTTGTGTTGCTTATTTTGGATGACATGGGGGATAGGGGAGTCAAGATGATGATTACGTTATCGATAGTTATTTACTTTTTTACACGAATGGCAACCCTCACATTGTCTGCTTGAAAACGAAACGCATTTTCGGGGATAATATTATAATTATAACATTATAAGTATAATATAAAAAAAATACATTTTTAATTGAAAAATGTTTACGTAAGCATGGGGGGAGGGGGTAAGAGCTTTGCTTACTTTTGCTGACAAGGGAGATGGGGGGTTAAATAATCTTAATAAATCTGCTTACGTAATACTTGAACGGCCCCTTATGTATATTGACACAGAGTTTGTTTTGAAGTTTGGTAAGAAAATGTCTTGACACCCACGTGTTTGATGCTTCATATTGTGTATAATAAACATATTATACATTATGTGTGTATGATAAATAAGGAATGTTACACTTAAACTAGGTTGGTACATTATTATTTCATATCAACCCATCTGCACCATAAAATACATACATAGTATTTATACATCATCACGCCTGTATTACCCGAAGGGGTAGGCAGAGGTGCACTGTAGTGCACCCACACTTCGCCGATGTATTTTGGTCCTAATGTAATAGGGGGCGAGCCTATTGCCATTATACCGGGCACATTCCCCCTCAATACGAGGGAGATTTGGGCCATAGTCCACCACGCTGGCCCAGTGCGGGTTGGTGAACTTCACACGCCTTTCTACAGACGTGCAGGTTTCCTCACGATGTTTTCCTTCACATAGTATTTATCATAAAATTAAGTAATTTTACAATGAACGTGTATAAAGCGGGTTTCAGACTACGCTATAATATTATAGCATATCGTATATAGCTCATAGCACAACAATAGCGCGCACCATACATTGTTATAGCCACGTTCACACTGTACTGTACTATATATTATTGGCTTTGTATGGTGCGCGATATTGTTGTGCTATATATCTTATAGCGTAGTCTGAAAGCCGCTTTAATGAATGTATACTAATCAGCATATCCCTAGCCCAAATTCATAACAAACAAAATGGTAACATTACAAATAAGATCTTATTCTATGTAACCTACGAGTCATATTTGCAAAGCGGTATTTCTGCAGATAAAACATTCTTGTCTGTATAAGTCGTGCTGTTCTAGAAAATTCTTGCAAAGACATTATAAATCGACAACATTTAACAATATTCATTTATACTGACAATGTAAAACACTTCGTCCTGCACCAAAAACACCATATCTACAACGATGCCAGTTTGCAAATATGACCCTTAGTGTAACAAAAATAAATTCTTAATTGCAATGATACTATCATTGCAGATATTGTGTATCTTTTAGTTCACCTCAATAGTAAATTTCTATAAATGTATGATAGATTTATGTAATTAACGAAATGTATGATTTCTATAAATGTCAAGTTATGGTGTTAGTCATGATGACGCCGACTGCAGCAGCGAGGAGGCGAAGATTTGTTGCATGATGCGCGGGAGTGCCGCCACGTCCAGACACACGTGGCCGTGCCCGGCCGGGAGACCGCGCAGCAAGCTGCACAGACACAAATAAAATATCACGCATGTATTCCCCGAACGAGTATCAGAGGCACACTACGGTGCACCCACGCGTATTTTGATCCCAATGTAATAGGGGGCGAGCCTATTGCCATTATACCCCCTTTACCCCTTACCCCTCAATACGAGGGAGATTTGGGACATAGTCCACCACGCCGGCCCAGTGAACTCACGATGTTTTCTTCCAACGATCAGCAAGTCGTTAATCATGATTGCGATTTTTAAAAAAATTATTAGCCCACTGAGTTTTTAGCCTGATCTTCTCAGTTGACGTCGCGTTTCGATCCGGTGGTAGTATAGTAGTATGTAAGAAAAAAAAATGGTAAACTTGACAACTTTACTTTGATTGTCCCCCATGTCTTGCCTCCTTGGCGTCTAGCACGAATTATCGCTCTGACTGTTACTTTCTGCGCACCAGTAGAATGTATAACAAGTATCAAAAAGATTTCAATTTGGACCTATTCCAGCTTGCACAACAGCAATTTCGATCCATGGTAACTAAAAAAAATTTTACTTCTCACCTGTACCATAATTTAACTTTATGCAATTAGTGTATTTACCTAATAATCTGTTCTCTTTTTTAAGAACCAAAAATAGTTCTTATTAGTATACATTATTCAGTTGTATCAATATTGACCAATGTATGTATGGCCCGAGATTGCGATAGCGATAACGCGATAAAGGGCCGGATATCCGGCGTTCCGGCCTGCTAGCTTGCCGGATATCCGGTATTCGGTATCTGGTATCCGGCCAAACCACTATCTGTTTCATCAGTCAATATCTCCCAAAAGTGCCGCTTGAGTCAAATACCCTTATATACTTACGAGTTAGCTTCATCGCCGAGGCTTCCTATGAATATGACGTGCGCCTGCACTCTGTGGTCCGATGTCAAAATGGCGCCCAATTCTTCAGGCCGAATACCGTATCTATGAGGAACGGGAGAACACACTTCACAGAAAATCTTGATTTTTTTAGTTTTTTTTTTTATTCAGGTACACCAATACAGTAACTTAGGAATCGTCAATAAATAATATTGACGATTCCAAAGTGGCGACTACTAATATTCATAAAACAGTACTTGATCATTTTGCACAGGACTTGAGATCTAACAAGATTTTAAAACAAAGCAGCTTGAAAAAAAAAAAATTGTGATGTGATTTCGATAAAATTTTTATACCATGCAATACTCGATACTCATATACACAGTTAAGTATTATTTCATACTTCTAGTACACCCTGTATTGTCAAGTTGATCGAGAACTCTTATAACGTGATTCAGCATTGTATATGGAATCACGGTTAGCTTGCAGAGTATTTTTATGCGCCATCTACTGGCGTATCGTAGTAGTTACGTTTGTGGCGAGGTCATAGAGGTCGCCACAGTGTCAATTCCAACTTGATACCTTGAAGTCACTGTGAGATAAGCGCGAGTATAAAAGCCGGTACATCCTTAGGGTTTTTTTATAGTCCGAGCCTCTGATATGGGCGTCAGAGTCTTTAATTAGCCTTATACAGGATGTTTCAGAAGTCCGAAATAATAATTTGACGTTTGCATCAGTATCGGATATACAACTGAATGGTATAAAAATTTGATCGAAATTCGACAATGTTTTTCCAAATTTTTTTTCGTCGTCAATTTCTATAAATCGTAATATATCGAGACCTAATAAAATTTGCATGTTCTGTTATGTGAATATTGGTAGTTGCTCCTCATAAGTGTAGTTTACACTGCTGAATAGGGTTATGGATGTACCCAAAGGCCAGAAAACGATACCCGTGACAAATATTAAAAAAGGTGTTCAGAAACTGTGATAGTTAGGTACAAACTGTCTTCACTAAGTATCCACATATGAGCTACCGTATATGTACTCAAAGTATTATTTAGTACTTCTGATACATCCTGTATAATTGATGTGTAAAATGTTTTTTCCCAGTGTTACCTCCTCAGGTTAGCGTCGGATAGTATGAGCACTATGGCCTCGTCGGCGTCCTCGGCGGCCAGCGTGGCGATGGCCTGCCGCGCGGCCGGCAGCGTGTTGTCTCCCGACCAGCAGAACTGCGCGTGCGCGTGCATCGTGCGGATTATCTAAAAACCCAACAACACATTAGTCACACCTTATATCTTCACATCCAAACCTAACACCCAATCTTTATTGATGTGAAACATCTATAGGCGAGAGACTCCGCCCACCGGCTCACTCGCTCACTCACCGCTACGACTACTATGTTTTATGTTTGACATCTTCCAGGCGTCCCGCGACGACTCAGTTTTTTTTATTATAACACAATCCTGATTAGTTAGCACCTAATTATAATTTCATAATGCTCAATCCGAATTTAATAACACCCAATCCTAATTTGATAACACCCAATTTTAATTTAATAACACCCAATTCTAATTACATAAGACCAAATGCCGGTTTATTAACAAATAAAATAACACCCAACCCTTATTACATAAGACCCAATGCCAGTTTATTAACAATAAAATAAATAAAATAACACCCAATCCTAATTACATAAGACCCAATGCCAGTTCATTAACACCCAATCTTAATTTTTAATCGATATCTCAATGTCAGCCAACTATTAGCCAGAACCAGGGTCTGGTTCTGGTCTATCACCCATACGCCCTCCGACACCTCCGAGTCGGAGGGGGATGTATAACGCATTTTCCCACGTTAAAAAAAAAGGTCAGACAACTATGTAACAGTCTAAAAATCCCTTCCTATATCATCATAAATCATTTGAAAAGGCATTTCAGTAAAGCCATGAAATGTTATGTCTCAAAAATATACAAAAATGGCGATCTTAGCTAACGTATATTTCATGTGCATACGTAAAATACTATTTCGGACGTCTGATATATACCTGTAGCCTCTGCTTCTCGTTCTCTGGCGGGCGGTCGAGTCTCACCAACTCCAACGCAGCCTCCTCCCCGGAGTGGCCGTACATATCGTACCGGATGCGCGACTCGTAGCCCTTTAGAGCCTCCGTCAGGAGCACCACCGCCTCCATGGAACGCTCCAGGCGCCCATCGTACGAGTTAAATCTAAAGGCATAATACTTTGACTACATAAAATGGACTTGCCATTTACAAACTTCCCCCTCTAATAAATATTTTATGATTTCAAAGTGAAAGCCAAATTTCGTCAAACTTCGCAAATTATAGCATTTATTAATATTAATTCTTCATTATTCGTATACATATATTATGTGTCTATCTAAATCTAAACTCTAACCTAACTAACCCCGTTTTTATATATTCTAAGGTATCAAACGTTACCTGTACATGCTGCCGGAGACGTCGAGCACGAGCCGGAGCCGCTTGGGCTTGTCGGGCGGCGCGCCGGGCGGCGGGGCTTGTTCCGTGCGCCGCCGGTAGATGGAGCGCTCGCCCGTCAAACCTTATGCATCAAATAATCGGACGTAGCATATAAATACATCATCACGCCTGTATTCCCCGAAAAGGTAGGCAGAGGTGCACTGCGCCCATACTTCGCCGATGTATTTAGGGCCCATTGTAATAAAGGGGCGAGCCTATTGCCATTAGATCGGGCACATTCTCTCTCAATACAAGGGAGATTTTTGGGCTATAGTCCACCCCTCTGGCCCAATGCGAGTTGGTGAACTTCACACGCCTTTCTATAGACGTGCAGGTTTCCTAACGGTGTTTTCCTTCACCGTTTCTTAGCAAGTTATAATCTCGGATGAAAATGAGATTCGCACATAAATCCAGAGGTTTGAACCTGCGCACTTTGATTGCAAAGCGTGCGTTTGACCAATCGGCTACCACTGCTTATAGTCAAAGTCAAAGTCACACATGTGATATATGTCAGTTACGACGTTTAAGCTTTCCAGGGTCGGTATGGTTATTATTTTCAAAGTGGTATCAGACGCAATAATGAATACCTTCGATAATCTTCCCGTCGTCGAGTTCTCCACTTGTCTGATGTCGACTCCACTGTCTCTCTTTCTTCTTCGCTTGTAATTCAGCTAACACACCGCGAAGCGCACCGATCTGCACACCATAATAATCTTTAAAAACCGGCCAAGTGCGAGTCGGACTCGCGCACGAAGATAAAAACGGCAAAAATATCACGTTTGTTGTATGGGGGCCCCCTTAAATATTAGTTTTATTCTGTTTTTTAGTATTATATATATAGTTAGTTTTATTTTGTTCTTATAGCGGCAACAGAAATACATCATCTGTGAAAATTTCAACTGTCTAATTATCACGGTTCATGAGATACAGCCTGGCGACAGACGGACGGAGGGACAGACAGCGAAGTCTTAGTAATAGGGTTCTCGTTTTACCCTTTGGGTACGGAACCCTAAAAAAATATACATGGACAAAAATCTGTTTGGTGTTATACGTTGAATATGTGTTGTCTGGCTATATTGATTGTATAAAGGATATCTAGAGTCCGTAGTACCTGTGGTTGTACCGCCCTGTAGAACTGAGAGTACAGCTTGGCGTCGAACTCGCTCATTTTAATCTCCTTGAGCCGCTCTTCAAACGCCTTCCTGTTCATATCGCGAGCCGCCTGCTTCACGTGCTCTGGTATATCATCCTTCTCCGCGTCTGACAGCTGAAATTAATCACACATCGAGTGTGTTGTAAGTATAAAATGGTTACTTTCGAAATATCTAAGTTTAAGTTCTATTCTAATATATAAAATAAGAACTTACAGCTTTAGAACTTGCAAAGGATATAATATAATTCGTATATTAGAACTATAGCCAAGTCAAACAGAACCTCAAGCTTCAATATATTATCCTAAGTTATAAGAATAAATGATATTTTAAGTTGTTATGAAATATTTTATGTTGTTAAAAATACATTTCTGGACTGACCACTGAACTTGGCGCCCATTTAGATGTCATTTCTTTTGTCGTTGGAGTCAACAACCAAGGCGTATATCATAATATTGAACTTGGCTCTCATTTCACATTGATGGGATTTCTATAACTCAGTATATCTCGAGACCTATGTAAAATCTTTATACGTGTTGTTTTGTGAATATTGGTAGACACCCCTCATAATGTTGTTTACACTGCTGAAAGGCCAGAACACAATACCTGTGATAAACATTCAAAGGTCTATAACTCATAAACTATGTTAGGTATAAACTGTATTCACTAAGGATCCGCATATGAGCTACCGTATTATGTACCCAAAGTATTATTTCGGACTTCTGATGTATCAGATGTGTCCGTCTACATATATGACGTATACATATATGACGACGAAAATAAAGTTGGAATAACATAGTTGAATTGGGATCAAAATTTTATACCATTCAGTTTTTACTTTTTACTAAGCAAAGCTTGTACTATTACAAGCTTTGCTTAGTTTGGGATCATAAGAGGGGTATGTGTTGTCTGGTGGTATTTATTTATAACCGCGAACGAGGTCGCGGGTTAAAGCTAGTTGATTTCATAAGTAGAGTTGCTTTTATTCTGTGTTGTCTTTGTTTTTTATTGTGGTTAAGCCCGACACACATTCCCACCACTTTTACTCCTGTAAGCCAGGATCGACAGCGGTGTGCCATTGGAAACACCGAGGTTTGACCCTCGGCGAGTCCCGGCGAAAAGCTAAATTGTCTTGGAACCCGCAGGAATTTAATCGAAAAAGGTGTAGGAGGAGTTGGAAGAAAAATGTATCCACTTCCCTCCATTGCAAAGAGGGAGACAAAAATAACTGTATTGGCTGAATTGCCACAGAAACAAAGAATGCACCACGGATGATATTTGACATTAGTTGGACCTAACAATGTGAGCTGCATTATACTTGATTCCAGTAATAGGTATGGCAGAACCGTTTGAACGCACGAAAATTTTCTCTGGTCTCAACAAGGTCTGTTTAATACACCACTCCCGATGTTACATGCAAACTGTTTAACATATTGTTACGTTCGTTTTGCCAGAGGCTGCACTCCCATAGGATGTGATGAGCAGATTGTTCGAATTCGACATACGGTGACGAACATTGGCACAGCGGCGAGGGCACTAAAGTGAAGAAAAATGCTCCTGAAGTTTCTGTGTTGTCTATGGTACCTGATGGACATCGTGTCCTTTGTCGAGCCTGTAGGGCCCGCCCTTGCCGCCCAGGCCGGCCGTGTCCCGCCCGCCCGTGCCGCCCGCCCACGTGTTGCCTCCCACGTGCGGCTTATTGTCGGGATCGTCTTTCCCATACTTGGGCGACGACACGTCTTTTCTGGTTACAAAAAAAAACGGTTTCTGTCTGAATAAACAAATTATCACCAAAAACTAATGTCAACTATGTCAATTCAGATGTACAATAACTATATTAGACCGATAACCAGAAACGGAAACGTTTGTCCATCATAAAAAGACGGAAAGTATCATATCTCGGTCATGTGCTCAGGTACGAACGATGTCAACTCCTGCAACTTAGGGGCATTAATCACGTGATGTTTTTTTAGCATTTTTTAACACCCCGCTCCCCCTTGGTGATACGTGGTGACATGTAAGAATAACCCCCCTCCCCCACCCAAAATCACGTGTATTTTAGTACCTACGAAGAATCTTAAAATTTTTAGATTATTCTCTTTAAAATCAAGTATAATCTCATTTTATTCTGAAATTAAGGACGTTGCCTGGCAACGGCGAGTCAAGGTCACACTACACGTTTCGCTTTTCGGTTTAGAAATTGCACGTTTCACGAAAAAATAAATACACATGATATACTACACCCCCCACCTTGTGATATTTCGTGAATTTTGCCAGACCCCCTCCCCCCCCCCCCCTTTCGAGCCTCACGTGATTAATGGACGGTCCCTTATTATGATGGGCAAGGTCGACGGCAAGAGGTGAGAGTTGGTCGCAGGAAGGAATCGTGGCTCCGCAACATACGGGAGTGCAATGGAATCTCCAACGCAGTCCAATTATTTCGCCTTGCACAGGACAGGGCCGAATTCCAGAAGTTGATAGCCAACCTTCACTAGTTGAAGGGGCACTCGAAGAATAAGAAGAAGACAACACTAGAAATATTGCCATCTCACTCATACGATATTAAATAATGATGTTCCTCGCCGGAGCTTCTCAGTTGAGGTCGTACTTCGATCCTGTAGTATATCCGCCTTAATCACAACCCTAGATCCTCTCCATCCTAAGGTTGCCTGGTAGAGATCGCTTTTAGTGATAAGGCCGCCCATTGTGACACTCTGTGTAAACTGTGTGTAATATTAATACTTTTGCGGTGAAACAATAAAGAGTTATCTATCTATCTATATATCTATACCGAGGGGTGAAAAGCTAAATGACTTAAGCAATTTTTTTTTAACTTTACTGGAGAGTATACACATTCGATGCAGAATAAATCGCTGATTCCAAATATGTATATAAGTCAACATCGCCATAAGTGTCGCCTTTCACCCCTCGATATAAATAAAAAAAAATAACTTGACAGTTTGTAAGTGCCCTCGTTGGCCTATACAAAATAAACTATCTGGACACACGGTAGTGTGTCAAAGCCAAATCAGGCTTGTCTCACTTTCTACATACCCGCTAGTCCTCTCTATAGTCATCTGCAGCTTCTTGAGGGCTTCCTTAGACCGTCCGTCGAGCACGCCCTCTACCGGCAGCCCGCTGGCGTGCAGCACTTCCAACAGCGTATCCGCCATGTCTTTGCTGTACCGGTCAAAATCGAACACGTTGCCAATAGCCGTCGCCAGGTCCTCGGCTGGATATTTCTGTGGGGTTAGCACGCATATCGGCATTTTGTGATAAAAACGGCAAAAAAATCACGTTTGTTGTATGGGAGCCCCCCTTAAATATTAATTTTATTTTAATTTAATTAGTTATTTTATAGTGAATATATTTCTAAATATTCTGTGAATATGCAAGCGTCTACCTGTTGCCGTTATCAATATCGAGCACAAACGAGCAAAAAATCACGTTTGTTGTATGGGAGCCCCCTTAAATATTTATTTTATTCTGTTTTTTAGTATTTGTCGTTAAAGCGGCAACAGAAATACATAATCCGTAAAAAAAATCAACTGTCTAACTATCACGGTTCATGATATACAGCCTGGTGCCAGACAGACGGACGGACGGACGGACAGCGAAGTCTTAGTAATAAGGTACTCGTATTACCCTTTGAGTATGGAACCCTATAAAAATGGTTTTGGCCAAAATAGCGTTACCTGCAAATGTTTGACTATGTTGACCAGCTCTCGAGTGGAGTATGGGTAGGTGAGCTGCCCCTGGTCCGCCTTGTCTCTGAGCACGGCGAAGGCCTGCACCAGCTTGCGCATCACGTCGTGCGGCACGTCCGGTCCGTACGCGCGAAGCAATTCCATCTCCGACTCCACAGAAGGGTTGTCCACCGCGTGACACGAGAACAGATCACCTGGTGGTCATTATAGAACAATGAGACCAAGGCTGGCTTGTAGATAAAACGTTTCGTTTTCCCACTACTAAGAAGCTCTTTATGTGAGTATACCCAATTTTAAGATCCAAGCAAATATGCAGATAGTAATGTCATTAGCAATTGTGAAGGCATAGAGAGTTATCCCACTAATCTTGATGACTATAAATGTTTGAATAATAATACCAACACTGGCCGATGGAGACAATTTTCGGCTTTCATGTAGTGTACATAACTCAAATATGCCAAGATGTCATTTAACGGTCTTTTAGAAATCAAACGGCAGTATACAGGATGTATCAAAAGTCCAGAATAATACTTCAAAAGTTTGCATAAGCATCGGGTATAAAAATAGAAGTTCGAGCACGAAAACCTATTTCAAAAACAAATAACTCTTTAATAAAAAAATTCGTCTTAGGCACACAAGACATGGACCATTCGACGCGGCTTTTTTTTCTCATCAATGCTATTCAAAATGGTACCCGGTACTAACTAACGGCCGGGACTAAAATCTTTATAAATAAAACTTACCCAAAGCAGCAAAGAAGTCATTCCCCAAGAAAGGGAAACCCGGTCTATTAGCTAACACAATCATCCTGAAATCATCGTGAACCGGTATGAAACTCGACTCAACACCACCGGATATTTCCAACATATCTTTGGGCACAATCCGTCTTCCATCACTCAAAATCATTTCACCGTTCTCCACTAACGTTTTTAGAATGCACGTCACGTGTGTGGGGGCTTTATCCGCTTCGTCTACAACTAGAACATGGCCGTACTTCACCGCTTTAACTAGAGGTGAGTCTTCATAGACCACTATGCCATCTTTAACTGTAGGTTGGACAGTTAAAGATTGTACCGTAGTATCTCTATGTAATTGTATGTATTCCCTAGGCCTGTTGAGTAGCTGCAAGAGTCTATCGGCAATTTTATTCTTCCCAACACCTTGGTTACCCACTAGTAGTAAATGGTTTCCTAGTAGGAAGTCCTGCAGTAACCACTCTAGTAGTCTCATGTGTTGAGGTACATCGTAGAATAGGATGTCTGGTACTTTAGTTAGGGCGTCCGTTTTGAAGATTTCAGTCCTCGTGTTGCCTATGGTTAGAATGTTATCTTTTATGTTGCAGCTTATTTTGGTTTCTGTGGGATTGTTGCCCAATATTCCGAAGCGTTTTGGTGGGTCGATGCCTAGTTTCTGGCTGGCTCCGTCTAGCGCTCGCCTGGCCAGGTTGGGAAGGAATTTGGCTAGGAATGTACGTTGGACGGTCTCGTGGGCGGAGTCCGCGGGATACTGCGCCATCCTGCTGGCGATCCTGAGGAGTTGGCGCGTGGAGAGAGATGAGGATAAGTTCTTGAGGGTGGCGTCTTCCGATCTTCGGAGCTGGTCTGCTAGATTGATGATTGAATGCAGCGGCTGAGATATGTCGCCGTACTGTAAGACGAAATCTTAATTGACTAAAGTTTACAAGGTTTTCTCATAACCTTAAATATACATCCAAAATTATTAAAATTGTAAAGGTATCTACAAAATACGAACTATGGAGTTATTTTGTACAAAATACAATATCGATGTCATCTTTTCCTGGATGGTAGTGCCATCTATAGTTTTATAGACAAACTTTATGTTATACACTTCTACACATCAGTTTCTTTAGTTCAACTAAACTCTTACCCCCACATTGATGGAATATTCATTACCTCTGCAAACCTATCACAATAGGATTCTACAGTACAAAAAAGGGATTTTTGAAAATGTATCAAAAAGATGTATAAACAAAGGTAGGGGTAAAAAAAACTATGTTACTTACCAATTTGTTTATGATAAATATCTCCTCGTTCTTGCTGAGGTTCCTCATCTCGTGGAATATGAAGAGGCTGAGTATCTCCGGGGACAGCCACTGCTGCCCGCGGCCCAGCACCGGCGGCTCCGCGAGCGACACTATCCTAAACAATTTCACAATACAGGGTGTATCAGAAGTCCGAAATAATACTTTGTACGTTACGCTACTAAAATATGTTAGTTAGCACGTTAACTAACCTGAAAGCAGGGTGTATTCTCTTAACGCCGCTCTCCTCCAGCTGTTCTGGTGTTAGTCCCGTGGCTACCAGCTCATCGTATCTGTCGTGGCGGAGCAGACGCGTGCCGTCATGCAATTGCAGCTCTCTGTCGTGAACTAACCTGCGAATGAAGGTTCAAGAAAAAGGGTTAAAATTATATGAAAAATTTATATCATCAGATATCAGAAGTCCGAAATAATATTCTAGGTACTTATACGGTAGCTAATATATAGGTGCATACTAAAGATAGATCATATCAAACTATCATAGTTTTTGAGTTACAAACTTTTGAATATTTGTCGCAGGTATCGTGTTGTGGCTTAGGGCACATCGAGAAGTCCATTCAACAGTGACAAACAAAATTCATGGACGAGAGGCTACTACTAATATTCACAAAACAGAACTTGAAATTTTCACATAGTTCTCGATATATTTAATACTAGCTGTGCCCGCGGTTTCACCTGCGCTTAATGTTACTGTGTAGTAGCAGCGTGATGTTTTATAGCCTTCCCCGGTAAATGGACTATTCAACGCAAAAATAATTTTTCAATTCGACCCAGTAGTTCCTAAGATTAGCGCGTTCAACCAAACAAACAAACAAACAAACTCTTCAGCTTTATAATATTAGATTTTAAAATTTGGAGACCAAGTATTATTTCGGACTTCTGCAACACTCTGTATAAAATTTTAGAGTCTGGTTGTACGGTCTAAATAACAGTTTAAACTAAATGCATATGAAAGTATATACGGTACTGATTTATCCGCCATCTTTATCACATTCATCGACAATTTTATTGTATTTATTGAATTTGCGCATGCTATTAATAATTATGTACATGACACTGGCTGAAGTGCCCGCTAATCGCAGGTGGGGCCATTCGTCATCTTATTCCATTCGATTTCATTCATTTCGCAAAAATAGAAGATATACGGTACTCGTACAAATAACAACAAATCACAGAAGGACATTTTTGAACTAAATGTCATTGATATTTAAACTTTATATATTATTATGGAGAGTATACATTTAAAAAATCTAGTATATCTATCAAGGGTGTAATAAAATGTATCTTATAAGGAATACGCTTCACTGTGAAGTAGATAACCGTGTCTGACATTTTTTCTTGTCTTAGCACCCGCAATAAAGATAGTTCAATCTAGATAATGCACTCACCTATGCAAGACCGCTAGAGTGCTGGCATGTATTCGATGTAACCCATCCAACACCGCCATATGACCCTTCAGGGCCGCGTCAACAAGGGCCGAATTCCTCCACACTGTATCGCCGTTGTCCAAGGTAGTTCGCTGCTGAACTAAGTCCCGCGCCGTCATATCTTGGTAGAGAACTATAGGCTCTATGGTGTAGCCTAATTGGGACGCAAGTTGCGTGACTAATAGACTTTTGCCGCAGCCTTTGGGGCCTGTAGACATGAGTAATGTTAGGATTATTAAAACCAATTTTACTAGGAATTGGTTTAGTCCAAGCGTAGGACCCTCGGTTCATTTTACCAGATCGTAGCGGGTTCAATAAAATTAAAAAATTGCCGTTTATGAATTTTTCTTTATCCCAATTGAGTTGGGAGCGCCCCAAGTCTATTGTATGATACCCACAGTAGAAGCGTTGCTTTGGAACCATACGAGGAGTATGTGTTAAAAAATCTTTAACTTCTATTGAATAAAATTAAATTTGATTGATTTGATTTGATCTTCGTAATTATTGATATTCAAATAAATATTTTTCTAAATATTATCCTATAACAGACCTAACCTTAGATTTAAATTAACACTGTAATTAGGCTAAAATTTGAAAAAAGATTTTTACCAATAACACAAAAATCCCCAACACTGTGGCTCAACATCAGTTCATTTAATAGTTCACTCTGATACGCGGTCTTCACCACCCCCCTACCCCCCTCCCTCCTCTTCCCACCGCCGCACGGCACGGCAAATTGAGACGTAACGCCATCAATCTCCATATTCACTAAAGCCTGATTTCCCTTGAACTCCACACCATGTGATGCAATATTCCATTCCGAATCGGTGTTTATTTTGAGATTGTGGAGAACTGCTTCTACGTTTTTCACGTGTTCTTTGGTTAGGAAAGAGTTGTAGGGATACAGGAGGTAGAGTAGTTTGTGTATTGGAATATTTGGGTTGCGTTCCTGTAAACAATAAATGAATTTAAATATCGCCATACAACACATACCTACTCAAAGTATGATCCCAAACTAAGCAAAGGTTGTACTATGGGCACCATGAAATAAACTGGGGACGATCCCAGTTACACCCAGGCCAGGGAACCAACTCGCATAATCGACATAATCTCTAATTCGACATATCTTGCAACAAAACGTCAAATTGGTCGTATTTTTTCGTTCGATTTCGACATAAAACATCGACATCATCTCTAATTCGACAAATTAGAGATGATGTCGATGTTGCGAGAATATTAATTTATTAGGGTAATTTCCGAAATATGCCAATGGCGGGAATCAAACCCACAAACACCTGGTTCATTGGGCAGCCTACGCTTAAACCATTAGACTGAGCGGTCGTCACAGTTGCATTACTTTTCGTCTTATATCCAGCACGACATTAATTAAAAAAATTACCAAAATCGATGGACAAACTTTGTAAAAACTTTTTAATTAAAAGACATTAAAATTAATATCATAGTACGTCAGACTAGGCAAATACACTCATGAATTGGCACGGACTCCAAATGTAATGAATTATAAGGTTATTTTGAGCTTTTTAGTGGACCTAGTTTTTGAAGTCGGTTTTTGTTTTTGTAAAAAAAACAAAAAAAAACACGCTTTTTAGTGTCAATAGTCGTTGAAAATATGCAAGTATTACACTTTGGTATTAGTATCGTCCGAATCTAGACATAATTAATTGTAACTTTCTTTACTTGTAATTAATTATTAAAGTATTTTATTATAATTTTTTTTTTAGTCCTCCGTTTGTGACCTTCGTAATTCCTCATAACAACCCTAAAAAAGTAAATATTTACAGCCAAAAAAGTTACCAAAGTCGATGAACAAACTTTGTAAAAACTTTTTCAATTAATAGACATTAAAATTATCATGATAGCTAAACTTTTTTCGCAATAAATATCTAATGGAAGAACTTGCTGACAGCAAACAGTTTAATTATAAGACGACACGTAATATAAACATATTTAATGCTAATTAAAACTTGGAGAAGCCAAATGAGTTTGTTTACTACTTACAATGGGGCTAGCAGGCGCGCGAAGACAAGGTTTATGTCATGAAATATGACGATGCTATGTCTTTCTCTCGTATAAATTAAGAAAGTGACACAGCGACTCGGTTCGACATAATCCGTAACATACGTTTCGCCTCGGCACACGTGAGACAACTCGGGTAAATTTACGCCCCGCACGCATTGGGGCGAGGGAATAAGCTTGACTTTTATTGAAAATGTACTCTGCACCAATATACATAAAGATTGAATTTCTATGGTAAAAGCCACGCGACTAGGCGTCAAAATTTTCTACCTTCATCTATAAAAATTCGTTGAAAAATGTGCTTTGTCTAAGAGTTAATACAGTTCGTTTTGGTATGCAATGGTGAAATGCTAATATATAAATCAAATCAACCAAATAATATTAACCCATGGAGCTCTTCGGGGTAACCATCTATATTAGATCAGTAATGAACTTGAGATAGGCGCCATTTTCAGTTGGCCGATAGTTTTATGTTGCACACGCGATCCCATCATCAGGTTGAACTTCATGACAAGGTCAAGTTACGTTCCCAGTTCCCACGTGTATTTCTATTTAATAAATCGGCGCAGTATGGGCGCACTGTATTGCATCTCTGTCTCACCCCTTCAGGGAATATGTGCGTAATGCTGAGAATGATGATCATGAGTAACTATCTTTTACCCGCGACTCCGTCTGCGCAGACTTCGATAATTCAATATCCTTATAAATCATAGCTTATATGTTATTCTGTAGTAGAAACATGAATACTGCAAAGTTTCATTCAAATCCGTTCAGTAGTTTTTGTGTGAAAGAGTAACAAACATCCATCCATATTATTAGTAGGATTTATCATATATTTTTATTTATTTTTCTACATACTCTAAGACCCTCAGTCTTCAAACAGATGTATAGGCATACCAATATAAGTGCGGCGGCTTGCAGACTGTCCACCGGGAAGTCAGGGAGGCTGACTTGCTGAAGCTCAGGGCTGATGAGGGCGTAGGCCGCTGACAAAACCTTCTCTAACTTAGCGCCGTCAACGTTAGGAGCCTCCTCCTTCAGTACGGACAAATGTTCCTGGAAAATAAACAGCTGTATTAAACAGATGAATTTTTTTTACGTATTTCAACCAAAATCCGAACAATTTGAATTGTTTCATGGAACGTTCGGTTGTCCCCAAGTATTTTCAAACAACCTTAAGAAGAGATTATAGGTACTCTTAATTTCAAACGATAAATGAATACAAGGCTTTAGATGTTAAGAAACAGATTTTTCTACGAAAATATTTTTCTAGGTGAAAGTTTATGAACACTTGAAAATATCCAAGCACGCGTTCAGCCGTCTCGAATAGTCCGCCATAAAAAGGCGATCCATAAATAAATTGGCAAAGAACAAACAAAGACATAAAAATGGCGAATTCCCAACGCAGAACGCCAAAACTTTTCAATGGTAAATCACGAGGATTTACATTTCTGAAACAGTAAAATAGAGTTCGCGGAATGCGTAGAGCTATTTGATAATAAGTGATTTTAAATTTGATTATTGTGATAAATGAGTGAGCTACACTCGCGTTATTCATTATTTTTACAAGCTTATATGTCTTCTGTCAATAAAATATTCCATCTACAATATTCAAGGTACTTTCCCTCCATGTGGCATATCCGTGGGACATCCTGTATTAGCTTGCAATGTATGTATGTCCGGGTGGAATCTTGCAACTGAATTTTAAATCTTTAACCGATTGAGCTGAAATTTGGTATAAACGCTTATTTTGGATGACAATGCATGCTTAGCTATGTGACGTCATTCCAATTCCAATATGGCGGATCATCCAAGATGGTGGAATAGTTTTTTTTCTGCACTACCACAGTATGGGTATCAAATGAAAGGGCTTGCTGAGAAGAACACGATAACTAAGGGCAATTAAATAAAAAGTTTGTTTTTAGAAAGATTTTTTAACATTAACTTTTGACAACATAAACCGTCTGGACAAATTATGTTACTTGTTCTGCTAATTAAATATGTGATACAAAACGAAAAATCATGCCAGTTTTTATGGAAGGCGGAAATACATATTTACGGAAGGCATTTGAAACAGGTTTGCAAGAGAATGCGACCAGGTGCGACCAATTTTTGCCAATAACAAAACGAACTGTATACCTCACAGAAAAAGCACATTTTTCAACGAATTCTTGGAATTCCTATCGAATTGTCAATAAGTAGTTACTCGTGAGAGTCGAATAGTTTTGTTTTTATTTTAGCTTATAATATACACGAGCAATTTCTATAAAATTATCGAAATAACAAACAACATTACACTCTATCGCCATCGTACAAAATTCGTTTCTGAATGACAGATAAGTTAGACATAATATAGTATGCACTCTGAAAAGTCCCTAATACTATTGAAACATAGCTGTATTGTGTTAGTTGTTCCGTTTTGAACAATGTGCTCGTTCCAATGTCGTATTTTGACTGTACTTTATACAACTCTAAAAACTCAATTTAATATTTCGTGAAGTCAAAGCAGTTAGGCAGTGGTAGCCGAGTGGTCGAACACACGCCTTACAATCAAAGTGTGCTGGTTCAAACCCCGGCTCGCACCTCTGGGTTTATGTGGGAATCTCATTTTCATCCGAGAATATCACCTGCTATGAAACGGTGAAGGAAAACATCGTGAGGAAACCTGCACGTCTGAGGGAACTTGACTAGTTCTCGATAGATGTGTGAAGTCTGCCAACCCGCACTGGGCCAGCGTGGTGGACTATGGCCTAAATCCCCCTCGCATTGAGGGGAGGCCCGTGCCCAGCAGTGGGACGTTAAAAGGGATGTATTAGTAGTAGTGGTAGAATTCAAAGCATGCTAGCGTAACAACAACTATCACCACAGCCCACAAAACTAAAATATAAGACATACGCGTTCGCTAGACACGCGAACTTTGGCGTCGTAAAACCGATTTAGTACGGCTTAAGGTCATATTCGTAGACCTAAAAAAACCGGCCAAGTGCCAGTTGGACTCGCGCACGAAGGGTTCCGTACCATTATCTATAAAAACGCCAAAAAAATCACGTTTCTTGTATGGGAGCCCCCTTAAATATTTATTTTATTCTGTTTTTTAGTATTTGTTGTTTTAGCGGCAACAGAAATACATCATCTGTGAAAATTTCAACTCTCTAGCTATCACGGTTCATGAGATACAGCCTGGTGACAGACGGACGGACGGACGGACGGACAGCGAAGTCTCAGCAATAGGGTTCCCGTTTTACCCTTTGGGTACGGAACCTTAAAAATATTTTTATCACTAACAGATAAGCTCAGGTATCGTAAGAGCGATGTTTACGAGCTTGCGAAACTATAAATAATACTATTGAGGTTTTCCACTCGGTATATATGTCGCAGGTTTTTCATGAAATTAGGTTTTTGATGAAAAACCGGAAGATGACGCATTTTAAACTCAATTTCATCATAAACCTGTAACAATCCAGATTTTTGATCAAAAACCTGAACTAGTTTGGGTTTATGATAAAAATCATAACCTAACCCTGTGAAAATGTATCAAAGTATTTAAAAAAAAAAATTGTTGTACCATAAAGTTATGTCAGTCTAATAAAACTTTTCCTAACGTTCGCGCGTATTTTATTACAGGTTATGGGCCCAGACTCATAATTCTGCAAATATTATCTTTTTCGTTGTATATTAGTGTAGTTAATAGCGTTGATAACCATGTCGGGAAGTTATCTCATCAACGTTCCTAAATTGAAGGGGCGCGACAATTACGATGATTGGGCGTTTGCCGCGAAAAACTTTTTGCTTCTCGAAGGAATAGACTTGGACAAGAAAAGTGAAAAAAGTGAAAAAGTAGATTCTATTGAAGATAAAAAGGCGAAAGCGAGGCTTATCATGACAATTGACCCCAGTTTATATGTGCATATCAAAAATGAAGAGACAGTTAGTGATTTGTGGAACAAACTGAAAAAATTGTTTGACGATTCCGGTTTCACAAGAAGAATCAGTCTGCTCAGAACTTTGATATCAATTCGGCTTGATAACTGTGATTCTATGACAAATTATGTTACTCAAGTCGTAGAGACCGCACAACGATTACAAGGAACAGGCTTCGAGATAAATGACATGTGGATTGGTTCGTTGTTATTGGCGGGGCTACCCGACAAATACGCGCCGATGATTATGGCTATTGAACACTCGGGGCTAAAAATAAGTGCCGATGCCATAAAAACCAAGTTGCTTGATATGAGTACTGATATTGACGGTGAGACGGCGTTTTTGTCTAGAAATTCTCAGCGTAACAAGACGGCGGGAAAAGGCGGGAAAACTTTGCCATCTTCTAGTACTGCTGAGAAAATGTCAAAAGTCAAAGATATCAAAAAAATTCGGTGCTACAACTGTAAACAACTAGGACATTACAAAAATCAATGTTCAGTAATGAAAGAAAAGCAAACATATGCATTTAGTGCTGCATTTCTCAATGGACAGTTTTGTAAAGATGCCTGGTATGTGGACTCGGGTGCAAGTGCTCACATGACGGCCAACAGGGACAGTTTAACTAATGTGCAACAGATTAAAAAAGATGTAATTGTGGCGAATCAGATGAACATGCCCGTGCTGTGTGCTGGTGATATGCTTATTACTACCAAGGTGAACAGTTCTCAGTTCGACATCACCGTGAATAATGTTCTGTGTATACCCAAACTAACTACAAACCTGCTATCAGTCAGCCAGTTAATGAAGAGAGGTAATAAAGTGACATTCACAAAGAATGCTTGTCACATTTTTAACCCGCAAGATTTTGACCCTGATTGGAGTAGCACATTTAGAGAATGGTGTTTATAAATTGGACATAGTGAAGTCAGAGAAAGTCTTAGCTGCAGCAGTACAAGTTTCTAGTACTGTCTGGCATAGACGGCTGGGACACTTAAACAGCAGTGATCTTGCTAAGATGAAAAATGGCGCTACAGAAGGAATAGAATACATAGAGAAGGCAAGCATAGACAAATCCAATTGTGTTGTGTGCTGTGAAGGCAAACAGGCCAGATTACCTTTTCAACACAGTGCATCCAGATGCAAAGAGTTGTTGGAGGTGGTTCATGCGGATGTGTGTGGGCCTATGGAAACTAAATCTATAGGTCTAGCCAGATATTTTCTGCTCTTTGTAGATGACAGCAGTCGGATGTCATTTGTATATTTCTTGAAAGAAAAGAATCAGGTGTTTCAGCGATTTAAGGAATTTAAGAGTATGGTGGAGACTCAGACCGGAAGTAAAATAAAAGCATTAAGAACTGACAATGGGGGTGAGTTTTGCTCTAAGGAAATGGAAAGCTTTCTCAGTGGTGCTGGTATTATTCATCAAAAAACCAACCCTTACACCCCGGAACAAAATGGTCTATGTGAACGATTCAACAGAACCATAGTTGAACGTGCACGGTGTTTGCTGTTTGATGCTAAAATGGAAAAATGTTTTTGGGCTGAGGCAGTAAACACAGCAGTACACCTGAAGAACAGGTCACCAGCTTCAGGAATGGACCTAATGACACCATTTGAAAGATGGACAGGAAAGAAACCTGATGTTAGTCATGTAAGGTTATTTGGAAGTCCAGTAATGGTGCATGTTCCTAAAGAACGTCGATTGAAGTGGGACAAGAAGGCTACCCAGCTTATACTAGTGGGATATTCAGATAATATAAAAGGGTACAGATTGTACAACCCAGAGACCAGGTCAGTCACAACTAGCAGAGATGTTATTGTTATGGAGAAGTTAGATGAAACCGCCAAGACAATAACTGCTGTTGTGAACGAGGAAAATGAAGGAGAGGACGTACAAGAAGTGGAGGAACACAAGACAGACCCAGATCTCAGCGGAGATGATCCTACCTATGAAAAGGAGTCTTGTTTGGGCAGTGACTCCATAGATCAATTTGTCAATGCATTATCTGAAGAAGAGGAAGACGTGGATTCTCAGAATCAACAGCGGGTGCCAGAGAAGCGTGCAAGGCATCCACCAGATAGATATGGATTTTCCAACCTATGTGCCATAAATGAATTTGAAGACGGTATGGAACAGATAACTCTAGAGGATGCAATGAATGCCCCTGACAAATTGAAATGGCAACAGGCAATGGAACAGTAACTTAAAGCGTTTGAGGAGAATGATGCTTGGGAAATTGTAGACAGGAAGCAAGCAGATAGAGTAGTTCAATGTAAGTGGGTTTTCAAATAAAAATTGGACAGTGACAATAGTGTAAGGTACCGAGCTAGGCTAGTTGCAAAGGGCTTCACCCAGAAGGAAGGAGTGGATTTCAAGGACACGTTTTCACCAGTATTAAGGTATTCCACTTTAAGATTATTATTTGCCTTGAGTGTTAAGTTGAACTTGAAAATTACTCACCTTTATGTTACTACAGCATTTCTAAACGGTTTTTTGGATGAAAATGTTTATATGGAGGTACCTGCTACACTAAAATGTAAAGATAATAATAAGGTTCTAAAATTAAAGCGTGCTATATATGGTTTAAAACAATCAGCTAGGGCATGGAATAGGCGAGTAGATGATTGTCTTAAACAACTTGGTTACAGACAATCTAAGTTAGAACCCTGTCTGTACACAAAAATTGAAAATACTGAAATGACTATTGTAGCTATTTTTGTAGATGATTTCTTTGTGTTTTCAAATAATGAGAATGTATGTAAATTAACAGAACAATTAAAATTGAGGTTTAAGATAAAAGATTTAGGACAACTGAAAAATTGTTTAGGTATGCGAGTAAAAATTACTGATGAAACAATATCTATTGATCAGGAACAATTTGTAGAGCAAATATTAAGAAAATTTAATATGACAAATTGTAAACCTTGTGATACTCCTAATTAGAAAAATCAGAACAGTTGTGTAACTCGTACCCCTATCAGCAGTTAATTGGATCCTTAATGTACTTGTCAGTTTTAACCCGACCAGATATCAGTTACTGTATAAGTTACCTAAGTCAATTCAATAATTGCTATGGGGAGCAGCACTGGAAACAGGCCAAACGAGTTCTAAGATTTTAGCAAAACTAAGTCTTATGGTCTAGTGTATAAGAAGGATAATTGTAATTTAGAAGGATTTGTTGATGCTGACTGGGCTTCAAATGTGCTGGATAGGAGGTCATATACTGGATTCTGTTTTAAATTATCAGGTAGTGTAGTGTCTTTCGAATGTAAGAAACAACAAACAGTAGCTTTATCAAGCACAGAAGCCGAATACATGGCTATTACCGAAGCATGTAAAGAGGCTATGTACTTAAAGAATTTATTGTCAGAAATTGCTTGTAATACCAGTTGCATAGTTTTGTACAATGACAATCAAGGTGCTCAAAAGTTGTCGGAAAACCCTCTGTTTCACAAGAGAACTAAACATATTGATGTTCGCTATCATTTTATCAGAGAGGCAGTGGCAAAAAAATTTATTAAGATTGTGTATTTGCAAACTGATAATATGCCAGCAGACGTTTTAACTAAAAGTTTAAGTTCTATAAAACATATTAGATTTGTAGAGCAACTTGGTATGTGTAGTATATAAGAATTTAAGTTTTTTTTTTTTATTAATTTGATAAGTGGAGGTGTGAAAATTTATCAAAGTATTTAAAAAAAAAAATTGTTGTACCATAAAGTTATGTCAGGCTAATAAAACTTTTCCTAACGTTCGCGCGTATTTTATTACAAACCCAACCATCAAACTTTATCATAAACCCAAACTAGTTCAGGTTTATAATGAAATTGAGTTTAAAATGTGTCATCTTCCTGTTTTTCATCAAACACCTAGGTTTTTGATCGAAAACATTTGCATTTGCATTTTGATTCCCTCGCCAAAATCTCCATGTCAATTACTAATTGTTTATAAATAAGGGAGATTTAAAGTACACGGAAGCTTTTTTAAATTTAAACTGAAATTTTTATTTGTCATTATTATTTTTAATTTTTTTATTTACTGTTTTAGTTTTTATTTCTGGATTTTACTAGGTTTATTGCTTATTAATAAATACACATATTTGTATATAATTTTTACCACCTATTACTTTCAATTATTTTTATTTTTTTTTCTCTTTCTATTGTTTACATTTAGATTAGTTGATTTGAATTTAACTGTTTAGTGGTGCATGCGGTGTTTACCTTTAAGTTACTGTTGCACTTGTGCAAGTCTAATTTTATTTAATTATTGTTTTATATGGAGTAAACAGTTGTTGGTGAACCAAATAAATAAAAATAAAATAAAAACCTAATTTTATGAAAAACCTGCGACATATAGAATGTAAATCAAAATAGGTATACCTACTTAACCCTTAAAATATAGGTTCAGTTTGTTCTAATCAAATTTGAGAAAGAAATGAGAGATTTTATTATAGGTTATAATTGTAATTTTTCAATCCTATAAGGGTTCCTGTTTTCCTTTTTAGGTACCTACGGAACCCTTAAAAAATCAAATTTAACTTTCCCAAAATAATTACAAAAGAAGTTATAGTGACTATGGAACTGAAACTAGGCCTAACCTGTGTCTTGGGTGCCATTACATAGGGGCCGTTCAAATATTACGTAAGCAGATTTATTACAATTATTTACCCCCCCATCCCCCTTGTCTGCAAAAGTAAGCAAAGCTCTTACCCCCTCCCCTCATGCTTACGTAAACATTTTTCAATTAAAAATGTATTTTTTTTATATTATAATTATAATGTTATAATTATAATTTTATCCCCGAAAATGCGTTTCATTTTCAAGCATAGACAATGTGAGGGCTGCCATTCGTGTAAAAAAGTAAATAACCACCGATGACGTAATCATCATCTAGACTCCCCTACCCCCCATGACATCCAAAATAAGCAAATCAAAGACCCCCCCCCCCCCACTATGTGCTTACGTAATACTTGAACGGCCCTATATCGAGGGGAGAAAGGCTATATGACTTAAGCGACACTTTTGGGCGATATTGACTTATACACAAATTTGGAATCAGCGAAATTTTCTGCGTCGAATGAGTATGCTCTCCGGTAAAGTTAAAAAAATCGCTCAACTCAAATAATAAGTAAGTAAGATAATTACCCAAGTACAATACGTTTTGCTCTATCTAGGAGGCCTGAAGCCATCATACCCTGGATTCACTCCATCGACGTGGCATGCCAGTAGCCCATTAGCCCTCAACACCGACACGGAAACAATTCTCTAGCAATTAATACCCGGGGCCGGGAATTAATTTCCCACGACTCATTAGCAAAGCGAGGGTACGAGACTTGTGTGTTTGGAACTGCTATTTACTTTCATAGTTGATTTATTAGGGTTGAAATGGAGTTGTTTTGTAGAAACACCTGTGGCTAATGTAATCATGTTAGGTAGGTATATGAAATGAAATATATGTAATATTGAAGGAATGATAATCTAGTCTAGACTACCTAGTCCCCACACTAGGATTCCCTGTGTCGTGGGGGCTAGTATTATTAATGTGACATATATTAAGCATCCTTAACTACATGAAAGTAAGCATGTAACATTTGAGAATAAACAAAAGTAAACGTGTAAAAATAAAGTAGCGTTAAAAAGTAAGTACCCATCTTAAACAGTAAAAATAATAGGAAATATTGTTTTCTTATATTTACGCGAATACTATACATTGAAATAAAACTATTTTACGGATTTTATCGCGTTTATAATAATATGAGGGTACCCAGTTATTAACTATGACATCAGGACGTCTAACACCTCAGTCCCCCCGTGACCATGGTTGCTGTAAAGCAGCCGAAACGTCGGGAACATAAAATAGTAAATAAACGCGATAAAATCCGTAAAATAGTTTTATTTCAATAATAGGAAAGTACAAAATAACCAGAAAAAAAAAAAATAAGTTGAAAGTGGTAAGTAATACATGTGGTTGAAAGTTTTTTTTTTTTTACTTTTTTCCCTAGCTTGCCTGGTGCCTCTTCCATTCCTCTTTGTTTGGCGATATTTGTTTAATGTCTTTAATAGAAAATATCTATACAAATAAATAAAATCTAAGTTTATTTTTGTAATGTCTAAGTTACAGCTTTTACTAAATGCGTATAAAAGTAATTCCGGTATTTATAATAACAAAAAATATCAATTTTAATATTTTTTACTCAGTCCGTCTTGTACCTGTTCTGGCTGAACCGATTTCGACGGGACTTTGACTAGCAGATAGCTGATGTTTTTTTCTTTCCAAATTGCTCGCGGACAAAGTCGCAGATAACTGCTAGTAAGCTATACATTTTAGACATCATCGGGTCTTGAATCTTGATACGCGCGCGAATCGACCTCGATAACTTAGCACACAAAGTTGGGTGACTGCCAGGGATACCTACAGAGTACTGTCATATCAGATCGTGAACACATTTACATATCAGGTAGAACAATCTATTCACGACCTAGTGTTAGGTTCCTGAACTAGTTTGAATAGCAAGGTGTACACAGGGTGTTTGCAAAGAATTGGGGAGACTGACGCTTTAAAATTATTAGACATTTTGCTACCAAACGTCAGCCTTACAATATTGAAATGAAAACTAACTGTACCCGCGGCTTCACGCGCGTGGACGTTAGATTACCCGGGAAAAGCGTATTATATTTATTCATATTTTTGTATTATAGACTAAGAATCTGTTTGTTTTCCAAATAAAATAAAATAAATGTTTTCCCGCGGAACCCTAATTATTTTTCCAAAAATAAAAGTAGCCTAAGTTACTCCTTGTAACATCAGCTATCTGCCAGTGAAAGTCCCGTCAAAATCGGCTCAGCCGTTTGGCAGTTTGCCCGGAACAAACAGACAGACAGACAAAAAAATAAACATTGCCTTTTCGTTATAGGTTTCGTAATATACTTTCATAATGCATTGGTTAAAAGGTGTTATTATGATATTACAAACAGATACTTCAATTTTATTTATTTGTAGAGATTAAGTAATATATACTAGTCTATATCTATATCTATACTAATATTATAAAAAGGAAAGATTTGTATTATTGTATTTAACGAATTATCTTAAAACCAGCCAAGTGCGAGTCCGACTCGCGCACGAAGGGTTCCGTACCATTATCTATAAAAACGGCAAAAAAATCACGTTTGTTGTATGGGAGCCCCCTTAAATATTTATTTTATTCTGTTTTTTAGTATTTGTTGTTATAGCGGCAACAGAAATACATCACCTGTGAAAATTTCAACTCTCTAACTATTACGGTTCATGAGGTACAGCCTGGTGACAGACGGACGCACGGACGGACGGACGGATGGAAGGACGGACAGACGGACGGACGGACGGCGAAATCTTAGTAATAGGGTTCCCGTTTTGGTACGGAACCCTAAAAACTACTGGACCGATTTCAAAAAATATTTTGCCATTATAAAGCTACCTTATCACTGAGTAACATAGGCTATATTATAAACCCGTGCGAAGCAGGAACGTGCCGCTAGTATTAAGTAAACTAACGCCAACAGCTACTATATTCCGGTCAGAGATGGTATCAGTATTCTAAGCTATTAACGCAAAGTTTCCCTATCCCGTGCCTGTCGAACTACCTATTTGCGAACATAAAACTTAATGTTTCGTGCACCGAGCAGTTTCGATGGTTCCCACCGAATTTATGCAAACGAATAGGACTTCTGCTGAACCTACAATAAAGCAGATAATAAATTTTGCATTAATATTCAAACGTTGCATGATAGGATGAAATTAATTCGTGTCTGTGCAGGTAATTATTGCACGAATTCTAGGAGAACATTTTTGAATGTTTTATTCATTATAAAGTAATTCTATTAAGAAGAGAAAAAAATCAAATTAAAAGTATACAATGTCGCGAGTAATTCAGTCACGGAAAGAATAGTAAAGGTTAGTGTAGACATGCAATCGTTTTCAATTATAAACTTCCATATAACTGAGACGTTGATTGTGTAACCTTTCCTGATTAATTACAGTTTTTCCCTCAAATGCATTCAAAGATCCGTCTATATACCACCGACAGTTGACACTTTTAAACTTTTTAGGAATTTCTTTTTTCATTAATCACAGGATTTTATAGACGTTATTATTTCTGCATCTATAAACCAAGAAAACACTTTTTATCTCACATAATCAAATGCTGTAAAATACAATAAAATTTGTAGCTACAATTTAAATTTTGCCGCAAATTATTTATGGGTAACAGTTTGACAGATCTAAATTATTCAACGCTAAATCGAAATTATTGTGTCTTCGCGTGTAGACTGGGGTTTAGACGACGACAAAAGCGGTCGCGGCCGGGGAGCGACGACCAGTCACAGGCTACACCGAAATAAGCAACGACGTCGGTGACATTGCATTGAATTTACCGAACACACAAAAAATCGGTAAAAATATTAAAAATAAGTGAAATTGTCTGAACGCATCTTTATAATTATGAACAATCCCGTGAGTGCTACGTTTCGTAGTTAAGAATACTACGCCGTGGAGGCATGCTACGAGATTTGCTACGAGCTCGCAGCAAATGCGCGTAGTAATTTATTCGTTGTTTACAAGAATTTACGAGTAAACGAGTAAGTGAATAGAGTGGTTAATAAAATGATCACTTAATTTATTATATTATCTCAATTTTTTAACGTACTTAAGCTGTTTTAACTACTACACGGTGTCGATGCGAAAGTAAAAATTTAATTGGGTATTAAACGCCGTTTATTTTTGTAAATATTAATTAATTTCAAATTATATTTACTCATCTTATACATCGTATCTGCAAGAGGTAAACTTATTAATAAAACAAGCGTTAAAAATTCTCATAAAATATTTACAGAATTAATTAATTCAGGAATGTTCAGCCGTGTCATTCCTCGTTTAATATTCAATTAATCATTCATTCACGGTCGCGGAACGCCAATCGCAGCAATAGCTTAAACAGCAGCAACAGGCTGGTTGAAATTCAATTACAATTACTTTAAAACGGTCTTTAATTAATTGGATTTAAGTTATTTGCAATTAGTATCAAGTAATACAGAATCAACGAAATTCGACCTAACTAGTCTGAACAATATTAGTAAAATTAATAATTATAAAAATCTAAGCAATTCCAAAACGTCCATTCCTTCAACCCCAGTTATGCGTGAATTACAATTTTAAATAGTATTTTGTCATTGTAACCTGCAGAGTTACAAAATGATCCACCATATGTAACTTAACATAGGTATTCTATTTCCGCTGATGAATAACTTTCATTATATTTAGAACAGTTCAAATTGAATGATATCATAGCCTGCCCAAAAATCATACCTTCAAATGACGTTTCTACCTTCCCTCGGAAGTATTCGGAACGCAAAATTAGGTTACCGTAAATAGTACTTTTAAATTAACCAAAAGTAGAAATACAGTAGAATACCCAAAAAGGGGGCTGAGAATATAATTTGACGGATGCGTGCTAAGTGCGACATATAAAAGGCTGCCGTCACGCAGATCCACCGCCCGAATTCCGATTATATACATAGCTATGTATTTATAAAGCCTGCGGATACACCAAAATATCTGTTTCCAGAAGACAGTGAATAGACCCCACATAAGACATAAAAGCAAGACCAAACATCTTTTTGAGTACCAATCTATAGCCTTACAGGTCATGAAAACCAATTGAGACATTAAATAACATAAAAATATTAAATGAGACCAAACTCACATTTATAAATACTAATAAAACCCCAACGTTTGTTTCCAGGGTCGGCGACGAAAGGCCGCGATAAATACGAATCAATTATGAGGCCAGGTGAGAGTCTTTCACGCACTAAAATAAACAGTTGCGTGTCAAATAACGGGAGCGCTTAGGGGTCGAGTGGGGTAATATGCCAGTGCTGTGGCAATCCTCGCAACGACCTATGTACGTTAGAACAGTGTGGGTGGGAGGATTTCGGCACGCCTTACTCACACACGATGACCCCTACCTACTCAAACTCCATGCGAGACGACACAGACCGACCTCATCCTCCAGCCTTGCAACTAAAACGCAGAGCTCTCGTCTCAACCATCGCACCGACGACTACTTCACGAAATTAAACCTTGTTATCACAAGTGATAAGTCCCATATCAATAAGCGGCCGAGGAGCACGCACGAGAACATAGAACCGTTAGACCTTAGTGACGTCGAACAGGACTCAGACGACGATTTAATCATCAAAGCGAGCCCTCAGACGTTAAACGAACAAAACTTCAATAGTCTATGCTTTAACATGAAAAATTTACGAGCTAATAAAACCGCTAGGGCCGATGTAAACACCGAGCTATCCGACAGAGTGTTGCAATGGTTAGATTTGGCGGGCAAAATAGATTTGCTCGCACCGAGGAACACGGAACGGATGAATCAACCTCGTCACAGTTGGCCTGAACTTCAACGGCGTAGTTACAATTTGTCGAAATCGAAAACGTCGATCGACGTACGTAGGGAGGGCGGGAGGACCACGCCGAAAGGGGGAGAGAGTCCAAAAGAGCAACAAAGTGGGGGCGGTATCGATCGCAGCGATTTTTATGTGCCGGCGTCCGCGGACACGATCGAGAAGTACGCGCGACAGTCACGGAACGCTAGAGTCACGCCACACAACACACCCGCCAAAATCAACCTCAAAACCAAGACTAAAGACCTCAGAGCGAACGTCGTAGAGACGAGACAGAAGGTCATGTCGGAACGGACGGCGGTAGAAAAACAATACGCCGAGTTACTGAGCAAGAAGTTGATTCCCGATGTAAGCAGAAATCCGAAGAGGCAAGTGCATATCTTTATGCCCGATTTGCCTAAGAAAACCGATTCTATTGTGACCAGTAGAACCGAAAGTTTACTATCAACGACCTCTTATAAAAGTTTAAAGAAATAAAGGATGAAATCAAGTAACATAAACGAGTATGTTTGTTTCATAAATACCTACTGATCTAACTGTAAAATTTATAGTCATTTCATGATATCTACAAAGCATTTGCATGGGCCTTGTAGTAGCAAAAGTGCTGGGTAATTTCGCTGCGAATAGATTGCGACTTTCACACATAGAGCGGACTGTGTGTGAAACTTACCTAATTAGTGAGAAATATTTGGCGGATTTTTTTGACGATTTTCACGTGCGGTGTGTCCAAACAATAGCGTGTCCGCGTATGACGATAACAAACCCTTATTTACTAACAATGTGCAATCATTACAAATAAATTTCTTAGCATTTTAAACCGTATCGACATTGGTTAAGATACTATTTCACTTGAGGTCGCAAGACACTGTGCCGCGATCGGTGCCAAGCTACAACGATGTTTTTTATCAATGCGTATAAGGTTCGAATTGAATGAATGGGACTCCACGATAAATCTTACCCCAAATCCGATGGTAGCGACATCTCTGGCTTGGAATCGTGACCGCAGTGGAGGGTCAAGAGGTTGACCAGTGTATCTAGGCACTGGCAGACCTAGAGCAATCACGCGGAAGTTCTCATCTACGCGAACTAGACGCCATTTCGACACTTCTTCGGGTCCATGTTCCTGTATAGAAAGTCAATAATAGCAGGTCATCCACTAACATTCTTGCCAATACCAAAAAGAACTGTATTTACTCATAGAAAAAGCTCATTATTCAACTATTGACAGCACTAGCGAATTTGCAGCATGGTAACATGGCTTTTACCACATAAATTCAATCTTTATGTATATTGCAATAGAGTATGTTTTGGTATTGGAAACATATTTGTAATTATAGGGCTTAACTGTCAAATAGTTTACATATTTATTTTTTCTTAAATTACTACAACTGAATTGAATTGCGACCTATAACTGAGAAGAAGTCAACCACCTCAGCAGGCTTATAATTTTTTGAATAGGAAAATGCTATGGTGTTGTTTGAAAAAGTTATTTCACTAATAGTAATCTAGACTAGCTATACTAAGACATGCATAGGCTGACTTTCAACAAAGATTTCTGTTGCGTCCACGGTTCGTTACCTCCGCCGAATGTATAGTGATTCGGTGGCGGACCGTGGAGCCGTTGTGGCGGGCACAAGTTTCTCGCTTCGCTGGTAGTACCCGCCGGGGTGGATTGACCCCGTCGCTATTTGCTGCCCCGTAGTTACGATCGCTTATTCGTTGCAGGCTACTTGCTAGCCTATCAGGTTCGGGTTTCTTCCAATTGAAACTTTTCTGTGTTCTTAATTATTCCTTTATTTTTCGAGTGCCGTGGTGCGACTTATTACTACTGACTGAACTACAACTCGGACTGAACTTGACTACAACTCGGACTGAACTGAACTACAACTCGGACTGAACTGAACTACAATTCGGACTGAACTGAACTACTGTACCGAGATACGGACGCTATATTTATATCGGAGCGACAGAGGTAGACGCGCCCCTTCCATTCGACCCCCTCTGCTCGATCGGCGCGCCGCCGCCGATTCCCTTTGATAGAACAATAGCGCGCTTGCACGTGTATTATCTTTTCACCTCTGTGTCGGCGCGTCGCCGCCGACTCCCTTTGATCGAACAATAGCGCGCTTGCACGTGTTCCGCCTCTGTCGTCCATAGCGTCCGTCTTTCTCTTATTTTCGCTTTTGTTATCGCTCTCTATTGTTGATAATCACCACGCTAATATTAACAATTACCACACTGAGCTTGTCTCTAATAACTACCATACTGTTACATAAATCTTAATATCTAATTATACGTAACTAATTCTATCCTATTCTATCGGTCGCCAACAATTTCCATAAAACCCCACCTCCAATAATTTATCGTATCTGGCAGCAGGCACCAAAAATCGGCCATCTTCCAGATGCATCTCCCTGTTCTCCAGCAAATTGTTGAGCACTGGCAACACATTACGCTCTGCCTTCTCTATGCCTTCCAGGACGAGCACACGCCCTTCGACTGCCGCACGAACGGCACTCTAGAACAATATTAATAAGATTGCCAAAACTACAACTTGACAGAAAACCCCAATAAAATTGTCACCTAGCATTAGCAAAGCATTTTTCAGTAGTTACTAGAATGTTCTACATTGCCAATGTAAATAACTCTCTATGAATTTGAACATGCAAATTTATATTCTTTAATTTATTATTTAATCAAAGATATACTATTTCATATAGTACCTAACTGGGGTAATATGGTGGGTTATGGCCTAAGTCTACCTCGTTTTGATAAGAGACTCATTTCTATCAGTAGGAAATTATAACTTTGTTACAAAATCAACTTTATACTAAGTTAATTTAAGTATCCAAATGTAACTTACTTGATATGGATATGAATTAAATTATTAACTATTAGAATTGCTGTATCAGAATGAAGGGTTTAAACTGGCATTCAATAATATTATAAACTAATGTATTAAGAAAATAATGTAGATACTGTTTTTATCTAATAAAGTTTATTGAAATTAATTTTGTTAGTACCTGATCAAAGTATTTGGCTGTGGAGCTCTCAATCTCCCTTCTTTGCTTAAGATCAGCCTCTGTAGTGTCTCTTGAAAGGGCAACATACTCTAACTCTCTCTGTGTTAATTCCAAATACTGAAGTGCTACCTTTCTCCTAAAAAAGTTAAGAAAATATTACTGGCTGTTTAGAATATACTGGCATATAGTAAAAAAATATACTGCAGATTTTTTTTTAAAACAATTTACCTGCTTGGCCCAGGTCTGCCAAGTAAAAACATATCTTGACCAAGTAAGTCCTTCTGCATCATCCATCTTAAGTTTCTGAGTGTACTCTGTGATAATGATTTTATTTCTGAACTATGTATTGTCACTGGAAAAAAAGTAAACACAACAAACAAGTAAAACTAATCTGTAATTTATTAAGTTATTTAATTTCTGATAAAGCAACAAAATTTCTATGTTTATTGTCATTGAATTGTTGTTACAAAGTCCATTATAAAACGCTAAAAGGCAACATTGATCAACATTTATAGGTTATAATAAAATCTCACAGCTGATTACTTACGGTATTTTCTAGGCACATATTCGACCTTTTTAGGGTCCTTAATCTCTTTACTAACATCTCCTATTATTACTTTTTCATCGCTCGAGTAAGCCCGCACGGGATTAGCACTCAAAATCGCTTTACGACCACTCAAAATACGAATCAAAACATCGATCCTTCTCACGGTTACTGTCGGACTATACATTATTATATCCACTAAAAATTAACACTGAGGTATAAAAACAAGCACTATTACTTCTTTTTATCTCATTAGATACATTATTATACCCTAATTATTACAAAAAATAGGAATAATCTCCAAGTCCAAAGTCTACATATAATTTGGCATGCTGTCAAAGTGACGTTTCACAGCTGATTACTGTATACGATGCGTTCAAACTATGCACTTCATTTAAAAACTAGAGAGCAAAAAAATTGCTATAATGATCGATTCGCTTCCATCAGTCCGCTAACACCGCACGCGTACGTATCCCTCGTAGGGTAGGCAGTAATGCAATACATAGAATTTTATCACGATGCCAAAACATGTATTATACGGAGTTTACGCTGGTACACAATCATGCACCTATTATTCGACACACTATGCTTAGGGTGATTTAGGAATAATAAAATTCGATAATTATCATATCAATTTATTTATGCTAGGACAAACTGTGACAAGTACTAACTCATACTACATTATCTTAAAATTAGCTATAGCAACTAAGCGTAGAGATGCTTACCAACGAAGCATACATTTGGGAATGTGGTTTTGGTTATAGATTCATACGTAACAACTATCTAATACAAAGCTCCATTCGCGGATTCACTTGCTCGCTCTCTAATATCATACGAAAGAAAGAGACAACACCAAGATATTCCGTGACATAAGTGTAGTCTTGACGCACATGCTACAACTACTGCTTTATACATTTATTTAAACATCCGCAGGGTCATTGTCATCCATTGGTTCAATTTTAACGCTCACAAAGTCTGTAGGCTCCAGTTCCCCCCGATCGCTATCATCTTGCCTCTCAGTTTTTATCGGTCTATTTCCCTCGCTATCGCTGTCTTTCCCACTCTCTTTGGACTCTTCATCCTCAGACTCGGATTTCTCATTCTCATCTTCATTTGCTTTCGAGTTCTTAGCATCTACTAAACTCCTGGTAAGTGTAACAAAGTCGGCGATAAGTAAATCGTTGACTTTCTTTTTCTTAGGCGGTCCAAAAATATTGTTCAGTACTTCTTCGTCTAAACCCAATAGACATTCTCTGGGCTCCAATCTTTTGTAGAAATCCTTTATGTTGATCTCTGTTCCTTTCAAGCTGTGCCGTCGTCGTAAATGTTTTACCATGGTTCGCTTGACCGAATAACTTTTCGGGCATTGTTTGCACTGAAAAAGAAACGATGAAATATTAGAACAATATAAAAAAGTAGCCGTCGCGGGACGCCTGGCAGATGTGAAACATTATGCTATTTAGGGTAGAGAGACTCGCGGGCTCGATATGCCATCTACGATAGTTATAACTATATTAATACAATACAGATATTAATCTCCATGGTTATAACTAGACGTCGAATCATATGCATTTGCATGTTTGCATATGCAAATGCATATAAACCAATTTTTACAGCGTTATTGCATATTTGGCATTTTGATAGTGCATATAATCCGATGTCTAGTTATAACACTCCTCGGTATGGTTATACCTTGAATGCTTTGACACCGCCGTGCGTGACGACGTGGTTCCTTAAGCCGGTGGGGCTGGCCAGCAGCTTGCCGCAGACGGGGCACGAGAAATTGCCGCGAGTGTGCGCCGTGCGGAGGTGACGGAGCATGTATCGCTCATCCTGATACTTCTTGTCTATGATTACGTGAAAAAAAAAAGTTATTGACACAGATTATATTGGCACCAAAATAAACTTAACTAATCCCCAAAGTAATAGACATTTTTGATTCGTAAACAGTTGGTATTACTATTATTACTAAACAATTTTGTAATCATTTATAGATCATTCGATATTTTCATAAATTAGAGGGTAAATGATTTTTATTAAGTTTGAACTTGATCTATGAATATAATTCAATAATCGTCAATAAGGAACTATTTTTTTTTTATCCTTAACAAGATACAAGTCAACTTAACATCAATGATATTAGAAAGTATAGATACATATTTTTTTCAAAAAGACGTCTTTTCTCCCATATGAGATACCCTCCATATTCATGACACAGGTCTTGTCTTAACATGTGTGCTAACCCCACTGATGTACGCAGACGTCAAAGTAACACACACACTAACAACATGTGCGGATCTATCAAATGTTTGGAAGAGCTTCCTCTTTGATATAATAAGTAGTTGCTTACCACACAAAGGACATTTGACCGTCTGCTTGTTGGTGCTATGTATCTTCATATGTTCCCGCAGCGAGCACGCGCTGGTGAACAACTTGGAACATACTGAGCAAGTCTCCAGATCTGGAACAATATTAGTTTTATAGACCCATCTTGGCAAGATTCTTAGGGGTTAAACATACAAACACATATCTGAAAACATAATCACGACTGTATCCCACGGGGGTTAGGCAGAACACTGTTTGCCACATGCTACAATCCAGACATATCGCTTTCGCTTCATCCACATTCATACATCTTTTCATGAACTTCCGTTGGTTGAGGGTGCTACGGACTTGACCTTTCTGGAAGAGACCATTACTCTGGTCGTGAAAGGTCCTTCTCGGATGCCCTCTTCCTACACGTCCACTCTTAGGAGTTAGGTCTCACGCGAACTGAGTTGTTGACACTCGGGCGTGAGTTTTTGTGCCGTTCCAAAACGAACTGTATTGACGATATAGAAAAAGTTAATTCTTCAACGAAAGGACACTGACAGCGCGAGCGAATTTTGACGCGAGGGGGAATGGCTTTTACTACAGGAATTCAATCTATATGTATACTAGCACAGAGTTCGTTTTGGTATTGGCAAAAATGTGTGCAAAGTTAAATGTTACACTCACTCTCGCCCGTATGTTTTCTGATGTGGTATGTGAGTTTGGACTTCTGCACAAACGTCTGCCCGCAGTAGAGACACGCGAATGATGCCTCCTTTGAATGCGTCCTGTAAATTAGTCTGTAAATTAGTTGCCATCCATCTTTCCCCTGTCAGATTCGTTGAGAAAATGACGTCACACCGAGCAATGTCAAGCACAAAAAGCTCGAATTATACAGGTTGTTGTGTATAATCTGACAGTTGAAGGAGATAAAACTTAAGTCTACAGGGTCATGCTAAGCCAGTGGTGGCCAAACTTTCTTAATGAGGGGGTAGAAAGTTTAAGAAATTTCAGAGGATTGGATTGGATTGGCATCTATTCCACATCAAACAAAAAAAGAATCACGTAAATCGGATTGAGAACCTCCTCCTTTTTGGAAGTCGGTTAAAAACATTACAATTGTATACAAAATATATTTGTGTACGTGCAGAAAGACTGCTCTTATGAAAAAGTGGGGCCCCTCACCAAGAAGAAATTCTTAGAACTTTAGCCCCAAGTTGGGAATTATAGATTGAGCACTGTACTAAGTCGAATCTACTTAATACTTCTGGATCGTCAAATATAATTATCGCGGGCAATGCACTAATCATGTCGAAGGACTGTCGGCGAGCCGGATTAAATGCTTTCAATTAAAAAAAAAACAGCGATCCGGTGTAGTATAGTAGTATATAAGAAAAAAATGTAAACTTGACAATTTGTAAGTGCATCCATAGGCCTATAGAGAATAAATTTATTTGACTTTGACTTTGGCGTGGGCCGGATCTGTCCCGCGTGCCGTATTTTGCCCATCACTGTGCTAAGCCTATAATAGTTACCTATTGGTTGGGGTTGTTTTTTTTTGGCCCGCGTGCTAACCTCTGATGTAGGGGTTAGAGTCCTTAAATTATGCCTTATAATTAGTTTTTTTCGGTCTTAAAGGTTGGGGGTGTGGTATGGTGTTTCGGTACCTGGTGTGCGCGGTGCAGGCGCCCTTGTCCGCGAAGCTGCGGGGGCAGTGCGGGCAGGCGTAGGGCCGCTCGCCAGTGTGGCGCCGCTCGTGGCGCAGCATGTTGGAGCGCTGCACGAACCGCATCGGGCAGTACGAGCACGCGTGCCGCGGACCCTCGTGGATCTGGACGTGCTCGCGATACGAATCGCGCTTCTACACAGTCAAAGTCCTATTTAGGGTCCGCAAAGACAGCCGGCCAAGTGGGAGCCGGACTGGCGCAACGAGAGTTCCGTACAAACTTGTAGGTATGTAAATAGTACGTTCATCAAGGGAATCGGGTTCTGATTTTTTTTTTACAAAAAAGTATTTTTAGATTACTTACTTTTAAAGGATTACTTAATCGTCCGTATGTCTGTCTGTCATTACCCCTGTTCTCAGAAACTCGCCAAATTCCTACAAAAAACGTAACATAATCGATGAAAGTTTGGATTCAGGTGGATACACTGATAAATCCATAAAAAAATATAGAAAATAATTTTGGTAAGTTTGCAAACTAATAGAAGACCTTTCGAATAGCGAGATCAAAGGTAGACCAAACGCCGGAATGAAAAACAATTTCTCACCAGAAACGACTTCCCGCAATATGTACACTTGTAGTTCTGCTTGTTTGGTAGATGTTCTTGTTTGTGCATGTACAGAGAAGACTTGTATTGGAAGGACTTGCCGCACTCCAGGCACTCGAAGGGATGCTGACCAGGGTGGCAGATGAGATAGTGGAGTTTTCTGTGGGTTCAAGACCAGCGTTTATGCGAAATAGCTTCTACCGATGATTTCGACTGCGCAGACTACGATTATTCATTATTGTTATAAATTATCGCCCATATGTTATACTCATGTACAGTGCGATCCAAATAAGAATAGGACCGTCAATAACCTACCTATCTGTCAAATGTCACTTGAAAAGTATCCTTCGCAAAAAACTTATTTGCATATCAATAAATAATAGTCTTACATCAAATTTAATTCAAAAGGTTAAATTAGTAGTAGGTAAATTGTCTTAGTCCAATTTAATAATTATTTTAAGTCATAATTCATTTTCGTTCGTCACAATATGGCGCAGAGACGATCCTATTCTCATTTGAATCGCATAGTATGTATAACCAATAATACTGTAAAGTTTCATCAAAATCCGTTTAATAGTTTTTGCGTGGAAGAGCAACAAACATCCATCCATCCTCACAAACTTGAGCATTTATAATATTAGTACAATTGATCACATTACCAACTCCCATACTATATTTCCTAACTCTCAGTAAAACACCTCTAAGAGCTTAGCCCTTGAGAGATGGTGGTGGCTCCTCCGGTAAAGCTGTAAAGGCCACCTCACGGCCAACAGCGTAGTCCATTCAAATAAAAGATGGTGGTGTTGGGAGACTCACCTCTCATCATTGGTATGTAGTAGTACAGCGCACAGCTTGCACTTGAACTTGGCTGCGCCGTGGACCTGCGCGCTGTGGGCGGAACATGCGCGCGCGCTGTTAAACGCTCGCCCGCACACCACGCATTCCACTTTACGCTCCACCCGAGCGCGCTGCTGCGTGTGTACCGTCTAATACCGACCACATAAATAAATACATCATCACGCCTAAATTCTCCAAATTGCTAGGCAGAGTAGCACGCTTTGCCGTTATGTTTTGGTCCTAATGTAACAGGGGGCAAGCCTATAGCCATTATACCACACATTCACCCTCAATACGAGGGAGATTCGGGCCATAGTCCACCACGCTGGCCCAGTGCGGGTTGGCAGACTTCACACATCTATCGAGAACTAGTCAAGTACCCTCAGACGTGCAGGTTTCCTCACGGTGTTTCATAGCAAGTGATAATCTCGGATGAAAATGAGATTCGCACATAAACCCAGAGGTGCGAGCCGGGGTTTGAACCTGCACACTTTGATTGCAAGGCGTGCGTTCGACCACTCGGCTACCACTGCTTTAATTCTACTGCTTTGCTTTGAGGTTTTCACCCACGCTTAGCTGCTGTGTTATGGTCCCAATATAATAGGGGGTGAGACTATTGCAATTATATCAGGCACACTCCACCCAATGTGAGGGTGCTTCAGTCCATAGTTTATCACACTCACTCAATTCGGTTTACGAACATTGACGTGCACAAGACGGCAAGTGATAATAGTTACTGATTATGTCATTCACACATCGAAAATTCAAAATGTGCCCAAAGTTTGAACCTTACAGTGTGATCCAAATAAGAATAGGAATGTCAATAACCTCTGTCTGTAAAATGTCACTTGAAAAGTATGGTTTGCAAAAAACTTATTTGCATATCAATAACAATAGTCTTACATCAAATTTAAATAAAAAAGTTAAATTAGTAATAAATTGTCTAAATATAATATTTAATTATTTAAAGTCATAATTCGTTTTCGTTCGTCACAATATGGCGCAAAGTCGATCCTATTCTCATTTGAATCGCATAGTACATTAAATTTTTCTTACCTTCAAGTGTAATTTGAATGATTTCCTATGGCTCAATGGTTTGTATTTACACGGATTCACGGAGCAGAACACTTTCTTCGCCTCAGGATGGGTGTGATTGAAGTGATTCCTCATATCCTCGACATTTGGCAACACCACACAACAGATGCAACATTTCAGAAGGTAAATAGGGACCTTGTCGTCTGTGTTATGCTTCTCCAAGTAGTGGTGGATAAACCAGACCTGGGTTCCAAAAAATTGTTTGTTATTAGGCTTTTGGACAACACTTACACATCAAATAGACAATGAGGATGGCAGCTTATTCAAGTGGTTTGAGCCAATTGGCTTTGTACCAAGGGGGATGTGGGCTCGGTTTCCAGTGGAAAATTTGTTTGCTCTGGTCTGGTTGAAAATGGGATTGCCACCAGTCCATTGTATGGTACCCATAGTTCAAGCTCTGCTTAGTTTTAGTTGTCTGACGATAATAATAATAATACATCATTATCATGACGCCTGTACTCCCTGAAGGGGTAGGCAGAGGTGCACTGCAGTGCGCCCACATTTCGCCGATATATATTGGTCCCAATGTAATAGGGGGCGAGCTTATTGCCATTGTCTGGCGATATTTATTTATTTATAGTCCCAAAGTAAACAATGCTTGTAGTAAGGGTACAAAAATAGTCCAAATATCGTATCTTTATTACTCACCTTGTCACTGAACATCTCATTGCACTCAACACAGTTATAATAATCCTCTCTGTGCTTTGAAAAGTGAGCTCTAACCTGATGAGCCTCACGGTCGATTTCATTCCAAAATAATGTCGGACAATATCTGCATTTGAAACCTAAATGTGGACTGAAACAGTTCTCATAATCGATGTCGACAAAATGCTCGGAGAGATGACGCCTCGTCGCCTCCCTATCATCAAACTCCTTATCACAGAACTGACAGATCCACAAGTCCTCGAAATCCCCTAACTCTTGAACAATGTGGCTGTCCAGCTCACTCCGACTATCAAATGGTGTAGCACACACTCTGCATGAGAATAATGGCAGAGACTTTACACAGTGCATTTTCGTCATGTGATTGGTGAAACTTTGTACTGTGCTAAGATGCATTTTACATAAGGAGCAATTTATATCCATGAGATGCTCCGAAATTGCTCTCTCATAATCAATATCAGAGACTTGAGGTACCATATTCGCATTTATATCAGTCATTGTCTTGTTGACATACTCAAAGTAACATTGCTGTATTACTACCAGCTCCATAAGAGTGACATCAAAGTCCTCGTCTCCATCATATGTCTTAATGAAATCATCCAAATTTTTCGCTGTTTTTGTTCCTTCAGACTCCTTATCATCTTTAATTTCATCGCCACTTACATCTTCTTGTTTGATCGCTGGAATCAGAACTTCTAGTAACCCTTGTGAGTCACTAGTGACGCTGAGTCCTGATTTCTGATTGTCCTCCAAAATTGAACTAGTTTTAATGTCTACATCCACATAACCAACTCTAGTATGTTCCTTCAACTGACCCTCAATGAATTCAGCTCTAAGATCAGCACCAGAAACAAGGAAGGGTGGATCTCTGCCACAAATGATGCCTGCAAAGCACTTCAAAGTGAAATGGTGGAAGCCCATATAGTGGTTGAAGAAGTTTTTCGTTGAGTTATTTGATTTGGAACATAGTGAGCAGAGGAAATTTGGACTTCCTTCGTATTCCAAATCCCACAAAGTTTCCTCGTCTTTGCTGGATACATTTGTGACATTGTGCTTTTGGAACAAGTGGGTATTGTACTGATCATCATCAGATACGCGGAAATGGCAGAGGCGACAGTGTACAAGCTTGTGGGTACTACTGAGGTGCTGACGCAATTCTACTTCTGTTTCAAAGTTTGCAACACATTGGGAGCACGGCCACGGAGTGTGGAACTTGAGGTGCGTCCACCATGCATCTCGGTCAGGCACAAAATACCTGAAATAATTCATACAAACATTTTGTATGTACAAATCCACAAATTTATCATAATTTCACATCTACAAACCAAATGCAAATAGCATTCCTAAGTGGAGTATTCCACAATACAACTATAAATGTATCATATCTTTCTAAAATAATGTTTCATTTCATTTCATATATTGAGATGAAGTTTTAGCTTTGTACGTTTGTAGAATAGGATAAAAGCACTAATAAAAAAAGTTAAGCTCTAGCAAGTTGCTGGCACAGCTGATCAAGTATTTTATTGTAGGTAAGTAAACAATTACTGCAAAAAGTGATAAACATTTCGCAAGGCACCTTAAAAGTGACTCATACCTGCATATACCACAGAAGTCTTTTTTATGGTTCAATATATAGTGTACTATGATTTTGGATCTGTTTATGAACCATTCTGGACACAACAAGCAGCTGTAGGGCCCCGTCGTGTTGAAGTCTTTCATATACAGCCACACATCCTCGGGCCGCTCAATGATCTGCGGAGACTGCCCGATCACTTTCCGCTTTTTCAGATTTATCGTTAAAGATATGCGTTTATCTACTGTAAACTTCTTCTTCTTCTTCTTTGCTATCTCCGCAACTTCGATTTCTATGAACCTTGAATCCACATATTTCTCGGGATTTAACTTTTTATGTTCCACCAAAACAGATAGCGGTTCATCGTCCGAATCATCAGAAACCATGTCTTAGTTTAATCAGTAAACAAATGTTCACACCAATTGTATGCCTGCAATCACAAATCACTACTTTTTAGGTACTACTTTTATTGAAAATTGAATTATTCAAATAATTTGCAGGGATTGTACATACTACAAACAAACTGCTGTGCAAAGAAAGAGCTTAGCATAAAAATAATAAAGACACAGACAGAGTATTATGGGAAATGAATATGATTAAAGAGGAATCTATGCACAATCTATGCACGGAGCACCACAACAAAATACTCTGTGACCACAACTGTAACACAACATACGGCATAAAACCATAGAGTATCTCAAGTAGGTAATATTATCTCCATGCATAAAACACAGAAATAAACTAAGCGTAAAAGATAGTAAATAATCTAAATGATGAAAAACTCAACTGACTTGCAGTTGGACTGGTGATGGATGAATTAGTGATCACCAAATATGGTGATCACTAATTATATAATTATTATATCACCTGGTGTTGCAGGTGTCCATGGGCGGCGTTGATCACTTTCCATCAGGTGAAACGTCTGCTCGTTTGCCTCCCCATCTCATAAAAAAAAAAAAAAACACGGAAGGATAATAATCATAAAGTTATAAGCGACACCGTGGTATGGATACTACCTATTGTCTATAGTATAATATAAATAATCGAGATCGTTAACAAATATAAATAGTGGACCATATGGTAATCTCAACGATCAAATAAATTAATTTAAGCCAGCACAAAGAGTATAATAAGTAATGAGCCAGCATGTGGTGAGCCAATAACTATCTTTGAGTATTTATCTATGCCCGTAGGCTTTTCACGTTTTTCACAATGCTTTTCAGAATACACCGTTCCATTCCGCTGTTTCAATGTCAAGAAAATTAAGTCGTCATAATTCCCTTTGATTAGTACTTATTATTCATTTTAAAATTTGGTATTGAATGATGACAAATTTTTTGATGATCTTTGCCCACAATCCGTTAATTTTCAAAATGTATATGATTTAAAAATATTAATAGTTGTTATAAAACTGCATAAATGGGAACGTAAAAAAATAATATCCTTTCGTGGCAGCCATTTTATAGAATTTATGTTTGTCTATGGTGAGCCAAAGAAAGGCGAACGAAGCTAAACAAAAGGGTAGCATGTAGATAGCATTTACTAAATAACTAGTGAAATTTGCATAAATATTGACTAGAAAGACTTACTTTTGTGAGAGACATAAGTGATATTATAACTATGCAAGTCGTGTGTACACACAAGATCATAATATGAAGCACAATGCATCGTGTAATGGTGGCCATTAGAAGTAATAATTATGTATATTGGCACACTTACGGCTTTACGGACCAGCAAATAAAGATCTAAAGAGGTATTTCGATTATATATATTTCATGTTATAACCAAGCAACATGTAAATCTAGTGCGATTTGTGTTATTATGTGATTGAGGAAAAGTGCCTAGTGTAAATAATTCATTTGGCACGAACCATGGCCCAGAATCAAGGGGAGGTTCAAGTGGGCACACCGAACCAACCCGTCAAGGACAAAGATATTTATGCCTGCTTACCCGATATGCGGGTGAGCGGGCCCCTCGGATCCGATGAACCGTGTTCGGGAGGTGAAGAGTTGAGGTGGCTGCCGGCGCAGTCCAACGACCGCGACCTGGTGATGTACTTGCGGGCGGCACGTTCGATGGCCGCCTTCGCTGGCATGTGTGACGGAGGTTCCCCCGACGACGGCTGTGTCGCAGCCAGTCGCGACGACACAACTATAAACGCTCTCGATGTGCTCCACGACTCGGGGTACGACCCGGGCCGTGCGCTACAAGCTCTAGTCAAGTGTCCCGTACCTAAAGGTATTGAAAAAAAGTGGTCCGAGGAAGAAATAAAAAGATTTGTAAAAGGCATCCGACAATTTGGTAAAAATTTCTTTAAAATCAAAAAGGACCTATTGCCTCACAAGGATACCGCAGAGCTTGTAGAGTTCTATTATTTATGGAAAAAGACACCCGGTGCTAGTAGTAATAGGCCACACAGAAGAAGAAGACAGGCATCATTAAGACGAGTGCGTAATACACGAAATTCTCGTGCAGGTACCCCTAAAGAACAGACACCAGAAGCCACACCGACTTTACCTGATACCAATGGGTCAAGACCATCACCCATTCCGAAAGAAGCTGGAGAAATGAGCTCGGTCACTGAAGATGAAAATTCTGAAGAGGACAGTGACTCCCGGGATGCTGGAGATCTAGCTAAAGTTGATATTGGTAAAATAGACAGTCCTGAAGATTCACCGAGCAGAATGAGAACTAGAAACAAATCAAAAGAACAAAATACTCCAAATGGTAAGAAGGTACAGGAGGAGAGTGACAATGATTTGAAGATTAAAACAAAACCTAGCAAACCTATTGTAGTGCCACCAAGTTCAAATAATACAAGTAATACTAATAATAATGTTATAGAAAAAGTGTTATCATCCCCTCTTAGTAAAGACCCCAAAAAGAAAGTTGTTGTCAATGGTAAAGTAGATGTCTCTAAAGTTAAGAAACGACTTCCAGATGATTCTAAAATAGAAGGTATCATGGACGGTGATGTCCAGATGAAAAAGAAGAAGGAGGAGGAACCACCAGAGAGTCCTTCAGAAAGTCTCACAAATGATAGTTTCCCGGCTATGGATGAAACGGGAACTCCTGACCCGGAAACGGAGGCTTGTGATTTTAGTTTAAATAAGACTGATAAGGAAAGCACTGAGCAGAGTAAAGAACCAGAGGCTCAGCAATTGTCAAAACTTACAGATACTCAAGTTAAAGTAGAAGTTACTCCTGAACCTGTCATTAAAACTGAGAAAGATCCAGTGCCTGCTACAATTAAGATAGCTACAGAGAAGGACCAAGGAGGTGCTCTTGACCTTAAAACAGATTCTAATGCACCAACAAACAAAATTACTGAAACTATGGAACAGCGCCCACTTGCAATGCCTAACACAATTTTCCCTAAAACAGAACTTATTATTCCCAAAGTTACTCCAATGTCTATTGAAACTATGGAAAAAATTAAAATAAAGGAAGAAATAGACACAGAAGAGCAGAGTATTAATTTGCAAAAAGACGATTTCCAGAGGGATCCACTAGCACATTCATTCCCTGGACATCCTGTGAACCAGCCCAATAAACCACTCAATCTTGAGAGCACCAACTTTTTTGTAAAGGACAGCCATATTTACAATCCAAAACTTGGTCACAGTATAAAAATGGAAGGTGTACCTAATAATATTTTTAATCCTCTAAATGTATCTAAGGATAGTGCAATTATAAGGAGTGCAAAAGACTTCTCATCAGGCATGCCTCCTTATCAATATCCATCAAGCATAAATTACTCGAATGATTCTTCCAAACACAATCCCCACTTGAATCCATTGAAAACAGTAATAAAATTAGAGCCAAGAGATGAGGAAATGAAAAATCAAAATATGCCAGAAATCTTCACTGCCACAATAACTACTGCCAATAAAGTTGATTCTCCTAATGCTCCTCGGCTCGACACATTACAAAGAATCAGCCCATCACCCACAAACACCCGAGCATCCTCACCACCTCCAATGGAACATCCAACCACAACAAACACAGAACCCATCTCACCAGCAAATTCCCAAGACACTAAAGAAAATGATGATGATAAGCAACCAACTGATTTGAAAACACAAGCAATGCCAAAATTAGATCACCAAAACAGCAGTCTAAGACAATCATCATTCTCCCATCCGATTCGACCAGAAAACCTTGGAACCCGATCTACTGAAGCTTCAGTTACACCTGTGTCTGGTCAAAGTATGCCTCCACCACCCCTCAGTCAGCCTTCAATCGCTGGTTTTTTACCGCCAGGACCATTAATATCTGTTGGTAGTGGTTCAAATGTGGGGCCATTTGGATTTATGCCTGCTTCATTATATGGGCATACAGGTCATCCGGGACACCCTGGTCATCCGGGACACCCTGGCCATCCAGGACACCCTGGCCATCCAGGGCACCCTGGACATCCAGGACACCCTGGCCACCCGGGACACCCTGGGCATCCAGGTCATGCTGGTCATCTAGGACACCCTGGTCACCCAGGACATCCTGGCATAGACAAACCAGGATCATTGCCACCTCTAATGCAACAGATACCTCCTTCGCATGGCCTTCCCGGCAGTAACCTGATGCCCCCATCAACAACCCAGAGTGATCCATCAATGCCACAAGATTTGAAAATTAAACAAGAGGTGCCAGACAATATGCCAGCTAATTTGTCCACACAATCGGCTACGGATCCCTTGCAATCATTAAAAGAAGTTAAAGTGCCTGGATATCCAATAGGTAGTGCCATAGCACAACATCTAAACACTGAAAGAGATAGAGAATCAATATCTAGTGTTGAAAATAGCAGTAGACCGCCCAGTCAACCCACAAATGAGAACAACAATGTACAAAGTGCTTTCCTTGGTCCCAGGATTGAGAGCATAAAGAAAGAACCAGATTTTTTACATCAACCACATATACCAACTACAACATCAAGTCAGAGCAGTGGCTTAGAGACATCCAATCCTATTCCAGTGAAAAGCCCGCATACGCCCACACCCATCAAAAGTCAACCAAGCCACATGGGGACGCCAGGACATGGCTCGCTCTCGTCATCAACCACATCGCCTTTTTCGAGGCATCTAACGAGTCCGTCGCAACCGAGGCAAATATCAGCTTCGCCAGTCCAACCGAACCCTTCGGTATCACATTCGGCGCTCAATTTGATGAATTCGTCGCATCTGTCGATACCTTCGACTATACCCGGCCCCGTGATGCATTCTGGACAGCAGCCGGGGCCGCCACCCCATCCGTTCGCGTCGCCTTTACATCATCCGCATCTACTACATCCGTCAATATTCCAACTGTCTGCGGCGGCGGCGCACGCCATGCATCCGTATTACCCGCATCCTCACCCTGGCTACTCAATGCCGTATCCGTATCCTTACGGGCCTCTGCCCCAACCCCATCCGATACCCCCAATGCATCCGGCAGTTAGTACCCCAGGCAGGCACGACTCCGTGAAACCATCTACGATAGAATCAACGACGATGCTTAGCTCTCATCACAGCACCAGTTCGTCGGTCACTACGAGATCTTTAAGGGAGATTTCTGAAAGTGGCGAGGATCCCCGCAATCCGAACTCAGACAGACATCAACTTCACGAGACGACCATGACTCACCACCATTCAACTAGCCACCACAGTGCGGTACACACGAGTACTGAGAAGCAGCCCAGCCACGCCGGCGGGGCCACTAATCACACGCTGTCCATATCCCACTCGACCTCCAGTAGCTCGTCACAATCGATACAACACAAAATCAATACGCAACAGAAAAACAGTGCACATACGAACTCCCCGCATCATCTGTCGGCCAGCGTGTCTCAGTCGGCCAGTTCGTCTTCCTTGAATAATCACACGCATCATCATTCGCATCACCTCGCCCATCACCCAGAGAGGCTTTCCCCGGCGGACTCTATGCTCATGCGTCACCATCCTAAAATGCTTCCTGGCAATCCCAACCATCTGATGATCCAGCCGCCGTCGATGGGCCATCCCATGGGGCTCGGACTACCGCCGGGCCCGGGACCGAGTTCGATCGAAAGCCTGCGATTGCACGCTCAGGCGGCGGCGGGCTTGCAGGCGTCTCATGCCAGATCTGGATCACCGCATCAGCTCTCTCACGGTCATCCGCATTTAAGAGGTCCTCCGCGACAGATGCCCGAAGAGAACCCCGAACTCAAACTCGAAACGCAGTCTCAACCGGAAGAAGAGGAGATACCGAGCCCTGCACACATTCCTCACGGTCCTAGTCCCGAACCTAAAATCGAGGACACCGAATGTCACAGATCCCAGTCTGCGATCTTTCTGCGGCACTGGAATCGCGGCGATTACAATTCCTGCACCAGAACAGATCTCATATTCAAACCGGTGCCCGAATCTAAACTGGCGCGAAAACGGGAAGAGCGGTTGAGAAAACAAGCCGAGAGGGACAGAGAGGAGAGGGAGAAGATCGCTCAGCAGGCGCATAGAAAGATAGCGACTCCTGAGAAACCGGACGTAAAGCCGCCGTCGAGAGGCGCCATTGAGACGATATCGTCGCCTTACGACCGCTTCCAACGGCCGCCGGGCTACCCTGACACGCCGGCGTTGCGACAGCTGTCGGAGTACGCGCGGCCGCACGCCGGCTTCAGCCCCGGCAACCTACCTCGCCACTGTATGGACCCCATGCTGCAGTACCAGTTGAGCTCCATGTACGGCGCGGCGGGCGCGCGCGAGCGACTCGAGCTGGAACACCTCGAGCGGGAGAAGCGCGACCGCGAGATCCGCGAGCTGCGCGAGCGAGAGCTCAACGACAGGCTCAAGGAGGAGCTGTTAAAGAACAACGTCGGGCCTCGCGCGCTCGACCCGCACTGGCTCGAAATGCACCGGCGGTACGGCATGCCGCCACCGCCGCCGCAGGGTGCCATACCCGTGCAGTTCGGCCTGTACCCGCCCGGCCACGGGCCCGCCGCGCTCTCGCAGCTGGAGCGCGAGCGCCTGGAGCGGCTCGGGATCCCGCCCGCCGGGGGCGGCCAGCAGGGCGGCCAGTCCGCGCAGGCGCCGCCGCACCACCCGCACCACCAGCACCCTGGCGTGGCGGCCGCCCAGCTCGAGGCCGCTGAGCGACTGGCGCTCGCCGCCGACCCTATGGTGCGCCTTCAGATGGCCGGCATCAACCCCGAGTACCACGCGCACACCCACGCGCACACGCACGCCCACTCGCACACGCACCTCCACCTGCACCCCGGGCAGCAGGCGGCGGCGGCGGCCGCGGCGCAGCAGGAGGCGCTGGGGCTGGGCTACCGGCCGCTGCACCCCGAGCTGCTGGGCCGGCCGTACGCCGAGCAGCTGGCGCACCAGGCGGCGGCGCACGAGCAGCTGCAGCGGCAGTTGCTGCTGGAGCGCGAGCGCGGCTTCCTGCACCCGGCGCACCACGAGGACTTCATGCGGCAGCAGCGCGAGCGGGAGCTGAAGGTGCGTGCGCTGGAGGAGGCGGCGCGCGCCTCACGCCCCTGAACGCCACGCCCACAGCCCGACTTGTGAGACACACGTCTTTTATATTTATTATAGGGCCCTAATTTAAGTATTTAAGTTTTTATAATATTTTTATATAGTCGCATGGTCGTGTAATACGCTTATTTTCCATGCTCAAATCTATTTCTTATCTACTAGTCATAATATTTTTTTGTATTTTCGAACCGGGCGAGATGCGTTTTCGCGTAGGTCGTTTAGATTAAATTATTGTTTACTCTTAATTCGCGTTAATTTGGACTAGAACGCTTCCGGTGCGCCTCGATTTTTGGTGACTCTAGTGAAGAAGGAAAGCCAGTATAAGCTGCACCATTTTTTTTTATGTTCATCACATAATAACATTACTTCAAGTAAGATAATTTTTAATAGATAAGACGGAGTAGGGACTGTGATTTGCCTTCCTGATGGACTTGCCTTTTACGTACTGTCCCGTAGTGACTTCGCGCTCTGTGTAATCTTAAGAAACCATAGAAACATGTCGCTTAAAATGTTTATATTAATGACATAAAATATTTTTTCAAAATAATTTATTTACTATATCTGTCGTTGTGAGAGTGTACGGCGAGGGTACAGTATGTTATGTCTGAGCCCTAAGGCAACCGTCTGTGAAACTGATTACGTATCACATATCAATATTAGATTGTGGTTTTACTGTGAGAATACTTTAAATTGATATGTTGCCTTCGAGCGTATTGGCCGGATGCAATAATTCTATATGTACTAATAATTACTCAATAATTGAATGACCGTACAGTGCTATGGAATATTTTCGTGTTCTGTTACGGCTGCTAATTATACAGCTTGGTGTTTAATCAACAGAAGTTAGATATGCCGTGTGCCAATGCAATGATTAACAGAGGTTCTGCGCGGATTATTCCTCCTCCCACCCAGTGATGCCTGACTAATCTTTCAATTACCTAAAAGAAATACGTTATTGGATCGACTTTCCTTTTTTATGGCAACAAAATAGATGCTTTGAGTTATTACTCATGTATAATGTTTAATACTGTAACATTCAAATTAAGATGTTTTTAATACTTTCGTAAAACGAAACAATAAACTTTTAGCAATCATCTTATTTAACTTTAACGGAAATGTAATAACTTGCACACATTTAAGTGTCATTTTATCATCTGTGCAATTTATTTTGCAATGTTTGTAATTTATATACGTTGAGAACCGCATGAGTTGTGTCCTTGTCACACTCGTGCTGTGTCATGTTCTTTCTCTGTTCCACACATGTGTAAAAAGGGAAAGTAGTGTGATAGGTCAATGTCGTGCTAGGGACGCGTGTTCGACAAAATCGTTGACTGACACAGGCCAATATAACCATTATTTCGAACGGTATAAGGACTTATTACAAAGTCAATTAAACTATATGGCTAAAACATCCGAAATGATGGATATTTTGCGCAATACAAAAAAAAGGAAATGTTAATATTGTTTAAATATATAATTTATAATAGAATAAAAGTAACACGAGTTTTAAGTACTTACCTAAATAAGTATACATAATGAAATTATTTTATTTTAACTCTTCTGTGTAATAATAGTACTAAATGAGTGGTTAAAATATACTTGTAAAGGTTAAGGAGTTGTAATTTTACGCCCAAGTGTAAGTACACATTCAGTGATTATTGCACCGTAATGTAATAAAGCTCCCTCTGTTACATATGAAGTTGTTAGCGGAGATTCAGGAACATTCTTATTTACTAGAAATACATTTTCACAACTTGGCTTCGTAGGTGTTATTTTGGTAATGCCATAGTTACTTTCTGATATAGAAAAGAAAAAATAAGTATTATTTTTAGAGACAAATTATATATTAATTAATTAAGAGGTTGCGTGTCGGTTTAAATCTTCATTTATTTAGACTTTAAGGTTAAATGGATGTCTTAGTGCTTTTGTGTAAATTTTTTTGAATAATATATGTGAAAAATTCATGTTTTGATCTTTTCTTTGTTTTAAACCTAAATTATACGAATCCGCGTCACACATAGCTATTGTTTTCGGTGATGTGAAGATTTAGACAATAGCCGGCGATTTAAAACAGATTATTTTAGTTTTCCGAAAATTTATTAGTGACCTCTAATTCCTTTAAAAAAAGGTAGGTACTCACTTACCTAACACTTACAGTGTCTGAAGCCACTTAAGTATTATTTACTTAATAATTATTCTTAATGTAATAATATAGTGAAGGTAGATTATTGCTAACTATCATAGTTTCTGAGATACAGTAGTTGTAGCATGAACGCCAAGAATAGACTTATGTCATAGAATATGTTGATTATATCTCTTTCTCTTCTATGAAATAAGACAGAGAGCGAACGAGCCAATCTGTGTCAGAGGTCTTCTCTTGACATGCTTGCTAACACCACAGACCTATGAATATTTGTCACAGGTATCATGTTTTGGCTTTGGGTGGCTACTAATATTCATAAGAAAACTACAAAATTTCGCATAGGATTCGAGATATTATAAGGTTTGAAAATTAACAGCGACAAAATATTAAAAAGTCATGTTCGAATTTCGGTGTAATTTTTATACTTTCCAGTTGTATACCCGATATTGTTGCAAGTGGTCAAGTATAATTTCGGACTTCTGAAACACCTGTAGGTATGAAAACTGGGTACCTAGTTATACATAGGTTTTATGAATTCATGACTAGCTATCATTTCGTACATAATTGGTAGGAACACAAGCATGTTTTAGAGTAGGTAAAAACGTAAGCACCCACTAATACAACACCATGTTCAGGTATTTGTGGATATGATATCTATGTTTGTGAACTTATAGGTTTTTCAACACCTAGCACCCAGTCTGCGTACTTCGACCTTCAATCCTGCATACCCCGTTGAAATAACCAAATACATCCTTACCACGTCAAAAGTCACTTTAAAAAGAAGAAAGAATACCTCCGCCATAATGACAGGAATACAAACAATGTTCTTGAGAGATAGGTATTTTGTAAACATAATTATTTTTCCCGCGCGAGTAACTAAGTGATAGATTGATCAATAACTATACGACACTACTGCCCGCCGGACACGAAGAAGCGGCGCGCCAACTGCTCTGAAGCAAAGTTTATAGAGATGCCTACTTTGTAGGTAATAAATCTACGAAGAATGGGTTTAACAAGTAACACAGGTCTGCTGGCTAGTGTCCCGCATAAAGCCACACTTGCTAGACAAAAGGTTGGTCCAGTTTCAGTCATTATAACACTAAAACCTAGCACTCCGTTGACGAACAGTATTAGAATCTCAATGAAACCGACCATTGCTGAGGATTTCATGACTGCAGTCGGTAAAGCTAGTTTACTACCATGATTTAGATTATCTAGATACGTACACTAGTCTACTTAATGCCCGTAATCAAGTCGGGAGGTGGGTGCAATGCAGTGCAGCCATATTTTTTATGTGATACCAATGTAACAAGGAGCGAGCCTATTGCCATTATCCTTTTATCAGGCATAGGCCGATATGTATCGAAGCTTTTATTATTTCTTTAAACACGTGGTTATCTACCGCGTTTTGTTATGTTCCTTAAAAAGTTCACACACTTAACTAAATCATTACTGAAGTAGATATTTATAAAATAAGTTTACTTATTAGGTAGGTGCCTGAGAATTACTGATCTCTAGGTAAGGTAAGCCACTATCCGCAGTATAAACACTACACTCACCATCTTAAGTTTTTCTAGTAAGTAGCATACATAGGGAAATACCTTACCTACTTATTACTCTAAATCTCAATTTGTAGGTACATTGCTTCTGCCTACATAAATCTAAATATCTAATTACCGGAAATGCTTATACAAATTGATTAGGTACACGTGATGTAGGAAGATACATCACCTACCACCTACAGTAGACACCGTCGTCCGATAACTTAATTAACCTTTGGTCCTCTTAATCCGGCTTCAGACAGAGTGTGGTCCTCACAGCGTGGACTTGCGCTGCGAGGTGGCGCCGGCGCCGTTTATGCTGCGACCATACGCGGGGCTGTACAACCCGTTCCCTTTGAGTTGCTCAGTGCTATGCAACCATCCCGCCGACACCGAAGCTAAGGACTACGTTAGAAGGGTTAAAGATTCTTGGGTGAGATTAAGCTTAAGCTCAGTAGTTGTAACATGTGCGCCAAGACTAGGCGTATGTCACGGAATATCTTGATGTTGTCTCTTTCTCTCGCTCTCGTAAGAAAGACAGAGAGCGAACGAGCCAATCCGTGACAGAGTTCTCGTCTTGACAGTTAACATGCGTGCTACACCACTAGACGCGTCAAAATTCGCATGACCTTTTTTTTTTAAACCAAAGTTTAGCTTTATTAACTCTTCTTCTTTGTTATGAAATGATGCGGCTAGCGGGTATTCTGGCAAAGTCAAGTAATAGTAAGGACAAATTTAATAAAATCTACATGGTATACATAAAGATGGCGGATAAATCAAATAAACTCATAGAAAAAGCTGACACGTGGTCCCTTCCCAAGAGCGTCAGTGCCCTAACACTATCTTGGAGTTATTATGACTTATTTTTTATGGCACTAAAACAATATTTGTGATCAATGGAAACTAGAATATGACTAGTGTACCTAATGGCTTCAAGGTAACAATGTCTTATGTCTACACTAGTTATAATCTAGTTACTCTTGATGAAATATATTGTTTTCATTCCTTTTAATATGAATTCATAGCAACTCAAGCATTCATAGGAACAACAATGATAGTGTTAGGGGATTTTGTGCCACTCAAGCAATCCGCTATTGAACTTCCTATGCACTTGACTTCTTAAGTTCTTGCGTCACGTAACCTCTACTATTGACAACATAATTCAAAGATTTCCGATAGTCCTCAAGCACGAACTTCGTAGCAATGAACTATCAATCGCTTAACTGAACTTGATAACCTACTACTAGTAGTAAGCCTATTTTTAGTTTCTTGAAGGTAAAGGGCTTCAATATTTCCACGAGGACCTGTCCAAGTATCAAGATGGCGGAGACAAAGAGAAGAATAGAACACCACACGATATCGTCACAGAAGACATGTTTAGAAGGTAAACAAGTTGACTTCAGGTGGGTTCATTCAGAATTTGAGCTTTAAAAGGAGGTTGCACATTCTAAATTAATACATAATTCTATTGTCGGTAGATAGATACAACGAAAACAAAATAATGATTTAGGTAGGTACTCAAACATATTGTTTGGCTTGGTCTACTAGTGGTTCCAGCTCGGTTCACTGAACCACCCGGTTCGGGGTTCGAAATTTCAGAAATGGTCTTTTTGGAAATTGCCTTGGTCTGGGTGTAACTGGGGCCCCAAGTCTATTATATGGTAGCCATAGGATACGCATTGCTTAATTTGGAATCATGCGATGAGTATGTGTATATTTATCTCGATATAAGTAGGTACGAGATAATCCGAAGGCAATATTCTTTATTTCGTTTGTGTACCTACTTAGGAAGGTGGAAAAGTACATCAATTTTGTAACAATTGATAGGTATACAGAGACTGACTCCAGGCCTCTGACGCCAGCCCCAACTCTTGCGAGCGGCAAGTCCAGGGGCTCTCGGAGATGTCTCACCCCGGACCAGCCACACCAGAGAACCACAATAGTATTGGACCTAAGGCGAAGCCACAGTCAAGTAGGTATTACGAACAATTTTTTGTCCATACTAAATCGAACTGTATTATAACTCACAGTAAAGTACATTTTTCAACGAAATATCATCGATGAGGTGAGCGAATTTAGATCTTGTCATGGTCGCATGACGTTTATCTCTATAAGTAGTTAGGTTCACAGAGTTTGTTTTGGTATATACCTACAAAAAAAATGAGAGACTACGATTTTAGCGCATACAGCAGGACTTATTCCCGTCATACAAAAACTTCTGTAAAAATGTCTACGTAAAACTCAACGTACCTACTTAGTTCCAAAACCTCACTTCACAGGAAACAATATACTACCATGGGTACGCTACTTCAGACATGACCGCCGGGCATTACACGAGTCCCACAAACGACCAGTCCACATTACCCTCGCTGAACTTGTCCGATGGGGCCCACAACCGCCTCGTGAAAGGCCAGTGTCATCAGCTCCCGCCGTTGGCATCACCCCTCGTGCTGGCCAAGAGAGCCATGCCGCTGAAAGAACCCCTCAGCGTAAGGACTGCTAGGAAGGTATGTTTCTTCTGCCTGGATATCCCTAATATTAAAATTAGGTGGTAAGTGGTAGTTAGTGGCAATCTTTAGAATAGGAGTTTCCAAAGGGGTCGATATCGACCCTAAACGGTCACTTAACCAACCGCAAAGTTTTTAAATTGGTAAGTATTTTGTATCAATAGGAAAACAACTAGAGGTATATTTTTAAAGTTATTTGGGGGTCTAAGGTATCAGTTGATTTTGGATTAAAGGTCTCTTGCCCAAAATAGTTGAATCTTTGCTTTAGAGTATGCCCTGAGAATTATAGGCTTGGATAATACTGGCCATCATGTTCACAATACTTGTGATCCAACATGTTCACATCCATTTTGCCTTTGATTTAGGTACCATTTTAATGGATTATTAATCAAGCTTGTTACCAAGACTCTGAGGAACTCTCTCTTTTACTTTTGTTTCCTAAATCTAAATGAAATTCTGCACGATCCAGGAAGGAATCCTGTTAGGTTGCAGTCCGCGAACTGCGACCGATACTACAATCTTATATCTATAAGTATATGAATAGGCCCCCTGCGATAAGTAAATATGAATATTAACAATACATGAGTGCGTTTACCCATTCGCCATATCATCGATAAACAAGTATCAACTGTAAAAATAGAGCTCACAATACCCCGCCCCCTTATAAGCCGCGGTAACTTTCCCCACGACCTTGTACAAGTTACCAGAACGTCACATAGATCACCATTCAACAACTGATAAGAAGCGATCGATACTTCGCTGACGATACTCTGACACTCAGTCATTTACAGATTAGTCGCACGGACACCTAAACATAACCGAGAGCTTTTAAGTACTTTCAATTAAGTCATGTTACCATTTCTGATATCGAAAACTAAACTATTGCCTGCGAAAAAGAATCCTAAAGTTAAACAGTCGAAAGAGAGGAGTTTCTTCGTGAACGGTGATAATTTAACGACGACAAAGACGCGTAAAGTGAGACGTAAGGCTTTAAATCTTCCGCCGATCGCAGCACCGGCTCTATGCGACTGTAACTCGATGCATTTGACGAAGATAGTGATTGGTTACGCTCGGAAAAGTAGGAAAAGGGGGGCGTCGAACATCGTTCTCTCCATGACCGCATGGGGAGCTGCGGGGCAGAGGAAACGTATGAAGCTGCCCAACGTTAAGCTTCCAAGGAAATTGGTCAAGAAAGCAGAAGCGCTTACATACGATAGTGATGAGTTCTTTAGGAATCTGGAGGTAGTGTCATTTGTTTTGTGGGCTGTGTCCAGAAATAATGTCTATGGGACACTTGTTGTTTTGTGTGGGGAGTGTTGGCCAGTTACTTTAGCTAGATATAAGGTCTGGCAAGAAGTCCCTCCTTGACTAGAAACACTATCGTTGTAGGTAGTATGAAAATAGCTTCACTTTTTAAAAAATAAAAATATTTTTTTATCTATGATAGCAAGAATAAGACAAGTGTAAATTGTAACCTTGAACCCATTAGGCTAGTCATATGCTAGCTACAATTGATAATTAATGTTGTATTCAATATTCATGCCTTAAAAAAATAAGCCACACTCATACAACGATTATTTTAGCAGACTTGTGGCCCAGGAACGGGAGTAACTATTTCTTGTCGCACATTAGGGACTGTGGTAACACCTAGGTATCATCTATTTGAGTTGCGAATTTGCGATACCTACCGTAATTTTGTCTATTGTGTCTTTTTACCATCACGCATGTGTTTCTTTATGATGTAGGCAGAGGCGCACTGGTTTCGCCTTTGATATTTTGTTTCTTATGAAATAGGTGGCGAGGTTTGAGCCTATTAGTTCATGCGTAACGTGTTTTCTTTCTAGAATCAACTCAAAGCGTTGAATTTAGGCAAGAGTGTGAAAAGCAAGAATAAAAGTGAGTTACCAGCATCGCAAAGGTCCAAGGGCGAGAAGGAAGGCAATGACGCAAATGATTCTGCTATGGTTAACATTGATGAAAGTGGTAAGATCACATATTCATACCACTTTGCGTAATCCCCCTAAATTTGTAGTAATCTTTATTTACTTACCAAGAATAGCATGACAAAACACTAACTGTAATGTTATTGTACATTTATCAGGGTTTCGTTTTAGTCTAGTGACGAGGGCTTGGTCTAGAACAGTGTTTATCAACCTTTTTCATGACACGGCCCCTTTAGTATGAAGAAATATTTCGTGACCGCCTACCCGTTGCTTAGTATTCATTATTTTATTTTGTGACTAATATTCAATCCAAACAATTTATTCATTTTCATAATTGGGGTTCGGATAAATACATAATTAATTCAAAGTGTATTGTTTTTTTTACTGCAGTAGCTTCCCAAACTTTTGCAATTCCACTACAGAAGCTTCGCGACCCCCCTAAAGAGGCTTCGCGACCCCCCAAGGGGTCGCAACCCACAGTTTGAAAAACACTGATCTAGAAGTTTGAGTGTACGTCGTTTAGCTCACTGAACCAAGTGGATGCGGGTTCGATTCACACCAGCTGCGAAAGGCATTTCCGGAATTTGCCCTCGTCTGGATGTAACTGGAATGTCCCTGTCCTTTGTATGGTACCCACAATACAAGCTTTGCTTTATTTTGAATCATACGATGAGTATGTGTTGATTGGCTAAAAAAGATTGAGGCACCTCAATCTAATGTAAGGTAAGTACTTAGATCTGCTGATAGATTTGATCTCGATGTATAATGAAATGACTAATAATAGGTACGTTTGATTACATATTTCATTTAATTAATGGATAACAATCAATGTTATGAGTTGCATCATTAATTGATCGTCATCGATCTAAAAGTCATTGACCTCGAAGCTAATTTTCAATGCTTTAAAGTCTGAACTCAATTTAGAACATGTACGTGGCAGGTTTTGGGTAGATATAAGGATTTCCTCTATTATCGATCAAATTTATTTGATTTATAATTTGGGATTCTAAACAATTCCGAGGGTGAGTGGTGGGTCCCTTTCTCTACTATTGTATTAACAATGGATTTCCGCAATATTACGCCTGATTCCATCAATTATCTTAGATATAAGGAGTCTTTGCCCAATACAGTGGACGTTACACCGAGCCATGTCCAATTCAAAAAGCTCGAAGTGATGTAATTTTCTCGACAAATCTGACAGTTGAAAGAGATAAAACTTATGTCTACACGGTCATGCTAAGCTTACTGGAATTACCCACTGTGTGGGACTCACAGACCATAGAGCATAGACGTAGTATTATTGCACTTTTGGGTGAGCTGAGATTGAAATCGGCAATACGCTGTGGGGCAGAGGGGAAGACAGCGTATTTTGATTGGTTCATTCAAAGTCATGACGTCGAGTGCATGTTTGCTAGAGATGAGGCATCTCTTCATCGATAACTTTTGACGATCATTGATACATGAGTAAAATAAAACAATTTCTAAACATCAACTACTTAGGTATATTACAGGGATTGAAAATGATCCGTTAAATGAAAATTAAATAAACTATATATACTTTTCTTTTGTTATTGGACACGTTGGAACCTATATATAGGTATCTGGTATGTGGTGGGACTTTAGACCATTATACATATAACAGACTTGTTTTCTAGGAGGCGGTGAGGGTCGCAGACGTGGAAAGCGTCGGCGAAAGGGTCGTCAAAGTGACCGACTTACGTCAGCTGGTTTAGCTGCGCAGACTCAACAGGATCCCGAGACTCAGGTCTGTGACACCGAAAACCTGTTTTCTGACTATCTGTAGATTTAATTTACTGAGTTCAGCCCTATCTAAGCTAATATTATAAAAGAGGAAAGATCTGTATTTTTGTATGTAACGTATAAACTTAAAAACCGACCAAGTGCGAGTTGGACTCGCGCACGAAGGGTTCCGTACCACTATCTATAAAATGGAAAAAAAACACGTTTGTTGTATGGAAGCCCCCTTAAATAATTAATTTATTCTGTTTTTTAGTATTTATTGTTATAGCGGCAACAGAAATACATCATCAGTGAAAATTTCAACTCTCTAACTATCACGGTTCATGAGATACAGCCTGGTGACAGACGGACGGACGGACGGACGGACAGCGAAGTCTCAGTAATAGGGTTACGGAACCCTAAAAACAACTGGACCGATTTCACTGAGTAACACAGGCTCTATTTAATACAATACTAATAATTACTAGATTGCGGGCATAGGAACTGATTCCCACAACCCAAGCTCCCGAGGCTCCATAGCCCCGACTCAAGACGAAGATATCATCGCACTGCCTGTAATCAAGGGTGGAGTGGCCAAGAAGACGGACTCATTCCTCGACGACGACATTCTCAAGTATCTGCATAGAGAAGTGGATGAAGAGGCCATTGAGACTGAGTTCGATATAAAAGTAAGACCATATTGGGGGTGAAAGGCTATTTGACTTAAGCGCCACTTTTGGGCGATATTGACTTATATACATATTTGGAATCAGCTATTTTTTCTGCGCCGAATGAGTATGCTCTCCTGTAAATTTAAAAAATGGTGCTTTAGTCAAACATATATGTACAGGGTGTATCAGAAGTCCGAAATAATTCTTTGGGTACATATACGGTAGCTCATGGATGCTTAGTGAAGAGCGTTGAGTTTATACCTAACTGTTATAGTTTCTGAGTTATAGACCTTTGAATATTTGTCACAGGTATCGTGTTCTGGCCTTTGGGAACATCCATAACCATATTCAACAGTGTAAACTACACTTATGAGTGGTGATTGCAAATATTCACAAAACAGAACATGCAATTTTTTTCATAGGGCCCGAAATATTACGAGTTACCTATAGAAATTGACGACGCAAAAATTTAGAAGAACATGGTTTAATTTCTATACATTTTTTGCACCATTCAGTGGTATACCCGATACTGATGCAAACGTCAAAGTATTATTTCGGATTTCTGTAAAACCCTGCATAATATGTAGTATATGTGACGTGTATTCCAGCGTCGGTACGTGCTGGAGGAGGCATGGCGCACGCGGCCGGCGCGCGCGTACGGGACGGAGATGCAGGCCCTGCTGCGCGCGCCGCCCGCGCCTAGAGCCTGCCTCGCCGACTGGCTGCACGTGCCCAGGATCTTCTCGCGGCAGAACGCGCACTTCACGCTGCCCATCGATACGAACCTACTCGAGAGTGAGCCATATTCAATTATAAAATCGTCACACCTGCACCCTTAGCATGACCGCGTAGATATAAGTTTTATCTATTTCAATTGTCAGATTTGTCGAGAAAAATTACGTCACTTCGTGCTTTTTGTACTGGTCATGGCTCGGTGTGACGACATTTTTTCGCGAATCTGACAGTTGAAAGAGATAAAACTTATGTCTACGCGGTCATGCTACAAGGCCTGGGGACCTATTTTCGTTTGATAGACATCATCTCTATCCGTGATATGTCGAAAAAATATGACCAATTCGACGTTTTGTTTCGACATATCTCGAATAGAGATTAATGTCTATCAAGCGAAAATCGGGCCCCTGCAGATAGATGTTCATTTGGCTAAAGTATTGTGATCCCAATATAATGAGGAGCTAATACCAGACTTACTGACCGTGTCAGATATTGTTCGCTATAATTAGTTTACCAATAATATTAGGAAACGCCTTAGTGTGTCATAAAAATGTCTAAAACAAATAGGACCACAGTTGGTCTCGTTGATGCGATGGCCGTCTAGTCTTATTCATAGAGAAACAGACGTACGCAGACGTCATAATCACACACAACATTTTATTGCATGTGTGAAACTGTCCAATGTTAAGAAAAGCTGGATCTTTGTATACATGTATACAATAACTCGTTGTAGTTTACTATTTATATTTACAGCACTGACCCCTATGAACTACGCGGCGAGGTTCGTGACACTGAAGAAATCCAAACAACTTCTCTACCTTACTGTACTCAGGAAGTTCAGGCCTGAAGGTTTCAGGATGCCGATAAAGGTTGATTTTTTGTTACGAATTCAAAAAAAATTACAGTAAGGCACCTGTGTCTGAATACTTAATTATACTAATACACCATAGTATTTTAACATTTAGGACATAGAAGAAGGTCTTATCCTGATGATGGGCGGCATCCTCACGGTGGAACAAGCTAACAACTTCAGGGTCATCATGAACTGGTCAGAGTATGAGGAAGAAGACTGCATCCCGGATGAGATCAAACTAACCCTGCTCGATACGGGGTATAAGAAAGCCTCCATCGGCGAAGGCGGGGACAATGGAGCGGTAAGCAACACTTGCACTATGGAGCTCAATATACCCTGCTCGTTTCCCTGTAGGCTAAGCATGACTGCGTAGACATATTTTTTTATCTCTTTCAACTGACTGTCATCGAGAAAATGACGTCACACCGAGTCATGTCCAGTACAAAAAGTTCGAAGTGTCGTCATTTTCTCGACAAATCTGACTTAAACTTATGTCTACGCAGTCATGCTAAGGGTGTTGATAGGCTGAGACGGTAGAGATACTATTTTTTTTTCTTTATTAATAATTTATAAGTGCCTGTATCGGTTTATATGAATACAAAATATTCAGATTCTGCATGCACGCATATTCCACAAGAATAAGAAAAAAAAATGGTTACCATACAATAGACACTATAGACGACCAGTGCGATTGGTTGGCCTACTTTATTTAGGTATTAGGAACTAGCAAGCCAAGTCGACAAAATGATTGGCATGGTGCTCTAATCATAATAACTGGCAACTTAGAAAAGATTTTACAGCGGGATCCGCTATTGCCTAGTAGTGAATACCGAAATCTTGTCTAAAAGGTTAAGATGGTATGGTCATATGGTTAACTCTTCTATCGCGATTCGGGATTGTTTCGGGAAGTGTATGAAATGTCGGTCCTTGTATGCAATGTATTGCTTGACGCGTCATCTATTAGCGTATGCTAGATATTGTGTTTTATGGTGAGATATAGGGGTAGCCAGCCACGCCTTTTGACGGTCTCAAAAAAAATTAGAATCGTAATAATAAAAAAGTTTTATTTATTTTTTTTTGAAGTACTTACACTGTTGGCTGTGAGGTGGCCTTTACAGCTTTACCAGAGGAGTAGTTTTATTTCGATGTCGTGTATAAGTAACATAATTTATTTCTTTTCAGTCCAACGCGAATACCTTAAACTATAGAACGTGGTGTGGTCTATGCGCAATATGTGAACGAATGTACGGACGGTTCCCGCCGAGAGATAAAGATCCCCCAGACGGGGTAAGAATCACGTCTATTTTAACCCGCTTTTTATTTGAAAACGAATATTAATACCATTTTATTTCATTACAGATGGAATTAAGCGATTTTATGGTGATTGAAATGAAATTGGCCGTATTGAGAGTACACAACGGTTTGAGAGACATTTTAAATACTATCAGAGAGCGATGAAGTTATATAAATTAGGTTAATATTTATATATTTTGTTAGTGTCTACGTATACATATACTTACCAACTTGTGTACCTACAGATTTATTTTATTTTTTCAATAAAATAATAACCGCGTAGTTGCTAACTTTTGTTTTTTTTTACCTTAACTACCTTATTTTTTGAGTTCAAAATACTGATTCTCTGTCATATAAAACGATGTCCCAACAGTGAACCAGTGGTAGAAGAAGAAGAAATAACAGCACTTGAAAAAAAAAGTGTTAAACGCTCCAAACGTAGCCGATAGGTATAGAACTTCATAAAACAATGATAAATATAAAAAAGTTAATAGTAAACTTCAAATTTGATTGGATATCGTTTTTCTGTTACTAATATCTAACCAATGAATGTCAATTAATGAATAAGCAATTAAATTTAGAAAACTCGATGATCGACATATTTTTGATATTGTTTACACCACTATAAACTTTGTGACGCACAGAAACCACAGACAATATATAGGGATGCGATATCCATGGCAAATTCAATACCAGGGCTGCCAAGTATGAGTACCTACGTAAAAATACTGTAAGTAGTGAACCAGGTATAAAAATCTTGAAAAGATTTGCATAGGAAATTTATTGATGTCTACTATATAAGTAATAAGGAGCTCAATTATATTAGCGAAAACAAATTTAAAAATTCAAAGTGTTATATTCGCAAACACAATAGTGCTCATTATCCATAAAGGAACATAGATCAATTTTCTATGCTAGTATTTTTGATTCTAATGTTTTCCAGCTCTACTAGCATCCGAGTAACAAATACTTTTAAAATTAATAGTTTTTTCATACTTCTAAGCAAAGCAATGGTATAATAAACTAGTACGATAAATACGTCTCATCCCTATTATAATTTATCACGATCGATCAATAGTGTGTGTTGTCTATGGTATTAAAGACGGTTAAATAAAATCGGAAAAAACTATTTTTGTACGTCGCTCTAGTGTAACGAATTTATGTTACGTATAGTATCTTAATGTAAAAACAAACAATGTTGGGGAGTTAAAATGATTACAACTCCTTCTAGTTAATTAGCGATATATTTCTTGGCGAACACTGTACAGTAATTATGATGATTATAAAAATAACGTTGGTTTTCTAATAAATCGATGTGTGCTCTGACTCATTTGCAAGTCATCTGGTTTTTTAAAAAGGAATAACGAATAAAACGGTCAACGTCGCGACGTTGACAGCTGACGATGACAGCTGACAATGACAGTAGTGTCAGTGCTGTAGTGTACTGTCAGTCAGGGTACAGTGGCGCCAACATCCTCCCCGCCCTGGATGCTCTCGGGTCCAGTAACCAATGCCTCTGACTCTGGTGTCTCGATAGGCAAGGGACAAATTTTCGAGAAGCAACGCTGCACTTCTCCAGCTGCTGTACGGATGGTCGCTACGCGCGAGGCTCCATCTTTTCCAATGTAGACTCGTTCAATTCGTCCTAGGCGCCATTTCAACGGTGGCAAATTATCTTCCTTTATGAGGACCAGCCTGTCAACAGTAATGACGTCACCCTTGTTTATTTTCCATTTTGTTCTGGTCTGTAGCTCACTGATATATTCTTTCGACCAGCGCTGCCAAAAATGTTGACGCATCTGCTCAACTCGGTCGTAACGAGGTAGGCGATGGATAGCTACATCAGTGACGTTATCACAGGCTGGTGCTGTAAGCGGACGCCCAATTAAGAAGTGACCCGGGGTCAATGCTTGAAGGTCGTTGGGATCTGAAGAAAGAGGTGTTAGCGGACGGGAGTTCAGGACAGCCTCTACTTGTACCAATACCGTGTTAAATTCCTGAAACGTGAGGTTAGAATTCCCTATGACGCGTCTCAGGTGATACTTACAAGACTTCACCCCCGCCTCCCACAAGCCACCAAAATGAGGAGAATAAGGAGGAATAAATTTAAATGTAATATTTTCTAAAGCGACTTTTTCGATAATAGCGTTTGAATGTTTAGTTAAAAAGTTATTTAAATCGTTGGCCGCTCCCACATAATTTCTACCGTTATCGGAATATATCTCCAATGGTTTGCCCCTTCGAGATATAAACCGTTTTAAACAAAGAAGGTAACCATCCGTGGAGAGATTTGTGACCGACTCTAAATGAACCGCTCGAGTCGCAAAACAAATAAATATACAAATGTAGCATTTCATTAATTTAGAGCCTTTCCCTTCACGATTCAAAATGTATACCGGACCACAGTAGTCGGTACCGGTACGTAGAAAGGGAAAACCTTGTGATAATCTTTCCGATGGTAGATTGCCCATGATTGGGCTAAATGTTTTCCCACGTAACCTTACACATCTGCTACACTTATGAACGATTGAGCGCGCTAAGTTTCTACCCCCAAGCGGCCACCATTCTTCGCGAATAGTAGAAAGTAGTAGTTGAGGGCCAGCGTGACACAAATGTGTATGTTTATATCTAAATAAGAGTAACGTGAACGTATGTTTACTACAGAGCAGGACAGGATGCTTCTTATCGTAAGTGAATTCGTTGCAGTTATCTAACCTGCCTCCTACTCTAATCAATAATTCTTTACTAAAAAACAAGTTAAGTCCTGACATATTACGCGAATATTTAATGTTAGAAGATGCCTTTAATAAGCTATTGTACTCGTACGGAAATGATTCGATCTGAGACAACCGCGCAAGTAAAGTGGTTGATTCATGCAACTCATTCACTGATAACGGTCCTTGTATACGTTCCTTTTTATGACGACTGTTGTGAATGAATCGCCTGATATAACCGGCTGTTCTTATCATTCGATAGAATGATGAAAATCTTACAAATGGAAACGCATTACATGACAGGTTTGACATAACTAGGGTTCTTAATTCAGGTAAGACGGTTAACGGTACATCTGTGTTGTGTTCAATGACAGATGAGTCACTAATGAACCGAGGCCCGAACCACCACAAATCGCTATGTATAAGATCAGGCAAAGTAACACCGCGTGATAACATATCAGCTGGGTTTTGCACGCCCGATACGTGTGACCAAATGCATCCATTAGTTAAGTCATTAATTTCAACGACCCTGTTTTGTACAAACGTCTTTAATGATGTGGGGTGGGTACGTAACCAACCTAAAACAATTGTCGAATCAGTCCATAGAAGGACCTTTTCAAACTTTAATTCAAGTGCATCTATGACCTTTTTATAAAGACGCGCGCCCACTAGTGCACCGCACAGCTCAAGCCGAGGTATGCTCACTGGCTTTAGAGGCGCAACCTTGCTTTTTGCACATAATAATTTAACAGTAACCTCACCGGATTGCTCACAGACGCTGCGAATGTAAACACAGGCACCGTATGCGTCCTGTGAAGCATCTGTAAAAATATGTAGTTCTAACTGATGTGCGTACTGTGAGGTGACATGCCGCGGAATACGTACGTCATTTAAGTGTTGCAATGAATTTAATATTTTTAGAAAGGTATTCGCGATTTCAGATGGGACAGGATCGTCCCATCCGATTTTACAAAGCCACAGTTTTTGTATGAGTATTTTAGTAACGATAATAACGGGACCTAACAACCCTAATGGGTCATAGACCTGTGATATGACAGAAAGTATTTTTCGTTTTGTGATTAGCGGCATATTTATACTGCAATTTAATTTTGTATCGTAAGTGAGTTCATCGCTGATATTATGCCAAACTAAACCAAGTGTTTTATGTTGAGCGGTTTTATCAAGTGACAATGATTTTGTTGAATTATTTAATGATAGACTATTTTCAAAATTAAACGTCCATTTTCTTAACGGGAAACAAGCAGAATTTAAAATGCTGCTAACCGTTTCGCAAAGTGACAATACATCCCGTTTATTATTATAAGAAAATATTAAATCGTCGACATAAAACGAATTTAATATTAATCGAGAAACCTGCTCATCTGGACAATCTAAGGCTAACTGTCGTAAACATCTCATAGCTAGGTACGGAGCTGACGCCGTGCCGTACGTGACTGTGTTTAATTGATATATTTGTAATGGATCACTCTTATTTTCGCGCCATAAAATTAGTTGTAATGTACGTTGATCGGACTGCACTAAAACCTGTCTGTACATTTTTTCTACGTCGGCGGTAGCAACGAAAGCAAACTGTCGAAAACGTAGAAGTATACCCACTAAGTCATTTAGTAACGGAGGCCCGACCGACTGTATATCGTTAAATGATTTGCCTGTTGTTGTAGGTGCACTCGCATCAAATACGACTCGCAACTTTGTCGTTGTACTTTCACGTTGCACACAATGATGTGGAAGGAAATAATGCGGAGATTTATATGTATCAATGCGAGTCATATGCCCTAACACTAAATATTCTTTTAAGAAATCTGAATACATTTGTTTTATTTCAGGGGAACGATCTAACTTTCTTTCTAAGGCTAAGAATCTCCTTTTTGCTAAATCGTAAGAATTGCCGAGCGAGTCAGCTGACTCGCATAACGGTATTCGCACGGCGAACCTACCGTCCCTGTCACGAGTAGTCGTGGAAGTAAAAAGGTTCTCACAAACCTTCTCATCGGCAGTAAAAATATTATTTGTTGATTTACTGTTTTGAACTTCCTCTAATTCCCAGAAACGTTTTAATTGGTCATCTAATGAAGTTGTAAATGCACAAATACTATGATTACTAACGCGTGAACTATTTTGAGGCAACGTGCCTGAAATAATCCAACCTAAACGAGTATTTTGTAGGTAAGGCCCTTCAGATAAACGCATCCGACCTTCCTGCAACAGACTCCAGAAAACATCGGCGCCAATTAATAAGTCGATTGCTGCCGGTGTGTGGTAGTTTGGGTCTGCAAGCGTAACGTTTTGGGGTATATGTACCGAGCGAACGTCTATAAATGAGGTGGGTAGATAATGAGTAATTTTAGGTAAAACTGAACAGTTTAAACGTGTACTAAAATTACTAATCCTCGATCGCATAAGTAGGTCACAAGACTGCTGTGAACGCATGACAGTGTTACCTACCCCAGTAATGGTGAGTGTGGACTGTATAGGTTTTAAACGCAATTTTTTACAAAGTGATTCGGTAATGAAACATCGTTGACTGCCACTATCCAGGAGAGCGCGGACAACGGCGTGTGTGTTATCATGCCACACTTCAACAATCGCAGTCGACAGCAAAACCTGTTCTAATGCCATAGATTGCACGGCTTGCTGCGAGTTACTTGCATGTGTGTTTAATGAGAATGACTCAGTACAAACGACGTCTGAAGAACCGCTCACGCTTACACTGAATGAGTCTGTGTGCGTCTGAGCAGGTATAGAATGAATGGATTTGCAACTTGCACTGTTATCTAAGTGAAGAAGGCTATTATGTTTTTGTGAACATTGTTTACATGGACCATACTGACATTCTTCAATAGAATGACCTGAACGTAAACAATTAATGCATATTTGGCCCTTTTCGGAGACTAATTTATACCTATCTTGGACGGGCAAATTTAGAAAGTGAATGCACGAATATAACGCATGATTAGCATCGCACATAATACATTTATCAGTGCGCGCTGTCTTCATAGTAGATTTGCCTGTCCTAGGTGGTTGTTTGTGTGTAACAAAAGAACGTATTTGTGTGGACGATTGAGAGTTGTTGACGGTTGACTTGTTTACGGAATCATTAACGTGTTTATGACCGCTTTGTAACATTTCTAATGCGTCGGAACGATCTCTTAAAAACTGCAATAAATCATTTAACTTAGCCTTTACGGAACCTTTACAAATTAAACTTTTACTGGTTTCCCACTCTTTGTTTGTAACTGGATCAAGTTTGCTTACTATTAAATGTATAACTAACGTATCCCAGTATTCTGTGGGCTCGTCCATAATCTTTAACGATCTTAAGTTTTTTAACACTGAGTCAATTAACTTTCTTAGCTGATTAGGAGATTCTTTTGTGACAGTTTGTAACGAAAACAAAGACTTGACGTGATTGCTTATTAGTAACCTGTGATTGTCAAATCTACTAGTCAACAAATCCCAAGCCACTTGATAGTTATCTGAGCTAAATTCTAACGATTTTATAACCTGTACAGCGCTGCCTTTTAACGAAGAACGTAGGTAATGAAATTTCTGAATAGGATTTATATCTTTGTTCATGTGAATTAGCGATATGTATGTGTCACGATACTCTAGCCAGTTTCCAAATGAACCGTCAAAGGAAGGCAATGCGATTGTAGGTAATTTAATAATGTTGTTTGTATAATTATTCGAGTTTTGACTTTGAGTACATTTAGAAGGTGCAATCTTCTCGTTATGAATGTTGGAAATACATTTAGCTACTGAAATTATTTTATAATAGTTAGATTCAATTAATTCCCTGGTTTCCAACTGCTGATTCAATTCTGTATCGGTTACAATGCTCTCGATTTTAGACTGAACTTCTTGGAACTCAGTGAACAATTGTTCGTTATTGGATATGCGTAATTGTAATTCAACTATTTGTTGATCATTTAAATCAACATTTTCTAACGAACTAATGTACTTCCCAAACAAAGTGATTCGACCACGTAAATTACCCCGTTTTTTAATCAAATCGCGAGTATCGGAATCGTCACTATTAGAAGTTTTACGAGGAGATTTGGCTTCTAAACTCATTGTGATGGCTATGTAGAAAACGGAAGAAAGTACTTACAAATATCACCGTGGTTGTGTAGCTGATTGTGTTGAACTCGACACTGCGCACAATACAAAACACGGTATTAATACTTTTCAAACCTGTCCGTTATCCACCCAAACGCTAACCTCTTAGTACTCCTTGTTGATTTTACTCCGTTATCTGCTTAATCCACAATCTTCTCAGCAGTGCAGGTGCGTTATAATGTAAGGATTCTTTCTTGAAATGATGATCCGGCGACGATGGTCCAATGTTGGGGAGTTAAAATGATTACAACTCCTTCTAGTTAATTAGCGATATATTTCTTGGCGAACACTGTACAGTAATTATGATGATTATAAAAATAACGTTGGTTTTCTAATAAATCGATGTGTGCTCTGACTCATTTGCAAGTCATCTGGTTTTTTAAAAAGGAATAACGAATAAAACGGTCAACGTCGCGACGTTGACAGCTGACGATGACAGCTGACAATGACAGTAGTGTCAGTGCTGTAGTGTACTGTCAGTCAGGGTACAGTGGCGCCAACAAACAATAACTGACCGTTAAAGTGCACGCGTGATACAGCCCATGCAATCAATCTGTTTGGGAGTTACCAATTTGGTGTACTTGGTTTATTTTTGACTAAAAATGAATTTGGACAGAGAGGGGCGGCTGAGCGCGGACGGTAATAACGATGGTTTAAATATAAAACGCCGCGTTGGTGCGCTAGTTTTTGGATTGTTTACTAATTATAGTCCTTTGTAGAGTATTACGTCACTGCGCTCCAGATATTTGACTACTGCGGCGCCGAGAGTACGGACACGCTGCGTGTTGACGCTTTGATGGACAAATTCGCGCCTTTCGTGAAAACTAACAAGTAAGTATTGATATATTTAACAATCAATGCTTCCTTGCCTTGTCATGGAATTCAATCTAAGTCTATGCTTGGTCTACCGTCAGTACGCAGCCATGGTACGTAATTATCCCGCAGAAATGCATATTTATAAGGATAGAACTCTAGTAGGTACTGAAGAGGAATGACCATAGCAAAATCTCCCATACCTCGTGTACCAAATACTAGGGGGTGATGTCAGTTGTATATTTTCCTATTTACATCTCTCTATACTAAGAATAATAGCCAATAGCCCCAATTACCTATATCAGCGTTTCCCATTAGCCAGGATTGCAACCAGGCCATCAAAATAAAATACCAAGTCACAACATTCCCGCCTATGTCAAAAAATAAGCAGCTACTCCATACTTTGCACCTTAATTTGTAGTAGTAATAAAACATTTTTACTATCAATAAATGTATATTATTTTACCTAATGGAACCAGCTTGGGTTTAAAAGTATTAAGAGGTTCACGAAGGGGCAGTGTGAAAATTACTGGTCCATGGCAGAAGAACGTTTGGGAAATGATCTATATGCTATCACATCATCATACATACATCATCATCACGCCTGTATTCCCCGAAGGGGTAGGCAGAGGTGCACTGTAGTGCGCCCACACTTCGCCGATGTATTTTGGTCCCAATGTAATAGGGGGCGAGCCTATTGCCATTATACCGGGCACATTCCCCCTCAATACGAGGGAGATTTGGGCCATAGTCCACCACGCTGGCCCAGTGCGGGTTGGTGAACTTCACACGCTATAGAAAGCTATAGACATGCAGGTTTCCTCACGATGTTTACCTTCACCGTTCAGCAAGTGGTAATCATTGTTGAAAATGACATTCGCACATGAAAATTATGTCAGAGGTGCGGGCCTGGGATTTGAACTTGCACTCCTTACGTTCAAGGCGGGCGTTCTTGCCCGCGAGGCTACCACTGCGTTGCTATCACACACTTCTTAAAGATTATGGCTTACTTACGATTATGGGACCTTAAGTTCTTATTGCTTTATATTTTAGTTTCAGTATTTAGTTGTCTACTTATTAATAATGTTGTGCATATTTGTAATTGGCGTAGCACATGCTCTATGATTAGGAAAGCAATACGTAAATGTTTGTGTTTACTCTGTAAATATGCCTTAAATAAATGGCTTCCATTGGATTAAGTTGATGATTTTTACAACAGAGTTTGAAGAACCACTTGGTCGGTTGGTAAAATACATTTTTTTTCGAAAATAATATCTACATAATGTACAATAAATAAAAGTGTCTGTCTGTGAGGCGAAATAATAGCTTTTTATTAAATGCATATGAAAGTAGATATGGTAGTTAAAAACTTATAATTTTTTTTTCTTTTGTTCCTTGTATATTTCTTTGTTCCGGCTAATCTCAGAAACTGCTAAAACCATTTTGACAGGATTTTACTAACAGATAGCTGATGTTATAAGGAGTAAATTGTGGTGTAGTCTTTTGTAATTTATAACTTCATGAGAAAATCCACTCTTCTCAGAGCTGAGTGCAGCTACTTGAAGTCGCTGCTGGACCCTGACCAGGATAACCCGGCGATCACAGTGTCAATGCTCGCCAAGAAACTACACCAGTACAGTGAGAGCCAGAAGTGTAAAACAGATCTGGATGAAAGGTAACATTTTAAACATACCTAAAATAATCACAAATATTAATAATTATTTCATGGATATGTAAAAAGGGTCTGATTAATCTTTCTTAACAATAAGTGAAGCACTAATAGTAAGTTGCGTGCTTTTACACATTTAAATAATTTGCACAGACATACATTATACAAAATCAACTGTCGCCATTACATGGCACGCATTGTTTAGTATATGTCAATTCACATACATAGACTGGGATGTTGCTTCACTTTTAGCATGAAAGTTGCAGAGTCCTTTTATTATATTTCCATGATTGATATGCACATAAGATGTTATAAACTGAGTATAAGAGAAACATGAAAAAATAAGATATTCCATAACATAATTTTATTATTCAGTTATTAAACATTATTAAATAATACATTAGACTTTATTACTTATAAATCACAATAAATGAAACATGATACTAAACAATAACAAATTATAAATTTATTTTAAAAAATCTTTTTAATGGTTTATAATTGATAAAATTTCTATATAAATTCAACCCTAATATTGCTTTTATAAACGTGTTTTAAATATTTTTATAAATGTTATGGACTATGTTATTTTTTAACTTGTACACGTTAAATAATTTGCCCTGGATACACATAACATTATATCCTTCGACCTTTATATAAATGTTGATTCTGTTGTGAACCAACTATATTTGAAAGCACTAAAAATATTGCCATCTTACTCATACGTTACGGCCGTGAAAAGGATGGTAATATTAGCTTAGTGTGCCAACAGAATCAACGGTCAGTGTGTACCCTTGGGGGCGCTAACCTAACCTAACCTTTTTTTTTTTTGTTTGCGATGGGAAATGCATTCCCAGCGCAAACAAAAAAATAAAAATAAACCTAACCTAACCTAACCTAACTCAACTCCATAGAGCCCCCAAGGATACACCCCAACCGAATCAACATCATTATGTATTATTTGATTGCCTTGCGAACTCCTTAATGAAAGTGACGCCATTACGAATTTTAATAGATAATCTGTGTTACACATGATGTTTTATGAGCAATATTTTTCCTCCAGTCCATTGTATGGTACCCAGAATACAAGCATTGCTTAGTTTGGGACATATAGTGTGTGTGTTTCTAATTAGCTTATTTTTATATTTCAAATGGTTTTGAGTTAATTATACTGTTTCGTTATTTGTTGTTTAGTTTTAATTTTTCCGTTGTTTTTTTATTTTTTTTATTTAGTTCTTTTTTTGTTTTTGTTTGTTAGTTTCAATCTAAGGACAGGACAAGCCCCCCAGGATTCAGATTCCGGAATTTCTACAGATGGTGAGTACATTGACAATATTATTTTTGGAACTTAATGAAAAAAAACCTCCCTATCATTTGTAGTACATACTACTTCTGCAAAGTTATTAAGTATTTAGACTAAATCACAGTTATATTTTGATAAATCTAAAAAGTAGTTCTGACACTTTTGATCTCCTTCTATGTAATTTCTGACTCCATATGAGTTAACTTCTAAATACCATAACTCTTATGTCTACCAGGGTACCAGTTAATAGAAGAGTTGCAAGATCCTGATTCCATTATTTCTTATTCTGATTGTTTCAGAGTCCAATTTTCAATAGGTATTATTTTTGTTATAAATTTTGATATGCCGCGCGATTACCAGGATTTCAGCTTCTAGAAGAGTTGCAATGCGAGCTTCGCGAGAAGGCGCACCTGGCGCATCAGCTGCGCTCGCAGCTCGACTTCACTGACCGACAGCACGAGGAACAGCTGGCGGCGATCACTGCCGAGCGGGACTCGCTCAGAGCACACCTCAACATGTAAGTACCAGGACTTTAGCTCTATAAAGAGATTTACAACTAAGCATGCCTTACATGTGTGCGTGTGTACATGTGTGCGTGTATTTGTGTTGCAAGTGGGTGTTAGTGAGCTTTCATAGGAATAGGATCTGTTTTACGCGTGTATGGCTACCACAAGTATTGTGCATCTTTCCCGTGCCAAAAGTAATCAGTAAAAATACCTTAGTAGATTGAGCACATTACTATATTTCCAATTCCTAGTAAACTTCCATATACATATTATTAAATTTCAGTTTATTTTACATAACATATACACGCCTTAACATAATATACACTACAAATGACAAACGCTTCGTATTTAGGCGTCATTTTGAAATGTCTAACTGTGGTAGTGAAAACGCTTATAAATAGTATAACTTCATAGACAATTGGCTCGCCTCCTATTACATTGGGACCAACAGACATCGGCGAAGCGTGTGCATCACTACAGTGCAACTCTGCCTAGCCCTTCGGAGTATACAGGCGTGATGATGATGTATTTAATTTGTGTGTGGTCAGACTCCGCGAGGAGAACATGACACTGACGCACGTGCGGCGCGACTACGAGGACGTGTGCGAGCGGCTGGCCGTCGGTGAGCTCGCGCTGGACGAGGCTCGGCGCGAGCTGGACGCGCTGCGACGCCGCGCCAAGCTCTCCGCGGACCAGCTCGCCACGCTGGAGAATGAGGTACCACCACTCTTCTTCTTCTTCTTCTTCGGGCTTTTTCCACAAACCGACGACCATTGCGCCTATTTTGTGTGACGGAGGGTGAGCTGGTTACTCCAGCCATTCCAGTTCTTCCACCACACTTAATATAGCAATAATTTAGACCTGTGCTTTGTTAAACAAGGTGTACAAATACTCGCTCATATACCTATTGTAATATCATAAAATCATGCTAAGGATGATGTGTCAGAAAGAACATGACTTCTCAATATGTGTACTTAGCTAAACCGCATAAACTGGACCACCGTAAGGGAGTAAAATAAAGTTATCTTTAAGCTAAGCAAGAAGTATTCGGGAACGGAGATTTATGCTATTAATAATTCTATGGTAAGTTTACCGTCAACATAGCACGCTTTTATACCAAGTGACTTGTAGCAACAAAAGCATTATTTAGAACAAAGGTACTCTGTTATGTCATCGTTATTTAGTTTAGTTTATTACGACGTCTATTAAACATAAAAAATATTGTCACGCAACACATCATATGATCCCAAACTAAGCAGAGCTTGTACTATAGGTACCGTACAATGGACTGGGGGCGATTCCAGTTACATCCAGAGCACGGAAAATTCCGCAATTTGCCACTGTCGGGAATGGAACCCCAAGCTCAAACCATTAGTTAGACTAACCCGTCTTCAAATTAGTCCCATTTTCCATTGTCGCTCCCAGAAAGGGTCCTTGCAAGAGCTGCTCGGCAAGTCAAAGGAGGAATGCCACCGCATCAACGAGATGTACGCGTCGCGGCAGGCGGCACTGCTGGAGCAGAACGAGTCCCTGCGCGGCGCGCACGCAGACCTGGCCGCCCGTCTGCGCGACCAGGACGACCTCGTGCACCAGCTCGCCAAGGATAAGGTACCGCACCTACTCTATTCTACTACCCGAGGACTTAGCACAACTTTTTACACTGTCAAATACGACTTTTCATCAAAAATATCGGCTTAGGAGTAGTAGGTACATAATAAAAACACAAAACCGCTTTCAGACTACACTATAATATAATAGTATAAAGCTCATAGCGGAGTTTGTGGTAGCCGAGTGGTCGAACGCACGCCTTGCAATCAAAGTGTGTAGGTTCAAACCCCGGCTCGCACCTCTGGGATTTACCTATGTGCGAATCTAATTTCATCCGAGAATATCACTTGCTATGAAACGGTGAAGGAAAACATCGTGAGGAAACCTGCACATCTGAGGGAACTTGACTAGTTCTCGATAGATGTGTGAAGTCTACCAACCTGCAGCGGGCCAGCGTGGTGGACTATGGCCTGAATCCCCCTCGCATTGGTCGGAGGCCCGTGCCCAGCAGTGGGTCGTTAAAAAATTAAGGGCTGTAATTTGATTTGTATAGCTCATAGCACAACAATATCGCGCACCATACATTTTTATGGGCACATTCACACTACTGTACTATATATTATTGGCTTTGTATTGTGCGCGATATTGTTGTGCTATGAGCTATATATTACAGCGTAGTCTAAAAGCCGTGTTAGTGTATGACGTGCATATTACAAGGCGTGTTGGCTGAGAAGTCGTCACACCGAGCCATGTCCAGTACAAAAAGCTCGATGTGACGTAGTTCTCTCGACAAATCTGACAGTTGAAAGAGATAAAACTGATGTGTTGACGGTCATGCTAAGCGTGCTGTTTATGATCGAACCCCTGTATTTGTAGCATGAGTGCCAAGACTAAACGTTTGTCACGGAATATCTGGATGTTGTCTCTTTCTCTCGTATGAAATTAGACAGAGAGCCACCAAGCCAATCCGTGACAGAGGTCTTGTGTTAACATGCGTGCTAACACCACTGATTGCACCACACAGGTACTTCTGGAGCTGGAGTTGAAGGAGGCGTTGGGCAAGTGGAACCAGAGCCAGCACCGGCTGGACCGCAGCATCGAGCTCAGCTACACTGAAGACCAGATGCTCACCGCGCTCGACAGCCTCAACGCCGACACCAGGTTCTCGCAAGGTCAGCTACAAACATCTTAATAACGCTAGTAGAATAATTGAGCAGTGTCTGTTCAAAGGGAGATAATTCCACCATAACAATCTGCAATCAGATTGATATATTTTAAATGTATTCAAAATGCTTCTGTTCTTCTTAATGTTTTCTGATGCAGTCTGAAAAGCGCAGACGCTGTAAACCAACCTCAGAGTAGATAGAGAATTCCAAACGACTGAACTATTCGTAACGCTCTGCGGCGATTTTTTTTAAGGTTGGCAATGATTGTCCGCCATCTTAGTCTTAAGATCAAGTAAGTACATAAGTGTCACTAGTCAAAACTAATATGATGGATAATTTACCGCAGCGCGGGCTCGCAAATGTCGGCTCCTTATTACTATACTACCTCCATAAAACCAACCTAGACTACAGATTAAACAAAAAAAAGCTGTGTAATGTGGAAATATCTGTTCCTACATACGCTCCTCAATTATTAAGTTATCTGTTATCGTTATTTTACTACAGGAATGTCCCATCGGCTGGACACCACAATAGTGGCTAACATGCTATCTCGTATTACAGCTTCCACTATAGCCAAAGTATGTGGAGACCTCCACTTGTTTTGAGAAAAGTGACCCGGGCACTTACCACTACGTAATAAAGAATTGTTGTTTCAACAGTTACTGTAAATTTTTGACAGATTTTGCGCTGTGTTAACTGACAAAAACTGAAAGTAATATTAGAAAAACATTGCTGCCACCTGTGGTGGTGAGGGGCTGGATATCTGCTAGAGATTATTTATTATTATGTTATACTATAAAGATTTTGCTAAAGCATCCATACTTTTTCATCCTATTCCTAACTCATCAAACTTATTATTCCCTCCAATCCTTAAATATTTACCCCCAAATTTATAGAGATTACAATCCGTCTACAAACTACTATTTGGGGGTAATTTTATTTACAGAAATAAAATCTGTTCTAACAATCTGCCTTATTCACCTCTTAAGAAATTACCCACCTGCATTGCTTCATATTTATACCATATTACTCCCATAGAGAACCGCATATTAGACGAGGAATCATTCATAAACGCACTCAAGGAGGACCAGGGCCGCTCCACAAATATGTCACTATTCGACGAGATACGACTCAGCTTCTCAACCATGTCCAAAGACTTCAACAGAACTCGCGAGAAAGTTCTAGACTATTCTTTCATCACTTTAGGCACGCAAACAGAGGACAACATGTCATATAATCATGAGCATAAAACACATAGTAGCGTGGAGACGCAAACGATAGATGACGTCGAAGTATCGAAAAACAATAACAACCACGACAGTTCAAAGTGTCTAGAATGCGACAAAATAAAAAAGTACACAGTTAAGTTGGAAAGAGACGTCAGTATGTCTCACAGGACCGTGACAGAGATGCAGTTCGAGTTGAATCGATACGAGGATAATTTGGATGCGTTGCAGAAGTTTATTGACGAGGGTGATAGGAGGAACTGTATGTTGCAAGAGATTGTGCGCGGCTTGGAGTCCAAGATCGGTATAATGGAGGCTGCGTGTGCTAACCAGCGAGACGTGTTATGCAGCTTGTCGGCTGACACTTGTTGTGGTGTGACACAGACCGAGTGCGGTACGCTTTGTCGCTACGCTTATTCCTTGTGTTCGTTTCGTTGAATAGTGATGTGCCGATGTGTATCGAGCGGTATCGACTAATTTGATTGTTTAATACTTGGGATTAAAATTGGGTTGTTTTCACACTGACGAGTCTAGAAAATATGATAAGATTTATTCTAGTTTACGAAAATATTTAGAGTGTTGTTGTTGATGGGATCGCTAGTCGGTACTTATATGGACATATTATCAATAGAAAATGGTATTTGTAAGTGTTAAAAACTACTCATAATATATTAACAGACGATATTCGACTTTGAAACGACTTATCATTTGATGTTTTAACAATTTTATTTAGTCAATAAATCCTACTTCAAAGTATTTAAAAATTAAGTCGATCTTACTCTTCAGCACATCACTATTGTGAAGTCCTTTATTGGTGATGGTTTAGTTTGATTTTTTTTTTCGTTATTTATGTGTTTTAAGTTGATTAGATTAAGTAATGTAGATATATGTAGGTCAAGGGTAATATTTATTGTAATTAGATTTTTTGAATTTACTATTTTCGAATGTTAAACGATTTTTTTAATGTTAGTTTTCATGTATTATAATTGGTGGATTGTAGCATTGATCTCAAGTCCTCTAATCGATACTCGATATATCGATTTTGGGCGTTGACACCTTTGATTCAAATCGAATATCTAATTAGATTTGTAGAAATTGTAATTAGTTATTGACAATAGTATTACACCACACAGCTTTTATGAGATTATTTTGCTGATGATAATGTTAATTATTTCAGATGTCGCCTCAATGTCGACGCAGGTGGACGTGCCGTGCTCGGAGTGTGAGAAGCGAAGTGCCATTGTGCCACATCGAGGGCTCAGGAAATTCTTTTGGTGAGTTGCTCTTACATAACACTTTCATTTGCTCCGGACTAGTCAGCGAATCAAGAAAGTTCCTTAAAGCGCCCCGCATACTGGGGCGTAACGCCTCGTGCGTCACACTCTCAATAGGTATGCAAAAATATTGTTTTCTGTCGAAAATTTCTTCAGTGTCATTTAGTAGAAGAATGACTTTTTTTCTGTGTCAATACAGTTCGTTTTGCTATTGGCAAATAATCAGACACGCGAGCTTGCTCGAGCCTTAAATGCGCTCTTTTTTAATGTTTTTCTGGCATGGTAGTAGTAAAGTTGTTGAGTTTGAGATTTGTAAGAAATTAGGTGTATGTGTGTTCTAATTTTGGTGTTTTCTACTTATTCTCTACTAATTCAACATCCAAAATACTATAAAATGAAATGTAGCAACTGACCACTCTAAAAATACCTCGCCATGCCTTTATTGTCCTACCTTCTCCGTTCCCTTCCTCCGTCCCTTTCCTAGTGTTAACCGGCCCCTCTTAACTTGCAGCGTGTGATTGCAGGGAGCCCCTAAAGTGCCTGTTCCAACTGTTCGCGGTGGTGTGCTTCGTGTGCGCCATCTCCCTCCTGTACGGGTTCTCGCGGCGCTCGCAGCCGGCGTGCGCGCGCGACGCGGTCCCGTGGCGCTGGCTGGACGCGCAGGACCTGATGGACTTGCTGCTGCGGATAGAGTACGTGGCTGAAGTGCCCATGTGAAATTCCTAGTGATGTATTTGCAGTTGACTTGAACTATGCTTCAGATCTAAGAAGTACGTTGTGAGGACCTCTGGTCCTTCATTCAAGAAGATATTCAAGTGTTCATGTGTCGTCCAGGAAGTCGTATTCCGTACAAATTTCATACATTAAATTTATAGAAATTTCAAACACATTTACGATAGAAATGTAGAATATTTTATCCTAAAAATGCAATTTTAAGTCTTTTCTTTGTGAATCTATTTAAATTTCTATTGATTTATTTATGTATATTTTAATGTTGTTATTTGCACATTATTGTAATATAATGTTCTCTGAGTTTTAAGATGCAATTGAGTTGATTTTGTTGGCACAAAAATTAAACTATGACCATCTCTGTTACGACAGTAACGTATGACAGAGAAGGCAATATTATTTGTGAGTAGTAGTTTTTGTACAACAGAATCGAGTTCTATATAGACATTGTAACTTTACTTCGAATCGTTTGGTAAGATTGTGACCCATCCAATACGCTGGATGTATTTAGACATCATATTGTTTAATTGTCATCCTGAAACTCACTGAATGTCGTTTCAGTAATAAAAAGTAAGAAAAGTTTGGCTTGAACACTAGAAGTATCTTTAGATCAAATAAAATGTGATTTAAGGCGTCAATTCCGATAATCGATATGTCGTGACATTTGTCGCGGCGAATCGTGATATCGTAATTAGTAGGAACGACAATGAAATATATGTCACTGGGAATAGGATTTGACGAAATGTCACAATATAGCCATAATCGATTTTGGGTGTTGACGCCAAGGCAGCTATTGTCGAAAATAAGACTCAACTATTGTCATGAGAATTGACACTTTATGTGTGAGAAACTCGATCCCCGTATTTTAAGAAATGTATAACTCACTTTATACAATTGTATTACTTAGTCCAAAAGTAATTTGTATTTTCACAATCAAGGGATTGTAAGTTTCTATTATGGAGGGTTGACTACCCATATTTTCTATGAATACTTTAAATGTCAATGCGACAGGTATTGATGCAAGCTGTCAAATGTGTGACGCCCCGTACATTGGCAGAATCACATTGGGCCTAATTCAATGGAAAGAGGCCATTAAACAAAAAAAATGTAGTATTGTGTAATTTTGTAAATAAATGTGACTAGCTGCCTTTTCAAGCACTAAAACCGCAGGAAGTCGGTAATTAATTAATTTAATTATTTTTAATTTTGTCCTCATCTTCACGCCTTTTCCTTCCCGGGGAATAGGAAGTAAGATTATAATTTTCATTGAAAATAAAATAATTTTGATGTCTTTTTTTCATAATCTTGACGAGATTACATTACGTTTTATCGACATGACAGTACATATGTAACCATCAAATAATTTATTATGTTTACAGCGTTTACTTCACTGTAAATATTACATTTAATTTAATTTGTAATGCATGCGATTAATTTTATTTCTGTTTAATATGACAGATATGCTCAGACTAACGGTCCACTGATTTGTAGATATTATTCGACATTGTTAAGCCCTGATCTATTGACGCGTTAATTTTTTTTGCCGATAACTGAACGGACCGAATCAATGACGCGTCGCGTGGTGTCGATATTTCCACAAAAATGTAAACTTTACTTCATTCCATTTACAAGACACATTGGCATTTTTCAGTTCATAATTAGTTTAGTAATGCGACTATAGATTGATAAAAAATGTCTGTAAATTCCGGAGTTCCATTTAATATTTAAAAAAAAAACTATTCATATATCGGCGGGTGATAGGAAAAACATACTAAGTACAAAAAATAGGAAAATATGTCTTTACACTATGTACCTACCTTAAATAGTTCCCAAGAAAAAGTCATCGTATCCATAAGTGCATTACTTTACAGCATTAAAATCACTAAATCACATTAAAAAAAAACTAATAAAATTCAAATTACTGCATTGTTTTTTTTGTTACATAATTAGTGTTTCCTGTCACGAAGATATATTCTTCCTTTATAATAGAGCAGTGCCGTTGTTAGTCTGAGCAAACCTGTTAGTCTTCCATCGTTTTGTGTATCCGATTCTCTAAGTACAAACTTCTTAGTCCTCATAATATCTAGTAAATATTTTTAACATTATATGTAACATCTTATTGTGATTTACATCTTCAACTCTCCCTGTGCCTATTTCGTGATTAGTAAATAATTTTATTGTATTTAATTCTTACTAATATTATTAAGTGGTCTAGATTCTCCAGTTGGGGCCTTAATTTCGAATACATCGTGAATCTTACCAATATTCTGTGATATGCAGTGCCAGTTTTAGATTTTAGAGATAGTCGACGATAGCATGGCTTCCACAACTCGTAAAATCGTAAAAAAAATCCTAAGATTGGATTTTTAAAGGGATTTTCTGACCGACTGATCCTGACACTAATTTGCTTAACTATGTTAGTGATGACGGGGGTCATGCTATAGTGCAAAATCTGTAGTGTAGCTTATTCGGTTAAGACTAGTATTGAATTTGGTATTAAGTTTTAATAAAAAATTATTAAGTATAACCTAAATTTGTACCAAAAATATTTTTTCGTACTTTGCGTAAGTGTCTTGTACTATACGCGTCTAGTATTATAAATAATTTTAATTTTATTGGGTCCTCTTACTGATAGAACAGGTCTTAAATATAAATAGACATAAGTACCTGTACGTTTTTATAAATTCTTATTCTAACCCCTCTTTAAACCATCTAATACAGCAATAATCCGAACAATAGTGTCTTGTTATGCCAATGTAAATAAGCAATCAAAAAGTTTTATCAATTTGGGGCATAATGTTGAGGCCGCAAACATTTTTGGGCGAAAATATTAAGGCTTACTATTGGACATAATTAAATTATTTTAAAGTCAAGTTTTATTAGTCGGAGGAGCAATAAGTCCCAAGTAAAAGAAGCACCAAATATTAGCGCATTATAAGCTACGAGTCTAACCCAGCATTTATTCGTGCATTTAATTTTCGTTCCAGATTCGCGTACGAACTAATTGTACGACTAATCGATCAATCGTTTTACATAATCGACTGAATAATAATTAGTAATTAGATGGTACAACACTGCTAGGTGAAACTGTTCGGTCCGTGCAATCTGTGTTAGAATTTAATTAATTTTAATTTGTTTGCCCAGTCGCTACCAGTTTGTAATCATAACAAATAGGAAATATTTGATATGATTACAAGCGGTACTTATTTGTTTATTATTGTTATGTCTAATGTATCTAATAAACGAGATCTTCCAATACTTACTTCACTATTTTATTTGTCTAACACAACACAACCTGTTAATTCGCTAAGAAATTTCCCCCAGAATGTTCCCCATGGGAGGTATATTTAGACATCTTGTCGTTTCGGAAAAACCGGCCAAGTGCGAGTCGGACTCGCGCACGAAGGGTTCCGTACCATTATCTATAAAAACGGCAAAAAAATAACGTTTGTTGTATGGGAGCCCCCTTGAATATTTATTTTATTGTTTTTTAGTATTTGTTGTTATAGCGGCAATAGAAATACATCATCTGTGAAAATTTCAACTCACTATCACGGTTCATGAGATACAGCCTGGTGACAGACGGACGGACGGCGAAGTCTTAGTAATAGGGTTCCCGTTTTACCCTTTGGGTACGGAACCCTAAAAATGGACTCATTGATGCCGATGCCGCCGCTTAGCTTTTAAGACAATCTGGGAATGTCCATGCAGAAATCCAACTTTTTTTAAAAATATATTGGTACAATTAATATATTCAACGGTAATTATCTAATTTCTAAATAAATAGTTACATTTAAAATTTCTTGAAATTGGGTGTCTGGAATCATGAACAGTTCTGTCTGAGATTATATCGAGGGGAGAAAGGCTATTTCACTTAAGCGACACTTTCGGGCGATATTGACTTATATACATATTTGGAAACAGTTAATTTTTCTGGGTCGTATGAGTATGTTCTCCTGCAAAGTTAAAAAATATTGCTTATAGCCTTACACCCCTCTACAGGGTGTATCAGAAGTCCGAAATAATACTTGGGTTACATATACGCTAGCTCATATTTGGATGCTTAGTGAAGACAGTTTATACCTAACTATCATAGTTTCTGAGTTATAGACCTCTGAATATTTGTCATAGGTATCGTGTTCTGCCCTTTGGGTACATCCATAACTCTATTCAGCAGTGTAAACTACACTTATGTGGTGCGGCTACCAATATTCACAAACCAGAACATGCTGATTTTACATAGGACTCAAGATATTACGAGTGATAGAAATTGACGTCGAAAAACATGGTCGTATTTTGATCAAATTTTTATACCAAGTTGTATACCCGATACTGATGCAAACGTCATAGTATTATTTCGGACTTCTGAAACACCCTGTATATGGTCGCAATTGCGAGGAATTTATGATATTCTACTGATTGATTTCACTCTGTTAAAAAGCACATCTATTTTGAGTGAGAGCACGGATAAATACGTGTATTATAGTCGATGAAGGTCAGCTGAATAGTCTAATTTTCGGTGACGCACGAAGTATATTAAAAATGACTCCCTCAATCCGCATATGATCGGTATCGCTACACAAAGGGACCGGTAATCTTCTGGCTTTGTGCGCGCCATAACAAAGGGCTCGAAGGGCTCGCCAGCAAGGTGCTCGCACAAAGGATATCGGGCCGCGCAACTGAGAAATACGCTCGCGAATACTTCCCACAAGACGACATGCGTTTTTGCTGACGTTCTCTTTGGGTCAGTTGCAAAAAAAAGTTTTATTTTTAATGAAAGTGATAATGATTGGGTTTCTTTTTATGTGTGTGTTGATAAGTAGGTGGATCGTGGAGAATGGGGGAGACTTTTGCCCAGGCAGCAGTGGGAGAATGTAGGTTAGAAAATGATAAGTTGGTTAGGTTTGTTTGATATTAGTTTTACGTACTGAGATAGATACATAGAGTTATCTTTATTGTACACACCAAACAAAGAATAATACAGAATTCATAGTTATCGTTTTAAATTTCTGAACTACCGACCTTTTCAGGGTTCCGTACCCAAAGGGTAAAACGGGAACCCTATTACTGAGACTTCGCTGTCCGTCCATACTCCGTCCGTCCGTGCGCGAGTCTGACTCGCACTTGACCGGTTTTTTTACGAAATGATGGAATTTAATGAAATAAGATTTCGCTTGCCATTAGAGGGTATTTCAGCCAAGCAGTGGGAAGTAATTAATAACACATTATAATTAATAATTATGGATGATGAATGTGATAAATATGGAAAAGTTACCGACCTATTTAGTATCGGAATAATTTTTCTTTAAACCGCTAATTATATTTCAGCCTGAAGCACCCTACCGTTATTACTCTGTAAAAAATAATTTATGTTAACTGTAACAAAGTTTTAATTACGCATATTACTTAATTGACGAACCCAGTACAGTAGACGTACACTATGGTTACAAAACCAACCCTATAGCATTCAAAATAAAGTTCAAATTGAAACGGATATTCTCGTATTAGGAGGTCGCCGCACACCTGTCTCCCACCGTGGGAACAACCCTCACAGGGAAGGACGTAATGTGATGGAATTGAAAGCATACTGTTAACAAACATGTGATATTTCATTATGTAAATATAAATTACGTAGATATCTGGGCCCTGAGTCCCCTAACTATGGTTGTGGAGTTGCTATGACTTAACTTTCTAGGGCATGAAAATATCAACTTTTATCAATGCTAGCGAAAGTATGACGAATGTAGACATTGGCACCCTGAAGCCTAGACTCATAGAGTACCCATATCGACTCTGCCCTGCGTCTTTTGACGTTTATCTGTCATCCACTGTTAACGCCAATTAAGGCATATTTCACTTTTATTATTGTTAGTACCCTCATTTTTGTATATATCAGTTTTTTCTGCTGCACCGCGCACTGTTCGTTTATACGGACAGTCTCGAATAGAACTCAAAATCCGCAACACGTTGAGGCTCTTAGAAATTACCACGGAGCTATCAGTGTAAGCCCCCGCCGCTATTGTTCTGGTGCTAATACCTCGTCCCACCAAGTATCCAAGGTGCTGGACAAAGTGAAGTGATCTCCATAAAGAAGCAGTGCACTCGCTAAGTTGAAGATCCAGGAGGACGTGAACGTAGACAATGCAACAACGTAAACAAAACAACCAGGTATCGCAGTGCAGCATTATCAGGTCAGTCCTTTGCCTAGTAGATAATTACTCTGACCCACTGTACATCCTATGGAATAATTCCCCGCTAATTAAGTTTTCTATATCCCACTAGTTTTTGTTTTGTATTTAATCGACTAGTGGCCCTCGCATTCACCATTGTAGTATACGGCAACTACATAGGGCAACTGCAATGGCGGATGTCTTATAAACGTCAAAAAAATTGCCGCAGAGCGGAGTCAATAGGTCGTCTCCGTTATATATCTCGATGCATCGACTAGTTTTTTGACATTAGACTAGTCATATTCTAGCTATGATTGATGAAAGAGGTTGTTTTCATGCGTTAAAAAACAGTCATAGCATCTCCAAACACTATCGTTGTTTTCCACAACCATAGTGTTAGGAGACTTGGGGCCCTCACTTTACTAACTCACCTTCAATACCTACCCTTAGGTTTTTGGAGGTAGGTAATGTAACTTGGGTTTTTGATGTTGACAGATTAGTAAGCTCACTGCTAGTTCTGGGTTCAAATTTAGAAATGGACTTTTCGGAATTTGTCCTAGTCTGGGTGTATCTGGCATCGATTTCAGTCCATTGTATGGTACCCATAGTACAATCGTTGCTTAGTTTTAGTCCATACGATATGTGTATGTTGTCTGGCGATATTTTTTCAAATGTAGGTAAGTAGGTACTATTTAATTGCTAGTGCGTCGCGGTGCATGCCAAAGCGATCCCGTGGCGCTCCGATATAAGCGGAAGATGGTACACCGTCGGTTTCTAGTGGGTATACGGCCTTCTGCCGAGACTCCCACATAAGCCTGCTACTTCCCCGAGGTGTGTGGTTAAAAAAAGTACTGAATATTTAATTAGGGTACTGAATATTTAATTAGGTTCTCTATAAATGACTATATCAAATCGAATACATCCTTGTAGTAAAGTATTGCTCAGAGTTTATGGTGTAGGGAAGAAAGAGAGTCTTTTGTTTCCGGAGACACTTTCAAACGACAAGAAAAGAAAAGTTACATCATTTCCGATTAAAAAAGGTTACAATCTCAAGAAATCTCAATATTTCTCACGTTATTAAGTGAACATCCACAAATATTGACCCAATCTCTACAATAGTGTTTTTTTGTACGTACCTATGTCCTCCGCGACCCGGAAACGTCGGCGGATACGGAGGCTTTTTTCAAGTCTGTTTATAAAAACGAGTTGATAGTCAAAGGGAGACGTTTTTGTAAACACCTGTTTGCATGGGAACTCACGAGAAGTATCTGGGAGACGCAAAAAAAGATTGAGATTTGTTTATGGTTTTTTATAAGAAGGTTGGTAGGTTAGATTTTCTTATAAGTCTATGGGTACTGTATTATCTTTGTAAACTCTATGGTTAACTTGAGTAACCTCAGTAACCTCTCGCTTGATGATCAGCCCAAAGTTCTTGTTTATTCAGCCCAAAATTCCTGTAAAAAAAATCACCCTTGTGTCATAACTTGCAATCGAATAAATCATCCAAATCGAATACACAGGCTGTATCAAAAGTCCGAAATAAGGTATTGTTGGTCGATAGTTATGTGGTAACTGATATGTCGATGGTTTGTATCGATAGCTGCTTACTTACACCTAAATAGATAGTCTACTCAACTAAGAGTTTCTGAGTACCAGGTTTTTACCAAATCAGCAAGCCAATTAAAACTCTGAACAAAACTGAGTAAAGTGCAGTAACGAAAGGCACGCGCTGGTCTTAGTAAAATGTGTTTACTTAAATACCTATATGTCTAAAGATATTGCATAGGACTTGAGTTATTTTCACTTTTACAATTTTAAAAGGCTTTTTTTATTAAATATCACATTTGGATAAAATTGCAAGTATTATTCAGGACTTGTGAAACATCCTGTAGTGACCGGATCGTGAGAAACAGACCGACGGACACCCTGTATGCAGTGGTGCTGAAAAAACTCAAGGGTGTTTAATCCCAAAGATCTTATTTACACAATGAGTCCCGCCTCCTTCCGAAACCATCAAATGAGAGAGGAAGTTGGTCCGTTATTTGAATTAGTTATTGTATCCAGTTTGCGTCCACTTTTGTAGTTAAAAATACACAGTGATGTTAATTAAACTATAAGCTGATGCCTAAATATACATTGCAACTGCCAACTGCTTCGTATTTAGGCATCAGCTTAAGACGTTTTTTAGTATTAGTTGAAACCGGTATAAGTCATATCCGGGCATCGGGTCAAATTCTTAGTTGTCGTGTCCACCTTGTCCAGTACTGTATGGAAAAGTAAGTTATAAAATTCCACGCCCTGACTTAAAGGAACTGAATCCTCAGTTTCTACACTAATAAATCACATCTTTGCTTACCCCCCGAGGAAGGAAGAGGGGTCCGTTACAATTTGTATAGTAATTTATGGACGCCGGTTCACACGCCGCGTCACTGGCATATTGTTATGAGGATATGTTTCCTTTCCTTTAAAAAAAAACATGTAATATCCTTGCTGCACAGATTATTAAGTGCGTAGGTAATAGTCAGAGGGAATTCGAGGCACGTTTAGGTTAAAGCCCAAAAAAACTTTATTTTATACACTCTTTTAGACCCTGAATTTTAGTAGATTTAGGAGTGGGTCAGTACCTACACAGTTTTGTTGTGTAGATTTTGTTAAAGTTTTTGCTTACAGGTTTTCAGGTTGCGTTCCTTTAAAAACAACGTCCGTAAGATCAATTAAACATTTTTGGAACGTGTAACGTAGCATCGGGAACGTTACTTCAAAACATTTGTAATTAACGTCTCGTTGAAAATGTTACTTTCCCTTAGTGAAACGGGCCGTTTCCAGAATACAGGAATCGGACATTAATCTTGTGTGAACCATCTAATAGATATTTGAATGTTAAAAACAGATACCGTTCCCAGTGCCCGCCCCCGTCAACACATCAGCGACATACGACATTCCAATTATTCACCATTCATTAGACCCATCACGCGATCGCGTGGAATATGGTCACACTTGGCCACTCATCACCACAACCAATTCACTCTTGCCGTCCAACTATCAAAATGCCAATCGATTTTAAACTTTATATCAGCAAATATAAGGTTGGCTACGTAAGTTTTTCAGCTACAAACATACCCTTGCACTGAAGTCCTGGCAAACTTAATTATGCAGTTCAGTAAAACTTATCTCGTATCAATAAAGTTGTTTTTAAATAGCTACAGCTGATACTAACTGTATGGGTGTGTTGGCGGAAGGTTACGGCTACCGTGGGAGAAAGCGTTAGCGGGCTAATTAAATATTTATTAATACAAAATGTATGAAGGTATGAGCGGGTAAAGGTCGCAGTGAACACCTGGATGAGTCAACGGCTTGTATGGTGATTATATACGACGTACCTATCTATGCATAGGTAGATTAGATAACTGTTTATTTCCCCTCCTATACATACACTCATAGCTATGGGTATAGATAGACTATAGATACCTACCAACGTTTGCCTTTATACAATATGATTGTGGAATGTGAACACCAAATTGTGGAATGAACTTCCTGCAGCGGTGATCCCGGACCGATGCGACAAAGCTATCTTCAAGAAACGAGCAGACTCATTCCTTAAAGGCCGGCAACGCACTTGCGATGCCCCTGGTGTTGCAGGTGTCCATGGGCGGCGTTGATCACTTACCATCAGGTGAAACGTCTGCTCGTTTGTAAAATCTATCGTATGTAACGTCTATCTCATAAAAAAAAATGGGTATAACTAACACTGAATATACACCTCAGTCAGTCGAATCAGTAGTACGAAATAATATTTTAGGTACATATACGGTAGCTATGTATGTAATAGTGAAGGTAGATTATACCAAAATAACATATTTTCAGAGTTACAAACTTTTGAATATTTACCACTGGTATCGTGTTCTGGTATTATGGCACACCTGTACCACATTTTAAACTACTGGACCAAGCCGTCTAAATATGTTTGTTGAATGTCTAAAAAAATATTTTCTTGTAATAACAACTTAGAAAAAAAATAGTACATTTGAATTTCATTGATAGAAGTCATGAGTGTTACAACAAACTTCAGGTGCACCGAAAACTGCAAATTCTACCTCAAAACGAACCCTTTGCACCTCGGCATTCCCACACACCGTGAGAACACACCCCACGTATAAAGAACCGTATTTAACCACCTAACAAACACCGCGCAAAAACCCTATACTTCATACCTCACCTTCCCTTCATGCTACACTGCACCTATAAAGTACCGCTTTAATTCTTAATGGATCGCGTACAAATAATCGTGATACTTTATGTGTATGAAGTATGGGGTTTCCGCGTGTCGGGTGTGGGGGAAATGATTGTGGTAATTGATGGGCGGGCGTACGGTCGCATTCCCATAGTATACAGGATAAGGGTCCGCAGGTGTAGCTTCACTCGCTCGTTTGCATTTAAAATATAAATAATTTATTTCATGAAATTTTCAACACCTACTATTGAATTTATGGTTAACATTTCGTTATTTTCGTGAACCTAACTACTTATTTGTTACTAATTGAACTACATAAAAATTTAAAAGGTACCTTTTTCGTTTTAAATTAAGTTTTAAATTTCGATCCGATATATATTTTTTTCTAATCAAATACGAGGGACCTAACATGTTTTAATTATTACAAAATCGAACAATTCAACAAGAGCTGAAGAACTTTTTTTTTATTTAGCCTGTGTCGTCCCACTTCTGGGCAAAGGGCCCCCCTCCTTGCCTCCACTGTTCTCGATTCCTTCCTGGTATGTGCCGCTCTTTTGAGCGAGTCCAACTCGTCTTATACATGGTACATGCATGGTACATACTTAGTAATATGTAAGTAAATATTTTATAAAATATGCATATACATATTATACCTAATTTATTAATAGGCGCCTTCGATAACACGATTAGGCGCATTTTTTTCCTGTATTACTTATTTACGCCCGGAATCGAACCTACACTTACCGCCACATTTAACAACTGAACCACTCATCTCCATTCACAGCGAACCCCATTAGAGTAGGACAGCACGAAAACAAAACATTCCGACACAGTTCCCAGCGCCCCTACCCTTGTGTTGAACAGAGACAAATACATTTTAACCTTTCGTCTTCACAACAGGATGAAAGGATGCGAGTCAATTTTAAAATTGAGCTTATAAAGTTGCGTACGAGTTAAATCATTGTGTGTTCGGCCGTCGTCCGGTGAAGACGTGTGACAAGTGTTTTTGTGAATTGTGTAAAATGCCGTGCAGTGAGGATGATGACTCTCAGACTGGGTTCTCCGAGACTACCCAGGGGATGTCGAAAGCGGAGTTGAGGAAGGTAGGTATCTTGATTTTTTTCTAGATGTTTTCATGACAAAATTTCGTAATGTTTAATGTTTTTTTTCATATAATTACGCAATTTTTGTCAAATCTTGACCAGAAAAGCAGAACTATTAATATTAATCTAAAGATTTTATGTGCTATATGCCACCTTTCTTTATTTTAATTAAAATTGCGTGTTGATTCCAAAATTTTGTGCTGATGTCTAAATAACGTTGCCAAAGGGCAAAATATTGGCACAGGATATGCGTAGGTTGGTTTATGTCTGCCGTTTCAGTTTTCATAATGTCATGAAAAAAATAATTACAGACTAATAAACCGATAATGGAGAAGAAGCGGCGCGCACGCATCAACAATTGCCTCAACGAGCTCAAGGACCTGCTAATGGACACAGACAAAGACGTAAGTAGCAATAACCGACATAATTCCTTAAAAACAACTTTCAAATTACAATTGTCGAGAAAAGGACCCACCACCCACACTCGGAATTGTTAGTTTCCCAAATTATAAACCAAATAAATCGATCGATAATAGAGGAAATCAACAAGACCGAACTCCCTATTAGTCGACAGTCAGTATGTCATAAGTCATGGACCCTAACAATGAGCAATCCTCCGCAGATTTCCAATGGATTTCCGTAATATTACGCCTGATTCCATCAATTAACTACAAAATTTGTTTTATTAAGAAAAATCTTTCTTCTCAATTACTTTCCTTTTCAATAGTTGGCAGTATTTACAGCAACAGTTTGCACTACCTTAGCCATTTCAACTCTTATCTGATTCCAATAAGATTTAAAATAACAATAATACTTTTCATTCCAGCCAGCGCGCCATTCCAAACTCGAGAAAGCTGACATCCTGGAGCTGACCGTAAAACATCTCCAGAAAATGCAACGCCAGCAGTTAGCGGCCGCCATAGCCGCGGACCCAGCAGTGCTGCAGCGGTTCAAGTCTGGCTTCAGCGATTGCGCCGTGGAGGTCCGCAGGTACCTCTCCCGCCTCGCCAGCGTACCCACCGGCGTCAGGCACCGCCTTGGAAACCATCTCAACTCCTGCGTCAACGGAATCGATACTGTCCAACCTCGAGACTACCCACCCCTCGTCCCCGATCCACTAAGACTGGACGACGACAGACCCAGTGCCTTTCATTACGTGAGATCAATGAAACCAACCAGCCCGCCAATAAGTCCATTATCCTGTGATTCCGCTTGTGATTCTTCCACGGAATTAGAAACACCACCAAGACCGGTCCAAACCTTCCCGTTTCCTACACCACCGAGCAGGTCAGCATCAGACCAGGATTCCAGTCCAGAAACCCAAAAGCCTACAGTCTCCTCAACGACAATATCACCAGAAAACAGACAAGAGATATTAAGAACTAAGAAATATATGGAGCCGCTTTCAATAGTCATTGATGTAGAAAACTACAAAATAGGTATTGATGCATCTCCTAAAAGAGTGGTGGACTACTCAATACGGCAGAAACTAAAACGACCTGTCATGGAGTTGTCTGGACCGGTACCGAAGCTTGTTAGGATAGACGACAGAGGTCAGGAAAGAGTTTACGCTAGGACGGTTACGCCGGAAAAATCTGCGTTCACGAGAGTACAAGAAAGGGTGCCACCATATCCTGAGCGTAAACTCACAATTCCTAGCAGCATACCATCAGCTTCAGAAAGACGTTTAGAAAAACCTGTATTACCACTAGTACCTAGAACGGTTATAAGTCACACCGCTGAATCTTTAGCGCGGTCTTGTAAGAAAGAGGAACCGAAAGACGATAAAGCTGATGCTGGATCTTCAAAGTCACCTGGTCAGGGGACTTCTAGCAGTACAGAGATGTGGAGACCTTGGTGACAGTGTAAAATTCGATCTTGGTCGTAGGAGCCAAGAGTTATTCTCGATTAACGCCAAAATGGAACTTAAGGCTTTCCTCATGCACAGAAAGAGTGAAACACCATTGGTCCAGACTAGTGTCAAGAAGGCAAAAAGTAGCCATGACCAAGTATTGAGATTATCTAAATCGATATATTGAATGTAAAGATGATTAATTAACTATGTTGAGTTCTGAATTGTGATTTTTACAATAGTATATGAGTTAAGGTTTAACTTTATATAGGATGTATCAGAAGTCCGAAATAGTACTTCAGGTACATATACGGTAGCCCATGTGGATGCTTAGTGCAGACAGTTTATACCTAAATATCAGTTTCTGAGTTATAGACCTTTGAATATTTGTCACAGGTATCGTGTTCTGGCCTTTGGGTACATCCGGAACCCTATTCAGCAGTGTAATTTACACTTATGAGGAGCAACTACCAATATTCACAAAACAGAATATGCAAATTTTACATGAGACTCAAGATATTACGAGTTATAGAAATTAACAACGAAAAAAAGTTGGCAATTTTTTATACGCTTCAGTTGTATACCCGATACTGAATCAAGTATTATTTCGTACTTCTGAAATACCTGTATAGAGTATTCGATCTAGCAGCAGCTAGGTCACACGCCTATATAATAGCTTTAAGACTTACCTGTTCGGTATACAAGTTTTTATATAAAAGATATTTTTACCTTTTGGTTGTATTTTCATTTTAATTAAGTAATAAACTTGGTGTCGATTTTGTTGGCATTCTAAGCGATTTCCGATCTATTAACTGCCGTAATGTAAGAGTCACACGGAAATATTTTTACTGCTAAACTATTATATCGAGGGGTGAAAGGCAATTTGACTTGAGCGACATTTTCCTACAGGAGAGCATACTACAGGAGAGCATACTCATTCGAAGCAAAGAAATTAGCTGATTCCAAATATGTCAATATCGCCCAGAAGTGTCGTTTAAGTCAAATAGCCTTTCATCCCTCGTCATGTAGTATCTCTACACTAGAATCAAATAACGCTACCATTTTGGAGGGCAATCAATGAAAGACATATTTAAGACAAGTATTTTATTCAAATACGAAGTAGGAGAGAGTATACATTAATGAAAATAAAATGAAATAGGTAAATAATAGTTAACGCATAATTAAATCAATAAATGGTGGACCTCGTATAAAAACACGCTTTAAAATGACAAAGGCTAAATTTTACATTGCGTAGGAATGACGCGCAGAATCTGTACCCTAACTGCTATTTAGCAGGAATGTTTCAAGATAAATTATAGTTTTCGACTATAAAAATTTTTTGAAATCTGTCACCAGCGCCATTGTGGAAGGTTTTTGAACTACTAATAATGCATTTTGACGGACACTTTTTCAATACCTAGATTACACTCCTTTACTGTACCTTCCATAAGCAAAACGCACAGTATTGACACGTAAAAAAGTCCATTCTACAACGAAATGACACTGACAGCGCGAGCGAATGTTAACGCGTGGGGGCGTGGCTTTTACAGCAGAAATTTAATCTATATGCATATTGACACTCGGTCGCTCTCTGTCCTATTTCATACGAGAGAAAGAGATATATTCAACATATTCTGTGACATAGGTCTACTTATGCTACAACTATAGATGAGTATAGCCACAGCCATAGTCATTTCAAAGCGAGTATTAAACAGGGATCCAATCAAACACAAATAGACAAAGTAGTTTCACTTCTTGGCCAGGAAATCCTTCCTCTGCTGCTGCAGTTTCTGCTCTAGGAGTGTTATCTTCTCCTGGTACTTACCAGCCTCTCGGGTCAGCGCCTGGATGGCGGAGTCCTTCCGAGCCACGGCCACCTTCACCCTATATACACAAGTTGAAGTTTATTGAAATATTGATGATGATGAAATATTGAAATATTGAATATACTGATGTAGATTCTGTTGTAAACAAACTACAAGTACTAAATCCTGCATCACGATATTAAAGTTTTCCGAGCCATTGCCATATATAAAAGAACCCGACAACAACCTATGGGCAGTAGCCCACCAGACACAACACCCGTGTGGTCGGAGGATCCAGGATGTTCAATCGCTCGGATAACTTTAATATCGCGATGCAGGATTTAGTTCGTATGTGGCGAGATAGATGTCGCCACAAAGTAAACTTGACTATGGTTTGGTCTAGTGGTTAAAGTGTATCCCGCTTGTTTCACTGCACCAGGTAGTTTTGGGTTCAATTCCCGTGAGCGGCAAATTTTTCGACTATTCGTTATTATTCTCTGGGGCCCGATTTTCGCAAGAGCAAAATCGATATCATCTCTAATTCCACATGTCGAAACAAAACGAAAAGACACGAACGATTTTGCGTTTTTTTTTTCGAGAAATGTCGATTGAGCGAGAATCGGGTCCCTGTTCTGTATGTAACTGGGATCGCCCAGTCCATTTGTATGGTATCCATATTACAAGCATTCCTTAGTTTGGGATCACACGATGAGTATGTGTTGTCTGGCGATACTTATATTTATTAAACTATATTTGACACCACTAAAAGTATTGCAGTTTTGTTCATAAATTACGGCAGCAAGAAGGACGGTAATAGGTTTAGTTTAGTCAAAGCTCTTTAGTTCGGTGCCAACGGAATCAAGACCAATATATTTAGACACAATGGGCTGCAACTTTCCAACCTTTTGCCATCAACTCATGAGCTTCTTGAAGTTATCACCGCTCTCGCTCTTGATATAGCCATATAGCTTTATATACAGGGTGTATCAGCAGTCCGAAATAATATTTTAGGTACATATACGACATCTATTAAATGTAGATTCACAGTGAAGGTAGATTATAGCAAACTACCATAGTTTTCGAGATATAGACCTTTGAATATTTACCACAGGTATCATAACCCTATACAAAAGTGCAAACTAAATCAACTAGAGGCGACTACTAATATTCAGCAAACAGAACATGAAAATTTCGCTTAGGACTAGAGATATTTTAAGCTTTTAAAATTCACGGCGTAAAAAATGGAAATATCATGATAAAATTTCGATCAAAGTTTTATACCGTTCGGTTGTATACCCGATACTCATGCAAACGGCTAAGTATTATTTCGGACTTCTGAAACAACCTGTATATCTCTGAAAAGTACACTTACTTGGCGTAGAGTTGGTGCATCTGTTCCTCGTGTGTCTTCTTCATGTCTTCTATCTCCTTCCTGAGGCTGTCAACCTTCGTCTTCCATGAGTCCTCGCAGCTCGTTCTGATCTCCTCAGCCCTCGCTTCTAATTGAGTGTTTTTCTGTAACCAATAAAATCAACGGTTCAGGCTTTGGACTTCCTCTATCCAAATGAACAATAAGCTCATAATGCTTTTTATTCTGCGAACTCAAATGAAAATGCCAAATCATCAGGCGCAACCCCTATTACTAGGGTTGCCAACCGTACTATAAAATATAGTAATATGTTGAATAAAACAATTTTACGGATTTTATCGCGTTTATTTACTATTTAATTTTCCCGACGTTTCGGCTGCTAAACGCGATAAAATCCGTAAAATAGTTTTATTTCAATGTATAGTATTCGCGTAAATATAAGAAAACAATATATAGTATTGTACTATATTTTAGTTCTACTGTTGAAAAAATATATAGTACGCAAAAATACTATATTTTAGTGCCTTGCATGGAGATTTGCCCGTATACTATAGCGTGTTCGGAACGGAACGACAACTAAACGAAACTGTCAACTACTGTCAAGTGAAATACATTTTCACAAACAAAAGTACTGGTCTTCTTTACGTACCGCGGTACCGCTTAAAAAGGTGCCGTATTGTTTAGACTTTTTTTTTTACTGAATGACACTTTTTTGTAGGATTTTTGTGAATGTACTATATTTTTGAGCAATGTACTATATATTTTACGACTCTGGCTGGAAATACTATATTTTCGAAAAAAATATTTGGCAACCCTACCTACATTGAGACCAAAATACATCGCCGAAGCGCACTGCAGTGCACCTCTGCCTACCTCTTCGGGGAATACAGGCGTGTTTATGTATTAATTTTATTTGATACACGAACAAGTTATTGTCTGTTTTCATTAACAGTAGGAGCGTAAATATGATGCAGTTGCCAATTGCAGTAGCATTCATTGATATTTGGTCATCACCTTAAAGCGCGTCTCAATTCTTTTGCCATAGCAAAACAAACTCTATTGAATCATAGGAAAAGTTCATTCTCCAACCAAATGATACTGATAGTGTGAGCGACTGTTGACGCGATGTGGCGTGGCTTTTAACACAGAAATTCAATCTTTATGTATATTGACACAGATTTCGTTTTGAAATTGAAAAACAAAACCGGCCAAGTGCGAGTCGGACTCAAGCACAAAGGGTTCCGTACCTATCGGCAAAAAAATCATGTTTGTTGTATGGGAGCCCCCTTAAATATTTATTTTATTCTGTTTTTTAGTATTTGTTGTTATAGCAGCAACAGAAATAAATCATCTGTGAAAATTTCAACTCTCTAGCTATCACGGTTCATGAGATATAGCCTGGTGGCAGCTGGACGGACGGACAGCGAAGTCTTAGAATAGGGTTCCCGTTTTACCTTTTGGGTACGGAACCCTAAAATAAGGCTTAAAAAGTAACTATAGTTAGAAACCCGCGATTCATGGGTGCCTGCTGCCAAGTAACACGGAACTTTATTAGGTAGTAGGTACCTACTGTTTTGACGCAAAACGAAAATATTTCTAAATGCTACTGAATCAAAATTTGTGTCAGCTCTTTATTACCTCAGTCAGAACGCGGTTCCTTGTTTCCAGTTGTGAAATTGTCACTTCCAATTCTGCACCTAAAATTAAATGATACCATAAACACTCCACCTACAACAGCCACCATATCTCGTGATTCAAGACTACAATTTTGTCACAGAATGTATAATGTATTCTCTTTCTTTTCTATGTGATAATACAGAGAGAGCAACATGATTGCATACAATCCGTGGCACAGGTCTAGCCCAGTGGAGTTAGCATGCATGTCAGACTTCTCGTTCGCCCGCTCTCTATCTCATTTCATATGAGAGAATGAGACACAATCACCACATTTGAAGGGTACAGGAACATAACAGGGAATGTCACAATTTTTTTTCATAGAATCATATTCTGTTTATGGTATTTTTAATTTTATTCCAATCATTAGAATTTAAAAAAGTTAACAGATGGCGCCAAAACCGGCCAAGTGCGAGTTGGACTAGCGGGTTCCGAGGGTTCTGTACCATTATCTATAAAAACAGCAAAAAAATCACGTTTGTTGTATGGGAGCCCCCTTAAATAATTATTTTATTCTGTTTTTTAGTATTTGTTGTTATAGCAGCCACAGAAATACATCATCTGTGCAAATTTCAACTCTCTAACTATCACGGTTCATGAGATACAGCCTGGTGACAGACGGACGGACGGACGGACGGACGGAAGGACAGCGAAGTCTCAGTAATAGGGTTCCCGATTTACCCTTTGGGTACGGAACCCTAAAAATGCAGTTTTGTTTATGGCCAAACTATAGAATTGTTAGAATTGTTGAACTTTCAAATTGCTTTTTCTCAAAATTCATTAATAAGGACATTCTCTGTTATGTTCTTGTACCCTTCATTTCGTGATATAAGTTTAGTTTAGTCTTGGCGAACATGTTACATCTACTGCTATGCTTCGACAACAGATGCCTGATATAAAGATATGAGGTTATTACGTATATCAAAAGACATGGATAACAGTACTGAGTAAGTACTTTGGACACACTTGAATTCATTGTAGGTTCTTTAAGGACGGTTTAGTCCAGTGGTTTGAGCGTATTCCATATGGTCACAAGTTTGATTCCCGACACCAGCAAATTTCGGAATTTGCTCTGGATGTGACTAGAATTGCATCTAGTCACTTCTATGAATGACGTTGTACAAGATTTCCTTAATTTGGGATTGAGTAATGTTTATCCTGGAGTTACATTTGTCCTCTGTTTGTCTGATCCTCGCTTGTGCGTCCTGGTAGCGGCGTAGAGTCGCCTGTTCCGTCTCGCCCAGCTCCTTCAGCTCCGCCTCGTATTGCTCCTTATGTCTCCTAAGGAGTATCAACAATTAAACACATTCCTTTATAAACCTCCCGACTCTTAACACAGGGGAAGAACATATTTTTTAAAATATCTCCACTTTTCAGAACAAACGAGTTTCGGAAAGCCACTTGCATACTGGGCTGTCAAAAGACGCGTGTTTTTTATGCAATTTTTAGTATGTACCAAAACAAACCGTATTGACTCATAGAAAAAGTTCATTTTTTAACGAAATTACATTGACAGCGCGAGCCAATTTCGCCGCGCTTTTACCGCCGAAATTCTATCTTTATGTATATAGACATAGAGTTCACTTTTGACGCCTTAGTGTTCAGGTGCTTAAATGTATCAATTATCTAATACATATAGTGGTTAAATTAAATATTATATATTTCACTAGCTGACCGGGCGAACTTCGTACCGCCTTAGAATTAGTGACATCCGAAAGCAGCGCCACCTACCGGGTCAAATTGTGAATCTAAACCACCCAAACGCATACAAAAAAAATCATTCAAGTCGCTCCAGCCGTTTAGGATGAGTTCAGTGACATACACACGTACGTAGATAAGAGGGTCGCGTTAAATCTAATATTGTTATGTGATAATGATCTATGTGCACGGTATTATGACTTTAATTATTTTCTGCAGAGAATTGATCTAATTAATAAGTAAGCCGTAGAAGCTACCTGAGTGCATCCTGCAGCTCCTTCCTGCCCGCTTGGGCCTCCGCCTCCATGCACTCTATAGCTCGCTCAATCTCTCTATCCCGTTCTTGCTTGTGCTGCGCCGCTATCTCCGTCGCTTTCCTTTTCAGCGACGCTTGCTGCTCCATTTCCAACTGCTTCTTGTACTCTTCTAACTTCCTTTGGAGTTCTTCTTCCTTTTGTTTCATTTTTTCCTGAAATATATTTTCGTTATATATTTCTTTGATCACAATAGATAAAACATAACCCAATAAAGAATCCTAAAGAACCGGTAATGACTTAAACCGCATTAATACAGGTTTTCAATAATGATTAAGAAGGCAAACATAGCCAGGAATCCTGTATGTCTACGTATAAAAAAAGGCGTGTGAAGCTCACCAACCCGCACTGGGTTAGCGTGGTGGACTATGACTCAAACCTTCCTCGCATTGATGCCAAAAGCCTCGTCTCCTTTTACATTGGAACCAAAATACATTGGCGAAGTGTGGATGCACTGCAATGCACCTCTGCCTCCTCGTTCGTGGATACACGCGTGATGATAATGTTGTATGTACGAGAACACTCCTTTATAACATAGATACAGTTCACGGATCCAATTAAACTGACCTCCAATTGCTCCTTTTCTTTAGCTCTATCCAACTCCAATTGTAATTTTTTATCTTGAAGCAACATCTCCTGTTCTGTTCTCCATTTGTCTGTGAAAATAAACATCTATGTGGTTTACATAAACATCTATCATCTATGTGGTATCTGGTATGTGGTCTTGGGTCTTTGGTCAGTTAATATCAACACACCATCAAGCCGACATACCTCTTACAATTAGGATACCTATAGACACATACCCCTAGACTAACGAAAATGATTTGTGTAGCACAGCGTATCAAGTTGAATCGATATGATCAAACAGGTCTTAGGTATTCATATCTACAGGGTTATTTATGTACCCAAAGGCAGGAACACAATACCTGTGATAAATATTCAAAGGTCTATAACTCAGAGGTAAATGTACCCAAAGTATTATTTCAGACTTCTGTTACTGCCTGTATTCTCAGTGGAAGCAGAATTCCGAACCGGTGGTAGAATCTGACTATTTGTAAGTGCTTTTTGGCCTATAAATAGCGACGGAACTGAGTATATAGTTTGACTGATAGAGACTCACCGAATTCCTCTTTCTGCTGTCTCTCTTTCTCAGCGAGTTCCGCGGCGACTCGTTCGTTCTCGGCACGCATCTCTGCAACGAGCCGCGTGCGCTGCTCCTGGTACGTCAACTCTATCTCCAAAATCTGCTTCTCTAGCCTATGGTGATAAAAACTCCTTAACTTCTTCTATTATCAGTTCCGTAATATTGATAAGAGTATTTGTAGCTACTTGTATCGAGTATACAAATATAAATATCGCTAGTCAACACATATACTCATGGTAAGATCCATGGTACTATGCCCTATAATTTATCCTGTCGTTAGTCAGTAGTCACCTGGCGCTCCCCATCTGTCTCTCCTTGAGTAGCGCGGCTTCCTTCTCGTCGTCGAGTCTCTTGCGCATCTCCTCCAAGTCCTGCGCGTGCTGCGCCTGCGCCCTGCCCAGCAGCCCCGCGTGCTGCATCTTCAAGTCAGACACCTCCTTCTGCTGCCGCTCGGCCATCTCACGCAACTCACCTTCTAGACCTTTCACTGTTAACTCCTAGAATTATGACAACATATCATAATTTATTACTGTTCCTATTTATAAAAAAACACCTGTCTAATAAAAATTGCAACTGCAACGTTGGCGTCAGCGACTTGCGAATCTAGGAGACCTGTAAAATTAGGAGCCATTGCATTTCCTAGGAGATAGGTGGAGTTTACCAAATGCTTGGATCCGTACACACTTATATTGCTTCATCCAAATGCATACATCTATCTATCATATATTATATCTTAATTATTAGGATTACCTTAATTTTCTCAGCCTTCTGTCTGACCCAACGCTGCCTGGCCACCTGCTGCGCGGCCGCCATTTTGTCGTGTTGGTTTCGCAGCTCTAGTTTGTATCGCTCTTCCAGCGCCTGAGCGCTTCTTTTCCACCTCTCTTCGAGCGAGCGCCGCTCGTCCACTAGTTGCTCGATACGGTGGTTTAGCGTCTTCTTGTCATTGATCAGCTGTTGTATGATAGATACACATAACAGCCGTGATTGTCGCACAATTAATAAGTTAGTTCTATCTCAATACTACAAACACTCTATTAAGCTCTAAAAATCTATACAGTCGCAGGTGAGATTAAAATAATTATTAATTTGTGGAAATACCTGATCGATAAAATTCTGATGTCGTTTGATTGTGTCCTCGCATTCCTGCTTCACTTTCGATATATTACGAAGCGATTGCTTCTCTAAATTGCCCACTTTGTTTATCATCTAAAACCAATTTACAAGCCAATTTAGATACTACTTTGTCTTGGCAATAAAATATTTCTGTAAATTTAACCTCACCTGTTCCTTGTGGTTGGTCAGGCTTTCTTGCAGCAGCGCTATGCAGCAGGATCTCTCCTCGAGTTGAAGCGACGCCGTCACCAGTCTTTGAGCTAGTTCCGTCTGCGGCAACTTAAGCAAACCCTCCAATCTGATAAAATAAAACACAATGTAAAATTTACCTTACCACAACATCGTCAGAGTTTTGGTAGAAGATACTTACTTTGGAACCGATTGAGGGGTAGTGTTCGTAACTACAGACAAAGCATCGTTTGCGCTTTGCTCAACTTTTTCTAGAAATTCAAATATTTCCCTGCAAGAAAAAGAACAGTTTATCTAAAAATACTAGTTAACTAATTAATTGGTTTCAATTATTCAGGGTTTCTAAACAAGAAACTCACATAAAATTATCCTTAGGTGAAGGATTCCTATCTTCTTCATTCCGACTTTCAGTGTCAGTGAGGTTCACATTGGTGACTGACGTTACGGGATTGTCCCCGTAGCTCTCAATCTCTTTCAACATAGAGTAAATATCAAACACGGTCGACTTTGGACTTAATTCTTTCACAATTTGTGTATCATTTTGAACTGCATGCGTCGGTGAAACAGATTTCACTTCGGGTTCCACTTTTTCTTCTGTAATTTCTAATTCCGTCTTCGCAGATTCTTCTACTGGATCTACATTATCAAGTTCCAATATTCTTGGAGAAGGTGCAGATATAGACATCCACGAGTCAACATCCCTATCATTATGAACTCCTTCGATCCTAGCACTGTTTGGAGTGCGAATAGTAAACATGTTCCTTTGTGTCTGGTTTCTTATATTAATCGGCAAGTTACTATTCTTACCACCTCGTGTGTTCTTGTTATTCCACTCCTGTTTGCATTCTGAACTTTCCCCTGCACATAAATTGCTTAATTTCCTATCAGTTCTCTTAAAATTCTTATTTTGCACATTTTTGTAATCACCCTCTTTTACTTTTAAATAATTTTGAATCAGTTCTTTTGTGGATATCTTAGATACGTCTCTTTTATTTTCTATGGATTTTTTATTATTTATCTGTGGGTCTGTCACTTGAGCATCCTGGGAATTGCCACTGCTGTCTTCAGTTTCAAATTGGGTAGGTTCTTCAAACATCTTGTCAATATTGAGAGGTGTTGGTGATATAGCAGTATCAGTTTTTATATCTTTAAGTGTTAATTCATGAAGATTATTAATCGCTTCTAATTCTTTCTTATAATCTTCTATTACCTTAGATGTGTACGCTTTAGTAGAACTGTTAACTAGATAAGATGGATATTCTAAATTGTCATTCACATTTTCTACTTTTGAATCACTAGAAGATTCACTTGTTCCGGGTATGCGTACTTCACTCTTGCTTGGTGAATTCTGTGGAGGCAAAGCAATGTGGCCTTCTTTTTTCAGAAAGAAATCTTTGTATAGCAAACGACTGTGATTCAGCGGCTCCGCCCATGGACTCTTTTTGTCTAAAGGAAATGTTTTAGAGTAGCCTTTATCATTGCTGCCTGTGGAGATTCTGTCTAAACTTTTAGGCTGATCTTCAACTTTGTCATGTGATGTGGATTTTTGTAGAAGTGACGTAGTTGGTAGTGAATAGTTATGCCTATATCCTTTCTCATCATTCGGACCACTATCTGGGTATCCTGAATCTTTTGAAGAAGAGTCTGTGTGTATTATGGTACTGGACAATTTATTTTTGTAGGGATCGATAGGGTTCGTACGGAAATCGTCGTAAAAGCTACTATAAGTTCTAGGTTCACACATGTAACTTTGAGATATTTTATTGTAATCATCGCCTTTGATGTCAAGCATGAAATTCCTGTTGTCATGAGAATCGCGTTTCCCAATTTTGTCTTGTAAAGAATTCTCAGGGGATAGACTCGACATGTTTTGCGATGGAACGCTATCCAAATCTTGCGTAGATTCTTCTTCTACTAGAGACAGTTGTTGTTTGGTTAAGCGACGAGAATATGTATCTATAGCCTGTTCTACTTCAGATTGAAGATCATATGAGCTGTGGCCATCATCAGAAGGTTTCCTATCCGTGTCCAGGCGTATGAAATAAGACTCGTAAGGTCTCGTCTTATACGACGGAGACATACACACTATACTCTCTTGATACATATTTTTATTTCTACTTGGAGATTGGACACGCTCGATAATTTTTACTTCCAGACCATACTCCTGGCTGATTCCGTCCTCATTGATGGTACTCTCCATGGGTTTGCGGCCTTTCTTAGCTATATTACGATACTTAAGGAAATTCTTCGTGTTATTTTTAGTCTTAGTACCTAACTGCGCTTTTGCTTTGATTTTACTGCCTAGACTAATGTAGGTATCCTCGGAGCCATAATCAGATGCATTGCTACAGAATTCTTTATTCTTCTGTGTATAAGTTACAGCTTTCGAGTCTCCTAATAAGTCGGCGGTAGGTGGTAGAACTTTAATGTTAGTTGGCGAATCTGCAAGTGAAATTACTGCTTAAGTATCGCCTTATGTAAGTGTTGTTATTTTTAAAGGTACCTATAGGTTAGTTGTTACTGTTGTATGACTGCAGAAGTTCAGCGCTGAAAGCCTTCAGTAAGCCTCTGGTGGTGTGTGCACGGTCCTTGGTGTCAGCCGAGAATGGCCTCTTGTATCTTTCTTGGTTATCCTAAAAAAAAAAAGAAATACCTGTAGCTGCTGCTTACACAGCACAACGGCGCATAGGCCTGAGAGTTAACCCATGCCCACACACACAGTCGGTCCGTCAAGGAGTCAAGTCGCGTACAGAGAGCGTACAGGTCGGGCACGGGTGAACACGCACACGTATTAAATGTAAAATACCTGGTACGCAATTAAATTAATTATACTTGGGTTAATTGTGGTTATTATTTGGAACCGACAACCATATACCAATACCACAACATTATATCACCAAAATACCTATAAGTTTTTGGTTTAATTAATTTCGCCCCTATTTTTTTGTGAACTGATAAGTACTTTACTATCCGTAGGGGTTATGCTTTATCGTGTTACTACTTACTAGGGGAGATTAGAAAGTACGTAGATACTCATTGCCATGACATGCCATTTTATTGATAAAATACATCGCAACTCGCAAGGGTATGTAACTGTTTTCCTACTTTTAATTAGAAATCATGAATGGTAGAGTATGGTAGAGCTATGTAGAACTTTCAGTTAGAAAAGATAATTCCTTCATTCTAATGTAAAAACCTTAAGTATGTAATTACCGGTGCGATGCAGGTGTTTTGCAGCGCCGACCGTGGTCTGTTACGAATATTCTTTTTATCGTCTTTCTTCTTGCTTCTATAAGATAAGTTCACGGGCGAGCCAAGTAGCCTCAAATTAGTGTTTTCCTTAGACATTGCACACACATTCCAGTCACAAATGTATTAAAACTATCGTCTCGGTAGTAACACCTATGTTGTCAAAGATGTTTGTTTGTTGTCGTCTGGTTGCCATGAATATCGTTGCTACGCAACCGTCACGTTCCAGTGTCTACGTAGCTCACATTGTTAGCATTATCGCTTAAGATCTTTTTAATTTACAAATATAGTTTGCTTTAAGAAAACATAGTTTTTTTAATTAATTGTAAAACAAGAAAGATGTTTTACAACTAATAATTTATTCAATCGTATTAGAATTACATAACACTCGTTTGACTTAAGCGGAAGTCAACTTCAAGTGCCATCAGTGTTGCACGTAATAAATATACGACCAATGGTAGAAATTACATGTTTTATAAATATTTAAAATACACACAAGAACGAAATGTATTTCACATTTAAATCAATCTTTTACAAAAAATATTAATATAGAATCAATACAATTAAAATAAAATAAGAAGTTCCGAGGAATAACTAAACGCAATAATTACAATAACGTCATCGATAAAAATACCAGCCGGTTCATTTCATGTATCATCTACATGCGAAATGTGTTGAGTCTGCCGGACGAATCAGTCGATTTTTAATCGAGTTGAAACTTGAACCTTGGCGCAATAATCGCTTGAATCCAAACGCGTAGAACGTTCCGTGAAAGTTGGTGCAATTTTTGGAAAATAAATTTGTAACCGAGAGTTAATCGCGCAGTTTAGCGTTTATAGTGAATACATTGTGATTAATTAAATTATAGGCAAAATGTTCAGCGGAATCGCAGGTGTGTAATCTTTCTTTGTAAATTAAAAATAAATATATAAAATTATTTTTATGAAAATGATAGATAGGTAGGTAAGCTGTACCTAACTTACTTGTATATAAAATATGTCAATTTAATAGAAATTATCTAATACCTACCTATCTATCTACGTCTCTGTAGAATTAGCTAAATTTCGCATCAATCGCACTCAGAAGATAAAAGTTTTGTAACCTGCATGTTATATTTTAAAAAAAATAAGCATTTTTATCACACACGTTCGTTCCCATGTTGGCATATATCTACTACGTAGAGTCTAGTCGGACTTATACGCATAATTTCATCAATTGGCCCGCGCCGGTTTTTTTTCATAACTCTTCTAAGCGTCTTGGTCTTAAAATTTACCTAGCAGGTTTTACAACCAATAATGTCATGCTCGATTCTCATGCATGGCTCATTTTAACCATCTATACAACGAGATACCAACAGCGTCCGTGAATGGACATTTCTATTAACTTATAGGTAGGTATAATAAAAACATAGGTAACAACACCTAGTGGTGGCCGTCACATAGTCATGGAGATTAAGTAATTACCTACCATTTAATTCTAATTACCTACTCCTTAACGACAACGTATTGAATTTCTTTAATTATCTCTTCATAATTTGTGTTTCTGCCATTTAACGTGTTCCTATCATTTTCGAGAAATCGTTGTTGTCATTGTTTCACATGTATCCACGATTTAGTGTGAGCGGGATGCAATACATTTAATTAACATCGATGTCGGATCTTACGGCAACTTCCAGATTAAAACTGTTTAATTACGACCTACTTTGATTTCGGAAATATAAAAAAACTGTAACTTTTAATTCATAGACTTAAACGGGGTTGTTCTAAATTTAAATCTAATAATTCACATGTATGTATTCACATAACGCCAGCCAGACGTGTCTGAAAGGTAGGACTTTAATAAAGTCTACCTATGTGACCTTACGCCAATACGCAATGACTTCACTGTGAGGCGTCACTCGCGCTAGGAATGACTCATACGCCGAGTACATGTAATGCAATGGTATATAGGTACCTATTGCTCTATTATTTATAATTATACCTACACCATAGAGCCCAGAAGTGTCTAGACGCGCGTGTCAGGTTTTTTTCCCAATACCAAAACAGACTTTATCTCTCCATAAAGTTTAATGTCTGTATCGATGACATTTCATGGAAAAATTAGCTTTTCTTATTAGTTAATAAAATACGGTTCTTTTTGGTACGCCTGTGGACCCGTGTCTTTATGCCTGCCACTGAATACATAGATACACCTACTCTACACGAAGCGTATTATTCTAAATTCCCTTGTATATAAAAATGTTGACCTGCTTAAGTACCGTCCTCGATAAGTAGTTCATTCCAACTGACTGAGAAGCCAACGATAAACGCATGAATTATAGACTAGGAATGTGACTTGGAGGATAAAAAATCGATTTTTCCCGCATTAAAATAAATCGATTTATAAAAAAACTATTTTTCTCTCTTTAAAATAAATCGATTTGTAAAAAAACGATTTTTAACAAAAAATAATCGATATTTTTTCAAACTACTCACTAAGTTTTTTGCACATAATAAAAAAATCCAACTAAACAACAATCTTTTGGTTTCAAAACTTGAGAAGCAAACCAAGTCTGTTTGCAAAATTCGAATACAGATGGCGCTGTTTGCATAATTCCATAAGGAATGTGAATAAGACGGGATAAAATCTATTACTAAATAATCGATTTCGATCGAATAAATCGATTATCGCAATAATCGATTTTTCTCTCTTTAAAATAAATCTAGATAAATAATAAAATACATTCAGATAATCGATTATTAAAGAAAAATAATCGGTATTTTTAAAAATCGATTATTATTTTACATCTCTATTATAGACGCAAGTATCTAATCGTGACATTATATTGTCCACTGACCCTTCATTTATGCCTAGTATGAAATTGATTACCACTTTATATCGCCTCTTGAGGCAAACTATTGCTAACTAAGGGTCCCATACAATGATGTGGATTCTGTTGTATAGAAACTGGGGCCCGATATTCGCTCGATAGACGTCATCTGTGTTCGAGATATCTCGAATAAAAACGATAAAATACGACCAATTTAACGTTTTGTTTCGACAAATTATCTCGAATAGAGATTACTACTTAGATATTACTATCTACTATTACTTCTTATTGCAATTTAACTATATTTGACAACACTAAAAATATTGCCAGCTCGCTCAGAAATAACACCCCGTAGGTATTGCATATTCCTAAATTATCCTGTCCCTATAAGACTTTTGCTCGTTTATTAATGTCGGGTGACTGGAAAATCTCATTAATTAACAAAAAAAATAATAGAATTTTAATAGTTTTTTGATGTGATTTAGTGATATTTGCTTCTTGGAATTCTGTTAAGTAATGCGCTTGTGGATATGATTACTCTTTCCTGGGAAAGTTGTTGATATTTTCAGGTAGGTATTTAGTGTAAAAAACATCTTTCTTCTTTTTTGTACCTAGTTAGCGAGTTTTTCCTGTCACCCGACGTTATATTAGTATAAAATACACTGTTCTCTTCCCATAGTTAGGCTTAACGGTAATTTACGGTAAAGCAGGTGACCGTGTGACAATCACAATGCTTCATATTCCGTTTAACGAGTTTTTAATGGTAATTCTTCAAACGGTTCGTAGACGTCTTATACCACAAATGTTTACAAAACCTACGTATATAGCTACTTATACAGTATATAATTCATTAGAATCCGAGATATAAATATCAGATGGTATTTAATTAAGCTAGAAGCAGTGGTCTGACCACATTTTTATTTTATTGATTTGTTTTTAAATTTGTTATTGTTCCATTCGCATTCGCGCCACTAGCAAACAAGGTTTTATTTAAAAAGTTAAATTAAAAAAGATGGGGTGTGGATTCCTTATTCAAAATGCAATATTAGGTAAGTTTATAAAAAAATGCTCTATGATTGTATAATCTACATTATTTATAGACTTAAGATATTCTCTCTATTTATAGGATAATCTTATTGGGCCAGACTCAATGGAAAGAGGCCATTAAAAAATATTATAGGACGTGATTGTCCTTGACCTTTGAAAGATATATTTCGTTCCCGTATTTGCGATGACCTAGTTCAAACCTGGAACGTATCGATCTGCCTCCTTGCGCAATCCCTGAAAATGAAGTGTATAGGTAAGGCGGGATTGCATTATGGATGCAGAGTTCTCTCCGCAATGCGGCTAAGCTAATATAACGTCATATTTCGAAATATGTCGGTACATAAGCGATATACCAATAACGTTGGAATTACATATGTATATACTTACCTATATACGAGCGTTGGTCATCCTCTGTAAATAAAATATAATTAATAAGACAATTTACTTACATAAATAACTTATGTTGTTCTCGTTCGGGACCAAAATAATACTATATGTAGGTAGGGAGAGGCTTATGTGTTGTAAACCAAAGAGCTTACGAAGTTCTATAAATTTCAATCTGCATTTAGGTTTCAAGGTAATATATTTCCGTTGTGTGTACGAGATACCTACCTACTTAATTGGTTGCTATTAACGATGATAAACTAATTAAATTCACGCTTGGAGTTGATAAACTAATAGAGACAGAGCGTAGAAAGATTTTTGTGATTATTAGTTAAGTTGGTTCCCTTATGCCTACCTACTGTTATTATCATATCATACCTCTATCTAATATCGTTGTCTTGTGCATAGATTAAACTTTTGCTGAAAGTTAAGTGCACGCGCACTAGAAGCACTGAAAATTATAATAATATGTACGAAATGTAAGTTCAGGGACGGTAGGACGAATGAAATTATTTGTGATTCATGGCAGCGAGCCGCGGTATTGTTGGGAATTGTGTTATGTTCGTGCCAGATTGTTGTGGTTTATATTTTTAGGACCCAAGGACCAAACACGGTATGTGTTAGGACCACAATGTTTCAGTTTGCGGTATATGTTCATTTATTATTGCAATGAAAACACTACTGTTATATTATAGGGTTATAAAATACATGCGTGTAAAAGAATATAACACTATTTCCTAAAAAAACTAGTATTCGCTTTTAACAATTTGATTTTGCGGGTCTTTTTTCTTTCCGTCAATTATAATTTTGTTTGGACTTAAGTCGGAATTTGAAGAGAAAAGTGGTGTAAGGATAATGAAAAAAAAAGAATAACAAGTCTATTTATCTATGTACTTATGTAGTTTAATATAAATAGGTAATAACAACAAGTGGGTGTTAATATCCGCACTCTGTAGTGGGTCTGTAGTTCATGTATCATGTATCTCTTATAAGAGCTGCGCAGGCGCAAATGGTCGTAATGTTATTTGGCTCTTTCCGTATCAACGCTGATTGGTCAATTTATTACGAGAAACTGAATCATGCCTCATGAAATATGCAATAATAAACAATATTTGTGAAACTGAGAAATGTTATTGAGACGGAAATAATTAATCCCGCACTAGTGCTGATTTTTAACCGACTTCAAAAAAGAGCAGGTTCTCAATTCGACCCGTATGTTTTTTTTTATGTATCTTATATTGGCAACGAAATAAGCCCCGCGCACATTGGGGCATCAGTCAGTTGTCAAAAAATTGTGCCAACACCAAAACGAACTCTGTATCTATAAACATAAAGATTGGATTTCTATGGTGACGCGTCAAAATTCGCTAGCGCTGTCAATGTAAATTCGTTTAAAAATGAACTCTGTGTACGAGTCAATACAGTTAATTTTGGTATTGGCAAAAACATTGAAGTAACTCAACCACAGGAAAGATTATCCGTGAACACACATAAAACAAACTCCTTTTGGAAGTCAGTCAAAAAGGTCTCTGAACTCTATATACTATCTACGGCGGTATGTGTATTGCTATCCTTTTCATAGGCGTAATGAGGACAATACTTTTAGTGCTATCCAATTTATACTCTATTTGTTATAGCATTAGAAAGAAGTTAAATAAGATTCTTTTTAATGTACACTTTGTAAAAAAAGTAACAATTAACATATTAAAGTTACGATTTTAGCCCAATTTATTAGAATATATTTTTAAACCAGCAGTCTCACTGTAACTAATCATTTTCACTATTTATCTTATCAAATTAAGTGGCTTGCATTTAGATATTTTTTTTCCAACTTAAAATAACAGTGTCGTTACGAAAAATAAGCAGGAATGAATAATACTGGGATCGTTTTTCGTTTCACTAATATCCTACCAAATCTAAAATGTTACCTAATCCCTTCATCCGTTGTGACAACAGGAGCCGGTTTATGTTGGCAGTCAAATTGACGTAAACAATGTTCTGTGATTGTCATTCAAAAGTGAATACTTCTGAATTTTGTTGCTATTTGTAACTGTTTTTCCATTGATATTGTTTTGTTTTTGAAATAAAATGTTTTGCACTCCTGCTTCTACGAGCCTCTTATTTCTAATGTTATAACAAATGGGGTATAGTTAAATCGTAGTCTGTGTACAATAAAATTGGCTCCATTATATCACATTTTTTTATTACCAGGATACAGATTGGTAATACCAAGATAAGCATTATGATTAGAGAGAGAGGTTAGTAATTAACGCATATCAGTATCAACATAAAAAAAACCGGCCAAGTGCGAGTCGGACTCGCGCACGAAGGGTTCCGTACCATTATCTATAAAAACGAGCAAAAAAATCACGTTTGTTGTATGGGAGCCCCCTATAATATTTATTCTGTTTTTAGTATTTGTTGTTATAGCAGCAACAGAAATAGATAATCTATGAAAATTTCAACTGTCTAACTATCACGGTTCATGAGATACAGCCTGGTGACAGACAGACAGACGGACGGACGGACGGACGGACGGACAGCGAAGTCTTAGTAATAGAGTTCCCGTTTTACCCTTTGGGTACGGAACCTTAAAAATAATGTTTTAAAATTTATTTAACACTAACTACAGCCCTTTTAACGTCCCACTGCTGGGCACGGGCCTCCCCTCAATACGAGGGGGATTCAGGCCATAGTCCACCACGCTGGCCCAGTGGGGATTGGCAGACCAGACACAGTTTATGTAAAGTGTATTCAAAATGTCGACGGCTAATGTCTAATGGTTTGAGCGTAAGCCTCTGCGCTCACTGAACCAGATGGATGCGGGTTCGATTCGCGAATGGCCTTTTTAGAAATTTGCCCTGGTCTGGGTGTAACTGGGACCGCCTATAGTCCATTGTACGGTACCCATAGTACAAGCTTTGCTTATTTTGGGATCATACGATGAGCATGTGTTGTTTAATGATATTTGAAATGTGTGAAGTTGTGACCAACGGAATTTTCGACGCTATGTTTATTGCTCTAAGTGGAAATAACATCAAAGAATGAGGTCTAGAAGGAAAACACATGTATTTTGTTTCATAATTTAATAGCTCTAATAAAGAGTATACAAAGGTACCGTATCTACGTGTACATACTTGAACTGCACTTGCGACCTTGAAGGATTTGGAAGGTATAGAATGTAAACTGGATTCGTTTTTACAAAATTGTAACTTTATCTCCCACGATTCTTAGCAAGCTTATTCTTATTCAAGCATGCAAAAACACATGTAATAAAAGCGAAAATGTAGCACACATCTACACCTCTAAGCTGCTCACACTAGTGTTGCCCCCAGCCGTGTTTACAATAGTATCTTTTGGGCCACCGCACGAGTCACCACCTGCGAACTAAGTTGGTTGATTTGATACTGATTATGGCAAGTGACCCGTAAACAAACTATTCCAATTATTTTTCGTTCAACAATTTTGCATTATGTAGTTCCTGTATCTGCTGGGTTGACCCTGCACACGATTGGTCTTATCAGGTGCCAAAGCTTACATAAATTTTAACAGACTTCAAAAAGGAGGACGTTCTCAATTCGGAACGTATGTTTTTTTTTACGTCTTGGATCTGTGTCTCGGAGTACTCCTTCCAAAGATGCATATGGAATTAAGTCAAAACAATAATAATTCAATTTACTTCGAAGTAAACAATACTACTATAAATAGAACCAGTGCTTTCGTTTCAAGGAGTCTCTCCTATCTGTGTATAGGTCACTGCGGTCACAGATAATGCAATGCAGCATTCAAGGGTGCATCTTACAGACTCAGGTTGTGGAACAATATCAACAAATAAAACTCATCGAGCAGAAACTAAAACAAATTATCGTTGGCCGCACGTGATGACATCACCAAGGCCAGCCGGTGTCGGGGCCCACCATATCTGTCTATCTCCATCTCATTCTGCCCACCACATTTTAAATGTAAGTGACAAGGATAGAAACTATTAATGGGTTCTGCGCATAATGTATGGCAATAATTTCTTGGTAATTAAGGCTCTGAGTATGTGGATGGGAGCAGGAATGTTTGATAAATTAAGAAATGGATTTTAAAATAGTAGAGACGAAGAGTTCGTTGCTCTACGTGTCACGTAGGCAACTAGATTATATTGTTTGTTGTAAGTAAGGGCATGATTTCGTAATACTTGAATACCTACTGACAATTTTTAGGGTTCCGTACCCAAAAGGTAGAACAGGAACCCTATTACTAAGACTTCGCTATCCGTCCACCCGTCCGTCTGTCACCAGACTGTATCTCATGAACCGTAATAGTTAGATAGTTGAAATTTTCACAGATTATGTATTTCTATTGCAGCTATAACAACAATTACTAAAAAACAAAATAAAATAACTATTTAAGGGGGCACCAAATACAACAAACGTGATTTTTTGCTCGTTTTTATAAATAATGGTACGGAACCCTTCGTGCGCGAGTCCGACTCGCACTTTGCCGGTTTTTTTATTTGTTCGTTATACATTGGTGACAAAAAAATATTATGTTACATGTTATATATTAACGGTAGACTTTATAGTATAACAAACATTACAAATATCATAAAGTAACTATGAGGTACAATAGAACAAAATACAATAATATAACAATAGTGTGGGCGCACTACAGTGCACCTCTGCCTACCCCTTCGGGGAATACAGGCGTGATGATGTATTATTATTAGTAACTGATGTCGCAATACCTTCCTAGTTACCTATTGTAGAGGTTGAGCTATTTTCGTCCAGATAATTGACCTCCGTGATTAACTCATTAAATAAGTCATCTGTTAAGACAATGGGCATTAGTAACGTGACTCAGATTAATAGCCGATTACACAGTATATAAGAGTGTTCTTTAACAAAATACAAATACGGCCTATTTTTATAATGTCACGTTCTTAAGATAGCTTACAAAATAGTGATGGGACATCACGGAATGTTGACTGATAATTAATTCGTTCATTAATCGATTACGTATATGACACTCGCATCGCTCATCGAGTTCTCAGGTGTAGAACAATCCTTTGTTCGTTTGACCTTGTTGCGGTCAGGCCGCGGACGGCTGCGCTGTTCATATAGGTACCTACCGACCAACGTTGTACTGTAAAACAATTATTTTAGTACAATGACCATCGCCGGTTAATTAAATCACGTTTAAAGTATAAATATCTACGTGACTATTTTATAAATCGATAGTGTTATATGAAAATAACTGCGTTTATATGTTCGCTGGCGTACATAACGTTATTCTATTATTTTACACGTGTCAATGTCGTGATTGTGACATTACGATCTCCTAGAACAGCGTTTCCCATTAGCCGGGTCGCGGCCCGGTACTTTGTAACTTGGATTCTTTGGTAAAAAATAAGCAGCAGCTCCATTCTACGCACTAAAATTTAGTGACTAAATAGGCAATACCAAAATACGTAGTATTAATAAAACATTTTTACCATTAATAAATCTATACTATATATATTAATATTATAAAGCTAAAGAGTTTGTTTGTTTGGTTGAACGCGCTAATCTCAGGAACTACTGGTCCGAATTAAATAATTCTTTTTGTGTTAAATAGTTCATTTATCGAGGAAGGTTATAAGCTATATATCATCACGCTACGACCAATAGGAGCGGAGCAGCAACGAATAATGTGGCAAAAACTGGAAAATTCCCGAACATGAATCGGGTATTATAGACTTATAATCATAGACTTTATAACATCACTCTACGCCAAAGTAACTATTAGCGCGGGTGAAACCGCGGGCACAGCTAGTGTGTAGATTTAAAAGTATTAAGTGGGTCACGAAGAGGCAGTGTGAAAATTACCGCACCATGGCAGAACAATGTTTGGGGAACACTGTCCTAGAACGTAACGATAGTACAGAATCAAAGGACCTGGTCCCCGATTTTCGTGCGATCGAGAATCGTTTCGAGATATCTCGAATAGAGATGATTCTCAATCGAAAATCGGGGCCCTGATACGTCAGATGTTTATTTCGATAAGCATTAGTAAGTAAGTCGTACATACTATATATTCTGACATCACTGGTGTTAGGTACGTGTGATGTCATGTTCCTTGGACCGGATATTTATCTCAATTGGTTGCTCGCT